>OY720430.1:201614334-202905991 GCA_963082735.1 Pocota personata
GGATTATTCCGAAATTACCGTGACTGTTCTTTTTTCCTCAAATGGCGTTTTTTATACTTGAAAGCAAACGGATAACTCAGTGGTGGGTAATAATTCCAGTGACCGGTAGCATATCCAGAGTTAATAATACGCGTGTTATATTGAACATTCTGTGGAGGAGATATGATGGTTTATCGATCTGTCATATTAATGCACAAAGCCTAGGAAAGCATTTAGATGAGTTTAAGGCTACTTTCTCTGAATCGGTAATAGATATAGTGTGTCTGTCTTAAACGTGGTTAAAGGATAAAACTGTAAACAGTTTATTAAAAACGGGAGAGTACAAAATTTTCCGCGCGGATCGAGATTGTCGCAGGGCGGGTGGTGTTGCCATTTTTATTAAAAGTAGCCTAACTGCTAAGGTGGTCTACTCGTCGAACACAGATAGTGTAATTGAGTTCTTGTTTGTTGAAGTAGTGTGCGGAGGGGACAAATGCTTGGCGGGAGTAATTTATAAACCACCCAGAGTAACTGATACGAGTACAATTACGGATGTTCTTGAAGAAATAACCCCCAATGATAATCACATCCTCGTTACTGGAGATTTTAATGCTAATCTTCTCGACACCAGTAACAAGAGATTCTACGATAGTTTACTCTCGCTAAACCTTATCCCTGTTAATAAGACCAGTCGCACACATTTTACTGCTACAAACTCCACTCTCTTGGATATCTTACTGGTGAGTCAGCCCGACTACGTGAATTATTACGGACAGTTAGACGTTCCTGGATTTTCAAAACACGACCTTATTATTGGGTTTTATGACCTTGCTGTAAACCATTCAATAGAAACTAAAATAATTCAGTTTAGAGATTTAAAGGCAGTGGACATGGTTGCGTTAGCTCGCGATGTTGTAAACACCAACTGGGATAGGGTTTTCCTTGTCTCATCTGTCGATGAACAAGTTGACTTTTTTACGACTAAAATTAACCATTTGTTTGACATTCATGTGCCAACTAAAACCATAACGGTCCGGAGTGGGAGGAATGAATGGTATACCAACCGAATTGATACACTTATCTGTCAGAGGAATGCCGCCTATAAAAGATGGGAGCGTTATCGGATCCCGAGCTTCCATGCTGATTTTAAGAATCTGCGCAACGCTGTTAACATAGCGATACGTAGATCGAAGCGTAGATTCTTTGCCTCTAACTTTGGTAGTTTATCCTCGAGCAAATTGTGGAAAAATATTAAGTCTCTCGGATTATCAAAACAAAAGAGTACTTCTGATGTGGAATGTGATGTTAATGACCTAAATAGACGGTTTTTAACTGCATCTTTAACTGATTAGTATGATGCCTCCAGTCAGTGGTGCCCCTTGGGAAGCATTTCTGACATCAGTTTCAGTTTCTCAAGAGTGGATCAGTTTCAAGTATCCAAAACGGTATTTGTAATTAAATCTGAAGCTACTGGTCTAGACAACTTGCGTCCCAAATTCTTTAAAATCATCTTTCCGTTCATCTCACCACACATTACTCACATTTTCAACACAATTTTAACCACCTCTTGCTATCCTCACCTCTGGAAAGCTTCCAGAGTTATTCCTATATTAAAAAATTCCAGTCCCGTAAAGGAATATCGCCCGATATCAATCTTACCTTTCTTGTCGAAAGTATTCGAAAAGCTAATTGGAAAACAGGTTTCTGAGTACTTAAATTCCTCAGGCCTTATATCGCCTATGCAATCTGGATTTAGACCCCAACATAGTTGCTCGACAGCACTGATAAAGATTGTGGATGGCATAAGACAAAACATTGATGAAGAATGTTATACGACGTTGGTGCTCTTGGATTTTTCCAAGGCGTTCGATTCTGTTTCGCATAGTATCCTCCTAAATAAGCTCAAAAACAATTTCTTTTTTGATCGCAGTGCTTTGTATTTGATCCAAAAGTATCTTACAGGAAGAGCTCAGGCAGTGTGGGCTAATAATCAGTTATCTGGTTTTCTCCCAACTTATGCAGGTGTTCCCCAAGGATCAATCTTAGGCCCCCTGTTATTTTCCATGTTTATCAACGACTTCCCTAATGTCTTAAAGCACTGTAGATCTCATATGTACGCTGATGATGTGCAGCTTTATTTAAGCTACCCAGCTGGTTTAGTGGAAGACGCCACTGTCCGAATAAATGAGGATCTAGCGAGCGTTCTTCTCTGGTCAAAACAAAATCAGCTGAGGCTGAACACTGGGAAAAGTCAAGCTATTGTTGTGGGTAGGAATGCTATGGATACTTCATGTTTTCCAACAGTCGAGTTAGGTGGCAGCAATCTAAAATATGTTGATAAGGTGAAGAACTTAGGAATTATATTAAACCAAACCCTTACGTAGGATGATCACGTGTCCTTCACATTGGGTAAAACGTACGGAGCTTTACGTGTTCTCCACTTAGCTGGAAGCTGCCTGCAAACTAAGGTGAAACTAATATTAGCAAAAACACTCGTCCTGCCGATCTTGCTCTACGGTAGCTTTGTTTCCTGCTGCCTCGACAGCGTCAGCCAGCGAAAATTTAACGTTGCGTTTAACAATATCGTCAGATTTATATATGGCTTGCGCAGATATGACCATGTCTCCGACTACACTAACACAGTTTTTTCCATACCCCTGCAAAAGTACTTAGACCTTAAAATATTACTGTTTTTATTTAAATTACGACAAACAAAAACACCTCAATATCTCTTCGATAAGCTGGTGCCCGCGACATCGCAAAGAAGCAGAGTTCTAATTGTTCCCACATTTAGATGTGAAGTTTCTAAGCGACAATTTTCTGTATATGCTGCTGGTCTATGGAATTCACTCCTAGCCAATTTGAGGAGGATGAGCAACAGCGGTGAATTTGGAAATAATCTGAAACGTTACTTCGTACGCTAAATCATGTTATAAATAGATTTTATTTTATTTATATTTTATTTTCTTTTTTATTATTAAGTTATATATATATTTGAATTGTAAATTTAACGAATTAACCTATTGCACTAAGTATTAACTGAAAAGACACTGATTTATAATACTTATGTTCTAATAAACAATACAATACAATACAATACAATTTAGTTTACACTCCAAAGATAGTGTTTTTCGTTTCTAGTTAGGTTCACATGACTCATTTTTTGGTCTTTTAGATGACATAATTAAAGATAAACCGATATCAATATGCACTGCGTACGTAAAATAATTCCACAAGGAACACGTCCGAATTTGTCATAAACCGAATTTGCACTGCGTACATAATATTTTACAGAATTGAAATTTTTATTCCACACGGAACACGTTCGAACTTGTCGTAAACCGAACACGCCGATGCGCGCGACGATCAAAAAGAAAAATCGCGTATCTCCGAATTCGCGTAAAACGGGGTAGCGTAGGTCGGGGTATTACTGTACAATAAAGGGTGTTGTTTTTAATAATGTGTTAAAAAGAGATGGTGAATGGCAAATCAATTCAATGTGTTTTTCGTTGAAAGTACATATAAACAAGTTAAATAGGGAAATCCCCGATGTACCATATTTGAGCATTATTGAAGAAGTGAACAGTACCCTTAGTTTCGGCAGTATACAAATAAATGAACTAAAAATTATCTTAAGAAATATGAAAAATAAAACAGACACAAGTGACTCGTTTGGCACTACTGGAACAATGTTGTGTAAAATCATAAATAAATCGCTGAATGAGGGCATTTTCCCAGACTGCTGGAAGGAATCGGTAGTAGTTCCGATAGAGAAGGTCAAAAACTGCACAAAACCTGAGGATTTTAGACCAGTTAATATGCTTCCCAATGAGGCCAAGATATTGGAAAAAACTGTACAAAATATGCTGCAGAACTATATGGAAGACAACCATCTTTTTGCTGACTGCCAATCGGGCTTCAGAGGAAAACACAGCTGTAAGACGCTAATAAACATAGTTATTACAGATTGGAAGACTGATGTGCATCAAAGAAGGTCAATTGTTGCTGTCTTTATTGATCTTAGAAGGGCCTTCGAAACAATCGACAGAAGGATCCTGCTAGCAAAACTGGAGAAATATGGAGTAAAAGGCAAAGAGCTGATGTGGTTTGATTCTTATTTGCGAACGCGTAGACAGAGGACAAAAGTTGGAGAAAACGTGTCTAATATGATAAATGTAAAGCTAGGCGTTCCTCAAGGCTCAGTTTTAGGAGCATTATTGTTTGTAATGATATGCCGAAAATTGTTAAACATACATCATTAAAATTATTTTCTGATGATGGTCTAATATATGTTTCGGGTAGAAATGCAAATGAATGTATAGATAAGTTAAATTTAGATTTAAATAACCTGGCTAAGTGGTTTACGATGAATAAATTAAGTTTAAACATAAGTAAAACAAAAGGGCATGATTATTAACGGAGAATCTGATAGAAGTATTCTAATTAATAATGAAATAGTAGAAATCGTAAATGAAATCAAATACCTAGGAATTGTAATTGACAACAAGTTAGACTTCAAAGCCAATTTTGAGTATGAGAGTAATATTAAGATGTGATTGGAAAACACCTAAAACAGTAATGCTTGATGTTTTAACAGGGTTGAGTATCAATCAAAGAACAGTTATGAATGTCTTAGTGTTTGTATTTAAGATGAAAAATGGTTTGTTGCCAAATTATTTATGTAGTAAGTTAAGATATGTCGGAGAAGTGCACAATTATAATGTAAGGAATAGGTTGGATTTACGTCTTCCACTTCTAAGAACTCGAACAGCTCAGAATGTGTTAGTTTATAATGGATTTAAACTGTTTAATGAGCTACCTAGTGAACTCAAAGTAGTAGTACTGTTAAATAAATAAATGAAATGAAATGAAATAATCAAGATCCATCTTTACCGAACGTTAATTTGTTGAAATACATTTCAGATTCGGAAAACAATAAACCAATTTCCGAAAAAGGGCAACTTTAATACAAACATTTTCAAATTGTTTTAAGTTTCATTAAAAAAAAACAAGTCAGTAAATTTGTAAGCATAATGATAGTTTTTATTGCTATTCGAGTTTATGATTTTTATTACAAGAAACAGGCTTCTCAAACTTCCAAGAACTGACGATGTTAATATTTTGTAGTCCTCCGGTCGAGCATTGATGTAATCAGGCTGTGTAAAGTATCCAGTGCGATTTCCTCATACCACACTTTTTCAATGAATTTGTCTAACTCGATTATTGTTCGTGGCTTCTTCTTCGCTACCTGAGCCTTAATTATGGACCAAAGGTTCTCAATCGGGTTCAGGTCAGGGCTGTTTCCTGGCCACTCCAATGTTGCAATATAATAATAAAATTTTACGAATGTTTTGCTAATATTTTGGGAAGAAAAAAAATAGCACTTACCAATTTCGTGCGGTGACAAGGCGCAAATCGTCTTGGAAAATCAGCTTATCTGAGTATGATAAGTGTTCTTCTAAAGATGGTAGCAGATTGTCTTCCAATATTTTTTTATATTTTTCTGCGTTCACCGTTTCATTTATTAGAGCCAGCCGTCCAACGCCGTGATAGGAAAAGCATCCCGAAATCAATCTTGAGCCTCCTTGTTTCACGGTTGTTGTCACGCACTCATCATTGAATCTTTCTCCAGTTCTTCGCCTCACGTACTGTATACCGTCAGAGCCGAATATGTTGAACTTGGACTTATCTGAGAAGATCACATTTTTCCAATCCGTTATGGTCCAGTTTTCATGATCTTTGACCCACTGGAGACGTTTTAGGCGCATTCGTTTATTTAGAAATGTTTTTTTTGGCAGGTCTTCAAATGTTTTTTTGGCAGGTTTCTTGTGTTCAAGCCAGCTTCTTGAAGCCTTCGTCTTACAGTCCGTGAGCTTATCTCTGATCCTCCAGCCTCTACAAAGTGTGTCCTTAAATCTTCAGCAGTTTTCAATAGATCACGCAGACTTATTCGTTTTAAAAGCCGAACTTCAGCGCTGGTGGTCTTTCTTCTGCGACCCATCCCTTTTTTTCTTTGCAATGAGACCGTTGCCTCGAATATTTTGATGAATTCAGCCACTGACGACTTGCTGAATCCCACTTTCCGCGCTATATCACGAACACTTAATTTTTAATTTTTTAAAGTCATTAATTCGACTTGTTTTTTCACTCATTTCCTTTTTATTTTTTCAATGAACTACGAGTATTACAAAGTGAACTAGAATCACATCATCAAAGCCTTATTATGCAAAATCCTAAAAAACTACCTGCTAGTTTTCAATATAATTGAAGTTAAAGAATTGTTTTACCCTGTCCGGATTTCTATGTCCGTTACTGTATGTGAAACGGGGATAAGGGTCATCGTTGACCTATGTGATCTGACAGTATAGCTAGTCAAGTCATAAATACTGGTACACGCATTTTTGGTCATAAAATAACACCGAACAAGTACTTTTTGATTTTTTTTTCTGTAAAACTTTAATTTAATATTTAGGAAATAAGGGCCCATTCATTAATGCAAGCTTTGCAAAGCAAACGCAAAGCAGGAAAAGTTGCTCAAATTCAAGTTTAAGTCAACTGCAAAGCATGTGCTTGCAAAGCACCTATCAGATTTTTACTTATCTGTAGTTTTTTCACCCATTTTTAACAAAAAGAAATCAACGAAAACACGAAAAACGAAAGCGCAGTAACAAGTAGGTATGTAAATGCGCTCAAAATTGCGCAATGAATAAAGCTCTGATACATTTATGAATTCACTGCTTAGCAGTGATGCAAATTCCTGCATTTGTGACTGCTTAGCGCATCTTGCGCAATATTGCATTTATGAATGGGCTCCAATATTAAAACAATTTATTCGAAATGGTCGCCATATGCATAAATGCAGGCCTTGAGTTGTCCTGTTCACTCATCGATCGTAGCACGCACCTCGTCCATTGGACAATTGTCCACTGTACGGATAAGGACTCAATATTTGGGTGCTTATAATCCAAAGGATTGAGAATCTGGACTGGTTGACGGCCAATCGTTTGCTGCTCTGAAGTCCGGCACATTGTTTTGGAGCCACCCTTGTGTTACTTTTGTCCACTGGTTGTTTGAAAACAATTGTAGATCAAGTCCCCCCTTCACAACGCCTTCCACAATATCCGTTCAATAGATTTTTGCCGATGTTTATACTCCCTTCTCGTAGGTGACTCCCCACTAAGCCATCACAGATGCGGCATGATGGCCCCGTTCGACTTACGGAATTAGTTCTGATGCTTCTTTGGATGACCGGGCATAGGCTGTCATTTTGATTATTGAATGATTCCTCAATAGTAAACATTTTAACCATTTTGCGCGTACCGGCGGCGTAGAGCTTTCGATCTTTCTTTTTAATTTTTGCTTTAATTGGGCTGTGAGTAAGTGACCAGTGTGTCTTTTATATGCGATGAAACCTGTATTTCGAAAATCAGATAATCAGCTTCTTTTTGCTCTGCAACGACGTCCTTGCAGTAGGTGTGCAAATTTTCAGCTTTCTGGTTCATCGGGTGGCTTCGATGGAGTCTGCTATCCGGATGAGGCAACATTTGATTAAAGTATGTGTCATCAGGGTGCGACAAAGCAAAAAAAAAAAATGAAATGTAGATAATCTCATGAACAATTCTTACCTCGACAATTTTTTCTTAAGGTTGGAAATTTTTTCTAATTTTTCATACCGGCGAAGACTGCAGCAACACAGGGGAGGAGGAGAAAGAGGAGCATGGTAAGGACTACTTGTTTATGTTTCTCATAATTCTTGAAACATTCTATAACATTATTCTGAGCACAAATAGGCACAGAACATAAGAAACTGGGAAGTTAAAGTGTCTCAATTCCGACGGTTTATAGAAAAATACCGCGGTATAAAGCGGTGTTAGAGGAATTAATTCAAATAAAGCAAGGAAGAGTAGGTCACTAGTACTTTTTTTTTCCTTGCAAATGGGAAAAAACGAACAACACTCAATATGGTGCCAAAACCCAACATGGTGGTGTTTCCCCAACGGGGGATTTTTTTTTTGTTTGGGTCTTTTGAATTTAAGTTTCGGGGCATTTTCACCTTTTCACATTTTGAGCGAGAATTTTTCCTAACTGTCCTGCATTAATAATCAATTTAGGAATGAATGCCTGTCTACGTGACCGTATGCAACTCAAGAACCATGATGTGGTTTTCTTGAGTGCATTGGGAAACTTTATGAGCACTTACTAGGCTATACGGATGAAAACGCTGGGCTGTGAGGTTGTATGTGTTCCAAAATCGGATGTAAATCATCAGTGTTGTGCATTTAATTCAGTGCGACGGCTAAAGACTTAGAGTTCATTGGATGTAACCAATATGTTAAAGTCGCATTCAGGTACTAATTTTCGTGAACCCAGTTCCATCCTCGTCAGTGGCATTTGAGAAAGCACTTCGTCAACCTTTCTTGTTTCATCATCATGACTTACTATATAGTCGAGGTGAAGCTAGAGAGTATCCATGAATAGGAGTGCTACTCCAGTGTCTAAGTGAAGCATATACATAATTAGGAGAACTACTCGCGCGAGTGGGTATTGTGTTTACGCCTGTATCTACATACATTGCTTATGTGTACCCTTTGAACACCCGCTAGGCTAAACCACTGATAGCAATTCCAATGTGCAATTTTTATAGAATTCGAACGAAATACGATCATCTACTGGAGCTTTTAGTCCAGGCTCATTGGCGTTCATCGGCTACCGAAGTAATATCCTAATATCGTACGATCATTGTGATTGCCTTTCTCAGCAACATATTAAAAGTCCTCACCGATCTGACTTGTGCAACGTCCGCTATCTTAAGCTAATGTCATAACTGAACGAAATGCTTTCCTATGTTCTGTCAATTCTAACCGATGACCATAATACTTTTGCCTGCATACCTATCTGTCAAATCAATCTACAAATTATTTTTTTCTCATTGTTCTCTCTCTTTCATGATTTGCACGCATCTCTTTTATCGGAAAGGCACCTATTTTTGCGAACATTGATAAGTATGTGCACTAATTCGTAGTCCGATATTTTTTTTGGAAAATTTTCATAACAAACATGACAACTGTCAGATTTACATATGCAATGAGCGACTGAGACCGCTCTCTTTAACGAATTGACGCTGGGCTTACGAGTATTATGTGTTGGATGATAAGATTGTGAGCATGCGTGCATATGCAGGCTGGCAGTTGATTATGTTTCTAACTTTAGTGTCTTGCTGATCAACAGTTTCCAAGAGAATTTCGGAAAACCGATATAAGGTGTTCCCCGATCTGCGGCATTTTCAAGATGGCGGATTTATCGCAAGCCGTTCGGTCAGGACATTTAATGCGTTGATAAGGAGAGAAATTGTAATATTTCGTATAAACAAAACAAGTAATCGTTTGTTATATCGCCCACTGATGTTAATTCGCCCGATTTTGTTCGCTTTTCGAAAACGCAATCCTTTTTTCTTCTTTGACAAGGAAAAGATGCCAAGAAAACTCAAAAAAGCATGTCTTGTAGGAAATTCATTTCCTTTTCTAGTTGATCCTTATCATATCTTACGTAAGATCAAGGGCTTTGGAGATAATTGCGAAAAACAGAAGTGCAGTACTCCCTGATCCACAATTTTTTCAAGATGGTGGACGTTGCACAAGTATCGTACAATGATCGTACGATATTTGTTCTTTTTGGAGTTGTCGATGATAATTTGCTCTTTAGCTTGCATATTGAAAATACGGTGATTTTTACGCTGCGTTGAGACAGGCGTTGAAGTAATCTTTTATAGTTTGCGCTTGCAGGTCTGAAAGTTGAACGGCTTTCCTAAACTCTACCGCTGATCCGGAACCATTTAGTAGAGCAAAATTTGATTGATTAAATGCTAGCCTTTTGCATGGTAACGTTATATAAAATGCTTGTTTGCTGCGGTCAAAAGAATTTTGAACGTGCCTGTGTTGGACATGTTAATGGTCTGTTTCGTTAAAATGCGGACGTAGGTTACCTTTGCAGTTAGAGCGATACAAATTGTAGTGACTCGTCCTTAATCGGTTAATGCTGCTTTTCAAAGTTTTAAAGGTTTATACGGAAACCTCCCTTGCTATAGCGATAGAATTCCTTAATTGTGTGTTGTAAGGTTGGGCTTTTGTCTCTAAGCAGAAACGTGTGTGGACGTTTGGCTTTAATAAATTTCCGTTCTTTCTCAAAGACTCGAACTGGCTACAACTGACTAGATAAAGTCAGGCATAGTGTTCTCATCCTAGGTAAGTACGTTTATGAAGCTCGACTTGAATTTTCTTTTTGGAAGCTACGCTAAGCGCTTTAACATTGCTGCGACTATCAGTAATACTATGTATGTTAACAAATATTTATTTCTTTAGCTTGAACCAATTCCTGAACGTCAATCAGAAACATCGGAATCATCAACTGGCCCACAGTTGGTCATTTGGGGAACAAATGTCGTCGTGAGCCAATGCAAGACAAAATTCAAGAACTTCCTTATGCGCTACATCGATCCAGATGCAGAGCAAGATGAAATCTCTGAGAATATCGATGTTAACGAACCGTTGTACTTGCAAAAACTGGAGGAAATCCATACCCTTGAGGAGCCCTATCTCAATGTCAATTGCTCACATTTGAAAACATTCGATGAGAATCTGTATCGTCAGTTGATCTGCTATCCGCAGGAAGTTATTCCAACTTTCGATATGGCTGTGAATGAGATGTTCTTCGAAAAGTATCCAGCAGCTGTGCTGGAGCATCAAATTCAAGTGAGGGCATTCAATGCGGAGAAAACGCGTAATATGCGCGCTTTAAATCCTGAGGATATTGATCAGTTGATCAGTATCAGTGGAATGGTGATTCGTACATCGAATGTTATTCCAGAGATGCGTGAGGCATTCTTCAAGTGCATCATCTGTTCGTTCTACACCACTGTGGAGATAGATCGTGGTCGTATTGCTGAGCCGACATTATGTACAAACTGTAACACGAATCATTGCTTCCAGTTGGTACACAATCGATCACAGTTCACCGATAAGCAGCTGATCAAATTGCAAGAATCACCGGATGATATGGCTGCTGGTCAGACACCACATAATGTGCTGTTGTTTGCTCATAATGATTTGGTAGATAAAGTGCAACCAGGTGATCGTGTCACAGTGACGGGCATCTATCGTGCAGTTCCCATACAGGAGAGCAACAGAGCGAGGAATGTGAAAAGTGTTTACAAGACGCATGTTGATGTGGTGCATTTCAGGAAGGTGGACAATAAGCGTTTGTATGAGGAGGAAGATGGGTGAGTTGTTTGTGAGTGAGTTGATTGTGGTTTTCTTTATTGATTAGATGTGTGTTTTTTTTTTTTATAGAAAGGATCATATATTCCCTCCAGAACGCATTGAATTGCTGAGGACCCTCTCTCAAAAGCCAGATGTTTATGATCGTCTTGCCAGGGCATTGGCTCCATCGATCTATGAAAATGCAGATATCAAGAAGGGGATACTGCTTCAGTTGTTTGGTGGAACCAAGAAGAAGCATGTAGCATCTGGTAGGCAGAATTTTAGGTAAGAACTTACCACATCTCTTGAAATACTTTTGAATGTTAACGTATATTTTAGATCAGAGATTCACATTCTCTTGTGCGGTGACCCAGGTACCTCAAAGTCACAACTCTTACAGTATGTCTTCAACTTAGTGCCAAGGTCTCAGTACACTTCAGGTCGTGGCTCATCGGCTGTGGGTCTAACAGCGTATGTAACTAAAGATCCAGAAACACGTCAATTAGTTTTACAAACGTAAGTTTTCGCCTCTGAATTCTAAGAAGACAGATAATCTGACTACTCTTGGTTCTAGTGGTGCATTGGTTCTTGCTGACAATGGTGTATGTTGTATAGATGAGTTTGATAAGATGAACGATTCCACTCGAAGTGTTCTTCATGAAGTTATGGAACAGCAGACTCTGAGCATCGCCAAAGCTGGTATTATTTGTCAGTTGAATGCTCGTACATCGATTTTGGCTGCGGCAAATCCCGCTGAATCACAGTGGAATAAGAATAAGAACATCATTGACAACGTTCAGTTGCCACATACACTGCTCTCGAGGTTTGATTTGATTTTCTTGGTTTTGGATCCACAAGATGAAGTATTTGATCGTCGTTTGGCTTCGCATCTTGTTTCCTTGTACTATGTCTCACGGCAGGAAGAAGAAGACACCATGTTTGTAAGTTTATTCTCGGTTTGCTTGATGTTTGTATAATTTAAGCACTTCTCTAGGATATGAGTGTCCTTCGCGACTATATCGCTTACGCTCGTGAACATGTTTCACCAACACTCTCCGAGGAGGCTCAACAGCGTTTAATTCAAGCATACGTTGATATGCGTAAAGTTGGAGCTGGACGAGGACAAATCTCAGCGTACCCACGTCAGTTGGAGAGTCTAATACGTTTATCAGAGTCACATGCTAAAGTTCGTTTGAGCTCAGAAGTCACTGTTCAGGATGTTGAAGAGGCTTGGAGGTGAGTTGATTAGTTAAATTTTAAATAAAATAGAAATAAGTAGTTTAATTTTAGGCTCCATCGTGAGGCTCTGAAACAGTCAGCAACAGACCCGTTGTCGGGTAAGATTGATGTGGGCATCCTAACCACAGGATTGTCAACAGCGGCTCGTAAAAAGCGTGCTGAATTGGTTGCCAGTATTAAGGATAATCTAAAGAAGAGAGTAAAGGTACCCACAATCCCGTATCAGAAGTTGTTCAACGAGATCAGAGAGGCGTCGCAAATTGTAAGTTTTTCTTTAATTTATTTAGTTATGATGATGGGAACTTGCGAGAAAAATCAGCGTAATTGTTGGAGCACAACAAAGAGGAGCTTGGAAAAAGTTAGAAAGACTGCAAAGTGCATGCCCTGCATGTTCTGCAATCAATCAGCTCAAGATTAGTTTGAAAACGCACATATACACTCAACAGCTTGGCAAGATACAAATATTTACCCTGTATGGAGTGCCAGGCCAAGTTGATGTGGGGAATTGTTATCGAGGAAGCCGACAATCTATCAAAAGTGGAGGCAACTATTCCCAAGAGAGGCAAGACCTCACACACACTCGCCAATGACCTCAGGCCGATAAGTTTGCCCTCCTTTCTCCATAAAGCGACAGCCTTGGATCAAATCACAATATGCAAAATAGTAAAGCCTAACTAACAACATGCCTGTTAACGAGAAATCAACTATGTTGACAAACTGGATTATCCGTGATATAAGCTTAAGATTTACGAACCTGTCTGCTGCAATATCAAACACATACTCAAGAGCGGAGTGGCCTATGCCTACTTCGAGACAGCTGTCAGAAAGATAGCCACCCAAGGCACGTTTTTACGTAGCGTGCTATCATCTGAAAGCGTCAGGAAATCTCTGTACTCATGCAAAAAATATGTAGGCTTCACACCGAAACTTCTCTACTGTGTTCTTGTATGGTGGTACGCTTTGCAGAGGAACTCCATTGTGTTGTACTGGAAAAGTCTAAACGAGTTGCAGGTGCCAGCATCACCGGTGCTCTGAAAACTTAGCCTTCAGCGGACGGCGTTGTTACTTCACTGCATCTCCTCCCAACTCGGCTTTAAGGCTGAGAGACTCGGCAATGGAAAGAACAACGCGATGATCATGCCAGAATTCCATCGATGCATCGGTAACACCGACAATCTTTACCTTGAAACAGATTTCAATTTACGGTTCAAACATTCAAAACCGAACAAAGAAGAATGGAAGAACCACAAACTATCTAGTCACAATAGGCAGTTATATACTGAGAAAATTTAGATCCGTTTTTGGAACTCAAAGTGAGTTCAATTCGGGTTCTGTTCTTTCCAAGTGAGGAAAATATATTGAGTTCTATTCGAAGCGAGTCAGGGCTACAGGATACAAACAGACAAAAGAATATCTTTTCTTTTATCTTTGAATGCGAAAGAGTTGCAGCATTGTAATTATGCTAAACACCTGCTGATTATCGCTCAGGCTCAGGTAGTTTATTTTGAAAGGTATTTCGCAAACGAAGTATTTTTAACTATAAAATATTCCCGCTGATTTTAATCCCAAACTACCTGTCTGTCATCCACATATTTGTTGTACAATTAACCAGTTTTCTTTCTCTTTTTTGCATTGCAGCTTATTACCCGAGAACAATTCGAAGATGCTCTCAAGGAGATCCAGGATGAAGGAATAATCGTCGTCATGGGAAAGAATACAATAAGGGTCTGTTAGATTTTACGATCCTTTTTTCCAATCCGTAGTTCTTAAGTTATATGTATCTTACTTCGAAATTGTTTTTGTTACACTTTTTTTCTTTTTAAAATAAAAAATAAAACAAAAATATCCTTCAGTCTTTTACAAATTTGAGTAAAAATCATTAGAAACGTCCGAAAATGTTGCGTTGGTGTTATTTTTCTAATCCCAACACAGAATTACACCCTAAATGAGGGTTCCTTTGTTATGGAGAATTTAGCAGGAATTGCAATAATTGCTGAAATGGGAGAGAGAGAGGATATACTTTCCAGTAACTAATCACAAGTGCGACGGATTATTTTGTTTCACGTATATAGCAGCTGTATGAATTTTGCAAAATGCAGATGTTCATGTGGGTACAGAATGATTAATGGATTTGTGCGTTTTCCAAAGTTCTATTTGGTTTTAACTATGACAAATGCGAATAGGATAATATCTCTTTGTGAAATAATGCTTCCATCACTACATTATGCGATCGCAGGTGAATGCGATCTAGAGTTATCAATTGCATTTAATCAATTCCTTTCTACTTTTGTAGATTGTTGAGTATTCAAGCTGTAAGTAAGCTCGTTTTAACTGTCACATTTGCAAATATGTATGCTGTTGGTAATAGTTTGCCCTTAAAATATGATTTGTACGCAAAATTTGCCGATTTCTATGTAAAAAATTCGTCATTTTCAATAAAAATAATGATGAAAATCATTACTTAATCTTCTTTCTTCCCGTTAAAATGTGACTATGAGAATACTAAAATGGAACTTAGGTTAGGTTAGGTAACTGGGTGCCCTTTTTGACAGGGTTATCAACAACTCACTTAGACCACTATGAGTCTATTGTGTCCAATATTTAGAACCCTGAGAACCTAAAAATTTCGATCTTCGACCGCTAGGCTATACCACCCAGATAAATATATGAATCTCAGGAGTTTACTTAGCTCAATGCTACCTAGCTCATCCAGCTCTGAAAAGAAGTATCTGCCAAAGGCAAGGATTCTTTCGTTGGCCAGAGCTGGACAGTCACACAGGAGATGATGAACGAATTCTATTTCCTCTACGTCCTTGCTGCTTCTAAAGTAGTCGTTATGAGGTAACACTAGCAGTTTCCTGTCACGACACCAACAGCTATGCGGATATCCCTTCGACTTAGTTCTATAAGATTGATAGATCTCTTTTTGTCGTAGACTGGCCATAATGATTTGGCTGTATCGCATGTATCTAATCGACACCAGCGTTCATTAGATTCCTCATAAGACTCGATGCCTATCTCCCTGTATAGGGTGCTAAGCGCTACAGTAGCCTCGGAAAGGGCCCGCGAAGGGTTTATAAGTGAACCTATTCTGGCTAGTTCGTCCACTTTTTCATTACCGGAGATATGCATGTGGCCCGGTACCCAGCACAGGGTCACCGGGTTGGCCGCTGGAATATCTTCAGTCGTTTTTTACAAATTTTTACGAGCTTGGATCTTAGTGATGTTGACTCTAACGCCTTAATGGCCGCTTGGCTGTCAACATAGATGCTGATTATTTGCCCTGCAATATCTTCCTTAATAATCATATCCACAGCTTGTTTTATTCCGGCACCATTACCGGCAATCATTTTGGATCCGACGGTAAAGATGGCCAGTTCGTTCTCGAAACAGACTCTTCCCTCATCCCATTCCTCCCTGCTAGGAATTCTAATAGAGAACTTTCGGTTACAGTTTGGAATGGGGATGATGTAGTCCGTTTCCGTCCGGAGTCTCAATACATTCCATCGGCTTAGAATTGAGGCATGGCCCTAGGGTTTAGCTTCCCTTAGTCTTAGTGCAGTTTTGTCTGCCGTATTCCCGCAATAAAATGGAACTTGCTGTCTCATATGTGACTATAGAATGCAAATAGGTCTCTGCTGTCCATTTTTCTGAGTGGAAACGACTATGAGATTAGACAAGAACAAAATACAGCTTTTTGACATTCTTTGTTGCACGTATGTACATATGTATGTAGATCTCTCTCCTAACCTCGGCAAATTTATTCTTAAAATGTGTACCCTTGTCCACTTTGTTCTTTCTGTTATGTTCTTGATATGAACTCTTTATTATCATACTTCACAGATATACAGTAACGGACATAGAAATCCGGACAGGGTAAAAAAATTCTTTAACTTCAATTATATTGAGAACTAGCAGGTAGTTTTTTTAGGATTTTGCATAATAAGGCTTTGATGACGTGATTCTAGTTCACTTTGTAATAGTTCATTGAAAAAATAAAAAGGAAATGAGTGAAAAAACAAGTCGAATTAATGACTTTAAAAAAATAAAAGTGTTCGTGATATAGCGCGGAAAGTGGGATTCAGCAAGTCGTCAGTGGCTGAAATCATCAAAATATTCGAGGCAACGGGCTCATTGCAAAGAAAAAAAAGGGACGGGTCGTAGAAGAAAGGCCACCAGTATCTAAGATCTCCTTTTAAAACGAATAAGTCTGCGTGATCGATTCAAATCTGCTGAAGTTTTAAGGATAGACTTTGTAGAGGCTGGAGGATCGGAGATAAGCTCACGGACTGTAAGACGAAGGCTTAAATAAGCTGATTTCAACGCAAGAAGACCTGCCAAAAAAACATTTCAAGACCTGCCAAAAAAAAACATTTCTAAATAAACGAATGCGCCTAAAATGTCTCCAGTAGGCCAAAGATCATGAAAACTGGACCATAACAGATTGGAAAAATGTGATCTTTTCAGATGAGTCCAAGTTCAACATATTCGGCTCTGACGGTACCACAGTACGTGAGGCGAAGAACTGGAAAAAGATTCAATGATGAGTGCGTGACAACAACCGTGAAACAAGGAGGCTCAAGGGTGTTTTCGGGATGCTTTTCCTATCACGGCGTTGGGCGGCTGGCACTAATAAATGGAACGGTGAATGCAGAAAAATATAAAAAAAAATATTGGAAGACAATCTGCTACCATTATTAGAAGAACACTTATCATACTCAGATAAGCTGATTTTCCAAGACGATTTGCGCCTTGTCACCGCACGAAATTGGTAAGTGCTATTTTTTTTTCTTCCCCAAAATATTAGCAAAACGTTCGTAAAATTGTATTATTGTAAATGCATTTTTTCAAAATTTTCTAACCGAGAATAGTATTGCAACATTGGAGTGGCCAGGAAACAGCCCTGACCTGCACCCGATTGAGAACCTTTGGTCCATAATTAAGGCTTAGGTAGCGAAGAAGAAGCCACGGACAATAATCGAGTTGGACAAATTCATTGAAAAAGTGTGGTATGAGGAAATCGCACTGGATAATTTATACAGCCTGATTACATCAATGCCCGACCGGATAAAAACCGCAATAATAAAAAAGGGGGACTACAAAGTATTAATATCGTCAGTTCTTGGAAGTTTAAGAAGCCTGTTTCTTGTAATAAAAATCATAAACTCGAACAGCAATAAAAAGTATCATTATGCTTACACATTTACTCACTTGTTTTTTTCAATGAAACTCAAAACAATTTGAAAATGTTTGTATTAAAGTCATTTTTTTCAGAAATTGGTTTATTGTTTTCCGATTTTGAAATGTATTTCAACAAATTAAAGACCTCGAAAATTATTCTACTAAAATTAGTTTTTTCACTATGTCCGGATTTCTATGTCCGTTACTGTATATAAAAAAAAACTTCTGTCAAATGATGGCACAGCGCTTCCCCGTGCTTGTTTTTGGAACCCCATCTCCAAATCCTATCCACATTGCATGTTGATCAATTAATAGGTCTGTTCCCGTACTTGACCGAGTTGTGAATTTCTATGAAATTTGTCGAAATTTGATCAAATTCGCAGGGATCTCCGCGTGCGTTTTCGTCGCGCCGTAGATTGTCTCCAATCCACTGCCACTCTCTCCTTCTCACAGTAATGTCTATAGATTCTTGGCCTGTTCTCAGAAGAAGTTGTTCTGTTTACGTTTGCAGCTTGCGTGTGATAGTGGTATCCACCTTCCAAGTACTGCACCTATACAATAGTACTGATTCCACTCTAGAGCGGAACAGTCGCAGCTTGGTTCTTAAACTGAGAACATTGCTTCTCCAGACTTTCGATTTATTATTGGTTTCCTGAAAATGTTCGATTTCGAGATATTGATCAGACTTGACATTACTATTATAAAGAAACTCAATAAAGTGGGTCTCTCAATTCTGTATGTGTGCCTGTCTGTCTGTCTGCTGGCAGTCTGTCTGTATGATTGTACCTTAAACGAGTGGACGGGTTTTCTTCAAACTTCATATCTAGGATCAGTAAGGACACAATGAGAGGTGAAATCCGAATTTTTATTCTAACTCCAAAATTGGCGGTACTTTTGAAAAAAAAAATCAATTTTCTCGAAATCGGCTCCAACGATTTTGACCAAATTTAATATTTGAGTTAAGGCAGATATATGCTATCAGCATACAAAGGATTTTTTTTTGTTCAAAATCAATATTTGAACCAAATATGATATGTACAAGATTATGGCATACCAAGTTTTCAAAAATTGTATTTCTTTTAGTATTGTTTGTTTTTTTAACAAAAAACAACTGTTTTGTTTAAATCTGCAAAAAGGTTTACACAAAAGTCATTTGTAAATATGGAGTGGGACCATATTGAAAACTGTGTTGTGGTACTTGGCCTTCACAAATGTAATATGGAAAGAAGTGATATTTTCCAGATCTTGCGACCGCTCGAAATCATACGGAATTTTGTGTATCGAACTGCTTAATTATTTGAGGACACTAGTGGAGTAACTGACAGTCAAAGATCCGGACGTCCGCGCACTGCCAGGACTTCACAGGCTGTTAAAGCCAGAATTAATCGTAAACCTCTGCGAAAGCAGAAAATTTTATTACGAAAAATGAAGATATCACAGAAATTCATTATCAAACAAGATTTGGGAATCAACGCTTATAAAAGATGCACTGGCCACTTACTCACAGCCCAATTAAAGCAAAAACTGAATGAAAGATCGAAAGCCTTACGCCATCGGTAAGAGCCTTTATTCCTAATAGAATAAAGAGCATTAAACCTAAGGCAAACTCGAGATTTGACAGAGTTCTTAAGAGGCTATCAGGTTGAAAGAAGTAAGTTTTCGGTCTTATAAAGCCAACAAATCTGAGGAAAACCGAAAGAAGTTTAAACAAGCCAGAAAGACTGCAATGCCCATATTCGACGTGTAAAATTCTTACATGACCAAAAATTGAGGCAACAAATCCTACAATGTCCCAAAGGTAGTAAAAATTTTTGGTCATTCGTCAAAAATATTAAAAATTCTGCCTCGTCTGCCATCCCCACGCTGTCAGCTCCTTAGACAAAGCTAATCTGCTTGCTGCTGCGAACTCCACGCTGCCAGATAATGCTTCGTCTCCACCTGTATTTGAGAGCGTCAAATTTTCCATGGGACAAGTTCACTTTCGCACTCGTACAGTTGCAGGAGTACTCAAAGGTCTTAACATACACAAATCCGCTGGTCCAGATGGTATCCCCCCCATAGTTCTGAAGAGGTGTTCTTATACCTTTCGGGGCGTTCAATACAAGTTGTTTTGGACGGCTTCAAGTCTGCAATTCACCAAATAAATGCTGGTGTTCCCCAAGGCTCTGTTTTGTCTCCGACTCTCTTTCTCATTTTATAAATGATCTCTTGTCTGTAACTTCTAATCCAATCCATTCCTTCGCTGATGACAGTACCCTCAGTTTTTCATATTCGTTCCCTAACTCACGTCCTTGCTCTTCGGCCGTAGAAGGGGAACGGCAACGTATGTTAAACACATTAAATTCCGACCTGGACAGCATAATTAAATGGGGTTCAACCAACCGCGTGGAATTTAATGCTTCCAAAACACAATGTTGTCTTCTGTGTCTCAAGCGAAACCAAAACCCTCAACCATTATCCATGGATGGTACTTGCATTATTGAAACCGAAAGACTTGCCATTCTCGGTATGTGTATTAATAACCATCTTCGATGGAATGATCACATATTCGAGGTCGCCAAAAATGCTGCAAAATGTCTAGGATTCCTTAAACGGTGCAAGAAATATTTTACCCCGTCTGATCTGGCCTCAATTTATAAGGCATTCTTCCGCCTTAAGCTGGAATATAACGCCCATATCTGGTCTGGTGCACCCAAGACCGTTTTGCACATAGGGTACAAAATCGCGCGTTAAAACTTATAGGTGATAGAGACATTGTGAATTCCATTCATTCACTAGAACATCGGAGAAATGTCTCGTGTCTCTCCCTGTTTTATCGTTTTTTCCACAAAAAATGCTCCAGCGAAATAGCTAGTTGCATTCCTCCCCTTCAAAATTTCACCCGCAATACGCGACATGCTTCGAATGCACATCAGTTTTCCCTAAAGCCTAACTTCGGTCGTACTGTTAAATATAGGGATTCGTTTATAAGCCGAACGACACGAATGTGGAATGATCTACCAAGCTCTGTATTTCCCCATCAGTACAACATTTAAAGCCAACGTGCATAGGCTTCTCCTCTGTTCCTCTTCCCCTTGTCCTTAAAAGCCCGTGCCCTGTAACAGTATAAAGGTATTCATATTCCTTTTGGCGCGCGCGAATTATAAAAAAAAAAAAAAAACAAAAGAGCAAAATGGTCAGAAACTTTGTTCATGAATGAACAAATGTTTACTATTGACGAATCGTTCAATAAGCAAAATGCCCGGTCATCCATGAAGCATCTTAACTCATTCTGTGAGTCGAACGCGCCAACTCATAAGGCAAAACTAACATAAGGGTGGCTCCAAACCAATGTGCTGGACTTCATAGTACCAGACGATTGGCCGTCAGTCAGTCCAGACCTCAATCCTTTGGATTATAAGTTGTGGTCTCTTTTAAAGGCGATGGCTTGTTCTACTCGACACCCAAATACTCACTCCTTGAATCGTGTAGTGGACAAGTTTCCAATGGACGAGGTGCATGCTACGATCGATGAATGACTAGGACGACTCAAGGCTTGCATTTATGCATATGGCAGCCATTTCAAATAAATTGTTTAAATATTGTTTCCTAATTAAATAATTAAAGTTTTCCAGAAAGAAAAATCAAAAAAATACTTATTCGCTTTTATTTTATCAGCAAAAATGCGTGTACCACTATTTATGACTTTACTGGGTACATACTCGTACATATGTACATATATCAGTTTCTCTTTGAGACACTGTACATATTTCGAGAACTGCATTCCGAAAATAAAGAAAAATGTTAACCTTGCAAATTGCTGTATACAAAGTAGTAAGTAGAAAGGACTCCTACGAAACAGGTTTTTGTTTTTTGCTTTCTTACATTCTTCTAACACCAAAATCTTCACCATATGCTTCTTTCTAATTATGAAAACCCAGCTAAATGCGAGCATCTTTGAGTAACTTGCAACGAGTATAGGTACAAAAAGAAAACAAAGATAAATTATTTATGAGGGACAGAAAAAAAAAAAAAAAAAAAAACTTTCTTTCGAACCTAATCTAACTGCTTACCTGTGTCCCATAATTTGGAAACAGGATAATGGAAAGAATACATCGTTGCACACCTATTCTATTTATTTGGAACTAAAACAACAACAACAACAACACAAATGGATCCGCGCATCGATTTACAACCCGAATTGATGAAAAAAACAAAATCACACGAAGAGGAAAAAGGTGAAAAATAGAAAAACAAACTAAAGATCGACCGACCTGCTCTTTATCTGTGGAAAATGTTCTCAAGGATTTCTAGAGTTCTAATTTAATGGGTAAGAGTGCTTGTGTGGGTACTCGGGAATAGAGCACGCACCGTTTGGTTTATTGCCTCTGGTACTTGGAAGTTGAAGTGAAACACACACACAGGCAATGGAAATGCAGATGCATTTCTCTGTTCTTTCTTTTTTTTGCGCCATCCATCCGGTTTGAGGACAAATTTAGGTGGACACAGAGGAGATAACCAAAATTGTGTTCAAAGGACTTGAATTTCTTGTTTTTGTCTATGAAACTGTGTCGAATGGGATTACAAGGGAATAACTACGCATAGTATGAGTATATATTCGGATGAATAGCGAGAAATACACTAAGTAGATATGACAGGTTTAAAAAGGAGACAATTTTCTTAAACCAGAATTTCCAGAATTTAGCACAAGGAAGTACCATCAGAACTCAGCATGATCTTAGATTACATGCTGTCTCAGGCAAGACATTATTAAATTTCGAAAAATGATTTGATGGTCAAGGGTGGTGTCTTTCTGCGGTGTAAGTAAAAGTCAGTGCGAAAACTATCTCCCAATCCTCGATGAAACCTGCTAAAACACAGCAGGCCAAGTCATCACAATGCTACAATTCCCTAAATTTTCACACATGAAATCCAGCTTAATAGTTGAACCTGCCAATAGAAATCATTTTCGAATTAATTTATTTACTTTAGATTGCAATACAGTCATGGGTGGACCTGTGCTTCAATCAACAAGATTCTCCAGGCAGTTCGATCTTGAGCTAGCCATCTCCAGTTTTGCACGAAGTTAGTTTCAGTTTTAGAATACTAACTATAATAAAATCTCTCATCAAATTCACCCTATAAATAGAGTTACGAAACATCCTTCCAACAGCTGATTGCTATGCCGAGTACTTCTTCACCTTGAAAAGTGTATAGCTATTCGGAAACGAAGACATTCCCTTAGAAAATCTCAATGCTATCCATTTGACCATCTAGAAAAAACCCCTCCTTGGCCTCCGGAAAATTGAGTTTTTCAAACGCTTCTTAACTTTATTCATAGGTTTATATGTAGCAAGCTATGTTCAGAAACTTTGAATAACTTGTTCCTAAAAAGGAAAGTACTCGTATTAATTTCCTGTAAGTGTTCGATTTCGAGACTTTGACTAATCTTGGTATTACTATGATATAACAGACAATTGCAAGAAAAGTGGACGAATTTTCTTCAAACTTCATATCTGGGAAAGGTAGGGTCACAATTTAAGTCTAAATCGGTGCATTAATTTTAATCCCAAAATTAAGGGTCCTTTACTAGCCGAAAAAATCGATTTTCGATTTCGAAAACGGCTCTAAAGATTTTGATCAAATTTCATATTTAAGTTCGGGTGGACATATTACGCTATAGAATGGCGTACTAGGTTTTCTAAAAAAAAAACACACCCTTTTGGAATGTAGCCAAAGTATTAAAAAATAATAGCCTTGCCTTAAAATCGTCTGGAAACACCTACTTTACTGATATCGAAAAATCCAAGGCGCTTTCTTTAAATTTTTCAAAAAATCAGTCAGTGGCTAATAATCTAGGGGATGCATTTACGAATGCACTAGTAAATAATAGTGTTCAGGTATTTAATTCGGTGAATACTGAAACATCTTTAAATTTGTTACTGAAGCAGTCATTAAAGATGTAATTGCTAGTCTGCAGGTAAAGAAAACAGGTGGGCTTGATCACAGGGGGGTTTCTGGGAGAGGCAGGCCTCGCAAACATGAAATGGTACTTTCAAGAGGTGACTGACACCTCACGGCCTTGATCAGCTCCCGGCGGCGCGTGTACATCATGTTGGCAACTGCCAGGTGCCCGGATAGCAATTGGGATGGTGACCACTCGGCGCGTGAGGCAACGATTGCTCACTACACTGATTAGTTATTGTAGGTTAAGTATTGTAGGTAGCTTGTAAGAATTTTATATAAAACAAAGACAAACACTGAAACAAAGTTTTTTCTTTTCTATATATAATATTTTCTTGGTAAAAAATAATATGTAAAATTAGTTCGTAGAATAGTTTTTCGGCCGAAAGGCAATTGTTATATGGATAAGGTTAAGCTGGAATAAGAAATCTGTTAATTTTTAAGTTAGATTTAGTAATGTTTGTCTAGTATGTAAGTTTAATGAAAATAATAATAAAATAAAATGAATTACACACTTTATTTTGTAGCAGTAGATAGAAAAGGTTACGTCATTGACTTCTAATTTAAAGAAGACTATCAAAGTTCGAAGGTACCGTGGCTGAGTGGTCAAGTGCACGATCACCGAACTGAAGATACAAGGTTCGAATCCCAGAAAACACAAAAAAAAAAAGAAACGGATTTCTCACCGTCCCACCTCTCGCAAACGTCTGACAAACGAGAGTAATATTGTCATAAGAAGATTTACTCAATCGAAAAGATGTGGCCTTCGGAAACGACATAAAACTGTAGGTCCCTCCCATTTAAGTGTCGCACAGCTGTTAGCGCCAAATATGACGACAGATGACTTGGGCGAACTGTCAAAAAAGCCACCGATATACATATACATATACATTTTGAAATTCTTACCGAACTCAGATTGTTTTAAAAAAGTCTCCAGTAATAACTTGCACTAATTCATTTACTCTTTATCTTTCTCTCCATAGCGGGGATCACAATAGATCTATGAAGATCCAAGTGAGGCAGCACAGCCCGTAGACACCTTGAGTTAGTTTCATCTTCTTCTTGTATCTGTGAGTTTTGCTCTGTCCTTTTTGTGAGTGCTTGGTGTTGTTTAAACCTTCTGCTTAATTCCACCACTTGAGCTTCTTCTCTCTTTACTTATAGGACGAGGGGTTGCTGTGCATAGACTACATTCATTTTGCTACATTCTTGCTGAGGCTGTATTTCACCTATCGACTTTCTAAGACACTGCTTCGCGCGTATCTGGCCAGTAAAAAATAGTAGATTTGATGCAGCGCTTGGACGGTGAAATTAGCAGTTTTGTTGTGATGCCCTTTTCTATCGGATTCTGTTAGTTCGTCCCAGTGAGGAGCTAGCAGGGGAAAAGCTATAGCTGAAATCAAGTTGAAGGCTCTCCATCATACTCGTAATATCAATCGACCCTCCGCTTTCCAGGTTCGAAATTATCATCTTCGCGTGTTGTCATGCCATTTTCCATCAGATTCCGTTAGGAACTAGTAGCGGAGAAGCTATAGTTGAAATCAAAACGAAAGCTTTCCAGGTTCGAAATTTTCATGTTGGCGTAGAGGGCTTAGGAGAAGTTTTGCTTCCCTTCCCTTATTACAGGAAATCGGTTTATATAAAGCTTGTCCTTGTAGTGAATGCAAAATCCATTTTCGTTGTTGATAGATTTTTTTCAGGTTTTGCAAAAGAGAAGAGATGTCTGACAAAGATTTCTGAGCACTTTTTTTTCGGTTTGCCGACTTGTTGCCGATGGAAGCGCGATAGCTTGGGAATCAGTTTTTCGAAGTTAGTAAGACAGCACTTACAACTGCAGAAACAAGTACGAAGAACAAGATGAGGCCTCTTTGACTAAAACTTCCACCTGGAATATGCCACTGTAGATGAGAATTTTAATGCTTTCGTTCCAACAACTTTTTCTATCTTTGACCTATCTGTGTTTGCTGGTAAGATGCCTTATACTCTACCAAGGTGTAAACAATTTTTAGTCATAAGGGAGAGAAGAAATGTTAATAGATCCTTTTCTTTCGAGGCTTAAAGACTGTAGTAGTGGAGAATCTGCAGATTGGGAGACCTCTAAGATAATAACGGAGGATACACAAGGATCCGAAAAGCAACGCATTAAAGATTGATGCAATTAAAACCTAACTTCGGTAAGACGAATGAAATAAGTCCTTATAGAGATTTTTGACTGAAGCTATTCTAGGCGCTGGGTAACAAGCTGTGTTTCTAAGCTTATTGTGGACAGAAATTGATACGCTACTGTGTACTATGCATAAAATGTGGTGTTTTCATACCGTCATATTGAGACAACAAAATGCACATACATATTTATTATGATCCCAATCATAGGACGGACAAATAAAATAACTTTTTCCATCAATACATCTCCCCTTTTAGTAATAAAACCTTAACAATTCCGTCGCCCCTTTTTTTATCAAATTCTTCTTCTAATTATGCGAGAGCACAAAATAGATGAATCGCAGGAACATGGAAAATTCCATCTCCTCCCTTTGAAAAGGACCAATGCCGTGAAATCAGATCAGGGACGGCGCGCCGGTGAAACAGCACCAAAGAAATCTAAACCCTCCATGCCTACGAAAAAGCCGAAAAAATAAATAAATACATAAATAAAATGCACATACAGCACAATAAGAAGAGAATTGCAGCTCATGGTTATGGTCCATCATGGTCTGGCATCATAAATTTATACACACAAAAAAAAAAAGAAAAAAGAATAACATTTGGAGAACATCCTGAACGAACCCACGCAGTAAGCAGCACGCAGAACGCATATGTACTCGTATATCTAAAATTCTTTCCTGGAAAAGGATGCGAAACCAACAAAAATGAAAAAAAAAAAAAATGAAAAGGAGATTAAGTAGTTGTCCTGCCCCTTCTGTGCAATACATCTTTGAAATAATTTTCAGCCTATCGATGCCGGTTGAATTTTCTTTTATATTCGTGGGACTGATACAGTAGATGATGAAAGTATGATGACAAGCTTTACGAAAAATGTTTGCCTTTTTATGTACGGATACATATATATGGGTTGGAAAGAAAGTAATTTCGGTTTTCACAAGTAGATGGTGTTATGTTTGTTGATTCTGTTGTTATGATTTTTTTTCTTTTGGCATTTAATAGCTGTCACTTTAAGCTTACTTTAGAAACAAATCTATTTTGTTTACACCTGTTAGTACATTTTACCATGGAGTGCAAAAACGAATATTTTCGAAATATTTTACTTTTTAATTTCCGTAAAGGCAAGGAAGCTGCTGAGGTTCACAAAGAGATATGTGAAGTTTACGGTGTTAACTGCTTAACAGAACGCACTTGTTAGAATTGGTTTACGAAATTTCGTTTTGAAGATTTTTCACTCAAAGATAGCCAACGTTCTGGTAGACCACCTGAAGTTGACGATGCCAAATCAAAGTCATAATTGAATCAGATCATCATATGAGTGTGTGTAAGATTACAGAGAGGTTAAATGCATCGCACACAATAATTAAAAATTACTTAAAACGTTTTGGTTTTGGTTCCACATGAATTGAAAGAGATTCACTTAACACAACGAATCAATATTTGCGATATACATCTCAAACGCAATGAAATTGATCCTTTTTTTGAAACGAATCATCACTGGAGATGAAAAATGGACATCAATCGTAAACGATCATGGTCTAAGCGTGATGAACCAGCACAAATCACATCGAAAGCTGAACTGCATCAAAAGAAGGTTATGTTGTCAATTTGGTGGGATTATAAAGGTGTTGTGATGAGCTGCTTCTAAGGAATCAAACGATCAAGTTAGATGTTTACTGTCAACAACTAATGAAACTGGAGGAAGTAATCAAAGAAAAAACGGCCAGAATTGGCAAATCACTCGTGTTCCACCATGACAACGCTAGACCACACACATCTTTGGTAACTCGTGAAAAACTATTGAACCTTGGTTGGGAAGTGATTTCACATCCACGACAACAGATTTTCATTTGTTTCGAAGTTTGCAAAACTCTTTGAATGGTAAAACTTTCACCAATGGTCATCACCTGAAACCGCATTTGGTCCAATTTTGTGCTAATAAGGGCCAGAAGTTCTATGAGCTCGGAATCATGAAGTTGCCAGAAAGATGGCAGAAGGTCATCGAACAAAATGTTAAATATATAATTGTTTATTCTTTGTATAAAAAAAAAACAGTTTGATTTCACGCTAAAAAACCGAAATTACTTTCTTGCCAATCCAATAAAATAATCACGTTTATTGTACCTTGTAGTGGTAACATCAACGCTTGTCACGCTCTTGGTTCACGGTTCAAATCCTGATCTCAACAATCATCTATTTATTTCGTCTGAAATAAATAAAAAAGTCGATCAATTGCAAAAGCTTAGTCAACTCTACTGCGAAGTCATAACACTGGCAGTAGGGTGGTCATATAGCTTAAATGCAACTTGATCGTGATGATGACATCAGGTGGAGGGAAAAAATACTGTGAATCATGAGCAACGACAAAAAGCAAAACAAACAAGCTCCCCAGTTATCTGGACGCCACCCTTGGAGTTTACTGAAACTTAATAACACCTAAGTTTCAAACCCACTACACGAATCTTTCTTTCTCTCTCTCTCTCTCTCTCAATTTCTTCAAACGCCCGTGCCCTGAAATAATTTAATGGTATTCATATCCCATTTGGCGCGCGCAAATTATAAAAAAAAAAAAAAAAAATCTAAATCAGTGAAGGATTTTTTTACAGTCACATAGGTAACAGCTTACTATTGGAGCCAAGTCATTGTGTAAATTGTCTACAATCGGCACCAGTATGGCATCAACTTCAAACAGATACGCATAATCTTTTTATCGACTTCTAAGTCGCATATCACAGCATCTGTGATAGTATCATTCAAAACTTCATCAAGAATTCGAAATGCCGAGAAAACTGATACAGTTGTGTCGCGCAACTGATTCAAGCAATTTTGAAGTATTATTAGATATTAACATTTACCTGGAGCAGATTATGCGAAAGGCAGGTGTCAATACGGAAGATACTATTTTGAAAGGCAATCGATGATCAGGCGAAAGAATTGGTTTTCAAAATAAAGGGGAAGTCTGTCTACTACTTAGAACAAAACGTCCCGGCTGATAGTTAAAACTTTGAAGTATTTGGGTAGTACACCTACCATAATAAAGTTCCGACGAAGACTTACCCTGGGAAACCAATAAAAGTTCCCGCCTTGAAAGTGTAAATTGTTGTTGCAAATTATTATTCAGTTCTTTGGGTAGTTGGTTCTGTGATAGCTAGAAGAGGAAAGGATACAAACGCGATCCTTATAAGCTGAATATAGTCCAGAATTCCATTTTCTTTCATGTCTTTCAAATTTGCGATTTTTTGTTTGTTGAATTTTTTTACCCAGAGTTTTTGCAAATCCAACCTCAATGTGTTCTATTAGGAGGATCAATGGCATTTGGACTTGGACTGATTCGCATGAAGGAATGCGATGAACCCTTGCGACCACCCACTTCCTTTGGTATCTTTGGACAAATGTTTATTGGACTTTTCGGTTGTACTGAAGTAAGTATCGGTATAGATAGGCAACAAAATCTTGTTGGATGTATTAGAAGATTTTGTCGGTACGATTGTGATTGGAAAATAAAAATGAAAGTAAAATAATATGTGACTGTGGCTATGACACCTACTTTTTGCATCTCTTTCTCCTCATTAAATGTGAAAAATGCAAAGGTTCACCTTTCCAGGTCATCTGAGGTGAGAAGTAAAATATGGTTTGTAACACCCTGTATATACGTACGAAACACTAGTTGCACTAAGTTCTAAATCATTGCTTATGTTATAAGTGTGAAAAGTTTTATTAAAATGTTACCTCGCTTTCCTCCGTAACGAATTAAAAGGCGTATTTGTACCATGGTTTTGTCCTTGGTTTTAACTTTTGGATTTTCGAAAAAAAAGAAGGCAATTATTTTTGAAACTGAAAATTGCTTAAACATACATTTTTAGGGGTGGGCGATGCCGTCATATAATAGGAGTATTTCATTGTTTTATAAGATATAAGCTATACTGTTCACTATGAGGTTTGTTTAGCCAGTCTTTCAAAAGAGAAGCTTGAGTCAGCAGAATTGTGGATGGCCTTTTAAAATGGTGTCTTACCCAAGTGCCTCCGCCAGTCAGATATTTCGTTAAGGTCGATATAAGGCACCTACAAATTTTCCAATAATCAAGTTACGATTTGATTTTCATTTTCACATTAAAATTGACCGGCTATTAACCCTGTCCAAAAACAAATTCAAGTAGGAAGCAATTTTCAAACCTTGACTGGGAAATTCACATGCACTCACCGCATGTCTTGTGTCATTTTACGTCAAATAAACGAGTAAAGGCAACAATCAACTACTCGGACTTCATATAGAGCGAGCTTAATGTTTTAAATTTATTAGCTGTTGCATTAATAGCTGCAACACTTTAATTAAAGAGAGTACTAAGAGCTTTTAGTACATTGAGTGAGAAACTGAAGATTTGTGAAGAGATGACAATGATCATCTCATCATTGATGGTCCTGTTATCTATTTAGAACTTCAGCGCAAATCTCTACTTTAAACTTTAAAAAAACTTAGTTGCTGTTGGTTTGATTATGAAATTGAAAAAGTATAACAACATTGCCCTAAATATTGTTAAAGTGCTCTAAATTATTCTTCCTCATTAATTGTTGTAGCAGAAGAATAATTCACGAGGTTTGAGCGCAAATCTGTATACAAGTCGTTTGAGTTGAACAAGCAGTCGGATCAGTCACATATTATGGTTTTCTTGGGGTCCCAGGGACATATGATACATACTTTGCCAAATCACTTTACTGGCAACTAGTTGTTTTTTCCCGTCTTAATAGCCATTGCAAAGCAAACCTTCCGGGAAAATTGAAGCATCTGCACTTCAAAATAGTATTCAATTGAAATGGGGAAAAAGCACAGTCAAAAAATGCAGTCGATGTCTTTTCTATGGAGTGCCTCCAATCACAGCCTGGTGTCATTGCAGGATTTTAGATTCCACAGTAATTCTAGTTTTAATGATACCGTATGCCTGTGCACAAATGATTTGTGCACCTGCATACCATGCGTGTTCACTGGCGCATCTCAAACACTTAACTGACAGCCGCACAAACTTGGGCAATGGAAATAACAAAAGTTACAGTTGATTATCCTGCCTCACTGAAAAAATGTTGAAGGATTTCAAGGCTAGGCCAATGCCGCGAAACATTCTTCATTTTCACCTGGTGTATTTAAGAAAAGGACACTTTTACTAGCAGATTCATTTCTGTCAAAAACTTGGTAATTTGTTGAAGACCTCCTGTTTTTTTTTTTTTTTTTTACCATCCGGTCAAGGCATTTGCGTCGTAGTAAGTTTTTCATAAATATTTTTTCAAAACTGCTCCAAACTTTGTTGTTTGATGCAGAGCATATGGCAAAGATCGCTGCCCCCCCACTGATATCAATGCTTATGGACCTCTCAGCATTCGACATTTTGTTGTACTTCTTTCTTCAACTCATGTTGATCCATATCTTTTGTTAACATTATTCTCTTCAATAGAACAGTAACATGATGCACTCCTTTAAAGTCAGATAGGGCTGTTTCATGCAATGTGGTATGCATGGTGGAGAACTTACTAGGAAGATAAAATAAGCCAAACAAAGGACCTTGCACCTCACCGGTTATGTTTGGATGGTTAAATCTCGACCTCGTTTTCCTGCTTCCTTTCTGTGAAGTTTTCTTACTCCAAATGAAGCAAGAAAAAAAGTTGTCTTCCTTGATCTCTTGTGGTGTTGGAGGTACCATCATCTCCAGATTAGGTATCCCTATTAAGTAACCTTGGCAAAGAGGTTCGTCAGTTGACATTTAAAATATGTACTGTACGTATTACATACTCATATATTGCAGTTAATGGAAATGGTTTATTCATTTCTTTTTTTTTGTTTCCAAAATGTCCGACTTTACACCGAAGATAATGGAAATTATTTCTAAGTGCGATAATCTCGAAAGTAGTGGCCCTACGAAAATAATTATTGGGATCGAAATATACGGTCTTGAAGTTCCCTACAAGGTGGATCCAATTTCAAAATGTTGTGAAAATTGTACGAAATCATTCAGTATGTTAAGTTAATATAAATAGTTTTTTAGTGCTACGAGTCTTGTTCGATAAGTTAGTGGATGAGGAAGCAGTTCATATCGCAATTCAGCAAATTTTTCTATTGCTACTGCGGACGAATGAGCCGGTGCATTGTCGCAATGAAACAGCACTTTCTTGTTCTTCAAATGAGGCTGATTTTCCATCAATTCTGCATTTAATTTATCTAATAAATTGGCATAGTACTGTCCGGTGATCGTTTTCCCCTTTTCCAAATAGTCAATGAAGATTACGCCGTGGTAATCCCAGAAAATCGTTGCCATTACTTTTCCGGTCGACGGAACCGTTTTTGCCCGTTCGCCTGCAGAAGTCCACTGTTTTGATTGGTCCTTCATTTCTGGCGTGTAGTGGTGTATCCAGAATTCATCAACTGTTATGAAACGCCGTAAAAATTTACTTGAATTGCGCTTGAAGTGAAGCGCTCCAAATTCTGTTTTGAAATCTTCACCCAAATCCGTTTTTGGTCCACCATCAGCAAACGTGGCACCCATGTTGCCAATGATTTTGTCATGCCCAAATGGTCATGCAGGATTCGAATGACAGTATCATTTGAAATTGCTACAATCTCAGCTATCTCAAGAATCTTGACCCGGCGATTGTCCAACACAATATCTTAGATTTTGTTGACCATTTCTTCCGTTGTGACGTAATTTGGACATTCTGGGGGCCCAGCGTCTTTTGAGCTCGTACGAACACAACGAAATTCAGTGAACCACTTGTTTACCATTTCATGCGAGGAAGAAGAGTCAGAATAATATTTTTTAAGTCTGTCTTCAATCTTAATGGTTTTACCGCGCAAAAAGTAATGCTTTATTAAAACACGAAACTCACTTTTTTCCATTTTGACCAAATCTCACAAACCAACGTGTTTGACAGATCTATTTGTTTTTTTTTTTGTTGTCTATGCCGAGAAACAAATATGTCAGTAAAAAATCCTCTATGCGATCCGAGCGCCATTTTGCTTCAAAGTCACTGACTTATCGAACAGCCCTCGTAAGATATGGAAGCGGTGCATCATACAAATAAAAATGACTGTGGTCAAAATTTTAAGTTCCGAAATTCTCTATGATTTTCGAAAATCGTACGAAATTATTTAAAAAACCCAACTTTATCCCGAAAGTAATGAAAATTATTTTTGAGTACGAATGTTTCGAAAATTAAAAAAATAATACTATGGTCGGAATTTTATGAAAATAAAAATAATATACAGTCATTCGAATTGTCCAACTTTACCCTAAAGCAAATGAAAATCGTTTTTGAGTGTGAAAACCTCGAAACAGTTGGCCCTGTTAGGATTGAAAATTTAGGTTTTGAAAATCACCATAAGGTGGGTCCTGATTTTTTTCGAAAATATTCGAACATTTTATGACAAATAAACTTTTGGTTTATGACTGAAAGTGTTTTTTTTTTAACATTTTACACATATAGATGCGCTAACTCCTAAAGGGTGTTAATACTTTTAATATATTTTCAAAAAGATAAAATATATCAAATTCAAGCAAATTTTGGAAAACAAAGATTGTGAGTAATGTATTCTATTACATTTCACTTTTTAACAATCCTGAATATAGATTTTATGTTAATTATAATTTTTGAAAACATCCCACACTTTTTTGATCCACTGTGAGGCTGTGTGACTTTAGATAGGCAATATAAGAAAAAAAAAGTCACTAAGTACGCGAATTGCCATCCATCTGCTTGTGTTCATATGAAACACTGCCTTTGATTTGAACATTTTTCCACAAACAACAAACAGGGGTAGCTAGGTAGAGTGGGTTTTTCCCAATTCCCCTCAGTGCCGCATAAAGGGCAGTGAAAATGAGTAGATATTCTACTTGCCTGCCTGCCTGCTTGCCTTCCGGAGTGTGTGCGTTGATTGTATGCCACACACATATATTTTTTTTTTCTATTATATTTTCTAAACCCGCTTGCGGGCGGTTACGATTTTGTGACTGTGTGTGAGGGATGGTTGTTTATATTTTCAGTTTTTGGGAATTTTGGGAAATTCTAGGCTAAAATAAGGGAAACAAATGAAAATCGATTCAGTGTCATGGCCAAAGTTCAGCGGAAAGGTGCCATTTTATCGTGTAAATAGTTTAATGAGTGCATTTAATGTCACTCTATCTCTGTCTAGAGATACACAGATATATAAAATATATCTATGTAGTATCCTGATTTTTTTTTTGCATCCAAGATTAAGATTTTAAATCGGCATCGACATCTCTGGGCAGTTGCAATCTTTCGGTCAAACTGTAAAGATCAAAACTCCCATACATCAGTCTATCTAATTACAAGAACTTAAAATATAAAAATAATACTAATTTTGTGTTTAAATATAAACAGAGAAAAAAAAAAACTTTACTACCTTGCTCGGTGTTTTTCGTTTATATTTTTTTTTTTCTAAATTTACTCGCCCCAATTTAATATCGGTTTTGTGTTGTTTCATGTTTTCACTCTCGTTTGTCTACGCATGTTGTAAACGCATTTCGAGAGAAGGCGTTCTTTTAACTGGGTCACTGGATGAATAACATAAAATCGGTGACGACAAACTGCGTTCTACTCTACGCATCATCATCGCAGGAGAAACCAGAAGTGGAGGAGTCCAACATCCTCCGTTCGATGTTGGACTAAAAAAAAAAAAAAAAATAGGAGAGAGTTTGAGAGAGTTCGATGTTTCGTGGTGTGCCGTGGTGTTTTCAAAATTCCCCAAAACAGTCTAAATAAACATTTTGAAAGTGAAAGAACACAAAATGAAATAGCATTAACTTTAAGTTCCGCTTTTTTTTTTATCATGTGTTTCAAATGAAATAAAATTCCGTTCAGATACTGTTTACGAATCCGTTTCGAGTCCCCGTTTAGTCCGTTTTTGTATGATTTTTTTTTTTTTTTTTTTAATTTCTTTGGTTTGTTTTCTACGCAAAAATATATATCAAGTGATATCAATTTAATTGATATGCAACAAAAATAATATAAGATTTACGAGGACTTTAAATTTTATTAAAATTTTACCCTGGACCGATTTTCGAAATCTTTTCCTGGTAAGTGGGATACTCAATTATTTATTTTTTTAAATCAAAATTTCGTTCTCATACAGTGTGTCTCACTGTTGGTATCCGTAGGTAAAGGATTGTAATTAAAAAATTGATAATAAATTATGGCTGGATGACAATTTTTAGAACAAGCCCCACAGTGTGTAATTTCTGTTATTGTTGGATTTTTCTTTATTGAAGGGTGTTGATGGGATGGAGAAATTACGCAGTTTCTACCCTCCTGGGGTGCGTTTACGCAGGACGCATTTTTCTCCCTACTTTTTTTATATGTTGTTTTGTTTGGGGAGGGTGTTTTAGTTTGTTTTCTTCTCACTTTCTTCTTCGTCATTGTTGTTGTTTTGGTAGCTGCTGCTACAGGAAGAGAATATAAATTTGTCCCATAAAAGGTAAGAAATAATATTTAAGGGAGGTCGAATTGAAGAAAGGGAAAAGATGGTCTCAGGGGGGTGTTGGGTTGGGTGGTGGGCATACATAGTCGTATCAACTTAGGATGGTTTCTTTAACTTCCAGAAGAAGAGACATCCTGAAAGGTGATTGACCTTTGAAAGATTCGGTATTGTATGTATTTTTAAAGCGTATGCCTTTTTGAAGAGCATCACACCCCAGAGGATGAAAGGAGCATATAATCGAATCAATTGTTATGCTTTCTATTTGGATACTTAGGATTGGGGGCCAGAAGTACGAGTACCTACTCGTATTTATGTATTTGATTGGTTGGAAATGTAAAGTCTCAGATTCAAAGCGACGTATAATAATTTGTTCTACCTGTTATGATGAAGGTGTAACCACCCTAGGGTTCGCTAAAAGCTTTTTCATTTGCTAAGGAAGGAATAGCATTTTTAGAATTTATTTGTCTGTTGGAGGCCGAGCCGGCGTTTTCATCCTTGATCTGTGAAGATACATATAGTACTTCTGAATGAATAGTTGACTGATGGCAGGTGTTGGAGCTTGTTCTTTTTACTTGCATAACAGGTTTCCATCTCAATTTTAATAAACATCTAACGGTAGAGTTTTTTTTTTTGTCATCATTTTGGCACCTTCAATGATGCTCAGTGGGACTTACGTCTCTAGAACCGCTGTAAATTATGAACTTTTAAATTTGGAATCCACCGAACCTCATAATAGTATGCCCTTGCCTAATCCTAGCTATCGAAGCTTATTTGGTCCTTACTCGGCTTTTTAATTGTGAATCTTCCTGATTGGAAGATTTTAACTTGGGTTTGGATTGAAGTTTCTTAAATGAAGTTTCATTTCCACTAATTTTTCAGCTGCGACAGAATGATGATTATGCAGTTGCCTAATCCTAGCCTTTTAAGCGTCTCAATCTTATTTTGTTAGTTCAGTTTTTTTTTCCATCTTCAAAACCTTACAGTCTTCACTCGAAAACTCCGGGATTGGCCTGAGAAGGCATTATTCAGACCTGTCCTTTGACATTTGCTGTCCCTTGATGTAGAATCATGTTAGCAGGTTCTTCCTTTGTGCAGTTTATAGGCGGACACTTTGTCAAGATGTCTTCATTAAGCGCTGGGCACACAGAAAGCGATCTGAGTTCCGTGTAATTGAACGCGCTGTCAATAAAATTGTTTGTAATATACATACATATAAGGAGCAAGCAATCAAAATGTAATTTTTTTTTCATTTTTTCCTCACTTGCAACAGAGGTTAACATGTTGGCTTATTCAAAATCCAAGAAATAACAATGTTTCTCGTCGAAAATGGAGAGAAAATTGTTCCATTCTATCAAAGCGTAATCACGGATGGTATTTTGGGTTTAATCTTCTCCTCTAAAGAAGAAAAAATTGGAAATATGACGTTTTGATCGCTTGCTCCTCATATGGTGGTTACTTATGAAGCTGGACATAGCATCCGCTCTGACGGTTCGGTCAAGAAGAGGTAGAAAGTGTACGCGGCTGAAGAATAAAATTTAATTAAAATACACTGCCAATCACGTGCGTTCACTTGCGCATAACTTAGAACGCATTCACTCAGCGTAGCGCCCATGTGGTCAAGGAGTCTTGGGCTCCTTTCATCAATCACAGTCATCATAGTCATACAAGTGATCCTTGACTAAATCAGCGAAGTTGTCCGCAGGATACGAGGTTTCTTCCTTGCTGGTCGCCGTTTGAGGTGCTGTCATTACCACCTCTTTTTGAACATTTCGTTACCAATTCTTTTGTCTTTGATTTTCCCACCCTTGGTCGGAACGGAACGCCGGACGGTAGCCGGACGGGCGATTGAGCTAGTGAGAGGTGGTGGATTGGCGTCCAGATAGGCTTATTTTAATATTGCTTGCCGTGCTAGATGGTTTATATGGCACTAAGTTTCGATACGGCCAAAAAGTCGAATGGTTCTCTTATCATTTTCGCGTCTTCTTTCCTTCAGCGAAAGCTTTCTTTTTTGAGCCAGTTGTTTCTGATACTGTTGCTCTTGATAGACATAGTGTCTATTGAACTTTAGACTTCGAATGCAAATGGTGTCAAGATGGTTCTTTCTGAAATACTGACCTCAATTGGTCCACCCTCACTGGATCTGGGTGTAGAAGCGGACACCGCTTTTTTAGATTCTCTGTTGTTCCTTTGAACATACTCGTACCATATCTTTTCCTAATTTGCCTGATTCGATGTCCGTCATCTTGAAGCCGCTAAGGTATTGGTCTTTGTACATTCTGACTGGCTTACATAAGAGGTTCTCTCGAGATACTGTTCTGCTAGAAAATTCCTAAGATTATTCGAAAACTTTTTTTAACGACGGGCTACAGCTTGTGAATGACGGTTGCAGTTGTGGTGGCAGATAGAAAGCTTTCTACAACTTCGTTATAAAAAAGTTTTACAACAAAAAAAGGTTCCTGTATTCGGTCTTTGCAAAGGATTTTGCAAAAAACTATTTAGTTCTCAATTAAAATTTTTTCTTAACCAACGAAATTGTCACTGACAATTGTGATATAGTCGAGCCTACCTACCTATTTGCAGACACCTACTTCTACACTTCGTTTCGACCAATGAAAAGACTCTGCCTGTTCATTTTAGTGGGAACATGAAAAACCCATTGCTCCTTTCTTGTTTGTTGCCAGGGGGAGATTAAAAAGGCCCTATCTCCAGTCGAGTTACTAGGCACCGGAGTTTCAGTTCTTGGACTTTTCGGTTACAGGGTATGGTGTCTGCATGTATCCTGCGTGTCTACTATTTGGGCAGACAAATTTTCCATTTTAATATTAAATTCGTAAGTTCAAGTTTCCTTTATTCAATTTAAATTATAGTGCGTTAAGCACTTTTAGCTTTTTCCCAAAGAGTATGTAATAAGGCCTTGAAATTTGTCAGCACATCTTTGTACAAGTATAAGACAAGAAGGCATGTCCCTTAAGACTCTTCTATATATTAAGAGATTATGTATACGAGTACATGCCTAATCTATATGTATAGTAGTTGGATTCTCCCCCCTGTTTTATTTTCAAACGGGACAGGGAATGAAATGAAATTTTACGTGCGTAGTGCGTAAAGTACCGAAAAAGGGAAAATAAAATAAGATAATTGGAAATCTCCCTTCTTGGAGGGTGCGCACACACTTGCAAAAGTTCTGGGATTGGGATGTGATGCGATAGCAAGTTGCTCCCTTCTATTATTTTTATAAGTATTTGTTGCCGGCATTTTGAGGAATTTACGTTTTGTCAAAGGGAATTAGAAATGAAGAAGAATTACTGCAAACTAAATAATGCATGTGTGCAATTTTGGAATGGTTAAGGCTTGGTTTACGCAAGGATGCTGTTGCGATAAATAAAATGAAGGGATAGCGGAGGGTGAAAGTGAACATAAAACACTCAATTTCAGAAACAAATGGAATTAACTAGTTTGCAAGTAATGCTATGATTTATGGATGACATTTTATACTCAACTTTGTGAATTACTTTGAGGGTTTTTAATGAGTTATATTAAATGGTGCAGCATATTGGTGTTAGAGTTTAGTAAGCCTTGGTTAGCTTCATTGTAACACATATTCGTAGTTACATACATTTTTTCAGTACTCTTTTGAGTGCTTATTAGAGTGCATCAAACTGCCTAAAATTTACTCATAATTCTAGCCAGCATAATGGTCTTATCAGTTGGATGCGGTACGGTCAAGAAAAGCAAATGAACAAGCTGGAAAGAGATTCACATTAATCTTCATAATGCCTAGACTATTCAGCGGTTTACTGATTAACACTCATCAAATAAGTATCAAAAAGTAGTAAAAACTACTTTATGCCAACCACTTCCGATAGAAGATAGAAAAAAAAAAAAAGGCTCACACTTTGCCACTGTAATTTCCTTATCAGAACACATCTCGGTTATCTAGGTAACTAAAGGTTTTTTCAATAGGGACATAACAATTTTGTATTTTAATATAAATGACCTTTTAAACTTTTTTTATGATCTGTTAATGACAAAACGTTAGTCATAGTTTACATTTTTATCGTGGTGAAGTTCACGAACAACAACGGTTGGAAATTAATAAAAATTACTACCGAATTTCTGAGTCGGTGGTTGCAACTTCAAGAGCGCTTACTCCAATTTTCTGTCGTAATAATTGTCCCACCAGACAGGCCGTGCATGCTATAGTGGATAAACTCGAGTCAACATATTCACTATTGAATATTCCTGTGCTAGTGAGACAACGCACCGGTCGAAGCACCAAAAATAGCGCAGCCGTAAGTGCTTCAGTTCAAAATGAGCCAAATCAGTCACATGAATTGGAAATCTCTCTAATCATGGTGACTTAAGATGTAATTTGAAGAAGATGGGATAAAATAATGTAGAGACGGCGGAACACATGTTGTGTCAATGTACGAGTACTAGGTAGCAGAAGAAGAAATTATATTATATGGAAACCGAGAAGATTAGCTAGATATCCAACAAGCAAGCCTTGATACGAAGAATCGAAGTCAGGGCAGAACTCTGGCTAAGATGATTCGTAGAAAAGAGACGACAAGGGATCCAGCAATGGATGGTTTAGTTTTATGCCTATATACTTATATATATTTAAGGTTCATTCAACTTTACAATATAAACCAAAATTGTATAAATGAGTCATTAGCCCAGATTCAAATGGATTATGGCCCACCTGTGTACTTCAAAAGTGCATTATGGGCTTAAGGCTTGTGAATTTACGGCCCTGCTGCCAAAATGATTGAGTTCTATAACAGATGCGAAATTCACTACATTGAAAATTCGTGAACGGTGTTATTTCATATTTTAATGGAAGTCAGCACAGCGGTTAAAATTTTATTTAGAAAACGCAACAGTGTTTTAGCAAGGGGGTCGTGAGCTGTAAAGAAAACCAGCAAATAGGAATCATTTGTTCTTACTTATAAATTTAACGCTAATATCATTAGTTATCAGCAAAATATGCTAACAGAAAAAATTACTACCCAGCAGAAAAATAAATAATCCGCAAAAAAAAAAAAAAAAAATTTCCAATCAGCAAAGAATTAAACCCATTACTAGAAATATTTTTACACATATTAGGTCTGTTTCCATACTTACCCAAAGCTGCACATTAATTCCCGCATACGGGAACAGAATATGACAAATTTACGAGTACAATTATTGTTTTTTTTTCAGCTTATCCATTTCTCTTGTATTACTCGTATCTTTTCTCAAGAGAGGCACTTCGTTTTTGTAAAAAAAAATAATTAATATTTATCAAAGAAAACTTGCTTTAGCTATGCAATTGTAAAAAAAAAAATTGTAATGCTTAGACCAACAGAAACGTTCCAATAATCAGCAAAAATGAATTTCCGAAAATAAAGGTTCCCCCAACTCAAAGCGAAATATTCGTAACGTTGGAGATGACAATTTCGCCAAAGTTTCACATTGACTTCGATAAAGAAATTCGCAGCGAAATTACCGTCGACTGGAAATACTCGTACATGGTGACAAATTTATCGCGCAGGAAAAAACAGTGCATGCGTTTAGTTTTTCTTTTATATTTGAGTTAGAGTCAGCCACGGCTTCTGGCATATACAAAAAGGTATGCAAATATTTCTGGACACCCTGAACACTTACTTGAGTTCTCGTTCATAAGACAAGCAACGAAATCGAGGATTTATTTGCTAAACAAGGTTTGCAATATCCAAATTATCGTCCCAGAGTTCTTTCGTGGCCTATTCTTTAGTCACATAAAGATAGACTCCTGAGGAAAAAATTCCTTTAATTGCAACTTCAAAAAGGCTGAGCCCATCCAAATGATTTCTCGATTGCCCAGACAAAAAGAGAAGCCAAGATCTTCTCTCGCTGAGTAAACGTGATAACCTTTTAAGGGTGGCCGTGGTGTAGTGGTAACATCATCGCTTGTCACGCTGTTGAGTCACGGTTCGAATCCTGATGTCAAGAATCATCTATTTATTTCGCATGAAATAAATAAAAAAGTCGACCAGTTGCGAAAGCTAAGTCAACTCTACTGTGAAGGCATAACACTGGCAGTAGGGTGATCATATGGCTAAAATGCAGCTTGATCATGATGATGACATCAGGAGGACGGAAAAAAATACTATGAATCATAAGCAACGACAATAATAGCGAAAACAAACAAAATACTCCCCATTTATCTGGACATCCACCCTTGGAGTTTACAGAAACTTAATACCACCTGAGTTTCAAATTACACCACTCTATCTTTCTCTCTGTCTCTTCCTCTTTCCACAAAACGCACGTGTTCTAAAAATTAGTATAAGGGTATTCATATCCCCTTTAACACGTGCAAATTATAAAAAAAAAAAAAAATAAAAAAAAAAAAATTATATAAAAGTCCGTGCGGCAAGTGCCCTTTTTCTCGAGGAACAGAGAACTGCTGAGCATTTGAACTAAAAGGATTCTTAACGGAATATTGTCTTTTTAGCAATTAATGCTCCAGTAAAATAACCAATCACATTCTCCCCGCAACACTTGTCAACAAACTTCAATTATTGCATTCACCTACCGGTTCTGGGAGTATTTATTCAATGATCAGCAGGACAATCACGGATGGGATTTGCCCTTTAAAAATTGTACTGATTTTGAAAAAAAAAATCTAGTTGCCATTAGGGTGACGCATGTAGGATTCGAACCACGGACTGGTGATCGGAACGGTCATCGGTTTTTTTTTATTTAAATTTTAAGGGAGGATCATTTTGCTTTTAATGATCGTAGGGGGGTTCCAGTTTTATAAAGTTTAAAAAATACTCACGACAATACATAATACATACGAGTATAAGCTTTATGGCTAACCACGATGTAGTGTTCTCGTTTGTTACCTGAACGTTGCAAGTTCGAGCGCTAGCCTGACGAACAGCAACAAACGACTCAACCCGAGCATAAAGAAAAAAATTTTTTCCAGCCACTAAATCAGAAATGAACAAAATTGAGTCTGAGTGTCCCGCTAATCCGTTTCCCTTTAAGCCTCGCTTTATATAATGCGTGTACATGTATGCATACGCTTTTGGTAAATACAAACATTCATGTTTTTCTCTGCTGTAAATATCAATCAGGTCAATCCATTTCCCTATTTTCTCAAGGTTTTATCTAAAAAAATAAATAATACTTTTTTCATTCCTCATTTATTTGTGTTTATTTTCTTCCCAAATCACGAATATTACGTGAAAAAGTGACACGCAAATCGTGAGGGCTATAAATTTAACCACATAAACGGAAGAATTGTATTTTCTTCCAAAGATAAGAAGATTGCTTATCTTTCTCAAAAATTGTTTTTTTTTTTTTCTTATATTGGAAGGAAATTATTTTTTCAAAATTTCTGGCGACATAAACTGCTGTTTTTTTTTTGATTTTCGAAATCTGGCACTTAAAAATAGTGCTAGTGGAAGAGTGTCTATTTCAGCAGTAGTCAAATGTTTGCATGTGTGCACCTGCCATTATCTTCTTAAGGAGCTGAGTATTTTAAAATTGGATGCCAAAAGACTATTCTGACATTTAAAGCAGATGTTTTTGAAATGAAAGAAAAGGACATTCTTTGGTATGCAATGTGGCAATCAATATTCCATAAAAGCGGTCAGTATTAATCAAATTTGAGCTGCAGTGCAGAATAGATTCATGAAATATACTTGTTTTGAAAAGTAAAGGGTGTTCCAAAATTCACGCAAGAAGTAGTTTTGATAGAAAACATAGGTTTTTAATTAAAAATTGTAAATGTTTTATTGGTTCATAAAGTATACAGTATAGGGTAATGTATGGAATAGCATATCGGGTAAATGGCCTCCATGGCTTTGCTGGCACATACGCACTCTTTTGACGAAATTTTCCATAACCGTTTTGCATGAATGTGGCTAAATTTCATTGATACAGCGCTCAATTTTCCCCCTAAGGCGTGAGTGGTCACGAGCTTGTTGGCATAAATCTTAGACCTCAAAAGAGAAAGGGCCAATGGCGTTAAATCGCATGATCTGGGCAGCCAATTCTGATCACCAAAATGGGAAATTACACGACCAGGAAATGACTCATGCAGTAATTGAATTGTTTCTCGGGTTGTATGGTATATGGCACCGTCTTATTGAAACCACATGTCGTCCACATCCATATCTTACAAGTTAGACAAAAAAGACTGGTTTATTATGCCGCGATAGCGAGCACCATAAACTGTTATTGACGATTAACAAAGCCATCAAGATTAAAAAGACCATCATCGCTGAAATTTGTTTGAAAAATCAGCATCCACTTGTTGTTGTTCCATAATCCATTCAACAAACTGTCTTCGCTGTGCGTGGTCAGTAATCTTCTGTTCTTGAGTCAATTGCACTTTGCATGCAGCTGACGATGGTGCCGAATTGGTGTTTGGATTCTCAACAACACTCTCACGAACTGTTTCGATGTTTTGTATTGAACGACTTGTTGAAGGACGACCAGAGTGTCTATGATCACGAATTGATCCAGTTTCCCTGAATTTTTGAATTAATCTCTTCACAGTTGATGAAGTTGAATCACTATTCCGACCATATTTTGTACGAAAATTGCGAACTGTACCTGCCAAACCTTCAATATTTTTAAAATATTGCCCAACAATGAAAACGCGTTGTTCTTTCGTGTAGCACTCCACTTTTAATAACTCTGAACTGTCAGCTGTCATGCTGTCTTTTTTTTCGTTGGCAACACTTTACCGCACAAATGGCGCAAAATTCAAATCTTCCGTGAACTTGAACCACGGCTCAATGGGAATATGTCTCCTGGGAGTGAATTCCACAGTTTACTTATTCTGAAACAAAAATATTTTTGGTAGAGAGATATTCGCGTGGTTTTGAAGTGGACAGATGTTGTGCCCCAGTGACATGCTAAGTAGGACGTTCAATTGGCGCATTTTTAGGGTTTTTCGGAACACCTCTAATGTTAATGATACTCTTTCATTGTACTCGTATATATTTATTTTTCACGAATTCTACCCTTACACTACATGTATTTTAGAGACTGATGAATTTAGATCTTGTTGGGTTGATTGGCTCCAAGTCACTGTCTTTTGGCTCTGATTTGCTGGAGGCCGTTTTTTTGGTGGAGTAGGAATCTCTAGCTTTATTTAAATCTTAATTGTTTCTGCGCAATCGTAATCGAAAAAATCCATTAAGCCAATAAATTATATCAGTGGATCAGATAGATTCGGAAATGCTATCCAAGAAAATCAGGTATCATCTATCGCATTATATTAAGAGTTTATATATTACGTGGTAGCTGATCCGTATATCTTAAAGCGGAAAGCTTGCTGATAATTAAGCCCTGTTAATCTCGTTATCTCTTTTATTTACCTATTGACTAGTCTACAGATTATAAAAAAACATTTTTTTCTTAATTTTTTACAGACCTCCCTACCAATTTACAATGGAATTAGTAACCAATAGCAACCTTCCACATGGCACCAAAAACATTCCACAAACAGGCAATAACAACACAACTACCGAAACACTATTGGCTGGCATTTTAGATTCATTTCCCGCTTGGGAATTAAATAATGCTTTTATGCAAAGTGCTCAGGTGTAAGTATTTCGTAAGAACTAGAACCATTTACTAGTCTTTAACCTATCCCCACGATAGATCTCCACCAGGACCAAACGATTTTATTATAAACAGCATGTATAGACCACAATCGGCATCACAAATACTCGTTCGAAATCCGAGGCTTTCGCCTGGATCGAGCAACTCAAGCATCAATTGTGGCGGAGGATGTGACATAAACGCATCGAATCGTTGCCTTGACTGTAACGAATTTATGTGCAAGAACTGCTTGCGTGAGCACCGCAATAGTCCATTGTCGTCGAATCACTCTGTGATTTCATTGCCGTCGCCAATTGGATCTTCTCCTACTGGAGGCTTATCAGCTATGATGACGGTACCGAATATCATGTGCGATTTACATAACGAAATCTATCGCTACGTCTGCGAGTACTGCAAGAAGTTGGTGTGTCAATGCTGCACCTTACGCGAACATAAAGATCACGATTACACCTCGATCCAGAGTTTTGTTGAGGAGGCCAAGGAAAAGATCGATTTGGCTATGGAAAGCAGTCGTATGGGCACCAAATGCGTTAAAGGAAGCATCGACAAGGCTTTGGCATTCATTCGTCTCATTGAACGCAACTGTGCTGAGCTGTCTGACAATATCAGGAAATCCTTTAGGCAGTTTATGATCGCCATTGAGGATCGTGAACGTTTTCTGTTGGATTTTGTTGAGAAGTTGCGTCAACGGCGTCTGGCTATGTTGCATGACCAAATGGCAGGTCTGAAGTCGACTCTATCGGGCTTATCTGAAACATCGGACATGTTGCTGAAAGTCTTCGAGAATGCCAACCACATGGAGCAAATAGAAATCGCCATGAAGATAACCAATGGTCAACGTCAGCTGGAACAGTTTGCTGCTATTTTCAAGGACCTCCAACCGCGCCAAGAGCTATTTGCATTCGCTGCTCCTGATTTCACCCTCCTCGGTGATATTCGCAATCAGGGAGGCGTAGTTCTTGTCGATGATAAGAATATGCCAATTGAACCGGGAGCTTTAGTTCCAGTTACTGCCGCATCAGGACTCCCTTTGCATCAAACTATGGCTGTTGCTGCTTCCCGTCGTCCGATTCTACGTGACGCAAGCTATCGCATTCCCACGCCAATATCACAGCGTATGCCAAATCCAGGACTGGACTGGGAACTAAGCCTGATGCGATCATCTCCAGCTCTACAGTTTGGTGCACCCAGAGTCACTCAGTGTATTGCCGGAAGTTCTGATCACATTAAAGTTCGCAACTCGAACGTTTTGACTTTGTCATTTGCCACTGAGGGTCATGAGGATGGACAAGTCAGCCGTCCATGGGGTCTATGCGTTGACAAGATGGGCAACATTCTTATCTCTGATCGTCGCAACAATCGTGTTCAAGTCTACAATCCAGATGGAAGCTTCAAATTCAAGTTCGGTCGCAAAGGTGTAGGCAATGCTGAGTTCGATTTGCCAGCTGGAATTTGCACCGATTGTGACAATCGTATCATTGTCGTTGACAAGGATAATCATCGCGTTCAGATTTTCTCAGCCAACGGAATTTTCCTCTCGAAATTCGGCACCTTTGGCAAGGAATACGGTCAATTCCAGTATCCATGGGATGTTGCTGTCAATTCTAGGCGCCAAATCGCCGTTACCGATTCGCGCAATCATCGCATCCAGCAATTCGATTCCGAGGGACGCTTCATTCGTCAAATCGTGTTCGATAACAACGGGCCGAGCAAGAGCATTGCCGCTCCAAGGGGTATCTGCTACACACCACAAGGCAACATTATCGTTTCGGACTTTGATAACCATTGCTTGTATTTGATTGATCCAGATGTCAATGAGGTAAGTTGAAGTTTATTTGTAAAGTATTAAACCGTAGGCAGATAGAAGTGATGAGAGAAGTCTCTCAGAGTGGAAGGTTAAAAAATGATGAGTCTACTTTCCTTGGTTGATTAGTTGTTCCGGTGTTGGGAATGAAAATGATATGCGCCTCCTGTCATTTTTTGGGAAATCTGTCTCCAGTGTGTCCCAGCTGCCATCGCATCTCTTAATAGACAACGTCAGCGTTGGTGCTCTGGCCAGTATTTTTCTCAGACAAAACAATCAACGGTCGATAGTTCTGTAAAGATTTCTCTACTATATAACCTTCATTCCTTGTGAGGTTCCAAGTTACACGCGAGTTACAAATAAGCTCTATTATATTTGCCACCATGGTGACCGAATGGAAATGAGATCATTTAAAAGACCAACCGAAATTCTCAGTTCTAAAAATCCCCTTACTCCCAATGGACGAGAGTTGACCAGAGTTACGAATTTCTACGAATTATGACGAAATTGATCAAATCCTGTTCCCGTACGCAGGGATTTGAACAATATTTGTCAAATTTCGCAGAAATTTCGCAACTTGGTCAATCACGGGAACAGACCAAATATTTCTGTTTAACTGACAGGGACAGCCAAATGACAGTTGAAATTACACATTGATAGATGACAGTTACGTTTGCTTTATGGTCTGATATCGCCTCGACCTCGGCTTCGCCTGACGTCTATGAGTTAAACCATAGGAAATCAATGCATCCTATCACAATGTGGCTTCCACCTCGACTTCACGTTTTCCATTCGTAAAGAAAAACGTAATGCTACGTAACGACACTCTAACCCGAGGAAGTTGAGATGAGCTGAACTTTTGTTTGCTTTGACAGATGAAAACAAAATTAAAATGTAAACAAACTATCATAATTTAAAGCGCTTACAAGGCGAATGGTACGTAACGAGACGCAGCCGAGATCGAAGCGATATTATATTTTAGGCATATCCTGTGCGAACACAAGGAACTTGTATTGTACGACCATAGTAGCTCCTTGCTTAGGTTCATCAAGTTTTCTTTCACTTTTGCTCACTTACGAAAAGAGCCATTGAGGATCGCGAACCCATTTGCTCTTTCGTATGAAAATTTGACATTTGATTTTAACTTTGATAATCGCCTCTGACAATCACATACTCCTATTATGGGCAACTTGAGTACTGAAAAAAATTAACGTAGAATTTTTACATTAGCTTCCAATTGCTTTCGACTATTATAGTTAAGCCTTAAGGCTTTTAATCCACAGGTCTCACCTGACCCATAGACTTTCATCCTTGGACACGGTTTACCAACACGGTTTACCATCACAGAATGAAAGTATATATAATTCTGACGCAACGATCATGCTGGATCGTCCACGTTTGAATTTTGGAGTTCCAAATATTGGAGAATTTTCGACTATTTTTAAGTACTCTACAAGACTAGCTCTCCTCCCCGGCCAGTGGGTAAAAAAGTGGATTGCCAGCCTGACGTTCAAGATGGAGCATCCTCAATTTAAACTAGAGGAAGGTTAACAATCACCTAAAACTGACTACACCCAATATTTATCATATTTTTTTCAGTTCACAATGAGCATAATTTCACTTTAAACAGAATATTTTAGAGTGTCCTTGATTTCAATCATACGAACCAGACTTAAGTGAGAAACATAATCAACATTCGCCTGCTTATGCACGCATATGCAAACCCACGAATACTCACAGAGCGGTCTCAGTCGCTCATTGATAATCTGACAGTTGTTATGTTTCTAATGAAAATTTTGCAAAGAAATGTCGAACTACTAATTTGTGCACATATTAATAGAAAGTATTCGCAAAAATAGGTACCTTTGCGATTAAAGAGATGCCTTTTATTTTAATAAAATGAAAAAGAAAGGGGCATGGAATGATGAATCAAACAAATGGGCAAATCATGAGAGAGAGAGAACAATGATAGAAACAAGAACAAGATTAATTTGACAGATAGGTATGCAGGCAAAGGTATTATGGTCGTTGGTTGGAATTGACAGAACATAGGAGAGTATTTCGTTCAGTTATGACATTAGCTTATGTTTCCCAATGTTGATTATGGTTGAGACTTTACCCTTTTTTAAATGGGAATGGGTCTTTTGAGTCAGTCGTAACTACCCGTACGTAGAAAAGTGATCGTCTCTTATTTAAATATAAATATAAAGAAATATATGACTGATTCATAATCGTTGAGCTGAAATCGCTAGAACTATGAAATTTGGAAAGTAATTGCGTTTTATAACGTAGGCACCCACTAAGAAAGGATTTTTCGAAATTCAACTCCTTAGGGGATAAAAGGGGTTATAAAACTTTGTATAGGAACAAATAATTGTTCTATCACTATTATTACACTAATAATGAAGCACGTATTTCAGCATTTTCCCAAAAACCTGACCGTTTCAGAGATATCCAAGAAAGAATTTCGAAATTTTTTTTTTGAAAAAATCAAGAAATTTTTTCGAAAACGATTTGAAGAAAGCAGACAAAGTATTTGTGAGTAAAATGGTAGGGAGTTTAAGATCGCAGGATGATGTTTTCGCGAGACATCCTTAGTACACTGTTTGAAGTTTTGGGTCACTGTTTGACTTTGGTTTTGAGACTTTTAAAAAGTCCTCAGGTCGACTTTTTGATTTATATTTTTTTTTTTTTAGAAAACTTGCTCTCAAGCACCTAAGTTTTATATTTCTTAAGATTTTTTCGCGGTGCTTTAATCCATATTTATTTCTCACCTATAGATTATATCAGCCAAAGGTCAAGAGGGCTGCGGCTTCCAAGAATTTAATCGCCCATCAGGAATATGCTGCGATGATGAGGGTCGTATTATTGTCGCCGATTCCAAGAATCAACGCGTCATTGTTTTCAGTCCAAATATGGACTATTTGTGGGATGTAAGTATACAAATTTTAATTTCATTAAGTTTATATGTATATTATCTCTATCTTCAGATTGAAATCCGTCCATCTGTCAATCCCCAAATGCCATGCACTCTCGATGAGAAGGATCGCACTTGCGATGTTGCTCTCATGCCAGATGGTAGAGTTGTATTCCTAATTGAACTCTCTCCAGACTCCAAAGAAGGATCTAATCCTCACAAACGGTTTGTCCACGTCTATTAGAAAATATAGTTTTATTTTTTTTTTCCGCAAAAAAAAAAAGAAAGCTCGTTTGTCAACGAAGGCTCAACGAAAAGAAAGAAGCCCCACGAACAAATCATAAGTAAACAAGAAAAGTACAAAATGTTTAAGTAAAAATCAACGACTACCTCAAAGATAGGTATTTTACTCTCTTCAAGAGTATTTTGAAATAAAGCTAATTAAAGAAATTCTCTGATATTTTATAAATCTATCAGTCCGATTTTTCTTTTGTTAAATTAGCTGTATCTTTCCACTTTCTTAACACTTTTGATTTTTTCGTGGGTTTACCTTTTTTTACAAAAAAAAAAAAATAAAAATCGATCGGTTGTTGTCGAATAAAATAAAAAAAATTAATAGACTTAAATTTTAAGACTGATTGTGGAAGACAGTTTAAGAAAACAAAAAAAAAAAAAAAAATACAACAATCAAATTAGATTTGAAGGAAATTTAAATATTATTATTAGCTCAAATATTGAGGTTAAGAAGAAAAAAATAATTAAAGCAAAAAACAGAAATTAAAATACGAAAGATTGAGAATGTAAAATTTTAGTACATTTTTACACTAAAGGAATTGTGGAATTAATGTGTTCATTTACAGACATTTATACATACAAATATTATACTTATATACTCGTGTACCTATCATTGTTAGATGTGTTGTCTCACAAGTGACAAGCATTTTATTTGAATTTTTTTTTTTCATTTTATGTAGTAAAATATTTTGGGTTTTTTGCAACGGTAGAATAGTTCCTGTAATTTAAGGGATTGCTAGGACTATAATACAAGTTCTATAATGCATTTATTCTAATGCACATTCTATACAACAATATGAGCGATAGGTATTTTTGTTAAACATTTTATTTTTCTCCATAGTATCGATCACAAGTGCACATCAATTCTTGGAAATTTTACGCGATCATTTCTTACAACTTTAGATACACGATCATACAAAAAAAAAAAAAAAATACAAACATATATTTCGATCATTTAGATGAATGATTACTTTTCTTTTGATCTCTGAATCAAATACATGATTTTATTTACTTAGGCTTAAGTTTAAGTTAATAAGCATACGACTTACGACTATCGATCACTATTACTTTTTATTTAAAAGGAACCTTACAACTACTTAGATTAAGAACTTAAAAGACTTACGATCACTAAATTTTACATTTAAATAGATCTAGACATAAGACAATTATGACGTACGACAAGTATGCTCTCTGAATGAGATACACGATCATCGAAAACATTTAGACTTTAAGCGACAGAGACCTATTGTATTTAAGATTTGATATTTTCTGAAGAACTAGACATTCAAAAACTCACGACTACTTTGATTTAGGACTATTTGGACTTTGACAAACTTATTATTACTTATGATCACACCTTCTTAACCAATGATGCGACCAACAAAAATCGTGTTTAGTTAGACCTATGGGTTTAGTTGTTTCTCTTTAAGGAACTTAACGAAGCTCATGCTTTCACTGCTATCCAATATGATTATTTGAATTTGTGTTAACTACGGACTTTAGCCGCACATGCTTTGACACAATGACTTTAGTTTAAAAATCTTACTATAGTTAGTATAGCAATTGCAACCAATGGATTAGGATTTACTTATATGCAGTAAGAATTTGGAAAACTATTGCTTATTATTGTGGTGATTCCTCGATATGATTCATGACCATTACAAAAACGATTAAAAAGCCCTGGGATCTCTCAAGTTTGGGTGTTTGATTTTCACTTTTTTGAATCATTCCCGAGGCTAGTGGCACTCAAACTTTAGTGTTTTACGTTTGATCCCTAGAACAAATGAGAAAAATCATTCCTAACTATTCATCCGATCTAGCCATGACTGATCCCAAAGACTATTCAGTATGACTAATGACCATTACGATCGACAAAAAATATACGGCGTTTGTTAGTCATGATGATCATTGATCGTGACTTATGGTTTATGATCAATCACTCAGATCTTAGTGTTGATTTTTCTTCATCTGCAATTTGTTCAGATTCAACGTATTTTTTTTCTTTAATAATTCGAGGATCACCAAATACATAATCTAATTTCGCCCCCTCTCAATAAAAAGAAAAATATACTAACATGTACACTTGTGAAGCATACTGTGTTTTTTTTTTGTTTTTATTTTTTGTTTAAAAAACTAAAGCATTATGAATGCAGTCCAAATAGGGTTAGTGTATATCTCTAAGAGAATATCAGGGCTATTTTTATTTAACAAATAGTAGCAACATTTTTATTTTTAAACCAACGGTTTCATAAAGTAAGCAACAAAATACTCGTAGTGAATTATACATATACCTATATATACAAATGTTACTATTTGTTTTTTTTTTTTTTTTTTAAATTTATGTTTATACATATTTTATTTGTGCAGAAGAATAAATGTTAGCATAACAGAAAATAAAAATTATGAAAGTTTATTAGTAGAAAATTACAGGCCATTAGTTAAATGTAGTGTGTTTGATAAAAGAAATATATCCTGTATACATTTATACATAAATATATTATATTGTATATGAAATAAAAAATATTGATTCTCTATGCAATATTTATACAATTGTTTTGTGACTGAAATTTTAAAGTTAACAAAATCTTGCATTTACTTAAATATGTATTATATCTTCTTGTGTGTGCAACTTAAATACATACATATATACCTACATGGACTACTAATTAGAGCCAACCTAAAACACAAGTTGTATTATGTATAGCACAGCTAGTTTAGAACTCTATCTATGTAGGTATAATAAGTAGAAGACCTGCGGAGTTACCATGGATGTAAAACGAGTATACCTTAAACATTAGTAGCACAATGTAAAAAGGAAGCTACTAGTGTAGGACTCTATTTTTTAGGCTAAGATTTTTCAATATTTTTACTTGAAAAACTTGTACGTTCTAAATAAATGTTACAAGGAGCATATCCCCTGCATGAATAATGTATGCTGTGTAAAAGATATGCTCTTGTTTAGGTTTAGATATCAGACACATACAAAAGTGTTTCCTATAAGTATTTACACAATAATAAATTACGTAATATAATTTGTAAGTAAAAATGAACAAAGGAATTGATCGGACTTAGATAAAACTACATCAACTCATATCTGCGAATAATTTTCAAAATTTGCAACTGAGGAACATTTAGATGAATAAAATCATCTACAACTGAGACATAAACTTGTGCTGCCAGCCCGAATTCTTGTCGGAAAGATGTTATGTTATTCATGTGCTGTTGATTCATCTGTTGATAATAAGTCAAATTTTCCACAGACTTCAGATACTTTTCTAAGAGTATTCTAATAAATCGATACATCTATTTATATTGTCACAATTATGTAACTTAAACAAAAAAACCTAAGGATTCTGATAGAAATTGTATAAATTATGTACTGCCATCTATGTATCTATAAGTTATACTTTTATAACTTCTCGATAGATGGCAGCAGATAAATTTGTTTTCATGCAAATATTTTATATTGCTGCGATAATGTGGATCTAAAAGTCACTCAACTTTTGATGTTCTTTGAGAATTCGATAGACATTGACAGATTATGACAGTTCAGTGTGACAAAAACGTCAAATAACAATACTTTCGAAACAAAATATTTATTCTGGGCACTCAGATTTTAGTTAAGTTTTAACATAGAGCGGAAGTTGACAAAGAATCTAGTCAACTTCGTAAATATCAATTCGCTCTTATTCTCCTAATAGTGTCACCTGAAAATGAGGTGACAGGTACAAATTTACATGCCCAAAAATTCATTCAAGTGCCACTATAAGAATACACACTAAATTGAGGCTACAAAATGTCCATTCCCGTATTGAAACCTAAATAATCTTGCACAAATTTACACCTACTAGAACAGGCTTAAAATAAAGTGTCACTTCAATTTCGGGAATAAGGGCGATTCTTTCACTTTCCCGATATTCATTTTTGCGATGAATTCATTTCTATCAATGTGTCTCTATCAGAGAAATAATTAGAAATAAATTGTAGAAATCAATTTTGAGGGAAAATAAAGAAATATACTCAAAATATAGTTTTCATAACCAGCTGTTTTTGACATTTGTAGAGCTGACTATATTTTTAGGTAGACGTTTCTGGCTATCCAGTCCACTATCTCACATAAAAAGGTAACTACTTTTGATTTAACTATTAAATCGAGGTCTCTTAACCAATCACTTATTAATTAGTGCCTAGGTTCTAGTATACTGAACGTCCCCATTGACTGTGAATCATTAGGTCTCAAAAAACCTGGGTTTTCAATTCTCAATGAATGTCTTGGGATTGAAATATTGACGTTGGGACAGTTTCTAAAATGTTATTTTTTCCACTGTGCTTCAAGCGTCTCTTGAATGTATTTCAGATAAATGTATTTTACAAAATACTTACTTTCTACTGTCATTTTGACAGTCCCGCAAAGAAAAATGGCAAAAAGAAGAATAACGATCATGTATTTCTTCTTGCAAAGACTTACAAATTGTCAAATGAATGCTTACTAATATGCGGATGTGGCAAATTATCTATGAAAAAACTTCGACAATATCTTGAGGCTAAATATCGTATATTATTACCTTAGCCAATGCAGAATATAACCATTAGTTACTAGTTTTGCCTTCATTTGAGAATTTCGAAGAATTTATCGGTTGATGTTCCACATTTGACAGTTCATTAGATTTTTCTCGAAAAAGTCCGCAAATTGCCATACTTTCAGTTTGTCTATCAAACAATTTCGATGCTTTGCAAATAGTTTCCAAACTGTCAATTTTGATTGTCAAACTTGTCGAATTTTCAATTATTTTTGAAACAAAAATATGTATTAACGAATTTTCAGCTGGCAAGCTGATACTTTGCCATAGACTACATGTATGATAGAATCAGATTTGTTTAAATCTTTCTGAGTGACAGGTCTACTTATGTCATACTTAAGCGAAAGTATCGTACATAGTTTGATCAGAATCATTTTTGACGATGATAATACTTTGACGTACAGTTCGGGTGGATTGAAATGCACTGGACAGAGTATCCATGGGTTGCTTGAAAATCTCTCTCAGATATAATTATTCTTTGTTCAGTCACGTTCTTAACAAATGTTATAGGTATAGCAAATGTCCAGATACTTCGGTAGAAAATCGGATACATTAACTTAGCTGTAAGAAGTCAAAAATATAACTAATCGCTTAACAACATGCAAACATAAAATACCAAAAAAAAATATAAAATTACAAAAAACTAAAAAAAAAAAATATTGGTGGAGGGAATTAACTAAGAATATCTTTTAGCACTAAATTATATAAATCATAATATCATTCATAAATTATTACAGTTTTTTTTTGCACAATCATATATAATTTTTTTTGAGTAGATTTCATTTGGTTTTCCAATTTTTGTTCACATCTTCATTCACTTCTTTCATGTATTTTTTTTGTTTGCCATTCAGAATTTAAATTAATAAAAAATTTACAAAATTAAATATATAAAAATTTTGTGATTACTGGTGCCAACCAGATACAATTTTCATTAAAAATGATATAAAAATGCAAGGTAGTATACTGGCGGCTTGCTATCTTGCCCTTTTTTTCTTATGGCTGCCATTAAATTGTAAATTTAACAAAGAAAAACGTATTTTTTGTTTTCTAAATGCCAAAGGCTTTTAATCAAAAATTTCCAGCATAAATGCTTTTATATAATTTTTTTTTTTAAACATTTTCATTTTGTAAACCAAACTTAAAATATCAGGGAACACAAGTTAGACTCTCAGGAAAATTTAATGTTGTACTTTTGTGTCGTAATTTTGAGTTATTTTCTTTTATTTTCTTTTATTTTATGATTTATTTAACAAAAAAAAAAAAACTATATCTTATCCAAAAATAAATAATAATATTAAGAATTTATTTACTTATGGGTATTAAACTTCATTTTAATTCCTTACGTTTTTACGTAAATAAAGAATAAATATTCTTATTTAAGTTAATATTTTAAAAATATATAAATTATATATTCTGTGACTGTTCAAAGAAAAAATAATGGAAACTTTTATCGAAAGTGTTTCAATAAAATACAATTTTAAAATTGTCTAAAGAAAAAGATAATATAATAAAAAATTCAAGTTTGTAACGTTTTTCTTTTTCAAAATAATATCAAAGTGATCGTAAGTCATATAGTTTCGAATGTCCTTTTGAAGATGTCTAAGAAACTATTGAACAAATTAAGATTGATCAAAATTTTCAAAATTTTGAATAATTCAAAGATGAAATTAATTTATTAATTTATAAGATTTTTGTATTACAAATTAAAAAACTAACATATTATTCATAAATCAGATTTAACAAAAATAAAAATAAATAAAAGTATCTTCCTTTCTGTAAAATGAAATTACTATACACAATATTATACTCAAGTTAGTTATATAAGTGATTAATATAAATATATACGATGGAACATTGTACAAATCGTGTAATGCAGAGTACAATAGTACAAGTACAAATTTTTCTATGAAAATAGATAAAACAAAAATAACATATGATTGTGTTCAGGTGTCCTTTAAAAAGTGTACAAAATTCCTGACGCATCATATAATTTAAGTACAAAATAATTATACTTATGTGTAGATGTTAGTGTATAAGAGTTGACGTAAAGAGAGAGTTCTTTACCGACTATTGTCAATATTCGTTGCATACATTGTATTGGATTATTTTAATACTTTTGTATCTGAAACTCATTTCAATTCATATACTCTTATCATAATTATACATTTAACCATACATTTTCAATATTTTTCACATAAATAAATGTTTGCATGCAAAAAAAAAGAAAGAAATGTTTTTATTTTATATATCACTGCTACATGAAAAGCAACAAAAATAAATTAATTAATCCCACGGACGGAACCTTGGACAAAATAGTTTAAATTCTATTTTAAGATGTTAAGAAAAGCGTTAATATTATCAGCTAAATATCTTAGCAAACAAAATAATTAACCAGCAGATCATCTTTACTTACTTTCTTTGCTGTAGATGGCGCTATACATGAGTCTCCAGTCAACTCGATTTTGTACTAGTCGCCTTCAGTTTTGCCCACAAAGTTGGTTGTGGTTCCTTTTCATTTGTTTGTGCCACCTTAGGTGAGGTCTTCCTTCACAGCGTCATCCCTCTGGGATAGATCCGAATACTTTCCGGGCAGGACCTTTCATATCTATTCGCTCTAAATGTCCCAGTCGTCTCAAGCGATGAATTCGAATTCTTCTGACCAGGTCCATGTCGCTGTACAACCGGTATAGTTCATTGTTGTATCTTCTTCTACATTCCCCGTCGATATAAACGGGATCAAAAATCACTCAAGAATTTGTCTTTCAAAACAACCAAAGGTGTTTTCATCTGCCTTTGATAACGTTCATGCTTCTGTGCCAAATAGCAGGACTGGGAAATGAGGGTCTTATATAAAGTCACCTTAGTTGTCCGTGAGAGGGCTTTGTTACTCAATCGAATTGTTTGAATTTAGGGTGGAACCTAGGTAGACAAAGTCTCCAAATACCTCAATATTGCAGCTTTCTATTTTAACGTTATAGTTTTGTTTGCCCTCGTTGACAGCTAAACCCATTTTCGCCGCTTCTGTTTCAATATTGCCGAAAACACCACTGACAGCCCGCTGCGTTCTTTAAATTATGTCAATGACATCGGCGTATGTACGTGAGTAATTGTACAGGCTTTTGAAAGATCGTACCCCTAATAGGTCCGTTCCCGTGCTTGATCCAGTGCGAATTTCTACAAAATTTAGCTAAAATTTTCATCAAATTTGGTAGAAAATCTCAATTTTGGTTAAGCACGGGAACATACCTGATGTTAGCTTGAGAATTTTGTACGATCCTTTTAGATAAATCACATGACAGCACGTCACCTCGTCGTGACACCAAAATCTTCGGTGATGTTGATGGAGCAGCATGCATTCATACACAGATGGACAAGTTTGGCAGGGGTGCCAAAACTAGACATGACTTTGTATAGCTCGTCTTTATAGGCGACTTCAAAATCGATTCAAAGGTAGTGGGTATCGATTTGAAGTTTCTGGGTTTTTTCCAATATCTGACGCAAAATAAAACAAGAAAATATTTTCCCAATCAGCGCAATGTGATTTTTCGATATTCAGAAAATAAAATACAAAATCAACAGAAAGAGCAATTGATTAATAAGGAAAATAAAAAATGAGCTGACAAATTTTTTTCTTAGCAAAAATAAATTACTTATTCATTGTGCAGAAAGACACAATACGTTAAGAAAAACAAAACAAAAAGAAAGAAATACTTATGCAAGAAAAAACTTAAGCGATGATGAATTTCAGAAAATAGTATTATTTTCTAAAATTTAAAATTGCTAAAGTTTTATTTTCTGCTAATCAAAAAATATGTTCTGCTGATCAAATAATTTACTTTTTTTTTGAAAATTCAATCTTTCAGAAGATCTATCAAAAAATTATGTTCTGTTGGTTTTCTTGCTAATCTTTTACTTTCTCTGCTAATTTAGGTTTTTATTTTCTGCAGATCAAAATAAAATATTTTCTTCTTCTTCTTACGGCGAAGTTATGATCCAGAGTAGAAGGATCACAACCCTCCCACATTACTGCATCCCTACTGGTCCGCCTGTGGGGTTTGCCGGTTTGACCTCAGAAAGTACCGGCAGGCTTCCCGGTTTCGGATCACTTCGTCACTGAGGCCAATCGAATGCTGGTGTTTTTGCATTTGTGTGATCCAGTTGTTTTTTGGTCTGCCTTTTTTGCGCGATTGCGTAGGAACGTTGATTGATATTGCCTTTTTGACGGGGTTCGAAGGATCTCTCCTTTGAACATGACAATACCAACTGAGCCGGTCGTGCTCTATCTTGCTTGTGATGGGTTCTTTTACATGAAGGCTTCCTCGAATCTTTGAACTTCTTATTCTATCAATCTTCGTTACTCCTGCTGTCATGCGAAGCATCTTCATCTCAGCTGCCGTTAATTTGCCCTCATACTTTTTGTACATTGTCCAGCATTGTGAACCGTATGTGAGCGCTGGACGTACAACTGCGGTGTAGAGTCTTCCTTTAAGCTTAAGGAGCATTTTTCGATCACAGAAGATAGCGGAGTTTTCCCGCCACTTCATCCACCCTACGCTTACGCGATGATTGATGTCATCATCACAAGTTGGGAAGCACTTTTCCATTCAAGTCAATGTCTGGAATAGGCCGGTGTGGATCAACGAACGGGCAGCACAGATACTCTGTCTTTTTCGAACTAATACGGTACCCATTTTCCTCCAAAACATCCACCCATACATCAAGTGCTCCTTGCAAGGCCATTTGATCTTCGCTTATGATAGCTTCATCGTCAGCAAAGAATAACTGATGTACTTTGGGGTCTGTCACTTTTTCTTCAAGCAGATAATCAAGGACTGCAATAAATAGCAAAGGACTAAGGACGCTTCCCTGGTGTACACCGACTTTGATTGGGAACTCTTCGGTGACTCCTGCGGGACATCCCACTCTTGAGGGTGCTCCCTCATGCATGTCCATGATCATGCGCACGTAGGTTTCTGGAACTCCTCGTTGTCTTAGCGCCACCCATAAGAGATCTCTTGAAAATATTTTCTAATGATTAAAAAAAAATTAAAATTTTAATCAAATTATTTAATTTTGCTGACCAAAAAATACTTTACTGCTGGTCTATTAAATGGTAGCAGACGAAATGTACTTTAACATATCACCTCGAAAAATACATACATGAAAACCTGTTCTATAATTAGTTTCCCCTAAGGTTTCCTATTTATTCTTTAAGTGGAATTCCTGTTAATGCTTTCATATCATCTTCCCATCTGATTAGTGGCCATTCTCGAGTTCAGAATTTTTTTTCCTAATTGTTTTCGGTTCGCCACATACTATTTTTATGGAAGAGGCGGGTTACGCCTCCCATTTTTCAAGCCTCTTTTTAAACATTGTGTACAATGCAACAAGCATTAATAAAAATCAACATTCACTTGTTGTTGTTCCATAAGCCATTCAACGAATTCTCGTTACTGTGCGTTGTCAGTAGGCTTCACTTTGTATGCATGAAGATGCAAATCTTTCATGAGAATACGCTGTAGAGAACTTCTCGAAATGTCCAATTCTTGACCACGGTGTCGAATTGATGTTCCTGGACTCTCAACAACACTCTAACAAACTGTTTCGATGTTTTGTATTGAACGACTTGTTGAAGGACGGCCAGAGTATCTAAGATCACTAATTGATCCAGTCTACCGGAATTTTTGAATCAATCTCTTCACAGTTGAACAAAATTTGAGAAATGAAACTGCCAAACCTTCATTATTTTCAACAATGAAAATGCGTTGTTCTTTCGTGTAGCACTCCATTTTTAATAACCCTGAACTGTCAGCTGTCATGCTGTCTTTTTTTTTCGTTGGCAACACTTTACCGCACAAATGGCGCAAAATTCAAATGTTGCGTGAGGAAGTTTTACCTTCTACACTCTGTAGATTAATACAATATGAATATTTCAAACAAAAATTCAAGTTAAATGTTGATAACTATTTGCAACACACTTAAAACTTCGTACTAATATATGACGCACATTTACGATTTATACAAAAATTGGTTTCATTGCCTTCATTGACTCCACTTCGGACGATCAAACTTTGAGAGGTACGTTATCATTCCAACCTCGGTCATAGCTACAGGGGCTAGATTATTATGTTGACTCAATCCAATTATACTGTTTTAACTCCTTAACACCATATCAGAAATTGAGTGAGGTTCGCTTGACAAGCCAACAACAACAGTGCAGCTTCTTAATTCAATTTCGCGCTACCTTAATGTATGAGGGTCGACCACCTGTAGCTATTTATTTATTTGAACTTTGTTCAAATTATTGTATACATTTTTTGAATACAATGGTTTCATCATCATTCATCGTCACTCATTTTGCCACACCCTGTACAATACATCAAATGAAATCAATAAAGTTGCAACACAGCACCTGATATTGAATGGATTTGATTACCTACATGCACATCTACGAGATACTATTCGCCTTCAACTTGATTGTCAAGAATCTTGAAATATCTTGACCATAATAACCAAGATTGCCATGGGAGATGTGAATAGATTGTAACTTGCATTCGCCTGCATTTAAAAGCTTATTTTTCGCTCATTTGATGTAAGGTAATACTTTTATACATTGAAACCGAAGTCATATTATAATGCCACTAATAATCGCATCCACAAAAATAGAAATATTTATATTTACCATACAAATCAGCGAAGCCTTTCGATACGAGGCCTTGAAATAATTTGTTTTGACAATGAACTTGAAAACATTAAAGTAAACTTCCTCTGCGCCGCAAATGTCGATTGAAAGTATTTTTTGCTATTTTTTTTTTTTTTTTAATTTATGTAATTTATTAATGCCGCTGGGCTAATATTGTTTTGTATGCGTGAATGAGTGAGTAATAATAATTGTGGGCGCTTGTCGGTTTTGGAGTTATGATTCAAATTGGACAATTTTACGTAGAGTATCTCGCTTACGTGTCCATTATAAGTGAACCGATATTTTGCAATATTAAAGTAGGAACAATCAAAACAATCGCTATGCAGGTTCAACGACATTTTAATTTTTATTACGAATACCTGGAATTGAATGCTTTAGGTGAGTGTAATGAATTTGCATGCCGTTAATTTAATTAATTAAATAAGTACGAAACTTAATGCAAATGTTTGCTTTTAAATTTGTGGAAATAATGAAAAATGTGCTGTGCATACCTTATTTTGAACGTTGGTGGTATTTTTTTTTACAATTTTCTGAGCATTTCGTTTAAGGCAATAATAGTATTTAAATAACGTAACCTTTGCGGACAAAAAAAAAAAAAAAAACCATACATTAGCAGCTTACAATACCTTACCATATCATACCTTATATCATACCTTACCTTACTATACCATACCATACCTTACCATACCTTACAGCAGGCATCTACGCGAGAGAGCCTTCTGCAATAGTGAGGTACTTTAATCCCCTAAAAAACCTCCCGATGACTGACTAACGCCTGTCTTCATGAAATCGCACCTAGTCGTTAGTTTTGAATCATGTCAATAATTATAGAATTAAAAGTCGTTGTTTATCGAATTTCTGAAAGTATTAATTACTTGAGATACTATTCAGTTTTGCTTTGTTTTACAACCTATTATATATCAAGTGGTTTTATCCGTCTATATATTGTCAGCATTTAGTAGTTATGCTATTTCTAAATTAACGTGGTTAAGAAGCGTAATTCTGTGTCTTTGAGTGACTTTTTTAATTTCATCTTCAACCATTTCAATAGTTAGATCTCTATGTACGAGGGTGGGTCAATAAGTCCCTAAAATTGTGTCGTCACCTTAAATTTAATTTTTTTTTTGTCAAGAATCATCTTTCAAAAGAACGCACCCAAATTTTCAGACAGATCTGTCAAATAGTTTCGTTCTGGCAGCCATTTTATATAGACGCCTACTAGCATTTTCGTTAAAATGGAAAAAAAGTGAATTTCGAGTGCTGTGTTTGGCGATGTTCCAGAAAAATTCGACTGAGTTTTTGCGCCGTTTCGTAACCGTGGATGAAACCTGGATTCACCACAACACACCAGAAACCAAGAAACAGTCAAAACACCAGGGCTTCTCCTGGTGAATCGAAGACGAAGAAGGCCAAGGCGGGTTTGTCAGCAAACAAGATCATGGCGACAGTTTTTTGGGATGCGCGAGGTGTTATTCACATCGATTACCTTGAAAAGGGTGACACGATCACCGGCGTATATTACCCAGAGCCGATGGATCGATTCCAAGCCGATTTGAAGCAAAAATGGCCGCATTTGGCGAAGAAAAAAAAGTTATTTTTCACTAGGGTAACGCACCGGCGCACAAGTCCGCAGTCGCAATGGCAAAATTGCATGAGTTAGGCTACTAACTCCTCATCCAGCATATTCCCCAGATTTAGTCCCCTGCGACTATTTCTTGTTTCCAAACATTAAGAAATGGCTCAGAGGTAAGAGATTTGGGTCGAATGAAGAGGTCATCGCCGAAACAAACGCTTATTTTGAGGGGCTCGAGAAATCGTATTATTTGGAGGGCATCAACAAATTGGAGAAACGTTGGATGAAGTGTATACAGCTAAAAGGAGACTATGTTGAAAAATAAAATGTTTTTATACCGAAAATAGTGTTCCTTATTTCATCTCTCAGGTTTGAATTTTTTGTAAATTTGTCGGGCATGTGCATACCCACAGCCGGAGCCCGTAAGTCCATAGTAGTGCTTTCCAGCGCAGTTTAGGTTATAGAGTCTTGCCTAGATATTTGGCTATATTTAAATATTCCACTACATTCTTATATATGTATACTGGAATGCGTGGTACATTTTTGTACTGACTTTAGGTCATTTAACCTGATCTGTCATTTTTTAGTCCATTCTAAGATATAATTTATTGCATTTTGAAGCTTTTTTGTTGCTTTAGTACAGCAGTATCATCTGCAAAAGTTTCTGTGGTGATGTTCTCATTTTCTGTTAGATCGCAAATAAATAATTGGTATATTACTGAACCTAGTTCACTGCCTTGTGGTACACCAGGTTTAGTTTCTCTTAATGTTGAGTACATTGTTTGTTGTTTAATTCTGAAGAATCACTGTAATATATTAGACTCTAGAATAAGGATTAGTCATTTGTGCCATACTCTCTCGAAAGCTTGTGCTATATCAAGAAATATAGTAAAATCAAATGCTCTTTCGATTTCATCTGTGATTCATCTGTGATTCCTGATCAATCGTAGAGTGCTTTAATTCTAAAGCCAAATTGGTTATTTGGCACTATCGATTTTTCTTCAATTATTTTTTGCAGACGTTTCACCAGCATCTTTTCGAATAAGATGGACAACATTGGTAGTATCGATATTAGCCATTATGAGGTCACTACGTTAGGTGGTTTACCTGGTTTTGGAATCATTAATATCTTCGCGACTTTCCACATACCTTAACCTGAATGCAACAGTTATAATCTGCGCTAGTTTTTTTAAACTTTTTTTTGGAAATTATTTTAGAATTTCTCCGGTAACTAAATCAAACCCTGGGGCCTTTTTTTATATTTATGCCTTCTCTTATTTCTTTGTCAATTTCTTTAGCTGTAAATGGCCTAATAGGTCTGTCTTCTTCGCACGTTTCTTCTGTACCTTAACAGTCCTTATCTTCAAAAGATTGGAAGACGTCTTCAAGATACTCAGCAGTTTGCTTTTTCTTGGTTGCTTTTTGCCAAGTCTGGTTTTTACTGGCGGAATGTTAGCTATTGGCCGTTAATTTTCTTTCTTGCCAGAGCGAGTAATCGGTAGATCTGGACCTTTTTCTACATTTATTTTATTTAAAAAGATGTTTTTTTGTTATAAAGAAGTCGACAAGATCTGGGGTCTTATTCCTATCTGTTGGCCAGTAAGTACGTTTTCCCGTTAAGAGATATTTGCCGCCACCTTCTTTAATTGTTTCATATAATGCTCTTCCTCTAATTAAAAGCAAATAATCAATATTCTAACGCTCTCTTGCTAGGTATATCTGATCTGTGTTCTTAATCTACGAGTAAAAAATATCAAGCCAATCGAACTAGAAAGGAATTACGCGGGGAACTTGAACAGGTAAGTATGTACATGATTCTAAGGAAACTCTTAATTCTGTAAACTTCTGAGATTCAAGAGCTAGAAGCTCTGTCAAGTCAGTTTCGAATATTGGTAAGGCCGTTATTGTGTTCATCAGTACTGAAACATTTTCCAAAACGACGTACGTGAATTTATATTTGTACCGTTAATTTTGAGGATAGAATGAAAATTTAAATCCCAGATGTGAAATTTTGAAATAAATCTGTCCAGCCGTTTAGGCTGCATTCCGAGGTACAGCCAGACAGACAGACATACAAACATACAGACAGACGGAAGGAATTGTGAGACCCACGTTTTTGAGTTTCTGTATGATAGTAATGCCAAGATTAATTAAAATCTCGAGATGGAAAAATTTTACGAAAGCAATACTTGGTCTTTATAGGAGCAAGTAAAATTGTCAGCGATGTAGAATTTTTTACAACGTTTTCACTAGAGCCAAATGAGATGATTACAGCGAAAAATGTTCCCATACACTTCCCTATTTCCTAAATTATCTCATTACCAGCAAATTTATTAATTAAATTGAATAGAAAGCTGTCAAAAAAAGAAAGTATGGCATTTGAAAAGAAATAGACAAGGATACCAACTAGTCGTTCCAAGTTGCACACTTTACATGTTCTAGAACACCCTCTTATTATGTAAACTGTTAAACTAAATGAGCAGTGAATGTAACTGAAATGCAGTAAAAATATTTCGAAATGAGTCATTTGGCTCTAGTGAAAACGTAGTATTAAATTGAAATTGAAAGTGACAAATGTGACATCAGAAACTGAAAGAATGCAAATAATAGAGGATTTGTTAACCTGTGTCAAAATATATTTCAATAAACTTGCGCTATGCAAATTATAACTTAAGCATAAGGATAACCCTGGATTTCGTAACCTGTAATTTAATCTAAAGTGAGAAAACAGGGCCTTAGATGGAAAGTTGTTTAACCAAAGATACTTTTATGTGCAGCTTAATGATGAATTCTCATATATAAACCAAATAGACGCAGGTATTGTTCAATGCAGCTTTCTGGGACGGATTTTATATCTTTATCTACACACCAACTTTAAGAAATACTAGACAAATCAGTGGACTGTGGAATACAAATGGGGAATATAAATCAATGAAGAAAAATTAGTTCAAGTCATTTACAAAACGAAAAGAAAATTCACCGCCTAAGCCATTCACTTAAATAACAAACAAGTTATCATCGATAACTAAGCAAAATATCTAGGAATACAGAACAAACTGACATAGAAGCCTCATATTATCCAAGAACAAAACCAAGTCAAGAACAAATTTAGACAACTATGTTAGCTTCCGAGAAAGGGAAAACTAGCAACAAACAAAAAATTGCTAATCTAAATACAAGACTATAATAAAACCAATTTCGGCATACGGAATACAAATATGGGGAAGTGCAAGTGCATCAAACATAACCATTATACGAACATTACACACAAAAAAAAAAATCCTCCGGATTATTATAAACCCCCCTGGGGGAACATACAACGACGAAATCAGTTTACTGAAACTTGATACCACCTGAGTTTCAAACCACTATACCAATCTTTCTCTCCTCCCCTTTCCCAAAACGCCCGTGTCCTGAAATATAGGGTGACCAGATAAGAACGATAGAAAAAGAAATTTAAATAAAGTAACAACGGTGTGAGATATCAAATTGATTCTGGCTTTGTTTTGAAGCTATATTCATGTCATTATGTATGGAATAGCACATCATTTAAATAGCCGCCTCGACTTCGCTGGCAGTGCTTCAAGCGGTCGTTTCAATTTTTGATGATTCGGTCGAATATGTGCGGCATTATTCCGGCAATAGCGTCTCGAATGTTGGCCTCGAGCTCGTCCAAAGAGATTGGTTTGTTAGCGTAGACTAAGGACTTGACGTAGCCCCGGGGAAAATAATCGACGGGTGTCAAGTCGCATGATCGCGGCGGCCAATTGATGAACGCTCGCCTTCACCGCTTCGAGCGTTGCGTCGCTTGTATGGCATGTAACGCCATCTTATTGGAACCACAGCTCGGACATATCGATGTTTTTCGAGCTCTGGCCATAGAAAGTCGGTTAACATCGCTCTATACCGAGGTGTCTCCTTCCTCATTTCGAAAGAAATAAGATCCGATGATGCCGCCGTGCCATAAATCGCACCAAATAGTCAATCTTTGTGGATACATTGCTGCTTGGTCTAACATTTGTGGATTGTGGTCGCTCCAATAATGACAATTTTGTTTGTTGACATAGCCGCTGAGCCAAAAATGGGCCTCGTTCGAGAAGATGATTTTTTGGCCAAAATCTGGATCTCCGGGCAACATTTCCAGCGCCCAATTAGCAAACTCACGGCGTTTTCTATGGTCGATCGGCTTCAATCCTTGCGTCAGCACAGTCTTATACGGATGTAGGCCCAAATCCAACTGCAAAATAAGCCTGGTTGATTCTCTGGCGATGTCCAATTCAACTGATTGGCGCCGAATCGACATTTCTGGATCTTCTTCGATACTGGCTGCTATGTTTCCTTCACTTCGCACCGATCTCTGTTTGCTTGGTGGCTTAAGTTCCAAAAGAGTTTACTTACGCTCAAACTTTTCCACGGTGCGACGAATTGCCTGCGCACTGAAGCCATGATGACGACCAACCTCACGACGAAATTCGCGTTGCGTATTTACAACTGAGCCGGAATTTCGATAATATTTTTTTAATAATTTCAATACGTTCGGGAACCGTTAAACGATGCATGATGAAATGGCAAACCTTATTGAATATTTCGACATCTGTATGTTATTGGTAACTTTGACAGTTGCTGAAACATAACAATTGGAAAAACTACCATTGCTATCTAGTTCTCCTTTATAAGGGTATTCATATCCCTTTGGCGCGCGCAAATTCAAAAAAAAAAAAAATATCAAAAATCTCAACGCAAAGCATCTGGCAAGCCTGTCTATCCATTCAAACAACGGTCTGCGAATTTTACCTCACCCGGAAGCTACCACAAGACGCAGATCCGTATATTTCCGTGAAAGATAAATAAACTATCAACTATGTATGAATATAATGTTGTACGTAATATGCAAGTGTAAGAAAATATGTTTATTGAGTCAGTGGTATTAATAGAAGTTTATATCCAATTTACGTACGTAAAATCTATTACTTGATATCCTTCGACAGATGTATCATAATTGCGAAATAAAAAAAAATGGAATATTGCATGCAAAATGATGAAAACACATTTTTTAATGGAACGATGGCAATAAAAAGCAAGTATTTATTCACATTTATCTCACTGCAAAAAAATGAGAAAAATCCATAAAAGTTAATAAGCAATTTTGTTTGTTAAATAAATTTGCAGTGCTTAGTATGCCTGCCGTACATCCATGATTTCAGCCTTGAATTCGAAGACCACTGTTAACTCAACAAATAAAATGACTGAGAACTTTTTTGTAGATAATTAAATAAGCTTTCATTTATTTAGTGTGACACATCTTTGGTCAAAATTCTAATATTTACTCAGACATTTGCGTTTTACTACTTTTTAACATTTTACGTACGTAGTATATATCTACGAAGCGGGACTCGGATTGTAGAGGGCTTATTATACTCTATCCCATAGGTTCTATCCATCTGTAAGTCACCAGTTTTAAATTTTGAGTTAGAAGGAAGCAGTACAGGCATAAACAAACATTCCCACTTTTCAAAAAATTTAGTTTTTTTCAATAATTTTCATAGAAACTGAAAAATATTTGAATAACAAAATATACAGACCTTGTCATTCTGTACAATTAGTCCATACATTGTAAAGGGTCACGCCTAGATTTCGGGGGCGTATTTAGCTATCTTAAAGGTACACTGCCGGTCATCTGAATAGGTTTAACATTTTTTTATGTTTTGACGGAAATCAGAAAATAGTGGAGTAAAAAAATGGTAATTGTTGTTATTTTTAAAGTACACAATTTAAAATCATTTTAACATAAATATAGATCGTGCTAAAAATGCCTGTTTTTTTCTTGGCTCGCGAGAATAGGTTTAGGAAATACATTTGTAAATACATTTATTTAAATCTTTGTTTCTTTTACCGTATTATAACGAACATTTTTAAACTTATTAATTTCCTTCCTTTTTAAATATCACTTCATAAATTCGATTTGGGATGGAATTTTAAAGTTTCTCACTTACTTGAAGAGAAATTTCGCCCAAGCTTTATTAATTGCAGGTATTAATGCCTTCTTATCCCCAAATTGTCTGCCCGATTGAACCCCATATATTTTCAATTATGTTCAGGTCGGGGGAATACAGAGGCCATTCCAGTAAGGGCACATTTTGGCTTCCAATCCACTGTTTTACCACCCTTGCAGTGTTAATTGGGGCATTATCATGCTGATTCCATGGAATCGGTCCGAAGATATTAGAAAATTGTGGAAAAGCTTTTTCTAGTACGGTTTCAAAATATTTCGCGTTCCTTCTTGATATGAGAAACTGAAGCTCACAAGATTCATAGTAGGAAATTGCTTTCCACACCATCACAGCTATGGAGATGAATCAAGTGATGTTCTTCCTTTCGCCAATCATGGAAATAATAGTTATATCCGTCTGACCCCTTCCAATTAAACTTTTTTTCGTCAGAAAAAACGACATGTTACCATTCGGTTTTCCAAGTCATATACTCACGACAGAACTGAAGACGTATTTCTTTACGAGTGGCATTAAGTGGTGTCTTTTTTTTAGTTTCAGTCTCTTTAGATATTTAACACTTTGCGTAGCACGTTTTACTGTAGCAAAGATAGAGTTATCACCGGTTGTTTCCTTTATTATCGAAGCAGTGTCGTGAGAATTGGACACAGCTCTGATGAATGCTCTCTTATCCGCTTCTGTAGTTGTTTTGTATGTGCCTCCCGTCATATATTTTTACGTAGCCTGTTTTTATTTACTATATACCGATGTTTTAGGCCCGATTCACTAAATGCTTTGATTTTGCCTTTTTCTTCCTCCGTTAAAGGCTAACCGCGACCCATTTTTAAACCGATTGTGAAAAATAATTCCAATCATCCATAACCAAAAAACGATTTCTTAGCATAGTTTAACGTAAACTAAAATTATTGTTTTTGAACCCATTCTGGTGAGCTAAAAATGCTTTTATTGTAGAATAAGATCAACATACTCGTATAACAATAACGGTAAAATTTCGCGTTAGTTTTTCTCTCTCAAATTGAGTGTAAACAAATGATCTTGCAATATAAAGGCTGGTTTTTTTAGCATATTTTTTTTTTTTTCAATATGGCAACACTCAGAAAGCTGATAGTCAATCTGACAGCTGATACCATCCTTTTATTCAGTATTATTTATCAAATCATCATGCAAAGACTTACATCCGAGCAGCGTTTACAAATTGTGTAAACTTATTTCAAAAATCAGTGTTCAGTAAAAAAAAAAATATAGAGCGCTACGCTAATTTTACAAATAACTGAGTTGGCTATTCGTAAAAGAATTAAAAAATTTAGCACTATATTTACTCTTTTGGACTCAAAGCTACCGACAATAATACACAGAGTGCGCACAGATAAAAATATCAACGCCGTTGAGGCCAGTGTTAAGGAAGATCCCAATTCATCGATTTGTCATCGTGCGCAAGAGTTTGACATGTGCCCATCGATTTTGTGGATGATTTTGCGCAAGGATCTTAGTTTACACGCTTACAAGATTCAATTGGTGCAAGAACTGAAACCGAATGGTCATCGTTTGCGTCGTGAGTTCAGTGATTGGGCGCTTGAACAGTTGGAAGTCGATCCACTTTTTTACCATCAAGTTTTGTTCAGTGATGAGGCTCACTCAGTGGTTTTGTTAATAAGCAAAATTGTCGAAGAACATCCTTAGGATCCCGAAAAATGCACTGTTTGGTGCGGTTTATGGGCTGGCGGCATCATAGGACCCTACTTCTTAAAAAATGAAGAAAATCGAAATGTCACCGTCAATGGCCCCCGGTGCAGAGTCATGATCAGTGATTTTTTGTTTTCAAAAGTGCGTGAACATGGTCTGCAGGACATTTGGTTCCACATGCCATACTGTCCGCGAAACCATCGAGCTATTGAAGGAAGTGTTCGATGATAACATTATCTCCAGAAATGGACCTGTGGCTTGCCCTCCCAGATCGTGTGATTTGACATCGTTGGGCAATCTTCGGTGGGGTATTTGAAGTCGTAGGAAGCCAACATCGAGCGCACCACTCATGAGATATGGCCTCAAATGCTAGAAAATGTGGTCGGAAATTGGAGCTCCACAGTACCTGAGACGCTTCCGTGGTGGCCATATGCCCGAAATCATTTTTCATCATTATTTTCATCAAAATTGGCTCATTTGCTCAATTTATGTGTGTTTTATTTCAATTTAATTCCTATAACTCTTAAAAAAAACACCCTTTAAATAAAACAAAGTCGTGTACTTGTAATATATACGAGTATTAAGAGAGACGAGCAGTAGTAAGCAAACAATTTTGAACCTATTCAGATGAGCAGCAGTGTATTTATTGTGATGGTCTTATTGGGAATATTTCACCAGAATCCGCAACCTTTGGTTACATATGGCGACAGCCACGCCCACTTTCTTCTAAGGAGAATACTCTTTGAGTAGAAAGTTGTAAACACATTGAATCAGAAAGCTCACAAAGCCAGGTCCACTTTATGATAGGTCAGAAAATGAGGAATAGGTTTCTGGATGTTTTTTAAAATTTTATTTAGGGCTAATAAAGGAAAGCGTATATGTGTATGTAGCCCTCTAGGAGATATTCCGATGCTCCGGTGGGGTTTTATATACAGTGGCTTAATTGTATGTCTAAATCAGCTTAGTCTTTTACTTGTTTGATGTCTTCTAATATTTATCTGTGACCACAATGAAAAACGGCACAAGTCGACTTATGTCAAAATTGAGTTAATGTTACTTCAAGGTTTTAAAATACATAAAGTTGTTTCTCTAAATTGTTAACTCCATTCTTTGCAATGGCTACTAAATTAAGTGAATTAAAGCATATCCGTAAATCGAATATTTAATACGATTTGCACAGCAATAAACATTTTAAATGCATCTCCTGAAAAGTGATAAAAATGTACTTATAGAACCCTTGACTGTCATGCTTCACCGTCTTCATATACCATGTGTGTGATGTGTTTACACTTTCTATAGTCAAATCATTAATCTCCAATACTTAAAAAAAAACAACAACAAACTGTCGATGAAGTAATAACATTTAATCATAATTCTTCTATCAAACAAAATATTTGATAACAACTATTATACTCGTAGATACATGAAGTCTGTATCGGATTATAAATATAAACAAATTAAGATTTGCTAAACAAATCAGTCCAAACCGTACAATTAAAAGTGTGAGAAGTGACACATTTTTTAAAACAAAAAGTTCGTCGAAGGTAGGCATTAATTAATGGTGAATGAAAACAAATAAATTTTGTCGAATCAAAAGGTAAAAATTAAACATTCTAATAAGGGTCGACCACATGCTTTTAATTGGAATGGGTTTTTTGTTTAATATATTTCTGGAGCCAATGAATACTGGATGACGGCGCTTACGGACTATTCTCTATGTGCGAAATAAGGTCTGTTATTTATATCACTAATAACATTTTTCGGTAATCTAATTGGTTAGTAACTACACAGTTTAATCTGTAATTGATCAAAGCCGATTCCAATAGTGAGTGTGAAAGGTTTTGAGATCTATGATATGAATTAGGGTGTCCAAGAAATAAAATCTCTTGGTTCATACATTCCAGGTTGCGGAATACGGGGGAATTCTGTGAAAGCCGAACTACCGGAAGGACGCATGGGTTATGGATAGTGGAACAGTTAGCTGTGAATAAGTATTTATTTAGAGTGGTATATATTGGGTAGGTGACAAGGAATTCGCTGTCTGGCGGATTTTCTATTACAAAATCACATATATACGAGGGCAGGCTAATAAGTTCACGGCCTAATGCATTGAGTGAAGGAAGAGAACCGATTAAAAAATTTCATTTCTTAATATAATCTCCCTCGAGTGAAATAAATTTCTCACATACAGTGCGTTAATATCACTGAAAAAAATTTCTTTTTCTTTGCCTTCAAAATGACTTTCTACGGCCGCCTTGATCTCGCTGTCATCTACAAATCTCCGGCCTCGTAACTCCTTTTTCAAATTGGGAAAAAGGAAAAAGTTGCTCAGTGGTCTATCATTTAAAAAGCTGTGTCTTTTAAGACCTGTCTCGAAACCCGCTCCGTTTGAACAGGCGCGTTATTCTGCCAAAACAACATTCCGTGCCTGAGTTTTCACGTCGCTTCCGTACTACCGGTTCACGTACCTGAGTCAATAAATTTGCGTAATATTGACCATTCATCGTAGTCCCCTTTGGCAGGTAATCAATCAGCAAAACACCTTCGCCGTCCCAAAAAACAGTAGCTATTAGCTTAGAAGCCGACTTTTCCACCTTGAATTTCTTCGGCGGCCTCACCCCTTTTCCAATCCACTGCATGGACTCTTGTTTGGACTCCAGATCGTATTGGCGAACCCAAGTCTCATCTACAGTTACGATTCGGTTCCAAATTTAGTCCAGATTTTCCCCGGATAACTCCAAAAAATCACGAGGTACTTTATCACGGCGCGGTGCTCAAAATGGTGGGAATTTCCGATTTCGGCTGACATGGCGATGTTTATCCTACCACAGATAATAACAAAATGAGATTATTATTAAAACGAGGTGATATATATACTCGTACTACTAAAGAGTGCTGCAGTTAGTGCTATCACTAATGAGAAGATGATTCGTTGTTGAATACTTGTATCTCAGGCCGCAAACAAATCAGCCGCCCCTCGTACATGACTGGGTCCAATATGGGCAAGGTGAGCAGATGTAGCCTTCGAATAAGTATCAAACCATCAACCCCTCTGCAGCGTCTGACCTAAAATATGCGACTGCGAACAGCGTACTTTCTCCAGGTTAAGAGCGACTGATATTGCTGGATAAATTGGTAAAATCAATCCTTTCCTCTCTAATATTTAACTCTCTTCTGTACCCTTTCATCTCTCTCTATCACTGGGTTTAGACTTTAAAAGACATAGTCTTAAATAATGCAGAAATTTAAAAAAAAGCTACATAAACAAAGCTAAGCTAAGATAAAGCTGAGCGTCATGCGCGTACATGTGACCTTTACAATAGCGCATAACCCCAGGTAGCTCGTTGACATAAAGGCAGAAAAGAAGAGGCCTAAGGATAGACCCTTGTGGTATGCCACTTACTACAGGAGCGAAGCTAGATGATCTGTCGTTAATAATAACTGATTTCTGCCCGCCCTCTAGGTTTGAGTTCGTATGTCATCTTTATAACACATAAAAGAGCAGATTTGCAGCTCTGTTTTGATCGGAAACCTGATTGATGTTATTAGGTAAATTCTTCTCTGACAAAAAAAACTGCATTTGCTTCTGAATTGCTTTTTCGAAAATCTTTGATAGGAATGGTAATATATCAATTGGTCTGCACTCCGAAACTCTACTGCGCTCTTTTTTTAGGAATTGCTACAATCTTGGTCCGTTTCCAACTTTTAGGATATGTAGACGTAACAAGAATTGTATTGAAGACATCAGTTATGGCAGATAAAATATAGGGGAGTAACAGTTTAATATCACTGATCGGTATTAATGCATTAAAAGAGTTGTTAATTCGGCGTACATTAGATTGATTATTTCCTGGAGCTATCAAAAGCTGGTAATTGAATACGATATTATGACGATAAATAGTCTTAGATGAACTTTATCTAACTAGTAGATCCAATCATGAATAAAATTCGCAACAGAAAAGACTGAGCAACCGAGAAAGACACTTGTGGGAAGTTTTATACTGATGGATCCAAGACGAATATCGGCATTAGCCTCCTGTTCTGTACATATGCACCTTAAACTCTGATTCCATTCTGGATATAGAAACACTTGGATATCCCATCTAGTGAAAGAGTGGATAAAAAAAGGAGCAAATATGTAACTGCGAGGAAGCTGCGAAAAGGCAAGTAAGCAATAAGAGGGTGAATGACTCTTCAGAGTTGATTTTTTTTTAATCAGATCAGGTCCTTAGGAGTATCATAAAATTGCCCCAAGCCAAGAGTGATGCATTGATTGTATACGGCGTTTGTGAGACCCATTCTAACATATGTTCCACAGTCAAGTTCAGGGTTCTTTAGTAAAATGCTATCTTTTAAGCCTACCTGAGATCTGAACGGCATACTACATCGGGAACAGAAATGAGTTAGCAAATTGGCTACCCTTCTGCTTCCATACTGTCTGACGTATTTTGTGAACCACTAGAAGTCAACTGAATATTTCAAGCCGAGATCACAGCAATCACTCAAAACAAACATTGTGGACAAGGTACTAACTATATATGTACGTTGATTGCCAAAATGACCGATAAGATCCTGAAGTCCGTCGGTTTAAGGCTGGTAAAACACTGCAAGTGGCACGCTAACAGGATAACAAAAACCAAGACTATGTCGCCATTCTAAGTGCGAACACACGGACAAAAAATATGAACTTGTACAGAAGAGTTCAGAAATGCATCTCTTGCGCATGTATCTCTTTAGAAGAATTCCACTCTTCCCTGATTAGATTTTGTCGCTGTCCCAATGCTAAAAAAAAAAAACATTTCTGAATGATATGATTGTCAAACCCTCAAAAAAGGTGATTTAACCGAGTGGGGTAACTGGAGGTGAGTTTGCATGCTTTCGGTAATTGCTTTCACGACATTAGTATACCATGTCATCCCTTTAACTCCTTCTTAACTTATCACGAAACTCTGATGATTTTTTCTGATGTGTAGGTAGTTTTGCCAAATCTTTGTCAAAATCGGATGGAGTGTGAGTGAAATGTGGGGGTCGGGATTTCAAAATTAGGTTTAATCATTTCGTTAGCAGACTAACTCAAGAACAGCTAAATGCAAGATAAGACTAATATACTATTAGGTCCACTTGAAAATTATAGAAATCGGATGGAGTAGGAGTAAATTATAGAAAGGGGTTTCGGAAATGTTCGAATCACCTTTCTTAAATGCCAAAATCAAGAACCATTCAACGTATCGAGAAAACGAGGCATAGCTGACTCCAGACATGAGCCAAATTCATGGATTAAAAGTAAATCTATTAAAAATACTGAGTATACCATTTACAACTACTGTTCTTAGCTAGACCATGGGTGTGCTATAAATATTTGACTTGCTTTTAAAACAAAAAATGTGATTTCTAATAAAACGCCCTCAAAAAGTAGGCGTTTATACAAACATTGTATGACAGAATTATAGGTAGAGCACACTAACATTTTATATATGCATATTTTGTTGAGAACTCGGCAATTCCATACCTAGCAAAGTAGGCGTGACAGTAAGCCTAAAGAATCGATATTTTTGCATAATGAAGATGTTTACTAAATACCAAATATGAATATTCTAAAGCTATTTAAACTCGCTGAAAAGTGTCTTTGAAAATTAGCTTTCCGCTCATTTAAGATCGTAACCCTTCGGACCCAACCAAACCGTCTGGTACAATTTGACTGTTTTTTTTTTTTTTTTTACCCATTTAGAGAGCATTGCGGTGTAATACATCAAACCAGCAACTTTACTAATGCTTTACTATAAACGTTCACTATAGACTATTAAGCGATATCCAGATAAAAACCCGCACAGGTTCATATCTTTATCGAGGTGCCTTTAGCTTGGCGGTTTGTTTTCATCCAGGTTTTCAGGGTGTACTACTATTAAAAATGTATGTACCTACCTACCTTCCACAAGCACGTAGATCTACTTTCGATTTCTGGTTTATAATTAAGTGTTTCATTCGCGTTGATAGTAAATATTAGTTATGGGGTGGCCATGATGTGTGGGTAGTGTGTTCTGTGTTCGCTTGTGACCCGAACTGTGCAGGTTCACGCCTGGACGGGGAACTGCAACCACAGCCACCCGAGCATAAAAGGGAAACGTATAAAATCAAAGTTTCTGCAACCAATACACAAGTTCTCCTTGGTAGTACAATGGACTTCGTGTGAGTCTGAGTGCTCCGGGATTTGGAAGTTTCCTTTTTTTTAAAAAAAAAAAAAAATATTAGTTAATAGTTAAATTCCACATTTGGCAACTACCTACGTATATTGCCCTAGGTCGAGATACTCGTACAGTAAAAACACTTAACTCATCTCATTTTAGTTGCGTCGATGTTTCACACACTAGCCACCTACTGATGTCGTGATAGATGATTTGCTTTAAACAGTTCCTCACGGTTTGCAGTAAACACATTGTATTGGTATGACCTTGACAGTACCAAGCAGTTGCGTCTATCTACTAATGGTTATTTAATTTACCTGTATTTATCTGGCAATAAAAAAGTTCTAATGCGACAATGGTACTGCTAATGAGATGGCTATGATGTTCACCACTCACGAAACGAAGCGCAGATTCATCTATTATTCAAATATTCTTCCTCCGATTAGTTCTATTTTTTGTTCTTCTATTTGCACTTCCCGCTGAATAAGTCAACGCAAGCGCTAGATACTCACAGTCAGTACACCTTATGGTGAATCAATTTAAACGTTAATTATGCTTCTTTGCAAGTAACCATACCAAAGGTCAGGGCCCGCCCTGTCGTCCACAAAAGGGTAGTAGATACTCCACCACACTTGGTATTTTAATAAAAATTCTTCCTTCTGAATCGTTCGCACAGTCGTATTGTTTTTAGAGCTACTGAGGTGAACAGACGTCGTCGTTGCCGGCCGTTGATAGTGTTTATTAAGTCATACGGTTATATTTGTTGCCCAGTTCCAGTATCAGAGTATCGCCGGTGCGTGCTATATTCGCCATAACGCATATTAACTAGACGATTTTGAATATTAGCTTCGCAATTACTTGGAACTGGAGACTTACTAAGAGTCGCAGCAGTTGTTGGATATTACAATCAATCGTTGGAATCGTCCCCGTACGTCTGTGGCCTCCTCGGTTCGTGTTATGCATCGTGATTGATGGACGGACAGCCCCCTATTAGCGTTTTGTGGTGCATGTTTTATTCGATGAAACGATTTTTGTTTTCGGGAATAAGTGTGGTGTATAGTGGCGTGTCGTGCTCGCATTGAATGTGTTTTGTTTATTTTAAGCTCGGTGTGGATTACCTAATACGGGTGACAAAATAGTGTCGCTTCACCGCATCTTGAATATATTTTTAACCACTTTTGGTCAAACAATAACAATCATAATAAGTAGTACAGAGCATAATGTCTTAGGAGTGTGACACGAATTGTATCTGTCTAATGTTAACGTATTAATTGAGGTGGCTTCTCGAGTTTTTTATTTTTCTTTTTTTTTTATTGAATAACCTTTGGTAGTTAGTGGCAATAATAAAATAAGTGTAACTGATGTGTTAAGCAAAAACAAGAAAAAAAAATTACTGCAATTAGTGGAGATAAGTCAGTTTCAATTAGAAGAAGTGATTTGAATTGCGATTGCTTTCAACGAGGAATACTTTTTTAAAAGGTACGTTCCAAGTATTTATGTAAAATGTCGTAGAATTTTAATTAACTAGGCACCTGTACATAAATAAATATACCAAGCTACTTAATATTAACTTCCTTGGTATTTATAAAAAACAACGTGATGTTTTAATTAAAAAAACAGCTATATTACCTGCTAATGGTTTTTATTACTATGAGTGGGTGTAAACAAAAAACTTAAGTTTTTTAAAAAATACACAAAAATTTCAGTATTTCATAACAAAAAGCTTTGTAAGGTTCTCTACTATAGACTTGCCTAGTCAGTCCAGTCATCATAGATTTGTATTACGGAAACTTTGTTACTTTATTCATGAATGCAATTTTGTTTTTTTATTATTACAACTGAGATAAAATCCCATTTAGCAATTTACATTTCAAAGTACATAGTTGGGTTGAAAAGTAATCTTCCCCAATGGTTTTACTCTTGATTGTGAATGTTTTAGCAAAGAAAATTAAATTGAATTTACAAGTATACTATATTATACATTTATGTACATATATTGTTGTCTTCAAGAACGAACAGCGAGGTCCAAGAGTAGTGTTCTTTGGAGTCATCTGCATTCCGGTAAGTTCACTAGGCTTTGGATTACATGGTTTTCATGTTGGTGAAGTCGTTGGTGATTTTTTTTACAGCTACTTCCTCAGACACTAGTTTAATCATGGTGATTTTACCATGGATCTTAAGGCCTTATTATGAAACCTTTTAAGTTCGTTATCTTGGTACAGCCCCAAAGCTGGATTCCATATGTCCAAACAGTAGCAGCTTATTGTGTATGGATAGTTCCGAGTTTGTTCCAATAAGCAGCACGAGTACGATAACTTTGGCGCCAAAAATTGATAACGGTTTTTTATAGAGGGGTCAAAAACAAGCATTTTTTACTATGGGAGGGGGAGGGGTCTATCTCTCCCCATTTAGGAGGTAGAGGCAATTTTAGAAAAAAATTACTTAAAATAAAAAAAAAATTATTAAAAAAACAACGGCAACACTTGCAATGAAGTACTATACCGATTTCGAAAGCCAGAAACCTGTTCTTTAATCCTAATTTTAAATTAAATAATTTATGTCAATAATTTTTGAAAAATTTGCATGCAAACTAAAAATTTTGATAAAAAAATGAAAAAAAAAAGTTTAAAAAATTTAAAATTACTATTTTTGTTTTGTTTTTTAGCTTTGAGGTAAGTGAATGAGTAATAGATTAAACGTCTGGCAGGCGCCTATATCAACATCGAGTGATCGAGTAACTACATTGGGATGATCACATAAGAATGGTCACGTATCGAGTACACTTTGAAAATTGTACAAGTACAATTCTACTACATTGAATTGAGATGGCTGACAAATGTCAGAACTATTTATTTTTGTGTGAGAAAAAGTTTTGCATTTATCGTCTTCAATTAAAAATTGAATATTTACTTTATTTTTCATCTTTTCATCAAATAATCGCTATGAGTGTATTGAACGAAGCCTTTTAAGAGATAAACGCGATCTCTTCTCTTTACAAGACTCTGCGTACGTATACAAAACTATAATTTTCTGAAAATATCTTTCACAACATACGCTTTTGATTGCAGTTCTATCAAAACAGTGAATGCACAGTTCTATTAATGCACAGAATGCATTTTTATTTATAATGGAGAAGATAAATTTTAGAGGATGCACCTAAAGCGCTGTCCTAGCTTATAAAATTTGCCAAAATTTCCTTTTGCAGACTCAACCTGAAATAAATTTCAAACAATAAATTTAAACAAACGCAAACATAATAAATAAATATATTCTCACATATTTTCTCCCAAATGCACCTCAGCTCGTCAGCAGAAACCATATCGAATAAATGAATACACGATCACTGATGACAGAATACCAAATTTCGATTCTCGATACTCGATCTCTTAAGCGGTCATGTCAAATCAACATTTATCAATCACGTGTTGCTCGATAACTGATGCCGTAATTCGACCCCAGTTTTCTTAATTAACAGTACCCGGGTGGCCCGCTTCGCGGGATTAAGGGATTTAAACCCTCTTTTCGCATGCGGCAGGTCCCGCTCACGCAACGTCGTTGCCCCGCTCGGGGTAGGTGCTTTTCGTCAGGCAGGCGCCTTTGTCATCAATACTCTTCATCTACAGTACTTCTTTTTTTATTTTTCATTTTTTTTATCAAAATTTTGAGTTTGCATGCGAATTTTTAAAAAAAAAACTATTGACACAAATTATTTAATTTAAATTTAGGATTAAAGAACAGGTTTCTGGCTTTCGAAACCGGTATAGTACTTCATTGTAAGTGTTGCCGTTGTTTTTTAATATTTTTTTTCTTATTTTAAGTCATTTTTTGCTAAAATTGCCCCTATCTCCTAAACGGAGCGAGATAGACCCCCCTCATAATAAAAAATGCTTGTTTTTGACCCCTCTACAAAAAATCGTTATCAATTTTTGGCGCCAAAGTTATCGTACTCTCCCCCAATAAGCCTATACCTTTTTCTGATTTCAGCTCTTCTCTTTTTTTCTTAACATGCTCTTTCCATCTTAGTTTAGCATCTAGAGTCATACCTAGATACTTAGCTGTATTTGCATATGGTACTCGTACTATATTAGAGTTTATATAGAGAGGCGAATTATTAATTATCATATTCGTGAAGTTAATGTGAGCCGATTTAGCTTCGTTTAATTTTTTGCGCCACTTCTTCGTCCACTCTACTACATTGCTGTTTTGAGGTAGACTCTGTGGAGTTCCTTCCAGTCGATAAGATAGCTGTATCGTCAGCAAACCTTGCTATTTTTGCATTTGATGGAGTTGGGAGATCTTTTGTGAACAATGGATACAAGACCGGACCAGCTCTTATTTTGCGTAGTGTAGAATATTTATTTTCATACGTCACACGAAAATGTCTATCAGTTAAGTATGATCTTAGAATTAGGTAAAACTCTTTAGGTAGAGATTTTTGTAGTTTGCTAAGAAGCCGTTGGTGCCAAACTCTATCCAAGGTTTGTTGCACATCTAAAAAAACAGCCGAGAAGATTTTTTTCTGGTCTAGTACATTTTCTATTAGATTTGTCAGCCGATGTACTTGTTCGATTGTTGTGTGTTTGTTTTTGAAACCAAATTCGTGAGCTGGGATCAGATTTCTATCGAGTGATAATTGGTTGAAGGCGTCTCAGTAGGAGACTTTGTTATTTCATTCATGAGTGCGATTTTTGATATTAATTTAATTATTATAATTAATTTCAAGAAAAAAATTAAAAAAATATAAACAAGAAGCTGGCTAACGATTTAGAGATAGATAAATTCTCAATTCTTTGTTAAATTTCATCGGGGCAAAGCGTTTCACAAACGAACAGAATTTATAAAAATTTGACGTTCAGATGTCATAGATAAGTGAAGTGGAAGAATCAGCTGATCAGATCTGTTTGACAAAGCTATTCTGGGGTGAAGGATTGCGTAACATACAGGATACGAAACATGCTGTACGTTTTTCCTATGGTTTAACTTATGTAATTATCCCAGATTAAGTTACGGTTGAAGTTTATAGCAAAGTTTTTAAAAGATTCAACGTACTCAATTGGAAAATTAGACAGATCGAAAGAATTTCTTGAGATTACTATACATTTTGATTTCCTAGGGTTTAACAGGAGATAATTTCTAAGCGACCAACATGCTATGTCCTCAAGATCACCAGCACAGCTCGCAGCGTACTCAATTACACCCATCGAGCAACTACTATAGAGCTGAACATGGTCGGCATACATATGTAATGAGATTGAAGGAAGTTCATTTACTTATAAGGTGAATAATACGGGCCCTAAAGTAGATCCCTGTGGGACACCGGTGACCGTAGGTAGAAAATTCAAAAGGATTTTATTTAGCTCAACTGCTTGCAAACTACTTGTCAAACAGATTGATATTAATTTGACAGCACAAGGTGAGAAATTATAAAGCCGAAAGAGTTTATTACATAGGATAGAATGGTCAATAGTGTTAAAAGCCTTAGAAAAATCAATAAAAATTAAAAATGTCACTCTTCCTTCATCCAGAGCATGCTGTATGTCTTCAGTAATACCAAACAGGCCTGTGGTACAACTGTGTTTCTATCGAAAGCCAGATTTTAAAAAAATAAAAAATTAAGATATTATTATCACTGAGTTACCGGCTTTTTTGCTTTTGTTTAGTCTTTATAAGTAAATGAGTAAAATTTATCTGTGCGACAAGAAAATTAACCAAATTTTACTATTTGTGCAATAAAATGGATTTATGTACATATTTATGCAATTGAACGATTAACCGAGATGGACATATTTCTGAGTTTAAAACTCTTTGCGAACAACACCCAGAAGCTATAATACGTCTAAAAATAAAACAAATATTTTTTTTTCGTTTTCTTTATTATTGTTCAATTTTTTTTATTTATTACTTTTTTTTTACATTCTTTTTTAAATAATTTTTTTTAATTTTTAATTTTTTTTTACTCTTATACAATTTTTCCAAGTCACACAATTTTATTTCACGTCGCGTAATTTTATATTTCCGTCCCGTAGTAAAATAAACATATCAGTTGACCTAAATTATTTGCACATTTGAACATAAAATAGAGGTTGTCCGATATTTAGCACTGTTTGCACATGGTAGTGGGCGTTTTTCAAAAATTCAAGCACTATTTGATATGTTTATCTCAAAATGTAAAGCCTCAAAACCAGTTGCATATGGACGGACGACATGGCTCAAACATTTTCGCTTTTGATTCTGATCTTAAACATACCTATATATGTATATAACATATACTTTACAGGGTGTATCTTTATAGTTCACTCTATGTTAATAACTGTGCACTAAAATTAGTATACTATCTGTTGATATAAAAAATATTTATTTATTTATTGTGTAAATTTGATATTATTGCCGTTCAAAATTCACCCACTGACGGATTGTTGTTTTTCACTTTTGAGACCTTTCTTAAAACTAAATTTTCTGCATTTAGGGCGCCATATAGTGGCCAAATCTAACTCTGACTTTTCCAATTACGCTTCCGAGTTTGAAGTCTATGGTACAATATGCGCTTCGGCTTAGAGCATTACCGACGTCAGCAGCACATCGTGGTCAGACTTCTGCAACTACAACACATTTACTCTCTTGAACTCATACCTATTATTCCCAATTTCGCTGTCCTAGATAAGTTACAGTAGCGACAGTATGCAACTTTATTGAACCCCGATTTTCAAAGTCTACCATTGTCCATTATATTAAACTTATGTAGCACTCTCTCGTATGTAGCCTTTTGAATAGCTTTAAGACTTTAGCGAATACCTCTCTTGCTATAAAATCTCAATTCATGCGAGAAGAAGACCTTTTCAAAGTCAATAAATAGCAAATAAAGCAGAAATCTATTTATATTCGACGCATATAATGATCTGCAAGGTGCTTATGTGGTTGATGCAGAAGGATTCCGAGCGGAAATCTGTTTTTCCAACATTGGGACTTGAACCGAGAGTTATTTGATCCGATTCAGAACTATTCTAGTTTCCGCATTGCATCAAGATCGTCCCCTTTTTCTACTCTTGCATTCTACCCACTCATTCTTTATGAGAAGATAAAAAGCTTTGCAGATATATTTGACAGGGTCCCACTGCTTTTTCATCTTAATTGAGCATCTAATTAGTTCGGCTCTTTTGGCGAGATGGTCTCTGAATAAATTGTGAAGCTATCGGAATACGAAACTTATCGGTCCTATTATTTCGAATGAACCCAATGCAGAGACTTATTTTGTCCAATATCGTCCTCACGGTTATTTCTAACATCTAAAAGCCAACTTCTAAAGCGCATTTGCAGTTCAGATTTCAACTGAGTAGAATAGTTTTTGGCCCACAACCAAAAATGCTACTCTGATATTTGGCAGAGAGATCTTGCCATTGTCCTTCCTTCTCAATTGCCGACATTTTTGAAGATAACACCAGAGGTGGCACCTATTTCTCTTCATTTTACAAATTAGTCTTCGTCCCTCAAATCTTTAGGCAAAAAAAAATCTTGATATGTATGTTTCTATCTTCCCATATCTACTCTCTTTTTATCTCTGCATCTCTATATTTCCAACTTACATTATGTACGAGCAATATCATTTGCGGTAAAGATACACTTACAGCCCAAATAAGTCCTTCTCCAGCCATTCGTGACACATGAATGGAAAGTAGCTAAAGTTTTATACCTTTTCCAAAGGGCAGTTTTTTCGATAGAGAGAAGTTTCTCATGTCAGTTTTACTTTCGACTGTTTCTCAGGCGTTCGCGGGACTATTTAAATAACTTTTTAGTATTTCTTTCGGGAATCGAACCTTGCCCATGTATGTATAATTAAGCTCATAATAACTTCTTTATTTAAAAAGTGTGTTCACATTTTTGTCGCGAAGTGTAGGTTCGTAACTATGTGAGTGACAGTAAAGCACTTGGTTCCAATGAATAAATTATTTTTTTATATAACAATTCATGGCCATGAATGCAAAAATGTAAAATAAAAGCAAATAATAAAATTATTCGTTGGATACTTTTGATTTATATATAAATACGCAGAGAAAAAAAAGTTGATAGACAAAGGTTTATGGTAATATGTAACTATTTAAATTTGTCTATTAAAGTATCAATATTCAAAATAGATACTTTTATTTGCTGATACTTATACAAATGATGTAGTCAACCTATGAACCTTAGAGAGTTCATAGGTTGACTAGATATTAAAATGTACCTATACCCAGTCAACCTTGTGTTGTGTATTTACACAAATTACTTGAATTCTTTTAAGTGATGACTTAACAAATCATCTTTAAAATCTTCGATATCGAGTGCAAATGTATAGTAATCTCAGAATCATATCTCTATTGACTTTTAGCAAACACTTCTCAAATCGAGATATTCGTCAGCGTCTAAAGAGGATAATTGCGGCATTTTCCTAAAACTATTATCTGTGAGCAAGGTTGTTTGTAACCTTCTCATATCGAAATGAGAGTCAATGAAATTCCATGACACTTTTAAGGTGTTAAAAAGAGGTTTTAAATAAAATCATCTGTTTACCTGGAGTAGATACATAATAAAACTACGGGTGAAAATGAAATCTGAAATATTTGTCACTTTGCCTTCAACTTCTTCAGTCTTATGTACATATTATGATGACACAATGAGATAACCGGTTGCTAAGGTGCTAATTGAAAATAATCATTCAAATATTAGTTACTATCTCATAAATATCAGAACCGAATAGCCGGTATTAATATCACAAATATCACTGCAATAATTAATTCAATGGCAAGAAACTGAAAATAAGAGATGCCACTTTAAGAAAAACCTTACATTGAAGGAGTTATTATAAGAAAAAGACTTCTGAAGAAGTCAACATTCGTCTTAACCAACTTGATTTGATCAATTGGTCTTCATCTCATTAAAAATTCGACCTGAAGACCTCTTTGAATTTTTAGATTTCAACTACACACACCGGCACAATAAGGGAAAAAAAACTATGGACATCAAATCAGAATCCTCCGCACAGATTTACGAGTGATAAAGTGAATATAAGAAGAAGATTTGGGAATCCGGATCAATGGAAACAAGATTCGGGACATTTGAACTTCCAGGAATTCAGTGGGGGAAAAGCATACTGATGTCACACTTTGTCCAGTGTAATATTGTATCAACTTTGTTATGTGAAAGGAGCTCAGTAATGATCTGGGGTGCGACATATTTGGGAGTTAGCTCAGAGTTGGTCATTATCGATGAAGATTCTTTAACATTGGAAAGTTAGATTAGGGACTTCTTAGAGGAAAATACAGTGCCATTTACACCATTCATTGGATAAAATATAAGCACATGAGTGCTGACTCAAGTCATTCAGCTAATCAAAATGATTTATACAAATTTCCCACCACCCACCAATTATCTAGGTTTTCTCCAAAAGCTCAAATCATACATAGATACATTTTTAGAGCTCCTTACAACAGAATTGCATTGCATGTTTAGACATTCATGAATGGTTTAAATACATAGGGCTCAGACATCATGTTTCTGAATAGGGGCTAGAATCAGCGAAAGAGAGGGGCTAAATGAGAAATTTGTTGGCTAGATTTTAAATTCAAATACAGTTTCTTTTCCCAATTTTGTAAATTTACACTGAATATGGCGTTACAAGGTTCTCTGACTAATCAGAATTTTATAGTACGCATGGAATGAATGCACACAATGTCACATATTATTTTGAAGCACAGAAAATTCAAATGTTGGTTAAAACTTGGTAGAAATAAAAACAAAGGCTAGATTTGAGTCGCCCAGGCTCGAAGGCTAGAAGTGAGATTTTCCTATTTTTCAAGAATAGATTTGTCCGAAAGTGCTAAAAGTCTAAGTTCTGATTCCCTCTGCCGAAGCATTCAAATCGATGATGAAGTTGTTTCAATCGATCTCACAAAATGAACATACCGATTGTACATTTATATACGAGTTCAGACTTTCTTATTACTATACTTTATTATCGGCCCTCGATTCGTGAAGAATTGCCTTCCATAATCATCAATCACGTGCACGTTGTTTCGAATTTTCTAGACCCAGCTCACATCTACGATCGCTTTATCGATAAAACGGGGTCCCGGTGTTCCAAAGAACTTTTATCTAGGGGTACAACCAGTGCATTACCTTTGCAGCCCCATCTGTGTCCTACAGCCTTCACGTATGAGTAACTAGGGATTTCTTAAGACGTTCAGCAATATTTTCCTTTCCTATTAGTTTTCTGTCCAGTCCTAGATAACTTGAACTATTTTCGAAATTTAGGGTCTTTTGGTTGGAAATTTACTTATAAATCGGACTGTTTCTGTTTTAGTCAGGTTGACGTTCCGTTCACAGAATTGTAATTTATCAGCGAGTTTAGGATTATTTATGTGCAGCTATTAAGTGGTCAAAAATGGTCAGTTAATACTAGAAAAGTGTGAAGTTGGTGATAAAGGTTTTTAGTGAGGTACAGCGACAGAATCCGAACAACACGTCTAATTTGGAAAGTGTCTTGAAATACGGGACAGAGAAGATACTTAAGAGATGTTTGCCATTAGTTACGTCGTTTGCAATTAGCCTAATATCTAGTCATAGTAAGATCTATCTCAAGAGAAAGAATATCTTATAGTTTCTATCAGAATTGTCCAAGGCCAATTTATCATTGGCAATACGACTTCTTGCCCTATTTGGTAAGTTGTACCTCATAAAGGGAATGAAAATAAGACTTTTGAAACCACGGTTTTCTAATAGTTAACAACGTTCTTCTAAAACTGAAAAGTAACTATATGCCAATGGTGTTGCCATCTAAGCACACTATCTCCTTAGATAGTTGAATATGGTTTGTGGGTCAGGTAACCTATCCAAAACTGAGCAGAAAATTTAACAAGAAGATATGAGTCTCCATATCTTGGCAAAATAAAAGGGCATACTTATTAAATTGTCGAAGCCCAATATTGGTTGTGGTAGGCTACATACGTAATTGGAAGATATTTTTTCATGAGATCTATACTGACAAGTTTTTTTGATCAAAAAAAAGATCCTGGTTAATAAAGAAAAACTGAATTATTGATTTACCAAACAACTCAAAGTCTGATGAATTATACAAACAAGGGTAACAAGAGTCTTTTGGGTCAATTGAATTGAATGAATAGGCGAATAGTGTAATATTTCCTCATTTAAGCATAATAAAGCCCCTTGGTGGAGATGAAAAATTCCACGCACAAAAGTCGGATGAAGAGCATATCGTTTTATGATCCGACATGTCAGTAAATTTGATATTACTGCTAAAGATATTTGTCCTCTTCCCACATGTTTTTATTCTAAATGATATGAAATTACCTTGAACATTTGACTCGTGTTTGCATTCGATTTCTCGTATATGTATACTCGTAAATAAGTTCTTGGAAATGACATCCATAGAATATAAAACAGTAAATTTATCGAGAATTTATTTATTTAGTGCAAATGCGACTTAAATATTCTATGAAAGATATTCGATCAAAGTGCACGGTATTGTACCGCCTAGTTGACCAGCTGCATGTCTACTACCAGCTTATTAACACGAAACAATTTAGGCCACCCCAATAACGATAGGAATAGAAAACATACAGGAAAGTTACAATCCGTCTAGAACAGATCGTGTGATACCCTATCTATTTAACTAACCCCTAGTAAAGTGAGCGTGGCATTGCAAAATTGTTTAAATAAATGCAATGATATCTTTCTACGCAGAAGATATTTCCACGATTTTTCAGAAATTTTATTGCAAAACTGTTGTTACAACTTTTTTTTAAGCAGAAAGTGGGCGCGGCTCTCAAAATTTTAACCAAAATTCACGGATTCTGATGAAATATTCACAATAAGACTTAACCATATTCGTAAATAACTTTGAAACAGCAATATATGTTGTTTGTTTTTTAAAGAAAACGCCCCCAAAAAATGGGCGTGATCATATATAATGTATGGGCGAAATGTAGAGCAAGTTAATGTCTCACACTTTATGCACAATTCAGTACAATATTTTTCAGTTTCTAGGAAAAATAATGAGAAAAACTAAAACTTTTAAGTGACGTGTCTGTGGGCGAATTTTAACAATTTTTACACTTGTACAGCTTCGGATTCCAGAAAGTTTATTTACGATCCTAGTTTTAATTTAAGTCACCAAGTGGTACGGATACGAATTAACGGTCGGACATGGCCATATCGACATAATTTTTGACGCTGATCACAAATGTATGTATCTTTTGGGGGTATCGTTAATATCTATCGTTATTATTTCTATCGTTATTATTTCTATCGTTATTATTTCTATCGTTATTATTTCTATCGTTATTATTTCTATCGTTATTATTTCTCTATGTTACAAACTATGTATCAAATTTAATATATCCTGGATAGGGTATACAAATACACAGTATATTAGTATGAGGTGCATTTGCAAGCCTACCTTTTTAATTTCTAGCTAAATTTCTAACTTAATTTCTAAAGGATAAAATCCAAAAATTGGACTTTTTCTAAAAATTAACGGGGGGTGAAGCCATTTTTTAACTATTGCGGCATTTTATTTTGAATGTTTTACATAACCGTTTGAATTGGACACGTAGTCCAAAAGTTATTATTAAAAAAAACTTTTTTATAATGGAAATAGTTTTGCTGTAAAAAAAAAGTCTTACCTGGCTATATTGTCTATCTGTCTTGTCACTAAATTATTTATTAATCCAATCAGTTCTTGAAAGTAGCCAAATTCCGTTTCACAGTCGTAGTTACGTGTCCTTGTTTTCCAGACGTGGAACACTTTTTTGCATAAATTGACTAAAGACTCACACCTAATATATTTTGAAAAAATCATCATAATCATCATAATCATCATAATCATCTATTAGGAGCTCGTCGTAGGAATGATATTTAAACTCCCAGCAAACTACAATCAGCAAGAGTATGTGAAGTTGGTGGCAGTGCTTCTAAGCAGATTAAGTGCTTGAAAGTAGAGCTGTTAAACGTCTTAAGTTATGTTCTTTGTCTACAACGAAATCGACTTCTGTGCAGGTACATATACCCCTCTTCGTCTCCCTTCTTTATTATAGACTTGACTTCAGTAATTATTTAATTTTAAACACCACTTATCGCCTTCCGGCTTTAAGCACGCAACTCGGGCAATAACATTCGTTGAACTTTGGTCATTAAATTGATGACGACCATGAAATCTGCTAGGTAATAAAAAAAAATTTTCAAAATCTTAATCATTCCCATTTAAAGTGATATTATAGCTGCATAGTTTATGTATAAATTTGATTTTTGCATTAATTTTGCGAGAATAATTAATAGAGCAAAACAAAACTTTATCGAGTCCTGTCCGTCTGTCACCATCACAACGAAATAGAAAGTGGATTTGACAAGTTCTAATCCATTATTAACCATTTTAGTTAATTTATATTTTTTCGTTAAATTTCCAAAGAAATGTTAATTCTATGCTTGACTCATGGCTTGAGACATCTTGCTTTGCATATTTAAGTGCTTTCGCTTACAGTCTTTTTTATGATTCTCATCAACGATATGTTTACTAATTAGTTCCTATTTCTTATTAACATTATGTTGCACGTATACTCATTTGAAACTACAAAAATAATAAACAAAATGTTAAGCTTGTCTATTTTTGTTATTTTTTCTTATACACCTTGGTTGACCTTGAAATTAACCTGAACGTGAATATTTTGACACTGCATGCCATAGGCTCGTTCGATGAACTCTATAACAACCTAGATACTAAAAGAGATTAAAATAAATAATTTGGGAAATGTCAAATGAGCTGCAGCATTTGAATATTTGCTTCATTTATTCAATTAATTATATTTGCATTGTGAAACGAATAGTGACACTAGTGACAGATATGACACTAAAAATTAACACACAAATACCTGAAGGGAAGCTATTCATTCCTGCTATTAACACATGCTATTAACACTATAGTCGAGGTGCCGAAAACACCAAAGGCTACCAGAACTAGCTGTAAAGCAAATAAAGCTTCCGGGTCCACACATTTAGACCAGTAACGAAAGAACAGTTTTAAGTGAAGGCAAGTAAAGTAACAACAACAGCTGCTATCCGTACATATAGATTGTGTTTGCTTATCTCTTTGTTTGTGCATAATTCTTGTAACTCAAACCACATATCTGTGTAGGAACAAAGGGTACACTGCAGGCCAAAAGTTTGAGGCCTAGCTAGACAACTGACTTCATTCATGCATGGAGATTGCATTTTATGAATTACATTGGGTTTTTTTTACCTAAATTTTCTCCCTGAACAATACACAACACATTCAGATAATAAAAGTCAGTTTCACTCACGTTTTTGAACAGTTGGCGTTTTGTTTACAAATGTTAAAAAAAAACGTATTTTTATGACTTTTGGTTGCTGTTTCAGCACTTGTTTATTTTTTTTTTTTTATAATTTGCACGTGTTAAAGGGGATATGAATACCCTTATACTAATTTTTAGAACACGTGCGTTTTTTTGTGGAAAGGAAGAGACAGAGAGAAAGACAGAGTGGTGTGGTTTGAAACTCAGGTGGTATTAAGTTTCTGTAAACTCCAAGGGTGGTTGTCCAGATAATTGGGGAGTATTTTGTTTTTGTTTTCGCTATTATTGTCATTGCTTATGATTCACAGTATTTTTTTACGTCCTCCTGTTGTCATCATCACGATCAAGTTGCATTTTAGCCATATGACCACCCTACTGCCAGTGTTATGCCTTCACAGTAGAGTTGACTTAGCTTTCGCAAGTGATCGACTTTTTTTATTTATTTCATGCAAAATAAATAGATGATTCTTGACATCAGGATTCGAACCGTGAATCAACAGCGTGACAAGCGATGATGTTACCACTACACCACGGCCACCCTCATCGAAAGGGGTTTTTAAATCTCAAAATTTGGCGACCTGAATTGCAAGGGTCTAAAGCCACACTTTCAAGTCATACAAATTTATTTGAGATTCTTCACAACTAGACAACTAAACATGATGATCTGTTAATAATCACAACAAGCAAACGAAGTAGATGGAAACAGCACCCGAAATTCGTGCCGAAATACATGAAACACGGAATAAACCACTGTCCTTGACAACGGTCAAACGAAGATTAAGACATGCTGGATTATTTGGGTGAGTTTCTGTTCGAAAACCCCTGCTGCGGCCACAAAACGTCCAGAAAAGGTTAGAATGGGCCAAAGAGCATAAAGACTGAACGAAATAAGATTTCAACAGAGTTTTATGGAATGATGAATCCAAGTTCGAGGTATTTGGAGAGTTTGACGCAGCGCTGAAGAAAAGATGCTACTAGACTGTGTGGTATCCACCGTTAAGCATGGAGGATGTTTCTATTCAAGCGAAGTCAACACTTTGTCAAGACTACCTAAAACAGAGGGAAGATGAAAAAACCTTACAAATCTTGATATCCCGACGCAATCACCAGATTAAACCCTATAGAGCTGTTGTGGAAGGACCTGGATAGAAGGGTCCGGGATCAATGCCAATCATCAGAATCTTCATTGTGGAATATACTATTAGATTGCTGGAGCAATATACCACAGGAAACAATTCAAAAACTGATAGCTAGAATTCCAAGAATTGTAATAAAAGTAATCGAATTCAAAGGTGGCTTTATCGATGAACAAACGGTTTAAGTTATTGTTTCTTCTTTTTTTATAAATTCGTTTATGTTAAGAACAAAATGAAAAACAAAAATAGTTTTTCAAAGTGAATTAATATTTCGGTACACAATCGTTCGTGTTTGTCAATATTAAGATATGTTTTGATTCATGGTATTATTTGAGGAGGAATTAATATATTCTCGATGTAGCCAATAAATTGCACATCCAATTCACGAGCATCATTTACATTGCTTACTGGCTGAGATAAACATAATTGAACGTCATCAGCAAATACTATAGAAGATAGATCATTAATAAACATGCAGAATAATATGGGACCAAGAACTGAACACTGGGGTACGCCGTGCCTAACAGGATTAAATGCAAATACTATAGAAGATAGATCATTAATAAACATGCAGAATAATATGGGACCAAGAACTGAACACTGGGGTACGCCGTGCCTAACAGGATTAAATGCAAATACTATAGAAGATAGATCATTAATAAACATGCAGAATAATATGGGACCAAGAACTGAACACTGGGGTACGCCGTGCCTAACAGGATTAAATGCTCAAAATACTTAACAGATTTATTAGTCACTACTACCCTTTGTTGTGGGTTGTGGAGCTGAAAATCAAATAGCGACGTAATTTTCAGAAAAGAAGCTCATAATTAACCTTACCGAAGGCCATCAGTAATTCAAGTAATCACAAAAAAATAACATACCCTTTATCGATTTTTATCCTGATGTCATCTATAATTTTGGTCATTACAGCAGAACAATTATGATCCGCTCTAAAACTGGAGAGGATTGAGTAAAGAGTATTAATCAAGATGACTATGAATTTGCTTCGCTGTTAACTTCTCGAATTCTTTTGATAGGCAAGGTACAAGTAACATTACCGATCTATAGTCATTAGCAGAGGTAGACTTAAGCTTGGCAGCAACAGTTATTAGCCCTGCGAGTTTCCAACTTCGGGGAAAAGTTGATGTTATTAGGCAATAATTAATGATGTGAGTTAAGTGACCTATCGTATTATATATGGTAAAATTAATTTTTGTGAAACGAAGTGGTATTCCATTTTCAGAAATAATTTCAAAAATATCCAAATTTATTACTGAATTGAAGACAAACTCATGAGCTATACTGCTTGGACTGATGGAAGGTAATATTGAACTATATGATTACACACCATTCGCAAGAAAGTTGTCTAATTAATTTGTGGGATATCACATTTCCAGAAACCTTTAATCACCAACAAATTCAGGCATCTACAAAAATCTTTTCGGGGCGCATTCTCAGCGTTATACATAGGTTCGCCTCTCCTAACATTGGAGATAGACTGCTGGTATTGATACCATGGTTTAGTGAATACTACAACCCCTGACACACTGTATTTCGTAGTATTCGATGACTTTGGCGTTAAGTAGTATACTTTGACGTTTGTGTTGTCTGTCATAACAAATAAAAATAGAAAATTCAAGACAGGATGAATTAAAATGATTCGTTTTTGTGCCAAATGATGAATATAAAGAAAATTCAAATACTTAAAAGCGAAAGTGCATGCCTAAGAATTGTCAAAAAAGCTACGAAGGCTAGCCAATAGAGAGAAATTGGCGCTGCAATCAGTAAGATGGTGGTATACCAGCAAAAAAATGCCGAATCTCAATACCAGGTATATTTCATGGTATACTAGCTTATTACGTAGTATTGCAGTGACAGACATATGGTATAGAACGTAGTATTGCTATACCATGGTATCAATACCAGCAGTCTGTTTCCCACATAAGACAAGATTATATAAAAAAGTAATGGATTGTTTATTTAATATTGCTTCTCTATGCATCCTAATGGAGCAACCGAAAAAAAAAAATCTATTTCGATACATTCCAAGAAAGTCATAAAACTGACAAAAATATGTCATCAAAATCGTTACCTAGAATGAAAATTTCGATTTCGGTTATATTTGTGACCCCAACTGACTGCAGATGTGAAGTTTCAAGTAAATTCATATCGTCCTCTAGATTGCAGTAGGCTGACAGGCAGACAAAATTTAGAGACACACTTTTTTGAGTTTATCTGTTATAGACAGTCGAACATTGTTAAGTGGAATCTCAGGGGAGACTTATTTTGGTTCCATTTATAGAGATGATTCAGTTACAAAGTTCACCACATAACCAGGTACAACAACTATTTGTATTACTAAGGGAGGTTCTAGATCACAGCAAAAAGAAATCCACAACTTACATGTGTAAGACAATACAAATAGGTGTCATACTCTTCTTCAAGCATGACGATAAGGAAAAGTATTAAAACATGTACATATGTATGTATATGCAAAAAATTAAGAAAGATAAATTATAAAGTGAGATTCTAACAGTGATCTTTCCAATTATAGAGGTCAGATAGTGTCACTTAGGCCAGCCGCTGATAGTCAATTTTCAGTTTCGCAATTGTTGGAGAACAGTTTCACTAGCCCCCACTCACATACGTAACTAACTTCAGTTCCCTGATGCCCACTGACATTTTTCTTACATCGATTTCTACATAAATACGAGTATGTGTCGGTATGTGACAATAATCAATGACGTGCCGTGGGCGAAAAGAATCCCCTCTTAGTTGCTAGTCAGCATCCATATGTAGTGCGAAACAGTTGCAAAACTATTCAGTTTGTTGCAAAATGAGAACTATAGGCAGGCAGCGCTGCCGAAATTGCTACTATAGTATTATTTTGCTACTCTAGCAAGGCTCATGCTATATTACTAAGCTACCTAAACTTCAATTATGCTACCCTTTTTCAAATATCTTGGCAGCATTTAAAAGAAAAAAAATATTTGGCGCAACAGCTTTTTAAGTGCCAGGGCCTAGCTTCTCGCAACCACTCGTATTGTGTGCGTTATATTTTTCACACGAATATTTCATGTAATACGGCACTACAGTTTAGTGCCGTATCCGAACAGCAATTTGTTTTGAGAAGCTTTCTCGTGACAACAATACTCTCGGATGTTTGTCAGACGTTCGCGAGAGGTGGGATTTTGAAAAAACTTTTTTGGTGTTTTCTGGGATTCGAATTTGGAACCTCTTGCGTAGTGATCCGACACACTAACCACTACGCCACGACGCCCACGCAGCATTTAAAAAATGAAACTAAACTCAAGATTAATGTTAACCAAATAAGACACGTATAGTAAGTTTGTCAAAAGTACAACAAAAATTAAAGGTTAGGTTAGGTTTTAGATATCCTTTTTATCAAGCTTAAGTCTATGTAAAACTATTGTGATTACGCCTTGTAATTTCCACCAGTTATTTGCCTCTGTTACGATTATAGTGAAGATTTAACTCTTTTGTCAGTTTATTGTTGGTTTAAAGCATATGTTTTCTTTGCAAATTAATTGGCCGCTTTATTGCCCATTATAATCGTGATATAGTCACTTTTAAAATTGTGCCAAAGGCCTGTTGCTGTTTACGACCTGTTTACGATAAAGTTTGACAAATTTCGACTGCATTTCATTAGCGAAAATTGCCTTTGCAAAAATTAGAAATTATGCTACAGGCAATTTTCAGTTTCGCAACTGTTCCACTTTGATTACCACTTCGATGGGTTTGTATGAACACTTTTCAGTTGCATGTATGCTCACTCTTATATCACCCAAGGCAGCAGCAAACGCAACCAAACAGTTGCAAAACAAAAAATTGTCTGTCAGCAGGAGGCCATAGAGTTGCAGAACTTTTCAGTTGCCTGTCATCGAGCTTTCATAAGAACCCATGGTAGTAGCAATCGAAGCAAAACTCTTTCAAAATTGAAAATTGCTTCTCAGCCGCCAGGCTTGTAGATAAAATGACGGTGCAACACAGTTGAAGAGGTATTCCACTCATTCAAGTATACGCCGATAGCACCTAATACTCGTACGTATTATTGGATTTACGAGTATGTATGCCATAGTAGTTCTTTTCTTACTTCGCTGTGCCCCATACAAACGGTTTTTTTTTCAAGAAAATCCCTTCACTGATGACAGTACCCTCAGTTTTTCATATTCGTTCCCTAACTCACGTCCTTGCTCTTCAGCCATAGAAGTAGAACGGCAACGTATATTAAACACATTAAATTCCATTCTGAACAGCATAATAAAATGGGTTTCAACCAACAGAGTGGAATTTAATGCTTCCAAAACACAATGCTGTCATCTGTTTCTCAAACGAAATCATAACCTTGAACCATTATACATGAATGGTAATTGCATCGTTGAAACCGAAAGACTTGTCATTCTCGGTGTGTGTATTAATAACCATCTTCGATGGAATAATCACATATTCGAGGTCGCCAAAAATGATGCCAAATGTCAAATGATGCCCAACTTCGGTCGTACTATCAAATATAGGGATTCGTTTATAAGCCGAACAACACGAATGTGGAATGATCTTCCAGGCTCCGTATTTCCCCATCAATACAACTTCCAAATATTTAAAGCCAACGTGCACAGGCTTCTCTTCTGTTCCTCTTCTCCATTTTCCTAAACGTCCGTGCCCTGAGAAAATATAAGGGTATTCATATTGCCTTTGGCGTACGCAAATTATAAAAAAAAAAAACAAAAAAAAAGTGATTTGTTTTTGAGCTATCGCAGTTGCTACATGCAACTTACGGTATCCACCGCCAAAAATGGAAGATGTTGAGCAAGTTTGACTGTAATACCAAAATTGACCAACATTTTGAAATCGAAAATATCCACGAAACCAACACTTGCCCTTTGTAGATGAAAGTAAAATATTACACATACGCCATAGTCATCAACATTCTTAATACATGGTTTTTAAAAAAATTGTTTACGTTGATTTAGCAATTTAATTAATTTGTTATTTTGCTCTTTTTTTTTAAAATAAAAGAACGTCGCATTAGTCTGAAATACTGGATAACATGTTATACATAGTTTATTTATTACTGGAATGTTTCAAAGAATTTAAAATAAGCAAAACAATAAAAGCAAAGCAACCCGGGAGAGACACTGAACTATTGAACCCCATAAACGGCAATAAAATGATTTGAATACTTTCTGCAGAGCACGTAGAATCTTAACATAATAAAATGTGGTTAACTATTTATTTATTTATCTATAACAGAACAAGGTGTTTCAATGATTAATAATTAGTAATTAAGGGGGCAAATATTCTGCGTTAACAAATTATTTAAATGTCTGTATGCTCACAGGCAAGGTATTTAGAATATCCAGTAGATGGAGGGGTTCAAGTCCATTGGTTTATCTCCGTACCCTACCCCAAGTCCAATCAATTGATCTTGCATTACCAATCAAAATAATCGCCTCCCATAGTCATTATGGTTATATGAGGTTAGCTATGCGGAGGCAATTAAAAATAAAGTGTACGACTGGATCTCATGTACTTGCACCTTTATGTTGTTAATTTGCAAATTATTTGTATTTGAAATTTACATAAAATCGAATCAAAAAGAAATTTTGACAATTTTCCAAAACTTTGTACGCCATATTCTTTAATACCTGAAATACTGCTTATATATTGATTTCGAACAAAATCGGTTGAGTCATAACAGAGAAATAGCCAATTTTTAAAAACCAGTTAATAATAGAAGTACCGTTATACGCATTTTTGTCAAAAACCTGGTACGCCATCTATTATCATATATACATATGACGCTTTCGAGAAAATCGGCCATTAATAAAACACCGTTAAAGGTTAGAATGAAAATTCTGATTTTGCTCTCAATTTTGACAGATATGAAGTTTCAAAAAAAATCCATTCAGCAGTTTAGGCTGCAGTCCAACGCACACACATACCGACAGATAGACCGACTGAACTGAGAAATTCACTTTTTTGATTTTCTCTATTATAGTAATGTCAAGTTTGAAAAAATTTTAAAGAAACCAATACTTACCTTTATACATATATAGGTGCAAGTAAAAACAAGATTGACATTACAGATTGAAGCCATGTCTAACAATCTGATTGATTTGTGTAACAAGTATTGATTGACAGCTAACCCATTGAGTTTTAAGAACAGAAACAACCAACAGCAACACGTTTATAATAATTTATGCATTACTTAGTAAAAAGTAGAATCAAAAGAGTTGCGTGACTCTTTATTCAGCCACGTGGTTTACCAATATAACTTTAATGATATATCGTCCGTATAAAAATACAACAAAAGGTACATGAACTCATTAACTCCTAATTTGATTGAATTGTACTTACCAATTGGTAATATTACAGAATAAATATTGAAAGGTTATTATTTTATTATTGAAATGCAATAATCTAAAATTGGAATAAATCAATTTATTTCATTTTGATGACGTGTTTTCAACATTAGTGCTGGTAAGGATTACAAAACAAACATCCACAACCAAATTTTTTTTTATTGATTCTTAGTCATTTCTTATTCTAATGTTAATTCCTGACAGTAACTGAGGATAATGATACACCAGAATTAAAGTAAACAAGAAACTCGTTAATAACTTATATAAACCGCAAAATTTTTGCATAATTAACACTAGTTTCGTAAGCCATCATTATAATATTGAATTCGATATGTTTTAGAATTCTTTTGCATTTTCGTTACACATAGGGTGGTTCTGTTCTGAAAGTAAACACCGCATGTTGTGACATTATAACAATATTTACATTAAAGTTCTGAATACTTACTTAAGAATATTTTAGCATGTTTACATAACTAGAACCCAAAGCAGTTCGAGGGAACTTCATAAAAAAATGTATGAAACGATTCGTCATGGCCAAAGAGTATTAGCACTTTTCTCCAAATGGAATCAATGGTTGCGTCTCCTATTTACTTACACCTATAAGCTCAAGTATTGATTTCCTGAAAATTGTCGAGCTCAAAATTTTGATCATTACTAGATAGAGCCTAAAGGGCTGGTCGAATTTTCTTCGAACTTCATATCTGGGATCTGTGGGCCTTCACCCCGAGGAGAAATAGACACGATTTTGAAAAATTAAAATTTTCTCGAAAAAGGCTCGCAACAATTTAGATAAGAATTCATATTTGACTCAGCTTTTCGCTAAAAAATTGAATAACGGTATTTTACTTATTAGCGGAATTGCGTAAGTTGGCTATGTCTCCATTATGACTTAGACGATTTTATTTAAAATTGATATCTAAGTATTATAATTTTCGACATATGTATGTGAGGACATGACATTAAAATTTTGAAAGTATGATCGAAAAAGTTTAAATTTAACATAAATTTTAAATCAAAATTCACGCTAGATTTGAAGTTTGCGCCATTTGCCAGGTAAAGTGTTGGCAACGAAAAAAAGAGCGTGACAGCTGACAGTTCAGAGTTATTAAAAATGGAGTACTACATGAAAGAACAGCACGTTTTCAATGTTGAGCAATATTTCAAAAATAATGAAGATTTGGCAGCTACAGTTCTCAATTTTCATACAAAATATGGAGGCTCATTTACTCTTGATGGCTTGTCGAAATTGTCGAATTTGGGGTGTGAGTCATTTGCTGGTCGTGTAATTCCCCGTTTTGGTGATCAGAATTGGCTGCCCAGATCATGCGATTTAACGCCGTTGGTCCTTTCTCTTTTGAAGTCTAAGATTTATACCAACAAGCCCACGACCACCAACGCATTGAAGAAGCAAATTGAGCTCTGTATCAATAAAATTCAGCCACATTTATGCAAAATGGTCATGGAAAATTTCGACAAAAGAGTACGTATGTGCCAGCAAAGCGGTGGGGGCCATTTACCCGATATGCTATTCCATACATAACCCTAAACTGTTTACTTTATGAATTAATAAAACATTTACAATTTTTAATTAAAAACCTGTGTATTCTATAAAAATTACTTCTTGCAAGAAGTATGTGGGACACTGTCGAGCCCTTTATTCGTTTTAATCGACGTATTTTTCACAGTTTCACGAATATACAAATTAAAATTTATGGACACAAGTTTGTAAGTTATAGAAGACTAAAGTTTCAAAAAATAGCATAAGCGAGTTAACATTTATATAATATATATAACCTCTTCACCGGTTGCAACTTTACATTTTATAAATTTACTTAAGTCAGTAAATATCTCTTATGGACCACCCTTTAGCGGTACGTCGATTTGCTTCCAATTAGAAGAAATTATATTGTAAAACTCATTTCATTCATTTCATGAAAATCCACCTGTTTCGCACGTATGTACTTTAGAAAGTATGTGTAAGTGCTTTTCTGATTATTAATTTTGTGGTAGAACGTTAAACAAAATACTCGTACCTTTTCCCTGTAAGTAATGTGTGAACATGCAGATGTAAGAACGATTATACACTACACTCTTAACCCTAAACTGTTTACTTTATGAATTAATAAAACATTTACAATTTTTAATTAAAAACCTGTGTATTCTATAAAAATTACTTCTTGCAAGAAGTATGTGGGACACTGTCGAGCCCTTTATTCGTTTTAATCGACGTATTTTTCACAGTTTCACGAATATACAAATTAAAATTTATGGACACAAGTTTGTAAGTTATAGAAGACTAAAGTTTCAAAAAATAGCATAAGCGAGTTAACATTTATATAATATATATAACCTCTTCACCGGTTGCAACTTTACATTTTATAAATTTACTTAAGTCAGTAAATATCTCTTATGGACCACCCTTTAGCGGTACGTCGATTTGCTTCCAATTAGAAGAAATTATATTGTAAAACTCATTTCATTCATTTCATGAAAATCCACCTGTTTCGCACGTATGTACTTTAGAAAGTATGTGTAAGTGCTTTTCTGATTATTAACTTTGTGGTAGAACGTTAAACAAAATACTCGTACCTTTTCCCTGTAAGTAATGTGTGAACATGCAGATGTAAGAACGATTATACACTACACTCTTAGTGTCTGATTGCCTTTAGAGCTCTATTAAATATAAAACATTTATGCAATTCTATTAGCATTTTTAGCGTTTGCGAATGAAATTGTTATTGATCGGTTTCAGTTTTTATTTAATATTTTTACAGAGAACAATATGCCGGTCAGAGACGAGAACAGAGAAATGGAACTCTTTGGTGAGATACCGCATAATATACAGCATACAACCGTGGAAATCTTTCCCGAAGTGAATGCGATTCAAAGCTATCGGATAGAAGTTGTGCCTACCACTAATGGAAATTGTACGAATTTATAAATAAATTTAATTAAATAATAGTGTTTTAACGATTCTAGATGGCGATAAAAACAATGTAAATGCCGCGGGTGATGTCGCTGTTATTGAAATTGGTAAGTACTGCATTAAACTCAATTTTAAGTTAAAATTAGATCTGTTTGTTTTTATAATACAAATATGCAAATTTATCAGTACAAATAAAACCATTAACTTAATTCATATCTGTTGAAGTCAAAAAAGATCATTTGGATGGCCCACCGAGCACCATCTAGCGTTTAGTGTTGGGAACTATAGAATGAATCCGACTGTTGCTAGATAATAACTGCATGATTTCATTGCTAACTCATTCATTCATTCAAAAAGAGGAAAATGAGTTCAAAAGGCTCTATAAATAGACCAGTCTTTGGGATATTCGCACTTTAAGAACGATTTTCATTAACTGCGAGTTAAAGTCGAACATTTTGGACGACAATTGAACATTTTTTAAAAAAATATGGCAGTCGTATTGTGAACAATTTCAAAGCCTAAATTTTTGACTATAATAATTTTTTTTCAAGGGACTCAGCGTTTTCGAGAACGAGTATTAGTGTTAAAAAAAAAAAAAAAAAAACATTTCCACCATTAACTTTGGAAAAGGGGACCCGACTCGCATGTGACGAATTTTTGTTTGTTCCTATGATTTGTGCGAAAATGCATCGATTTGTCGGAACTGTAAATTAAGTCATGCTGATGTTTGAGTTAATTACATTAGGGAATTTGGAGAAATTCTCGATTTTTCAGCAGAAAAGAGAGATGATGGCAGATGAAGCCTTAATGGGCCAACGTCAGCGGCCATATCGCCATAGTCGGTTACTGGCATCGGAATATCCGGCCCCTTGTCCTAGGGGTTTTAAGGAAGAACCTAGCTCTCAAGGTTGGGAGTTGTGCATCAGGGTAACAAAAAAATAATCTCTTACTAAGCAACAACAAGCCTCGTATAAGAATGATTTTACTGTTGACGAACCTCGCAAATGAAATAAGGACAATGACCTGATCTGAATCAGCACGTGGAATGTTCGGACCCTTAACAGACCCCGTGCCGCTGAACAATTAGCAGAGAACCTAGGCCACTATAAAGCAGATATCACCGCCATCTAAGAAGTGCAGCGAATGGAAAACTGTGACCTCTACTACAGTCACTGCTACAGGGAGTTGAAGTAGAATTCATTTGGATGCGGATTTGTCGTCAGAGGCAGACTTAGGTAACAAGTCTTGAGCTTTAGGCATGTGATCGAATGCTTGATGACAATTTGCATTAAGGGAAAATTCAAAAACTTCAGCCTAATATGCTCTCACGCATAAACATATTGCTTTTATGAGGTCCTCTACAGGACTTACCGCCAATGCTCATGGTAGGACGTTAAAATCATTAGCATTTCAACATTTATAAAGGCACCTGGCGCTCTCCGGATCAACTAGCCGTTAACCATATTGATCACGTCGCGATTGATGCAAGGCACTCCTCCAGTATTTTGTATGTTCACATTTTCCGAGCAGTTAACATTGACTCGGATCACTATCATTTTGCTACCAAGGTACGTATACAGATATCCCAAACACGACAGCACCAACGAAGTACTGTGGACAAATTTAACATCCAACGGCTACAATCACAAGAGACTGACAGAATCTTCGCCGATGGAGTGTCCCTAAATCTCGCAAGAAGTCCAATGCCGCCAACGTTAAGTGCAGATGATCAATGGTATCATTGTCAGCAAGCCATCTAGAATGCTACCTCTGATGTGCTGGGTTTCTCGCATCCACCTGGTTTGATGAAAATTGTCGCCAAGCATACGCAGAAAAGCAAGGGGCCTATAAAGTGACGAGACGAGCTTACGACATTTATAAGCTAAAGAGTCTTCTTTCACCAGAAAGAATAAGAAAGAATATGAAAAATGCGAGATCTAAATCAATGGAGAGGTGTTATAGCAGGAATGATGTTCGAAAGTTTTATCAGAAGGTAAAAAGAGCATGCCAAAGCTACAAAGCCCGAACAGTAGCCTATAGGGATAAAGAAGGAAATCTAGTAGTAGAGTCACAGTCAGTGCTGAGATTTGGATAGATCACTTCTGCAAACTGTTAAACGGCGGTGACAACCAAAACTTTGTTGTCAAGCAGAATACTAACAGCCTAACTTCTGAGCTGTTTAAAGCAGCTGAAGATGATTTGGTACATAGCATAGATATGGTCGGATGAAAGTATGCCCGACGAATGGAAGCTAGGCATCATTTGCCAATCCTCAAGAAAGGAGACCCTTTCTCAGGTATTAGTCTCCTCAACATTGCTTATAAGATTCTATCTGCAACATTATGCGAATGCCCTAAACCTGTTCTCAGTAATCTGATTAGTCCGTATTGATGTAATTTTAGGCCAGAAAAGTCCACCTTAGATCAGATATTTACATTGTGGCAGATTTTTGAAAAAAAGTCACCTGTGACAGCGCCTGTAGAGACGAGCTATACAGAACCATATCTAGTTTTAGCATTCCTACCAAACTCGTCTGTCTGTGCAGAATGACGACGGAGAATGCGCGCTACTCTATCAAGGTGGGTGACAATATCACTGATGATGCCTTTGATGTCAGAAAAGGAATACGACGAAGTGCCACGCTGTCATGTGATTTTGTTTAACATCATATAGGTACTTGAAAGGATTGTAAAAAATTCTCAAGCTAACATCAGAGGTACAATCTTTCAAAAGTTTGTACAACAACTAGAGTACGATGACGACATTGACATAATTAGAAGGATGCAGCTGGCTGTCAATGGTGCATTCGGGAGTATCGAAACAGAAACTGCTAAAATGGGTTTAGCGGTTAACAAGGGTAGAATAAAATATATAAGTATGCTGTCATCAGAAGGTCAACATCGGCGACTTGGACAGAACGTCACAATAAACAGCTACAATTTTTATGTAGTTAAGGACTTTGATACCTACGCTCCACTGTAAATGCAAACAATTCAAGAATTACTCTTGCCAACTGCTGTTTCAGTAGTCTAAGAAGGCACTGACAACTAAGGTGACTTTATATAAGACCCTCATCATCTCAGCCCTGCTGTATGGCAAAGAAGCATGGATGTTATCAAAGGCGGATGAAAACACCCTTGGATTTTTAATCCTGTTTATATCGACGAGGAATAGAGTAAAAGATACAACAACAAACTATACCGGTTGTATAGCGATATGGACAGGAGAGTTCGGTTTCATCGCTTGAGATGGCTGGGACATGTAGAGTGAATGGACATCAACGCTCCAGCCCAGAAAATCTTCGAATCCATCCGGGAGTAGCGACGCAGTAAAGGAAGACCTCACTTCTGGCGCATAAAATAGAAAGGGACATCAACCAACTTTGGCTACCACAAGATCCAGCTGGCTGGAGACGCTTGTTGGTTGAGGCTCAGATCCACCCCAGAGTGTAGGTAAATAGAAATAAAAGTATTGCGGTGTTCAAGTATTGCGGTGTCATCTGCAAAAGTGGCTACCATGACATTGTTGTCTAGTGGTATATCCCTTGTGTCTCTTAAATACAGAGTTGGTCCGAGAACACTGCCTTGTGGGATACCTGCCGTTATTTCCTTCAATTCTGCGTTCTCTTCACCGTTCCGCACTCGAAAAAATCTGTCTGCTACATAAGATTTCAGTATCTCATAGTATTGCCTAGGAAGGACTCTATACAGTTTGAACTACAAGCCTTTATACCACGTCTTATCGAAGGCTTGCGCTACGTCCAAGAATAATGCATATAATACCTGTTTACCTTCAAGTGCTTTCTCTTTCACGTCGGTAATGCGGTGCACGTGGTCTATTGTCAAATGTTTGTTCCCAAACCCAAATTGATGGTTCGGGAAGAGTGGTTTTTCAATAATAATTTTGTCTAGTCTTTTAAGGAGTAGTTTTCCAAAAATGTTTGATAAAATCGGGAGTAACGATATTGGCCTACAGGAAGTAACTTCTGTGGATGGCTAGCCTTGTTTCGGTATTACGACTACTTCAGCAATCTTCCACTAATGAGGTACATGTCTTAGTTTAAGACAGGCATTTATTAGATACATAAGTTCTATTGTGGCTACGTCCGGTAGTTCTTTCAAAATTTGCTCGGTAACAAGGTCGTAACCTGTCACTTTTTTATTCGATATTTTAAGCCTGCACATCTTTCCTATTTCTCTTGTAGTAACGTAGCTGTCAGCAAAAAAAGCCAACACCCTTAGACCAGTAATAGGTCCATTGTTTCTTCGTCATATAATTTATCCACAAATTCTAAATTTTTAATTCAATTACTTCTTCGAAAATTCGCGTAGTGCTGCTGTTACAGTCAATTATGAACATTATAGAAACATGATAACAAATTTAACCATTTTGATGTGGAAAATATGTGGTTCCAACAAGATGGTGCGACCTGCAACACAGCGCGAGAAACAATGCAGTTATTGCACACAAAGTTTCCCGGCTGCGTCATCTCTCGTTTCGGCGACCAAAATTGTGTGCCAAGATAGTTCGATTTCACGCTGTCAGATTTTGCTCTTTGGAGTTATGTGAAGCAGGAGGTGTATGTACCAAAGGATTCCAAAGCTAAAGGATGAGATGCGATGCTTTATTTATGAACTACCGCTACATTTATGTCGAAAAGTAATGAAAAATTTTGTGTGGAAATCTGCAAGGCAAGTCATGGCGCCGATTTGGCGATGTCATTTTTCATGTCAATGTCTCAAAATTGTATTGACTTCAAAATATCAGCAAATTATCGAAAACCAATGTGATTTGTTTCAAACTTAAATTATAAACTCCAATTGAATCACCATCCACTTATTCAAATTTTATAATTATCTGTAATTCTACATCATGTAAATACAGAACACGCTAAGTACAGTAACTCATAACATGAGTCAGCTCCTACAGAACTGTGTAATTCTCGCCAATGGATAAAGAGTCTTCTTAGACTGCCCTTGTCGACCACTGATTGCTGTGTAATCATGGAGTTCAAGGGAAACTTTTAGTTAAAATTATTATGTGGTAGTTTATGTTCACGATCTACGTTTGCAATCGAAAACATTGTTTAAATAAAAAGATTAAATCAATAAAATTTCAAACTTAATTAGATCACTGAAGCATCACCGTATACATTTACCATAATCATGAATCTATGAGCACTTTAAACTCATTAGTACCAAAGTAACAATCAAAACGGACTTAATGACTGGCAATTACTATTTATATTTTCTCTCGATCCCAGCTGTATGATTAAAAATATACCTAAGTTCAAAGTTCTTATCTATACCTGAACAGATACGTGTAGTAGGTACAGTACAAACAAAAAATACTGATTCCCTTATCAATGAAACTCGTTGCATGTAGTGTCAATATATGCGTATCTACTATCAAAATACCCTCTCAGAACCTTATCTGGCTAAATGTGCTCATTTATGTAAAAAAAAAAAAATTTAAATGTACATTTGTTCATATTTCTTACAAGCTACTAGCTGTTGGGTTTATTGATAATAATTTTTCCACAACATGTATATTTTACGGTCTTTTTTTTGTTAGTCTAACAGTGACTTTAAGTGCAAGCAGACGTGACTTGTTCCGCTTTCAAGTAAGCACTCATTAGTGAATAAAGTTTAAGGTACATACACATAATATTTTGGTTGTACAAAAAAATCGCGTTAAAAATTTTGTTAAATAGAAGTGTTTGTTTTAAAAATCTGCAGATTTTATTGATACAATGGTTGCAAGTTAGGGGTGCTCCATGTGGTTCTTATACGTATCTGCTGTTTGGGTCGTGTTGAAAATATATCTAATTTCGTAGAATTTACAAAAAAAAATTAACTAGTACGCAAAGTCTAAAGTATCTAAGCGACAAAGGACTTACAATTCTATGCGCAAAACAATTATAATTAATATAATTAAAATCTCGGCTAAGGTTAAGGGGATCTCAGTAGCGTGTACTATTTGAAGCAATTATAAACAAGACAATGAAAAGAGCAAAATATCATCTTAGAACATGTTCAAAGCAAGTTCAGGTTCAATTATCAAACCAGTATCTGTGTGATTAATGTAATAAAGTCTCTCATCCACAATATAATTATAGATTCACAGTAAACTTGATATGGTAACCGCAGCATTAATTTATCTTTGCAATTCAATATCATGACAGTGCAGATATTTTTTTGTACATAGAAACTTATTTAAATCTATTTTTGTGGCTGGTAGGGTCGAAATTCACTCATATCAAATACAGATAGCCATGTATTTTGAATCCTATCAATCGAATATTCAAGAAAGTAGATTATAGACCAGATTAGATGTACATACCTACTTATTGTGTACTACACGAAAAGTTTATAAGTGCTTTGCTTTTTGGTAAACAAAATTTTGTTTACTCTGGAGCATACACTGCGCCTATATTTAAGCTTTCATTTGTCACATCAAGTTAAAATAAACGAGTATGATTGGTTTTGATGAATGAGAAGCATAAACAGTTTTTTTAGTTTTCAGAGTTCTGCAAATAGACCAGGGAATCCTATTGCTCTGCTTAGCACGTTCTTAAGCTTGTCAGTTTGTCATAAACATCAAATTCTAGCTCCTAAACTGTAAAAGCTATATGCACTATTTTTACACACGTCATGTAAAACAATGACCCAAAGAAAGTGTCGATGTCATTTGTCAGAACAATCGTTACTTTGGAATTGACTCAAGTAAAAGTAAAAGATGCAATAATTTTTTTTTAAATTGCTTTTTGAGTACAAACAAAACATTTTTTTTCGAATTAAAACTTAAAAAAAATCATGGTAATAGAATATTTTTGGACAAAATTTTATCTCGAAGCTTCCTAAGAAAGTTCTCTAATCAAACCAATTAAAATTCATCAAAATCGGTTCAATAATTCAGAATTTATGCAAGACAATATGATATGGAATGGTTGGAATTTTTAAATATCAACTCTGATTGTTTATTACATATTGCTTCTCCATGCGTGCTTAAGGACCGACCAAACAAAATTTTATCTCGAAGCTTCCTAAGAAAGTTCTCTAACCAAACCAAACAAAATTCACCAAAATCGGTTCAATAATTCAGAATTTATGTAAGGCAATATGATATGGAATGGTTGGAAATTTTAAATATCATCTCTGACCAATATTTATACGTCACTTGTAGAAGGTAGGACTTACTTTCAAGTTAGCTTAAGTTAGGGTAGTATAGAGATCTCCTCTTCTGCATAATTCACTTCACTTTGGATGATGCTATAAATCGGAGTAGTTGGTGGACATGGGTCTCAACCGACAAGCCTTTCCATTAAGCTTTTATTGAGGTCCCCTTTAAGTTATGCATGCCATAGAAAATGAGGTCTGTATCTTTTGCGTAATATTTATAATATGGATTCAGAAACTTTGCGTGACGGAGCTGTGAATGTGTACCTTCATCATTAGGAATGGTTCGTGATTCAATCTACTCGACTCTGCACAATATAATTCGACTCCCCATATAATTTTTCTCGAAAGGATATTGCCCTCTTCGGTTTAAAACACAGCGTTTGGCAAGGGTCAATCTTCGTCTGATCTCCCCATGCTCTTGACGTTGGTGGAGTTGACTCTTTTAAATAGTTCATGGTGTATTTTTTTTTTTTTTTTTTTGTTTCCCCGAGGGTTGGTGAAAAATCTTCCATAGACACTATGAGGATAGCAAGCGCGTGCTCAGAGTAGTGTCAGATTCTTACTGACCACAAAAAAACACCACCCTGCGATTTAATTTGTTATATATTGCAGCTAAGGAGGACCTTTCAAGCAATTTTCTATCATGAAAAAAAAACTCGTTTGGCAGGTTACTTTCAACTGAAAGATCCTGCATGGTCCGCAATCTAGGCGCGGTTGATTCCTATCTCGCCAAGTCGAAAGGCTTTGTCCTTTGTAATCAGCGCAATAAATTGCTTTCATCCAGAATTTGTAGGATTGTATTGTTGACATGTCCGATTAGTCGGTTTCTATGCTTTCTCGCGAAGCTTCTAATTTCAGCTTCGATTGTCGGAATTCCGAGATCCCTGTGAATATCATCGTTTCTAGTATACCACGGTGCGTGGACAATTTCTCTTAGAACTTTATTTTGAAAAGTTTGTAAAATATTGGCGTTTGTTTTCTTGGTACAGCCCCAAAGTTGTATACCGTAAGTCCACACCGGCTTTAGCACTTGCTTGTATAAAAGCAGTTTGTTCTCAGTACTGAGCTTGGAGTGTTTTCCGAGCAACCAGTTCATTTCTCTATATTTGATTTCGAGTTCTTTACATTTCATTTTCACGTGAGAATTCCATTTCAGTTTTGCGTCGAGTGTCATTCCAAGGTATTTGGCTTCGTTTGCAAAAGGTATTCGGGCCAAGTTTAGGAAAATTGGCAAGACATTAGTTTTCTTATAAGTGAAATTCACGTGAACAGATTTAGATTCGTTGAGGGCGATCCGCCAGTCTCTCGTCCATTCATTTACTTTATTCAGTGCGTTTTGCAGTTTTGCAGTCGTTTCTTCGATTGTTTTACCTACGGCTAGGATAGCGGTGTCATCGGCAAACGTAGACAGGATAGTTCCATCTTCTTTCGGTATATCTCGAGTATATAATAGATAGAGAGGTGGCCCAAGAACGCTTCCTTGCGGTACACCGGCCGAAATTTCTTTGAGCTCCGAGTATTCATTTCCATGTCTAACACGGAAGAGTCTATTCCCGATATATGATTCTAGAATGTCGTATAGGCATACAGGGAGAACTTGTCGTAATTTGCAATTCAAGCCATCATGCCACACCTTATCAAAGGCTTGCGAGACGTCACGAAATACGCTTGAGCATATCTTTTTCTCTTCAAGTGCTTTCCCGATTACGTCAATAATTCTATGCACCTGGTCAATAGTCGAATGCTTACTTCTGAACCCAAACTGGTGGTCAGGGATAAGATTATTTCCTTCTATAACCGGTTGGAGGCGCCTTAGCAATATCCTCTCGAAAATTTTGGATATGACTGGTAGTAGCGAAATTGGTCTATAAGATTTTACCTCATTTGGCGGCTTTCCTGGTTTTAAAACCATTATAACTTCCGCAACTTTCCATTGGTTAGGCACGTATTTTAATCTGAGCGCAGCATTTACAATATGAAGAAGCTTAATCAATGCTGTTCTAGCTAAAGCTTTGAGAATTTCTCCGGTGATCAAGTCATAACCAGGAGCCTTCTTAGGCTTTAGATTCCCGATCTCATGTTTGAGTTCCCTTAGCGTTGCACTTGTAATTAATTTACTGTGTAATTTTTGGTCAAGAATTCGGTGGTGTGAGTCATTGTTTCTTGACAACATACACTTTGATTCAATTTATTAACTTGGAGCCTTCCTGAATCATCCCGAATTTAAGTATGCCGTCAACGTGCTGTAGCCTGTTAAGATACCTATATAAAATCTTAAGCGTGGTTTGTTTAGCCTTATCTTTAGTTTTCTTTTTGTTATATTGTGACCATAGCTCCCTTGAGCTGCGGAATGATGAAAGCGCACTCTGTTTTTTATCGACCCTCTTTAGAAAATCCATGTTTAGACTAAATTTAAGAAGTTCCATTGGGGTCAGGACTGATTGATTTACCATTGCATGAACCAGTTCGTAACCTTCTTCCAACAGATTGTGACGATGTGTTATGAGTCGAGAGTTCTTAGGTCGTTGCTACACCTTTTTATTAGTTTTGATTTTATCTCTGTGAATAAGATGGCTTTGATCGCTGCTTATATAAATGTTTCTATATAGTTCTCGAGAGACCTTGATGATAGTGAAGACCTTCACTTGCAACACACTGTCGTGGTTTAGAAAGTTGATTGACTAGTCCACCAGTATAATAGCAGGCACTGTGAGGAGTTAATGATAAGTTTTTGCATTCACTTGAAACTCATATTTTTATTCACTTTAATTTTTATTTTAAAACATTTATGTACTAGTCCACCTGTACTATCATTTCCACATTTTAAAACTGGATTTATCAGCTTGTGGTGAAATCTAAAGCACAATATGTTGCATAACTCTATATAATGGAATATATTTTTTATAGGTGGGTTTAACTTGAAGTTAACTCGAGAAAAACAAGAAACTCTAAAAATCATAATTTTAAACAGGCAGTTAAAAACTTTAATTGCCAATTTATGTGCATTCAAACATGTTTCTGTAATTTTATTGCACATTTTTCTATGGTAACTTCCTATAAAAATTAAAACTTATTTATCAGCGCAATTACTGTCATTAAAATAAAAAGTGCTAACTAGTTTTATACTCTAATCCAGGGTATATTAATTTATATACACTTCACATACGAGTACATATGTAGCTATTATGTATGTTTGTGATTAGCAGTGAATATTATTTCGATTTAGCCATAATGTTATTAGTCTTTGGGACTTAGATAAAAACTTATATATGTAAGTACGTAAAAGCGTTTTTGGAATCCGAAGTTATAGACACGCTCACTTTTTAAAAAAATTAATTTTTTCGATAATTTTATTAGAAAACGGAAAATATTACTTGACTATATACTTTAGAGCGCCTATTTTTCAAAGTAAGACCCACTTAATGTTGGTACAGAAATAGGCTTCTTGGTAAGAGACTGCGTAAACTGCTATTCTTCGGGGCTTACAGTGAAGAAGAATAGAGCATTATATTTTGATTCATTGTTTATAAATTCTTTGCGTATAATACATATGCCAACATTCGTGTTCACTTTTTTGCTACTACCTACTGCCTTTACTTTTCTTTCGATACGATACCGGTATCAATACTTTCCATCTGACACTTTCGCAGCTCAAGTATCGATATTTTTCCAGTATTGCATATCCCTAGCTGTACTACAATTAGACCTAGTATGTATACCTACCTAGCTAATCGACGTCAATTTTGTATTCAAGATATTGGTCTTTAAAATCATCTCCCCCTCATAATTAAGAACAAAATCGAACATAAGCAGTTTCTGTCTGAAATTTTCGCATATTTATCTTCAGAAGATTTTCAATAAAAAAAAAAAAAAAAAAAACATACGGGACATTACAATCCGTCTTTTAACTCACCCCTAATGGAATGAACGAGGAGTTTCGAAATTTTTAAAACAGATGCAATGATATTCTTCTATATAGAGGATATTTCCGCGATTTTTAAGAAGTTTTATTATAAAACCGTTGTTACAATATACTTTTTCTTAGCAGAAAGTGGGCACAGCTTCCAAATTTGTAACCGAAATTCTGATGAGATATTCACAATTAACCATCATCGTAAATACCTTTGAAACATTATGTTTTTTTTTTTTTAATTAAAAGCCCCCAAAAAGTGAGCGTGATTATGATAATGTATGGACAAAATAAAGAGAAAGTTAACTTCTACATATTTTATGTAGACAATATTTTTCAGTTTCTAGCAAAAATAATGAGAAAAACTAGTTTTTCTTGAAAGTGGGCGTGTCTGTGGGCGGATTTTAAAAATGTTTACACTTGAACTGCTTCGGATTTCAGAAAGCTTATTTACGAAATGTCATATTCTTAACTTAAAATTAAAGGCCCAAAAGATGGTGACATACAAACGGACATAGCCAGATCGACACAACTTTTTATGCTGATCACAAAACATGCATATACCTTTGGTGGTCTCTCGCTATTATTTCTCTATGTTGCAAACTAGGTATGTATCAAACTTAATATACCCTGGATAGGGTAAAAAAAATGTAATTTTTGACTAAAAAAAACCTGAAAATAAAATTTATTTGGTGAGAAAACTATTATTCACAATTTTATAAGCATTCTAAGTTTTCTGCTATATTTTTGAAGGTGTAACCATAGATAGTTGCTGTTTTGTTTTAGTTTTTGCTTAATTATATTATTTTATATTTTAAAATATTTTACAACAATTCGTATCACCTGTAAGTATACGCTGATTTTTGAGATCTTCAAATGAAAGAACAATAAGAAAGAACAAAACCTCAAATACAGTTTTAACAGATGGGTGGTTTGCTTCACTTGTAGTGAGAACTTGTAGCTCCAATACTACAATTTCGGGAGCAGCAGCAACTGCCAGAACACAATGATGAAACCAAAGCGAAAACTTGAGGCATCCTATGAGGCTGAATTGATAAAACAAAAGAAGAATGTTTTTTAAAGAATTTTTTTCTTCCACGCTTTGGATAGAAAAACATGTTTTTATTAAAGAAAACAATTAATAGAATATTTCACACCTCGGCCTTTTTTATATAGTTTTGTACATGAAATTGGTTAAATTAAAAATAATTTAATTTCCTTTCTCGAGGACAATTAATTTGTCGATGTTTTTTTTTCCACTTCTCGCTTTGCTTATGAAACGTTCAGCTTCACCATTGAGTTCTGGCAATTATGTGTTTATTTCACTGCTACGACGGAAAACTCTAATTGTTTAAAAAATTGTTAATAATAATTTTCTCACCAAATAACTTTTATTGTCGTGTTTTTTAGACAATTTCAAATTTAAAAAAAAAAAAACATAAGCTTCGATTGTTTGAGATGTTGGCCAATTTAACGTTATCTGAAAAAAAGTTATTGTTTTCGTGAAGAAATTTGATGTCGAGATTTTGATAAATGTTAGCATTACTGTAATAGAGATACTCAAAAAAGTGGGCCTCGCAATTCTGTCCATCCAGATATCAGACTGCAGCCTAAACGGATGGACGGTCTGTGGGCTAATGCCTAGATGGAAATCCGAATTTTGATTCCAGCCTCAAAATTAACGACACTTTACTTAGAACCAATTTTGCAAGGCGCAATTTTCTCGAAAACGGCTCCACATTTTCAAAAAGGCTGCCTACTCGGTTTCTAACTAAAAAATCGTTCATGCATATCGCTAAGACAATTTTCTTCAAAATTGATATCTAAGTCAAAAAGTTTTTTTTTTTAGCAAAAAATCATTTTGCTTAATTTTGGAATCTGAATTCACAAATGAACAGCACATATGGACCAAGTAAGTGCGGGAATTTCGAAAAAAAAAAATTTTTCAATCCGTCCTGTTACTTATTGGTTGAATAGTTTATGTAGATGCCTTAGTGTAATATATTATTGTTATTTTTTATTGAATTCGTTTACATTTGTGATTTTATTAAACATAACATAGGGAACATTTTAAGAAGTAAATTCAAATTAGTGCGACTCGCAAATAATGACAACTATGCACTTTATTTGCCACACCAACAGTTCTGAAAGTCATAAAACATTTTATCCATAATTTGTTCACACATTACAATCACATCACCCTGTAGCTAATAATCGAAAAAAGCTCTAAAAAGCTCCATTTCGAGTCTCAAAGTAAAACTTGCTTGGATTAAACTTAAAATTCACCTGTCATCCTCCTCTACAATACGTACACACGCATCTGAGCGAGATAAACTCTACTCCCCCAAACCAAAAAAAAAAAAAAAAAGAAACGTCACAAAAAGTGCTGCAATGTTTTGACATCCCCATTCTCCATACCCAAACTCCACTAGCCGAACTGACACCAACACTACACGCTCACTTTCAGTCGTCTCAGCTGTTGATGTTCATTTCTAAGAAATTTTTATTTCAGTTCGGTCCGCTTCGCACGAAACGTGACGCTTGATCGCAGAAAAAATAAGTAACCGAGAGTAGAAGTGGAATTTTTTTTTTCCTTCTTTCATATTCTATATCCAATTAGTTAGAGATTTCATTTTCATTTGGAAACGCCGACCGTCGCGCGACTCACTTTTATATCCAGTGCCCCCCAACCCCCCTTGTCACTTCTGATTTTTCAATAAAAAAAAAAAAAAAAAAAAATTGTATGGGTCTTTTTTCTGTTTCCCCTCTGGAAAGTGTGTGATGATTTGATAGCCAAATAAAATTTATTCAGTGACATTCTGTTCGAGATCAATCAAAGTCTACTACAATATAATTTCATTCAATTTACGTGTGGTTCTCTTGCAGATACCTATCAAACGGACATAATGGCCAACTTCGACGATGTGAGTAATAAAAATTCCAAAGAATTTCTTATTCTTCGATTTTTTGTTGCTAAATCATGTAATTTTTGTTTTTTTCTATTAACTTTTCTTTGGACACAGGTTATGCAAAGAGCCAGAACGGCATTCGCAAGTGGAAAAACCAGAAGTTATGAATTTCGGTAAGTTGTGTACCAATAGTGTCGACTTTTTTTTCTTTTTATTTAGTTGGATGTGTTTAATTAATAATCACGCAAAGTGAAAAGCTTAAATAATAATAAAAATTTCGTAATAACTTTCAAGTGAAATTGCCTCCGTAAATTATACATATGCGCGCCGAGAAAAGGCAATGTGAATACAAAAAAAAAAAAAAAAAAAACTTTAAACAACAGACAGACAGACAAAGATTAACATTAACTTTCTGCAAACTGAGTTTGGTTAGCCCAACTATGTGTATACCTAACAACCCGGCTTTATGGTTTTCGTCTTCGTCGGCAATGTTTACAAAAAAAAAAAAAAAACTATTCAAAAGTTTAAGTGTACTTATACCATTATTTAGCGAAAAGGTCATTAAGTTTAGTGTTATTTTTTAGCCGTTTAACGTTGCGTACAATGATTCATACAAAGGTAAGTTGTACACAACGGTTGTCGTCTCCAACGAGGTTAGGGCAACGTTTTAATTTGACGAGAAAAAATTACTTAATGTGTTAGTATAACGGTGTGTACCCATATCCACCTATGATGAAATGAGTAGTTGTTGTACCAAGAAAATTTATTACAAAATCAGTTGGATCTATGTACCATAGTCGTTAACAACTTTGTGCGCGAAATGCATCAACTTGTCAATTTGCTTAAACGGTTATCTTATACCCTTGCCAACTGCGACTCTTTACCTTCCAGAATGTGTCACTTGTGATTTATAATTTGTGCTTAAAGCACCACTGGTTTCCCACTGATGTGTTTGATATTCGCGAGTGCTGCTCTAAATTCGCACTAAATTTTAGCAGCACTGGAGCGCACTGAATTCACCACAAAAGTGCTGTCGAAAAACTAAATTGTTAGCTGTCATTCGATTGTGATGATGTGTTTAAGACCAAATACTTAGCATATATATGGAAAAATATTAATAAAAATGTGTAAATATGAGACGCAAACATTTATAAAATATAATAGCCAAAAATATAAAGCCAAATCGCTTTATTTGCGAAAATTGAAGATTGACAGCTTTCAGGACAGCATATTTGACACTACCCTAATAAAAACTAATATGTATATTTCCGATCCGAAACCTAAATGCTGAACTATAATAGCAGAATGGTTTCGTACGACCACTTCCGAAACAGTGCGAATACTAAGGAATTTGATTCGTTAAGTTTTCGTTCACTTTTGCTCTTTCGTGCTCTTGTACGTATGAAAATTCGACAAGCGGTCCCCCATCTAAGTACTAACTGCGCCCGATGATGCTTGATTTCGGTGATCGGACGAGAACCTTTGCTTCCAAACACATACGCCTATTATGGACTACTTGAGCAATTGACAGTACTGAAGGAAACTTAACGTAGAATTATGACTTCCGATTGCTTCTGACTATTATGCCCGATTCATGATGCAGCATGAGAGCGAGACCAGAGCGAGGCGAGAAATCCTCGTCCTCATAAAATCGTTTCCCAGTTCACAATGAAGGCAGCGAGCCTGTATTATCTATCTAAAAGCAACAACGGCAACACACCACCTTTCTCTTTCTGGCTACATAACAAAGTCGCATCAAGCTGCTGACAGGCTATCTCGTAGCGAGAGTTTTTCAATTTTCCGAAAAGACTCGTCTCGCTCTCACGCTGCATTGTGAATCGGGCATTATAGTTCAGCCTTTAAGGCTATGTTCAGAAGCATAAGTTCTCGTCCGATCACCGAAATCAAGCACCATCGGGCGCTGTTTGTACTTAGATGGGGGACCGCTTGTCAAGTTTTCATACGTACACTTATGAAAGAGCAAAAGTGAACGAAAACTTAACGAATCGAAGCAAAAAGCTATTAGGTCACACAATACAAATCCTGTGTATTCGCTCTGTTTCGGAAGTGGTCGTACGAAAGCATTCTACTATTATAGTTCAGCCTTAATACTTTCTGATGGTTATGAAAAGTTGAACATTTGACAGCGCATATATTTCACATGGCTTGCCAGATATCTGCACACAATGAACGGATCGGATCGGAAAGTTCTACCTTTGCCGGATAGAAGTCGGAACCTAAGAATTTTCTATTTGTTGGTAGAATTGCTGCAAATAACTTCGTAAAGTGATTTAGAGAACAATTTGAATAGCGAAACAGTTTGTAGAGAAAGTTAAATTGCATTTGTAAACCCACAAGAAAGGAATTGAGGTTATATTCACACAAAAGAGACACAGCATCTTCGTAAATGTATTGTTTTTGTTTTATTATCCACACGAAACGTGTCATAAATTTTTCGCCTAATTTTGAGTAATTGCGAAACGTCAACAATTGAATGTGTTGCACATGTAATAAAATCTGTGAGTTGCTGTTCAGTTTCTTGAACGCAAATAAATAAAAAAAAAATAAGAAAATAATTCTTCAATTGAAAATGAAATTAATCATAACGAGTACTCTTTTTGAATGCAGCGCGGTGTAGATAAAGGTCGACAACTTTCCATTTCAATACTTCGAATGACCTTACTGAATATACATAATATCAATCACTCTTAACTGTTTTATTTTTTTTTTATTACTGTTTGACTGGTTTTCATTGGTATTTCTGCTAATAATTTCGCCAATACATGTTGTGGACTTGTTCTAAAATTTGGTCTTCTTGGGCCCCAGGCAAGATCAATATTGTTACGAATTTGATTTTTCAAATCATTTTATATAAAACTTGGCGTTTTTATACGCCTTTGTCAGGCTATACATTATTTACAAAAAATCAAATTATAGTCATTTTTAAAATAAAGTGTACTTATGTTATCACATCTAGTTAGTTGGCTGGTTCCCATTCAAACTAGCATGTGCTGCGTCGAAACGGAACATCAGTGGAATTTGCACAAGCTCGCTCAGTTTCCCAAATAGTCTGCTTTCCATATGATGAAGGCGACATTTTTGGAGATTTCGGCAGTCGCAGAACAGCAAGTATTTGATGGTCCCTATTTCCTCCTTTAGATGAATTTATGCCTAATCTATAGCCCGCTGAGCCGATCGCGCAATGTCCTGTCAGTATCTCTATCAAAATGCGAATTTGCTTTTCCCTCACAGCCAATAAGTTTCTGGTTCTTCTTTCATTCAATTGTGGCATAGGCTGCGGTATATAATACAATCACTTCTGAACTGTCAAGTGGTGTTGGTTAATTCCTTTGTCCTTGGGCTTATCTTCCCTTTCACAACTCCAATAGGGATATTTATTAGCGTGTGAGTATGTTCTGTGTCAAGTGCTGATCCTTTCCTTGCCAGTTCATTTGCAATCTCATTATCTTCTGTATCACTATATCAGAGAACTCATCAGAGAATAACCACGTGGGTAATGGAAGATTTCAGCTTCAAAGACGTTGTATTCATTATTCGTCGTTAAATTGTAGAGACGTGCAGAAAACTCATGGCCCGGTTTCTATGTCCACTTTAGACCCATCAGTGTAGAACTGGATGTCTTGTTCATTTATTAATGTATTGGATCTCCAATCTTATCTTTTAGGAATAAGCATGGACTAGTTCTTATTGAAATCTTGGTATGGAATGACTTAATCTGAGATCTTGTTATGGCCATCAATTTGTTTCCATGGTCCGGATTCCTTAAGCCGGATAGCGCTCTTGGCTGCCAGACTAACTTATAGTAAAGCATAGTATTTCATTGCGCTGAAGATGGTAACAATCGCAAATGGATTTTCTTTGGGTGGTTAATTCTCGACAAGTTCCTTCTTTTTTTTCTTTCTTTATTCCATTTTCTCACCGATGACCTTCTCGGTAATATTCACCCTCTATTGACGATGTTGCATGTCGAAATTGACTTTTTTGCAAACACACATTCCACAATTATTAATCTATTCAATCGTGTTTAGTCATATGGAAATACTTCTGGGCTGTTTCCTGCTTTCGAACACATACGCCGATAGCGTCGATTGAAAGATATGATATTGTCGTTCGAGATACTCTCGGCACTTTTGCATGCTGTTCTTTTCGTTGATTGGTGAATGTAATTAAAGAAGCATTTAGTTGCATACATTATATTCATTCATGGCTAACTTCAACTGGAAAATAATAGAAGGCAAAGAAACAAAAGAATGGCGGAAATCTTTAAATGTGAACAAATATCTACGAAATCGAAGGCTACATTGAAACTACAGGAACTTCTGCTCTTCCATCTAAAATGCAAAACTTTGTTGACCTTACGTAAATAGTACAATACGAATATGTAGATTATCCAGAGGGCCGTTATGGGAAAGCCAAACATTTTTTGTTTATCCAGTGTGAATAAGATTTTTTTTTTTTTTTCATATTTTTGAATACACTTAGATGAGTGTTTACAACCTCGGTTCAATGATGACTTAACCACATAAATGAAGCAATTAGGTAATGATACCAATTATTAGTTACTTGATCTATACAAAAAAACGTCGTACATTTTATGTCGGGCTACTGTGTTGAACCTGGGTCATCATTATCACGCTGAGAGAAAAGCATTAACAGCCCTATTCATCAGATTTTCTTAACCGGTTAATTCCCAACGAATCAACTAATTCACTTCAACCGATTTAATTTCATTTTAATTAACACACAAACAATTTATTTATTTATAACAATGATTTCTGCTTATAACAACTAAGGAGTGACGGAACATATTCGAATAAATCAACTTTTTCTTTGTTTTTTCTGACAATAAAAATCTGTGTAAATTGTTGGCCCTATAATGTATCACAAATTAGTGTTTTACGATAATTTAGCATAAGTTACCACGTGTTGATACACACATTCTATATTATGTTTTCCTCTTTCTTTTATTTTATTAGTTACACGTATAAAAAACTATTTTGAATTTATCCGGTTTTGATGAGACCGATTGAAATTCGCCTGGATTTGTCTGGTTCTGATTTGTGGATCCGTCTTAGGGATTTGTTTCATTTTGAACTTGGACTTAACTGATTTTTTAGATACCCTTACTTTTAATTTATTTTATTTATTTATTCAAAACAGAATCGGATGTAAATCAAGGATATGAATGCGAATAGAAGTAAAAATACATTTCCTCCTGACTTGAATTTATACAATTTTGTTCCTTTGCTTGTCTTAAATGCTATAAAATATTTATTTTTACCTTCTAAAATTTGGTATACCATATCCTTGCATATGCCAAATTTATCGATTTTCAACAGAAATCGTTTAAGTCATATTGGAGAAATAAAAGTAAGGTACAGTGGAGTTTTTTCTACCTGGACAAAAAAAAGTACCGTTACATGACTTTTTATACCATTTAAGCGTGGTGTAGTGGTAACATCATCGCTTGTCACGCTGTAGGTTCACGGTTTAAATCGTGTTGTCAATAATCATGTATTTATTTTACATGAAATAAATAAAAAAAGTCGATCAATTGCGAAACTCATGTCAACTCTACTGTGAAGGTATAACACTAGCAGTGGGGTGGTCATATGGCTGAAAATGCAGCTTGACTGTGATGATGACATCAGGAGGACTGAGAAAAAATACTGTGAATCATAAGCAACTACAATAACAACAAAACAAAAATGCTCCCTAGTTATCTGGGCGCCACTCTTGGAGTGGAGTTTACTGAAACTTAATACCACCTGAGTTTCAAACCAACTACACGAATCTTTCTTCCTAACCCCTTTTGCACGCGCAAATTATAAAAAAATCTTCTTACATATGTCTAACTCTACTCAATTATAAAATTTAAAGAAAATCGTTTGAACCGTTTTCGAGAAAAACGATTTTCAAATGTTTTTTTTTAAATGTTTTCCACCACTTGTTGGAACTGTGTTCTTTGAAGTTTGTAAAATCCAGTGATGCAGTGAAAATAATATAGGGGAGAGTTAAAGAGTGGACAGATAAGGAGAGAGCGTGAGGTAACTTTTAAATCTTTCCAAATTGTGGGTTTCTTAAAATACTGAGGAAGGCAAGTTATTCCACGTTTGTCTTGAATGGGTAAAAAGATAAGAACGATAATAAAATCCGGATTAACACAGTAGAACCTTTAACGGCAATAAATTTTACATTTTTCTTTGTTAAGACTCGTTTACACTGTATAACTCACTCATACGCTAAACAAACAAAGGGTAGTAAAGTATTGTTAATCTTGGGGTTAGAATGCAAATCCTGGCTTTGCGAATTGTGACCCCACAGACCCCAGATATGAAGTTTGAAGCAATTCTTTCCAGTCCAGCTTAGGCTGCAGTCGTGTGTACAGAATTGAGAGACCCAATTTTTTCGAATGCATTTCTTCTGACTAGTATCTGCTCTACATTCCCTCCCGATATAAACGGGACCAAAAATCACTTTGATAACGTCCATACTTCTGCGCCATATGGCAGAACTGAGATAATGACGGTCTTATATAAAGTCACCTTAGTTGTCCGAGAGAGGCTTTGCCTTCTTAGCCCAAAGAAACAGCGGTTCGCAAGAGTTATTCTTCACTTGATCTCTGCCATTGTGTCATTTTTTTGAATTTACAACTTAGCCTAGGTAGACACAGTCCTACACTACCTCGAAAATGTAGCAGTCTGTTGTGACATTCTGTCCAAATCGCCAATGTTAAGTGTCTTTTTTTGGTGGCAGTATATATTTTGTTTTGCCTTCGTTAACTGGTAAGCCCATTTTATATGGGTATGTACTCGTATATATTTTGGAAGACTCCGTTCAATAATTTTCCTTAGGACGCAGCATTTCTGTCGTGAACTTCTTAATTCAAATGCAATGACATCTTTCTACTCAGTGTATATTTCTGCGATTTCTGCTTTCTTTTTTTAAAAAAAAGTGGGCATGACTATCACCATTGGTTAACAAAGAACACGGATTCACAATAACACTTAACCATCAATGTGAATAATTTTGAAAAACCATTATTTTATGGAGAAAATGTCCCCATAAGTGGTTGTGGGTCTGTGTAATTACGGACGAATTATAGAGAAAGTCAATGTCTATCTAGTCAAGTTATAAATACAGGCCTTAAGTCGGTCTGGCCACTCATCGGTCGTAGCATGCACCTCGTCCATTAGAAAATTTCCCACTGCACGGATAAGTGCGTGCTTCAAGGACTCAATATTTGGGTATTCACAGAGGTCTCAACTGACTTATGCGTACCGATGGCGTAGAGCTTTCGATCTTTCATTAATTTTTAATTAAGTTGTGAGTAAATGGCCAGTGTGTCTTTTATATGCGTTAAGTCCCAAATTTTTTTTTATAATTTGCACACGTGAAAAGGGTTATGAATACCCTTATACTAATTTTAGGACACGGGCGTTTTTTTGGGGAAAGAGGAAGAGACAGAGAGAAAGACAGATCGGTGTAGTTGGTTTGAAACTCAGCTGGTATTAAGTTTTCAGTGAACTCTAAGGGTGGCTGTCCAGATAACTGGGGAGTATTTTTTTTCTGTTTCGCTCTTATTGTCGTTGCTTATGGTTCACAGTATTTTTTCCGTCCTCCTGATGTCATCATCACGATCAAGCTGCATTTTAGCCATATGACCACCCTACTGCCAGTGTTATGCCTTCGCAGTAGAGTTGACTTAGCTTTCGCAAGTGCTCGACTTTTTGATTTATTTCATGCGAAATAAATAGATGATTCTTGACATCAGGATTCGAACCGTGAACCTGCAGCGTGACAAGCGATGATGTTACCACTACACCACGGCCACCCTCCGTGAAAATGCGGTACATGGTTTTCTGCGATATCTTCATTTCTCGTGACAAGATGTTTTGCTTTCGCAGCGGTTTCCTATTAATCGTTGCTTTAGCAGCTTTGATTGCCTGGGGAGTTCTGACAGTGTGAGAGTGTCCGGATCTTTGACGGTCAGTTACTCCACCAGTACCCTCAAACAATTTAACAGTTCGATACACAAAACTCCAGGTGATTCCAAGCTGTCGCAAGGCATAGAAAATATCACGTCTTTCCATATTTCACTTACGAACGCCAATTACCAAAACACTGTTTTCAATATCGTCCCACACCATATTTACAAACGACTTTTGTATAAATTTGTTTACGCATTAACTTAGTATACATGTCACTCATTGAATACCTGTCAATTTAAAATGGATGTGTTCAGTACTAGTTTCACGATGAGTGCGTTTAAACTTGTACCAGTATTTTTGAGGTGACTATTTACATACATATATATTTTGTTACGACAACATTTGTCAGTTGAATATTGACAAAATAACATTTTTTGAAAAGTGGGAGAAATTCAAAAATGTTTACAGTTGCACTGTTTCGGATTCCAAAACGCTTGTAGGCCCAAAAACTGGTAACATACGGTTTTATCGGATGTAAATTATGACCTCTGTTTACTGAGAAAATGGTTTTCAATACACAAGCTCACAATCAGCGATAAAACAAAATTTATGATATTCAATATCAACAGTAAAATTTCTGATGATTTGTCGTTATTCTATCACTCTCCGAGTTGCACATGCTTTCGCTTATTTAATAACGATGATAATGCTTCCTCCTTTAACAATTTAACGTCTTGTTGCAGTGATTGTTTTAAAGTTGAGTGCGTTGACAATTTTAAATATTTAAGTATTGTCTTAGATAATAAGCTTAGTTTGTATAATCATACAAGTTATCTTAAACAATATCTTAACAAAGTGGTAAGACAACTGTATCACCTAAACACAATCAATTTTAAAACTTGTATATAATGGTTTATTAAAATCTAAGTTGGGATATGGTATTTCTTGTTGGCGTGGTGCATTTTTTTTAAAAAAAAAACTGAGCCTTTACTAATAAAACAAAAACATGCAATTCGAATATTATGCCGAGTAAATCACAGAACTCCAAGTTTTAATTTGTTCAGAAATCTTGAAACTCTTCCAAGCAATTGTAAATTTCGCCTACATGTGTAAGTTTTTATATAGGCAATCAATTGATTAAGAAATTAGTTGTTGTGCTACTGGTCCAATGCTTGTTTTGGACATTCAGTACTGGGTGCTTTTGTTAATTTCTGATTAATTGAGAGAGACCTCCAATAAAATTCAAGTTCATACCTACGAATATTGCATCAAATCGTATGCAGAAAACAAAAGTAAAAACATTCTTGGTTTTCGTTTTTACCTTGCCTGGGGCTACTATATACCAGCATGAAGGCATTCGTATCAAAGAAATCACGTAATAACTATTATCAGAATAAATAAAATTCACCTTCAACTCTTCGACTTGTTAAACATGTCCAAAGGTCAGTAAGTTAATTTTGCAAATCATCGTTCATTGCAGAGGCGATGATACCACCATCTGGCTAGCATGTGAAAATATTATTCAAGACAATGCATTCCGTCACAAAGTATCTATTATTTGTCGCGCTTAATCAAGTGATGATTAGACTATTCAATTTCGTCCGGTATTCCTCATACTCACACGTGTCGTCATAGTTGACCTTGATTTTGAAATAACAGAATAAAAATATTCAAAGCCGATTCGTAATATCGAAAACGTCTCCCTGATGATGTATCTGTGCCTAGATATGCATTATATTGCCAAATAAGCGAAATTGACAGGCGAGTGTTGTATGGGTAAATTCCAATTCCCGACAATCAAAAAATTGCACAAAAGCAAGGTCAATAGCCAGAGCCCCACGACTACAGTCAGTAGTCAACAAAACATAATTTTTGTTTCCCCCTGCGCCTCTTTTAATGTCACTTTTCCGTTGATTGTGTTTGCTGTTTTCATTAAAGTAAAAAGGCGATAATAGAGAAACAATCTGGTGTGCTGGCTGCTGGAGCATGATGTATCGATGCTCATCGCTTTTGCTTTCATTGACAGACAATGAAGTTGGTAATAATTTTCGGCGAGTAATTATAATGAAAGATGCAAACAAGTTCTAAACCGAGGCGCGGATAATTACTGTAGTTGCTGTCGTCTTGAAATAAGATCGATAATTAACAGTTGAAAATCAATTATCTAATGTTTTGCTGATTCATGCACTTTGGCTTGCTGATACAAAAGAAAAAGTTAAAAAAAAAGAGAAAAAACTTGTTCTTGTTCCGCTAAAAATTTACATAAGAAAAATATACTTTTTTATAGGAATCTGTGTTAGCACATGTGAGATTATGATGATGATGAAGATAGCATGGTTCCTCAATAAAGAAGTCAATAATAATAATAATAAAAAAAAAAACGATAACCTTGAATTTTTATACACGAAACATTGTATTTCCGTTGCTTTTGGATTTGCGGAATTATTTCGTCTGGAATTGTTATCTTGTAGTCCTATAAACAAAACTTCGTTAATGCGTCTCAGTTTTTTTTTTGCAATTTATTGTAAAAAAAAAAAAAAAAAAAATAGCAGACAAGTAATTTAATTCTAGTAGTAGGTGTAGCTATCACGTTAATCTGAGTAATTTAGTTGAGAAATGAAAACCATTTCATAGAACGCAATTTAAGGCTAACACGAACTACTGCAAATCATCAGAACAATATACACGTACATAGAGTAGGTGTGGAGTAGTCTAATAAATTTGAATTTAATCGTTGCGGCGCGGATATGTTTGCGGTAATTTTTGATGAAGACTGGAGAATAATATTTACGTATGCTAGTCTTACCTACTTATTTATTTATCGGGCTTCCAAGCCATATGTGTATGTGTGTATTTGTTCAAGGAAATATCCAACCGGACCAGCTTTTTGGGCCGAAACCTCGGAACCCTATTGCTATCGCTCACGAGTCCGACAATCTGTCTGTCTGTCTGCCACCACTTTCTAGCTCCTAAACTATGAAAGCTATATGCACAAGCTTGACACGAGTCATGTAAAACTATAACTCAATGACAACCCCAGTGTCATTTTTCAAAAAAAAAAAAACTGTTAATTTGGAAAGTCACAAGAACATCTTTATTTGCATCAATGAGGTGTAAGAGCAAATGCGATTTTGATCAAACTTGACGTTATTATGGTAAAGAAACTCAATAAAGTGGATCTTTCAATTTTGTGTGCCTGTCGGTCTGTACGCACGACTGCAGGCCGGATGGATTTTCTTAAAACTTCATATCTAAGGTCTGTGGGGTCACAATTCCAGGCGAAAATGGAATTTTAATTTTTGAACAGTACTTTACTAGTGGCTGGCGGACACATGCGTACCAGACTTTCGCAAAGAGATACGTATAACGGTACTTTACTTATTAACTGGTTCTTACAAATTGGCTATTTCTCGTCTATGACTCAATCGATTTTGCTCGAAATTAATATCTAAGGAATATTTAATATATGCGAGGTAATGACAGACCAAGTTTTGGAAAATTCTCAAAAAAAGATTTGTTTTGAATTTGAACGAATTTTTGCAAGATAAATGACAAGTACGAGTGACGCAGTTGTTCACTTTATTTGTTTGTATTTGGAAATGTGATATACCGTTCAAAAGAGATCTTTAAGCAGAATCCAAATATATTTCATTTGAATTTCAATATGTACTCGTAGTGGAAGAATGTCTGCGAATGTCCCCGACCTCTCGTTTCTAAAGTATGTGGCCCAGACACAAATTCTTATTAATTTGCGAAATATCACATTTCTTACCTAAGTAACTGATTGCTAATTATTTTGATATCGCTTCCTCACGCGTCCTGAAGGAACGTATAAAAGAGAATCTATCTCGAGGCTTCCCAATAAAATTCACCAAAATCGGTTCAATAATTTAAAAGTTATGCAAGAAAAAAATATGTAAAATGCTATGCCCATTTTCCTTCCAAGAATTATCTTAGCCAGAGTTTATCTCTGGGTTTCTTCAGATTTTCGATTTCTCATTTAAACGCTAGCATTTGCTTCAATGATATCTGGTAAATCTTCTCGGTGTCTAGTAAAGTAGTATGCTGGTATGTCTCGTCTTCTGTTAGCTACTGCTGTGCATTTACACAGTGTACGTACATATGTGCCGCCGTCTCCTCGTACCCCACACATAACCTGCAGCTATTGCCTTCCACAAGTCACACTTTCTTTAGATAGTTCTCTTGGTAAAGTCTACCGATATTCTATTGCTAGTCTGCACTTCTCTATATTTAACCACCCTTTTCAGTGTTCAATTATGTCCCTCTGCCTAAAGTAGAAATGGTTCAGGAACAAGCAATTCTGAGGCTGACCACTGCATGCTAGAACTTCCGCCTTCTTCTGTCCTTTGATCCCTACGTAACTCTTTACCCAAGTTAGTGTCACTCATTTTGAATTACGCATTCGCTTTAGTTTCTGAATACATTTCATCGGCAATGATACGTTAATTTCCGTACACTTCTGAGAATTGAACTGGATAGATCTAACAGCCCATACCTTCTCAATATATGTCCTAATATAGCTTATTTTGACAAAAAAAAAAGCCAGAGAAGTACAACTGGCCCAACGCAGGCCAACTTGAAGAGCGATCTAAAAATAACAACTAGAGTTGCCATTTTGCATCTACTGGACCAAAACTTACTGCCAAAGCAGAGAAATTTGAGTATGAAGGCTGAGACCTTGCTGGCTATACGAGTATGTACATACATACATGCTTGCTTGTATACGAGTATCTAGCTTATGTAAAATCGGTGAATGCAGCCTTCTGATCCAAACGATTGCTTGTCGAAGAACTGGCCTACTTCTTTTTTAACGAAGAGATGGGGAGGTGAGGCTAACGATGCCCTCTGTAGCTGCACCTCGGACAGGTGCACATGACTCCTGTGATTTCAATACACGCCAACCTTTAAAGCCGTTGAAGTCTGGTAATCGTGGTTATTTCTTTGACTTTCGTTAACCATACAACAGATTGGTCTAATTATCATGGTGTATACCTAGCCAGTATATAATTTTTACGGTCAGGTCCTAGTTCGTACCGCTATAGACCAACAAAACTGTTGCCGCTTTGACGATTATGTTTTTTATCGGGAGTGGTTTAATTAAGTCATACATTCAAAGTTACGTCCAAATATTTGACTTTGATTGGACAACTCGATAACGCTTTTAAGGGAACTTTGACGGTTTTGCCAGAGTTGACCGATGCACCCGTCTGAAAATCCAGGACAGAGCATGTTGTACGATAATCATTTTCTAAACATAGTTCCTTGTCATGCTTGCCTTTAAATATAATTACTAGATCATACAGACGGATACGGAACAAAAAGTGTTTGTTTTGACCTGAAATGGAAAGATCAATTGGAAATTTTGAGGTCGGAGATCAAAAATTGTTTGACCTTCAGCTTCATTATTCTTAGAATAATAAGGAAGCAAATTATTTTATATATTAACTAGCAGCTTTTATTATAATGTACGCTAGTTTAAAGATACAACAAATTAAAACATACGATTTTGTAGTAAACTGTATGCAATTAAAAAACGAGTGTTATAGTGTTACAATAATTAGTCCTTCTATCTCGTCAGTCTAATTAATCGGATTTCTGGTATCATACGTGACATCATGTTGGTTTTTTTTCCCTACTTAGGTACCGAAGTACAGACAAGCAAGAAGATTGTAAAACTGCTAATTACTCTTTTTTATTACTCGTACTCAGTACCTAAATTGAAAATTAAGGTACAAATTTTTCAATGTCTCGATGGTTTCTTACAAGATTATGTACCTTTTTATGGTGCTTACTACCTCTATGAAACTCAAGTAAATGACTTAATTTAATCTCAATTTATCAAAGGTTGCGTGTACGATGTCTTTAGTCACTGCCTGGTATCTACTAAAATACCTGAATGATCCATCTAAGCCAAAATACTATCATTACCATCAGGATGTGGCAATCCTTCGACAAAAATTTTATTAAAATCATTAAGTGTATACAAAAATTATGTATAATACATTTTTTCAAAAGCCATCGTTTGAAACTTGGAAGAGGCTACCTAATAACGGAGCTGTTGGTTGTGAGAGGGTCAATAATGTTTCATCCTGGAAAGAGTGTTTTAAGTAAAAATCCAAGAGTTTCGCCATATTTTGTCTTACGTTCATTTTCATTAAAGAGTGTGGCTAACTGAATGATTTATCAGAGGCCACAACTATATGCAGGCGGCAACTGATATTTTTTCACAGAATCGGCTAAAAGTAATTTTTTTTTTTTTTATGTATTTTTGATTTCGTTGTTATAGTCAATGGGGGCTTTAAAGTAGGTTTACCAGTGCGTTTTGCTCTGTTGACCACTTTTCGTAATCTCGGTCTAAGTTATTTGTAATCATTGCTGTATCAGATAATTTGTCCCTTAAGCAAAGATAATTTTCCTTGAAGGTCGGAACTTCTGCAATTAACGAACTCTGTGAATTATACAGCCGTATTCTCACGGAGCTTTTGCTAACTACGTTTACTTACACATTTGTCCCTTTGATGATTTTGCATCGAAAAGTGAGCACAGATATTTTTTACGTTATCTGGCTCCCGACCTCATGCTACAAGTCACATTTTGTTTTTTAAGAGGCGTAGTCTTGCCCTTTCAGCTGAGCTAAGAACAATTTCAGATGCGACTTCACACTCGTTGTCGAACTGAAATAGGGTGTATTTCTGATGCTCTAGTGTTTTTTTTTTTTTTGCCTTAGACATCTGTTACACTTGCTTGAAATTATACTGCGTCCTTCTAGGTTGCTGAGATTACTCAAATCTCTATGGATCCATTGTGGGATGCAAGATCTGAAAGGAGACTAAGAGAAAAGGTGGAAATAAAAAAGTTTTAGCTCGTTAGTTGTCGATAAATGGCTGTCATGGCCACCTGGCTTTCTATATAAATGTCGTTATCTCTTGGTTGAGGTATTATCACAGTATTACGAGACAGTTAACCATCTTCGATGGAACGATCACATATTGCAGGTCGCCAAAAATGCTGCAAAATGTCTAGGATTCCTTAAACGGTGCAAGAAGTATTTTACCCCGTCTGATCTGGCCTCAATTTATAAGCCATTTATCCGCCCAAAGCTGGAATATAACGCCCACATCTGGTCTGGTGCACCCAAGACCGTTCTGCACATTCTAGATAGAGTACAGAATTGCGCGTTAAAAGAACTTATAGGTGATAGAGACATTGTGAATTTTATACATTCACGTGAACATCGTAAAAGTGTCTCGTGTCTTTCCCAATTTTATCTCTTCTTTTATAAAAAATGCTCTAGCGAAATGGCCAGTTGCATTCCTCCCCTTCAAAATTTCACCCGCAATACGCGACATGCTTCGAATGCATGCTTTTCCTTAAAGCCTAACTTCGGTCGTACTGTCAAAATATAGGGATTCGTTTATAAGCCGAACGACATGAATGTGAAATGATCTACCAAGCTCTGTAATTCTCCATCATTACAACCTTCAAACATTTAAAGCCAACGTGCACAGGCTCCTCCTCTGTTCCTCTTCCGCCTTTTCCTAAACGTACCCGTGCGCTGAAGCAATATTTTTTTTTTATCGTGGGTAGGTGAAAAATCTTCATAGACACTATGTCATAGTGCTCATAGTAATGTGAAATTTTTACTCACTAAACAATACCACCCTTCTACTGGTTTACTACGACTAAGTTTCTTTATCAAGTAGTTTTAGTTTCAAAAATATTCGCGTTGGGCAGGTTCAAGCAAAAGCACCTGCTAAAATCCGACATTAAATGCGGCTGGTCCTTATTGTGCTAGATCAAACGGTTTCGCTCTTTGTAGTCGGCGCAAAAGGTTTTTCTCGTCCAGAATTTGGAGTATAACGTTGTTGCAATGACCATGAAGACGAATACGGAGTTTTCAAGCAAAGTTCGTTATTTCGCCATCGACGGTAGTTACTCCTAAGTCTCTGTGGACATCATTGTTTCTGCCATACCATAGGGCATTTACTATGAATCTTAGAACTTTGTTTTGAAAAGATTGTAGGATATCCCTATTGCTTCGCTTGGTATAACCCCAAAGTTGTATACCATACGTCCAAACGGGTTTAAGCACTTGCTTGTATAAAAGCAGTTTGTTATAAAGGGTGGTTAAATTTTAAGGGCCGATGTTGAATGTGAACCACACCTAAACGTCAAGTTTTTTTCTGCATTTCATTTGACATTTCTCAATTTCAGACTAACTCAATTTGAACCATGGAAAGATACACAATCGAGCAACGCGTTAAAGTTATTCAGGCTTATTATGAAAATGGGCGTTCAAATCAAAATGCATATCGTGCATTTCGTGATTCTTTCGGTCAATTTAATCGTCCAAATGTGCGTACAATCGGAAAAATCGTGCAAAAATTTGTGCAAACCGGGTCTGTAGGAGATGTGAAAACACCAGTGCATGCTCGTACAGCTCGTACTGCAGAAAATATTGCTGCTGTTCGCGATAGTGTGGCTGAAGAGCCGTCCACCTCACGTCGTGCCCAACAATTGCACCTCTCACGCTCGTCGTTGAAGAACATTATGCATAAAGACTTGCATTTACGCGCTTACAAGGTGCAATTGACTCAAGAACTAAAGCCTCTTGACCATTTCAAGCGTCGTCAATGGTCACAATGGTGGCAAGAAATGGCAACAGTGGATTATATGCTTAACTTCGAATGTCTTCCAAGTAGCCAATTCGTTTGTCTGAATGTTTGTTCAAGCTTGTCGCGTTTCTTTTTAATGTGCGACTTCCATTTAAGTTTCGCGTCTTGTGTCATTCCTAGATACTTTGCTTCGTTTGCATACGGTATTTGTACCGAGTTAATGAAAATGGGTAGGTTATAAATTTGTTTGTAAGTAAAGTTAGCATGAGTTGATTTGGTCTCGTTGAGAGCAATGCGCCAAATCGTTGTCCACTCGCAAATTTCATCCAAAGCTCGTTGGAGCTTTACAGTTGCTTACTCGTCTGAATTACCTGTATCGTCCACGAACGTAGCTATGACAGTGACATCTTGCGGTGCAAACGCTGAAACAATATAAGAGTGTTCATATTCCCTTTGACGGGCGAAAATTATATAAAAAATGAAAGTTATCGGGAATTTCGGTGATGGCTAAAATTTGGCGATAGTTAGTTTCCGTTTTAATTTTCCGATTTTTGTGGTTACCTACATACATATGTGGCCATTTTTCCAGAGGTCGCATTTTTTTAGACGCAGGGCACTGTGCTCTGTTTTAGAAGAATTTCGTTCGCGAATAAGATTGGTACTAGTGGGAATAACAACCCTCCTTGAGGGGTGCCTCAGAAAAGGCCTGAGAGTGTGCTTAGCAACCTCCTAACTTTGAGCTGAAGTGTCTCATTCTGAACGTACATTTTATTCAAATATGAAAGATTCGGATCTATGTTCAGGTAGTCCAGAGCTTGTCTATTAGCTCCCACTTCAACATTATTGAAGAAATTTTCTCCCTACGTCTGAAAACTTTCCAAGCAAATACTTTATATGTAAACAAGCGTAACTCAGCTGATGTCAATCACAGCTGCCGTCCTGAGTCAGCTTTAAATTGATTAGCATTTCCTTCTGAACCAGCAGCGGTATTCTGCTGCCAACAAACTCGACTGCGTGACTGCAATAGACATCTTATTATTCACCATTTATTTTGCTGAATATGCATTCTATATGCAACAAAGTTTCTTGCATTAATCATATCCCATGTCATTTATATAATTACAGTAAAAAACAACTGGAACAACTTCTCAAATTGTATGAAGAGCATGAACCTGAGATGATCAGTGCCTTGGAGGCCGATCTGCGTCGTCACAAACAGGAAAGCCTTGTTGTTGAAACAGAATTCATGAAGAACGATGTGACGCATATATTGTACAATCTAAAGGATTGGATGAAACCCGAGAAGGTGTGCAATACTAAAAAAATATTCTCCTTCAACCATTAGCACATTTATAGATACTTTAATCAACAGCCTTCAAAATCATTCGTCAATCTGTTGGATGATGTGAGCATTTACAACGATCCATTTGGTGTTGTCCTAGTAATCGGTGCATGGAATTATCCTTTACAATTGCTGTTAGTACCTGTAGCGTCAGCGATTGCTGCCGGTAATTGTGTCGTGATCAAACCCAGTGAGATCTCAGCAAATTGTGCCAAATTCCTTGCTGAAACAATCCCCAAGTATTTGGACAATGTAAGTTAAAACAGTTTAGCTTGTTTCAAAGTTCAACTAATTATTATTTTATTTTTAAGGAATGTTACCCAGTAATTACGGGAGGACCAAATGAGACATCGGAACTTCTAAAACAGAGGTTTGATTACATCTTCTATACAGGATCAACTAGAGTGGGAAAACTGGTTCACGCTGCCGCCAATAAATACCTCACCCCAGTTACATTAGAGTTGGGAGGAAAGAGGTAAATAATTCTTGTTAGTCTTTTAATATAATTTTTAACATTTATTATTTTTCTTTTAGCCCGTGTTACATTGATAAAAGTGCAGATCTGCGAATTGCTACCAAACGTATCCTCTGGGGAAAACTAATCAACGTAGGACAGACATGTATTGCACCCGACTATGTACTATGCTCGAAGGAAATTCAAGAGAAATTCATCGCCGAAGCCAAAGATGTATTAAAGGAGTGGTATGGAGACAATCCAAAGGAGAGTCCCGATCTTTGTAGGATAATTAACCCAAATAATTTCCAGTAAGTTGAATGTGGAGGCGGCTAATGGTGCTTGTAGTTATTATTATATTGTGTAAATGACCGACTCACGAGGTTTTATTCACCCTTATTCCCGTAGTTAAAATGACGTGTGTAAGTGTATTTTAATAGTCGCAACAGATGAGAAGTAATTCCAATTTATACCTGTTGAATATGTAACATGTTGTTTGTCACTTGAATCGATTTTTTTATCTTGGCGGCGTAAGAAGTACTCCACTAGGGCACTCAATACCTGGACTGTATGATGTAACCCGATGTTAATGATGAAAGTTTTATGTCCTTTATAAAAAAAAAATAATAGTAGACCTCTCACCACATAAGAAATCTGCAACCTGATACGAGCAACCGCAAGATAATCATAGAGGAAATGTTTCATATTGGCCTCACCCTCTCCACAAATGTCACAGATGAGTGTATCGCGTAAGCCTATCACATTGAGGTGCTTGGCAAAAGTGTAATGGCCCGTAAGAATGAGAGTAAGTTGTCTGCAATACTTTCTGCTTCGGCACAGCAATAAAGCCGAGGATTTGCACAGATTTTAGAAAGAATGCGATTAGTGTACATACATCAAAGGTTCGAGTTTTGAGGAGTCATTGAGAAGTCCTTCATTGGCATTAGGGCAGCATAGGTCTCCACTTGAAAGATAGATGCATGTTTGTCTAATGAGTAGTAAATGCTAATGTCGTCGTCATCCACGAAGACACTAGCTATAGACCCTTAATTGGTTTTGAAGCCATTCGAGTACAATTGTTTTCTGGCTCAACGCGAGCCAAATTGACTTTAAATCAGTCGAAGTTCTGGTGTCATTGCGTCAGGCGGCAATCTATAAAACAGGAATCGAAGAATAACTGTCATGCAAATTCATTAAAATTCCATTGCGGATTCCCCCTTTTAGGCTGAAGATAGCTTTGAGAGTGCTTTCTAAGATATATCTGTACTCATTCCCGTGAGAAATCGTGTACATAACTTTTTCGATCGGGAAAGAGCGTGCGTATGAGAGGCTACCCTTTCCTGTTAAGCGTCAACTAGTAGATTTTGCGCAGTCTCGTATATTGAATCTAAAAAACGGAGAATGCACATGAAGCTCACCTACTCTGTGTATGCTTTTTAGCACGAATTAAACCAGACTGATGGGTTTATCTGTCTTGGGTAATCATCTCTATTTGATTTTGATATAAAAGTCACTCTAACTATTTACCAACTGGCAGCTATACGGCCTTAACTTAATTTTTAGGAAACTGTTTGTCGAAGGTCAAATTCCAATTTAGCTCAAAGACATGAAACTTTTGACATTAATAGTATTACAATCGATGTAGGTAAGTTCGAAAAATCCCATTTTTTTGGAAACTGCTTATCAAAGATAAGTGTAAGTTCGAAAATCCCGATATTTACCTAATATTCTTCAGGAAAATTTGTATTTTTCGAAAACTAATCATCCAAACATCAAAGCCATCTAAAAGCATTTTCGATAGCAGCGTCCGTCGCCACAACAGATGTCATATACCAGCTACTCATAGTTGGTTAGTGGGGTTAGGTTGTTCGTAATCTCTGTGATCGCGCCATTGTGACCTGATCAGTTGTACATAATTCTAAATTCGAACATTCAATTGCTTTCAATTACTATGCCATAAACCAAGATGACTTAATACATATTGTCCATATATATTTTTTAATTATTTTCTCTTTATTCAGACGACTGCTAGGACTGATGAAAACCGGAACCGTTGCCGTTGGTGGAAACTACGACGTCGCAGAGCGATATATCGAACCAACAATTCTGACTGATGTTAACCCCAACGATGCCATCATGCAGGAAGAAATCTTTGGCCCAATCTTGCCCATAGTCAACGTAGAAAGTGCCTTCGATGCAATCAATTTTATAAACTCCAGGTAACTTCATCTTCAGAGATTTCTCATTTTGTTTCAAAACACAAATCATACATTTGTGCCGTATCATCATCGTTATTTTTTTATTTTTTCGAAATTTTATTTTGATTTGTTTTTTTAAATGTGCAAAACAATTTTATTCTTTTAATCATCAACACAAAATGTATGTTCATCCACAAAATGTTGTTCGCATATTAGAGAGATACCTCTTGTCTCGTACATATTTTCCACGGATAGTCAAGTACAAGATCTATTTATTCATGGAACACTGTCGGGAGGGATGTGCGTAAATGACACAGTAATGCAGTTTGCTGGTAAGAATGCGGAATTGGCTAGTAAACAAAAGAACAACAATACCTACCTACCAACAATTACTCCTCATAATGTTACCATTTCCTATTCGTTCTATAAATGCATCATAATCTTATCTTCTTGGTGAATCGGGCTCGAATATGAATAAAGTAAAATAAAAAAAACCCACTGTAAATATTCAAAATATACTCGTACAAGTGAATCTAAAACTAGCTGTATTGGTTGTGGGTATATAAATAGATTTTTTAAACGTTTTTTTTTTTTTTTTTGTATATTTTAAAGTAATTAGCAATTTTCAATGACGTTGTAGGTTAAGTGTTAAACATACCTTTAACGTGTATAAATTTGTAGCGATTGTTGACCTTTCCCGGCATCGGTGTGTGTAGTCGTCTTTCGTTTTCCATTGAATATATTTGTTTTGTTGATAGATATGCATATTTGGTCAGATGTGAATATCTAAGCATTATTGTGTCGGTTTAATAGGATTATAGATCGAACGGTATTATTTCTACTTTGTTTCATAGGAGTCCATAGGAGCACATGAGTACGTGAAGCTGTAATTTAATTTCAAAAGAAATCCCAAATAAACATTAAATTTCGAATTTCTATATATTTTTAGAGCACGTCTATGCGTACGTGTTTTTTTGCGAACTTTATAGGTATACAATACACAGGATAGGCCTACTATGGACACACTGTTCGGATATATAATTTTAAGGGAGGATTATTTATGATCGGATTTAAACAGGATTGAGTTCCGATCCAGGTTTTCACTGTAACCGAATTGGTGTTCGAGTTAAGGCTGACCACTTCCGAAACAAAGCGAATACACAGGATTTGTATTGTGTGACCATAATAGCTTTTGCTTCGATTCGTTAAGTTTCGTTCACTTTTGCTCACTTACGAAAGAGCGAATGGATTCGCTTAGTATACGTATGACAACTTGACAAGCGGTCCCCCATCTAAGTACTAACAGCGCCCGAAGGTACTTGATTTCAGTGATCGGACGATAAGCTTTGCTTCCAAACACATACGCCTATTATGGACTACTTGAGCAATTGACAGTACTGAAGGAAACTTAACGTAGAATTATGACATTAGTTTCCGATTGCTTCCGACTATTATAGTTCAGCCTTCAGAATCGAAGCGAAAGAGGATTGAGTTTGACACTCCTTCTACTGTGCTCGAAGTTATGTATGCCAAACACCCTTATCCACTTCTTCTTCTTTCTCTATCTGTCAAACTCAATCTTTCGATCCGCGTTTACATGAAAAAACTCAACTCGATCGCAGAAAATGTGATCGGATCGAGTCAAATCCTATCAGGTTGGCAACTAAGTAATTGCCGATTTCACACATAGATGTCTTTGGCCATATTTTTTAATGTAAATATGTCATTTGTTTCCTTTTGACATTTATTAGCTGTCAGTCTTACTTTGCTTTAGAAGCAAATTGCGCTTATTTTTTCAAATTCAATCTGAGTTTACATGGTACTCAATATATTTAAAATATTATTTTATTTGCGAATTCTTATCGAAAATTGAATCCTCTAAAATATCCGACTTTACCGGAAGTATATGAAGAAATTATCTTTAAGTGCAAATATTTCTCAAACGGTACGTCCTACGAATAAATTATTACAGTCCAAATTTTAGGATAATTCTTCAGAAGATGGATGCCAAATTCTTCAAAACTTTTCAAAGTTAAACGTGCGCGTCATTTAAAATGTCAGACTTTACCCGGAAGTTGCGTTCATTTCGAAAACTAGGAGTCCCACGAAACTAATTTTTGAGATCAAAATTTTAGGTTTTGAAATTTTGAAAAGATTGTACGAAATTTAAAAATAATTTTCAATTGTACGAAATTTTTCAAAGTTTTCGAAGTTTATGAAATTATTTTTGAGTGTGAAAATTACTTGCCGAATATGCTCTTTTTTAATGTGATATGTCGGTCTCAGTTCCCGCTCAAGACAGTTGCGTTTCAGGTTGATTTTCTACAATCTCCAACTCGTTATCTATGGGCTTCTCATGGAAGCTGCTCCTGCACAAGTCTTCAGATATTTTTTCGATTTCTGATGAACCCTATCACTTCTTTTTTAGGTAACGTATATTTTTAGGTAACTTTAAGCTGTTCCAGATGATGTTGTAAGCGTTGCCGTCGTATTCCAAGAACGGAGCACGGCATATGTGGCATGTCTCAGGTGAAATAAATGGATGACAATAGTAACGGTGACTGCCTTTAGGTGATATATAAGATTGTGGATTGTGACTTAACCCCTCGTCATGAATTCTTAAAAGCAGATAAGTTCATACGTCTAATGGCCTTTAGTTCATAATGGAGCCATTTGTTGTGACATACAATTTGATTCAAACTTCTCTTTTAAATGGAATTTCCAAATCCTCGATCGAAATAAATCCACTGGGTGAGTCATGGTAAATTTGATGTGAACTCATGACTCTACGGTGGGTAATAAGTCCACAACCAAATTATGATATTATGGCTAATTGTAACCAAATTTAATATATTTTATTGAGTAAGTCTTACCTGCACCTCCAACACTTGACATTTACCCTTTCCTCTCTATAAACTAACATTCTTTAGACACTAGTGTTGAGTTTCGTCGTTCTGTGCTTTAATCAGTTGACGTCAAGGTTTTTGTATGCTCCTGGCCAACACTTCTTTAGTCGTCGTCTGCCAGACACGCTATAATCTCTACCCTACCCATGAAGACAGCTTCGGTACTATTATAAAGTCACTTAGCTGTGTGTAAGCTATGGTACTCCCCCCAGCCCATACATATGTATGTAAATGCGCTAAAATTAGAAAATTGGCTGTATTTACCGCGGGGCGGTGCCAGTGTCGTCTCCTTCAGCGTATGAGCTAATTTATCCAGCCAATAGACTTGTTCCCTATTCCCGAATACCAGAAAATTAATATTTGAATTCTGCGTTTCCCTTTTTTCTATGCGAATTTTGTTGCTAGCATGTTTTAAATTAGGAATACTCAGGTCAACTGACAGTATCTACGTTATATAAGATTAGCGAAAAAATGGTGTTTTAAATACAACAGCACCGTTAGCTTGATCTGGGGTAATATCGCAGATTTCAACCTAGCTGCGATAGAAAAAAGTGCACCATACTTTGATTTCTAACTGTTATCCAAAACACAATATCGCCTCGACCTCGGCTTCGTCTCGTTACGTACCATTCGCCCTGTGAGCGCTTTGAATTAGTTTGTTTACATTTTATTTTTTTATTTTTTTTTGTCTTCTCATCTGCCAAAGCAAGCAAAAGTTCAGCTCATCTGTCGTTACGTAGCATTACAATTTTCTTTACGAAAGGTCAAGGTGGAAGCGCTATTGTGATAGGATACGAGTACATTGATTTCCTATGGTTTAACCCATAGACGTCAGGAGAAGTGGAGGTCGAGGCGATATTGTGTAGTCACAATGACTGTTCACCATTTTTAACGACGCCATTACAAATAAAGAAGGGGACGAAAAATAATGGATAAACAAGAAAAAACACTCAATACCTCCAGCAATACATGTTTTCTTTTATTAGAATTATATTATATGATTTGAAAATTAGTTTCTAGTTTTAATAAACAGCTGATTGCATTAGTGTCATTGAGATGCATGTGCTGCCAAGTTCTTAGGATTATATTCTTTAGCGGGAATGTGTTTTCTTTCAGATTTTGTTTAGCAAAAAACACCTATTGTTTGAACCCTCTGCCGAATTGTCGAAATTTTCACCAACGAATAATAAATCACTGAAGGACTTTTTCAATGAGGAATTTATAGGGGAATAACTAAAAATCATAAGCTTATGAATAGTCGTTTCGCTTATAAATCGTTAAGATTATTATATTGCTCTACGTAAACATTGTATTTTGTTCATATTTTTAATTTTCATTTTTTTTTCATTTTTTTTTTTTTTTTTTGTTAAAAACATTTATTGAATTTTCTACTTAAACACAATTTTAATGATGTCAACAATAATAATTAGGGAGAAGGCCTTGGTAATATATGTCTTCGCTAAATCGAAGGCACAGGTTAGACATTTCTTAAGTAACACAACAAGCGGTGGATTTTGCATCAATGAAACAATAATGCACTGTGCAGGTATATCATTTCTTATTTTGTATAATTATAATTTTTTTTGTCTTGTCTTGTTTTGAAATGTTGTGTCTTGTGCACGTTATTTTGCTTTTTGAAAGCAGATTTTTTTTTTATATTAATTTGTTTATCCTTTTTTTCTACAATTTTTGTGAGAACCATGTAAATGATTGGGTTTAATCAAAACTTCAAAAGAAAAATTCACTATCTGGGCACGAAACAAAATTTGTTTTATTTTTATATTTTAAAAACACAACAATTAGAAATCAGGTAAAATTGAGTTAAATTCTTATGCGAGTGACAAAAATTGTATTTATTGTATATTTTTACCATCAACACGATTGCATTGCAAAGAGTTACTCATTATGTTACTCATGGTTCAGTTTTAACTTTCGAATTTCAATTGCTTTATTAATAACTAACAAAAAAAAAATAACAACTATTATTTCAAACTAATATTGAAAATTGAGTTAAATTCTTATGCGAGTGACAAAAATTGTATTTATTGTATATTTTTACCATCAACACGATTGCATTGCAAAGAGTTACTCATTATGTCACTCATGGTTCAGTTTTAACTTTCGAATTTCAATTGCTTTATTAATAACTAATAAAAAAAAAATAACAACTAATATTTCAAACTAACATTGATAATAGAGAGAAACCTTTGGCATTGTACGTACTCAGCAAATCTGAAAAACAAGTTCAACTCTTCTTGAATAACACTTCATGCGGAGGGGTTTGCGTTAATGATTTGATTGGTCATGTTCAAGGTATACCTACTTTATTGAGTGGATTTATAATTTGTGTTAATTTGTATCGTAATTGAAAGCTAATGAATAGGTTTTGGGCGACACACCTTCAGTGGTATTTGTTTTAATTTTTTTTTGTCGTTAGAATTTTAACATAATTATGTATGTTAATAAAAGAAAATAGGTCAAATTGGTTCTTGCAAGGTTGTTATAATCTAGATTTGTCTAGAATATTGGCTAATTTATTAATTACTTAATAATTGATGTCGAAGTCGACGAAGTTGTTTGATTTATCGAAGCTTGTCTGGTTTTAAAGTTTTATAGAGCTTAAGACCAGGTAAACATTTATTTTGTATTATATGCGTGTTCGTGTTGTTATCTTTCTTACTTTAAAATAAAAGTTTCTATGGTAAAGTTGAGTGTTGAAATTGTATAAGAACTGGCTGCCTATTTGGAGCACTTGATGTATCTTTTAAGTTACGTTAGGCTTGGGGAAATGTACTTGATAGTTTTTACTTCTTTCGTATCCTGACAGCTCCTGCAGTAGTCAGATGAGTTGATTTTTGATTCTTAGCTGTTAGGATACAAGTTTCTCTTTTATCCATTGCCATTAAGCTCTTGGTTCTTTTTTCACCTTTTGTCACCTCTGACAGAGCAGGTGGTGTTAATTTGCCTTAAATGCTATCTTTCTTTTCAACATGGAAACCCAACAGAGATTGATTTTGTGGGTAGCACATTCCCACCCACCTCACGCGAACGTCTGACAAATATCCGAGAGTAAAATTGTCCAAGAAGTTTCTCTCAGTCGAAAAATAAAATTGACAGCTAGGTATCCCTTGAAAATAGGTCAGTCTGCGCTATGAATATTTTCGTATGCTCGAATAATACCGCGCGTTTTATTAACAACTACCAACTTCACCCAAAAATTACGGAACACATTCTAAATCTAGGCAACATCAATTCGACTATACGAGTACGCATGCTCACGGATGCTAGCATAGGTCTCTATACATCGTCCATCGCAGTTTATGTTTCCTACCTAAAGACAACAAAATACAGGTTCAATATTACATTTAAACTAATCATTGTTTGAATGTCAAAAGTGAGTAGGTACTATATAAGCCAACTTTCGAAACAAGATTACCGATCTTGTACGATCCTAAACGACATACATAAATACCAACCTAGAACATACATAAAAGCAGTGTATTTCAAGTGGATTTTCATCGAATTGAAATCTAAAAAGAGAACCTAAAAATTTGGCTGCCGGCCAATTTTCATTGTTTTTAAGTGGGGACATGTATAGACTAAACCAAAACTTAGAAACCAAATTTCAGTGAAATTCGTTATGTGTTTCTTGGGGAACACAAACACAGCATTTTCAAATTGGAGACCAAAACTTGTCAGCTTTCAGAAACGATAACTTAGCTTTCTGTATTATTTTTCGAATAACGAAAATATTAATTTTTGGAGTTACATTCATTAAAATTTAAATTCCGATAAAAACTCACGACAAAAATTATATTTCATGTAAATTTTTATTTTAAATTATCTGAAAATTGTTTAAAAAAATCCCTACAGTCTTCATTGGATGGATCGATATGTAGTTAAATGTAATCAACATTTTATCGAAAAATACTCAACGGTTTTGTTTTTAAGATCAATTGAGGTGTGTCAACCAGAATTATATATTTGTTTTCTTTTGTTTGTATTTAGAAAGAGTACAAAACCATAGAAGTATGTATAAACTTTATGTACATAAGTTATTTAACATTACTTTAATCCATATCTATTTTAATAAATTAACATATTGGCATGGTTTTTGTAAATATTTTTATATTAATAATTTTAAATGGTTTTAAAGCTGTGTATAATTAAGCCAATAATAATAATAAATTTATGCCTGCTTTTAAATACTAAGCTCCCTTTTCCTAATTCAAAACTTTATATCTGATTTTAAGGAATGTTTGAACCGAAGAGCTTTACATACGTACTTGGATAAATTGGACTCGCTATGCAAGAATCAGTCAAAACAAAATTAAATTTTATGTTAACTGGGGAAAAATATGCAAATACTCTAACTCCAAATCTGTAGTAATAAATAATAATGTCACTCTTAAAATAGGAAACAGTTTAGAAGTGGCTCTCCCGCCTCTAAGTTGGTTTTAAAGTGACAGTCAATAGCATTTCAAGTGAAAATTGGAGATAAACAAATTGTACGTGATTTTCATGTTATTCATGATAAAACGATTGCGTTTAAATACTAAACTAATGCACAATTTTTAGTCTGAAATCAGAATGAAATTGATCTATCAAGAGTCGGATGTGCAAGTTCACAGTAACAGAAATGTGAAAATGAATCGCAATAACTATTCTAAATTTGCCTTCTGATAAATTTGTTTTATTACAACGATATTTTAGGAACAACTTACAATCACCTACATACATATGTAACTAGCAGCGACTTTAGTAGTTGCTTTTAGTATTTCTATTACTAAAAGCCAATGACTGTACAATAAGAGCTTCTGTTTGAATAATCAAAAACAAAATCTATACGTATTGAACATGCTTCTGACCAAGCTTAAAACCATTTTCATATTTATTGACTTACGACATTGTTTCGAAATATTGTAGGTACAATATGTTTATATGCAGACAAGAAAGCTAAACTACCGCAAGGTTCGGCGCTAGCACTACTTCTGTTCAAGCGTGTACCACAGATGATATCAAGAATGTTTGCGAACGCCGGCCGACATGGACCAACGCAACTGAGCTTTATATGAGCAAATTTATCTTAATTCTTATAAACAGTACGTATCACATAAAGGACCTAATATCCTACCCTTTCCATACTTGCACATTTTCAAACAAGTATGTGGGGGCTTGTCCTGCTTTTTCCAATTATGTACAATCTACAGAAAGGCAAGTGTGTTGCATCTTATTGGGTTCTCGACCTATCTAACTCTAGGACTTTGCTTCCATCTTCCACGATGGCTTAGTCCTAAAAAAAATATACGATCTTCATTCTCGTTTTAAACCGTTTTTCATCGTTCTGGACGACCTTTGCGTTTTACTCTGTCTTGGTCAATCGGTGTTTGGCATTATCCCCGATATCGCATCGTTTACGCGAGCGGTAAGTCTTCTTTGTACGACAACTTCATATCGATTATCACCTTTGAGTACTTAATGGCAAGTTAAACTATGGACCGACCACCGAACCTGAGCCAGATTTTGTGTTCCTTTGGTCTAGTCCGACCGATTTTAGCTAATATTTGAAAGTCCATGAAGCCTCGTTGCAGGTCTGCTCTACATAATACATACATTTTGCGAGTACTGCAATTGACATAAATATATCAATTTTTGTTGGTCTTACTGGAGATTGGGATTGTATTTCATAAGAGCGGACCTAACGCCTCCACTTGCGGAACTCCTCAAGTTATCAGGCATTTTTGCACTCCGTCGTCGGTGTCGTACACAATCTTGTTCCTGTAATAAGACTCTTGAATATGGCCCCCGTTAACAACGTTAAAGGCATACTTTTGCCGTTCTAGTGCAATAACTGGGCAGTATTTTTGGAATGACATAAGAGTAATAAATGCGGCCTGATCTGATTTCTGTAATTGCTGGTCCAATTTACCAATAGAACTAGGTTCAGATATTCAATACTGATAATTAATACATCGCTCCGTCGATTTCGAATATTAATTAAATATCAATTCTAGTTGATTCACTTCCATTCGGAGGTGTTGGCTACAGTGGTATGGGCTCCTACCATGGAAAATATGGATTCGATACATTCACGCATAAAAAGTCGTGCTTAGGAAAGAATTTCAATGCACTTGGAGAATTCTTGGCATCGTAAGAAAATTACCCATAAATTTTGTCATTTATCTTCTTAAATATGTTTATTGTTTTTTTTTATTATTATTATTATTATTTAGTGGCCGTTATCCTCCCTACTCTGATCGCAAAGCATCGTTCCTCTCGATGCTCCTTAAGAAACGAAGACCATTCCCAAATATTTACTTTTCGCATCTTGTCGCGCTTGGTCTCGGAGTCGGATTGACTCTGCTGGTAAACAGCTATTTACAGGTAAGACAATTATTTTTAATTTATTAAGAAGTGCCGCAACGGTTTTACAAAATAAAATTAAAATGTATTTCAAGGGAAAATTATTGTCACGCTAAGATCCATTTTGGTGTTGTACACACACATCCACATCCACATTGTTGTAGTTACCCAACTACATTTTAGACTAATTATTGTCACCATCATCATTTGGTTCACTGGTACCGCTATGAGTGAAAATTCGGTGCTGTATTCTTCTTTTGTATTCAAGCAACTTTAAAGTATTTTTGTTAATTTTTCTTCTTTTTTTTATTAAATGTTTAATTTATTTTCATACAGTACCTATCTCTGCCACTTAATTATTGTATTATTATTATTTTACTAACAGCATTATCATAATAAGCAAAATATTATTCTGTAAAATTATTATTATATTTTTCGGAAAACAAATACATATACATACTTTATTTCATACTCAAAGTTGGTATTAAGCTGGTGGAATTGTGTTATTTCTTTATTATTATTGATATGTTTTTTTTTTTTTTTTTTTAATTTGTGTAAATTTAGAATTAATTTTTCAATTATTCAAATGTTTTTTTGTGTTTCAGGACAGCGACAAAAATTAAACAAGTAAAAAATGATGTATTGTGAGAATTATAGATGTGCGTGTTATAATAGTTGTTATTAAATTAAAATTTAATTGTTATTTTTTTGTATAATATATTGGTGATTTTTTTAAATAGAGATTTGTTTTTAATTATTGTAAGATGTAAATAAAAAATATTAAAAAACATAGTTTTGTCTTATTTATAATAATCTAATCTTCTTCTATGTCGGAATATAATTGGTATGCAGAATCACCATGGACACAGTGTTAGGTTTGCAAAAATTAAGAAACTTTTGCTGATATATGGAACCGAAGAACTAAATTTATCTCTCTCTTAAGTTGCTCTCTTAGACGCCTTATTCAATGTCCACAATTTGCAGAAATTATCTTTTACAAGTAGTCGCGGCAAGCTTAGGTCAACAAGTTTTTACTAAGATACTACAACTTTCTTAAAATTATTTCACAATAACTTGCAGAATTTACTCACTAATGTGCTAGTTGTCTTAAGCAAGTTAGAAGTTGAGAAGTTAGTTATTACAAACATGAGACGGCGTGGAACGATCACAATAATCTACTTTTATAAATTTCTCACTTGCAGCTACGAGTAGCTCTGAAATTTATGAAGAAACTTGCAGAAGTTTGCACGCCGACTGGAGCTTACAGACGCTAACCTAAGAGTTCTTACAAGGCGCCTTATGAAGAATTGATACTAGTCTTAACTAATGACTTTTTATTTTCTAGAAAAAATTCTGTTCCCGGAAAAAAATTCTACACTGAAAAATTAATCCTGTTTTTTTCTGTAAACAAAGCAGTAAAAAAACAGTTTTTTTTAAACACTTGTGCGAACAACGCCTTTAATTAACTTCAATTTGTCTAAGCGCAGTTGTATCAATCAACTGTTACAAAAGTTCAGATGTTTGTTCGTCCCTCCGTCTTTGAAATTTTTTGGGGCAAACTACAAGTTTCAAAAATTTTAAAATTACGATTTTTATACCTACGAGTACTTATAGAGTAATTTGAGAGCGTTCCATGAGCGACTTATGAAATCGATTAAAAACAAGATGACGGATACAATATGGCTATCGAAACTTTGACGCCAAATTCACAAGTCGCGCTAAAATTTATTCATTTTTGATTCAAATGTTTGAGGAAACGACGAAGTATGTAGAGAAAAGTTTAAAATTATAAAAATACGACGTAGCAAATATGAGTGTTTTCTAGAGATTACGAGGAACATTAGTTACTAACCAGTTAAGACAAAAATTGACATCTGGAGTATTCTGAGTCCTCAAATAATAGGCGAGTCGATTTTTTTCTTACTCGTACACACAGTCCACAATAAATTGGCGTGTTTGAAGTGCTAAGCACTATCTAAAACACTTTTATCTGGCTATTAGACAGCTAAAATTCATGAAAAATTCGAACTATGTATAATAAATAATTAGTACTGTCCAATTTTTTTTGTACACTTTGTAAGTTTTGTGAAGATTATTGAAAAAGTTTTTTAACATTATTGGTACACAGGTGGTCCCAATGTACTATATAATATTGTTTGTATGGTTTTATTATTCAACAGCATTCACATTATTCAAATGGCAACACTAAATCTGGAAAAAATTTCAAGAGAACAACAATTGTGCTAGAAGTACAGTGATAATATTAGAGTGGCATAACTATACGTATTGAGTTTCTGTATACCCTCTATTCAGTCTGATCTTTCCGCATGGGAATTGCCCGTATGTGACTTCTCAGTATATGCGTTCCGTGATTCCGTAGACCTTTGGCATTCTATGGACTGACCGAAGTCCTTTAATTATGTCTCTACATGGGTGGAGCCGACCCTATACTCCCAGTCTGGAAGTTATACGGCGAAAACGCAATGTCGCAACTTTATTGAAATTACGATATTTGCTTGAGCTGTCTATTTGTAAAAAAAATATGACTTCCAGCGTTTCAACGTTTTCATCGCCAAAATACTTGAAACAAAAAGGCGACTAGAAGTTTGGGTAAATTTTCATTTCATTTGCCTTAGCGCATATATGTTAATAGCTTAAATTTATTTTCCTTAAAAGCAACCAAAATAATTACACAAAATGTGACAAAAAAGAATGTAAAATTGAAAGCAGAAAAATAAATACATGAACCCATCCCAAGAAGTAGTCGTAGATTAAGAAATAAATTCAAATCGAACACACCGGCGAAACTGTCAGAACGCTCGAACTAGTAGAAAATAGATTTACTGGGGCGTTGTGATAGACTTTACAGTGTTTACGATCAAAAGCTTGAAGTCGCATCACATTTAACTCCGTACGTATGCGTTGTTTCTATCAAATCTGTCAGAGCGAGATCGACCTAACGCGATATTGCGTTTTGCTCAATATTCCCACTGGAACATTTTTTCTAGTGTAAAATGGCCTATAAAACACAAAAATGAAAGTCACCTGGCAAAGTTATAAACAATTAAAGTTTTCCGCCGTACCATTGAAATGAAACGATTTTTGAGTTACAAACTCAAGGAAATTTGTGTTCTATATTTTATTTAACTATAATAACAAAAACAAATAAAAATAATTAAAAACAAAAACTGACATACGAGTAATTGCAAACTATAGCGTTAAAATGCGTGCAACAGTAATGGAAAAACGGAAAAATCCTGAATGTATTCGCGGCGAATCAAAAGTGCCTGGGTGGCACTCTTCGTGGGTTAAAAGGATTTCCCCCTCTTCTCCGCAGGGTTTAGCCGCTCACAATGTAAAAATCGTTGGCACGTTTAAAATTGATCTAAAAAATCGTTCACTCAGGTGTTTCTCGTTTTTCATTTACTGCTGCATTATTTTGAATGCTTATAGCCTGTAATTTTGCAATTACAATAGTTTTTTTTTATAGTTAAATAGAATATAAAGTAAAACAGCCATATCCTTGTGTCTGTAACTCACAAAAGGGCCGCATTTCAGTGGTTTTAGTTTCCTCACCAAATAACTTTCATTTTTGTATTTTTTATGCTATTTTGCACTAGAAAGACTTTTTTAGTTATGCGTATTGGAAAGCACAGACAAGCTTGTTCTCGCAGAACCAGTCACTATGCGTAATTTATACTTGTCTGTCTGGAAAGTATAAACAATTTTAATTGTTAAAACTTGAAAATATTTTACAATTCCTTTTTTACCTTAAAAAAATGTATCATTTAAATTTCCATATATAAATGCGTAAATTTAAGGTACTCGATCTGAAATACATACATATATGCAAGGGATATACATTTGTGAAACTCCATACTCCTATAGCTCTCTCCCAGGTCACATGACAGACATTCAGCAGAAGAGATCGCATTTTGGTATCCTGTTTAATGACGTCTGCCGTGTTTACACATTTATGTGCGAACAAGAATCGGTGGGGTGAATCTGCACCCTGAGGTTTGTGTGAACATCGTCTATTAGAACGCAGACTACCGATAGAGATATTTGATAGTTATTGTTTATTGATAATTTAAAATGTCGCTGGTAGCTGTCAAAATTTATTTATTTATTTGTTTCTGCTCATTCCTGCACGGGAAGCTGTTTAAATTTAACTTCACACGAAGAACGTACTAGACCATACGGAATGAAATTGAGAATAAGTCCCCGCACTCTGTTCGGCGCTTAAATCCTCTTTTTTTTATAAATAAAATAATAAAAAGTTTTCGCGCCATACTCTTATTTCTGATTGCAATATGTATGCAAATTCAAAAAAAAAAAAGGAAAGTAATGTAACAAAGTAAGGAATTCCGCATGACATTTCACCCGGAATCTCGAACACGCACCCTTGTGTCAGTGTCATCGCAACCTTAACCGAAGTGTCAATTTGCTGGCATAAATAATTTTTTTTTGTCTGAAACGAAAATCTGTTTGCAGAGTTTGATTTTCCAGAGAACAACAAAGAAGGATCTATAAAAGTGATTTATCATCGTTAGAAATATACCCAATCAGCAATGTCGAACAACGATGAATTGATTGCACAATTCACCGAAATTACCGGGGGAACCACGGACGTTGCACGATTCTATTTGGAGAGCAGCAACTGGGCATTACAGGTAAAAATGAACAAAGTTCTAGGTTATGTTTGGGCTCAAAAATTGCACTGTAATAAAATGCAATGCCTGTGCCGAGACTTAAAGCGAATCGTTTTCCCTTCCTTTAGGATGCGCTGACCACGTACTTGGGTCACCAGGGTGAGGCTGACGAAGGAAATGACGACATTATGCCCGATGACGATGATGCGGTGCTGATGCCGACGAATTCCAATAAGACAGCAGCTTCGCAGCAGACAGAGGAAGTAACTACGAATGCCAGCAAGAAAACTGGAACTTCTAAAGCTGCTAAGCCAAAGTATATGCATGGGGATGCCTTGAAATTCTTCATTCACTGTTTTTTTTTTTTTTTTTTTGATTTTAGGATTGCAACCCTGCACAACATGTCGCAACGCTCGTCGAGCGATGAAGAAGGTCAGGCCTTCTATGCTGGCGGTTCGGAGAGATCAGGTCAACAAGTCTTGGGGCCACCAAAGCGAAAGAATTTCCGTGAGAAACTCACCGATATGTTCCGCCAGGCACATGAGCAATCTCACGACCAGCCAACACCATCGACTTCGTCGTCGTCTGGTTCGAATTGGGGAGTCGGTCTGCGTCTAGGTCAGACGGAAACAGATCATTCGGTGGTGAATGCTGGCCTCAAGGCAAACGCTAATAGGCAGAAGTCTGAGTCGGTGATTTTGAAGCTCTGGAGTCAAGGATTTTCCATCAACGATGGTGAATTGCGGCTATACGATGATCCCGAGAACAAGGAGTTTTTGGAAACCGTCATGAGGGGGTGTGTATTATTTTTGATGTTTCCAAGGGGACCTGCGCTGCAATTTTAACATTTTAGTGAAATACCATCGGAGCTCATGGAAATGGGCAGTATGGTAAGTGTAGATGTTGAAGACCACCGGCAGGAGGACTTTAAGCGGAAGGTCAAGAAAGTTCAAACATTCAAGGGACCCGGCCAGACATTGGGAAGGTGCGTTCTACAAGTCCACTTTTAGAAGCAAAACCAATTATTGTCCTTACAGCCCCGCACCGAATGTAATGGAGTCTAACTCAGAGGAAAGCATCCCAGCAGCTACCAACAACGAAGACAATGAAAAGCTCGCCATCGAGAGACTTAATGTGAATCCAAGCGAAGGGGTGACTCAATTGCAGATACGTTTGGCCGATGGCTCACGAATTACTTCTCAGTTCAATCTCACGCACACAGTCGGTGATATACGTCAGTTTATTCGAACGTAAGTTGTTTCTTGTTTCAAGGTGAAACACCAAAATTAAATCCATTTCATTGTAGTGCACGTCCACTGTATGCCAATCGTACATTCACTTTGGTGTCGTCGTTTCCGACACGTGAAATCGACGATGATGCTGCAACCATTGAGAAGGCTGGTCTTAAGAACGCCGCCATCATGCAGCGCCTAAAGTAGGATGGGCCCCACCTGCTGTTCGCTAAACATTCACTCTTATAATACACTTTAAACATAATTTTTATAATTTATTGATGTTGAATATTGTTTTCATTTGATTCTATTGGTTAAACCAGCCAGCATAAGCGATTTTTACAAGAATGCGTGACATTTTTATATGATGGCAAGCAGCAACACGCAAACTATAGCAACAACAAATTACTACAAAAACAAAAAAACTAACTGTATTCAAAATAATAAAAGTATGTGGACTCAAAAGTAATATATGTATCTATGTACGCATAATTGATAGTTTTGTTTGATAAATAACGGTTCTAGACGTAAATTCTTGATACTTGTGCTTTAAAATTCATTCGGGATGGGAAGCAGGATGACCTATTTTATCCAAAAACCTGTAGTTGTAGTTAAGCAAAGTATCAAGTCAAGTTATACGGGTGGGAATGGGGAAAGGTGACGAAATAGAATCGTGTTGGCATTTATTTGGTCAGGGGACATCTCTTAACTCGTCAAGCTTTAGCGTGGCGAATGATATTCACTCGAATTGAAGGATGACGTCGAAAACGAAAGACGAGTCGACCTTTTTCCACAATAAATGCGTGGTCCGATTGTTGATACTAGCTAATTCACTTTCTTCTAACTTTTCGAGTGCCTATGACGTCCTAAACAATCCAAACGGAGAGTGCTGGCTAAACTCTAAGCAGGCCTATTAAAAACATGGTGAACTTTGGTGATGATCTTGCCGCTTGGTTAGATACTACCACATCTTGCTATAGGCTGCGTAAAGTTGTAGTGATTACTTTTTAGACCTTAACAGATGGGCAGGTACTACAGGTATCTCGGAGCACTATCAGCGTTACAAGTTGGCCTTTCCTGAGAGGTTATAAAAAAAAGCCTCACCTTGAGCCAAAGCAGCAGAACAGGAGGAACAACGATAGCTGACAGGCAACGAAAACCACCAATTTACAACTCAAGTCCTTTGAAGAACTGCAGTTTGACGAAATATTAACATTTCGTAAAGAAAATGAAACGCAAGAATGGTTTATTCGACTACAAATTGATTGGTCAACTTTCATCATCTATTGGCAGATCTTGCAAGTAGATTTTCCTGCAAAATACTGCAACTATTGCAGTATTTTAAAGAGCTATTTGACGTGTTTTGCAGCGACAACCACCAAAAGTGGAACTAGGTGTATTGCATTCCGACTGAAATTATCAATTGTGGATTGTATGTTCGAAAGTGAATATTTTGGTGTTCTACATTCCACTAAAAATTAAAACGGAAACTGACGTTCTGCAATGAGAAAAATTGTTGTTTTCATGTGAATTGAATTCACTTGAGTTTTGTGTTGTGAATTGAATACACATGCATTTGTGATGTTAATATACGTATTAGCTGTGAAGATAAGAAGCATTTTTAAAAATGTAAAAAAAAAAATATTACTTTCCATTAGTGTTTTAAAAGAATTGAATTGTTTTATAGGGGAAAACATACAAATTAGAGGCAAGAGAGTATTCTCTTGAATAACATGGAGGAAAATCAAGATTTTGCGAAGGGTTTTGCTAAAAGGGACAAAGCGTACACTGAAAATTTGTGGATCAAGTTAGTACAACGGTTGAATAGCGAAGGTCCTCCAACTAAGGATGTAACCCTAAAACTGTTTTTGAAATTTCAAACAATCATAATATTAATAAAATAGCATCCATTTTTAATAAAAACTATTTTATTAAATATTTAATTTACTTCACAAGAAAAACTAAGCAACTGAGAATCTCAAATAAATTTAAAATGATTTTACAGCTGATTGTGACATTTCAAATAAGAATTAGAAGTGGATTAAAAAAAATTCGAATTCACTCGGAATACAGAATACCGAATTTCATTTCACTAGAAATGCAAAACAGGGCGTAGCATTGCGTTTTTGTTATGTAGTTATTCGCATTTGTGCCTAAGCGCAAAAAGTTGTTCCTAAGAATACTAAACTTTTAATACAACTAGCAGTTCTTTACAAAAAAAAATATCAATATTTTCAGAAAATAAGTAAGTTATACAATAATTAAAATATAATATTCGGTGCAAAAAACAAATTTGTTTACTATTTGACATTTTGTCCATCGTGGTAAAAATATTTTCAGGACAAAAATTATGTCTTTTAGCAAGCACTCCAAATGAACGCCAAAAGTTCAGCTAAACCGAAAGCTTCATTGATGCGAATGGGATGCTGATGCTTTTTCAAATTCGCCCTTTTGTGGTTGGTAAAACTTTATTATTTATTCGTTTCTCTTTTATGACCGGACTCGAACCTGCACAGTTCGGGTCCCATCACTGGACTAATTCCCAAAACGCATGTGCAGAAAATCTGCTTGCAGTACTGCTGGCAGCTCTGCACGTGAAGCAGATGTGCAGATATTTTTTGACGTGCATCGCATCGGATACTGTCATTTTACAGCTACTGTCACACAAATAAAATACCCAAAGAAAAACAATTTGCGACATACACAAACTTGTTGTTAAACCATTTATTGTGCATTAGTCTTAAGTAATTAATGTATTATTTGTAGTTAAAGTACTAAATTCAAAAAAATATTTTCATAGTTTTGCAATAACCTTCAAAAGTTGGTGATACTAGAGATACCTCAAACTTTAATTTTTTATTTTGTGTGTTTTGGCATCACTGTCGATTGCAGCGACTTAGAAATAGAGATATCTTGCAGAACAGCACTGCATGCAGCATTTACAAGTAACTTCGCGAATTAAAACATTTGTGTTCTAATTTTACTGCATACAGAGTTCACATGTGTTTTGGGCATAATACTACCTTGATCAAAAAGTTTCAGGAATGACCACCGTGTGGCGCTTTCAGTTATCTGATTTGTTTTTTTTTTTTAGTTTAACATCGGTCATTAACATTGTAGTAGGTCAAATTTTAGCGTTGTTGCTTGACATTTGTAAAAGCTACGCTGTCGAGAGTACATCTGCCTCCGTGTGTGTTTTCGAATTTTTACGATTTTAAAAATAGGATCAATTGCAACAACGAATTTGTATAAAATGTTGTGTTAAAAACGGATTTTAGCGGCTGAATCCGACCCAACATTCATCAAATGCATAATTACTGGAGACGAGACATGGGTTTATGAGTACAAACAAGGAGTTTTGATTGTGATGTTTTCGAGTTTTGTCTCGTTACGAGACGTTTATATATCAAGAAATGGTGAGGTCCTCGTTTTGGTCTTTCATTGTATTGAGGATCTTCTCATTTTTGAACGAAATGATTCTCCCTCCCATGGCTTTAGATAGCTAATTACTGCTTTGAGCTAATATGCTGTTGAGTTATACATATTTCCACTTGAAGACTAAAAATTTTTGTATGAAAATTATCCCATGGAAATCCGATTTTAAGTGAATTCTCATTAAGAAGGATCAGGTTAAAGATTGAATTCTGGATAGCAATAATTTATTTGATTATATTTAATAGAATTGAAATCATTGAATTTGTATTATCAAGAATAGCAACTTGAAACAGTAAAGTTCTCTTGAGAAGAAGAAATCTGGTTCCCACGAGTAGCTAAGAAAATGAAGTGACCGATGGCAGTGCCCAGCATTACCAACTATATATTACCGGAAGTCCACATTATGCTGTACCGAAATATATGGTTTCGAATTTAATATTCCAATAGCAGCATTGTATTGTAGAGTAGTTTAGCCGCTCTTAAGCTTTTTTTAATTTTCACGATCTAGCGTGAGAACGTAAAAAGGATTTACTAATCAAAAATTCACTCTCCTTTCACTGACTGAACAATCAAAAAAAAAACACAACATACATATGTACATACGAGTATGTATGTATATACAGCCCAAAAGAAAAAATACATCCACTGCAGCAAAAAAAAAAAAAAAAAGATGATAATTTGATGATGAAATCAATCTTATTTTGCTGATTGTTCAGCTTCAGGATAGCGTAGAAAGATTATCTATAGATTTAAATGAGGGTGGCCGTGGTGCAGTGGTAACATCATCGCTTGTCACGCTGTTGATTCACGGTTCGAATCCTGAAGTCAAGAATCATCTATTTATTTCGCACGAAATAAATAAAAAGTCGATCACTTGCGAAAGCTAAGTCAACTCTACTGTGAAGGCATAACACTGGCAGTAGGGTGGTCATATGGCAAAATGCAACTTGATCGTGATGATGACCTCAGGAGGACGGAAAAACAGCGAAAAACAAACAAAATACTCCCCAGTTATCTGGACAGCCACCCTTGGAGTTTACAGAAACTTAATACCACCTGAGTTTCAAACCACACCACTCTGTCTTTCTCTCTGTCTCTTCCCCTTTCCATAAAACGTACGTGTTCTAAGAATTAGTATAAGGGTATTCATATCCCCTTTAACACGTGCAAATTATAAAAAAAAAAAAAAAAATGTGCCCATAATAAGCTAGCCCCATAACTTTACCGTATATGTACTAATCAACAAGGCAAACAGCATCGAAATCGATTCAGTCGTTCTTGAGTTATACGGCCACATCGCAAAAAACTCAGCAACATTTATTGCAATTTTTCAAAGTTTATGTAATGAGGTCTGCTAAATTTTCATTTCAACTATTTCGAATAGATCTGGGTGACACGTCTTAGATAACAGGAATAATAATGTCGTAGTTTAATACAGGATGTTTTCTATCTTCCAGGTCGATGTTATTTGGCCGCCATTTTGGTTTGGTTGATATTTGGCAGTTCGCATTTAAAGGTCGTGAAGAGCAGTCGATAACAATATAGGTATTGTGGAGCATCTAACGCATCAACGTGTTGAAGTTATTAAAAAACAAATGTATGTAGATAAACATTTAACTGTGAAAATACGAAGAAATTTGCGTCATTCTTTTGGTTTAATTCATGTGCCTAGGAAACCAACAATTCACTGAAAATCTTCAATGGATAGACCAACAACCTTTAAACCCTCGTAGAGTTACTGTATGGTGCACCACTTGGGCAAGCGCCATCATTGGCCATATTTATTTGAAGACACAAGAGGCAATACATGTTGCAAAACTTCTTGGTGCACATGCATCTACACTGCTGCCATTTGCGTATATAATAGGTCTGTCCCTCTACTTGACTGAGTTGAGAATTTCTACGAAATTTAACGAAAGTTTGATCCTCCAATTTTCGTTAAATTTCGCAGAAACCAAATAATTGGTCAATAAAAAATCGTGTTTCATTCCATAGTTAGCTGAAAAAAAACATCGTTTAGTAGAAAACAACGTGTTATACTTTACTGATGAGACTCGCAGTCCTTAGTGAAATCCGTTAGTCTTTAGTCAACAAACCCAACCCTTAGAAACAACGGTTCGATACTCAAACTTAACTACCACCTGAGTTTCAAACCAGCTACACCAATCTGTCTTTTTCTCTGTCTCTTCCCCTTTTCGATAAAAACAAACGCCCATGTCCTTAAAATTAGTATAAGGGTATTCATATCCCCTTTAATACGTGCAAATTATAAAAAAAAACTAATTATTTTGTAATACAAATTTATTAGTAAAATAAATCAACAAAAAACTGGTAGGTCACTTTAAGAATAATTAACCACTGGCATTCCTCTAAAACAGGAAACTAATCTCATTCCTCACAGTTTCTATGTATTCCATGAAATCCTGTCGCAGAGAATTCCTCCAGTCGTAAAATCCGTCCTTCGTGCTGAAGCAGTCTACATATCTATGAGTTAGCGCCAACGACAGCGGCAATGTTACACTCTTATTGCTCTCCGTATGCATACTAGGCTTGTACGCGTACAGCTTGCGATCCGATTTCAATTCGGGATCATAGAGTGTGTTGTCTATCAGAAGCTTATTCTTGTGATCCAGGCAAACGCCAAACGAGGCCAACTCAAAGCGGTTAATATCACGATCGTAGTGATCTAGCGAACGCAGTACCGAGCCTGTATCTTGAATCTTTTTATTTGGATAAACAAATTCGTTGATATTGAGGAGAAACGTGAACTTGGCACCATTCGTGTTGCGCATCAAGCAATCGGTTTCGATGAGCTTTCGCACCTTTTTCGTGTCGTTCTGCGCGAACGGAAAGTTGAATGGGAAATAATTCAAATTTACACTTGTCTTACGAAGGACCTTTCGTATATGATATGGAACTGCATCACCGTTGTAGATAAAGAAATGATCAATCCCAATCGTCTGATGATAGAAGAAAAACTGCAAAAGGTTTGTCTTAGTGGCAAAGCTCGAGGTACCGTTGAACCCCACCATGTTTAGGCAAATCGTTGCAACTTGTACACCATGGGCAACCTGTGGTTTAACATGCCGCAATAGCAGGCTATAGTCCGTCTTGCTGGTAACTTCTGTGAAGATGAGCTTCTCTGGAACACCAAAATCCCGACTGAGTTTGCACAGAAATTTGTAAGAGAAGAAGTCAATTTTGTCTGTGGGTGCTTCCCGTTCGTCCAGGTGGTAGAATTTAAACTTTCCCGTGATGATCTTGCCGTTGCTATACTGCAAAGCACACTTAAAGTTTACTATCGACGATTTCTTGCCCGCGACGAGGGCAATTGCATCGCCACCGGCCATCAGTTCGTTTCGCATCCAAAAGGATGAGTAGGCGTGGAAGGAGTCACCAATTTGTTGCCACACGGGCAACGGGTAGGCGAAATCATTAAAATCATCGTCCTTTGTGGAGTTCTCCAAACGCATTATCAGGGCAGCATCCTTCCGGCCGAAGAAGTTCACCACCTGCAGGATGTACTTAAGTCGATTGTTCTCGCTTTTGTACATGAAAAGGACTATCACACTTATGGCGGAGATCACGAGTAGGAGTAGCTGCTGGTATTTTCTCATTTTTATTGCTAATTAATGAGGCTTTAATAGGTTTTAATTCAATTGTTTACATTTATTTATCTTTTTTCGAGTACGGGTCAGAGTGGAATTTTGACAGTTCTACGTGAAGTTTGTTGTGGGTTAGCGAGTACAAAGCAAGCAAAATAAAACAGTGGCTCTCAAAATTGACGTAACGTTGCTCGAATTGAAATATACAACATGAAATTAACCGCTTCGATAGGTTCCAGTGATTTTGAAAAGCTAAAAATTTGACAACAATGGCTTGTCGGAAAGATGCAAACAATGGAGGTTCAATCTTTGCCAGATAGATCGGAATTCACAATGCACAAATTTGTTGTTTAGTCCTAGTCTTTCTCAGGACATTTTAAACAGAGTAAGAGTTTGTTGAGAAAATTATATTGCATTTGAAAAAACACAATAAAAAAGTTGAAGTTATGTTCGCGGAAAATAAAAGACCATCTCCGTTAATGTTTTGTTTTTGTTTGGTTATGTACATAATACATGCCATAAATGTGCAAAAACTATAAAAAGATCAAATTATTAATTTTCGATTTATACTATACATGCACGCAATAAGTTGCACAACTCTTTATGTAGAAAACTACATGGTTGCCTATTGAAATTTCCCCACCAACATTTTTCACGTTCACACTATCCGACAGAACTTAATCCATTTTATTGTGCTGCCGGAAATATTAAAACTACTCATATAGCTACATGAATAAATTGCTGTCTTCTTTTGTCCTAAATACTATTTTCTGTTTTTTCAAAATTATCACAAATTTATTAAAAACTTAAATTTTTAGATAAAATCTTTTGCTTTATTGCAATTCTTAAGCTTTCATTGCTCTAAGAATGTTGCATGACATTGCCGGTGCTGGTCACACTTTTCATTCGATTTTCCAATAGACAATCAAATTTTACTCTCATTCTACACGATTTCTTGACATTCGACATGCTGTGTGCGTGGTTATATAGTGTAAAGTTACCTTAAGTGAAACACACTGTGAGCGCAACGACATCTACCTGTCGATTATTTTCCTCCTTTTTTTCTTGCCATTAGGCACCATTGGTTTCTGTGTATTTTACTATGTCATATTACTACGTAATAAAGAATTCAATTTTAGTTTTTGGTAAAGACGCACGCCTTTGATTTTCTTTTAACACGCAATCCTCATATTGCACCACGAATTTCATAACAGAGCCACACTGTTACATGGCGCAGCCGGTATCTCAACCTACATACAATAAAGAAACAACAAACACCCGACAACAAAATGTCTCTCGTCCAGCAACTCTTAGAAACGACCATCGACGCAGAAATTCTGAACCAGTTCACGAAGGATGCACTCCAAACAGAAGTCAAATCAAGAGGACTGGAAACAACAGCAACAACAAAAGATGAGTTAATTCAAATCATAATCAAACACAATAAAATCCTATCTACCCTTAAAGCAAGGAAAATCGAACCATCAGCAGGTACTTCTAGTTCGGTAGGGACTTGTCCAGCAGTTATTCAGACTGTCGTCATCAACCCAGACATGACGCAAACGATTTTGGAATGCAACGGGGAAGATAGCAACTCCACCGAGCAATTCATAAAATCCATCGAAAAAGCCGCAAAAATAAACGGATGGAGTGACGAGGTTAAATTAGTATTCTGCACCAGCAAATTAACGGGCATTGCAAGAAACTGGCAGAACTTCGAAGGCGATTCAAGGGACGACTGGAATATATGGCTCAATTCATTCAGGAAACGATTCATAAAGACACCAACATTACGCGAATGGAATGACAGAGTAAATGCACGTATCCAACGGCCGAACGAATCTATAATCCAGTACTTCAGCAGTAAGTTAGATATTATTTCTAAGCCCCCAAAGAATGTAAATATTCCTACGGAAGATCAAATTGCGTATTTACTCGAGGGTGTTGCTGACAATACAGACCGCCGTATTCTACGCATTGGCACACCTTCGACCATAACCGAACTATTCGAACTGGGGCAAAAACTTGACGATGACACAAAACACACCAGCAAACAGTTCCACAACACAACAACAATGTATCGCAACACTAGAACGCCACAGTCCTTTACAGACAATAATTTCAAGAAACCAGCATACACAGAAAATACAAAAATAAATACTTATGTATGCCCACGCTGTAAAAAAGGTCAACACCCCGTTTCGCAATGTCCAATACCATGTTACACATGCAATAGAACTGGTCATTCACTGAGCAACTGCCCAAATAAACCATCTCCAAAACAAGCAAACTGCGCATTGAAGTCAAAAGGTGGTGATCGAGGCTTACCCATCGTAGATGCCTATGCATTCGATGGAAAACCTATTTCCACTCTTATCGATAGCGGTGCTGAACAGTCAGTAATCGATCGTCGTTCTATACCACCTGATTATGCAGTTCAAAAATACGAAGGCTCAGCAATAACTTCCATTGACAATGAGTGTAGACCTGTAGGACAAATTGACCTATTCGTTGCAGTAGGCGACATATGTTGCACATTTGGTCCTGTAGCGGTGGTAAAGAATGCACCAATACCACTGATACTCGGCAGCGATTGGAGAAAGGCCAATAACATCACCATAACTGTCGAAACGAACGGAGATGTCCAATTAAAACAAAATACGAACTCAGGCTACACCACACACACAAATATAAATTCCTGCATATTAAAACAAAGCCAGTCTATACCACCATGTATTCTAAAAGAAGTCGAACATCAAATCTCAACATTTCCGAAATCTATATCTCCAACACAAATTCAAAAATTTCGAGAAATAGTCAGCAACAATTTACAAGCCTTCTCGACAGACAACGAGATTTTAGGATACTGCACCATAGATCAACATTCCTTACGTACAATAGATGATATACCAGTTCGCAGAAAGCCCTACCGCTATTCATGGAGCGACCGCCAGTTCATAAACGAAACATCATTGAGACAAATACCGGCGATGAGGAAGAGTTGCCAACTGAACAATATTCTACGAGTGATGGGTCATCAGTATATCAAATGGAAGATAGTGACAAAGAAGAAGACATTGAGGAAATCGTCGACCGGAAGGATACAGCACCGGTTCGCTCCCGAAAACCACCAAGATGGCTCCAAGACTATGAGAGGTAAATTGCCAGGAGTCAATTTTACAAGAAGGGGTCGTGTGAGCGCAACGACATCTACCTGTCGATTATTTTCCTCCTTTTTTTCTTGCCATTAGGCACCATTGGTTTCTGTGTATTTTACTATGTCATATTACTACGTAATAAAGAATTCAATTTTAGTTTTTGGTAAAGACGCACGCCTTTGATTTTCTTTTAACACGCAATCCTCATATTGCACCACGAATTTCATAACAGAGCCACACTGTTACACACACTTTAATTTATTTGCTTTCGCATTTATTTTAGAGAAAAGATGCTCGGCGTTCCTTGTCGCCTCGATCTTCGTGGTTGGGATTATAAGATTGGAGCTAATACTAAAAAAAAATTGTTTTCCGAGTTGAACTCAGCCATTTGTTAAAACCGAAGCGACGTTTAATAAATTTGCATTTATGTGTTATTGCCCAACTTGAGTTTTATAACTTGGGTTTTGGTAGGTTTCTCAGTTCGAACTGCAGGCAAGTCAAGTCGTTTTAAATCTTCTCCATTCACCTACTTACTGCAATTAAATTTGATTAACCTATTTAAACTGACGTCATGTTTTCTTTATTTTGTATTCGCTGAGTTGTACATAGTTCTGCAATCACGCACTGCGTCATAGCATCAATAGTCTATATATACCCCCAAAAATCAGTTCCCTATTTGTTTTTGCTTCATTTTGCAATCGCGAGCACCATGAATTAAATAACACAGTCTCAAGAAATTCATAATAAAAGCAATTTATTACCCTTCGTTCATTGCACTTTTCAGAGGTAAACACAAAATATTTTACGGGCTTAAAATTTGACCACTAACTTTACTTTTTTGACTTGTCGAGAGGGAAATTACCGACTTTTAACTCACACTTAGTTGTGAAAATCAATCTCGCCTTTAGGCTTATTCTTGCGATTTTATCTTTTGTAAAAAAGATATTTAAAAAAAATTACCAAGTGTGTGCTTAATTATTACGTTGCTCAATCATTTTTAAAAAAATATTGATCGTCTGTACCATCCCTTATGTCGATAACAGTGTTTCGTTACATTTTCAATAAAATAATTACAATTTTGTTTAATAATTTGAGTACAAGAATTTCCAACATATATATTCAAGGGAGTAGGTTTCACTTTTATGGAGAGTTGGAGCTGGCCTCTCAAAATAAGTTAAATCGATTTTTTAGTACTCTGAAATATCAAAATCGAAATATCGTTTTTCACAAATTCGCACTCATTCACCGTGCTGCTGATGTATATGCAGCTTAAAACCATACAACGCAACGTAAGTACTCGCTACTCGCTACACTTTACTCGTTGGTATATATGAGCCCTGCGCGATGAGCCGGCATCTTCAGCATTTTTTCTTTTTCTGACGGAGGCTTCATTTTGTGAACTATATTTCTTTTGGTGGGTGCGAGCTTCCTCCTGCGTTGAAATAAACTGCGGATCTCTTATTAAAAGCAATTTAATTCAGATCTTAAATTATATGAAATTTATTTATTTTTAGTACGAAATTCATATAAAACAATTAAATGGTGAGTGTGATTTGTATTTATGCGATAAAATTGAGTTTTTAGTTTTGCAAAAAAAATTGTCGTGTGTTTCTCGCTGTGGACGCCATTTTGAGTGAGCACAAGTCGGCGTTGATAATACATTTTTTTTTACCGGAAAAATGGGTGTTTCCACAAAATAAATTGATAAATGAAATTTAAAAATTTACTTGTGATTATGAGTCAAAATGTGTTTGATGTGATAAAAGTAAAAAATTTTGGTTACAAGTAGTTTTTCCTTTGTTCCTGTGAATTCATGTTTTAAGTCACCCTCTTTGAATTATCGTCGTTCTGCGAATAAATATGAGTGAGTGGGTGTTTTAAAATGGAAGTATCCTATTGAGTGCTAGGTTAAGGCTTTTCCTCACACTTGTGTACCCTTAATTTGGTATATATTTCAAGCGTAAATTGAAGGTGAACTTGAAGGTCTTCCCAGTTGGCGTTCTAGAGTCAATAGATCTGCAAAAATCTATTAAAAGGTGCCTAGATGTTTTACACCGTATTAAGATGTAAGTTTGAGACTTGTAATCGTGAATAAGTTCATAACGAGGCGTACTCGAGTTGAAGGTATATATTACCTGCTTCGCGGAATCAGGTCTCCCCAAAAGTGTTTGTCGGTGTTATACTGATGCAGACGGTGTTCCCTACTGTGCCTTCAGCTTTGCCCTATTCCCTTCTTCACTCTTTTTATCCGGTCAATGGTATTATCACTGCCAATTCTTTCGCCGACATGGTTACTACAGTAAACTTCAGAGCAATTTTTTTTTTCTTACAATGTTTGACGTGGTTCTTAGCGGTGAAGAGTTTCGGTGAGATGAACTCGGTTCTTGGAGATTCTGCACCAGCCCTAAAACACCGCCCAGAGGTGGTGGTGGTCCGAATAAGGTGTCCTTTATTGAAACAGTGGCCAGGATACAACCTGCGGTCGCACTATGACCGATTTCACTTTAGTCTATCTAACAATTCTAGTGAGTCGCAATCAGTTAAGTTTAATAAGCACAACGCCGTACTTTCGCTGATTTGGGGTGCTGGAAATGAATGCAGCACCAAAGCCATAAAAGCTATATACACGATCACAGTTGGAGATTGGCTGTGAAAAACGGGTTTGTTTCGTATTGTTTTCTCACTTGTCCTGAAGGAGCGACTGAAAAAGAAGTTCTGCTTTGAGGCTTTCCAAAATTGTCTAACCAACAAAAAAAAAAAAAAAATCACCAAAATCGATTCAATAATTTTGTATTTATACAGGCAAACTTGGTATTAATATAGTGTCATCCAACAAGAGGTGTCATTTTAAATTTCGCGCCATTCTTGAAATGTCAACATTCAACTATCATTGTGATAAGTGAAAACTACTGTGTTATTAAATACACACTCGCACAACGTGTTAAAATAGTGAAAATTCACTAAAAAACGATGGAAATATCGCGGAAACCTTTCGTAAAGTTCGCACTGCTTTTGGTCATCATCAAGCGCCTTCTCGTACAGCTATAGTGAATTTAATCGATAAATTTGAACGTCTCGGACAGTTTAGTGATGTGAAGACTCCAACTCGTGTTCGTCCGGCGAGGTCAGCTGAAAATATTGCCGCCTTAGTGATCGTGACGATCACTGGAATTGGGCCTATCCGCAACCACTTTGCACCGCATTTTGCATAAAGACATTGTTCCAGTAAAATTGAAGCTGAAGCAAAACTTTCGCTTATTGGGTGTTGGAAATGAATGATCATGATATTTTACACAAAATTATTCTGAGTGATTAGGCTCATTTCCTTTTGTCAGCACCAAAGCCATAAAAGCTATATACGCGATCACAGTTGGAGAATGGCTGCGAAAAATTGGTTTGTTTCGTATTGTTTATTCACTTGTCCTGAAGGAGCGACTGATAAAGAAGTTCTGCTTTGAGGCTTTCCAAAATTGTCTAACCAACAAAAAAAAAACACCAAAATCGATTCAATAATTTTGTAGTTATACAGGCAAACTTGGTATCATTTTAAATTTCGCGCCATTGTTGAACTGTCAACATTCAACTATCATTGTGATGACTTTTGATAAGTGAAAACTACTTTGTTATTAAATACACACTCGCACAACGTTTGAAATAGTGAAAATTCACTACAAAAACGGTGAAAATATCGCGGAAACGTTTCGTAAAGTTCGCACTGCTTTTGGTCATCATCAAGCGCCTTCTCGTACAGCTATAGTGAATTTAATCGATAAATAAGAACGTCTCGGACAGGTTAGAGATGTAAAGACTCCAACTAGTGTTCGTCCGGCGAAGTTAGCTGAAAATATTGCCGCCTTAGTGATCGAGATGATCACTGGAAATGGGCCTATCCGCAACCACTTTGCACCGCATTTTGCATAAAGATCCACACACAATGCCGTACTTTCGCTGATTGGGTGTTGGAAATGAATGAACAAGATCATGATACTTTACACAAAATTATTCTGAGTGATGAGGCTCATTTCCTATTGTCTGGGTACGTAAACAAACAAAACTGTTGCATCTGGAGCTCCGAAAACCTAGGAGAAATAGTGGAATAACCTTTCCATCCACAACGAGTGACACTTTGGTGCGGTTTTTGGGCTTGCGGTATCATCGGGGCATATTTTTTTTCGAAAATAATGCTGGTGCGACCGTTTCAGTGAATGGATTGCATTATCGAACGATGTTGACTGACTTTTTTTTTTGCTTGGAATTAATGCTATGGACGTCACATGTGACACAGCTGGTGGCTCTACTGCCTGACAAATTGCCTGGACGTGTGATTTCTCGAAATGGAGTCTTCAATAGGCCGAGATCGTGTAATTTAACACCATTAGGCTTTTTCCTTTGGGTCTATGTTAAAGATAAAGCCTACGCCAATGCTCCTCCAACGATTCATGCACTAAAATAAAATATTAGAGCTGTTATTCGCGAAATACGGCCGCAATTATGTGAAAACGTAATAAAAAATCAAAACAAAGACGATTTGTAGGCAGAACCGATGCGGACATTTGGCAGATATTGTATTCCATTACTAGCCCCAGAGTTTGTACTTTAGATTAAAATAAAAATATCACCACTTTTCATAAAAATTTTGCGTTTTGCTATTGATTTAAAGTGACACCTCTTGCTGGATGGCCCTATATAATGGGGAATTTCGAAAAGTGGGTTTCATAATTATGTCTGAATTTTCATTTTAACCCAAAAGCTAAAGTTACTATGATTTGCAAATAAACAACATCCGACAACGTATGCTCTGATGCATATGTGGGTGCAATTACGTGCGACCTAGTAAAAAAATCCTGAAGTATCATCATGACACTGAATTATGCGAAGGACACTTGTTTTAGAAATGCCAGCTTCTGCGGCAAATTTATATTGTTATTTGTTCCACAAATTAAATATTTCGTAAGTAGTAAACTACTTCACGTAGTTTACTTCAAATGATTCTCGTCCTCAGCGAAAGATCTTGGACATGTTTTTAATTATTGCAAATGATGGACAAGTAAACAGCAGCCATATTTTTTGAACTTACTCGACTATGACTAAACTGATAAACTTACATGGAAATGTGAGAAGGACGGACATTTGGTGTAAAAAAAAGATGGAAATGATTTTGGGTGGATATTCTTTTTTTTTCTATTATGGAAAAGGCTCAACAATTGCATTAGGTACTGAACACACATTGCTTTTCAATTAATTTGCCTAGGTCAAACATTTCCCTACTTTTCAAAATTTTGTACCGTAATGCTATCGTATGGATTCCATTATTATTTACGTTATCAAGGCAACTGTTAACGATTGAGGGTGGCCGTGGTGTAGTGGTAACATCATCGCTTGTCACGCTGTTGATTCACGGTTCGAATCCTGATGTCAAGAATCATGTATTTATTTCGCATGAAATAAATAAAAAAGTCGATCACTTGCGAAAGCTAAGACACCTCTACTGTGAAGGCATAACACTGGCAGTGGGGTGGTCATATGGCCAAACTGCAACTTGATCGTGATGATGACATCAGGAGGATGGAAAGAAATACAGTGAATCATAAGCAACGACAATAATATACGTGCAAATTATAAAAAAAAAAAAAAAATATCGATTTCATCATACGACTTGTCCTGATCACGTATAATATTTTAAACGCTACCATTTAATCTATCGGCAGTAAATGCTTTTTTGACCAGCAACATAAAACTATTTAATTACCAATTATTTAATGGTTTTTCAATCATAAGAAAAATATTTTTTGATCAGAAAAGTAGAAAATCAGCAAATTAGATCATCTCAAAAATAAAGCAAATTCAGCAAAAAATAAATTATTTGATCGCCAGAACATATTTATTTTACTAGCAAAAATAAAATTCCCAGCGCAAAAATTAAAATAAAGCGCAAGACGTTTATAAGAAAAGTACTGTTAAACGTATTTTTTAGGAAAAAAAAACTGGTACGCCATCTGTTAACATACATCCACCATAACTCAAAAATCAAATTTGATCAAAATCGCAGCCGTTTTCGATTTAGGGATTAGAATGAAAAATTCCGCCTCGAATAATTCTAGAAATGAAGTTTGAAGAAAATCCGTCCAGCCGTTTAGGCTACAGTCGACCATACATGCAGACAGAATTGAGAGGCCTACTTTAATGAGTTTCTCTATCATAGTAATGTCGGATTTGATCAAAATCTCGAGATCGAACATTTCCAGGAAACAAATACATGGCCTTATATAGTAGGTGCAAGTAAAAATGACCTACAAAAATGTTACGAATTACATATATGCAAAACAAAAAACTATTATTTTCTAAAATTTTCAATCGCTAAGTTCTTGAATTATGATACATTTTTTCCTTATTTTTTTTTTTTAAGCATTGATTCTTCCTGCTGATCAAATAATTCATGTTTCCTAATCTTTTATTTTTTCTGCTGATTTGCTTTTTAATTTTCATCAAAAAATTACTTTTTGCTGATCGAAGAATGAATTTTTTTTTGCTGATAAAATATTTTTCTGCTAGTTAATTACTTTTTTTGCTAGCATATTTGGCTAATATTAAATACTTAAATAGGATAAACTCTAGAGAACCGAGGGGACTGTTGTTTGGTGACTTTGAATGTCCCTAAGTGTTCTGGAAGTTTCTTGGATATGAACCAAACATACATTTTTTTAAATGAGAATAAATACTTTGGGGAAACCAAACGCAAGTTCTCGTATATTAAGAAAATAATTGTCTGAAAGGAAGATTTGAATTTTTTTGTGAAAGTTAATGGAAGGACAAGTTGGCTGGTGACTCTGTGTCACTTACCAACTTACAACTTACCTTTTTTATATGGAATGATGTTTAGAGAGAAAAAAGTCACTTTTCCTATCCATGCAAGATAGTGGTATTGGACTGAAACATTGAAAGGATAGACGGAGGACCGAGATAACATGAAAAACACGGTGTCTCCGTCCGAAATGTGTCGTGTTAGCAACCCAATAAACGCAACTAGTTGAAACACTGTGGATAACTTTATGAGACTCGGACTTGTGTGTTAATAACACCCACCTTCGCCATTCGTACAGATAATATTCGATAAAATAATTAATTCTAACGCAAACTCGAATCAAATTTAATAATAAAAAAAAATCATCATACACGAATAGATTTTTGATTATTTCAAACCATTTCTATTCTCTTTTCAGGAATATCCCTCGGTTTTTGTACGAAGTCTTGTTCCTAACGATATCTATTAGAAACTTTAATTATCTTAGCATAGTTTCCAATTCAGCTCATGAGTAATCGGGAGGCTGAACTTGATAGAATCACTGTTAAAATTCATAATATGAAACGTAGCGCATCGCGCGATTCACCAAGGAATAAACGTAGAGGTAGTATGGGTCGTTACGATAATGGAGGCAGTTCTGACGAGCGTATGTCACCCGATCGCTTACGTCGGCGTATGGCAAGATCACCGAGCCCCCGTGCTCGTTATATGTCACCCCATCGTGAGGATTATGTGCGTGTAGCGACCGATAGGCCTACCTATAAAGTGCTGTGTGTCAGTGCATTGCATCCGAAAGCATCGGATGAATTCATCAAGGAGACTCTCTACAGGGAGTATAAGAAGTTTGGAGACTTCAGTATTAGAATAGCTCATGATCTTGACGAAAGGGTTGCCTATGTATGCTTTCGTACGCCCGAAGATGCCCGCGAGGCTAAGCATCATAAACCGAGGATTATACTGTATGATAAAATCGCCTTGGTCGAGCCAGTGTATGAGTCGTCGTCGCGCAATGAATATAGAGCCCGCCCACGTTCTATTACACCGCCGCCAGAGTATGATCGTCATTATTATCCCCGATCACCAGTGGCACCACCTGGTCCACCGGAGAGACGTCGTCCTCCTATGGACCCATACGATCGCTATGGACCACCACCACCAGGACCGATGCATCACCCGAGAGAATTTCGTCCTGTGGTGCATCACGAGTATTTACCACCTCGTGGGCCACCGATGCATCATGTGCCGCCACATATGCATCCACCACCGCATCACTACATGCCGAGGCACATGGTTCCAAGACCACACATCCCATATGAGAAGCCCGAAAGCAAGAAAGACAAGTTTCCCAATTACTTGCATCACGTTCAGCCAGAAGATGATCCACTCGCCACGCGAACACTGTTTGCTGGAAACTTAGAGATCAACATCTCTGACGAGGAACTTCGTCGCATCTTTGGAAAGTACGGCATTGTTGAAGACATCGACATTAAGCGCCCACCACCGGGCACAGGCAACGCATTCGCGTTTGTGCGATATCAGAATCTTGACATGGCTCACAGGGCTAAATTGGAACTGTCTGGTCAGTATATTGGCAAGTTCCAATGTAAAATTGGCTACGGTAAGGCAACACCAGCAACTCGCATTTGGATTGGTGGTTTGGGAGCATGGACTTCTGTCACTCAGCTTGAGAGAGAGTTTGATCGTTTCGGCGCCATTAAAAAAATTGAATACCAGAAGGGGGACACATGTGCTTACATTCAGTATGAATCCGTTGAAGCTGCTACATCTGCAGTGAAGGAAATGCGTGGTTTTCCGCTCGGTGGGCCAGGAAAGCGTTTGCGAACCGATTTCTCGGAAATTGCAGGTCAAATTGCAGCTGGATTCAAACCGAAATCAACAACGCCAGCGCCATATGAGGAAGGTGCCGAGTTCCGTAGAGGAGAATACGAATATCATGAGCAGCACTACGATGAAATGGCAGCATATCATCACCCAGCAGCGCATTATCATCACCCGTATCCACCTCGTGGAGCACATAGAGGCCGCGGTGTATATCGCGGACGCGGGGCTTACCGGGGTGGATATCACAATGACGTACACAGGCCACCACCAGCTGGTGCGACAGAGGAAGAATGGCGTCGTCCACCTCCTGGTGAATTCGATAGAGCTCGTTCGGGCTCAAGGGAACCCGGTGTGGATAGATCACGATCACGTTCTCCAAGACGTCGTAGCCCCGACTCTGATTCGGACTCATCGTCACGACGCAATGGCGCACTTAGCGCAGCGCGCACTCTCACAGACATTTCAAGAAAATGTAGCACACTGTGGGAAGGCTCCTTGATACTGAAGAGTTCTCTATTTCCTGCCAAATTCCATCTCACCGATGGTGACTCTGACATTGTTGATTCTCTGATGCGAGACGAAGACGGCAAGCACAACTTACGCATCACACAACGTCTACGCTTGGATCCACCCAAGCTGGAGGACGTACAAAAGAGAATTACTTCATCGTCAGCGCATGCTATATTCCTTGGGTTGGCTGCTTCGACAGCCGCTGTACCAGCTGACGATGCAGCAGGAGGTGTACAAACACGTCCACTTCGTAATTTGGTGTCGTATTTGAAGCAGAAGGAAGCGGCTGGTGTAATATCACTTCTCAACAAAGAGACAGAGGCCACTGGAGTCTTGTATGCATTCCCACCATGTGATTTCTCTACAGAACTCTTGAAGAGGACGTGTCACAGCGTCACCGAGGAGGGCCTGAAGGAAGACCATCTGGTAATCGTGGTGGTGCGCGGAGGAACAGCTTAAATGCGTAAAGGTAATTTGATAATCATTATTATTTCTTTTTAGGTGGGCCTGCGGTCATAAGAAAAAAAAGGTCAAGTTTAAGAGAAATGTATTCCCTGTTGTGTTGAACTATTTGAAACTTATTCTTGTTGAATGTCGAAATTCATGCTCTTATATTTATGATAATTAATGGTTCTACAAAGCTTGACGATTGAAAAAGCAGACAGGTTCGTTTCAGTCACGAGCTTTATATAAAGGCACAGCGATCTATGTGAAATATGAAATATCTGCGTAAATTTGCCGGTGCAGATTTTCAGCACTTTTTGGGTGACGATGACCTTACCAGTTTATCATTAATGTTGGGATTCGGTGAATTCCATAGCTCCAGGAATTTCAGAGTGTATGCGTTATTTTAATAATGTTAACAGTTTTAGTGTTCCCTGTAAACTTCTGCAAAGCAGAAAAGTTCGAGCTCCTTCTCAGTTTCGGCCAACGAATTTAATGTTCCGTGTCCCTATGTGTCATCTAAAAATTCAACAATATCCTTGGTAATCTTGTTGTACATCAGTGGCGTGGGGTGAGATTTCAAGAGAGGGAAGCCGAAAAAAAGTTTAAGTAAAATGTTTTAGTCAAGACTTACCATTTTGGTGCTTATTCGAAACACAGACTTAAGATATGCAATCCAAGCCACCTTTGTTATATTTTAAGTCATTGGAATTTACGTAGACATCTCTAAGCATATCCGTATTAAAATGCTTATAAAGTTGAAAAACATCAAGCTTTTTAAGTGAAGGGGTAGTGTATAAAACTTTTAGTTCATTTTTTAAAGTAGTAAAATTAAAAATGATCGATCTCTCTCGATCTCTTGCTTCGCAAGCTCTATGTCAGTTTGTTTATTTTGAAGTAAACTAAAAAGAATATCTGTTTTTGCAAATATGACCGAAGTAACATGCAATAAAAAACAGAATTCTTTGTCCTGCAGTTTGTGCAACAAACTTTCGGACATAACCTGGTTCACATAAAATCTGTTCAAAAGTTTTTATAATAATCTTCTCTGCAATTGAATAAGACGTTCACTATACGCGAATGATATTGCCCTCGAGTCTCTGATACCCCGGGCATTCTTCGATCAGCAATTGTCTTTAGCAGATTGGTTCTTTTCGATGATTTATTAAAAAACCTAACGATACTACTAACAAAGCCAAAAAATAATTTCAACTCAGGAATGCTTTCTAACGATTTAGATAACACTAGATTCAGAACATGGGCATAACAGGGAATAAAAATAGCCATTGGGAATATATTCCGGATTCTTATTTAGACTCCACCATGGCCACCGGACATTACGGCCGCACCATCGTAGGACTGACCTATTAACTTTTCTTTACAGTTAAAACTATATAAGACATTTATAATTTTGTCGCACAATTTTGTTGCACAATAATATAATAACCGCGTTTCGATCGACACTCACATCAAAGAAACCTAGAAATCTTTCTTGTATTCTATTTTCTATTAAATAACGCACTACAATACTAAGCTGTTCTCTGTGGCTCACATCTGGTGTTTCATCGACCATCGCAGATACAAATTTTATTGAACTGATTTGATCCTTAATTTCGGATTTGATGACTGCAACGATACTATGTATTAAGTCATTTTGAATGTCATTTGAGGGGCCGGAAAAAAATTGAGTTTTGGGAACTTGAACTTTGTTCTAAAAGCGAATCCATTAAATGGTCGTACTTAGCCAAGTATGAAATATAATTACCGCGATTATCTGATCCAGATTTTTCGTCGTGACCACGGAATGCCAGCTCTTGTTTTCCTAGAAGAACTACAGTGTCTATGAAACGCTTTATTAAATCGCGATTGCGATCAACTTTTCTATTATGAGCCTCGTAAGAATTCCCTAAAGAAGTCTCTATGCGATATTCGCCAAATTCATGCAAATGCAAGCAGCTGCGTATATGCTTTTCCATTTGAATATGTTTTTTGGAAGAATTAGTAAAATTGTTTATATCAAAGAAACTTGTGTGACTCCAAACACTAGGAGAATTAGAAAAAAGAAGGCAAGGAAAAAATATTCTATTTAATTCGCAACTGCCAGTCAGCCAAGGATTCTTTTTGTAAATAGACTCATGGAAATGTTTCTGATACCCATCCTTTCGCGTATAATCAATTTTCATTGATGGTGTCGAGCGACCTAGTTCTATAATATTTTTTTTTTGCAAAAAAGAAAGCTTACTGAACTCTTGGGTTTCTTTTAGAAGAAAATCAGTTAAACACTCAAAATTAACTAGAGACATCTTGTCTAAGAATAATAAGAATGTTCAATGGGGCACCTCTTGAGTAGATTTATAATTACTTACTTGGTATATAGCTAATAACCATTAATAATATTAGCTCACTCACTATTTCATAATAATTTTTTAATTTAAAACTGTAACCTAACTACCAATGTGTAATTGCTAATTTTTTTAATTTTTCTAATAATTAGCAGTCACAAAAATCACAAAAATTTGCATACGAATTTTCAATAAATCACACACAATTAAACAACCGATTTGCAACTGTCATTTCAAATTTGCAAAAAAAAAAATAATACGAAGAAATTATACTTAACGAGTTTAAGAAAAACCTCAAACGCCGTTCGAACCACTACATCACCCAAACTCCAGTTATTCAGAAGAGCAGGTTTCTCACTCCTCAAATAGTGAGTGCTATTCTGCTTTTCACTCTCATAATTAGCCTCTGCGGCATTTGTCATTGTTATAAAAATTAAAAACTGCCCGAGTTGTAACTTTTTTGACAACGAAGCTAAACATTTTTGGAATCAATTGTCACCTGTCTATTAAGTCCTCCATTTTCCTCTATTTTTCCCAAAAGTGTTGTCTTACAACTTAGAGCGACTTGATCCTCCTTGTTGATTATCATCCTTCTGATGCCTTTTGTAAATAATTCACAAATTTTGTCCCTTGTCTGCCTGCTGTTCCTCTTCCTTCGACTTATTCTTGTAGGCAGCGGCTGATGTTTCTTATTACTTGTCTCAGATATTTCAGCTTTCGTTTTTTGATTGTGTTTCTGTCCATGATATTTTTAGAACTCTTCGGAACATTCCAAATTGGCTTGCTTAAAGTCCATTTCTTAACTTCATACATACATAAGGGTAGGCCATAGGTAATAATTAGCCTTTTTTTAAAAAAAATAAAAATAAAATATTACTGAAACTCACTGCCACTCGCACTTGTTCGATTCTACATTTTATCTTTTCGGTTGAATTTGTTTTAGTTTAGAGTTGAATTGCATTCGGAATTATGTATTTTAATGTATCCGATTTTTAGTTCTACATTGGTAACATTTCTCTTAGAGACCATCATATACTTTGTCTTTGGAATGTTTTTGAGGCCATGTTCATTGCTCACTCTATTTAGTTTATTAAGCATCGAGTTTAAAACTTTTACATATCCTTTTTGATTATAATATATGTATTCAATTGCTGAGCGCGGCGGCCAATTCAGGGTTTTCGGCCACTGAGGCATTCACAGCGGCTACAGTGTGTTCAACAAAAATGTGCGACTAAAAAACCAATGAAAAATGCCAGAATTTTATTACATCATATTTTTTTTTATTAAAGTATATGTCAAAACGAATTGCGCAATTATATTAGTAGGGAGTCCAGTCAGCATTATTATTTATAATTGCTTGGCATCGTCTAGTGCAACTTTCAGTTAATTTTTGCGCATATTCTAAACTTAGGCCTCTCCGAATTTGCTTCAAGACCCGCGCAAGTTGTTTTATCGTGCGTATTTCTTTTTTTTCCCTTAAGCCTCTGCTTCATTAAAACCAACACATTTTCTATTGGATTCGGATCAGGACTTTGGGACGGCCAATCTAACGTCTCTATATGTCTCTATATCATTTTCCTCTTTTTAACGCGTGCAAGGCGACTCCGATGTTTTGGACAGTTATCCTCTTGCAAAATCCAGTCGTAATTGTTTGGTACATACAGAGATACGACAGACTTTAGCAAACCCTTTTGGTATAATTTTACCATGAATAGTGGATAGAGGATTTGTGTGAATACTATTAACTTTCCGAATCCTTTGGCCGAGAAGCATCATGTTGCAGAAGAAACTTTTCATCTTTTTTTGTCCAGGCTTTCTTCCAATAATTATAAACAAAAAAAAAAAAAGATGACTCATCTGTAAATATGGTGTTGCTCCAATCCTGGTCCAAAATTGTGCGTTGCCTAACTTTGCCTTTTTTCAATATGTTTTTGGGTCAGTAGCGGTTTAGGTTTGGTACTCCAGTTTTTGATGCCAGATTCTGCCAAACGGTGTGATGGACACTTTAATTCCTTTCCTGGAAAATTTTTCTTTTGCGTTCCTCAGACTAATTGTGGAGTTTTTCACAAATTACTTTATTGTCCTTACTGTGGATGTCCTTGCGTTGGTCTCTCTACCTGACCCATCATCGATATTACCGCATTGCGTATACCTCTTTGTCCACTTTCTCACAAATGCCTCTGATGTTTTTAAATATTTTGCTGCCGACTTAATACTCATTTGCTGCCCTTTTAGGTGAGTTACTAAGAAACACTTTTGAAATGCTTTTTAAAAACCGCACTCATTTTGTAATGATGTTATACCGCCATAGTATGGAAATATACTGAGGAAATGAAAACAATGCGCGATCGGCAGTTAAATGCAGAAAATAATTTGGCTACAAACATGCGTGTGTGTGAGTAAATTGCAAGGAATAATTTAAAGGACGTTTTCCTGGAACACACTATGTTTTCGCTTGATCGAGCATTACGATCATGAACAAGCCTTACGACGACATCACAAACTCTCGCGGTGGTTAAACGATCCATATTGACAAGAACAAACTACCTGTCACTATGAATGACAGATGCCATATGGCAGGGATGTGAAATCCCAACCTCGAAATGAATAATCCTGTATACTATATATGTATAGGGTGACTATACTGTATATGTAGAGGGTGACTAGATAAGAACGATAGAAAACCAAAATTAAATAAAACAACAACGGTGTGAGATACACACATATGTATAGGGTGACCAGATAAGAACGATAGGAAAATAAAGTTAAATAAAACAACAACGGTGTGAGATATCAAATTGATTCTGGCTTAATTTTTAAGCTACATTCATTATGTATGGAATAGCACACAGTGCTTCAAGCAGTCGGTCCAATTTTTGATCACTCGGTCCAATATGTGCGGCGTTATTTCGGCAATAGCGTTTCGAGTGTTGGCCTCGATCTCGTCCAAAGTGGTTGGCTTGTTAGCGTAGACTAAGGACTTACGTAGCCCCAGAGAAAATAATCGAGGGGTGTCAAGTCGCATGATCGCGGCGGCCAATTGATGAACGCTCGCCGTGAGATGACCACTTCGAGCGTTGCGTCGCTTGTATATCGAAGTTGTTGAGCTCTGGTCACAGAAAGTCGGTTAACATCGCTCTATACCGAGGACCATTGACGGTAACGGTGTCTCATTACCCATTTTGAAAGAAATATGATCCGATGAGGCCGCCGTGCCATAAACCGCACCAAACAGTCAATCTTTGTGGATGCATTGATGCTTGCTGGAACACTTGTGGATTGTGGTCGCTCCATTAACGGCAATTTTGCTTGGAATTTAGCCGCTGAGCCAAAAATGGACTTCGTCCGAGAAGATGATTTTTTGGCCAAAATCCGGATCTCCGGGTAACATTTCCAGCGTCCAATTAGCGAATGGTCGTCCGGCTTCAATTCTTGCGTCAGCACAATCTCATACGGATGTAGGCCCAACTTCAATCGCAAAATAAGCCTGGTTGACTCTGCTGATCGGTGCCGAATCGACATTTCTGGGTCTTCTTCAATACTGACAGCTGGATGTCATTGGTAACTTTGAGACAGCTGCTGAAACATAATAATTGGAAAAACTATCATTGCTATCCGGTCACCCTTTACATTGTCTTATTATTTAATTGTAAATTTTATATTAACTTTGTATAGATACTTTAATAAATGACAAATTTGTTTTTTTTATTTATTTATTTTCAGATCAGTTTTGCTCTTGGAAATTAGTAGACAAAAAAAAAAGAACAAAAATCTCTCAAATTAATTGTGAGAACAGTAGGTGGTAGAGTAACGTTCATCTTCGACGGTATTTTTCATTTATTTTTTAAATTTATATAAATTTAGCAATATATATGCTAAGAGAAGAAAAAAGAAAATTATATATATTAATTATAACATACAAGTGAATATGTTTGTGAAAGAAAATTTATCAAGTTTATTCAAAAGTTCTTAATATTAATTCTAAAAATAACTACTCTAGTGCAGTTTAGTGATTAAAATTCAAAAAATGACCGACGATTCTAGTTAAAATTTTTTCCCTAAAACCACGAAAAGGAGTTTATTATTATTATTTTTTTTTTATTTTTTCTGTTGTGTTACTCTTCTTAGTTTTAATTTTGATCAGAAAAGATATGATGTGCTAAATCATTTCATGGCATGTTTAGGTGATGATGATGCGTTATCATGGTGTAAAAAAAAAAAAAAAAAAATCGAAAATGTTCTTGTGATTTTGATGTTGTGCTTAAATCCTGACAACGGTTTAATTTAAAAATTTCGATGTAGTTTTCAACAACAAGTTAAATTTTTTTCCTAAAGGTGATGTGCTTCTGTTCTGATCTTTTTCCAATTATTCCCTCAATGTTTGTTCTCTCACAGTTAATCATGATCAAGTGATGAAAAAAGAAAGAAAAAAAAATGCATTTGATTGCATTAAAGTTGCGCAGATATGTAAGTTGTTCGCCATTTTTTTTTTTTTTTAAGATGTGAAAGTTTCAAAAGTGGGATCTGGGGTCAAGTTTTTTTCTCTACTCGATCCAGTCAAAATGTTAAATGATCCAGTCGTGAGAAATTGTGAATATGCCGAAACTTGGTTTCTTTTGCTGTTTTTTTATTTGAATTCAAATTCAAATTCAAAGTTCTTTATTCACGGTGGTGTGCAAAGTTAGTGCAAAACGAGTATGAAGGAATTCATCTTTCTTCAAGTCAAGAAATCAAATCTCTCTCTCTCAACCAAGGCAATATCAGAACGCCATGTAGCATTTGTTACAAAATTATTTTAGTTCAAAAGGTTTTGCAAATGTTACATTGTTTTCTTAATAATTGCCAACCATACAAGAGCACATGACATAAATTACGATTTCCGTCATAGACAGAATCCATAGAGTCGTAAGAACGAAATAAAGCAATAATGCAAGAACACAAACATATTTTTCTTTACAAAAAAAGAAAATGAGAAATATTGAATTTTTGTAGTTTTTTTTTTAAAAAAAAAGAAAATAAACTTTAAACTTTGCGAAAAAAAGAGAATACAAACTATAGTTATATGTGTAAGTTGATTGTGCAAAACAGAGAGAATATAAAAAAAAAAAAAAATTGTGCTTCTTCATTTTAGGTTAAAATTTAACGGATAAAAATGTATGAATAAAGTTTTAAAAAAAAAAGTTTCAATTCTTTTTCTGGTATTCTCTCAAGAGTTTTTGTGTTCATTTACGATGTAATTTCTTTTTTTTTTTTTCGTAATTTGGTGATTTGTGTGTGCGTGCAGTGGGCAAGACATCTGGTAAAATGAAGAGAAAAAGGTATCGAACAACAAAAGTGAAGTTAATTGGCGCAGTGAAGGCGGTGGAGCAAGTGTTTTGTGGGTGTCTTCGTTGAAAGTGCGTTTGCTGCAATTGGATTCATTTAAATTCAAATCTTTCTGTGTAGTTAAAAAGTGCTTCCAAGCTAAACGAAAAAAGGTTTGTGGTAAAATTAAGATATGAACCAAATATCAGTTTTACAGGCCATTTGTATTCCAATGAAACATTTCAATCGACTTTCAAAAAAAGTATCATATTATGCTTCTGTGATAAGCTGAGCGAACATTTTGTAATAAACTTGAACCTTGTGGCTGAACATTTGAAATCATTTAATGTGAATTTGATAGCGAAATTATATTTTTTATATAATGCATCTACTTAGGAATGGCTAAAATTTGCTAAAATCATCATCATTTGATTCACTCATTTTTAATACGTACTTCATTATACATTTAGCAGCAATCACTTTACCAACTTACACATTTTAACTTGAACACAACATCCTTTTAGGGGTATTATTCTAACAGCCGTACGTACATAGGTTTAGGCTATTATTGTAAAATTGGAAATCTCTCCGGGAGGTACAGGTTAGCATTCCAGTACAAATATCAGTATGGACAACCATATATGACTTTCATGTTACAATGTCAGGTTTGATATGCAAAATTTTACATGGGTGACATGATTATGGTTAAATGTATCTATTATACATAGATATCAAATATATACAATGTATGTGCAAAATTTTTAGGAATAATGTTTAAAAACCTCTCATCTGATTCCATGCAATTTGGCATGCCTTATGTATTGTTTATATATATACGAGGGTGGGTCAATAAGTCCGTGAAAAATGAAATAAGCAACACTCTTTTCGGTATAAAAACATTTTATTTTTCAACATAGTCTCCTTTTAGCTCTATACACTTCATCCAACGATTTCTCGGGCCCCTCCAAATAAGCGTTTGTTTCAGCGATGACCTCTTCATTCGACCCAAATCTCTTACGTCCGAGCTATTTCTTCATATTTGGAAATAAGAAATAGTCGCAGGGGGCTAAATCTGGGTAATACGAGTATGCTGGATGAGGGAGGAGTTCGTAGCCTAACTCATGCAATTTTGTCATTGCGACTGCGGACTTGTGCGCCGGTGCGTTGTCCTGGTGAAAAAGAACTTTTTTCTTCGCCAAATGCGGCCGTTTATGTTTCAAATTGGCTTGGAATCGATCCAGCAGCTCTGCGTAATATGCGCCAGTGATAGTTTTACCCTTTTCAAGGTAATCGATGTGATTAACACCGCGCGCATCCCAAAAAACTGTAGCCATGACCTTGTTTGCTGACAAACCCGCCTTGGCCTTCTTCGGCTTCGATTCACCAGGAGAAGTCCATTGTTTTGACTGTTCCTTGGTTTCTGGTGTGTTGTGGTGAATTCAGGTTCCATCCACGGTTACGAAACGGCGCAAAAACTCAGCCGAATTTTTCTGGAACATCGCCAAACACACCTTCGAAGTTGTCAATCGAATGCGTTTGTTGTCGATTGTGAGCAAACGCAGCACCCATCTTGCGGAAAGCTTTTTCATGTCCAAATATTTATGTAAAATCGAAATCACTGAGTCATGTGATAAGCCTGTGGCGTCTTCAAGCTCGCGCACTTTCACTCGCCGATCAACCATGGATTTTGTCCACCATTTCTGGTGTGGTGACCTCAATTGGGCAACCAGAAAGTTCGGCGTCACTTGTGCTTGAACGACCACATCGAAATTGAGTAAACCAGTGGTGAATGGTTCCAATCGATGGTGAAGAGTTCTCATAATATTTGTCAAGCTTTTGTTTGGTTTGCGTGATAGTTTTTTCTTGCAAAAAATAGTGTTCAATGAGCACTCGAAATTCACTTTTTTCCATTTTAACGAAAATGCTAGTAGGCGTCTATATAAAATGGCTGCCACAGCAAAACTATTTGACAGATCTGTCTGAAAATGTGGGTGTGTTCTTTTGAAAGATGATTTTTGACAAAAGAAAAATTAAATTTAAGGTGACGACACAATTTGTGTTAATTTTCAGGGACTTATTGACCCACCCTCGTAATTGTTCATTCTGATAGAAGTGTCAATCCGGATTAGGACCAAAATCAACATGCCCATCAAAAAGAATCAAATTGGTACATTTTAGCGCAAATTATCGTGGGCCTAAAAAACAAAATGTATGCCACAATTGCACAAAATTAACTATATGTTCAAAACCGCTAGTACGATTGAGATCAACAATAGGACTGCAGATACACAAATGCAAATACCAAGCAAGAAGAATCGTCGAAATCGGTGTATTTTTGCTCAAGTTATCGTAAACGAAAAAAAAATCACTCAAAAACGGTTAAAAATTAAATACATTTTCAAAACCGTTATTTTGATAGGCACCATGATCAACAGATCTAGAATCCTACTTCAGGTTAATATTCTGCATAAAAAATCAGTCAAATCGGTGCATTTTCGTAGAAGTTGTGAATGAAAGAAGCGAAAGACAATGTCACAGAAGCGAGAAGCTTTTTTTTTTCTTAATAGCTTTCATTTAACCCGTTCCAAGTGAAAAATTAATAACAATATGGCCCTTAGTAATAAACGAATTTAAACTCTCGTTTTTCTTAAACTTCTTAATAGGAGTTATAAAACACAAAAAAATAAGAGTAACTTAAAATAGGAAACAGTTAAGGTGTGACTCAACCGCCAGTAAGTCGGTTTTAAAGTGACAGCTGTACAAGTTCACAGTAGCGGAAATGTGAAAATGAATCACAATAACTTCTGAATTCGACTTCTCCTAAATCTGTTTTATTACTACGAAATTTTAAAAGCAGTTTTTACCGCCCTGTTCTGCATTTTGAGTGAAAGTGGATTGAAATCGAATTTCAATTTCCCTCGAAATGAAATTCAGTGTTCTGCAATCCGAGTGAATTCGATTTTTTTTAATCCACTTTGAATTCTTATTTGAAATGTCACAATCAGCTGTAAAATCATTTTTAACTTTTAATTTTTCTTGTCAAAGTGAATTAAAAATTTAATAAAATAGTTTTTATGAAAAATAGATGCTATTTTACTGCATATTATTGGTTAAAACAGGGAAGTAAACCGAATGGAGAGAGTTTGACGTAAATTCACATCACAATGGAATATGTATTCAATTCACATGAAAACAAAATTTTTTTCGAAATGCAGAACGTCAATTTTCATGAATTTAGCGTTTTCATTTCGAGTGGAATGTAGAACACCAAAATATTCACTTTCGAACATACAATCCACAATTCATAATTTCAGTCGGAATGCAGAACACCTAGTTCCACTTTTGGTGGTTGAATTCACTAAAAGTGGAATGCAGAACATGGGGGACAATCACCTAAAAAAAGTGACTTTAGTAGTTGCTTTAGTATTTTTTATTACAAAAAGGTTTCCAAATTCCTACAATTTCGCCTTAAAATACACAAAAGGCTGCAACTCGAAAAAAGGGTTACAAATAAAGTTTCATTTAAACATTTTTTCGTTTAATTGCTATAACTTACGGCAAACCCCACAAGCGAACCAGTAGGGATGTGCAGTAAAGTGGGAGAGTCGTGATCCTTCTACTCCGTATCATAACTTCGCCGTAAGGAGAAGAAGAAGAATTGCTATAACTTACAAAGTATGAATCTTACATAAAAGCGATGTTAACAATATTTGCAGCTTTTTTAATTACTTTTAATACTGCACAATAAAACAAAAATTGTTGTGCAAATTTTCTTTAAAAATTAACTTGAAGTAAACAAAAATTGTTTGTTTGTTTCATGAGTGTAAAGTTGAACATTTTGTTTAATTAAAAAAAGAGTCATTGAAATTGACACAGAATTGGCGACGATAGAGGCAAGATTAAAAGTAGACACATACGATCGGATGAGAAATTTGGTTGAGCATGTCTAATTGTCTGTGGACTGAAAGAATCTCATTAGCGGCGAGTATGCTCGGTCTGCCGTTCGTTCCGTTGTACCCAGAAAGTACGGATCCGACCACGTTCATATTCAAAAATGTGTGAGTATGCTCCTCCTCTTTGCATAGTACATACACATATGTAGGTGTGTGGAGTGATGGATTGGTACACTAAGTGGTATTGGTTTTTTGTTATATGTATTTATTGGGGTGTGATGCTCTCTGTGAAAGAGATTCAATTGATGCTCGCCAATTTGGTCCATCTGCGGGAAAAGGGAGTCCGGTTCGGTCCGAGTATTTGTGGCTGAGATGGTAGTTAAACCGGTATACTCGTACATAACTCCATAATGGTAAGGAAATCGAACATACATACATACATACCTATATGTACATATGTTTGTAATTTTGTTTTTATTTTTTAGTATGCTCTCAAACACCCTTTATCTATGCAGTTATAGTGGGTGGTTATCCTATATAAATTAAAACTGTTAGTACTTTTCCACTCGTACACCAAACAAACATTTAGAAAAAAACATTTCTGTCTGTCTCCGTGTTTCTGTCACATGCTTGTAACTTTTGAACCCTCAGAAATTTTACAGGATTATATGTACCTATAGTATATGCTAAACAGAAAATAACCGGGAAAAATAATGATTAAAATAGAAAGTATTACGAGTATACTCCCCCATCATGCTAAATATCAAATGAATTCGGAGAAAATAAAGCTTTCTCTTTTTCTGCAGATTAACGAGAAAGCAAACAAATAGGATGCAGTTAAAATAACGACGTGGAATACTAACCGCGTGAGGTCTGACTTGCACTTGACGACTTTTTTTTTAAAAAAAGAGTTCCTACTTTTCCCTCCTTTCACTAATCAAAATCAATTACTCAGTTGCTCACAGTGGTTTATTTTAGAAATCTGATTTGACAAAAAGCAAGAAATGATGGTCCGCAGAAATGTATGAAAAACAGAGAACAAACAATAAAGTACAGTATTTTCTTGAAATCGGTTCACCTCGTTTTATACGGTAAGAGATACTCGTATGTACATACAGTGATGGTCAAAATAATAAGATTGATACCTTCTGCTCTATTATTTCGATATAAAAGCTATATTTTATTAAGTATCACCCTGAAATGTATGCTTATGTATATTTTTATTTAAATAGAAATTATTTCTGTTAGATAAAGAAACTTTCTTTTACAAAAATATTTTTTTAAAACGCAATATCCTATTTCTCAATGGTCTTTTGGGCTGGTCAGAAAAAATAAGAGTGTGGCACATAATTCTCTAAAAGAAGAATAACAAATCAGTTAAAAGACAATTTTATCAAGAGCATGAGTAAATGGTTACATGACAGCTTCAATATATCATTGTGTGGCCTTTGTTTTTTAGAACCCCCTCACATCTTCTTGGCGTTGAGTTGATAAGTTTTCGGTATGTCTCCATAGGGGTGTTTTGAATTTATTTCCACCTGCTTATTGGTTCTTTTCTTAGCTTAAACCCTATTCTTTAAATCTTTCCATAGATTTTCGATAGGGTCTAGGTCTGACGGTTGTGAAGGCCGTAGCAAAACTGATACATTACGTTGCTCAAACCACCTAGTCACCACCTTGGCAGTGTGTTTGGTGTTGTTAGGTTCATATTTGGAAGGTTCATATTAAAGGCATATTGGTCGAGGTACAGTTCTTTGTTCATGTTAGACTTTATCCAAAAGAGACTGTCGGCGTGGTATTTCTAGGATTCAGGTCCTCGTGTTTGCTTCTTAAATACATTCAACCATCAGATCCAAATAAATTTATATTAGTTTCATCGCTGTATAAAACATTGCTCCAATTTCGTGTGTTCGTTGATGTTTGGTTTGAAGCAGCAAACTCACAGATGGAATATAAAGCTGATATCCGAAGATAGATTAATTTGAATGCAGGTAGATGTTGTGAATGGATATTTAAGCGCCTGTGTAACAATTCATTTATCTAGCAAAGCTGTTTTTTTGGCGTCCTCTTGTTTTGACCTATTTTGGTGGTAGATTCCGCTCTTTTAATATTCTTGCTATAACGCATGGAGAACGATGGAGAGCACCTGTGATAAATTTGTAAGTATTGCCTTGAACTCTAAGTTAGAGGATCGACCAAAGAATTGGAGAACAATGTGAAATATTGGAGATCTACACTGTATTCTTATTATTTTGTCCAAGGCAAAACTAAGTTTCGTAAATGAAAGTTAACGGTGATTTGACAGATGCTCATGGAAACTTACCGGTGCCACTGGAAATGTGTTACAGTGAAGGCAATGAAAGTTAGTACACCTAATTTGATGGGATTTATGAAGCTTCGAGAGAATCACAATTCACTCTTATTATTTTGACCACCACTGTACGAGTATGTAGGAGGAAAATAACTTAAGAACTAAGGTGAGTATTGCTATCCTTGTTTTTAATAATAAGACCCAACCTTGGCTTTTTCAAATGCGTGTCCATACATAGAAAAATAAATGCAAAAATTAGGTGCGCAAGTAAGTTCTCGATTTTGACATATCCAAAACGTCATGAACCGAGCTTAGACATATGGTAAACAAATTCTTTCGACACATTAGTGATTTTGTTTTAGCGTCATATACTTTTGTTTGTGTGAAAATGTCTGATTTTGTGCCAAATAATTGTCATTTGCGGGAAGTGTTGATTTTCTTCTTTCATTCGAAGAAAATGGCGGCTGAAGCGCATCGAGAGCACTAAAAAGATTACGGAGATGCTGCTCTAAGTGAAACAACGTACCGTAATTGGTTCCGTCGCTTCAAAGACGGTGATTTCGATGTTGACGACCGCCCGTGTGAAGGGAGGCCAAAATCCTTCGAAGACGCTGAATTGGAGGCATTGCTCGATGAGGATCCGTGCCAAACCCAAGAACAGCTTGTTCTTCTGACGGGTAACTCCTAATGTCAGCATTAGGAGTTACCCGTCAAGCCATTTCCAAGCGATTGCATGCGAATTGCATTGGAGTGATTCAAAAACAAGGAACTTAGGTTCCTTATGATTTGAAGCCAAGGGACGTTGAGCGTCGTTTTTTCGCCTGTGAACAACTGCTCCAGCGGCAAAAAAGGAAGGGGTTTTCTTCATCGCATTGTGACGGGTGATGAAAAATGGACTCATTACAGCAACCCAAAGAAAAGAAAGTCATGGGGACTGGCCGGTCATGCTTCTACGTCGTCGGCTCGGCCGAATATTCATGCTGCGAAGATTATGCTGTGTATTTGGTGGGACCAGGTCGGTGTCATTTATTATGAAATGTTGAAACCCAACGAAACCGAGCACTGCGCGAAAAACGGCCACAATACGAGCAGAGACACGAAGAAGTGATTCTACAGCATGACAACGCTCGACCTCACGTTGCCAAACCCGTTAGAACCTACCTGGAAACGCTCAAATTGGAAGTCCTACCCCACCCGCCATATTCCCCAGATATTGCGCCATCCGTTTATTACTTTTTCCGTTCGAAGGCACATGGTCTGGTTGATCAGCAGTTCCGCTCATATGAAGACATCAAAAAATGGATTGATTCGTGGATAGCTTCAAAAGATGAACACTTATACCGTAACGGTATTCGAGCTCTGCCAGAAAGACGGGAAAAAGTTGTAGCAATACTTTGAATAATTCATTTGTAACCATTTTTTCACAATAAAGTTGCATTTTCATCAAAAAAAAAAAAAAAAAAACAGCGAGAACTTAGTTGCGCAGCTTCAACAAAACTTTTTCAAAAACTATTTCTTAAAATTAAAAGAAATACACTATTTTGCTAACAAATTATGTTCACAAACAGCTGGTGCTAGGTTACTGAAACCTTTTCCTATTTTTTAACGATTTTGTTTTTTCTTGTTATTCTATAATTTTAGGTCTGTTCCCTTACTTTCTGCACTAAAACTCGTAAAATCACAAATTTGAAGGAGCGGGGTAAAATCTCAGAGGAATGTGAATATTACGAAAAAGTTAAGGGAACGCGTTGAACAATAAAAGCAGTGCATAAGGAAATCATATGTAATGAATCACCAATTTGCATACTGTGGAATGAATGCCTTCGAATTACATTTTATGTTTACATGTATTTATTTTTTTCCATTTTTTCTTGTTATACTTATTACTTGACTTGTTCCAATCTATTGAACACCAAATAAACATAAAGAGCACTTACAAAGCAATTTGAAATTTACTTACGAGTAACCTGACAGAGACTTTACAGTTTACAGTTGCCTCTCTTTTTTACGATGCACTAGGATTCGTACAAATTTGTACGAATTTTAAAGGGCCTTTTACTAATCTTATGGTTGGAAACTGAATGTGGTCACAAAATGTGCGCCTCTTTTTATCTCAATTGTTTAAGAACATCTGGAGAATCTGATTAGCCGTCATTGCGTGTATATTGTTTTAACCCCTATTTTGACAGGAATGGGCCTAACTATGGCTTAAAAGACAAGGGATTATAGGATACCTTTTATAGATTGAGTCTGCCTAAGAGAAAATGGCTACAATGGAGAGCCTAAAATTCTGGTCTTTCGACTAGTAAGACTAGTGTTAAAGCCAGAAAAGAGGGCGACTGTCAATGGTAAACAGCGTAGCAATCATTTGAAAAATACATCAGTAGTGATTAAAAGGAGGAGCGAAAAAATGCCTATCTTTGAAATTTAAAATATCTTTATCAAAAAGAAAAACAATCATTCATAAAAGCCATAATCAAAATTTAAGGTATAATCCGCGCTGCCTATTTACCTGGCTATTTTTTGTGTTTAGCCTTTCCCGTCCCGTCGAAATTGAATTATTCCCGTCGGAGGATTGTATAAGGCTTCGCATGTCCCGAAAAACTGAACACAATGTAGATACCTATTCCCGATGGACGATTTCTACGAGTAATTTATTAAAAGTTATCAACCTCTCGCATCATATGTACGTAGTACATATTTCCCCAACTGAATGAAATCCACAAAATGTTCTGTTTATAATAGCCCCTGATCACAAAAATTAACATTCTCACCCAAAATATTTTCGTCTTCCTCTCTCTCATTCTCGCTGTATGCAATTCAATCCCAAAGAAGCAGAAGAACAACAAATCTAATCAAAGCAAACGAAGAATCTCCTGGGCTGACTACATATATGTAACTTTTGAATTAGGCTAGTGTAAATGAAAACATGTTTTTTTTCTTAGGGCTTCCAATCTCTATGAGTCCGTTCGAATTTTACAAAACCCCGTCTAATCCCTCGGGGGATCACCAATCAAAATTTCAAGTCTCTAAACTCAGGGATTTTCTTGAATTTCGCAAGCTTTTTAACGTCACTGTAGCCGAAATAGGACTGAAGACCAAACTCACAATTATGTTTGTTCAGCTTTTTGAAAATGATGTAAACATTATTAAGGAATTCAAATGCGTGATTAATAGCCGTTCCCCTATGACGCTTTTAAACATCGGCCCTAAGTCTACAATTTCATTTACTTGGTAACAGGAATAAAATGATCCTCTTGTTTTGTAGTTTTCCGGTTTTTCGAAGTTTAATGGTGTAAAAGGCTGAATTCCAAGATGCAATACTACCGCAGTACTGCATTGTCAAACGTTCTGACACTTCAACTGTCTGGAATGATGATGGGTATAACAATTCAAAATGAAGTGTTAATGTATCAACTTCTGATCTGAATGCAGTACTGCATTGTCAAACGTTCTGACACTTCAACTGTCTGGAATGATGATGGGTATAACAATTCAAAATGAAGTGTTAATGTATCAACTTCTGATCTGAATGCAGTACTGCATTGTCAAACGTTCTGACACTTCAACTGTCTGGAATGATGATGGGTATAACAATTCAAAATGAAGTGTTAATGTATCAACTTCTGATCTATTCAAAATAATGGGTTTTCGCCGTATTTCAGTCGAGATTTGTTTTGAGATTTGGAATGGTCACAGTAAAAAAATCATGAACAACTTTCTTACTCCGGAATAATGGAGTACCTTTGAAGTTTCATGCCTATAAATTTGTAAGAGAAGGCAAAAAAAAATTTACTAAATACTGATACTATGACCTGGCGGCCCAATAAGTTCCACCACGCGAGAGGTAAGACATACGATGACCAAATCATAATACCCATGACTTTTGCCTGATGTATAGCGAGAATGATAATAAGAAAATAATGCCAGGTTAGTTTATTATTTGCTGCTTTTTGTAATAAAAAAATCACTCAAACGGCACGCTGATAGGCGTGATATGGCAAACCAATCTCGTGACCATAACCATACTCATCTATCGAAAGAGTAATAATTAAATTAAAATTTGCTCTTACGATATTCCGGTAACGCAATGACTCGTGTACATATGATAATAAGACCACAAGGGCCTTATTACGTGTTACGAGATGAGAGGCATGACAAACGATTTTCAGATAACGATACCCCACGACTTGTAATGATCATGTGTGACGAGAGTGGTAACAAAAATTTTGCTGGAAACATGTTGATGAGAGACAAAAATCCATGCTATTTTGAAGCGCACCTATCTTCACTTCTATTGGTATTGTGTCAAAAAAAAAAAAATTGGATGAAAGTTGCAGGAAAATGTTTGCAAATAGTAAATATTCTTTGACAAAATTATGAATATTATATAAAACATTATACTATGTTGAATTTCATGAGGCAGCTTTACCAGATATATAACATTTTACTTTGTCTTTCTTTTTTTTTTTGTTATGTTTTAGGAAGTTCAATTCCATGGAAATAAACCAAATGCATGCACAAGCTGCCATTACGTGTTTTTTTTTTCTCATAAAAAACAACTCTCATATCTCAAACGACGTCTAATGAGATGTTGTACAACAAAAACCATTCTGGTTGCCATAGAAATTTTGCATTTACGATAACTACAGTAACGAGAATCGTCAAACATAAGACGATCTGATCTAGTCGCTTTGTTGTTTTGTTGCTTGTTAATAGCTGTTGCGGCTCAGTTTATGTCGATTGGTACGGGCCTGTTATTGTCGATTATGATGAGTGGACATTTTGGTTTATTGGCATTTTATTGATTTGAAAACGCTGAATAAGTAACCCGAGACAGATGAATTTCCTGTGATATATTTTTGTCGTTTATTAAAACTCAATGCTAAAGAGAAACGGTATAGAACAGAACTAGAGATTAGATACAAAAGGATAGAGGATGACGTGACGATATGTCTTCTTTTTGAATCTTTGCAAATTCAATCAGAAAAAATTGTCAATGACAAAAGTTTTATTCACAACACCTGCAGGAGAAAACACAGTCAATGAACTCGTCTAAATTGTTATCTTAAAAACAGAAAAAAAACTTATATCGCAAATAACTGGTTTGAAGATATCTTTTCACCTTTTTTTTTTGTTGTGAATAAAGCACAAAGGTAAATCCGCTTACCATTATAACGTGGAAACGTTAAGCTTCTATGCCATTAATTTACTTTAGCAATTATTATATCAGGTACCATAAATGAAGAATCGCTATTTGCTGTTATGAAATTTAAACATAAAACAAATAGGGAAAGTTTGGAGTCATAATATCAACACTGCTTCTAGGTAGAACTTTCAAATAAACAAGTAGTAAGTGTTACAAAGTTATTATTCAAGGCATTACATTTCCATTGAATGTTATTATGACAGCAATGATTGTATTAGGACTCCTCTTAAGCACATTGAAAGTCTTACTAATTTAGTCTTTTTAATGTTTTAGATTTTTTAATGACTTCGATGATTTCGATCTCGAGATTTTGATCAATCATGTTATTTCAAATTCATATCTAAAGTAACAAGACATACCCAGTTGTACGCTATTTTGCTTATTGGCGGAGTTATGTAAATTGGTCGTATCTCGACTACAACTTAGACACTTTCAATCAAAACTGATATCTAAGTCAGTTTGGATATAAATGTGAGGACATGGCATTTAAATTGTGAACATGTGGTTGAACAAATTGTTTAGCATTTTTCGAAAATGCAAATGTCACCTCTTTTCGACTTCGCATAAAATTTAAATAAATTTTTTTTTTATATATAATTTGCGAGCGCCAAAGGGGTATAAGGTACGAACGTTTATAGAAAGTGAGAGAGAAAGAAAAATTGGTGTAGTGGGTTTGAAACTCAGGTGGTATTAAGTCCAGATATCTGGGGAGCATTTTTTTTTGTTGTTGTTATAGTTGCTTATGGTTCACAGTATTTTGTTCAGTCCTTCTGATGTCATCATCTAGGTCAAGTTGCGTTTCCACCCCAATGACAATGTTATACCTTGTCAGTAGAGTTGACATAAGCTTCGCATTTTATCGACTTTTTTATTTATTTCATGTGAAATAAATAGATGATTCTTGACATCAAGATTTGAACCGTGAACCTGCAGGGTGACAGGCGTGCCACTACACCACTATCACCCAAATCTGTAGTTTATGTATCCGTACTTGAAATTCCGGAAAAAATCAAATGTTCCATCGCAAAGACTTTAAACATACAATTTACCATATAGAGAGTTATGAAAAAGGTGAAAGGTGAAGAAGCCAAACAAACAAAGTTTTGATGTGCTTTCGTCCGATCTAGTACTGTAGAGTTTCTACAGTTTTTAGGTTTTTTTTTTTTTCTTTTTCTTTTTTTATTGTTTTTGACTCTTTGAGGCAACTTTTTACTTGCTTATAAGGGCAAGTATTGATTTCGTAAAATTCGACCACGAGATTTTGTTCAATCTTAGTTTTACTGTAATGAAAAATCTCAAAAAAGTGAGTCTGGCAATACTTGTCGACCTGTCTGTCTATAGCACTGTTGTATGGTCGACTGCAACCTAAATGGCTGGACGGATTTCTTCAAACAGATTTTGTAAAAAAAAAAAAAAAAATCGATTTTCTTGAAAATGGCTCTAACGATTTTGTTCAAATTTAATATTTCAGTTATAGTGGACATAACCCAACATAGGTTATTAGCTGATTTAAAACAAAATGCAATTTCTCAACTATGACTCAATCGAATTTGTCCGAAATCAAGATTTGAACAACTTTTAATATATGCAAGGTTATGGTATACTAAGTTTTGCAAAAACTTTTATTTATTTATTATTTTTAACGAATTTAGAAAAAAAATCAAATTTAACGATATATTATATTAAATTTGAGTGATTTCCAGATAAATAATATAGAGGTGCAAGTATGTGCGACCGAGTCGTGCACTCTATTTTTATTCCAAACATCAGGCAATAAAAAAAAACAAATTTGTAAGTAATTTCCAAAAATCTGCAACTTTCTCTTTAATTTGGTATTCCTATAGAGCATAATACACTTTAGCGGATTCAACGATGCCGATTATCGAGTTTGATGAATCTTTCCCTTCGGCGGATTTCATGATTGAGGTGATTAATTTTTCGAATTCGACCGGGGGTGGAATCGACTAAGGTGATACCTTATAGTCGTATTTGTGATGACTGTATAAGGTGATCAGAACAAATTTGTCCAAATATTGTCAAAAATATTTCCACCGGGGGTGGAATCGACTAAGGTGATACCTGATAGACGTATTTGTGATGACTGTATAAGGTGATCAGAACAAATTTGTCCAAATATTGTCAGCACTAGCATTTCCAAGATGTAATGTGGCTGTCAATGATTCTATTAACGAAACCCTTCGTATGGAATTTCTTTTTTATTTTATTCGAAAAAGTAAACAATTCCTATCAAAATCCAAAACAAAAAAAACGATAGTTACCTTATGTACAGGTATATATATGCCTGGAGCAAAAAAAAAAAAAATTTGACTATCAGTTTGTGAACCACTTCAGCCGATTCCAACTCAGTATACCTTTTAACCACGGCAAGGTGTAACACCAGTGTACCTAAGTTGGGTAATGTTATAGGATCTGTAACTTCTTTTTTGGACACCAAAATTCAATACAGTTTCTAGAACTATTTCAAATATTAAACTATAGATTTAAAATGTGTACTATTTTTGTTTTGTTAAAAAGTGATGACACCTCTTAACCAAATTTGTTGACCTTGGAATGGTCATAGTGGAGTAAAGAGTTTTCTCACGGTCCCACCTCTCGCGAACGTCTGACAAACATCCAAAAGTAAAAATTGTCATGAAAAGCTTCTCTCAATCGAAAAAAAAATTGCCTTTCGGAAACTGCATAAAAGTGTAGGTCCCGACCATTCATAAGGCGCACAGCATGAGTGGCTGTGAGAGGCTACGCCGGGCCTGCATTGGGCTGTTAGTGCCAAAATATTTTTTTTTATAATTTCCCACGCAAATGGAACATGTATGGTCTTTCTTCATTCACACTGTCTATCCAGGGCTTAACAACTACCTCTAGCACCTCGATGTATACGGCAGCATTCAATCGAAGATCTTATGTGAAAAGTAGGGATGGTCCAAGGATCATCACACTGGCCAAAAAAAGTCAAAAAAAACCAAAGCCCTGGATCTTCCGGATACTTCAACTTGTTGAAGGGCCGCCTCGATGCATACGCTAGTTTTTCGTTTCCTCCGACATAAACTGGCCACTTCTCATGGCATAAGACTTACGTCGGAAACCACGCCGCGAATTAGTCGCCCCAACACTTGAAGGTCCCTTGCTTTTGACCTCATCGACGTTCCAGGGTCTTATTGAATACTATGTTGCACTTGTTGAATAAGTTCCGGGCTTGCTGTTCAAACGTGTTGAAGCCTCCAATTCGACGCAAACCTTGTGAACGAACGATCGGGCTCAATATTTCGAGATCTCTGTAGTCACAATCACAGTGTCTTTTCATTTCTTGTGTTAGGTATTTATATGACATTATACCCGTTAATAGCTTAAACCTCTTTTATAAACGCGATCAATACTACGACTGAACAAAGATATGTCTTGAAATAGCCTCCGCACCCTGTATAATATGCTGCATATTATTCTAAGCTACCTCGACCCAGTTAATCTCATATTAGTTGTTCTTCTGAGTACATATTGTATAACCATTGGCAGTCCAATTTGTCAATCTTTTTGGTATACATCCACCCAAAGTATTGTCAAACCTTACCAAAACATCATTTCCTACACGGGTATTGCTGACTTTTTACCAATTCAATTGCTATTCTAAAGCTTTCACCCGAATGATCATAATTATTCAGTGGGTCTGCTGACCATTAAACTGGGCCATATAATGTATAAATTAATTTTGCTCTGGTCAAGCCAATGCCTTAATATTAGTTTGTTTAAAGCACATTGCCCCTTGTCATACATAAATGTTTAACACATATTTATTGAAATTCCCCAACGGTACTTATTTAATCTATATCGCTTTTAGACAAGGTCAGCATAAGAAATCTCTTTTGCATTCCGCATTCAGAGCCCATAACATAAATTTCCAAATCTAGCGGTGTTCTATTTATATTGCGCTCTACGGCCTACTACGATCCATTAAAGAAAAATTAAATTTATAAATGCAAAACATCAGATCGCCACCAACCAAACCAACCAGCCAACTGGTAAATCAAGAATTATTAAATTTTATTCTGTCACATAATTCTATGATTATTTTTATGTAGTACCGTGTCGTCGCCATATCGTTGCGCGGCGATATAACTCAAGCCATTACCACAAGTGTTAAGTCACCTCAAATACAGAAGTCATATCGTGTTCTGCAAGAAAACTTTCTTTTATGCGTAGAGAATCAGCAATGAATGTGTTACCACACTTTGGTTAGCTAGTTCCACCCATCTATGGTACACTTTATTAGATACATCTTGTTAATAAAAGTCAAAACCGTTACATAATGCTACATACATCATGGTTTTTTAAACTCCATCAACTAGACATTGACTTTGATCTCATTTTCTAAAAATGATATGTGGTCATGTACGCATGCACGCTGGGTGTATCTCGAATGGAACGGTGTTGTTCAACTGCTGTGTGTGGAATTTTGCTAGTGCACAGAAAGGAATGGTCAATAATATAATTGGAAAACAAATTACAGAAAACCAGCATCGACCGAGAGGCGTTAAAAACATATGTTCACCCCAATACTTTTACCGATCGCCACAGGAAGAGACTTTTCGTGACTGAAGCGATCTACATATTATTTTTTTTTTCCATTTCTTTTTTCTCTGAGCAAGGTATTTTCCTTACCTTGACTATATAATAGCAACCTGCACATATAACTTCATTTAAGTGTTTATTGCTTTCATAGCGGCGGCTGTAGCTCCGAAAGAAAACGAAAAGAAAGGAAGAAGAAACTGAAGTAGAAAATGAAGAACATTCTTGAACTCTTTCTTTTCAGCGATGATTGGAGAAGAAGGGGTGCGCCGAAGACATGACATACAGAGGAAGGAATATCGGATCAATGGTTATAAAGAGTTGAGTGCTGTTGAAACCGTGTTGGCGATGATGATGATGATGAAGTTGTCTTTTGCCAATGAGAAGTGAGTGCGGTAGCTAAGAAGCAGCAACGAAGCTCCAGTGTTGGGATCATTGTCTTTTAAATTTTAGTCTATTTCAAAGTGTTGAGGCGAAGCGTTCTTGTTGCGGTGCGTGGTAACCGAGTTCAAATAAAATTTTAAATTCGTTTTTATAGATTTTTTTTGTTCTGTTCATCTAGGAAATAAATTTCTCTGCGGTGTGTGTTGTTTAAAGTGATTCCATTGAAAATAAATAAAAAAGGAAGAAAAAACGGTTTATAGCAGAGATGGATTATCCATTAGTTTTGGTAAGTTTCGCTTAATTTTTAGTAAATTTTGTTTCCAGTTCTTGCGTCAACTCTTTCGTTTTTTTTTTCGTTTTTTTTTGCGAAGTTTCTTCTGAATATTTCTTAGACTTGTGTGAACGATAGATGTTAATTAAATTTTTAAAATGAAACACCCGTTAGAAGCGCTGTACTTCGCTTACCTGTTTTTCAACTTTGCATAGCGCAGTTATTATCTAAGTATCAACCATCTCTTAGTTTCTTTTCTAATTGCTAGAGTTTGTGGAATACAAAGTTTTTAACAGTCATATAAGCAAACAGAACAATTCGTGGTAAAAAAAAAGCGAGGCATTTGGGTGCGCGCACTAAGGAAAAGAAATTGGAATAAGCAGCGGATCACAGTTGGGAACGTCATCATACCGCCGCCGCCATAGTAGTGCAGGCATATTTCAGATGAATAAACAAACAAACCTCATTAAATCTGACCTCAAAAACATTGACCTATATTCGTTTGGTCTTTATTTGAATTCCACGCTACTTTGTAGTAGAGTATTTATTAATTCACCCACGGAGGAATTAGATGAGAACGCGCTTCTTATTTTTCTTCGTTCTCTACTTGGAATATAAATGAAATGCAAATTTGGTTTAGTGTCTGGCAAAATTTATGTTAAAATCAATATTCATTAAGGCAGTTAAACATCCATTTTGGGACAGTTGGAAATTTACTGTTAAAATTAGGTCAATTGCGTGGGCATTGATATTACTTGTGAAGTAGTTTGTATGTTAATTTTTTTTTTATTTAGGATCGTATTGAAAGAGAAAATAATTATTTCGATTGGATCTTAAAAGTTCATATTTATGACTATAATTAGTAAAATAATGATATGACGGTGTCCCAAGTGCATTTTGGTGACTACCATCGTTTTAATTAAACAACTGGGACAGTGCATTTGATGTTATCAAAATTGCATACCACTTCCATCTCTTGCAGTGGTTCTAGCATGTATGGTGCGAAGGAGTCAATAGTCTATCCTCACATTAACTGCGGTCAGGATGTGGGATGTTACTTGTAGACTCAGTGGTTAGTGCGTTGAACTACTGAGCGGGAGTATCAGATTCGAATAACCTACAGTTCGTGGTTGTATCTTTTCACCCATTTACCCTTCTCGGACAAATCATCCGACGATTTTTTTCTCTCAAGAGCCCTTTTATTTGGCCAGCTTTCCAGTTTATAGTCCACCACTCCGTAAAGGGTAACAGAACAGCAAGGATCGATCTGTAGAGCATCAATTGCATTTTCCGGGCTAGGAGTTCCGAGTTCAGTATTTTGCAAAACCGAAATAGAAACGGTTTTTACCTACGATGGTGTTATTTGCAGAGTTTATGGTTACTCCGAGGTGGGTGAACATGTATGATTTGTCCCAGTTGTTTGTTGACAAGATGTAAATATTTGGTTTTGCCCCAAATAACTTCAAGACCAACTCATTTCGCCTGGTTTTCAGTTGCCATCAAAGTCTACGACGGCACACTGAAAATGCTCCGTCGAATATCTCTACACAATCAAGCAGATTGACGAACGTGTTAAAGATTGTGTATTTCGTGTTGACAGCACCCGTGTACACTATCTGTTCTAGCACGATATTAAAGAAACCACATGACAGCGCATGTCCTTTTCGAAATCTAATGCACGTTTGGAACTACTCGGTTAAATTGCTTTCAAATTACAAAATTCCCACCGCAATCCCCAGGATCCTAAACCAACCCTAACCGTGCAAATTCATCCGCTTTTTCGTTCCCTTCTATGTTGCAGGATCCCATCAGAATTTGACTGAGTGGTATCTGATGTTATCTCAGTGCTTTTGACTTGGTTGTATTGGATTCTGCTGATTTTAAAGCAGCTTGGCTGTCTTCCAATGAGATAGGACGACACTGTATACATTAGGAGACTTCTTATTTTGTTGTAGTTCTGAGTAGAAAACCAGCTTCTGCACCTACTCGTATTTCCAATTTTGAGACATCAGTGAAGTTTGTGATCTCATGGTCAGTGATCATATTTGTTGACTCTCAGACTCTCACTATGCATCCACTCAGAAATTAAATATGGATATCTTTGTTTGCTGAAGTCATTTCAGGAAACTATAAAATGAGTAAGCCGATGTTGGTGTGAGGCTTTCGGTGTTATATTTTTCCCCAAGCTATTTTATAGTACTTAGTATCGCCGCATGTTCATAGGTGATCTGCTTCCACAAAACTGGATTCTCAATCCTTTTGCTGCAGATCATTTAATGAACATAACCACGATATGTCCGCTGTTCACTTCTCACAACCCCCGGAGTGAAAATCGTGACTTTTGCACTTTGAGTTAAGTCTGTTTTTATTTCTGTCACAATTCACCAGACTAGAATCCCGTAAGAGATGATAGGGTCTTATGATTGCGGTATATGCCCAATAAATAAAGTGCGGTCGCAATCTTTATCTTTTTCCGAAAGTCCATTTACAGCCGGAGACAGCGTTCAATTCTTTTTTTGATTTTCTCAGCACCATATCTTTTGCAAAATAACTAGGAGTCGAAAATGATGCCCAGATAGTTCGCTACACTTGAGATGTTTATTTTGGTACTACCAAGCTTCAGCAGTTTGATACTCGTAAACTAGCTTGTTGTCATTTTTCTCACAGAACTTGGTCCAATGGCTGAGTTGAAAATTCTAATGGTAATCTTATTTTCACGTCTTTTATCTTGAAGATCAGTGGTTACGCAATGCACAATTTTTATCGGAACCCGTTTCGCAACAAGAATTCCGACACTTAGTTATAGGTGCTGTGGCTCAGTGCGTGACAGATTCAGGGTCGAAGAAAACGCCAAAAAGTTTATTCACGGTCCCACCATCCGAGTGTAAAATGTCATAACAAGCTTTCGAATTTGAAAAAAAAAAAAAAAACATTTTTTCAATTCATCTTATTTCTTCTGCTAATTTTGTTCTTAATTTTCTACAGATTAAAAAATTGTTTTCATATGATCAAAAAACTATTAAATTGCTACAAATAATTTTATTTTGCTGATCAAAAACCCGTATACTGCTGATCAATTCAATGGTAGCCTTAAAAAAGTTATGTTCACAGTGTTCTGTAATGCCGAAGAGTTATCCTGGCAGACTTTTTGGAGCATAAGAAGACAGTGACAACATTGAGTTTTACAAAAACATATCTTTAGAGGCAATCTTGAATTTTTCAGAGAACTTCGTAGAAGACTGCTCCATCCACCCTATGGCCCAGATTTGGCTCCATGCGATTATCTTTCCAAAACTAAAAGATGACATTAAAGGAAAAATATGGAAATCGACGATCGGCTGAACAGACCGTTTATTGTGCTTTTCGTTGAAAGATGCTGCTTTTTATAGATAAGTGGCAACACCGGATGAAAAAGTGTCTAGATGTAGACGGGTCATATGTGGAAAAATAAAATGAAAAAAATATATACGGATTATTTTATTTTACGAGTATAAGTCCAGTTGCTTTTTAATATACTTTCGTATGCCATTCTCACTATGCATCCACTCGTATGCCAAAGCAAAAAACATAGACGATAGCTCTAGGCGCCATTACCACAATAGAAAACTGGTTAGCTACTACAAAATAAAATGAATCATTTACTAAACTACCATAAACAGCCATCTAAAAACAATATCTATCTAATTCGGGCTACTTAAATTGATAGCACGAAAAGTATCTTTTTTTAATGATACATCATTATGTACTTGCAAATTTCTCCATCATGGTATTCTCTACATCTCAATATGCATTTTTTAAGTGAAAGTGCGAAGAGTTGTAGAGTATTATTCTCTCAAAAGGTGAACTATAACCTGTATATGGTGGGACGTGCTACATCAGGGCATTTCTGTTAGACCATTTCAAATGTAATTTACGTTTTAGTTCACAGTACTTCGTCTCGCAAGAAGTGCTTAGGCGAAAATACTGTGATTGTTGCTCCAAGCAGATAAAGGTAGAGAGAGGTGAAAAAAATACAGGATTTGTAATACATTATCTTGAACGCTGTTAACGTTTTTCATTTTTAATTTTACTTTCTACATTTGCAACCATCATAATGAAATAATGAAAAGGAATTCGTTAAACATTCGATAAAACGACTCCCCTCGGCGATGAACTTCACCTCGCATAACCGTGACCGTAAAGAAAAAATAATCAATAACGGTGCGAAATGGAGAAGATAATTAGATAAGAAAAAAAAAAATTACATTTCAAAAAGAGAGATAGATGAAGAAAATGATTTCATAAGTAAAGTAATAATGTAGAGCCTGATTCTGATGAGATATTCACAATAAGACTTAACCATCACCGTAAATAGCTTTGAAAAAGCAATAAGTGTTTTTTTTTTCTTAAGAAAACGCCCGCAAAAATTGGGCGTGGTTATGTATATTGTGCGAACGAAATGTAGTGAGAGTCAACGTCTACATATTTTGTGGGCGGATTTTAAAAATGTCTACACTTGTACTGTTTCGGATTCTAGAAAGCTTAATGCCAAATTTCATGTTCCTAGCTCCAAATTGAAGACATGGCTAGATCGATATAACTTTTGATGCTGATCACAAATATATATACTTTTGGGTGTCTATCGTTATTATTTCTCTATGTTACAAACCCTGGATAGGGTGTAGTAAAATTAACATTGGAATCATTAACTCAGTCATTGGACTAAGTTCTGTGAGAAAATTGACAACAACAGGGACACCACAGTAAGAGATTCATTTTATTTTGCATTAGCTTAAGCCATTAATTTGCATTAAGACTTGCCAAGGGACCTCTATGTACAAAAATTAATTTACGATGGATTATTCATTCTACAATATATAGTATACCAACAGACTTAATTTTGAAGTATGCATGTTGATCTGTAACCTAATATAGATATCGCAGGTTCGCCTAGTGATTGTAACAGAAAATGTATCATATAATGGTGGAGATATCTTAACGACAAAATTGCAATTAAATGTTACGATTTCGGGCGCATCTATGGTTATCGTTACGAGAATGGTATCCGTCATACTTCACCTAACATGATGTCTTTAAGGTTTAATTGTCAGATGCCATTGTGTTTGTGATGTGATTATTTGGAAAATGTAATGAAAATAAAAGATTTGTGAAAATATTAGAAAATATTATTTATTTCCAGACCTAAATTAGGCAGCTTGATGTGTTAGTTTATTTTATGGAAATAAACCACGACTCGAAGAACTATTTTTTTTTTTTTTTTTTTTTTTTTATAATTTGCGCGCGCCAAATGGGATATGAATACCATTAAATTATTTCAGGGCACGGGCGTTTGCAGAAATTGAGAGAGAGAGAAAGGAAGATTGGTGTAGTGGGTTTGAAACTTAGGTGGTATTAAGTTTCAGTAAACTCCAAGGGTGGCATCCAGATAACTGGGGAGCTTGTTTGTTTTGCTTTTTGTCGTTGCTCATGATTCACAGTATTTTTTTCCCTCCACCTGATGTCATCATCACGATCAAGTTGCATTTAAGCCATATGACCACTCTACTGCCAGTGTTATGCCTTCGCAGTAGAGTTGACTAAGCTTTCGCAATTGATCGACTTTTTTATTTATTTCAAACGAAATAAATAGATGATTGTTGAGATCAGGATTTGAACCGTGAACCAAGAGCGTGACAAGCGTTGATGTTACCACTACACCACGGCCACCCTCACCCTTTACCAAACAATCAAGCAGGCAAAAACTGTTTGCGTGAAATTGACGGCCTATTTAAATTTTCTTGGTTTTTTTGACACATGTCTACGAAAGCGAAGTTAGCTGCGCTTCTCCAAAGCGTGGATTTTTGCTTTTCAGCTGGTAAAATTTGTTTGTCATCGTTCTCGTTACACATAATCATTTCAATTCATGAGTATCGTTTGTCATGTCTCTCGTCTCGTAACACATAATAAGGCCTCAGCCCCGAAGAAAGCTAAAGTTAAATTATCGGCGAATAAGGTAACGGCATCGGTATTTTGGGTCTCAGAGGGAATCATCATGGTTGATTACCACGTCAAGGGTCAAACAATTAACTCTGCAGTCTTCTGCGTCAGCTACGAAAGGAAATAAGGAAAAAGCGTCAACATGACTGAAATCTATAACTGTGGGTTTGAATTACTGCCGCATCCTCACTATTCGCCTGATCTGGCTCCATATGACTTTCATCTGTTTCCCAACCTAAAAATAATTTGGGGGGACAGAGATTTTCAAAGAGGACCTCGTTGAAGTTATTTTTGAAGGCCTTGAGGAAATATTTTTTTAAAAATGGTGTATTGAGTTTAAAGGAGATTACGTTAAAAAATAAAAGTAATTTGTTAACTTCTGAGTTTGGTTTCTTGTTGAGGCGGCAAACTTTTCAATCCACCTTCGTATTAGACTGCTGTGTATATAAACATTTTCCTTCACGTTGGTTACATTTTTTCGCCTTCTAGCAAATATCCTATCCTTACTTCCTGCCATTAAATTTAGGTATAACCCAGCTAAAAGCAGCTCCTAAAGATTGTTTTCAGGATTTCTATTAATTTTGGGAAGGAAGATAAGACATGTATGTATGTGTACCCAGGAATAATGATTTAAAAGTATCGATTTTCGTATCATACATTGCTTTGGTGTTTGTCAGCCGCAATCTGGTAGAGGTTGCTATTGCAGATGAACAATATATTTCAAAGGTCTCTGACGAGATTGCCATGTTGCTATATAACGCAATGAGCTGTGGGATAAGTTCTTTTTGAAGCGGTTTGTCACGCAAATTATTTTGCATCTCTTACTGCTTCTAGCTTCTAGTAAGCTCCCTAAAGCCACACCTGTATAGGAACTGGTTCCCCCCGCGGTAACATATGTATTCGATTCACAGTGATTCATTTATCAAAACAAAACCCTTATGACTGCAAACAAATTACCCTTTTATATCAAAGCTCAAATGCTAGTCACGATTTTTAATTTTCTTTTCTTTAATCAGTCTTCAACCAAACAAATAACAAATTGCAAAATACATAAATAAATTTTTAACATAAAAACTTCATCTACTTAAAGTCTTCAGTACAACAAATAATCAAAGTACCACTTAAAAAAATAAAAAATAAATAAACAATGTAGGTACTTAAGTAGCAACACTTTGATACCAAAAATTCCTTTTGACAATAAATAATAATAACAAGCAAGAGAAGAATGCGGCATTTTGTGTCAGAGAAATTTACTTAAACGAAAGTCTATTGTTTTCTTCAATTGGGTCACAACCACAACTCATTTACCCATCAATATGGAATGTGAAATGATTATATCAAGAATAGTATAGATAAACAAATCTCTCGAAAGAGAATGAAAATATATAAAGACCAAAGCAACAAAACCATAAATAAACAATTCATTCTTTCATCATCGTCATCATCTTTCTTTTGCAATATGACACTCGTTAACATAGTTAAAAGAATTTTGGAAATAATTTCAACTTCACAACTGTAAAGCTTTTTTAGCATGTTAAATGAAGAACTGAAAAAAACGTGACTCTCAAGATCACTTTAAATGAAATTCGAAAAGAATAGATACAAAATGCAGAAGCGGACTTAAGATTTTGGAGAGACTTGAAAAGAGAAAAAAAAAAAAAAGATCTAACGATGTGTACATGTGTATATGTATGCATGTTTTTTTTATTATGTAGTATTATACAAATTAAGTAATCGAATTAAGGTTTTGGCACAGACGTGTTTACAAATACATATCGTATTAGCAAGGAGAACTTGGGTCTGAACGAACAAGTTTCTCTGCTCCAAGTTGGTTATTGAGGTCGCCCTTCACTTGCACACGCTATCGCAATAAGGTGTACCTAGTCACGTCATAAATACTGGTACACCCATTTTTGGTGCTAAAATAAAAACTAACTAAAACTCTGATTATTTAGGAAACAATATTTAAACAATTTATTCGAAATGGCCGGCATTTGTATTTATGCAGGCCTTGAGTCGCTCTGGCCACTCATCGATCACAGAACGCACCTCGTCCATTGGTAAATTGTCCACTGCTCTGATAAGTGCGCGCTTCAAGGACTCAATATTTGAGTTTAGACCTCAACCCTTTTATCCAAAGGGTTGAGGTCGGGACTGCCTGACGGCCAATTGTCTGCTGCTATGAAGTCCGGCACATTCTTTTGGAGCCACACTTGTGTTGCTTTTGCCTTGTGAGTCTTGGAAAGTCCATTGATTGCTTGAAAACAGTTGTTGGCTAAATCCCTTAAGACTTCCATTAGATTGGCAGATTTTTGCTCATGTTTTTACTCCCTTCTGTATGAAGGCCGGTAACGCCTTCGTAGCTGCCTCCTCACCAGACCATCACAGATGCGGGATGACATTAATTTCTGTGATATTTTCATTTCTCGTGACAAGATTTCCTGCTTTCGCAGCGGTTTCCGCTTAATTCTGGCTTTAATGTGTCCGGATCTTTGACGGTCAATTACCCCACCAGTGTCCTCAATTTAACAGTTCGATACACAAAATTCCGGGTGACTCCAAGTGGTCGCAAGGTGCGGAAATTATCCCCTTTTTCCATATTACACTTGTGAAGGCCAATTACCTCAACACGGTTTTCAATATCGTCCACTCCATTTTTACAAACGACTTTTGTGTAAGACTTTTTAAATGTCACTCATTAAATATCTGTCAATATAGGATGGATGTGTTCAATACTAGATTCACGATGAGTGCGTTTAAACGTGTACCAATATTTATGACATGACTAGGTAAATCTCTCTTCTGCACTTTATTGTGGATTCGAATTTTCCAGGCTGCTGGTCTTCATTCCCTTTATGGGACTCAGACCTTACCTACCTTAAGGGATAAATGCATTTTTCCTTCGATGTCGCTTGATGGGCAGTACAGTTCGTGCTTGAATCTTCTCCAAATATTGTATATGAAGACAGGATCATACATCTAATTTTTCTCATGAAGACAAAAAGGAAAGTTAACAGCGGAGCCTTGATAGACAAATTCGTTGATTACCTCGAAGTAATATGTTCCCTACGTATGCCTCGGATAAGAAATGATTACATGTCAATGTTTTGATCCGACGAGTAGCTTCAGAAATATAAATTTACGCACAATCGTGCATGCTTCAATAAGGCTACCTGGGACCTGACTACGGGCCTCTGAGTACACCATGCGCTATGAGCTATTTAAAAGTTCTCAACACTTTTAACCCAACCTAGTAGAGAGGGGAGGAGATGGGCGGGGTATTGTTAAACGTAGGTAATAATCAAATCTACTACGGTTGTGATTGTACATCCATCTTTGGTTGAAGGTCTCGAAAACCCAGTTTTTCCATGGGAAATATGAAGCCCACAGTGTGCAGTCGATGAATTTAATTTATCCGACTCGGTTAGAGATATTCTTGAATAGATTCAGTTAGCAAGGAAGGTCTTCTATATCCAAAAAGTTAGCAAGCTGGTACCTAGTCTTTAATGTGAATTATTCACTTCCTGTCGATGTTCCCTTAATGTATACGGGCTAAGATTTGTACATATCGGGGATTTATACATATATCGGCAATATTTATAGAACCATGATTTGTTGACAGTCTTGACTCTAGTCTTCGATGTGTACTGTTGCTGCCACTGGCTTTCTTGGGAGCTCTACGGATATTCCGATGACTAGGGTGCTGGCATATTTTTGAAATTACAGTCCTTTGCTCTGTTTCTTCAATTTTGTGACTCTATGGCTGTCCATGCAGATGAAATAAGTAGCCAATGTTTTTCCTTTAGTATTCAGTTGAAATGTGGTATCAAGTTCAAGAGAGGATGCGATATTTTAGTAAAAGTTTGAAAATAATTGTATTATAATTTTTTTTTTTACAGAAAATATTCTGTCTACTATTCCTATGTACCAAGGCTCAAGTGCAACCTGATTACGAGGAGCCTCCAGAAGGGTAAGAAAACGGAACTTTGCAATTGGTTGGAGTAAATAAAAATATCTTTTTCAGTTACTATGCATTTGTGGAATCACCAAACTCCGTTCCGCCGAAAGTCCGTCCGCCGCCATACACACATGTGAACATAGATTGTGTAGATGCTCCTGGAAAGAAATCATCAGTCTCTGTGAACAATATCTGCGGGGATCTCAATAAAGGACAAATTCCAAAGAATCCATTGCAGCAAAACGTTCTTGGTGAACCTTATCCATTGTGAGAACACTTTTATTATACACCTAACGATTTTTAACTAACAATACCTCTTTACAGTGAACTAATCCGTAATCAGACTCTAAGATTCCTTTCCAAAACGTTACCAGTTCTAAAAGCTGATGACACCTTACCCAAGGTAACTCAAATTATTCGGGACGATCCAGTTGAGCCTGTAGAGAATAACATTGACAGGCAATACAATCCGAGTGTCCGAACTCGACGCAGTACTCAGGGGCCAGCTTTTAGCTATTATAATGTGGAGGAGGAAAATGATGATGAACAACCAGCTGTAAGTCCAGAACGTCAATCTAGAAAGTTCTGTGATGGAGGTGGAGTGTGAGTTATTATCATAAACCAAAGCAATTTCCAAAAGACACATTAACTACCCCAAACCCTTATAGCTTCTGTACTCTTTACCGAGCGATTCAAGGTGAATCTGCGGCAACCCAACCCACTGTAGCCGAACGCCGAGAAGAGAATGGTCCCATTCGGTACGAAGGACCACCAACACCGTGTCCAGCTAAAGTTGAATACGCTACACCTGTGTTTGCAAAAAATTATCAAGGCTCATGGCGTTATGTTGTGCAAATCCCCTATGAAGGTTATTTCACCCAAACTGTAGAGGTGACACGTTGTATTCAATCACGCTGTCATTACCTAGACGGTGGGTGTCTATCGTCGCCACGTTGGGTCAGTCTTTTGGTTGCTGAAATCTTCTATCCCAGCGCTGATGACTCTGTGGTACCATCGACCACCACTGCTGCTCCATCTGTTCAGGACTTTCAAGCCTACCAGCAGTACTTACAGAAGAGAGCGGGCGTGGCATCAGCCTCTGATGGAACAACTACAGCAAATGATCCCAATCAGCATTGTGATGGCCAGGATGAGATCGGTTGCTTCCAGGTTCGCTTGTATTATGATTGGTTTTTGATTCCCGGTTCATGCAAATGTTGGCGACCAGATTACTTTGCCAAATACGTGAGGAGAAAGTCAGTCACCGATCTGTAAATTAAATAACCGGAAAGACAAGAAGCAATACTGCGAAGGGTTTAGGTTTAGAGATCACCTTTTGGGAAATTTAAGATACAGGTGAATAAATTGCATGCACTGACTGATATTATAAATGTATGTGCTCAATTTTTTGGGGGTTGGTTGAGGTCTGAGCTGAAACTTGGAGTTTCCGTAAAAAAAAAATAAACATAACACTTATTTATTTGTAGTTTTATTTAAACTGAGAAAATGTATATAAAATAGGATAGAATTAACTTATTTGAGTATATAAGCGTACACATCTCATTTTATACCTATGTAAATAAATAAAGAAAATTAAACTTATGCGTGTTTTTTTTTTAAATACTACAGATACAATCAAATTGATAGGCATAAGCTTTTTTGTCTATAAAGGGCCAGCGTGTTATATTTTTCGCACGAATAGAAGAGGCCTATAGTTTTATTACCGAATTGGAACGGCGAATTGAGAAGCTTGTCATCACAATAAAAATACTCTTAGACTATAATAAAACTTAAAACTTAAGGGTTTTTCTCCTGGGATTCGAACTTATACCCAAGTTTGTCAGAATCAGAAGTTTCAAGGATGTCTAGGCTACTTACTTACAGGGCTGAAACCGGGCCTCAACTAACAACGTGTCAGCTCCATCCTTAGCAAGCCCTCTCCAATTAACGTTCCTTTCGCATGTGCGCGGCTTTACTACGACGTGCCTCCCGGATAGGTTCCAAGAACCTCCATGCCGAGACATTGGTGCACTACGAAACCATGAAGACATGTGTACACGAAGTCTGTTGGTGTGTAATTGCTTCGTACGCAAACACCTACTGTTCCGCTGTGGGTGATATGCTTGTTTTACAGAAAATTGAAAATATAAGTTTGTTCTTGATAATTGATTCTTGTCCCCTTCAATGTAGGCCATTTTCGAAAACGTCATTTGATAGTCATTTTGATCGTCAATTTGATCGTCGTTGCAGCACTTAAGGTTTGCGAACGTCAAACTGCAAACGATTTTTGGTCGATTTCATTCCGATACAGTAATTTTTCTTATTGCGCAGCGCAGCTGTCTGGCTGCTTTTTTTGCAGCGCAGATGACGTTTATGAACATCTGCCCTGCAAACACTGCATTATCGAACATGCTGCAAATGCAGTGCGATTTATAATGGTGTTTTCGAATAAACGACTTATGCAGCTTGCGTTTAAGAACATTATGCAAAAGCAATTTGATGCAGATGACGTTTTCGAAAACGGTCGTACTCTCCATTGACTGAAACGCACTCATGCTGCGTTCCCCGGAGCGGTTTCTTGAGTCGATCGAACAGGAAGAAATGGCAGGGAGCCAAATCAGGCGAATTCGGTGGCTGTTGGGTGGTATTCGTACTGCTCTTGGTCAAAAACTCACGAATAAGTGCGTTATCGTGGTGCAAAACCCCACGAGTTGTTTGCCCACAAATCCGGTCTTTTTTGGCGAATTGTTTCACGCAGATGTCTCATAATGCCTAAATAATAAACCTTGTTGACTGTCTGATCTTGTGGCAAGAATTCATGATGCACAACACCGTTGTAATCCATGAAAACCGTTAGCATCGCCTTCTTTTTCGACTGAAAACGTGATTTTTTCGGTCTTGGCTCATTCGGTGTACGCCATTCACTCGCCTAATGCCACGTCTCGTCTCCAGTAATTATGAGTTTGATGAATGTTGGGTTTGATTCAGCCGTTGAATCCGTTTTAACACAAAATTTGATACAAACTCGTTGTTGCAAAGTTGATCCCATTTTTAAAATCATAAAAAATTGAAAACACACGGAGGCAGATTTACTCTCGACAGTGTAGCTTTTACAAATGTCAAACTACGACGCTAAAATTTGGAGGGAATATTAACGACAGATGTGTCAATTAAAAAAAAAAAACCCACACGGTAGTCATTATATTTATATTTTTTTTTTTATACGCATCTAAATTCAAAATTTTGGATTTGGGCTCACAATGGAGGAATATCTGCGAAAAATGCAGTTTCGCTGGCATAGAGAGTTCCGTAAAAAAGACGATCAACAATTGTAACTTTTGTTTCATACGAGAAGTACACAGCGCCCTGTTGGTCGATTTGTTATACAACTTCTGTATTATTGAACCGATTTTTGTGAATTTTTTTTTTCACCTATTCTTGCCAAAATGTTGGCATATTTTAAAAGCTTTGCAAAGAAACAAAATTATAAAATAATTAAATATTTTAAAAACTTTTTTATTAAACTAAAAAAAAAAAAACACTCATTTTACTAAAAATATATCCTCTTTATAAAAACGTAAAATAAAAGAAAATTACAGTAAGTGTACCTACATTATAAACAAAAAAAAAACATTTTTGATTAATAATTAACATGAGTCGAGTTTGTGTTTTATTACCTGAATTTTAGGATCTTCTAAATGGTCGTCAAATTAATTACTTGCGCTGTTGGCCAGTCAGAAGAATTTAAAATTCAGGCAAATTGAAATCCAAAAGCGCCCATTATTGCCACACTGTGTAAACAATGAATATACACAAAGATATACATACAGCGTACTATTAATTTGTTTAACAAAAAAAAAATGCCACAGATTCATCTGAACAGCAACATTTCGAAAGTATTTGATAGGTTATCGTGCAGGAAATTTGGCACAGCACCGAATTGATTGGCATGCACACATATACTTTATACCAAAAGTAGATGTAGCCTCTATCATGCACTCCGCGCAGCGTTATCCTGTTTCCAGGCTTCTTTCATTTTTTGCACACATTCTCGATGGCCGGATTTCCAAAGGAGTTGTGTTATGACACCCAAAGTAGCTTCACCCTCTTCAGCATTACGTGTCCAGCTTAACAGCAGCTGGTATATAACCTGCGTTAAAGAAATAAATTTTGTTGGTTTCAAATCAAATTTAGTGGAAGATTAATTAAGATATATGTATGTACATATGTATTGTAGAATGCAGAATCGAAAATATATTTTAAAGTTTTTTTTTTTTATCCTTAAAACCCTAAAGGTTGCCCAACCACGTAAATACTTATTGCTTTTCATTTTTTTTGTTTTGTTTTTTTGTAATAAAAAATTTATTTGTTTTTGTTTCATTAGTGGTTTTTACAGAAAATGGCGACTACCATTTGGTTAAATTTAATATCCAACTACATCTGTTTATTTCATCAAAATTGATTAGGTAAGAATTTTTGCTCTGGATACCATGAAGAATTTATGCTCATTGCACATTTATCTGATTGTCAATTTTATTTCTTTTTTTTTTGTCTAGGAACTCTCCTCAGATTCGAATAAATATGTATGTATGTTTGTTTTTGCTTCATCGCAGTCGTTTCAGTAGTTTTCGGTCTTACACATATGTACATACATATGTGCCTACTTGTTACACCATCTAACGGCTGAAGGCTGAACTATAATAGTCAGAAGCAATCGGAAGCTGATGTCATAATTCTACGTTAAGTTTTCTTCAGTACTGTCAATTGCCCATAATAGGCGTACATATGTGTTCGGAAGCATCTGCCAAATCGCGTTGCCTGTCATTTAAGCTGTTGTGTCAAATTTTCGTACGGATTCGCTATTTCGTAAGTAAGCAAAAATGAACGAAAACTTAACGAATCGAAGCAAAATGCTATTATGGTCACACAATACAAATCCTTTGTATTCGCACTGTTTCGGAAGTGGTCCTACGAAACCATTCTTCTATTATAGTTCGACCTTAAATCTAGTTCTGACACTCTAACCCATTAGTAAATGCCATTTTTCTGGAGAAATACATATGTATGAAACATATCCCAAGACACAGAAACAAAAAAAGTATTAAATATTGTTGAATTCCAACAACTATTTCGGTTTTTTTTTTTTTTTCGCGATCAGTTCTTTGGTTTGTACTTGACCCAGAAATATAAAAAAAAATTAGAGTACACATAAACGCTCTATGCATTAAGATGTTTAAAGGAGTCCAATGATGCTATTTAGGAATCTTTATGGGTAGTTAACTTCCTTGGTCAAAACAATGAATTGAGTCGAAGACTTCCAGAGCGTTGTAAGTTTTCTGACAATACCCCGAAAAAAGAATGGATTATAATGTGTTATTTGATAGAAAATGTGTGGAACAGATGGAACCGCTGGAGTATCTGCGTTTGTAGTGACAGTCGACGACGAAATTCTATTAACATGGTATTGCTGCCTGGTAGTAAAATGAACTAATATTTAATCTGAGCGCTGCAGTCAAATTGGTTCAGTAGATTTTATTCTATCATAGATGGAACAAAAAAAGAAAAACACTCCAATGGATGACTCAGAAGATACGATTTTATGTCGGTAGCATTATACATACGCGTATTTGGAAAATAAATGTAGGTCAAGTTGCATTATTTATTGGGTCAATAACTTAATTCGTGCGGTTTGCTAAGAGATGGCGTAACTTGTATTATTCCATTGGAACATGCGTTGGAAAGCTACTGTCATTGTACGTCATTTCGGTATATGTCATTCATTTGAAGGGTAAACAACAATAATTTTTTTTCACTCAAATATGTCGAACTTTGTGCCTGAAAAAGTGTTTTTGCGGGGAGTTCTTCTTCATTACTTTAATATGAAGAAAACTGCTGCCGAAAGTCATCGTATTTTGGTGGAAGTTTATGGTGAACATGCGCTAGCTGAGCGACCGTGCCAAAAGTGGTTTGCACGATTTAAAAGTGGTGATTTTGGCTTGGAAGACGATGAACGTCCTGGGCAGCCAAAAAAGTTTGAAGATGAAGAACTGGAAGCATTACTCTATGAAGATTGTTGCCAAACACAAGAAGAGCTCGCAGAGTTTTTGGGTGTCACTCAAGCAGCCATTTCAAAACGTTTAAAAGCAGCTGGATATATTCAAAAGCAAGGAAATTGGGTTCCACATGAACTCAAGCCGAGAGACGTCGAAAGGCGGTTTTGCATGTCCGAAATGCTGCTGGAACGCCACAAAAGGAAGTCATTTTTACATCGGATTGTTACTGGTGATGAAAAATGGATCCATTACGACAACCCCAAGCGCAAAAAATCATATGTGAAACCCGGCCAACCAGCCAAATCAACGGCAAAGCCGAATATCCATGGCGCGAAGGTAATGCTCTGTATTTGGTGGGATCAGAAGGGTGTGCTGTATTATGAAGTGCTAAAACCGGGTGAAACCATCAATGGACAACGCTACCGAACACAAATAATCCATTTGAAGAGAGCAGTAGCCGAAAAACGACCGGAATATGTGACCATACACGAGGCAATAATTTTCCATCATGACAACGCTCGGCCCCACGTTGCTATTCCGGTTAAGAACTATTTGGAAAACAGTGGATGGGAAGTTTTACCCCACCCGCCTTATAGCCCAGACCTTGCCCCTTCTGACTACCATTTGTTCCGGGCGATGCAGAACGCCCTCACTGAAATACGGTTCACATCAGAGCAGAATATCAAAAATTGGCTTGATTCATTCTTGGCTGCCAAGCCGGCGCAGTTCTTTTGGGATGGGATCCACAAATTGCCAGAAAGATGGGAAAAAGTCATAGCTTCAGATGGGCAATACTTTGAATAATACTATTGTACGTTTTTCTTAAAAAAACTTTCAAATTTTGACAAAAAACCGCACGAATTAAGTTATAAACCCAATACAATAATAATATTGCATTATTTATACACATAATATTCCGTTATAATTCACTTGGAATCGAATTTTTAATTTTTGTTTACTCAAGTTCAGAGATAAAGTACAGTTAGCCACAAAAATATTGATACACTCCCCTTTCTCTGGGTTCAATACGAATTCCAGCATAACAGTAGTAAAAAATCAAAATTATTCAATTCATTTATCTTCATTTTAGTAATAGCTAACGAAACCATGCACAATTACAATCAAAATCAATCTCATATATTAAAAAAAAAATAATAAATAAAAATAGTAACAGAATTCCATGCCACAAAAGTATTGATACACACTCATTTAGGCGCCAACAATAGTACCGTTATGCCGTCTGAGCAATGTATACTTTGTTTGCCTCATTCCCTGTTTTGAGTAGAAGTTATTGGCATTCATTATTTGTGTTCGGTAGGGAATTTTTAGTTTATTTTAAACATGGCATCAAGGAAAATGAAGGAAAATACATTAGAAGATCGGAAAATTAGAATTAAATTACACACGGAAGGACAATCCTACAGAAATATTGGGAAAATCGTTGGCAGAAGTTTCACAACAATACAGAAAATAGTCCAGAAGTTTAAAGAAACGAATTCTCTGGAAAACAAAAGTGGCAGTGGCAGACCAACAAAACTAAGTGTTCAAAATAAACGGTATTTGGTTCGAGAAGTGGAGAAAAAACCCGATATTAGTGCACCAAAACTTGTGACCCAACTGAAAGAAAGCCTGGACATTACGGTAAGCAGCGAGACAATGAGCCGTGTTCTTCGGGAAAGGAACTTTCAAGGGAGAACTGCAATACGCAAGCCATTCATTTCGGGGTAAATCAGAAGAAAAGGTTGTTATTCGCCAAAAGTCATCGTCACCACCCTGTGGAATTCTGGAAAAAGGTAATGTAATTATATATATTATAATAAAAGGTAAAAGTGACGAGAGTAAGGTTAATATTTTTTCTTCGGATGGCTTTCGAAAAGTTTTGGGAAAACCCGGAGAACCTCTCAAGGTAAAATACTTTAGGCCCACAGTAAAACATGGAGGTGGTTCCGTCCTTGTGTGGGGGTGTATTTCTGCATCCGGAGTGGGTAATATTGTTTTTAATAACGGTATAATGGACCGGTTTAAATACATAGATGTAATTAAAAACAATCTTGGAGCCAGTGCTGAAAAATTACAGATGAGAACGGATTATTTGTTCCAGCAGGACAATGATCCCAAGCACACTGCTTGGGACACAAAAATGTTGCTGCTGTATAACACGCCCAAAATGCTCAATACTCCGCCGCAATCACCGGATTTAAATCCGATTGAGCACTTATGGGCACATTTGAAGAAACAAATAAGAAAACATAGGATTTTTAGCAAGGCGACTTTAAAAACCGCTCTTGCGGAAGAATGGGCTAATATTGACCCAAACTATTGCAAGATGTTGGTGGAATCGATGCCACGAAGATTAGAAGCTGTAATCAAATCTCGGGGTAACCCAACAAAATATTAAATTACGTTCTTTTATTTTTTAAGCAAGAATTTTAAATATGTATCAATACTTTTGTGAGGTTGAGTTTATTACTTTTTATTTCTTTTGTTCTTTTATTCAAAAAACTGAAATGAAATTATGTTGAAATTATGTATAGTGTGTTCTATATTCCTCAAATATATAGAATTAAACTGTTTTTTGTTTGTGTTATGCTGAAAAAGGGGGTGTATCAATACTTATGTGGCTAACTGTACAAACGCGCAATAAACAGAACTTACTGTCAATCAGCTGTTTTTGAGATTTCTTCGACTGACTGAGTTTTGGCAGAATTTTTAACTAAAAATTCAGTCCGCTACTTCACAAAAAATGTACTAGTTTTTTTTATACAATTCGAAGGCTCTCGACCAATCAGAGCCTATTGATTAGCTAGTGCCTAGAGTACTGAACGAGCCCATACTTCAAGCGAAATCTAGTACATTCATATATTTTTCTTTGAATCCAAAGAATTCATACTCAAAAGTGAATGCAAACAAGAAGCGAAGATATTATAATATTGGATGAAAATTGTGTAAAGTGGGTAGTAATAATGCAATTCGTTTCGATATTGCCTGCATTCTACATTGTTGGTTGCGACAGTAGTTCTTTTTTAATTACATACATATATAGGCGCCTGTCCTACCAACATCACACTCGTGGACATTTCTTCTAAAAAGGTGTAAAGCTACTGACACTTGTAAATATGTTGGAATCGGTAAGTCCACAAATCGTTTCTTTCATAGCAGGAATGGCTTGATTTTGTTGGAATTATATCTTCAACTCCTCGCAACATTTTAATTGCCTGCGTGTAATTCGCTCAAGTAGTGAAAGCTGACAATCGTTTGTAGTCTTTTATTTAAAATTATGTTTGACTCATATTAAGTTTAAAATAGCGTTTTATGACAACTATGAATAGTAAAAAACCGATTCTAACTTAACTATTTGATTAGATATTTTTGAAGTGTGTTTTATCTGACTAAGAATTTGTTCCTTTGTTTCTACTACTTACCATTATCTTACAGCAACTATAGAAAAAAAGGAACAGTTAGAGGAAGAATTTTACACTTTTATGAGTACTATAAATATTGAAAGAACATAGTCTGCAGCTCCTGAAGCAAAAATTAAACTAAAAGAACATTTATATCCCATCTTAATTTGGGATATGATGACAAAATAAGAGCTAGGCAACGTTGGCTACAATCAAGAGTACCAAGTGACAAAACAAGATAACTTAAACCATACATACAACGTCCGAAAAGAAATTAGAAAATATAAAGATGAATCCATAAAAAAACATCTAAAAAATTTGACAAATGATTCTAGTACAAATTACTCACTTCGGTAAACAACAGCAAAAATGAAACGGCCAACCACACATATACCGCCAGTAAGAAACAGCGATTGAGACTGGGCGAAAACCAATCAATAAATAGCAGTTGTATTCGCTGACTATTTAAAAAATGTCTTCAGACCATACAAAGTAATGGATGAACAAATATGTGAAGAAGACACTCATACGACTGGTTACTTTAAAATAAATCGGCAAGGAAATAAAGCAAAATATCAATCATCGGTAGATATCCTTAGATAACTCCCAAAAAAGGTACAATTAAATGAAAGCAAATTGTAAATGCTGCAAAGTTTTTAGTTTTTCCCCCAAATTAAGGGTTTTTCCAAAAATTATATTATGACAGTGCTGTCTGAATACATCCTGTTACCTAATGATTCAATCAGATTTGATAAATGTTACACACACTTTTTTGTTTCTTAAGAATTTGTGGGGGTGTCTTATCACTTTGTCTCCTGGAGTGTACCATCTATCATATAAAGTTGACGGGACTTTTAAATTTTAGCCATTTTGTTCTCACTTAAATTGTTGCAATGTAACCCAGCTACCAGAACATATTTTCAAATGCATAATGCCCCACAAAATGTTGATTTGATTTTGATACACTATCACATCTACTTAGAACGACAACACTCTCACTAGAATCGTCTATAAACTTAAAAACTCTAGATAACCTCTGCTTGATATTCTACAGTTCACTAACAAAGGCTGAGTACAATATTTCATAAAAATGAGTGTACAAGGTCAACAAAGAGAAATTAAACTGATAAGTCTTCTCACCTCTTTGATACCGCCATGAATTTGATTATCAATAACCGCCTGTTCGATCTGTCCATGTGTGAATCTCAAGTCTCTCAGAACGTTCTTCCAGCCTTCACCCAAATGTGTAGATATAGTATCCAGCATTCTGTGATTAAGTTCTTCGGACGACTTCATCATAGCCTCGATTGTTGTAGTTCGTCGAGGTCGAGTATTTCTCGCAGTTCTGGCAGCACCAGCACCTGCAGGCATCGGTTCAGTCACAGGTTGTTCCACTTTATCACTATTAAAGTTGTAAACCGACCCAAAATGCAGTCCGGTTATATTGGAGAATTGCATTACTACCTGTCCTTGAGTGTTGTGCACAGCCATTTGATTGTTTGTAACCGAAGTGGTGTTTCCAGCTGGCGATTCCACAACTTCGGTATTTGAGTTTGCCCGTACCATGGCGAGGTCTGCACTCTCGGCCATTTGAGTCTGCAGCTGCAGTGCTGCATTTAAGTCGCCCGAGTTGAGGGAGGTATTGTTGTTGGCATTGTCCAAGTTTGAAGTTTCACTGTCTGGTGGATCATCAACAGGTATTGCATCTGTTTCTAGTGTTCCAGCGGCGCTGCTGGAGCGAGATCGTGAGAAAATATTCGAAAAAAGCGGGATTTTCTTCATCGCCAACAGATCCACGAACTGTATGAAGTTGGACAAAGAAAAATAAACAATCGAAGCAAAATCGGAAATCCCGAGATAAATATTCGTCACTTGTCGAAAGTTTTTTGGTTGTTTTCTTTTTTTTTTTGTCGTACTTTTTTGATTTTTGACAGTTCAGATGTGGGTGACGAAAAGTCAAGTGACGTAGTCTATCGGTGGGGTTGTTCGCTTCGAGCACCGGATAAATACAAGAGAGACCTTATCGTATGAAATAGCGCAACGTAACGTGGAAGAAAGTGTATTTTATGCTCAAAACAGACTGCACGCATTATTGCTTGATTATGAATGGAATCATTTGGTTAAATTGAGCAGTTCACAAACTAGCCGCTGGTCAATTTGTCAAATGTTATATTTTACACAGTCAGTCGCTACAGAACTACAGTTCTGAACAAACAGGAACCAAAATGATACCACACACAATAATTCATTAACAAAACAGAACCGCCTACGCTGCAATATAAAAATATCATATCTCCTGGGGGTTATGTAAACATAATAAATATCGAAGATAATAAATAATAAATTGAGTGTGTTTTTTCTTCGATTGCTGCTGTACATACATAAATGACGTTATACGCCTTCTCTCTCTCCACCTATTCGTATTGTCAAGAAGCAACATTTCATACCTTTAGGCTGTTAGGATTACAGACGCGAAATTTGGCTTCATTACATTATAAATGAAGTTAAATTTAGTCATTCTGTCGCGGTTGGGATGGGTATACATTGGTGCAAGAAAAAATATCGGATCGAAAACATCAATCGATATTTGTATTCATTGAAGCTTAGAAAATTAGGTGCGTTCCATTTACGGAGGGAAAATTAACTGTCAACAACAAGTTTTCAAAGCTCTCTTGATTCTTTTTATTTTTTTGTTCTTAAAAAATGTTTTTCGCTATTTCTAAAAAATTTTAATATTAAAAACATACAGGAAAGTTATAATCCGTCTAGAACGAATCTACCTTCCCCCATCTTTTGACTCACCTCTAATAAAGTAAGTTATATATACTAATGTGTATTTTTTAAAAACACCCCCAACAAGTAGGCGTGGCTGTGTATAATATACGGAAGAAATGTAGAGAAAGTTAACTTCTACTCATTTCCCCTAGACTTTAAAGTCCCACTTTAAGTTTCCACTTTGTTTAAAGTATGTGGGCGGATTTTAAAATTGTTTACACTTGTACTGCTTGATTCCAGAAAGCTTGTAACCAAATTTCATGTTCTTAGCTCAAAATTTAAGACCCAAAAACTGGTGTAACAAAAGATGACTTGGCAGGACTGCCGCACGAAAGAGACAGCGCAAAAGAGGGGGACAACAACACACGGCTTTGACGAAGAGGACGTTGGGGATTATGATAGAATAGATTGGACGAAGAAGATGTACATTGTGAGCGGTAAAGCGCACTATTTTTAAAATAAATCTTAAACGGTCAAATAAATTCTTGTTAAACTGGTGACATACAGATGGACATGGCTAGATCGAAATAACTCTTGATGATCACAAAAATATATAATGTTGCTTATTGATCAGTAGTTTCATAAAAAAACATAGTTCACAATAATGAACATTGGCCAGCCGGATAAGAGAGAAAATGTATTCTAAATATAAAAGAGTTTTAAAGTTAATGTAATTAAGCTAAGTTCAATTGACTCAAAATGCTTCATAACTGTACAGAACTCTCCAATCTTTCCCCTTCAAGCTAAAGATGATTTTATTTTCCGAAAGCGTATCGTTTCCCCAATGAGCTCACCTAATTGTTTTTAATATTGGACAGATATCTATAAAATAATTTACATCTTTCTGTTAAATCGTGCTACCATTCTTAAGTGCTTTAAATAATAACATTACGGAACCGGGTATAGTTTCGTCAGAAAATACCTCCATATGAATAATTTCACCGACAATCGGGGAAGGTACCAGTGTTGCCAAAATTAATCGTTTGTAACAAAACTGTTATTTTTCCTTCTCAATTTTGATGTGGTACCTTATCTTTGAAAGATAACAATTTTGATATCACCGTTAACGTATGTACTCGTACTTGAATGGTGGTCGCACATGGGCCTACATTTTATTGTTCAGGGGCCGGATTCAGCTACTGGGAGTTTTATAATGTATACAAAGTTTAGTGTGCACTGAATAATCCCGATTCTGTAACAAATTGGTTTCATGTGACAAACAGCTCTTCAATGAAGGGATCGTTATGTACGCGTGCTTAGGTTCAGAAAACGTGGTTACAATTGCGTAGCACCGTGTGCGAAACTTAAGCAAATACAAATCGATGTTGAGTTTGAAATTTAATCTCGGAATATCATTCAAATTAGCAAGAAAAATAAATTTAGACATCACAAAAAGCAAGCAAAACTTTCTTACTTACTTTCTACAATGTAACACCTAATCGTGAACACTCTTAATATTTTATATTTAACCGCAGTGTCTTATTGGTATCCTAGAATAACTATATATATATCATCTACGTATGGAGTGATTGTTTTGTTGACTAAAATGTTTTACTTAAAATTTCCTTTAGGCAACACTGGCATCTTCTTCTTCTTTTCCTTACGACGAAGTTATGATCCGGAGTAGAAGGATCACAACCCTCTCACTTTACTGCATCCCTATTGGCCCGCCTGTTGGGTTGCCGAACTAAGGCAACACTGGCATGTAGCTACTAATGATGTAGCGTGGTTTAGGCATTTGGAATATTTTTCAACAAGATTACTTCAAAAAAAAAAAAAAAAAATGGTATGAAATTTAAAATTGATCACAATAGACAAATCGCCTTAGGGATTTTGCATAATCAGCTGTAAATGTAATAAATTTGTACAAGTTTGACGAAATTGATAAAATTCACCATACATATCATATTCAGTCAAAGCGGTAAATTTGGAGTGGTATTTTTTTTTCCTACATTACAGGTAAATTAAACTTGAGTCACTTGGCAGCAATGACCCATGCCATATAAAAACACATTGGAATCGTTTTATATTTCAGTGCAGCGCCCCTGAAAATGGACCGTAATGATTTATAATCTACATATAATCACTGGGCTTTTTATTATAATTTGCGAGCGCCAAATGGGATATGAATACCATTAAATTATCTCAGGGCACGGGCGTTTGTAAAAATTGAGAGAGAGAGAAACAAAGTTCTGCTAAATAATATTTAGAGTTCATGGACTCGTATGTGCACAACGTGCAACGGTGCAACTAGAAAGTTACAAACTTGCTACATCCCAACAAACCTTTGGGTTAACATGTACTTATGTGCATACGTCTAAAACAGCATATGCGAATGTTCTAAAATTGAATACTCTCAAAATGAGTCGTTTTATGCTCTCAAGGGATTGTGTGAGAAAAATCTAAAAATATTAGAATGCGAACGAAAAGCGATAGGTTGTCAAATCGTGAATTTGATATGTATATATATATTTTTTTTTACGTGTATCATCCCTGATTTTTGTTTCTTGCTTATGCTTATGATTCACAGTATTTTTTTCCGTCCTCCTGCTGTCATCATCACGATCAAGTTGCATTTTAGCCATATGACCACCCTACTGCCAGTGTTATGCCTTCACAGTAGAGTTGACTTAGCTTTTCGCAAGTGATCGACTTTTTTATTTATTTCATGCGAAATAAATAGATGATTCTTGACATCAGGATTCGAACCGTGAATCAACAGTGTGATAAGCGATGATGATACCACTACACCACGGCCACCCTTAATGAGGAAGAAATTAAAATACATTATTTGTTGTTAGAACATTTTTAAACATGTTTCATCTTTATTTCCATTATATTTTTAGGGATATAGATTTGTGTTTCTTTATGTGTCATCTTGTTAGATTTTTTTTTTTATAATAAATAGAAATAAAAACAAATACATACTTTATCTAACAAATATGAGTGTGCGTCAAAAGTAACTCGCTTAATACAATATAATAGTACCAATCGCAATTTATCTAACCATTATAAAAAATAGAGAATCTGTTTGCCCGCCTTTTATATTTAATTATTATTCAGAAAAAAAAAAGAAACGTATTAGCGAGTTACTTCTGCCTGAAGATGTTTATTAAAAGAATGCCGAAATTAGTTGCTCCCAAATGGTTGATGAAATGTTTTTTTTTTTTTTACAACAATTTTCAATTCTTACAACATACATCTAGTAATATACATTTAATTTTCTTTTTTTTGTTTAACATATATATAAAATAAATAATTCAAGATTTGTATGGGAAAAAATATGGCAATTGGATTTGTTTATATTATTTACTTAAGTTATCATAACTTTTATTATTATTGCCAGCATAAGTAGGAACAAGACGTATCATCGTATGACGCAAGGGCATAAAGCAAAAAAATGTTTGCCTTAATATTATTTTACACAGAAATTCACAACGAATGGGTAAGTATTCAAAATCGGTCATAAATTGACTTTAGCGCCCCGTTACAAAGTTTTTAAAAATAGTTTTCTTAGTTTTTATATATCGATTATGGTATTTATTCAAAAATCTGGGCAACAGAAGAGGCGTCTAACTGCCCGATAGATTTCACCTCATTAATTTTACGATTTGTTTTCTTTTTCATTGTTTCAAATTTGTCTTGCTTCTATAAAGATAAAGTATTGTTTTCGTAGACAAATTCAATCTGAAAATTTTGAACAGTCTAATTATTTATTACTATCATAGAGAACTATGCCCCGAGACAAAATCGGAATTTTCATTCTAACCTCCAAAATGAATGGTACTTTACTAGATCAATTTTGAAAAGTTGCAATTTTCTCTGAAACAGCTCTAACGATTTCGACAAAAATTCATATCTGAGGGAATATCTATGTTTATATACATGTATGTCTTTAACCCTTTCGACCCGGAATGCAGTCAGTGCACTTACATCAATAATTTTGTGTTGATCTGTTCAAATGACTTACCTTTAGCACATTTCTAGCAAAAAACATTTTTAGCGCTAAATTTGAAAATAATCTGTTAAAAATGGTTAAAATACGTCGTGGGACGTAATTCACCCATTTTGGATGCAAATTTTCGATATTAGGGCTATGCGAACATTGAGTGGGACATATGTGTCCCAACAGGTGCGAAAGGGTTAACAGTACTTTACGGATTTTTCTAAAGCCCCCAATTGTTTTGCTTCCTATCGATTTTGCCTATATTTGAAATCGGAACAGTTTACGAACGAACAACACATATGGGACAATTATGTATGTGCGACCTAGTCGTGGTGCTCTTTATTTTATCCCATATCATTTTTTTAGCAAATTAGAGCCTAAAAATACGTCAATTAAGAAAAAAAAATTAATTGTGACTAGTTTTCATACAGATGGAATGGACATTAAAAATTAGACCAAAGCCACACACTTGAATAATACGCTGTTATTATTAAAACATTTTACGAAAATCAGCTACCAGTCAAAGAAAATAATAATGAGTGATACTTTTTCAGTAATGCTGTATCTGTGATTGACTGCCGCGCCATGATCAGTATTTATCGTTTTGGAAAATCTATGGTTTCAACAAAATGTTTCCAGAATTGTTTTAGGATAAATCATACTCTTGTTACTTATAGCAAATGGCGCCCAACTTGAGCCCCTATTTTTCGTTCTTCTATGTTGTATTCGGCCCACAAATGTTTTCAAAGACCTAATAAGGTTTTAATGGGCGAATTCCTGATGATTTCATATTAAACTATGACGAGTACCTCTGATGCCGACAACGGCAAGTATTACAACCTCTCTTAATCTGATTCTCAATTTTTATGTGATTGCCTTAGCTTTTTACCATTCAATTTTGTTTTCGCATCGTCTTAGTCATTGTTTATGTAGCGGCCTTGTTTGATGTTGTTTCGTCTACTACAATTACTCCTTCATTTAACATTTCAATGAAAATGAAGCAAACAAGTATTTGAAGTTAAAGTCGACTTTAAGAGCATTAAAGCGTTAAGAAAAATATACGCGCACATTTAGATGAAATATCGACTGCATTATGTGAGAATGTAATAAGAAACATGCTTGACACCATCAATTAAAGTAAAAAGTCTGAACAAACAAATAAAAGGATTAATGACATCATAGATTGGCGTAATTCGACAGATCGATACCATGTTGACTGTTAAATACAATAATTACCCAAACTATATTTTTCTGCGCTTGGTTTTGACTGTTGGAGCGGTAGTTACCCGAGGTCATACTTGATTGGTTATTCGTGCTTATGCTTTAAGGTGACTAATTTTTTATTTAAGGTGTTACACTACTTGACGGACTAAAAGTTACTGGTTTCTAAACTCTGAATTCGGAACAATGGCCCTTAGTAATACAATTCTCACATTTAGTTAGATAATATAACTTGGCAAAATTATGAATAAATAATATCCAAATCACATTACTCCTTTCGCTTGATATGCTATTGACTGTCCCTTTAAATTGAACTTAGATAAGAATGAGCTACGACTAAACTGCTGTCTATTTCAAAAATGACATTCGAGATTATTTATTGTTTATTACTGTAAAACTCAAGTTTAAATTTGTTTATTTCTAAGGGCCAATGATTCTTAATTAAAACAATTGTTAAGTTATTAGTATTATTAGAGTAATGGAAAAAAAAAGTGGATTGTGTCTGCCAAGATTCGAGTTTTATGCTTTCTGACGTCTAACATATGTTAGTCTACATATTTATATATTTTTAATTAAAGTTGACTTTAAGGCATATTGTCTTTTATTATTACTACCGAACCTTCAAATTTCAGTACACAATCTCTTGTTTTGACTCAAATTATGAATTGCTTACAACAAACAATAAAAAGAATAGAACTTCTAAGCTTTCTGACTAGAACAATTAAATTTGTCTGGCAAATCCGATTGTTAAAAAATTCTTTTGACATTATATACGTAGTTCGTACTTTACATTTTACTTATTGAATCTTTCTGAATCAGTACGGACTCCATATTTCCCCATCAACAATCTTGAGTGCTAGATATTTATTTTATATATATTATTGTTATTTTTTTTTTTATTTTATGTTTCTTATGTAAATACATTTTACATGACATTGTTTTAAATTTCATATTAAAATACACATACATTATGTTGGTCAGTTCTTATGTTTTAATATTTTTTGTAAATTCAATGTAAAGTTAAATTTATACAATCAGATCGCGATTTTAACATCAGTTTGCAGCACCATTCCCCGGATGACAAGATGTCTAGATTTGTATAGCATTATATAATTATTTTCTATTTCTCACATAAGAACTGACCATTATCAAATACATTTATATAGTTTATGTAAATTGTATTTAGATATTTATTTTATCAATTACCATTTGCCTAATTTGAAAACACATAAAATACATTTAAGTTTGTGTTTATTTTTAACTTGTTATTATTTATACGATATTTTTCCAGAACTATTATACGAATAATATTTACTTCACAAAAATAGTTTTCTAAATATGCATACATATGTATATTTATTAATTTTTTATCCATATATGGTTTCCATTTTCAGTTTGATTAGGTAGATGGTAATCAATTAAATTTATTTTGTTCAAATGGACAATAAAAAACAAATTTATGTTATATATATTGTCCAGATATAACTATGTTAATAGTTAAAAAGTTGATATTTAGACGAGTTCCACTTAATAAAATAAAATAAAAGTTAAAATTAAAATATTTAACTTTAAAATTTATTGGTATTTTGTTTTCTAATTTTATAAATTTAATGTTTTTTTTTTTTTTAAATTAATTTTCTTTTTTTTATCAATATGACCTCATGTTCTTTATTCCTATATTTGATTTAATAAGAACATTTTAGTTCAAGTTTTTGCATATTAATCTAAGTAAATTGAATGAATTCATTATACCTATATTTATTTGTTCATAGATTATAGGTGTTCAGTGCTCTCGTAAAGTGCTAAAAGCTAAGAAGATTCACATAGGGTCGATTGCAGTTTTAATTGTATCACGTTCATTGTACAATATTTATTAGGTGGAAGACCAACAATTATTGATTTAACGTGTAAATAAAGTTTTACTTAGAATCATTTGATATCATTTTCATCTCACAGCTTCTTTGTGTTCCCCCTAGTTACGACAAAGAAGAACAGACGATTAAGTGTTTCACTTGTTTCTGTGAACATAAATATGTTGTCGTTCTAGAATCACCCAAACTTCTTCCACCACTGAGAAAAAAAGTTGGGAGTATTATTAGTATCAGTATGTTTAAGGCTTCGAACCTACATAAAATATTACCAAAATAAGACTCAAATCAGTTGCAGAACTTAGCTTTTTTTTATATATATATAATTTGCGCGCGCCAAAGAGGATATGAATACTCGTACACTATTACAGGACACGGGCGTTGTGAAGAACAGAGAGAGAGAGAGAGAACGAAAGATTTAGTGTAGTGGTTTGAAAATAAGATGGTATTAAAATTCTGTAAACTCCAAGGTAGCGTCCAGATAACTGTGGAGCTTGTTTGATTTGCTTTTCTCGTTGCTCATGATTCACAGTATTTTTTTCCGTCCTGCTGATGTCATCATCACGATTAAGTGATGCCTTCGCAGTAGTGTTGACATAGCTTTCGCAATTGATGGACTTTTTTATTTATTTCATGCGAAATAAATAAATGATTCTTGACAACAGGATTTGAACCGTGAACCAACAGCGTGACAAGCGGTGATGTTACCACTACACCACGGCCACCTCTCGCTGACCCTAAACCTCTGCATTTCGTGCAGTTGACCTCGAACGCGTTCAGCGGAAATTGTATCCATCGCCTTGACCAAATTAGAGTATAATTTCAAAATTGCAATATTGCTAACATTAAACAACGTTCGATTCTGCAAAAATGGAATATGATATGATAGTTCGCTTAGAGTTCAACGCTCCAACAATTTCTTCGAACACGAAATGCCAAAGTACATACATACAACAATTATCTGCACTCAAATCCCTAAGAATCCGCGGTGTTATCTGAAAATTTCAAGGACGGCAGAATATCTGTGGCAAGTTTAGATTCCAAACTAGAAGGAACGTAGACAGTGGCATCAAGAAGCATATGTGTACTATGCATGCAAAAAACGTGTTCGGTAACACATAGAGAAACGGAAGAATGAGATAAATTATATGAGTACGGCGGTTGAAATTTATTCCGAGATGTGATTCCATGATATTATGGAAAGCCCTTGAGAAGAAATGTTACCGTTTTTGACTGAGACATCATAGCCTCCCATCATTGTCGATAGAATGGGCTCGTATTGTTAAAAGAGAGGATCAAAAAATATCCGAAGTCCGACTTCAAAAACATAATAGCACATAATAAGATGTACACTTTTGCATCGGGATAACAGGATGCATAGGTTCACAGATATTTAAATACGACAATAAAAATATTTAAAATCGGATCTGTGATGACTTACACGCAGAACCTCAGCCGTGCAATTATCGGCAATTTTGTTATTTTTTGTTAAAAAACAAAACTACTCTCAGGAAAGGCGAACGTATAACACTGTGGCAGCGCCTCGAGATGCCTCTAGTACCTGCCCAAGTTTCAAATTGCGAAACGTGCACCCTGCATCTGTTCAAGCAACCCTCACTGTAATTGTTTTGATATTTAATCTAGTTGCAGGTACGTCTCCTCTTTCTTTCTTATTCGGTCTCAACAAAGTACCCTTATTTAGTTATATTCATATATTCACTAATCGTCTCTCAGCTTGTGCTCAGAATGAAGAATAAAGCAACAATAAAAAACGAAATACTACCTGTGCGTGATGTTTGTATAACAGTTGCAGGAGGTAACGCTAATACGTGGCGTCGATTATTCGAAAGCCGATATATATAGAACGGGGCTTATTCTTCTGGCCCGGCGTTTTTAATCTGCCCAATATCTATCCTTTCCTCTCTTTTAATTCTCTTCTATTTCATTTTTTTTTATCTGATAAGTGATACAGAATATTAAAAAAAAAAATTGCAAATACGAGTACATAACATCGAACTGAAGACCATATCTTTAGCTGGGTGATTCAACAACTGTGGACTGAATTTGTTTATTTGTTTAAATTTATATAACTTTAAATGTCGAAAGCATTTACGGAGCAGACAAAGTACATGGCGTAAAGAATACGGATTCAGTCCTAATCGAAAACGATGTAAACGTAGATCAAATTCGAATATTTTGAGCGACTTGAAAGTCAATTGTTTTTTTTTATTCTCAAATGCAAAATGTAATCCAAGGAAGAAAAAAATCCGCATCGAATTTTTCATTTAATTTCAATTCGATCCACAACAGAGATGACAGTTAAAAAAAAAAACAAACATGATAAAAAATAATGCACCCCTATTCTTATTGGCGTTTTTCTTTTCTCGATAATTGTCGTTTGAGCCGTCGCGCTGTGCTTGCCAACTGTCAGCAGCGACCAAAGCCGTTTTCTGTCGTCCAGAATTCTATTATGTACACATTTGTCGTATAAATCGTTATCGAAGTCGACGAACTGTACAATGAATAAAACGACAATCGTTGAAATACGCCAAGGGCAGTCAGGGTGATTATCTACACTAGAAACTAAAGTGCAGACACAAATACCCGTCCCCTTTGTATCATAGTTTACTCTGCACTGAGTATCCAGTATTCCTGAAGCCACAGCACAGTAATTTAGCATCCATTTCGACTTTTTGTCACCACTAGAGCTAAATTTCTCAAAAAAGTGACATCACATTAATATATGTATATATCTTTATCTCTATGATTGCAGATGGTAATTTTAAACAAACTCCATTTACTTAGTTTTTGATGTTTAAATGAAACAAAGCTTCAAGAAATAAAACTATTCCGGAACCATTTACGAACATCTTTTGACATCAGCGCAATATTGAAGCAGTTTATTTATACGAGGGATGTTCGATAATTCGACAGGTGCCAGCCGCAAATTGATATTTGTTTCATTTGGTAACATTCTTTAGATGTCATTTAGTATGTGTTTGACAGCCGTTGGAAGCAGACAACTGTTAAAATTTTTTTTTAAACATTACGGGGACTCTGCACCGTTTTTTGAAATGATTTACAAATGGTTCTGAAATTTCCGATGCGGTGATATGAGCACAAAGGATGCCAAGCGTCCTGGACGTCCAATTGAGGTAACCACAGCAGAAATGGTCGATAAAATTCATGGTATGGTGATGGACGATCGGAGAATTAAAATGTTTGAGATTTCTGAGGCATCTCAAATGATCGGGTGCACAACAATTTGAAAAAATATTTGGGTATGAGAAGGCTGTCGATGGGTCCCGCGATTGCTCACTCACCACGACAATGCCTCGGCTCACATCTCCGCCATCGCAACAGTGAAATTGAACGGATTACACTACGAATTGCTCCCCTATCTACCATACTCTCCAGATTTAGCCCCTTGCGACTATATTCTATTTCCAAACATGAGGAAATGGTTTTGAGGTAACAGATTCGCATCAAATGAAGAGGTTATCGCCACAACAGTAGTCTATTTTGCAGAGTTCGACAAATCTTATTACTCAGACGGCTTAGAGCATCGCTGTGCTAATTGTATCGAGTTAGAAGATTATGTTGAAAAATAAGATTGATTTTTGCCGAAACAAAACTATGTTTTCTATATTATTGTACGGAATTATCGAACGCCCTCTTATATACAGGGATCGGGTAGAACATTAAATTCCGAGCAAAAAGTATGTTATAACTATAGGAGCAACATTTAACACTATGGAGTTATAATAATAATATTTTGGCGCTAACATCCCAATGCAGGGCCTGGCCTGGCCTAGCTTCTCGTAGCTACTCGTGCTGTGCGTCTCACGAATGGTTGGGACCAACAGTTTTATGCCATTTCCGAAGGGCAATTTTTTCGATTGTTTCGATTGAGAGAAGCTTCTCATGACAGTTTTACTCTCGGACGTTTGTCAGACGTTCGCTTGAAGTGGGACCGTGAGAAAACTTTTTTTTTATTTTTTGTGTTTTCTTGGATTCGAACCTTGAATCTCTCGCTCAATGATCGCGCACTTAACCACTGAGCCACGGCGCACACACAATGGAGTTATACCTGTTTCTTTTGATTGTCATGTTCTTAACTCGGTTCCGTCTTTACCACTTTCAACAATTCTACTTTTATTCGAACACGAACTAAAAATTGTGAAACATTTTGGAAACTCATGGATTACAGTTTCCTTGTAATTTCGACATAAACTTAATTTTTCTTAACATTTTTCATTCTAAGATAACTTGTTTGGAAACAAAAAAATGCATAGAGAACACTAACACAATATTTTATCATATTTTGAACAAATTAATATAAGAATACTAAATTAATTAGCAAAACACACAGCAATTAAATGAAACAAATACCAAATGCATGTGTTTGGCAGTTTATCAATTAAATTAAGTATTTTAATTAATATTTAATTTTATTACAACATCAATGCAGCAAGTAATCTGTCTTTCTTTATAATAAAAACAAAAATATGTATTCATATAGTATGCGATCTAAGAAGGAACTTACGATTATGTGACTTGTGATTCTGTGGCATTTCAAATTTTTCAATTAAAATTCTAACAAATTGAAAACTTTTCTTTCTAATAATTCGTTGCTACACTTCTATAACTCTTGTGAGGCAGTAAAAAAATATATTCATATGAATCAATCCTCTACAAAGCCTTTTTCAATCGACATTCATTTACGTCACCAACATATTTGAAGAATACAGTTCATAGTCCAGTCCTGAATAGATACATTCCAACACCAGGTCTATCCCAAACATATGCATAAGTTCCACAATAAAGGACATACTACACGGATACCTAAATCCATTTCATTTTTAAACTGAATAGTTTTATATTTTTTATAATGAAAATATTGTAATAATAAATATAATTCTATGAACGTAATTATTTATTTTTCTCTTTTTTTGTTTTTGTTTTTCACTAGCATAAACTTTTAATGTAATATAGTACGACAATAATAAATAATAAATGTTTTCTTAGCTTTTGTTCACATAGTTTCTTTAAATAATTAATTTACAACAAAAATTAGTGTAAGTATTGCAGTTTTGTTTGATGATAGGAAGAATCATAATTTAATGCGTTTTTATTACTTTTTTCTCTTTTAAATAATTAACCTTATGTGAGATAATTTCGCATAATACGGAAAGTGTCCCCCAATTAGCGATTCTTACAAGTATTTAGATTCTCAATGTGCATTTTAGTTTGGTTTTGTTTTGTTTTTTTTTTTTTTTTTTGTTAATTGGACGGGACAATCGAAGAACAAAATAAATCACTTGATTCAACAAAAAAATAAATAAACAATAATTAATAAATAAATAATAATATAATTATAATAGTAGGAAGGGGAGTTTAATTTTAGGATTACAAACCCAAAGCAATTGAAGATTGAGGACAATTTCGCTGGGATTGTGTTTAGTCATCTAATTTTGGTTTTATGTTGTCCAATCCTAGCTTACTTAGAATCTGTAATGCAGCGGACGCGGCTTGATCTTGAGATTCTTCAACGTTCAGGCCGACACCGTGGCAAATTTGTGGCGGTGCGGTTGATAATGTGACAATGGTCAGGAATTCACTGTGATTGCCTTTGGGGTAATCTGAAAAGTTTGCCTAGAAGAGAAAAAAGAATAGTTTTATGAATTTTTAAAGGCGTTATGATTAGTTTTATGATATTTAGGGTTATTATTATTATTATTATTATTATTATTATTATTTATTAAACAGGTAATTACAAATTACAAGTTAATTTTATAAAGAGAGAGCAACAAGCTGCTGGGCTTTCGGCTCTAAACAAAAATAAATATAAATATAAACTACTTAACGTGAAATAAATCAAAGTATAGATGTGAAATACAATTCAAGTGGCTCTATATGGTGAGACGTGTGCGGCTGATAAAATCATTGACTTTAGATATGTTAGAATAGTTTGCTATCCTGAGTATGTCGTACGCTGATTGATTTGGTTGCAGGATTTTATTAAATTCCTTGGATACCGGGCATTGGATTAGTCCGATGATGTGATCAATGTTTAAGATGTTGTTGCAGGTTGGACACGTAGAAGGTGTTTCATTTTCATAAATGTATTTATGTGTAATTATAGCGTGCCCTAGGCGCAACCTGGTAAAAGTAATGTTGGCTGCTTTCGATGTTGTTGTGGGGTAGATGGGCATGCTACCGTCGATGTTAATTTTGGAGTAGTGATGATGGTAGTTACACCAGTTTAAGGACCTTTCCTTTTTTATCTTTTGGTTGACAAGGTTTTGAAGGTCTTTTTTTGAAAAAATGTCGAAGGTGTAGACCGGCGCTCTATAGCATAATTTTGCGGCCATGTCGACAAACTCGTTGCCTTGTATTCCACTGTGGCTTGGTACCCAAATAAGTTTTATTTTATTGGAATTCTTTATCAAGAGATCCCTGATGTTAGTTATGAGACCAGATTTATGGTTTGGATTAAGGATAGCTTTTAACACCGACAGGCTGTCTGAACATATTACCGATTTAGAGCGGAGTTTTACCAAATATTTAATTGTCTCGAGTATGGCGATCGCTTCTGCAGTAAATATTGAAGTGTAATCTGGCAAAAGTCCGATTCTTAAAACGGTCCCGTTTTCCAAGGCGGCGGAGAAGGATGTGTTGTTAGCAGATTTAGAGCCGTCAGTAAAGACTGGGTACCAACCATCTGATTTTAGGTCTGCCATGGTTTTAAGGAAGATAGCTCGATAGATATCCCAGTTTGTGCTTCTTTTGCAGAGTAGAGACAGATTGAGTAGTATGGAGTCAGGTTTGATGCACCAAGGTGGATAAGTGGGGAAGTGGTCCTTTGAAAGTTTTAGGGGGAGCTCCATTTGCTGTACGGCTTGGATGGTTTTAGCTATTGAAGACTGAATCCGATATGATTTTTTGGCGGTGATTGCGAATGCAATGTATTTGTCGATAATGGAGTCGGTGGAGAATGAGAGTTTAGTGAAAAGATTGATGAAAACACTTGATTGTCGTTCTTCTAGTGTTGGTAGTCCCGCTTCTGCCATTATGTTCTGGATCCGCGTTGTACGAAGTGCATTAATACTCCTTCTAGCAGCATGGTGGTATGGTGTTTTTAAAAGATTCAGTGTTGACTTAGCGCATTTACCATATATGATGAAGCCATAATCAATCTTACTTAGAACTAAAGATCTAGTAATGTTACAAAGGGTATTAACATGAACATTAAGTTTTTTACTAGCTAAATAGTTAATGATATCGGCCCTAGCAGCCAGGCTCTTTTTTAATTCTAGACAATGTGTTTTCCAATTATATCTATGATTTATAGTTAATCCTAGGATTTTTAGAGTATTAGTGTTTTGTATATTAACACTATTTAAGTGTATCGTAAGTTGCGGACAGGAAATTTTCCGACAAACATGTAATAATTTACATTTCTCTAAGGAGAGTTTGGCACCCGAGGTGCTGGACCAAGTTAATATATCTTTCAGTACATCGGTTAGAATTTGTTTGCTCCTTTCAATATCGTTCAGTTTACACAAAATGTAAAGATCGTCCGCATATATGCAGTGATCTAGAAGACTGTGCTCATTTATTACCGTACTTATATCATTGAACGCTATGATGAATAGGACCACCGACAGTGGAGACCCTTGCGGGATTCCGTTGTGGAGTGGATGAGAGGACGAGAATTCGTTGTTAACTTTGACACAGAACTTTCTATTAGAAAGGAAGGACTTTATGTATTGGAACATTTTTGGCCCAATGCGCCATGTTTGTAGTTTGTTAAGTATTAAATGTGTACCTACTCTGTCAAAAGCTCTTTCAAAATCTAACGAAAGTAGCGTTACGTGGTTCCGAGCCGATAAGGCTTTGGAGATGTAAGCGTCAATGTATAACAGCGCGTCGGAGCAACCCTTATTGGTTTTAAAGGCTACTTGATTGACGTTGATAAGCCTATTAGATTCGATGTACCAGAGTAGACGTCTTGCTACTATTTTTTCTAGACCCTTTGACATGCAGGGAATGAGTGATATTGGGCGGTAGCTCTCGATGTGGTTAATTGCCTTCTTGGGTTTAGGAAGGGGTAAAACTGTGGCTGATTTCCAGCTCTGAGGGATGACTCCGGTTTCGAATACATTATTATAAAGGCCGATAAGACGTTGTTTGGTCGGAGGAGGTAGATTTTTGAGCATGGAGTAAGATATCCGGTCCCTGCTTGGTGTTTTACCTTTTAGTTTCCTAAAACAACTATCAAATTCTAACTCCGATATGAGGCCTTCGATATGCCTCGCTGATGGGCTGCAAGTGTCTTGAGAAATTGAGGTCCGAAGGCTATTATATTTCGTTGTGTTATAATTTTGGGAAAAATTATCGTCGGTAGAGAGGTTGGACCAAGTTTGTGCGAAAAAATTACTGATGTCTAGAGAGCAACAGATGGGTCCTGTTGGAGTCTCCATGCAACGAATTTGTCGTGGCACATAAGTACCAGTGAGGCATCGAATGTTTTGCCAGATCTTTGCCGGGGAGGAGTTAGGGCCAATCATTGAGGTAAAGGCCATTAGGCTTTTGGTTTTGCTAATTTTGACTTCTCTTCTGAACAAAGCATTAGCTTTTTTGTAGGCAATTAAGTTTGATTGAGTTGGGCGTTTTTTAAAATACCTCCAGGCATGTACTTTCTGGTCCCTCAAATTTTTCAACTCCGGGTTCCACCAAGGGACTGACGGTTTAGTGGTGAAGTGAACGCTTTGGGGAATAGATTGATTGGCAGCGGATCGAATAGCTTTTAGAAGAACAGCAGCTCCTTTGTTATTATTGGAAGATGGGGGGATTTCAGACAGATAATCTTTAATGCTTTTTTGGAATTTATCCCAGTCGGCCAAGTCAGTTTTAAACTTGGGTGTGGAGAGCGTATTGGATTTAACAGAACCCATTGATATGGATATGGTAATCGGGAAATGGTCGCTATTGTGGAGATCTTCTAGTATTTTCCAAGATGTGCGTGGAAAGAGCGTAGGCGAGCAACAAGACAGGTCGACGTGAGTTAGAGTGCTGTGTGTAGAGAAGTGGGTGGCGGAGCCGTCATTTAGAATCATCAGGTCGGAGTTAAGGATAAAATCTTCCCACAGGGAACCTCTGTAGTTAGTGGATGTTGAGCCCCAGATAACGCTCCAGGAGTTAACATCCCCAACAAGTAATACAGGACTGTGAATTTGGTTTAAAATGTTATCAAGGTCAACGCGAGAGAAAGTCTGTTTCGGAGGTATATAAATTGAGATAATAGTGAAAGTAAAAGACAAATTAATTTCTATGGCCAATGTTAGGATGTTAGAGTTGATGTTTAGTTGCTTGTGCGGAATGTTTTTTTTTTGATTAGGACCCCAATACCTTGCTTAGCTGTTACGTTTTGTGGGAGGTTATTGAAGTAACCAATATATGCTTTAGGGGTTAATGGTATAGACTGAAACGCGCAATGTGTCTCTTGCAGAGATATAGCACAAGGCGATAGTTCTTTGATTAATATGTTTAGCTCGTCGAAGTTGTTAATATACCCTTGTATATTCCACTGGAGAGCTTTGAATTCCTGAGGTTTGTATGTATAGATAGGGGGTGAAGAGTGGCGGGTGCGTGATCTATGTTGACTCCGCTGCCATGATGTTGGCGCATTCGGACTCCCTGGAGAGCCCGAATGCCCCAATCCCCTGCCAGCAGAGTCCGGGTTTGGAATATGCATATTATTATTATGCATCATCATCCATTTCTGGATTGTTGAGGAAGTATTCATTCCTTTGTAAAAGATTTTGTGTAACAGTTGATATAGGTGAGTGAGTAATTGGTGTAATATTGGTGTTGGAGGATTTGGTTGAAGAGTTTTGTGTAAAGTTTGATATAGGGGTGTGTGGTGTAGGTGAACTATTTTAGTTAGATGTTTTGGTTGAAAGTTGAGTTTGTGTACAGGGTATGGTGGGTGGAGCAGTTGAATTTTGGGCAACGCTTATTGAATTGCTAGTTTCGGGGTTGACAATGTGCCCTTCTGGACGAATGGCGATTTTCTTAGGTGAGTATTGTGGGTTAGGGGTGGAGCGGGGGTTAACTGGTGTGTTTGAGATAGTGGGGGGAAGAGTTGGATTCGTAGATTTATTGGGTACTACGTGTCTAGTTTTTATAATTTCGGCTACGGTGGGTTTAGCCGGATGTTTTCTTGGAACGGGTAGTTGGTGTAAGCTGGGGTTCTCGTTAAATATTTGCCATGCCTCGCGGACGGTGCAACGCCTATCTATCTTAATCTTGTTCACTGCCTTGTGGCGAAGAAAGCTTGGGCAAGTAGGGTCGTAGGGAGTGTGGTTTTCTGCATCGCAGTTGATGCAATATACCCGTGTACACTTGTCGTGAGGTGGGGGGAGGCAACATTCTTTACATGTTACTGCGTTAGAGCACCGGTTTTTTGTGTGGCCCAATTTTTGACATAAGATACACCTCATTGGATTTGGGATATATTCATCGACTTTACAATTAACCCATCCTACTTTAATGTCTTTTGGGCGACGGATTAGATCGAATGTTAAGATTGCAGCGCCTGTAGCAACAAGATGGCTGCTTACGTTTCTTTGAATTTTTTTTACACCAATCACTTTGTATTTTTTTAACCCACTTAACAACTCGTCTTCAGGTATGTCGATAATATGCCTGGAAAAAATTCTGCCTTGCACTGAATTCAAACTAACGTGAGATGTTATTTTAACTGGTATAGAGTCAATTAACTTAGCCTTTAGGAATTTTTCTGCTGTATTGAGGTTAGACACTTTAACCAAGAGGTCGCCCGATCGCATGGCTTTGACTTCCAAAACGTCTTTAGAAATAAATTCCAAGCCGCGATTAATTTGGAAGGGATTATATGAGGAGAGAGGTCGCAGGTTTTCACCTTTTTTTTCCGTTCCCGAAATCACTATGTACCGGGGGATGCCGTCGTCATTTGTGGTAATTGCCGGTAATGTTGGAAAACTTTCGATCGTCTTTTTCCGTTTTATAGGACCGTCCGAATCAAGTTCCATAAATCGGTTTTGATATGGGGGGTCCGTACCCCCCTTCATATTCGGTAAGGTCAGGAAAGTATTATATCAATTCGTTTGACAAAGTTAGTTAGAGATAAATGGGATTTGTTTTATTGGGACCACGTGTGTGGCAATAGAAATGACACTTCAAGTGCAATGAAAGAAAGAGAAGGATATCGCTCTCAAACACGTCTATACACGGCGTTTGCCAGAATGCGACTGTATTTAGGGTTAAAAAGGCTTTCTCCATTACTATTAGGTGAGCAACTAAGTTCTCGCTGTTTCTTTTTGATGAAAATGTAACTTTATTGTGAAAAAATGGTTCCAAATGAATCATTCAAAGTACTCGTATTGCCTATCGCTAGCTACAACTTTTTACCATCTTTCTGGCAGAGCTCGAATACCGTTACGGTAAAAGTGTTCATCTTTTGAGGCTATCTATTAATCAAGCCATTTTTGGATGTCTTCATATGACCGAAACTGGACTTCCCATTTGAGCATTTCCAGGTAGGTTTTAACGGGTTTGGCAAAGGTGAGGTCGAGCGTTGTCATGCTGTAGAATCACTTTTTCGTGCCTCTGCTCGTATTGTGGCCGTTTTTCGCGCAGTGCTCGGCTCAATCGCATCAATTGAAGTCGATACCGTTCCTCAGTGATAGTTTCATTGGGTTTCAACAGTTCATAATAAATGACACCGACCTGGTCCCACCAAATACATAGCATAATCTTCGCAGCGTGAATATTCGGCCGAGCCGACGACGTAGAAGCATGACCGGACAGTCTCCGTGACTTTCTTTTGGGTTGCTGTAATGAATACATTTTTCATCACCCGTCACGATGCGATGAAGAAAACACTTCCTTTTTTGCCGCTAGAACAGTTATTCACAGGCGAAAAAACGACGCTCGACGTCCCTTGGCTTTAAATAATAACCAAATTGTAAGTAAGACTGGTGACAGTTACAATCAACATACTCTGGACCTGAGTCTTATCTTTCCTCCGGACAAATATTCAATTGCAGCCTTTGCTCCCTTTTGTGATCGAATCATTACCTTGTATCAGCTAAATGTTCTTGCATCCATTCATTAATAAGAAATACCCTAAAGTTACAATTTGGCAATGCGAGGATGCTGTTTGAAGCGATTTTAATTCGCTCTTAGTCCGCAAGAATTCCGAAATTTCAATAGACAGGCTTGAAATGACTGCTATATAATCTCAAAAGAGGCCAAATCCCCTGTGAACTCAAAAAGTGAGACGGTATCGTAAAGGCAGTAAAACTTTTTGGTCATTCGTCAAAAGACGAAAAGATACTGGTGTACCCCAGGGTTCAGTCTTTTCTCCGGCCTTGTTTCTCATTGTTATCAACGACCTCCTCTCCCTCACTAGCAATCCAATCCCCTCCTTCATGGACGACAGCACTCATTGTTTCGCTTATTCTTTAAAGATTGCACGACTAGAGCCTCAACTTATTGAGTGTGAGCGATAGAATGTTGGGATGTAAAAAAAAAAAAAACAGTTGAGTTCAACCAGCTCTGTTTCCAGTGTCTGAAGCAGAATACTAACAAACAAAATGAATTGAGTTGATGCCGAACAATCGAATGGCTTGTTAATGTTCGGCATGTACGTAAGTCTAGACTTTCACTGGAATCAGCATATTACAGGGATACTTCGACACATGTAAAAAGGAATTCCCGCCATATGATTAAGTTTACACGATCGTATTCAGTGCCAACCATGTAGATTGGCCGGTGATCAGTCTATTTGCAATCAAATTCTTTCGCTACCACAATTGTTCAGAAGAAATCTATATTTGTGCCTAATATATTGTATAATAATTGCTTTGGCCTATCATTACGTATAACGCCACACTGACCCATAATATAATACACTTTCGGTATCATTCACACTTCTTTTTATGTATTTTAAAGCTTGTTGCTTGTGAAATACAGAGGACCGTTCTTTAGCCATATAAGACGAATATATCCGGAATTTACAAAAATTTTAATTCAATGTGTACCCTCGAAAGACGGAAACGTCTTTGGACGAAAGTTGTTGAACTTTACTACAATGATTTATTCTATATAAAAAAAATTCCAACCAGAACGTAAAATTTAAAAAAAAAAAAACAATAAACACTTACCTGGAAACCAAGAATCTGAGCTAAATACATAAGTTGATCCTTTGGACGAACGGAAGTGCCACCATCGGTGGTAGGTAGAGCACATTTACTCTTTGGAGGAGATACAGACGATGTAGTTGCTTCTCCTGTGGACAGTGGCTCAACTCCGTCGGAATTTTCAGTTTCATCAGAATCTAAAAAAAAGATTAAATATATTAATGGCGATAAGAAATAGTTTTATTTTTGCTAAACTATAGGCAAAGATCTGTCTTTAGATATACAAAAAAGTCTTCAAGCCCTGAGAACCGACAATGAATGGTGTAGTGTGTAAACCGACCCTAAACTGAAAGCTCAAGTGTGGCCTGGCTGCAACGAACAATTCAGTAATGAGAATATAAATATAAATATGCTGGCGGTAACAGCCCATTTTCGGCACATTCACTGGTCTAGCTTCTCACAGCCATTCGTGTTGTTCGCCACACAAATGATAGGGACCTACAGTTTTATGCAGTTTTCGAATGGCAATTATTTCGTTTTAAAAGAAGATTCTCATGACAATTTTACACTCGGATATTTGTCAGACGTTCGAGAGAACTAGATCCTTTAGTCCTGCGCTCAGTGACCGAATAACTTATTCACGACGCCCATCAGTAACGAGAAGGAAATAATATATCTGGAAAATATTCCTACACACTTACCCTTACTATGTTGGCGCAACAATATAACTCCAGGTACAATTTGCCTGCCCGAAGGCCCACCATTTCCATTCTGAGTCGTATTTGCATCTGGAGTTTGATTTGAATTGTTATTCTCATTAAATTTGACTTTGCGTGCAACATTCGAATCCGTATTTTGATTCGCAATTTGACTATTATTTTCCTCATTGCCATTATCCTCAATCTCGATTCCCATTACAACCAACAGATCTAAAAAAAAAAAAAAAAATCAAAATAAATTTCCATTCAATTACTCAGTCCATGTGTAGTGTACTTACTATGTGCAGCATTTCGCTTGGCCATTTTCTTACTTGCTCCTGTGCCACGAGCAACTTTTCCCGGTACATTTACCTCCATTACAAATTCTCGCTTCTTCGACTCACCACTCTTCGAGATCAATTCATAAGTGGGTTCCTTTTCATTGCGACTCTGTTGTATTTGGATTAATCTCGAGATGGGGTTCGCATCCTCGGCACATTCACTTTCGGTTTTCTCTCTAATGGAACCACTACCTTTCTTCTTTGGCGTAGGAGATGTTTTCCGTTTGAAATTCTTCACTTTGATGCGCTTAACTGGCGGAGACTTTGACGGCGACGGTGGTGGAAGTTTTTTCAACTCCTCCAACATCTTTTCTGCGGCACGTTTTTTCGAGATCTTTTTACCATTACCATCACCTTCCGTCTGTAACAAGTGTACAAATTAAAAAAAAAAAAAAAAACTTATGAATGCATCCTCGAATTTATGTCTTACAACTATATTTCCGACTTCACAGGTTGTGATGAAATTTTTCATGTGTGCTGGCCCTTCTTCGCGTAAAACCTTAAATGCCACACTGAGATTGCGCTTTATCGCAATCTCGTGGACTAGAGATATCGGTGACTTCCAATCACCTTCTTCTGCTGTTTGGGTGAGGATTTCTTTGAATTTATTCGCCGCCTGGGTTTTGAGCACTTGCAAGGCTCTCGATGCTGCATCATGTTTTGCTGATTGCAAGGTCCTACCAGTGCCAACGAATTTTTGCTTGCCAACAATAAGGGTGATTTTGCAGAGCTCAGGTGGTGTACCATTCGTCATATGTGGTGGTAATCCGGTTATTCCATTCACTGACGGAATGCGGCCCTAAAAGTGAAAGTTCAAATAAAATCTATTCAAGGTTACTAATTGAGAGTCTTACAGGTCCAGGAAATTTGGGTGAAAAGCCCCTTCCTGCGGCAAAACGTTGCTGCTGCTGCAACACTGCCGGTGGATAGGCCATATTTCGTGGCATTCGTGGGTTATTGAACGGATTTGGTGGCTGGCCAAACTGACCATCTGGAGGATTAACATTTGGTTCTGGCTGTGAACGCGGATCAAAAACATAATACGTCTGTTGGCCAAGTTTCATTGCAAGTGCGTTAAGTTCCACTGTCGGCGTGATTGTGGTCTTCAGACTTTCTTCGGGTCGACGTATCGCCTTTGGAAGTGGATGTTTGTATTTAGTCTTTTTGATTGCTTCCGCTGCGGCTGTATGCTGGGCTTTTTTAATTTTGTAACCTTCAGCTGAGTACTCTTCATCGCCGAGTTTTAAAGTGACTGTGAAACGTTTGCAGTGCGCTGGTCCATTTTCACTAGTGAGGCGGTATTGATGTTGAATCTGGAAGAGAGTAGGAAAAGCATTGTTAGGTTAGGTTACATTAAGTCCGAGGATTGTTGAAGCAAATTCAACTATCAGCTCAGATAGGACTTGATCATTTCATGAAAAGAGAAGAGAAAGTGAAAAGAAAAATCGGAAGCGTGGTAATGTTGTTGTTTGCGAAGGAATGTTGAATATTACGCCGTCATCCATACTTATCGAGACTTTCAGACCTAAATTCTCTTAGTCTCGCAAAGTCTGCAGCGTGAAATACGGGATAGAACTTTTTTGTTAATAAAGAGAATCATGTTTCTGCCCACCCATTAGGCTAAATTTTTCACTGATGGTGAGAACAACTCGCCAATAAAACTATATATATCGTCTACATAGGGGATCGGTTTTGCTTTTTTTTTTCTAATTTTTCATTTATGCCTCTCAGTGGGGTATCTCTTGCCGTCGACATATTTTTCATGCTCTTTCTTATCTATGAGCCTATGGCGGTTTTACTCAGTGCATTTTCTATCATGTTTGTCTTTAGATTGTTGAAGGCGCTTTCAATATCAAGAAACGATGCAACTGTTACCATTTCTGCGTGCATAATAAGTTTCTTACATACATTTTTTCTGCGTATGTGGAATCTAAAAATCATTCCAGACTTTTTCAGCAGGATCAAAGCTAAAATAGTTTGTTGTAATCTTTGGCGGATATACAAGGTGGTGTAAATGTCATCATACTATGTTCTCATTTTTGCAAATGGCGTCTTATGTCATCGCGACTTTGACATTTGTGAAGTAAACAGAAGCAGAATACACGTAGACAAACCATGGATTGCTATACTCTTTGAGAACGCGGAATAATTGTGTTAATGTTTTTGACAAATAATTGCTTGGTGGTTTTAGCTCTGGACATCAGTTGACGGTTTTTACAGCGAATTTTGGTGAAAGACTTGAAGATGTACCCGTACAAAGTGCAAACATTGCACGGACTCTTAATCTCTCGTTTTGGCGAAGATTCAGGTCTATACGAACAAACCGCAGACCTTGGCGGGCATAAAGGAGAACATCCGACAAGAAGTGGATAATTGATGGCCAGAAGTTCTGATAAATGTCATGGAAAATGCTGTGGATCGAGCCCGAATTTGTATCAACTCTGGCGGAGCCTACTTGATCGCTATTATCTTCGCGACTCAATGGAAAAAAAATGTAAACATCTAAATAAATATAATCAACAAACAGAACCAGTAGAAGTTACTGCCTTACAAAATCGATTGAGGACTTCTGGGCCATCTTGCATATCTGGCTTCCCCTGCCTTTCTGAAAATATTAAGGGCGGGCCTGATAATTATAGGAGAGGGTCTGAAAACTATAAGAGCGAGTTTGAAAATATTAACGGCGAATTTAAGTAGCGCTTGCAGTTTTTCACCATCACCGCTAAATCCAGAGCATTACTCGAATCAGTAGCAAAGAGAAAACATGACGAAGAATATTTAAGATGAAATTATAATTTTCAGCATATTTTAATAGAGGACCTAACCTAATTAAATATGCACAACATATTATAGGCAAAGAAGTCTTTAAGCTGTAGACACAATCGAAAGGAATGATTTCTTTAAAGGAGAAAACTTACTTTATTGTAACGAGCTAGCTCATTCACCAAGCACATTGGCGTCTTTTCTTTTGAATTCGAAAAGCAACTATCGCCCTTCATTACTACCGACAGGATATCATTGAGCAACCCGCTACTTTCGTTATCACTTTTGTCCTCTGGTGGTATCTTTTGAGTACTTTGAGGAGTAACTGAAATGATAACTGGTTAAACTCATTTACATCGTATTTGCGATCAGTCTTACAATCTTCAGCTGTAGCAGATAATTTCTCAGATACTGCCGGTCCTAGCCCAGTATTCTGTGCGCTGCTAATAACTGCAGATTCAACTTCCGAAACTGTAGGTAATGGAGTAATAGTAGGAACATTGCTTTTATGTTGATTATTATTGTTGATTCGATTTGGATTCTGCAGAATAGTTCTTGGATGTGAATACTTTTGTTGTTGGTTATGTTGCTGATGTTGACGTGGCATCGAACGATGGTTTACATGCTGTTGTTGCTTTTGGTTGTGCTGTTGGTGGTGCCGCTGTTGTTGTTGCGGATGTGAACCTGGTGGTGGCCGAGATAAATGCGAATTTTGTTGACTATTAAGGTGAGATGATGGCGCAACTTGTTGCATCGCATTAAGATTTTGTTGCGGTTGGGCTAGCTGTTGTTGTGGCTGTGGAGGTCCTTTCAACAATTGCATCTGTGGCCCACCGCATCCACCACCAATAGGTAATGGCTGTGGAGGTGGAAGTCGTTGTTGTTGCAATTGTTGTAATTGTTGCGATTGTTGTAATTGCTGCGATTGTTGTGTCTGCTGGGTATTATTTCGCATTGATTGCGGCTGGCCATTTTTTTGCATACCTGCGTGTTTTAACTGCCCTTGAGGTCCTCCACCGCCGAGTCGACCTTTGTGATGTTGCATTTGATTCTGCTGCATTTGATTGTTTAGTCTCTGTTGTGGATGCTGTTGTGGATGCTGCTGATGGCCCAATCTATAAAGAAAATAAGAAAAAACTCCACATGACAAACACATACACATCGATTAAGGATTCACAACAACGTGCTGGTGTGTGAATCCAGTAAAACTAGTCCATAGAATTTTATTACATTCCATAAATTTTAATTTTAAGTTTCAATTATTCAAATCCGAATGGAAGATGACAGCAGGAGTCTTCAAACAAAGCAAGCAAAAAAGTTTTTGAAAGGATTTCTAAAGGCAAAAGGAATAGGAACTCATGATCACCGAAAGAACTACGACATTACACCGGCTTGTGGTTTCGTCTTTTCCTCACTGTGCTGGATCTGATCAACTGATTCCACACAAGAGGAAATGACATCCGAATAGAATAGACAGGAAAAAAAAAAAAGATAATAAATACTTTTTGCATACCATTGTTAAGGGATTTGCCATTGAAACGTTTCCTTAATAAATGGAGTAAATATAAACGTACGCGAAAACGAAGAGGTTCTTCGTACACTATATGTTCATACATAGATATCAGCACGTCTTTGGAAAGTTCACAGCACAATAGAACAGCAAAGAATTGAAGTTCAGTGGCGCGTTTTGTGGCATAGTAGCACTGCTGTGTTACTTCCATTGCCAATGACAAATAATTCAAACTTTATTCCCGCAATCAGAGATGCTAGATAGATTAGAGAGCAACTGTAAGTATAATAAAATAAAATGCTCTACAGAGTGCAACAAGGGTCATTGACAATCATAAGATTGCTTGCGCGCGATATTTGGTTAGAAGCAGCAGGGCGCACATTCAATGTGAAAAGGAACTGAACTGGTTTCCATCCAACACCCTTGGTATTGTGAACAAAACCGATGACTATGAAAGGATTCGTTGACGGCACCACTTTACCGTATTATCGAGGTTTCATTTGGAAGGATAATTTCTTGTTTCTTTGGATTTAAAAAGAAAAGGACAGACATGATGCCCCAGACAAAGGGTTTTCGTAGCATTATGAGGAGATTTTCTTTTTTCGACATTTATTTTGGGAATTCTATTCTTATTTTCGGGTGCGTGTTGGGTGAATCTTATCAAACAATTGACACTTTATTGGCAAAAGTTTGACTTTTCTCAAGTGTACACAGAGATGGGGATTTATGTTGTTGTAGTTAGGTTAGTTATTGAGTTGCAATTGAAAAGGTGCAGCTTTTTTTTAAGATTAGTGAGCACTTCATCATTCCACGATATTGGGTTCATCTGCGTTGAGCCGAGTTTTTTGAGAAACACTTACATATGTACAGCTGTGAACAAAATAATAGCAGTGCAATCGTCCACACTCTCCGAAAGGGTGACAGGTCCATAGCTAACCAAGCAATGCAATGGAACCCGCTTACCCAGGATGGCAGGATACGCGGCGGTCCTAGGAGTACGTGGCGTAGAACAGTTGAGAAGGAAGCACGGCAACTGGGAAAGAGTTGGGGAGAGCTGAGGCACATTTCCAGAAATCGCACACGATGGCGCGTAGGCGTTGTAGAGGCCCTAGGACCCACAAGGGGATACAGGACATAAGTAAGTAAGTCCATTATAATGAATGCATCCAGGAAAAGTATATCTATAGTAGAATGGGATAGCAAGAACAAAAAATGTCGAATCAAAAGATAACGGTAACTGTAAAATTTGTATGTCAGTCTCTGGTCGAACAAAAAAATAGCAATGCATATCATTATTTTAAATATTTTGAAAATAACGCTGATTTTAAACAAAAAATAAGTTGTACAAAACGTAGTTAATAACTACAAACATATTCAGACATCTTATTTTATATTACATCTCAGTGGGACGGGACAAACACTGCACAGAGGAACAAAGAAAACAAATCCTTATTCTTCGCGCCGCAGGTCAATCCTACAAACAAATACAGCAATCTTTGATGTGTTCGGCAAAAATGATATCGAATGCAATAAATTATAAAGCAAAACCCGAGACAAGAGGTCGTAAGAAAAAAACAAGTGCCTTAGAGGATCGTAAGATACTGCGCGTGAGCAAAAAATATCCATTAAAGTCCGCCGTGGAGATCAAAACTGAGCTGGATTTGCCTGTTTGCAGTATGACAGTCCGTAGACGCCTTCTGGAAGCAAATTTAAATGCACGAAGTCCCAGAAAAAAACCACTTCTAACAAAAAAACACACTGTGAAAAGGCTCGATTTCGCCAAAGAACATCTCAACTGGCCGGTCTCAAAGTGGCGAAACATTTTATGGACCGATGAGTCCAAAATTGTGTTATTTGGTGGTGCTGGTACTCGTCAATATGTGCGACGTCCTCCAAACACCGAACTGATCCCGCGTTACACGCTGAAAACTATTAGGGTGTTTTTCCTATCATGGTATGGGGCATATCTATAAAATTGAGGGCACAATGGATCAGCACGTTTACGTGAACATTCTGGAAACTGTGATGTTGCCATACTGTGAAGAGGATATGCCACTCAGATGGGTCCTGCAGCAAGATAATGACCCGAAACATACCAGCTGCAAAGCGAAAGAATGGTTACGGCAAAAAGGGATACAAATCATGGAGTGGCCTGCTCAATCTCCAGATTTGAATCCTATCGAAAATCTTTGGAGCGATGTTAAACGTGCTGTGTATGATGCCAAACCGTCGAATGTCTTAGAGTTATGGGAAGTTGTTAAGCGCACTTGGTCCAGCATACCACAAAGTCGCTATCAGGGCCTTGTGGATTCCATAACTCGAAGATGCAAGGCTGTCATTGACTGCAAAGGTTTTTCGACGAAGTACTGAGACCTATGCAAGTACAAAAAAATTGATTTCACTTTAATTTTAGGAATATTTGTATTAAATTTGAAACACTGCTATTATTTTGTTAAACATTGAATTACAATGAATTTTTATATTTTTTTTGTTATTAATGTTCTGATTAATATTATTCTTTGAATTAGTTTGTACCTTCTATTGTATTAAGAAAAAATATAATGCTAATTAATAAAGTCGCCGAGATCTTTATAAAGGCAGGGCCATTTGTTGGTTTCTTTTTAAAATTGCTATAAAAAAAATCCATTTAATATTTTTCAAAGTTTTTTGCTTTATTGAAGAGAGCTGCCGCGGCTGACTTTCGATGGTTCGAGGCTCTATTTCACGAATAACTCGATCAATATTGTGCTTAAATGCCTGAATTGTTTCTGGATTGTCAGCATAATATCAATCTTTAACAACACCCCACAAAAAAAGTCCAACGGCGTCAAATCGCAGCTCCGCGGAGGCCAAGCAAAATCATCAAAACGATTATCGAACTTAGTACGCAAAAGTACGATTGTTGCACGGCTTGTATTGCACATAGCGCCATTTTGCTGGAACCAGAGATCATCCAAGTTTATTTCCTCAGTTTCTGGCCAACAAAATTAGTTATTATGCTTCTGTAGTGCTTTCCGTTGGCCAATAATGCCGCCATTCCATTCGGGTTTAGGCGCACACTTTGCGCCTAACTTGTGTTATCAATTAGCATGCCAATCTTATGAACTTTCTTCACAAACTTGCGTACAGCAGGCACTGTTGGTGCATTATTTCGATCGAAATTTCTTTTCAAAATTCGCACTCTTCCGCCAACACAGCACTCACTCTGTAAATAAGTTTTTTCCAACATTGTTCAAGCGTAAATCGATTCATATCGTACCGCGGAGATATGATATTGTGTTTCTGTCAGCTGTTAGTGTCAAAATAACATGTAATTTAAAAAGAAATCAGCAGATGGCCCACCTATCGATCTATCTACGTGACCGTTCATAACTCAAGAACCACTTAACCAATTTTAATGTGGTTTTCTTTCAGTTTTCTCACGGTCACACCTCTCGCAAAAGTCTGACAAGCATCCGAGAGTAAAATTATCGTGAGAAGATTCTCTCAATCAAAAAAATTGCCTTCGTAAATTGCATAAAACTGTAGGTCCCACCCATTTGTGCGATGCACAGCATAAGTCGCTACGAGACGCTAGGCCAGGCTCTGTATGGGCTGTTAGCGTCAACATATTTATTTATTGGAATATTTTCTGAGCACCTACTAGGCTATATGCCAATTACGTCCGGTATCAACACGCTGATCCATGAAGCAGTATGTACACCGAACGGGTAAAAATCATCAGTGCGGTGTATTAAATTGGATATAACCGCTAAAAGGTATGTGAAAACAGCGCATGAGAGACTTTTAGAGTTCAACAAAATCTACAAAAATGTCCGCCAGAGCATATACCTAAGATCACTAGATAGCTAACAATAAGCACTTAACATAATTTCAATGCTTTAACGTTCAGTTTGCTTTCGTACCATGTAACTAGAGAACAGCTGAGCCGATTTCGATGTCGCTATTTTTCACCTATTGAACATTATTCTGAAGGATTAAAACTACATTTGATTATTGTCCGACATCGGGAAGCTGCACACTCAAGAAATGTTTTTCACAAGTCACGAGTAAATTATTTACCTGTCTCATTAAATTTGATATGTCGGCTATACTATTACACATAGTAAGTACATCAAATTGTAGTATGGATCTATAACGGTGGATGCTTGTAGATGCCTGTTGATTCTGCTCTTTAATAGCTGTAGGTTCAAATTTCAAACTTGAAATTATGATAAGAGATGTTCCATCTCAAATGTCACATTTCTAGGAATCAGTCCATTGAGGTCTGCCGAACATCTGACGAAAAAGAGCTATGACTGTTTTGAAAGGGTCTGGTCAAAATAAGCACTTTTTGCTCGATGATGGCTGTTAGATCCCGTTTCAGAGATCAGAGCACTGGAATTTTAAAACTTCAATTTCCACAGTGTCGTATGAATATTTCCTGGAAAAGCAATACATCAAATAAAACATTCGATCCAAAGGAATTTTTCGAAATCTTCGAACCAGATTCCACACGCATGGCTTACTTTTTTGGTTGGACATGACCATTTTATGCATCTAAATTCACCGATAGGGTTGTTTTGCTTGTAGACTCTCATCGCGCATTTTAAGGTAAAAGCGCATAAAGAAAAGCCATCAGATTCTGACATGCAGACGCGTGCTCAAGCATCAACATCAACAAAAATGAACACTGATAATTCGGAAAACCCCGTATCTCACGTCTTTTCCATTATCCTTGCGAGGCTTGAGGAGCAAACAAAAACAAACATGCTAATTGTCGAAAGGTTGGAGAAGCTTGAATATAAGCTTAACAATAGGAGCATTTCAAAACGAACATGACGAAACTTCTTAAAATTGTTGCATTGAACGCCAACGGTCTCATACAAAGACTAGAAGAGCTAGAAATATTTTTACGGGAAAATGACATTGACATATGTTTGATCTGTGAAACTCACCTGACGAAACTATCGCGTGTAAACATTACTGGATACAGTACCTATCACGCTTATCACCCGTCGGAAAGAGCCAGAGGCGGATCGTCTTTAATCATAAAAGATTGCATCGAACACTCTGAAGAGATTATGATAGAGCTTGAAACAATGCAAGTGAGCACTGTACGCGTGAAAAATGGACATTACTCTTTCAATGTCTCGTCTATTTATTGTCCACTGCGTTGCAGGCTTAAAAAAAATGATTTTACAAATATTTTCAACTCTCTTGGACCGAATTTTATTATTGGCGGTGTTTTTAATGCAAAACACACCTTCTGGGGTTCAAGATGTGTCTCACAAAAAGGCAGAGCACTTTACAACGCCTGCATGCAACACAGATGCGACTTTCACTCGCCTGGTAAACCAACATATTGGCCGACTGATAACAACAAAATACCCGATCTGATCGATTTCTTTGTTGTAAAAGGAATACCAGACAAATGTATTAAAATTGATGAAAATTTTGATCTCTCTCTTCAAAGACGTTGAAGAACATATCGAACTGAGAGTATCACTTAGGACGTCTTCTGAACTCGAAATCGAAATTGATCGTTTTGTTGAAGTTCTGCAGCGCGCCGCGTGGAAAAATACTCCCTATCAAAGGAACGCCAATCAATCATGCCCAAAAATATCCACCGGAAATAAAAGAAATAGTAAGGGAGAAGAGAAAAGCGCGTAAAAAATGGCAACAAACTCGTGCTCCGCAACATAAATCGCATTTGAATCGCTTGTGTAACTTGCTAAAAAAGGCCATTATTGATTTTAAAAACCGGACAATACAAACCAGCATTGAAAGCTTAACAGCGGACAAAGATTCCAATTATTCGCTCTGGAAAGCTATAAAAGGCATTAAAAAACCGAAAATACAAGCGGACCCAATCAAGAAAAATGACAACGAATGGGCCAAGAATGATAAAGACAAAGCAGAAGTCTTTGCCGCCCATTTAGAAGAAACATTTAAACCATTTGATGGGCAAGCGCTTGCTGAAAATGATAATGCGTCGGATATAGCATTTCACAATTACACAGTAAGAAATGCAAGGCTGACCGAACTTCAACAAGAAATAAAGAAACTGAAACCCAATAAAGCTCCTGGATACGACCTAATCAGAGGAGAGCTTCTTAAATCGTTACCTAGAAAAGCATTAGTTAAGTTCCTTTACATTATAAACGCAGCGATAAGATTAGAATATGTTCCGAGTCAATGGAAAGTCGCGGAAGTAATAATGATTCTGAAGCCAGGAAAACCACCGAATGATAAAAAATCGTATAGACCTATTTCGCTGCTGCCGATTATGTCTAAAGTTTTCGAAAGAATAGTACTTAAGCGATTACAGCCGGTTATAGAAGAAGAATCTCTTATTCCCAATCACCAGTTTGGGTTTAGAACCAAGCACTCAACAATAGACCAAGTGCATAGAATAACTGATTTAATTGAAAAAGCTTACGAAGAAAAAAAGATTTGCTCGAGCGTATTCCTTGATGTTTCTCAAGCTTTTGACAAGGTCTGGCATGAAGGCTTGAAATATAAATTACGACAAGTTCTGCCGGAACACTTATATAATATTCTAGAAAAATACTTGACGAATCGACTTTTCCGAGTCAAACACGGAAACGAATATTCGGAATTTAAAGAAATAAGGGCTGGGGTGCCGCAGGGAAGTGTCCTTGGACCGCTTTTGTACCTATTATATACTCGCGACATACCGCAAGAAGAAGGCACCGTATTAGCTACATTTGCCGACGACACTGCCATCCTGGCAACGGGTAAAACGATCGAGGAATCGACTGAAAAATTGCAAGAAGCATTGAATAAAGTAAATGAATGGACAAAGATTTGGCGACTAGCTTTAAATGAAAACAAATCTGTTCATATCAATTTTACTTATAAGAAAATGAATAATTTGCCCATCTTTTCAAACTCGGTTCAAATTCCGTTTGCAAACGAGGCTAAGTATCTTGGAATGACACTTAATGCTAAACTGAAGTGGAAATCGCACGTGAAGAAAAAACGTAAAGAACTCGAAACCAAATACAGAGAAATGTACTGGTTACTTGGAAAACATTCCAAGCTTAATATAGAGAACAAACTGCTTTTATACAAGCAAGTGCTAAAGCCGATATGGACATATGGAATACAACTTTGGGGTTGTACCAAAATAAGTAATGTCAATATTTTACAAACTTTTGAAAATAAAGTGCTAAGATCAATAGTTAATGCACCGTGTTTTATTAGAAATAGCGATATCCATAGAGATTTAGGAATTGCGACAGTCGAATATGAAATCAAAAACTTCGCGCGTAAGCATAAAGACAGATTACAAGGACACGTTAACAATGAAGTCCTTCGAATTCTAGATGAGAGGAATCTACTGCGTCGTCTACAAAGGACTAAACCTTTCGACTTAACGCGATAGCAAGAAACCGCGTCTAATTTGCGGAACAAGCAGGAACTTTCAATGGAAAGGGACCTGCCAAACGATCTCAATACGTGAAAGGAAAACTGCTGGATAAGTCAAAACTTAGTTGTAATCAAAGAAATTTATCACGAAGGGAGGTTTTTTTAGTGAGTAAAAATCTCACACTACTATGATCTCATCGCGAACTTATGCTTATGGCACCACTTCGCCTTCGGTAACGATTTTCGGCAAACTCAACAGCTTTTTCTTCATCACCTACACTCAAAATTTCCCGTATAAGAGATGAATTACATATAAAATTGTACGAGTATACACAAACTACCGAATTCCCAGATCAGACGAGCTATATTCCATTGCTTTTCAACTTCTTCAGAATATAACCGCCGCTTTGCAGCTTGTTCCTCATTATCAGTCAAAGTATTTTCAAATGAAGTACTTGTACTGGACTGAGATGAAAGAAAAGTTTCTTAAGCCATAGTACCAAAATTCACAACACACGACAGTTTGTTATCAGAAAACGAAATGCATGTACTGCAACGGTTGAAATTATCATAACCGCCTGTGAAGCTTACGCGACTTCAACCCCGCTAAGGGTATGTCAACAACTGTCAGGCAGGCCCCTGGGGCTAAGTTTATTAGAGAACAGTTTTGTGCCGGCCAATGGTGGGTAAGTGGTCCGAAAACTTAAAACAATTTTAAAAAATATAAAAACTAATTTCCACTCCAAAAATTTTACGAACCGTGTTAAATAATTATTTCGTTTTACTATTTAGGTAGGGAACACTTAACAGCTTTTAACGTTTTCATATTCCTTAAGATTCAAGCTGGAAAAATACAGTTCCTTTTGTCCCCATGTCTTACCCACATTCCATCTGATTTTGAATATTTTCGAAACTATGTACATACAACATATCAGAATTCAAAACAAGCACATAAACCAAATCTCATCAAAATCTGTTTAGTGGTGAGAATTGACAAACGGACATGAACAAAAAATATGCTAACTTTAACTTTAAACTTTCAAAAAAAAAATAAAAAAAATGGCACAAATAGCCCTTACAGTGCCTTAAAAAAGGCATTCGTTCTGAACCATAAACGAATGAACGAATTGAACTGGTTTATACCATATCCGAAGGGCGTAATTGAGAAGATGGTCATGACAATTTTACTCTTGGACCGGAGTGGGACCGTGAAAAACTTGTTGCGTAAATAGACCACGGAATAGTATTGCTATAGCTCCTAAACTATAAAATCTATTTGCATGATTTTTGTACAAGTTATATACCTAGTCTAGTCATAAATATAAAATATCATAAATACAAAGAAAAACTTATTACTTTATTTGTCTAATCCCTAGCTACAAGTTATGGAAGACTTCATTCGAAATGGCCGCCATTTGCCTTATAGCACGACCTGAGACGCACTGGTCAATCATCAATCGTATTACGGACCTCATTCATCGGAAAGTTGTCGACAGCGCGGACAAGGGCTCGCTTCAAAGACTCAATATTTCGGTGATGAGTAGAGCAGGCCATTCCCTCTAAAACGGACCACAACTTGTAATCCAAAGGCTTGAGTCCGCACTACCAGCTGGTCAATCATCCGGTGATATGAAGTCGGGCACATTTTTTTTAGCCACTCTTGAATGGTTTTCGTCTTGTGGGCTGGAATTGCGAACATTGTTCGGCTTAGAGGCTTTAAGATGTCTCCCAAAACAGTGGTTTTGTAAACTTTCATCGAAGTCTTGACTCCTTTTTCACAAGAATGGAGGTTGGTTATGCCATCGTAGCTCACTCCCCACCATACCATTACATTTGCGGGGTGGTGGCCTCTTTCAACCCTTGGGAAAAAGTTCTGAAGCTCCTTTTGATGTCCGAGCATACACTTGATCATTTTATTTATTAAAAGTTTCTTCGACGGTCAAATTTTTCTAGTCGGTGAACAGAATTTGTCTGTGAGCATTTTTAGCGTACCGCCTTAAGAGAGCTTTTGATTTTTGCCTACGTTTTTGCTTCAATGCGACTGTTAGCAGGTGTCCAGTGTATCTTTTGTAGGCACTAAGTCCCAAGTCTTCTTCTTCTTTTTCGAAATGTTGTTTGGTTTTACAAGTACGACCCGCAAACCAAACAGCAGTCCATGGTATGGAGCCCAGAAGGTGCAAATCCTCGAGTAAAGGCCAAACAACAACAGTCAGCGACAAAAGTTATGATGTCGATGTACTTCACAAGGACGAAAATGGTCGCCGTCATCCCGCTTAAAACTGGTCAGACAGTCACTTCTAATTGGTATACTGAAACTTGCTTACCACAAGTTTTACAAAATTTACTAGGACACCGACAAAAAGAGGAGCTGCGCCGCTACTTTTTGCACCACGACAATGCGCCTACGCACAGTACTGAAAAAACCAACAACTTTCTTGCGCTCTTGGGCATCAATGAAATTCGCCCAGCACCTTATTCTCCAGATCAAGCGCCGTGTGACTTTCGGCTGTTTCCAAAAATAAAAAAAGATCTGAGGGCAAAATCTTCACATCTAATGAGATTATTAATGCATTGACTGCATTGTCGAAATGGAAAAGCTCCAAAAAGATGATTTTGAGAGCTATTTTGAAAGATGGATCTATCGGCTGAAGTATTGAAATAAATTGGAATTATGTGGAGAAATTAAAAAAAAATGAAGATTAAATACGAGGGTGAGTCAATAAGTCCCTGAAAATTAACACAAGTTGCGTCGTCACCTTAATTTTAATTTTTTTTTGTCAAGAATCATCTTTCAAAAGAACGCACCCAAATTTTCAGGCAGATCTGTCAAATAGTTTTGCTGTGGTAGCCATTTTATATAGACGCCTACTAGCATTTTCGTTAAAATGGAAAAAAGTGAATTTCGAGTGCTCATTAAACACTATTTTTTGCGAGAAAAAACTATCACGCAAACCTAACAAAAGCTTGACAAATATTATGGGGACTCTTCACCATCGATTGGAACCATTCACCACTGGTTTACTCAATTTCGGTGCGGTCGTTCAAGCAGAAGTGACGCCGAACGTTCTGGTCGCCCAATTGAGGTCACCACACCAGAAATGGTCGACAAAATCCATGGTTTGATAATGGACGATCGGCGAGTTAAAATGCGCGAGCTTGAAGAGGCCACAGGCTTATCACATGGGTCAATGATTTCGATTTTACATAAATATTTGGACATGAAAAAGCTTTCCGCAAGATGGGTGCCGAGTTTGCTCATAATCGACAACAAACGCATTCGTTTGACAACTTCAAAGGTGTGTTTGGCGATGTTCCAGAAAAATTCGAGTTTTTGCGCCGTTTCGTAATTGTGGATGAAACCTGGATTCACGACAACACACCAGAAACCAAGGAACAGTAAAAAAAAAGGACTTCTCCTAGTGAATCGAAGCCGAAGAAGGCCAAGGCGGGTTTGTCAGCTAACAAGGTCATGGCGACAGTTTTTTGGGATGCGCGCGGTGTTATGCACATCGATTACCTTGGAAAGGCTAAAACGATCACCGGCGCATATTACGCAGAGCTGCTAGATCGATTCCAAGCCGATTTGAAACAAAAACGGCCGCATTTGGCGAAGAAAAAAGTTATTTTTCACCAGGACAACGCACCGGCGCACAAGTCCGCAGTCGCAATGGCAAAATTGCATGAGTTACTCGTAGGCTACGAACTCCTCTCTCATCCAGCATATTCCCCAGATTTAGCCCCCTGCGACTATTTCTTGTTTCCAAACATGAAGAAATGGCTCGGAGGTAAGAGATTTTGGTCGAATGAAGAGGTCATCGCTGAAACAAACGCTTATTTTAAAGGGCTCGAGAAATCGTATTATTTGGTTACAGGAAGTTGTAACATCATATTACAAAATCTGTCTGACCATGAAAGGGTTTAAAAATGGGAAAATCCGTGTGAAATAAAATGCAGTCATAACATATTAAAATCGGCTATATCTAACAACCGCGTAGGCAGAGGCGTTTACAGGTGAGAAAGTTAGTTTATTATATTAGCATCCCAATACAGAACTTCAAATCTTCACTAACACAATTCAATACACTCCGCAAACTAACCATATTCAAAAAAACCATTTAGGTGCACTTTTTATTCCCAAATTCAGTATTCGTTCGTTAAATAATTTTTTGCAATTATTTCCGTTTACGCGCTAAAAAGTGTTACTATAAAACCGCACCGATTGATGTCTCTCAAGGACTGTCTGCAGAAAATCATCTGTTCCATAAAATTACTCGATGGAAGAGTTAAAGCGCGAAGAGTTAAGGGGAATATCACATACATATGTAGATTTAGATTCAGGTTGCAATTACTGCGATTGTTGAAAACCAGCTGAATTATTAAGTGAGTAAACACAGAGAGCAAGAGAACCCTTTTCTATCTCTGACCGATCCTTCATGTGCGCGATGAATCTTGGCATCAAAAGGTATACAAAAAATAAAGTAGACTCGTTTTAATTTTCTTGAATGACCAGAAACAAGGACAAAAATAATAATCTTGTTGAATGTGGAAAAATATCGCTATAATATGATTGGCAAAAGGTCATGAACCTATCTCAAAGTCCTTAGGACTGTCACTTGGGGTGAAAACGTATTGAAGACATGCATCAAATGCATATTCTTTGTGAATTACTATGCAACTCTAATGGTTATATTCTTCGAATGATACTCGTATGTGTTGAAAACACTTACAATAAGGGAAGAAAAGAACAGATGATTATGGTTAGATAGATGAAGAAGGAAAAGAAGCCACCAACTTCGAAGGGGAGAAGGCATTGATTAACACTTTCAATAGAATTAACATTTTCTTCACTTACCGATTCTGATCCCTCATTTGTGGTAGACCAAACTGCTGGGGAAGCGGCCCACGTGGTGGTGGAGCACTGGACATGTGATGTGGCTGTTGTTGAGGTGGTGGCGCACCCATATTTATTGCCATATGAGGTGGTGGATGTCTTGGATGCATGGGCCCTTGGTGCATAGGATGTCGCATGTGTTGTGGACGCAGTGGAAGAGAATGGTGCTGCATTTGTTTTGGCAAGTTCATTTTTCTTATTCTGCAATTAAAACAGTACAATTGGAATCAATAAAGCATACCCTGAATTTTAAATACGGCAATGTTCGAAAAGTATGAATATTTGTTTTATTTCTAAATTTTTACAAAACAAAGGAAAATAAAGCGAAAAATTAAATAAAGGGTACGACTGGGTCGCACTTGCATTCATTTTCCAATCAATCAGATTTTAAATTTAATTAATTAATTGTTGAATAGAATTTTTTGTTGAAATATTTTAACAAGCAAGAACACTTGTTTCCAAAATTTGAATCCTTCATATATCAAATATTGCTGTCGATGTGGTTTGAAGTTCGGTAATAGCTAAATTACCGCTATACAACTTTTCCCAAAAACTCAATACGCCATCTAGTGACATATATCTGAATCAAACCGATCTGTTTTCGAGAAAATATAAATAAATATAAATAATAAAAACCTGGCAAAATGTCAAATTTACGGTGGTGGAAAGTGGCAGAACGAGGCAGAGACTATATGGGGTCCACTGGAACCGACTAATCACGCTGAAAAGTTAAGACTTACTAAAACCTCTATCACAGTAAACTAACCAAGATATATCGTATTCTTAGGTATCACGTAGTAGTAACGCTAGCAATATAAAGACTATGCTGATAAAGGAACGAACATTAAAGAGATGCTAAAAAAAAGTATTTTGCTCAAAGCTCGAGTTACAGTCCTCTCAACTCGCTCACGAGTATAAAGAGTTGAGCTCCAAACATATTACAGCATGCAGAAGAAAGAAATGCAGCATAGTATAAGACGTAACAAACTAAACTGCATCAGCACATTTACTTCACAATCTGAGAAAACAGAAAATAGGCGTGACTAAATGTAAGACTGTTCTTCATACTAAGCAGAGAACAAGTTCAATTGCTCTGCAGGATAACTGCTCAGTTGCTCAGCTGCTCAATGCCTTTTACTGCTTCCGACTGTATACAGACAACATTAACAACGTACACACTACTTGCTTACTGCACCTCAACAGTTGCGATTCATCTACAATATAACTGTTATGTTGCTACACATGCTTATGCTCTTCGGTAACAATGTGCAAGTAGGTACATACTAAACCGCAGTTCGCATGCTTTGCAATACAATCATCTTCTTCACTCTTACTTAAATCATCGTTTGTACAGATTTACTGTACATTTTTTATTTATTTCTTGCAATTCGTTATAAATATTCCATATTCCATTTATCTGTGACGCTGTCTACTAATTGTTTATTTATTCAATTTACAACAGCCCTTAAAAGCGCTTCTGAACTTTAATTAGAATAAAGTAGTTCAGTGTTAACTGTGATCTTAAGAGTGATTGAATCTCTGCTAGCGCAATTAAGCTTCTTTTTTTTTGATCACTGTGATCACTGCTCTTTGAAAATCGCTCTTAAGTCCATCTTTAGGCGTGACAGTAGGATCGTATATACAAAGGAGCTGATCAGCTAGCAGTTTGCTATGCTACCCAATCTGACAAAGTATAAGGAAGAGGATTCAAGAACTTTGGGAACAAAATACAAAGCGTAAAATGTTTAACATGATAAAGCACATGCGCTGTTGATGGGCAACTGCAGACATTTTTGAGAAAGATGAAACCATAATCAAGGGGGAGCAGTTCACCCGCTATTTCGGAAGAAAATACTTTTTCAATGATCTACAAATGTATGTGTGTAATACCTGTCCCGGTCGAATAAATAACTTTATCAAGAACATTCAATTTTTCGAAGGCGACTGCACCCAACCTCGTCTTTTCTAGATTTTTTTTTTATAATTTGCGCGTACCAAATGGGTTATGAATACCATTAAATTATTTCAGGGCACGGGCATTTGTAGAAACTGAGAGAGAGAGAGAGAGAAAGAAAGATTGGTGTAGTGGGTTTGAAACTTAGGTGGTATTAAGTTTCAGTAAACTCCAAGGGTGGCGTCCAGATAACTGGGGAGCTTGTTTGTTTTGCTTTTTGTTGTTGCTCATGATTCACAGTATTTTTTTTCCCCTCCACCTGATGTCATCATCACGATCAAGTTGCATTTAAGCCATATGACCACCCTACTGCCAGTGCTATGCCTTCGCAGTAGAGTTGACTAAGCTTTCGCAATTGATCGACTTTTTTATTTATTTCAGACGAAATAAATAGATGATTGTTGAGATCAGGATTTGAACCGTGAACCAAGAGCGTGACAAGCGTTGATGTTACCACTACACCACGGCCACCCATACATCTGGTCCAAGTGTACTGCATCAACGCCCAAACTAACTAACCAACTCTGTTGTAGAAAATCTTAATTCATTTCACTAACGTTTTGCTTCACTGGAGTAATACATATAATACAAAAAAAGTGAATTACGGTAGTATAAGTTCACCAAATGAAACACTCTAACTTTACAATGTTCAGGAGATAATCTTTATTGACGATCAAGAAACTTAAAGTCTAGATAATCGTACATAGCAACTCCTCCACAGTTTGAGCTAGCAACATCGATAGCGCCTTCGGGTGAATGCATAACCGACTGCCCGTGGCAAACGTTTGCTGATAAGAGAGTGCTTTTGTTATACCATCTGTTAACAGTGTTTTTGATGCTGGAGTTGCTGTTGATATCTGTTGATTTGTTGTTGATGCTGGAATTGTTTGATATATGCCCTCACACAAACTTAATAAGTGGGGTAACAATAATTAAACTAACTTACCCGTACCTTAATTTTGAACAAAAAAATAATCTAAATACCAGTGTCGCGCACTAGTTGCTCAAAGTGTCACTCACGATCGCAAGTACGGGAAATGAAAAGAATAGTTAACTTCCTGAAAACTGGCATTAATAATATTTAACAAAATTGTACGCGTGCCTGTTGGCTAATATGTTAACCATTAATCGATCAGCAGTAAAGAGTTTTTTGATCAGCAAAATAAAAATATATGGTAAACAATTTAATAGGTTTTTCATCATCACAAAATTATTTTTTATCTGCAGAAAATTAAAAGAATCGAAAATGGTTAAAAAAAAAAAATAATTACAGTATTGTACCAATTAAAATGAACACATAAGAGAATTTGTTTGACTCTGGAAGAATATGGACCGCTGTAAGCTGTTCGTTATCATCAGACTTGGCCAGGGGTCTCTTCGAATATGAGTGGTATTGAGAAGCTGTTGGCTTTGTTGTTAAGTCAAGGCTCCAGTGGATACAAGGCTACATGACTAAAAGCAAGCTGATAAAATCGGTAATTTTGCTGTATTTTCAAAATAACCAAGTTTTGGAAAACTTTTAAGAATCTCTTATTTCTCATTACTCGTATATGCAAAATCACACATTTTTTATTGAACTGTATTAAACGCGTTGACACTAATTCCCACACTACTGTATCAGCAGAATACAGCTGTTTGATGAACAAAAGATAATTTGTTAAAAGTGTAGAAAATAGAAACAAATATGTTAATAGATCGGCTGAAAAATTGTTTTTTCAGTAAAAATATATTATTTAATCAGCAGAAAATAAAATTTCAGCAAACAAAGGTAAAAAATAATATGCATAAATGTCAAGGGTTATTCATTTCCAGGTTGAGATTTCACATCCCTGCCATATGGCGTCTGTCATCCATAGTGAGAGGACTTCATTTGCCGTGACATATTTGAGGATAGTGAAATAGATCTTTCAACTGTGCAAATTAATTAAAAATTAAAGCGCAAATAAGTCAAAAAAGAAAATTGTGTCTAAGACAGCAAATCGAGTTATGCGACGGCAAAGTATGAGAGTAATTTTAGTGTATCTTCACTGAACAAAATAATTTTCTAGTACCTATGGTATTTGGTGGTGCAAAAGTTATCACTCTATCGGAAGATGCTCTCAGTTTTGCAAATGGCGTCTTATGTCATCGTGACTTTGACATTTGTGAACTAAACAGAAACAGAATACGAGTAGGCAAACCATGGATTCCTATATGTACGAGGGTGGATCAATAAGTCCCTGATAAATGAAATAAGGAACACTCTTTTCGGTATAAAAACATTTTATTTTTCAACATAGTCTCCCTTTAGCTCTATACATTTCATCCAACGTTTCTCCAATTTTTTGATGCCCTCCAAATAATACGATTTCTTGAGCCCCTCAAAATAAGCGTTTGTTTCAGTGATGACCTCTTCATTCGTCCCAAATCTCTTACCTCCGATCCACTTCTTCATGTTTGGAAACAAGAAATAGTCGCAAGGGGCAAAATCTGGGGAATATGCTGGATGAGGGAGGAGTTCGTAGCCTCATGCAATTTTGCCATTGCGACTGCGGACTTGTCTGCCGGTGCGTTGTCCTGATGAAAAATTACTTTTTCTTCCCCTAATGAGGCCGTTTTTGCTTCAAATCGGCTTGGAATCAATCCAGCAGCTCTGCGTAATATGCGCCGGTGATCGTTTTACCCATTTCAAGGTAATCGATGTGAATAACACCGCGCGCATCTCAAAAAACTGTAGCCATGACCTTGTTTGCTGAAAAAACCCGCCTTGGCCTTCTTCGGTTTCGATTCACCAGAAGAAGTCCATTGTTTTAACTGTTCCTTGGTTTCTGGTGTTTTGTGGTGAATCCAGGTATCATCCACGGTGACGAAACGGAGCAAAAACTCAGCCACATTTTTCTGGAGCACCGCCAAACACACACGGCACCCATCTTGCGGAACGCTTTTTCATGTCCAAATATTTATGTAAAATCGAAATCAATGAGCCATGTGATAAGCCTGTGGCCTCTTCAAGCTCGCGCACTTTCACTCGCCGATCGTCCATTATCAAACCATGGATTTTGTCGACCATTTCTGGTGTGGTGACCTCAATTGGGCAACCAGAACGTTCGGCGTCACATGTGCTTGAACGACCCCACCGAAAATTGAGTAAACCAGTGGTGAATGGTTCCAATCGATTGTGAAGAGTCCCCATAATATTTGCAAACTTTTGTTTGGTTTGCGTGATAGTTTTTTCTCGCAAAAAATAGTGTTTAATGAGCACTCGAAATTCACTTTTTTCCATTTTAACGAAAATGCTAGTAGGCGTCTATATAAAATGGCTACCACAGCAAAACTATTTGACAGATCTGTCTGAAAATTTGGGTGCGTTCTTTTGAAAGATGATTCTTGACAAAAAAAAATTAAATTTAAGGTGACGACACAATTTGTGTTAATTTTCAGGGACTTATTGACCCACCCTCGTACTCTTCAAGAACGCGGAATAATTGTGTCAATGTTTTTGACAAATAATTGGTTGGTGGTTTTGGCTCAACATTAATTTCGTCGTCGATTCCCTGGTCGTGTGGCATCAAGGAGGAGACTGGTTCAGCACGGGACAGTATCAGATGTTACCGATCCCGGAGCAGCCGTTCGGTCGAGAATATCGCTGCTGTGGCTGTATATGTCCAAGAGAACACTCAAACATCAACTAGACGGTCTTTACAGCGATTTTTTGGTGAAAGGCTAGAAGACCAGTACAAAGTGCAAACAGTCCATCAGCTATTGCCTGTAGACCGCCAATCGCTTGTAAATAACAGCCAAGCCCTCCTCCCGGCCTCTTATTCTCTCGTTTTGGAGATTTGCACTAGCCTGCAAGATCGCCCGAGATCCAACTAGGTATTCACCGTGTTCATGAGTTTGGCGCTATTGTCCGTCCGTAATGTAAATGTCTCAACATTATATTGACATACAAATATCAGCAGTTTATCAAAAACCAATGAATTTTATTTCAAATTTAAATTGTAACTTCCAATTAAATTACCCTTTATATACTAACTTAAGCGTTCAAACAAAGCAAACCACTCAAATGAAATTATAAGCAAAATCGAACATGCAAGAGCAGCCTACTGCAAGCTTAAGAGAGTTCTCTGCAGCAACGTTATAAACCTGAGACTCAAAATCAGAATTATTAAGTGCTTTGCCTAAGACGTGTAGAAGCATTTGAGATATCGATTTACGGGAGAATTTTAAAAATACAATGGACTACGGAGAGTAAGAACGAAGAGGAAACTCCTTAAAAGAGTCTAGAGAAGGAAAATGGAGTACTTGGGGCACATCAGCAGAACATCATAGATGAGTAACCTTCGGAAATGGTATGAGGCCTCAACGCAGCAGATTTTAAGTGCGACCATGTCCCGAGAAAACAGCAAAAGGATGATTTGCAACCTCCTTAGAGGAGACGCACGCACTATAAGGAGAAGGAAGCGTCAAAAAAAAGAGTTTATTAATTAAAAACCTATATATCCTTCATACGAGTACATCCCCTATAGTTTAGCCAATACATTAGGTTGTTCATGCGAGTAATATGTGCAACTCCAATAACTCTATAGTCATTCCCCCAAAACCACCAAGAGCAACAACATTTATTGCCCCAATAATTACGCAACCACCAATGACATAGCAAGTGTGAATAACCCGGACAATAGGAAACACACAAATACGAATCAAGTCATCTCAGCAGTATCCTCAATATCAACCCATAAAGCGGCAGGCGGAACAAGCGAAAATCGTCCAATAATTCGTCGATAGATTCATATTGCAAATAAAGACGAAAGGTCCAGTTGAGGTCTGGGTTTTGAAAAGTAAATGAAAATTTTTTTTTTTTTCAATCCGGTCTCTCTCGACAACATTACTTGTGTCAATAGCAATTAAATATTATCTTACTGTGCGTTGATGTTGACTTATCAACCCGTATGCCTTCATCGAGGAATGAACTGAAAGGTGTTGAAAATCACACCAGTCCTTACAGTTATTCCTGAAACTATTCCTTTTATAGTGTTTAGTGATGATGTACAGCGAAATGCAACATTTAGCCGAAGGTGGTAATTGTTTGCTAACAAGATCATCTAGCAACAGTGTTGTGTACCTGAAGGATGTCCCAAAATTGACGCAAGATTTGAAGTTTGCGCCATTTGTGCGGTAAAGTGTTGCCAACGGAAACAAAAGACAGCGTGACAGCTGACAGTTCAGGGTTATTAAAAATGCAGTACTACACGAAAGAACAACGCGTTTTCATTGTTGAGCAATATTTTAAAAATAATGAAGGTTCGGCAGCTACAGTTTGCAATTTTCGTACAAAATATGGTCGGAATAGTGATTTAACTTCATCAAGAAGAGATTAATTCAAAAATGCAGGGAGACTGGGTCAATTAGTGATCTTAGACACTCTGGCCGTCTTTCAACGAGTTGTTCAAAACAAAACAACGAAACAGTTTGTGATAGTGTTGTTGAGACTCCAGGAACATCAATTCGGCACCGTGGTCAAGAATTGGACATTTCGAGAAGCCCTCTACAGCGTATTCTCAGGAAAGATTTGCATCCTCATGCATGCAAAATGCAATTAACTCAAGAACTGAAGCCTACTGACCACGCATAGCGAAGAGAGTTCGTTGAATAGATTATGGAACAACAAGTGGATGCTGATTTTTCAAACAAAATCATCTTCAGCGATGAGGCTCATTTTCATCTTGATGGCTTTGTTAAGCGTCTAAATTGTCGAAGAAAATCCACGAGTGATTGTTGGGAAGCAAATGCATCCACAACGTGTCATTGTTTGGTGTGGGTTTTATGCTGGAGGCATCATCGGATGTGGCTGATCAAACAGTAACAGCTAATGGTTTTCGCTATTGCGACATGATAATACAGTTTTTTGTGCCTAAATTGCAAGATATGGATGTGAACGACATGTGATTTCAACAAGACTGTAGCACATGCCATACAGCCCAAGAAATAATTCAATTACTGCATGAGTCATTCCCTGGTCGTGTAATTTCTCGTTTTGGTGATCAGAATTGGTCGCCCAGATCATTGGATTTAACGCCGTTGGACTTTTTTCTTTGGGTTTTTCGAAATCTAAGGTGCATGCCACGACAACCTACGCCTTAAATGAGCAAATTGAGGGCTGTATCAACGAAATTCAGCCACATTTATGCAAAATGGTCATGGAAAATTTCGACAAAAGAGTGCGTATGTTCCAGCTCAGCCGTGCAAAACACTTACCCGATATGCTATTCCATACATAACCCTATATTTTTAATTAAAAACCTTCAAAATTACTTCTTGCGTGAATTTTGGGACACCCTTTATTTCCTATTTAATTGTTTCAAAATACGGTTTATTGCAGTTGGTGTAAAAAGCATGCGTAAAAAAATATTTTAAATCAAAAAATTAATTTCTTTTTTATTGGGTTTAATAGAGACAAGTTCAGTTTATTGACACGATGACAAAATACAAATATAACTGATATAGTTTTGATAAAACAATGAATTAAAGTGAAAAAAAAAATAAAGAATAACATTTTTTTCAATATCTTGTTGAGTGCCCTCGCCTGAATATGACTCCCTTCAATTGAATTAAAAAACGGTCTCGTATCTTCTGGGCGTATCTTACACTATTTCTCAAGCTACTTTTCTACTGAAGGATATGTCATTCCAGAAACTTCTATAAATGATCTATAGCATAAAATCACTTAAATAGATACATAGAATCTATGTGATTAAGGTCAGGTGATTGCGGAGGTGTATGCAACTGCTTCGGGATATTATACAGTGGTAGACATTCGTATGCGCGCACCTTAAGTTTCATCTTAAATTGTATTGGCACTGCGCAATTGTAAAATTAAAATTTTTTTCTTTCTTATGGCTGCAATTGCTATGTGTAAGTAATGCACGAAGGGAAAAATGATGGACCTAACGGTACCAAACTAGGAGAAATAAAAAATATGAAAATAGAAATCATTATTAGCTGCGACATTCGTATGAACGCATCGTACAAAAGCTCGGCTGTGGACGAGAAATTTACAGTTTCTATGCAATTTTGATTTTTGACAAAAGTAAACAGTTTTTTTTCAAAGGTTTGTGAACAAATCTTTTGTCAAAATATCATTCTACGTATTGTTTTTGCAACAATGCCTTCCGGAAAACGATTAACCGATGCAGAGCAGCAATCTGTAAAATTATTAAAGGAAGAAGGCTACTCCAATAGAAAAATTGCAATTAGAATTGGTCGGTCTGAATGTGTCACCCGAAATTTTTTCAAAAAAGGCAGGCCATATGGTTTAAAAGCTCCAACAAATGGCAACAAAAAATTGTCTTTACGTCAGAAAGGCCAAATTCGTCATGAGGCAGCCCAAAATCGATTATCTTCCAGACAAATTAAAGATAAATTGGATCTTCCTGTAACACCTCGTCACATTTCACGCATTTTAAACGCTGTGCCAAACGTAAAATGGACGAAACTAAAGGGAAAACCACGTCTAACTGCCACCCCATAACGAAAAGAGGCTAGTCTTTGCAAGAAAATACATGTCTTGGACAACCCAATGGCAAAAAGTAATTTTTTCTGATGAGAAAAAATTTAATTTAGATGGTCCAGATTGTTACAGTTGCTACTGGCACGATTTGACAAAGCACGACGTGGTCAGATCAAAACGCAATTTCGGTGGTGGAAGCGTTATGGTATGGGATGCATTCTCACATAACGGAAAGCTTTCCTGCTCTGTTCATAACGACAAGAATGAACTCACAGATGTACACAGATCTTTTGGATGACGTTCTGATCACTCATCTTGATAATTGCGCCAAAGAGGATACTAGTTTTCAACAGGATAATGCGTCTATCCATGTTTCTAGGCAAGCGAAGGATTGGTTTGCAGACAAAAACATATGCTTGCTTGACTGGCCAGTTTGCAGTCCGGACTGCAATCCAATAGAGAATCTTTGGGAGATTCTTGCTGGCAAGGTATACGCAAATGGACGACAATACACCAGCGAAAATAACTTAAAAGCAGCCATCCGGAAGTGTTGGTCCTACATTGACCTTAATTGCCTCAACAATTTAGCGAATTCAATGACAAATCGAATTTTTGCTGTAATTCGAAGTAAAGGAGGCCACACAAAATATTGAATCTAAATACAATTTTATTAACTTTTTTCTTTGATAAATACAAGTGCGTTCATACGAATGTCTAACGCTATAAACAACTTTTTTTTAATTTTTGAATGCAAATGAAAAAATCTCTTTCGGGTACGCTAGTGCAGTATCTCAAATCAGCATATCCATCGGCCGAGTGCCCAGGAACATAGAGGATTCTCTTGTCTGTGGCCCTTCTTGCAACATAATATATAATGGGAACATTTCTCGAGTCTGATAAGTAGCCATGTGCATCCAGATACAGGAATGCCTCAGGTGGTATATGTCCACTTTCTAATGAATTTCTAAAATACCCAGGGTTAGGATAAAACAAGCCCGAAACTAGATCGTTCTCAGTGATATTCGCTGACCGCGCAAAATGATTCCTCACAAGGTCCAGTACGACGTTGTCAATTCTGGATACGCCGGAAGCATCCAATAGTCTTTTATTTGAGACGTAATGTCGAAAGTCGGAATGTGCGCTTCTGTACATCTGCATGCATGCTCGAAGACATTTTCTTTCAAAAACTCTAAGTTTTTCCATATACGATGGACTTATGTTCCAACATACTGGACTCGCATAAGTCAGAATCGGACGCACAAATGCCTGGTAGCAGACGATCTTAACATTGGATCTTAGATAGTTGGAGTAGAAAAGGCTTTTAAGTGACATGAATGCCGCTCTTGCTTTCTTCAACTGTGCATTTACGTGATCATTGTGGTATAAGAACTTATCCAAATGAACACCTAGATACTTCACAACAGTCTTTGATTCGATGCGAAGCCCATCAGAACCTCTTATTTGGAAGTTTTTCCAATTGCGTCGCAAGTCTGAGTTACCGCGTCTCAGTGGGGTGCGGAACAGTATGGTTTCACATTTGGACGTATTTATTTTTAGTTTCCAGTCTCGGCAAAATGCCTCAAGCGTGTTGAATTTACGTTGAAGTTCACTTTGGATTCCTTCGATTTTCGTGTCGTGAGCATACAGAATGACATCGTCAGCGAATGCCAGCGAATTATCCATATCCCTCAGCATTTCCGAAACGTAAATGTTAAAGAGTATTGGTGCCGTAACTGTGCCCTTATTAACACGTTCAGGGATATTGTTTTTATTATTATATCCCAATAACGAAATTTATCCATTGTGCTTTAGATAATTTTTAAGTTCTCGACGCCATTTGCCGTCATACAACCCCAAACTATAACCCCACCCCCATGGAAGCACAGCTGCACTTTTGGCAAAAAGTTCTCTTTGTTCCATTCAGTGCTGGTTTTCTCTGCACAATACCGCGTCCGTTCAGTCCAAAAATGCAAAATTTACTTTCGTCTGGAAAAAGCACATTTTTCCAAAAATTGCTTGAAAAATGAAATGATCACCCAAGATGAGTTTATTAGCATGTTCAATGATAGTTTTTATTATTACATTGTGCTTTAGATAAATTTCAAGTCTTCGACGCCATTTGCCGATATACACCCCCAAACATTACCATATCCCCGCTGTGCTTCACTGTTGGCAATAAGTTCTCTTTGTTCCATTCAGTTGCTGATTTTCTCTGCACAATATCGCGTTCGTTCAGTCGTCATACACCCCCAAACCATGACCCCACCCCCATGGAAGCACGGCTCCACTGTTAGCAATAAGTTCTCTTTGTTTCATTCAGTTGATGGTTTTCTCCACACAATACCGCAAAATTTGCCTTTGTCTGGAAAATGCACATTATTCCAAAAATGATGGTCGTTGGCAAATGCAACACCTCTTTTTTTTCAGAACGTCCATGATAACCTTTTTTTCTTAAAACATTTCTAACGGTACCACTGCTTATAGAATTGTCAAACTTTTCCTTCACTATATAAGCTTTTTTCGGGGCACTTATTCGTGTATTCGCTTATATTTTCGATAAAACAGAACGTTTTCCTCTTGCTGTAAGCAGTTGAGGCCCATCAGATCTGATTTCCGGTTGTTGCACAGTTTTCCAAAACTTTTTGGACCGAAGAATGTGATTTATCAACTATATGCCCTTAAAGTTTTTCTCTTTGAACGTAATTTTACTATGAGCTTTCGAATATCTAGCGACTCCCAAACTACTACTACAATGAATCAAATATGAAGAACACACTCTACGACTTGTTTACGTCAAATGGTCAACTTCATAAAAATAGTGCTTGGCTTGTAAAAGGAAAACAAAGGTAAGCCGGCAATTAGTAACGGGAATCATACTGTACGCAGATTCTCAGTGGTGTGTTCAGTTAAATGGCGTCAGTGGATTGCAAGTCCAGATAAGAGTAAGGAAATCCTAACCTCATTCCTATACAAAAGTATTTCAATTTCTTATGAAAATATGAGCGTTTTATCAGTTTCACAACTTTTACTGTAATTATAAACCAACATCAACATTATCCTTAATAATTCACGCATTGAAGCCTAAATAGAACCCTCTTCGTCACACCACATCCTTTAAATTTGCATCTCCCGGCAATCTGAATTCATCCAAGAAATACACCATCTAGGGCGCAACGATAGGGAATCTCTTCAGGTACGTAGATTGAATGCAAATTGCATTTCCCGTCGGCGGACAATAACACCCAACAAAGGAAACAAGGGCATGTCACACACTCGCATTACAATAGGACACCCCTGATAAAAAAAAATGCAGCTGCAGGGATTAGTTTTCATGGATATTTTTTGTCGTTTCTCTCGACTGTGTGTAGCAAAACTGGGTAAACTGGGCAGACTTGGCGGCAAGGAATCTAAGGATATTTCCTCCATAACCGCTTTCCAAAAAAAATAAATACAAAACAACAAATTTCTCCAACTAAAACAATTTGTTTTTATTTTTGCCCCTCTTTAGGCGAATAAGAGAAAACAAAAAAAAAAAACCTCAAATATAATCCAAATCACAAGACATAATTAAAATCATGTAAAATCGAATTTTACTAAATATATTTACCTATTAAAGTGACGTCAATTAAACGCTGGCATGGAGTAAATAAAAAAAAAAAAAAATATTCTTCTTTCGCTGGAATGCAGCAAATTCTTTTCTATTTTTTTTTTTTTTTTTTTTTTTTTGTTTCTTTAAGAGAGAGCAAGAGTGGGAAAAGTGTGTAAGTTAATGCACGAGACAAGGGACAAAAAATTCACACACACATAATTCACCACTTTTCCACTTTTTTTTTTTTTTTTTTCACTGAAATTTTTATTTTCTTTTTATTACACTAAAGAGGCGAAGACGAATTCATTGCCGCACTTGATTGACACTTTAATAACTAAATTAACATTTATTGATTACTTTAGGTGAATTGTGTACTTAAATTTAATTGATAAACAAGGAAAATATCCTTAAATCACGAACTCTAACATGCGGCCATATTAATTGGAACTCGACAAATGATTTCTATTTTTCGAACAAAAAATTTGTCTGGCGACGGGTGGATATTTGTGGAACTTATGTGATTTCTCTTTTGTACAGATGTGACAGAGAGAAAATAATGAAATTTGAGACAGCTGTTGATGATTTTTTGTGCGGAGAATAAAGATGGAGCTGTCAAAGTTGGATAGTTTTAGCGTGGACGAACACCATGACGGGTTGTGTTCACAAGTTGAATAGATATTGTAATATGCGAGCTACGGCTCGAGTAGATAAAACGATATTCTGTGAAATTTATTTCTTTATTTTCTAGTCTATAGAACAATTCAAGTTCACACTATACTATTATTCGCAAACTCCTTCCTTACAAGACCTCTTACTTCTCAAATCACTTTATCTCCTTTCAATTACTTAATTCACAAATCCAAACTAATTACTTCTTCTTGTTAACTCTCAACTTTCAATTTATCACAAAATTACAACTTCGGCTGTTATCACTTTTCCAATCTCCTCGTGCGGTTCAAAACCAACTGCCTTGCCTTGATCCCCATCTGTCCTTATATAGCAGATTTTCTGATAGCCAGAAACTTCTAGCAAATTCTTCGACCACTGGAACAAGAAAATTCTGATGTAATAATTCCAAGATTACAATAATTTCTCGCAGTTATAATTCTCTCTTATCCGGAACGTCGTCTTAGACATCATCCTTCTCTTATCGTGGACACGAACCGTGAACACTAACCGCCGACACGAACCTCGAATGAAAAGACACTTCGGAACAAAATTATGCCAGTTCGAGGGCGTTGTTATTATGCTACATTATGTTACAATATGTTCGAAAAAATGGGAAAAAGTAAATGAATTTAGCTTTAACTTCAAAATAATCACCCCAATTCTTCAAGTCCAGTGATCACTCGTATTTTTTTCCGTATTTAGAGTCGCATCAAAATTAAATTCCTATTCATCGATTCGTATGCGATGCATACGACTCCTTAAAAAAACCAACGCATATTATCGCAGTTATGCAAATGTGAAACTATTAAAACGAATAAAATGAAAATTTAAAAGTATAAGTTTGGCGGTGTTTTTTAAAGCAAAGTGAAGTTTTGAGTGAACAAAAAATATGAATTCGACAGACCTCTTTTTCAATGAAGAAGACAACGAAGTAGTCCCGGTTGGAAATTTGTCAGCAATTCGGAGAACAATTCGGGATCATTCAAATCAAATAGACTTACCGAATTCTTGGCAAGTATTTACAAACCCTTATTTAATGATGAATTAAAATTCGCTTTTTGGATTTCTTAATTTCAGTTTCTTAAAATCACTCCGGCTTAGGAGGCATTTAGCTATCTGTTGGAGGAAATCAATCCTTTTCATAAAAAGATGTGTGCATTCAACATCAGTACCAACATCGTGCCAAACCTGAAAATAAACACGAACATTGTAGTAATTGGACACCAAATACACATATAGAACTTCCTACTTTGTCCCATCCTGGGCCATCTCGACTGGGTGGTCCATGACTATTTAATTTTATAGCAAGAGTACTCCAAAATGTTTTTGTATCCGTTTTGTAGATACCACTCTTGCCATGATCCCTAGCGACATCAATGTTTCGTTCCATAGCAGAAACCCGTCTTTCAAATTGGCTACGATTCGTGACTTTCCTACAATAAAAGCACACAAAAATACAAATTTAGATATTTTTAGTGCAAATACATGTACTTACATATTTCTACACGTTGAAGCTCAGTCGTAGCCAAATTTGAACACGAATAAAATACGAGTAAAATACGACCATCAAACGGCAAATTGAATACATCGTAATAGCGAAAAAATTCGAGACTCGTTTGCGTCGCGATGCATACGACTCCTGTCAAAAATGACATACGAGTGTATTCGTAAAATACGACTTTGTAACAACTAAATGCGACTATAGTCGGATTCGACTCTCGTATACGAGTTGAAGAATTGGGGTGAATAACTATCAGGGCAATTGATCTAATTTTTCTCAATCTATCTTTGTTAGTATTACCTGAATATTTTTGCCTGTTTTTCCTGTGTTATGGAATTACAGGGTTGTAAAAAAGGTTTTGCGTCAGGGAAAAGCCACCAATTAATGCAAATATTGCTGTTCTGTAGTACAGGATCAGTGCACGATTGTTGCTTGAGGTGAATCGGATGTTAATTTAGTATTCTTTTATCGAGGTCTTAAAGTTAATTTTTTTATTTTGCAAATATGGACAAAACACAATTCACAACGTTTAAAAATTAAATTTTTGTATAAAAAGGGCAAGAACCAAGTGAAATCGTATCTTTCGCATTGTTCCTTATAAAGTGCTATAAAACTGTTCCAACGGACTGGATTACACATACATCGCACAAGAACAGGCAGAAAATAAGTTTCCACACATCGGGAGGACTGGATTTTAATACAATCTTCTTAAAAAAAACCCAAAGAAAACGTTATCTGAGCTGGCTGCTGCTTTATTGGAGGAGCATGAAAAAAAAAATCTCCTCGAGAATGGTTAGAAGAAGACTAAGAGAAGCTGGACTTGAAGGATGTAAGGCAAGAAAGCCATGGCTCTCGGAAAAAAAAGTCGCGCCTGGAATGGGCATACAAAATAACATTTCACTGACGAAGATTGCTGTAACATATTGTGGTACCCCTGGTGTTTCTTTTGTGAGACGAATGTTTGGCGAAGATTAAAACTCAGAATGCGTAGTGCCAACTGTAGAACACGGCGGAGGCAGCATTATGATCTGGGGCTGCACACGGAGTCGGGTAAATGTTCGTCGGATGGACTCTAAAAAGTATCTAAACGCATTGAAAAACATGCTGCAAGCATCTTTTGGGAAGATTTTCGGGGACATGCAAAACGTCAAATTCCTGCAAGACAACGCATTGTGCCACAAGTCCACCCTCACATGGAGCTGATTCCATGACTAACGCAGTCTCCAGATCTAAACTCAATTGAGAACCTTTGCGGTATTCTTAAGCGTAAGATCCGGGATAACTCAATTACATCAAAAGCTTCGCTTAAAATCAATTTGGAGCAAGAGTGGAACGAAATTACTTCAGACGAGTGCTGCAGGGTAGTAAGCTCAATGCCGAAGAATAGCAGCAGTAATTAAAGCCAAAGATGGCAACACCAAATATTAGCTTTTAATTAATAAAAGCATATTTATAACGCAACTGCATACATTTATTTTTTCTGATTTGCAGCTTTTTGAAGACATGAATATTTTCAAAAGGTGCCTGATACTTTCGACAAGGCATGTGTCGCGAGCAAAGCGAACCACCAAGCCCATAATAGATTTGAGCTACTTAGCGCAAGAATTTTTATTTGAAAGCCGAAGTCGACTATCTCTTTACAATTGATTGTTTCGGCTCGAAATGTATCCATGTAGGTAATTTTGTCTCAATTTTTCATTTTCTGAGAGTTTTCTCAATCTTGTGTATTTGACAGTCTATAAGATTTTTGCACGAGAATGCACGAATTGATTGCACACTATCTGAAAGTTGACATTACCCAAGTGTTACCTACATAAATATTAGTTTTTATGCAATCATGGATGCATAATTTGCAAAGTGACCGATTTTTTACATTAATGAACTCAGCCAAGGTGACATCTTTGACTAATTTAGCAAATATTATATGAAACATTGTTATGTTGAATTGGACCTGAACCATTCTGCGAAATAGAAAATCACACCATACGCGAAGAATTCAGGAAGATGGAGAAAGAAAACGGCGAGAACCTGGATCAATACTCCAGGTCTGAGGTAAGTTAAGAAACTTCTGGGACACTACAACCGGAAGTTATTCGAAGTGTGCATCTGTCTTAATAAGAATAACCTAAGTACATATCCTAACAGGCTTTCTAAACTAGGGGAACATCTAAGGAAATTAGGTATAAGAAACGAAGGCCTTTGCAGATTCTGCTATAAGTTCAGTGGGACTCAAGTACATCTTCTGGAGTCTTATGGTGCACTGACCGACAAAAGATTGAAATGCTTGCCACTCAGATTTCGAAAAGAATCCAGATTGGAGAGGGTGCTCTAGGGAAAACTATCCTTACCAAGGCAAAGAAAGAATGTTTGAATCTCGGTAACAATTCTGAAGGAATTATTTTCTGAGTTAGAAACTCTAATGATGGAATAAACGGGCCCATTCATAAATGCAAGCTTTGCAAAGCAAACGCAATACAAAGCAGGAAAAGCTGCGCAAATGCAAGTTTTAGTCTACTGCAAAGCACACATCAGATGTTTACTTATCTGTAGTTTTTTCCACCAATTTTTAACAAAAAGAAATCAACGAAAACACGAAAAACAACAGCACAACAACAACTAGGTATGTAAATGTAATATGATTCTGACAGCTGTACGATTGCGCTCAAAGCTTGTGCATTGAATAAAGCTTTACTACATTTATAAATTCTCTGCCTAGCAGTGATGCCAATTCATGCATTTGTGAACTCTCTGCTTAGTACATCTTGCACAATATTTAAGCATTTATGAATGAGTCGAACCTCTCCTAGGTATTAGCAAGGGCACAGTAGACCATTAGGTCGCAATGCAAGATAACCCTACACAAATTTGACTTTTCGTTTTGTTAAGTTCATAAATAAAATAATATGCCAAATTGTTTAGTATTTACAATTTCAGGAAAATATGCTCTCTCACACAACAGCTAAGTAGATGGCGTTGCTATGGCGATAATGACGACCAAAATCGTAACACATAATCGCAATTTTGCATTTACTATAGCTAAGTTACGGAAATAGTCACACATAATAGTCAATTTAAGCGACTCAAGTCACTAACGGAATACATACGAGGTACGTTCCCTCATTGAAGGTTCGTGAATGAATTTTTGCGTACAAGAACAGGCTTAAAACAAAGGGAGGTATCAATTTGTCACTTCGACTAAGGTAATAAGGGCGAGTATTTACAAAGCCCTTCTTGAGTTCAATCGTTTCGACGCTTTGTTCTGTCGATGGCGACATTATGAAACTTGTTTCCTTCCTTACGCCCAAATATTGTGGAAAATGTGATTTTACTGGGGTGCCTAGTATCATACCAGTATGTAATAGTTGCATCTAATTAAAACACGACATGTAAAATATTAAATGTTTTCTTAAAATTTATTCTCTAAACATATTTCGGTAAGTAAAAATTATAAAATTTACATTCAACTTAGTTAACATCCTAAAATGTAAAAATAAACTTAAAAACAAAATTAAATTCCTATGTACACTAATAAATGTCAAATTAGATTTGTTAAGGTTCTGTTTTTACGAGTATCCATATCTGTTAGCCAGATACTTACTAAAGCTTTACAAATTATAGTTAATAATACTATATACAGTATTTTTTTTTTTATAAACAAAATAAATAGAAAATGTTTGCACGTGTACGTTAAATGTTAAATAGTTTATAAATATATATATATATTATATTCAAGTACTTCCTCTAGTGTAATGTATTATGTGTAAATTTAAGGCCATTCTGTCTTTGTTTTATGATTCTTTACCAAAAATTGCTTCTTTTTTTTTTATTTGTATTCTCTCGAAAGCATTTATCTTTCGAATTATTTATATTTAGAAAAAAAAATAGCTTAAAAACGTTTGAAAGGCACTTGCTATAAGAAATTAAGAAAAAGCACAAGCGAAGATTACAATCAATGCAAGCCACGAATAAAACACACTCAAGAGCGAGGTATAGCTCTCCTCAAATTTCGCTTAGCAACTAATAAAAAGTGGATGGCAGAACAATAAGTAGAACTGGGGTTATAAGAACTCCGCCCCATCCAGAATACATACAATTAAAGTGTTTTACATTAAATTCTAGGTCCTATTGCATATTGTAATCGGTAACTATCACGAGTAGTAGAGGTCTTTCGTTTGCATCATTTGTTTCATTGGCATTGGCGGCGATGTCAATAGGCTGGAGGGACTCCTCTTCAGAGGGAGCAACTAATTCGAACGTTGCTGTTGTGGCGGCTTCAGAGGAGTCCATCGATGAACCGCTTCCTCCGCCTCCGTCGCCTTCGATGATATCAGAGAAATCCTCCTGTTATTTGCCTTGCATAACGGTGGCACCATTGTACAGGGAGATATTGCAACCGGCTTGGATGTGATCGATTACTTGCTGTTTCAACTGAAACACATGCTCTTTGAGGTTCTTTACAACCAACGCAAGGTCGGCATTTTCTCCTTTCAGCAATTTTACTTTGTCTTCTAGTTTCGAGATACGCTCGAGCTTACGTTTGCGACATTTAGAGGCGGCAACACGATTCCGTTGTCGCTTGCGCTCTAATTTGATTTTTTCCTGATTCTCCAAATCAATTGGAGTGAGTTGTGGCGGTGAGGGCGGTGGATTTTGCGGTTCGTCTTTAATGGCAACTGGAAATGATTCATCTGTAAAAAGAAAATTCATTAAAAACTCATTAGTATGATGGATTAATTTAGTAATCGTATATGGGTGGAAAGCAGTCATTTTTTTCCGGTGCTTACCTAAGTTAGTGTAGGTAAATGAACCGCCGCTCATTCCATTTGTATGCGCGTTGTTGTTATCATTGTTCTGGAGGTTTTGTAGAGCTTCAACAAATCCCTTAGCAAATCCCTCTTGCTCGGATGTCACCTGCAAGATTAATAGAAATATTTTAAGTAAGGCAATTTTTTTTTTTTTTTTAAAGTCAAGTATTGATTTGGAGTAATCACAGATTTATAACGGATGCTTTGAGTAATTTTTGTTTGGTAATACGTAAAGGTTGAGCTAATGACTTAAGATAGACACCTGATAATTTGGTGTTTTAACGAAATAAAGCAGGGATTCTCTAAAAAGAGGAAATGTGTACATCATGGAATGCTTATTCGTATTAACGTTTGTCTGAGTAGGTCCAGAATAGTTTACAGACGACTAATAAAACTAATAGAACTGTAGAGGACTGCGAACTAAGTTTGGACCAAAGAGACGGACTTACAGCTCGTCAAATGTAGCAGTCAGGACAAATTACATTACTTGCATCTACACAGTAAAACTATATATAATATGTTCTTTCGTGTACTCATATGCAAGCGTAATATTGCGTCTGAAAACATCAGAAAACCGTACGCGTACTGAGAAAATTCTCGCAATTGAGAGAAATGTGATATTTTTCTCGTAATTTCCTGTCAAATGAGTTACAGATTTAAAATCAAAAGAAACAAATTTGTGGATCAAATTTTGAATTAAAAAAAAAAACACTTAATAAAGTTTATTTGATATGATTTGTTGAATCTGCGATTTATTTGTTTGGAAAAAACACGTTTATTTGAAAATCACCTTAAATTGTCGGTTCTCAAAATTTAATACGAAAAAAGCTTACGAGTACTTTTCTTGAATTTGAGAATTGAACCCTCTCCCTACTTCTCATATATAGCCAAACTTCGGTTGTAATGAACCCCAAAGGACTGTTTCTAAAACTATTGTGGTCAAGGGGCCAATAAGATCCGGGTATGCATAATCGGATACGTTATATCCGGAGTTGACTGTATGTATATTTCCTAATGTGATTGTATCTAACGCCCCGGATAACCTGGAGAGCTGATACTTTGCATATTTATCGTATAAACTGCGGGGAATAGTATAGCGTTGTAAAGAAAATTATTCTACCCCCTACTTAAAAATTCCGGGAAATCTCGGATAAGTTATAGAGGAGAACTTTCAACAGTTAAAGTATCGATAATCAAAATTAACGTCAAAAGTAACCATATTTTTGTTGTCTTATTTTTCTAGAAAGTGGAAACTTTCTCCACATATAGTATGAGATACAGAGTGGAACTTAATGCAGCTGGATGCATGATTTCCAAAATCAAGGGTGTCGCAGAATGAATTGTCCTACTCCCAAAAAAACAATTTCAGAATTTGTCGACCATTACTAGGTAATATTACGAAGCAAGATAGGGGACTTTTCGTATGCTGTTCACTACAATTTGATCAAGCATGTCAGCTTTACATTATTTTTTCTGCTGCAAATAAGCGTAATTGGTTGAGAGTTAATACCTAGTCATGTCATAAATACTGGTATTCGTTTAAACGCACTCATCGTGAAACTAGTATTGAACACATCCATTCTATGTTGATAGGTATTCAATGAGTGACATTTATACTAAGTCGTTTGAAAATATGGAGTGGGACGATATTGAAAACCGTGTTGTGGTAATTGGTCTTCATAAGTGTAAAATGGAAAGAGGCGATATTTTCCTGACCTTGTGACCGCTTGGAATTACCCGGAATTTTGTGTATCGAACTGTTAAATTGTTTGAGGAGATTGGTGGAGTAACTAATCGTCAAAGACCCGGACGCCCTCGTACTGTCAGAACTCCATAGGCGATCAAAGCAGCAGGATTAATCAGAAAGCGCTGCTACAGCAGAAAATCTTGTCACGAGAAATGAAGATATCACAGAAATCCATGTCTCGCATTATCAAACAAGATTTGAGATTTAACGCAAATTAAAGACCCACTGGTCACTTGATTACAGCCCAATTAAAGCAAAAACGGAATGAAAGATCGAAAGCTCTACGAAGCCGGAACGTGCATAATGGTCACAAGATTTTTTTTATTGAGGAATTCTTCAATATGGTTTGTTCTACTCGATACCCAAATATTGAGTCTTTGAAGCGATCGATGAGTGGCAAGAGCAACTCGAGGTCTGCAGAAATTCAAATGGCGGCCATTTCGAATAAATTGATTAAATATGGTTTCCTAAAAAATCATTTTCAAAAAAAAAAAAAAAAAATACTTGATTCGTTTTTATTTTACCACCAAAAATGCGTGTACCAGTATTTATGACTTGACTAGGTAAATTTAATTTTAAGTCCAGAAACTACATATACCAGACGAGCACATCCATCAGAAAGCGCATATTCGTTAACAGACAGGAAAGCGAATTGTATAGGTTTGTGGATAAAGTTGAGACCATCGTCGAAAATTCTACCCGTCCGTGGCATACTCGCAAGTAATCTTATCTTGAGCTAAGCTCCTGAAAATTCAACGAAAATCCATAAAAACAAACGCTGGTTTTATTTATTCCGGAATTCAAAATTCAAACCTGCGCCCAATGCGCCAACTACGTGTAATCATATCCTTCGATCTCGATATTTTGATAAATTTTGGTATTTCATACAATGAAATAGGAACTCGAAAAAGTGGGTCTCGCAATTCTGTCTGTCTGTCTGTACCTCAGGCTGCAGCCTAAATGGGTAGACGGACTTTCTTCAAACTTCTTATCTGAAGTCTGTTGGGTAATGCTCACAGGCGATATTGGAATTTTCGCTCCAGCCTTAAAATGAACGGCACTTTACTAAAAGCCAATTTTGAAATTTACAAATTTTCTCGAAAACGTCTCCAACGATTTTCACCAAAACTCATAGCTGAGGTAATATGTTCGTTTATAGACTTATAAGACTGCCTTACTAGCGCACTTTCGAAAATTGACTATTTCTCGGATATTGGTAAGACAATTTTATTCAAAACATAGTGCTGGTTCAATTTTTTAAAAACCCATTATATTGGCCTCAGTACAAGCAAAGGTCGCAATAAAATAAATTAGGTTTAATTCCATACGAAAAGCAGAATTCATATTTTTAAATTTGCGTCCATAGTTGAGGAATGTCTTCGAAAAATTCCAAAGTACATGACGCGTTTCCAAAGTACATGACCCAAAGACTTAAAAAAAATCGTCTATCAGGACAATTAAGTCCGATTTCGATATTCTTATTCTTCTTCTTTTCCTTACGGCGAAGTTATGATCCGGAGTAGAAGGACAACAACTCCCACTCCGGAGTAGAAGGACAACAACCTCCCACTTTACTCCATGCTGGTGTTTTCGCATTTGTGTGATCCAGTTGGTTTTTGGTCTGTCTTTTTTGCGCGGTTGTGTAGGAACGTTGATTGCTATTGCCTTTTTGACGGGGTTTTGTATTTTACATGTAAGTAACGGATAGTTTACTTCATATCGCTTCCCCACGCGTCCGAAAAAATATTTTATCTCGAGTCTTACCAAAAAAAAAATTCAATGATTTAGAAGTTATTGAAGAAAAATGGCCGACAGAATGTCCTGCCTGCTTTTCATATGGAATAATAGTTACAGTTTTAAAGCATCTTCGTTCTAACGGAAGCTTGTACGTGCGAATGGAGTCGTGCTTGACGATTTTTTTTTCTGTAATTTCTTCCAGAGGAATTTCGTCTTACGAAACAAATTTTAAAACTGTCAAGAGAATTACAGCTAATAGGTTGATAAATTTTTAATAAAAAAAAGGGCTTAATAAAGTTGATTTGATAAGATTTGTGCAATCTTCGATCTATTCGTTAGGAAAAACAAACGTTTTCAATTCACTTTAATTTGAAAACCACCTTCAATTGAGATTTTTATCAAACGTGACATAGAGAATCTCAAAAAATAGGTCTTTCACTTCTGCCTATGTACGGTCAATTGCAACCTAAACGGCTGGAGGGACAATTCGATGCGAAATCGGAATTTCAATTCTAACGCCAACATTAACGATACTCTACTAATGTTCGATTTTGAAATATTGGATTTGGTCAGAAACGGCTCTAACGATTTTGATCAAATTTCATATTTGAGTTGGGGTGGATATATTCTGCCAAATGGCGTACCCCGTTTTTTGACAAAACGTACGTATAACGGTACTTTACTTATTAGTTAATTAAATACATAAATATGTGCGCATAAATATATGCGCCAACGACCATATGGGGCCTGATCTATCTTCTCCGAATGGTTGGAATCTATAGCTTTATGCCATTTTTTGATTAGGAAAAGCTTCTCATAACAATTTTACTCTCGGGTATTTGCAGACGTTCGCGAGAAAACTTTTTTTTTTTTGTTTTCTGGGATTCGAACCTTGAATCTCCAGTTCAGTGATTGCGTACTTAACCACGACGCCCACTTACTTATCAATTAGTTTTTAAAAATTGGCTATTTTGCAAATAAACAACAGCCGTGCACTTTATTTATTTTTTCTTTTAGAAAAGTATCGGCACAGACCACACTTCCGCATATTAAAGTGTTTAGCACGGATGGCGTTCATCGTTCAGTACCATTTTGAACACCGCCATTATTAAATTTCAACTTAACTCGATCAGTTTCGTCGAGTTGTGTAAAATAGATTTAACGAGAACTTACCTCAAGTTCCCATGTAAGCTAACCCAACTTGCTATGGAAACATGGTACAGAAAAAAAGCAAAGTCTGCACTCACTTTAAAAGAATTTTGAAAAGCCCTAACATGTCCGTACATATATTGAAGTGAAGTTCAAAAATAAAGTAGGGGCGTACCTACATACATACAATTCCTCGAATTTTGTGAAACCTCTCGATAAATGCAGAAAAAAAATATTAGAGAAACTTTTGAGATACAATAAGAAATAATTTACCTTAGACGAGAATGCAAGTACGGGCGTCAGATCCAAATTGATTGGCATTAGAATCTTTTCCAAATCTGGTGTGGTCAGCGACTCCAGCAACATGGGTGTGGGTACATTTTCATTCATTCGCTGTTTCTTCGCAGGATTATTCTTTGCCGTATTCAAGTCCAATGAAATTGGCCGCTTCGAGCCATTTCCAGGAGCAGCAAATTGCTGCTGTTGTTGTTGTTGCTGCTGTTTATCGTCAAAAAACGAAGAATCCATATTATTGTTGCCACCCATATTATTATTATTATTTCCTACTTGCGTATTATTATTATTGTTGTTGTTCATTGTATTGGCAGTATTTGTTACTGCGGCAGCTACTTTTGCGGGCGTTTTCATTTTTTTTCCCGGCAAATACTATATTTATTTACCTCCAAATTCCACCGACAAAAACGACCACGTTTATAAAAAAAATTTACCACTCCGAAAAAAACAGAAAATTTTTCTTCGTAGTGTACCTTTTCTCGCAGATGTATGGATGTGTGTGTGTGTCTTTTTACTATCTGTCACTTTTCAATCCAATTGGAGAATACTTCCACCTCCTTGTGTTGTAAAAATTTTTATTTTTAAATTGCGTTTTAAAACGAATCGCAAAATGTATTTTTATTATTCCACAAGCACGAATAAAAATTTGAGATAAAAATAGCAATTAGCACGAATTTGTTGCCCCTTCAAGTGGGAGAACCTTGAACTATGACAATTATGATACTCTACACTCTGTTTCCTGTTTTTTTTTTCTTGTTTTTCACTGCGGAATCTTAATTCATTCGTAGTTAGAAATAAACCAAAAAGAAAACTGTAAAATACGTAAATTTTTATTTTATTTAGTGCACTCTTTTTCTTAATTTCGTCACGCGGGGACGACAACGGGACAGAGACACCTTACGCTGACGAGTGTTTACGAATGAATGAAAAGAGTTCGGCCACCGACAGTGGAGAGAAAACACAATGAGTCACTTGCTGCTAAAAATAGGAATCACGTCATCGCTGTCCGGTTGTATTGGTGGAAAATCACGAGATAACAAATATAAAGGAACGTGATTGGTTGGAACTTTATTGTGCTCTTTCGCTCTTTTGTGTTTTTTTTTTCTGTTTGCTTTGTCGTTTGCCTTCGCAAAACAAAATATAGGGTTGGGTTGTTCAGAAGAAACCGTAAAAACTAAAATTAGCGGTGGGGTGGGGGTTGGTGAGTTTAATGTGAAGTTTACAAGAATTTCCTTGTTGTTGTTGGGGGTTTTTCCTCGTACGTCAAATGCAATTTCGTAATTCCGTCGGGATAGTTGTCATTCTAAAATGGGGAGCAATTTGTATTCGGCTGCTGCACAGCCATAGCTCCATGGTAACAAAGGCGACCACTTGTGGGATTTTTGTTGGTTTTTATTTCTGAGAAATGAGAACACAGACAGAAAATGAAATGTGCGGTATTCGTGGTGGTGGGGTACACATTATAGCGTTAACTTTACGCGATCATGCGGAAAAGCATTGCCAGGTGGTGGTTGCGCCGCTTGGAATATTGGCAGACAATTTGTCTCCAATGTGTTTTTTTCTGTTCTTAAATGATTAAATGATGATAGGGTGAGAAGAAATAAAGCGCACGACTGATTCGCACGAACTCACATGTGTTGTTTGTTTGTAAATTGTTTACATTTCAAAGGAGAGTGGTCACAACAGACACGGATGAAACTAGGTGCAATGTGTAGAGGGTGATCTACGATGCTTGTATGACAAAGCGATTCGAAATCTATCTCGTAGGTTTCAACTTATTGAGGGTGTTATCCGTTTTGCTCGACAACTGTTAGAGGTAAGAGAAGACACCATGATTGCCTGTCCTTAAATGTCCTGGTTGTAAGGATATAAGCAACACCGATTTTTTATGTGAAAATGGATTCTTATACATTTTTTATTATTTTTGCAAATCCAATAGTTTATGATATATCGACAAAAAAAGGAAATTTCAACATTTTCCCGAATTTCATCAAATGCTTAACTTAATTAGGAAATTTTCCATAAATATTTAATGGGTTAAAAATTCCAAATTTAGTAGAAATTCACTTCAAAATGGGAAAATCCTAGTGCCACTTTGTTTTTCGATTTCGTTTTGACAGGTAACACTGCGATGTGCTATGCTCTGATTAAAGAAAAAAAAATGTTGAAGTACTTTGTTTATTTTTAATTTCCAAAAATTGTACTCTTTGAACTCCTATAGTTTTTAGTTTTAAAGCAAAATTAATAGAGAATTTAAAAAAATAACTACCTAAGTATAAACCCGTTGTTCTGGCTTTAATAGACGGAATTAAATTTTTCTTTAACCTGTGCTTATTATTTTACACAGCAGTGTATACAGTATAATATAACTTATTAAAAAAAAAAAAAAAACAAAGAAAACATTACAAAAAGAAGAGTATTTGGTCGCAGTTTTTGACAGTTGCTCTTATGTCAACGCATTTTAACATTTTTTGCATTGCACTTCAACTACGTACTCCCAAATTTGGCACCCATTGAAATTGTTTACATTTCCCTAATAGTTCAGTTTTCTTAAGCTGTCTCTATGCAAAAGTTGATTACTTTTCTATCGTGTTTTTTTCTAGTTATCTCAAATATCTCTTATCATTTACCTTAAAATGAAGTATATACAAATCCATGAAACAACTTCCCCTCCGACTACCACAACTTTGACCATAAGTGTTTTTATCTTACGCCTCTTAATACGATACGAAGGAAAGCGAGGTGACATGCATACAATTTTACAAAATGTGCGTTTCTTTTCACTCCCTTCCGAAGCCCCTATACGAGTATTACCTATGAACTTGAAACTTTGTACGCAGATTTTAGTTTTATTTATATTTAGAAATACAGGGTGTTGCGGACAAATCACTCTGAGTCACTTCAGCTCTCCGGTGTTTGAAACCATCATCAAATATAGGAGCCGATGGTATTCCTGTAATTGTCTTAAAGAGCTGTAATGATGGTATTTCTCACCCATTCCACATTTTCAACATGTCACTGAAACATGGAACTTTTTTTTTTGATAAATGATATCGATTCTGGTTCCCATCCTCAATGTTGGCCCCAAAAACAACGTACAAAACTACAGGGTGATCTGCAAACTATCAGCCGTCCCTAAGCTTTTTAAAAGCATAGTAAAAAATAAACTAGAATTTCTTGTAATAGAACATATGTATATCCGAATTTCAGTACGGATTCGGTTCAAAGGGTTTCAGGTGGATACAGTTTATACGGATTTTAGCAAGGCATTCAATTCTGTTAACCACACTGTCTTAATACATATGTTAAAATGATTTGGTTTTCATTCATCTTTGTTAAAATGGATCTCTTCTTTTTTAGTTAACGCTTATTCAACCCCAATTATTTGTAGCTCGGGTGTGCCTCAAAGTAGTCACCTCGGACCATTTCTTTTCAATCCTTTTATCAATGACATAACTTCCGTTAAAGGTCCTGCCAGTGCTTTCTTTATGGCGATGACATGAAACTGTTTTTAAGAATTTTAAGATTAACTAATTACGCTAAAATACAATTCGATATCGATGGTCTATCAATACGATGCAAGAAAAACTGCCTTCTTTTAAATGCCTAAAAAATGTAACGTCTCCTATTTCAGCAGGAGTTCAAAACCAATAATCCAAGTTACTCAATCAATTCTGTTGAGCTTATCTGGGTAAATATGGCTAAAGATCTCGGTATTGTTTTCGATCACGCATTGATGTTATCGAACCATGTGGACTACATAATTTCCAAAGCAAATGCTATGGTTGGGTTTATCTAAAGAAATACGATCAAATTTTCTAATCCTCATCCTCTGAGATCTTTATTTGTGTCCCTAGTTAGATCATTACTAGAATATTGTGACATAATTTGGAGTCCATTCTACCAGGTTCATACAAAAAACAAGGAAATGATACAAAGAAAATTCTCAAAATTATTTTTTTTTAAAACTGAAATTTTTTACCTTAGGTCTTAACTTCTCAACTTTATCAGAGCTATCAAAAAGAAGAAAAATTTATGATGTTATGTTTATGAGAGACCTTTTATGCTATCATATAAAAGTCCGAGATTACTTGCTTTAATTCTTCTGTATGCTCCCGAAAAGCCTTTAAGGCAAAGAGACATTTTTTTTCGCACGCGGCATAGAACAAACTACGGGTTAAATGAACCTATATCTCGAGCTATTTCTTATTTTAACTCTAACTAAGATTTAAGCTCATCTAGAACCATGTTTAAAAATAAATTGTTTTCGTTAAATGTTTTAAGTCCATATTTATTTTTCTTCCATTGTTTCTTTATATATATTTATAGTTATTTGTAAATCTATTGATTAATCGAATCTGTAATGTGTCAGAGTCCTAGATATCTATATATGCAGCTACTGGAAGCTTTAACCGCTTGTAATTTATGAAATATAGCTTTTACAAAAGAAACTATGTTAACAAATTTGATAGTTTTTTTTAATACGTTTCATACTGTGGAATAAGACCATTCTTAAGAAATATATTGAAGTGCATAACAAATTAAGAAATACACAAAGATTCATATTCATCTTCAGTTTGCAAACAAACTGTAAGTAATTTCAAGCACTGGACAGAAGAATCGTTAAAATCGGTACAGACTTGATGAAGATATAGTCAAATCAAAAAGATTGCAGCAAAAAACATAAAAATCGATATAACTCTATGATGATACAAAATTGGACAAATATTTACTGAGACTTTTTTGTATGCCACCCTTTATCTTTTCCCCCAGGATAGTTTTTTGCCACCGTATTCAAAAAATTTCAGTAGCATTAGCTCCAACAAACGACATATGTAAATGAAAAGTTGGGCCCAATATTTTCTCAGGCAATGGGAGTTTTTACAAAATAAAAAATAACCATAATATGTCCAAAATTTAAATACCTTTTCCCTATATACACATTTTGTTGAAAATGATTTAAGTATCAATTTTGAACAAAATGGTGTTGGCCATATCCTAGAAATAGCCAATTTTCGCAAGCCAGCTAATAAGTACAGTTTAGGTACAGGTATTTGAATATTTAGCGAAAAACAAAATTGAAATCGGAAATTGTTCATAGTACCCTAAATATGAATTGTAATCAACAGACCGCAGATATTAAGTTCGAAGGCTGCAATCTGAAGTACCAGTTCTTCGGGTTCCTTTCTATTAAAAGTACATACCAAGGTTGATTAAAATCTCGAGAACGACAATTTTAACAAAAACAATACTTTTGCCCTATAGCAGCAAGTAAAAACGTAGAAGTAAACAATGTGCAAAATAAGATAAGGAAAGGAAGTAAATAGAAAATTTAGCGAAGCAATAATAAAAGATACATCGCAACAAATTGTTTTGATATTTTTCAACAGGCAAAGAATTTATTACTTAGAGTCTAGACTACTTATTAACACTTATTATTAAGATCAGAGGCGAAAAGGAGTTTTAGGTTAGGTGTTTGAGATATGAATTCGGAAGTTATTTATTAAAATCTACAAATGGTCTTAGTGGTTTTATTATACAAGTCTGTAATGAATTACATTAAGTTTTTCTTGCCTTACGAGGTATGTGTTTGGCTCCATTCATCGGCATTATGTTTGGTATAAAATGAAACATTTTAAAGGCCAAATTGTTCGTAAAATGTATGCTTTTCGAGTTAGAATCTCGAGAAGCTCCATATTTTCTTACAGCTTCACGTACTAAAAAGTATAATTTAATATATGAAGATGGGAGTACCTCAGTGTTCAGTTTTGGGACCCATACTTTTCTTAATCCATAAATTCACTGTTTGAGCCAAATTTCAAAGGTGTATTGACGTCATTTGCCGATGACTTAGGATGTGTTTATCGTTCAGGAAGACCTTTAAACTTAGTTACTGATATAAATTGTGATCTAAACATACTGAAAACATGGATTGCTAAGCACAATTTGGTTATTAGTTCAAATACTAAAATTATGTTTTTCAGTTTGTCTTTCCAAATTTGCTACGAGGCTGATGTTTTATTTCATGCAACCGATTTAAAAAGATTTAAACTGTTTAACTGCTTCCGTGTCTTGTAACTTTTGTTCTTCTTCGACTACCTTTTGCAGCAACCTTAGGCGTAGTGATAAGTGCTTTCAAATTGAGGTAGTCAATGAGTTAATCATTGACTCAAAAATGTCATTCTGTAACCACATCGATACTCTGAGGCAATTCTTCCGCTCTAGACTTTGAAATTTATTTTATTTGCGAAGTGTTTGCTCTACAAAACTATTAACAATAATTTATTTTGGAATTCTTCACTCTAAATTACAATATTGCTTGCCAATTCCAATAAAATTCAACCTCTACTGATCTTTTAAAAAACTTATTTTAAGGAAAATATAAAAAAAAACATTTATTAGCATAAAGAATATGAATACATCTCCCCGGTCAATTTTATTTAATCGATGTAACAATTAATTTTCAAGTAATATTGGCTTAAAGTTTCAAAAAATATGGCATACCTTCCTCCCCAATCTTGTGAGCAAAAAAAAAAACAAATTCAAGTACGGTTCGAAGTCTTTTTTTACGTGGTAAAGTCCACACATATCCGTAATCTATCTGTTTAGGTTTTTTGAAATTTAAAAATAAGAAAAAAATAATTAAAAATAAATTAACTGAAATTCCATTAAAAAGGTATAGAAGTAGTGTGCGAAATAAGATAAAGAAAAATAAGTGAATAGAACATTAAGTGTGAACATAATTTAAGCCAGATTGAGAGTTTCTGTTTATTGGATTTATAGCTGTTGGTTGTTATTTACTAACAAATTGTTTTGATGTTTTTGAGAGCCAAGAGTCTGGAGATCAACAAGATCAAAAGCCAAGAAAACAAAATTTATTTACCAAAAATACGGTCATTGCTATATTGATAACATTAATTTTACGATAACAGGAATCTTATAATTATTAAGTTGCAACAAATGCGTCATTGTGCGGCGAGACTCTTTAATCTTCCCTCGCCCGGATTTGTGAATTCCATTGCATAGCCTATGGTTGACTATGTAGTTACATATATTCCTTTCGAAGGATGTGACCACTAACACTTTCGTTATTGCTAAATTAAACCTCTGTATTCCCGGACCATTCTCCCATAAAATTATTCTACAAGAACACCAGCAGTATTCACTCCTATTTTCTAAATCGACTCACCCATTATCTCTAAGTTCAATGAAGTGTTCAAATTTGAATTAGCAATGGCGGCATAAAGTTTACGAAAATTTTAAAACACTCATAAATAAAATTCCACTCTACAATTCTTAATAACCTAGACAAATGTGACCTAAGCTGAATTAAAAATGATCCAGCAGTCTGGTTTCGCTAGGAAGGACCCATATCAGCACAAAAGTAGGTGTCGTTATATGAAACTCTCCTGCCCTATTGATAGGTACGGGTATACAAAGAGGCTTGATCTCTTCTTAGGAGCTGTAGGAACAAGAAGGAAGAAGAGACAACTCCTCATCCTGTTTATTTGCCGGATCCTCTCTGTCAGAAGAAAGCTTCATTTGTAAGTCTTTCCTTACGACAACCTCGGTGAACTGTCAGATATGAACCGCAGTATCATCCAATGCTTCATCAGAAGTTCAAATTGATTCTGAGAAATTCCTAGATCCTGTGGTATAATAATGGGTTTGCTTTGTTCTAAGTTTGTCTGTGTTTCAGGGCTCACTCTGCCATTCATATTTAACCGAACTTTTGACCGGGTAACGACTGTTGGGATAATGACGGTCCGATACAAGTCCATTGTACTACTAAAAAGCAACCCCCTGTTAATGAATTTCTTCGTCTTTCTTAGAAAAGAGAAAGCAAGAGTAAAATGTCCCGAAGGTTGGGTAAGGTTATGTTAACGGCTCACTTAAACCACTTGGAGTCCATTGTGGCAAATTTATTTAAAACCCTGGGAACATAAAGTCTTATCAATCGCTAGTTAAACTACCCATATAAATGAATGAATCTCATGATCTCTATATTTTGCAGGTCCTCCAGTCTTGAGAAGAAGTTGCTGCCAAGAAGTTACAGTCGCACAGCAGATGGCGAAATTCTATTTCTTCTTCGTCTATACAACTTCTGCAGTAGTCGTTATATGGAGTTCCTAATCGCGCTGCATGGTTGTCTATCGATCAGTGCCCAGTCAGGATACCGATGGTTTTTCGAATTACCTTACGACTAAGGCCCATAAAAACGCCAGTAAGTTGTCTTCAGTCTTTTCTACTAAGAGACACCAAGAATGCCTCCGATTTTTTTACAGACTTTCGGGAGTTTGTCTACATTCTGGAGAGTCATGCTACACACGACCTTCTTCTTAGCAAACCCAACCGTCAATGGAAATCTTGACCAAGGAAGCAGGAAAATCCAACACAGATTCAGGTCCTGAGAATTCCTCCTCTCAACCTTGCATTTCAAATTCATAGGATATATCGTTTGCAGCAATTCTATTGTGAGCTGAGACCCAAACAAGACTCAGTAAGTTCAACCTTGTGAACGAATTCATGCAATTCTTGCATTCTCAAACAATTTTGAAAGTGGTTAAAGGGCAGAACAAGGTCCCCTCCAACTATTCCTTAAAATATAGTGCATAGCCATTTGGATTGCATAAGTCTTAGCTTAAAATACAGACGCATGTTTGCCTAACGAAAAGTGAAGCCTAATGTTATCGTCCTCCACGAAGACACCACTATTCGTATCAGACCCTTAACTAGGTTTGGAGTCATCCGTAAAAATTCTACTACAATTCCTTCGTGGCTCAGATTCCGGCCAAATCCAGTCCTGAGCGCAAGGAAGGTCGACTTTAAATTTACGAAGCTGTTCTGGGGTCATTGCGTCAGACTAGAGTCGAAATATAAGTGCCTCGCAAGGTCATCGAAAATCAAGTGCGGGTTAGGTATACCAAAAGCTACCTCATGAACAACATACGTAGATCGGACAAACTCGGTTGAGTCAATTATTGTTTCATTGGAGGTATCGTGGAGATTTTGAGTTTCAAATCTCATCTTCACCGCAATCTGTTCTCAATGCGTGAAAGTAGGCTATATTTACAAAAAAATATCAAATTCCATATCTGTCGTAAGTTCTTAATTTAGAAATAAACTCACATAATATTGCATCTTTGCACACTTCCACTATTTTTAAACTGATAAGACTTCACAGAACCACACCAGATAAGAATACCCCGTATAAACTGCAAACGTATTAACTTTACAAAAAAATTACTTGAAAGGGTCAAATTTCACAAATTTTTAACAGTCTTCGCCTACGACAGAATCCATTTAGACCTGCGATAAGAAACAAAATGATAGCACTTTGGACGCCCAATACGAACAAAACACAATAACAATCAAAATAACAATCAAAAACTGATTAGCAAAACTACGCACTCCCAATCAATCATAAAAAGATACGACCAACAACAACGACAGAAAAATACAACACCTTAATTTCAATTGGAATTGAACGTTTCGATCGAGATACTCTTGAATGAGTCACCCACTTAAAAGATACAATTCCAAGTAACAGGTATTTCGGCCGAGCAAGAAATACGTAAACAAGTTGAGATTTCCTACCTGGAAATTCCCAGATATTAGTTTATTTTTTCCACTCTTTATTTTTATTTTTTTTTGTTTAATTGAATGGATAGACAAGAAAGGAATTTCATTAGGAGAAGATTTAGATTGGAATTGAGATATATGTTCAATGAAAAGGAATGCAAAGCGAATTCCATAGATAAGTATAAATGGGTCAAGTTATTTCTAAACGAGTAGGTACATATTCTGAAGCTATCAGGTCGTTGGAATGTGTTCATTTGTGATTTCTTTGTAAATAAAAACGCAGGTCCTTCGATTTTCAAAACAAAGCTATCAGCGGGATACATCCGCATTGTACTTGTAGTTGCAAAAACAAGTAGATTAGCGTAATGTGCGAAGCAGGGAATAAAATTGAATTTATGATCGTTGTGGGATTGTATTTTTATAACTTAAGTGCTACTATTGAAGGATGCAAAAAACATTGAAAACATTTCCCATTTTCACAGATGTAGTAAACAAAATAATGTAATCGTTTGCTTCAAAATACCTACTTTTAATTGAATGTAGCTACGCTACAGATTGGCTCTCAAACTGTTTACCACTAATGCGTAGTATATTTTTAGGGTCTCTTGCAAATGGGTAGTCGATTGATACCAGCAGCGTTGCCATATTGATTGTTTTCCAGCCAAGTTATATTGGATTGAGATCAGTTTTGTTGGACGATTTTCTAAAATCCAGCCGACTGATTGTTTAGCTGATTTTTTCTTCGTTTGAGTGTTTTTTCTTATTTAATATCTCAATTTCTTTTCTATACTACAGGATGTTTTTTATGTTCCAGGTCGATGTTGTTTGGCCGCCATTTTGATTTGGTTGGCATTTGACGATCGTGAAGAGCAGTACATGGAGCATCTAAATCCTCAACAACTTATTGAAGTTATTTAAATATTTTATCTAAATAATCGTTCAATAGTGAAAATACGAAGAAATTTGCGTAATTTTTTTTGGTTTAAATCATGTGCCTAGCAAGTCAACCATTCAGCGTATAATGAATAACTTTGAAACTCAATATATACTGGCAGGTAAAGTAAAGTCCGGCCGAGTTCGTAGCGTACGTACGGCACAAAATATTGCTGTAGTGGGAGACAATATCAATGGAAGTCCGGGCACTTTCGTTAGACCCCGTGCACAAGAATTTCGACTGTCTCCGACAAGTTTGTTTAAGATAATCAAAAAAGATTAGCATTTGTACCCTTATAAAATTCAATTGACTCAACAACTAATGGCAAATGACCATATGCGCCAGCGAGATTGGAGTGAAATGGTTTGCATCTCCATACTGATGAACCTAATTTTTTGAAAAAAATCTTCATGAATCACAAAGCTCATTTCGAGATATCTGGCTTTGTTAATAAACAACATATCCACTATTGGGGCATTGAAAATCATCACTTGATACGCTAACGACCTTTACACCCTCGTAATGTTACTGTATGGTGAGCCATTTGAGGCGGCAGCATCATTGGGCCACATTTTTTGAAGTCGCAAGTGGCAATGCTGTAACAATTACTGGTGTTCGCTAACGTGACATGTTGCTAAGCGTCTTGGTGCCCGAATACGTGATTCCAACAGAACGATGCCAAATAACATACAGCTAACGATACGATGGATATTTTGCAAGACATTTTTCCCGGCCGCATAATGTCAAATAGAGGCTATATTGATTGGCCCACTCGATCTGCTGATGTGACCACTCCCGACTTCTTCCTTTGGGGATACTTGAAGGTCTACGGTAACAGCCTAACCACAATCCTGATGCTAAAGAACAACATTATTCAAGAAATTGGTAAATAACACCTTAAATGTAAAATAGGTATGGTTGAAAGAGTACGCATCTTATAAGCCCAATAATAGGTAAAAAAAAAAAAAATATTAAAATTGTGTTTCACTCCATTCCACTCCACTGAAAATGAGAGAGAAACAAGCAAAATTTAAGTTTCTCCAACTAATACACCAAAAAGGGGGGATTTCTGCTTTTTAGTGCAATAGACCAAGTGCTCCTGGATCTGTAAATTTCCTTAAAAAAGAAAAGAAAAAAGTGCCCTATTATACAAGCCCCTGGATTTCACCACCTAGCAATCGCAGTATTAGCCTCTCCTGGGAGAAGATTATATAAAATATTAAAGAACTGATATGATGAACAATACATGACTTCCATGTTACGAAATAATTTTTCAAATTAGTGCTTTATGTGCAGAATTTCGGTGAAATTTACAAAAAAGTCACTGGTTAGGCGACATGGTTATGGTTTTACATTTACCTATATATACATAGGTACAGTGTATAGCTACCGAATATAATATGCAAAATTTTAAGAAACAAGTCTACAAAATTGGATTATAAATATTTTCAAAACAAAACAAATAGGGCTCCAGTCCTCACTATGACAATTAACACGCAAGAAGAATCGTCGAAATCGGTGCTCAAGTTATCGTGAACGAAAAAATGCCCTCAAAATGCTGCTTACATATTTGAGTACAATTAGTGCATTTTTTTTACTTTTGGCTGCATATTTAACTGGATTTGAATTCAAAATTATTGAACTGATTTTTTTTTGTCTGATTGGTATTCACTTTTTCCAGTCAAATCTAACCGGAAGGAAATATTTCCTGTAAGAACACTGGTTACCAGTACAATTATTAAAACATAGTTCAAATCTAAATTATCTGCATAGAACAGATTGCATACATCAATGCTCTAATCAAAATGGAATCACTTGATCAATTGGAGTAAGTAGGTGAGAAACTCGCTGCTAGTCCGTTTTTCAAAATCATATGCTGCACACAGCCAGTCCCTAAGTCAAACTAAACTCTCGAATGCACAAGAACAAAAACCGCAAATCATCACATAAATTCATTAACAAATATGAATCGCCTACGTTTGTAAATTTAAATTATTTTTTATTCGTCCACCTTTTCCTAATACTGTCAAAGCCGCTTCTAGCGACGGTCAAAGAGCCGACTATTAGTCGTAATAACCGGCCGTCGTTAGATCTGAGATCCATATGTAAGACCGATATACATAGTTCAAATGAAAGCCAGGTTACAAAACGGAAGCAACAGAAATTTGTTCATTTTCAAGAGGCAAAATTGAACAATTTTAGGCTGTATCACTCCATTAGCATTGTGTCATAATTGGATAAAATTTTAATCCATTCTATTTCACTCCAGACACTGAATTTTGCTTCATTGCATTGCAAATGGAGTTAAATTAATTAAGCCTGACGCGGGCAGTATTATTATTTTTTTTTTTTTAAATTAAAATTAAATGAATAAATCACGATCTCATCCGCTATATTGTGTTAATGCCTTAAATCTTTTGCCTTCAACCTGATTGGTCCATTTCAATGTGGCTTGGTACGAACACGCAGCAATAACGCAACGACAAAATAACCTTCGACGAAATAATTCAACGGCAAGATAACCCAAACTTAAGGGTTCCCTAAATGTTGTAAACTTCACCAAAAAAATATTGGACTGTCAGAAAAATAATAATATCAGTAAACTGATAGTTTGAAGGACACAAAATACAGGTAATAGTCTAGACAGTTTCTTGCTAATTGTGGGTGAGCATCAGCTTAGAAGCTTAAAGGAGCACGTCGGATATTCTTTCTAGCTGAAATAAGATATTCGGCGCATCCAAACACATAAGAATCCTGCAAATCATAATAGAACAATGGTTTAAGTACATATATGCAGATCATTGCTTTATCAGTTATTTACTAACCTCTAGAAATCAGCGCTAATTGGGATTTTATCTTGTATATCTTGCACTGGAATCGGAAAGTTTGCTAAGTGTCAAATCTTGAAAAACTTTGAGGTCTAAAGCGGAGCGCTACAAGGTCGCATATTATCACTTCTGTTATTTTTGTTGGTTTATCATCGATCTTCTTCGTAAGCTTTACCAGCAATTGTCTTACTTTCGCATAGAATAATAGAATTGTATCCATTAGTCCATAGTTTGGAAATTGAAACAAGTAAAGTGGGGCTGAGGATTGACGCAAAAATATTCGGCTTTTCATACTCGGCCGTTTACAGAGATGTTATCTCACTGGTGCCTTATCAGTACCTTTGACCTGTTACGGTTCGGCTCTTACAGTTATTAACATGTGTTCAGCTATGGTTCACTTTTTCACTGCACCAGCATTAGTCAAGTATATTACTTGACAGATGACATTGGTACGTTAATATTTTCAACAGAAAATGGTATTAAAATGTTTAGCTGTCTCGTTAAGAGAGGTATTCACTGCGTTCCACTAGATTTCACTGCGTTAGCTACGAGGGATCTGTTAATGTATCATAGATTGCCATGTCAGTCCGTGATATTGGATTCACTGCAGTCGCTCGGCAGAATAAAGGATGTATGTCCGTTGAGTGGACACCAGCACCAACTCATTCGATTGTTTTCGAGCCATCAGTGAAAATAGATATTGAATAAAATTAAATTACGTTTAGATATTTCAAACCCACATTGATGTCGATTCTATTTTGACCGGGTTGACATTCAGCCTACGGTTCTTAGTCCATGACACCAGCTTAGAAAAAGCAAATTGCAATATACGAATATCAGCGAGTGTCTATGGGTATTTTCCCGCCAAAGAGATTGCAACATCGTTCACATATGCAACTACCCACACCCTGAGTTTTACCGGGTAAGAAGAAGTTAATTTAGAACTAAGTTCCATAGTAATGGTAATAAAAGTTAACACTTAAAGCGTCAAATATTAATTGATTCTCCATATCAACGATCCGGCATGACCACGTACTATGGTTTGAGAGTTTAATTTAATTCTGATAGATGTTCAACAAAAAGTTCTCCATCTGTCGTAAAAGGTACCTCGTTACAGGTGATGCGATAGAAAGGGTCAGAATTCCTAAACAGAAAAAAGTTGCGACACAAAAGACTGAAGACCTAGAGCGATATTATGAGGATAGCTATAATCACTTGAGCAATCAGCGACTATGAACTTCAGAATCAGAATTCAGATGCAAATGTCATCAGTCGTAGATGTCATGAATTGCTAGCTTAAAATGTAAATAAATAGATTTCGAATAAAAGGAAAAGTTTTTTAACTAAAATAAACTAAGGTCATTGTGCATATGAAATCTAATTTTAGCCCATCAATCAAACAGTCTGATTCACCTTGAAGGTTTTTATTTTTCTAAATATCTTCCCAATAGAAAGTATATACAGAGCTTAGCTTAACCTTTCTTAATTGAACAATTAATTTTCTACTTAGCATAAATTTCTGTATAAAAAATAATTCGTTTCACATTGATGCGTGTATCTTATTACCAAAAACAAAAGATTCTTCTTATAATTTATATAAAATTGCATAAATATCGCCCTCTACGAGTATATCAGGAAATGTGTGAAACTTAATTTCAAAATTGGTGCGCATTTGAGAAACCTATATCTTCATAGGGGTCAATCATTGAAGTTTCCCATTTCATTTCACGGCATCATGTGGAGCTATTATTACGTTATTCCGTTCACCCCGACGAAGATTAGACTTCCTGATATGTGCGGTGTGCTGTAAATTGTCAGAAGACTCAACCGATGGAATGATACATCGGTTTATTTAAATTCTAGTTGATTGAACCGCGATCCAATTAGACTGTTATGCTAATTTGAAATTCAAAAATATCTCATTAGACAATACTTTCAGTAAATATCGCTGAAGCTAGCAAAACTAGCCTAACTAGTTGATGCTAGATACGTACATTTACTATACATGGAGGGGATAAAACGTCATGTGATGAGTTTAATTAATTACATTTTTAATGAAAACATCGGATTAGATTAACGGATGTGTGAGAATAATACTGTTAAGCGTTCATGGGCATGTTAACTTGCAATGGTCAAACACAGCGGATACATTTTTGTTGGCTTAGGCAAATTAATTTGCCATTTGATTTGAAGTGACATTCCAACAGCAACACGTGTCCAAAGATAAACTCGTAAAGAATTCAATAAAATGTTTCCTTAAAAACTATGAATGAACGAGAATTAGTATATTGTTAGAATGGAGGCTGATATATTGGTATTTGGATAGCCTTACGTAGAAGTCGTAAATGTTAAATTGAACCCGGACAGGGATAAAGCAAATTCGATGAACTTATTTTTAGTTCTTAAATAGATTAATGAAATGATTGATTAATTGGGGATTCCCTGAGTTAACTGAAGTGTTATCTCTTAATTTAGACGCCGAGTGTGTTTATCTGTTTAAGCATCATATTGAAAAAGTTTTTACGACCCGTGGTCCGCATTGGATACCATCGTAATATACACGCACCACCGAATTCTCTTACGAAACACATTCTGTAGGTGGACGGTAAATGGCTTATAGTAGAGTTGGGCTAAGTCGTGAATATATGTTCACAGGTTTAACGTGATTTTTGATTCATTGTGAATATAACCTGTGAATGTGAATTCACTATAGTGAGACATGTAGATTAATATTTTTAGAAGAAATGTATATATTATTAAAATATTTTATCCAGAGCACATATATATAAGAAAAAGTAAGTATTTCTTTTTAATATTTAGGGAAGATAACTAACTTAAAACTAGTGCTGAAAACTATTGATTGAATTCGACCATGGATTGTTAGTAACAGAATAATTTGAACTATCAAATGATTTTGGTCATTCAAACAGAAAGCGGGGAATATATACAATAAAAAAAAAACTCTACGCAAAGCAGTGATTTCTATTAACTTCGGGGTGAAGTCTGGTAGTTTGAAGAATTTGGCATCCATCTTTTAGAGAGTAGAAATAATTTTCTTCGTACGACCCCAGCGCACTGTTTTAAGGTATTCACATTCAAAGAAGATTTTCACCAATAATTCCTCAGACATTTTGGAGGATTTCATACTTATAACTTTAGAAAATTAAAATCAAATCGGCATCCATCTTCGATTTCGTTCAAAATAATAAGTGTGTCCCAAAATTCACGGAAGATTTGAATTTTGCGCCATTTGTGCGGTGAAGTGTTGCCAATGAAAAAAAATACAGCGTGACAAGTGACAGTTCAGGGTTATTAAAAATGGAGTGCTAAACGAAAGAACAACGCGTTTTCATTGTTGAGCAATATTTTAAAAATTATGAAGGTTTGGCAGCTACAGTTTGCAATTTTCGTACAAAATATGGTCGAAATAGTGATTTAACTTCATCAACTGTGAAAAGATAATTAAAAAATTCAGGGAGACTGAATCAATTAGTAATCTTAGACACTTTGGTCGTTCATTAAGAAGTCGCTCAACACAACTGTTTGGTACGGATTTTCAGCTGGAGGCATTATCGGACCATTCTTCTTTGAAAATGCGGCTGGGCAGGCAATAACAGTTAATGGTGCTAATCCAATTTTGTGTCCCTAAATTGCAAGATATGGATGTGGACAACAAGGCGGTGCCACATGCTATACAGCCCGAGAAAGAATTCAATTACTGCATGAGTTATTTCCTGGTCGTGAAATTTCTCGTTTAGGTGATCAGAATTGGCCGCCCAAATAAGTCTAAGGTTTATGCCAACAATCCCACCACCACCCACGCCTTGAAGGAGCAATTGAGCGATGCATCAACAAAATTCAGCCACATTTATGCAAAACGGTTACGGAAAATTTCGGCAAAAGATTGCGTATGTGCTAGCAAAGCTGTGGAGGTCATTTACCTGATATGATATTCCATATATAACCCTAGACTGTACACTTTATGAATCAATAAAACATTTACAGTTTTTAATTAAAAACCTGTGTATTCTATCAAAATTACTTCTTGAATGAAATTTGGGACACTCTTTAATAATAGACGATAGTTCGACATATTGCATATACGAACGACAATGTTCAATGAACGAAAATAGTTATGAACGAATGTCAATAACTATCGAATGAGTGAACATTTCGATACTATCGAATAAGTCGATAGTTTTTATTCGATAGATTCCGTTACTACTGATTATACAGAAGCGAAATTGCAAGTGGATTAGTTACACTCTGCGAAAGGATGCGACATAGCCCGCTTGGGACCCACTAACTCAAGTCGGTAGAAGAGCTGGCCACTGTAAAAAAAAAAGTCGACACAGGTCTGACGAAGAGGAATCCAGCCACCAACTTCACCACCAGCCCCATCGACAGTCAATCTTTTAGAAACAGCGCTGAGCCATTGTACTGAATTCATGCTCATTAGCGCTAGCAACAGCCAATTTGGAACAACTCGTCTTATGATTTTGGTTGATCAGCTGCTAGCAATAAAAAGATTTATTTATTTATTTTACTTATTATTCATGTTCGTTGATTTGATATCAGCAAGTCTCAAACAATGATAAATTGCAAAAAACACTCGATTCTTAATTCTTAACACTCGTTTCTTTGTAGGAACAAATTTAACTAACACGTATATAGGTATAACCGTTTAAATTAAAAACTAATAAATGACACTTTAAGCTTCATTTCGTTTACATAATATTCTACGAGTAGTTCAGATATTTTCTCTTTAACTAGGAGCGGCTGTTGGATGCATATCGTCAGTTGTCAACCGTTTTATGGTTAAATCAATCGTTCAACTTCACATACAGAAAATATGTTGAAATGTTGAGTTTCTTTTTAACATAATTTCTTTCCACTGAAATTTGAGATAATAACATTATGAAGGCGTTTCTGCCGTCTGTCAGACGTTAAAGCCTACTTTTGCATTGAAAAGAGTTATCAAGGAATGCTGCCATGTGATGTTTTAAAAATTAACATAACAATTATTTAATCGGCAGCAAACATGTTTATGCTAAACACTTTCTCCTGGTCGAGTTTGAGTGAATGTCAAAAGTCATTTGAATTTGTTATAAAATTCAACCACGCGTCATAATGAAATTGCTGGGTTCCACGGTGAATAAATCAAATGCTGTGCCATTGGATTGGAGAATATAGTAATTTAAGATGTCAAGTGAAATCGAGGTGTCATCAAATGTATTATTAAGAAAAAATTATAGTGTTATAGGTTTATTTTAACATGAATCTCTTGCCGATGTTATGAGTGGTATTCGAAAAGGAATGCGTGTAGAGCTGTGTCTATGCCTCTGGGTAAGGTGTTGAGCTGTAATAGAAAAGATTAACCGAAATGCCTACCTGAATTTAAGGTATCGAATAACGAACATCTACACTGGGGTGCAAAAAATTACATACACCTGGAGTCAACAACTAGCTATCAACTGTTTGCAAACTTCTACTCTCACCCCCACGCACTGATCGCTGGAACCTGAAAATGAGTTTCAAACCCTTTGGAAGATCGTTTGCGGCATGTCCAGGCTTGAACCTGCACAGTTCAGTTCACAAGCGAACACACTACCCACTACACCTTGGTCACCTCCAAATAAAAAATTTCTAACTCTGGTGACACACAAACAGACATTGAAAACAGAATCGAGAGGCCCACTTTGTCGAGTTTTCCTATAGTAAATATACAAAGTTTAACCAATAACAGTAATACAAAAATTAATCAACGCACTTCCTGTATCACTGTTCAAGCATCAGTAGAGAAGACCCTTCTTCGATTACTTAAATAAGCTGGAGGGCATACCCGTCTCGTCGATCGTGAGATTCTGCGGCAAATCCGGATGGACAAAATTCCCATTCGAAGCGGATAGAATCACATCAATCCATTGATCCACAGGTACGTTAAGTGTGTTACGTTCAAATTAACCTAAGATTATTCAAAATCTCGCGACCGATAATTTTCACGAAACCAATACTTGTAGCTTTAGGAAAAATGGAGTAAAATACGTCTAGCGTTCTTCACTTCATTCACCTCCTGCTTTACATTGTGAAGAGAATTCAAACCGGTATATAGTATGTAGAACTCATACGAAATATCTATGAGAAAACAACCCAGACTTCTCCCTAAGTACTTTGTCTCTCTTCCTTTGCCCCTAACGCTGGAAAAATTCTCAAAATTCGGGGGAAAACCCATAATATGGCAACATTATGTTGAAAGTTAAAAGCATTATGTAGAATTTACAAACGAACGGTAAATATGAGCAGGAACATATTATCCAGTTCTATAAAAGATTTTAGTTTCGTGCAAATTTTCAATCTCGAGAGTTTGATCAAAATTGGCATTACCTCTCAATTCTCTCTGTCTGTCTGTATCAATTTACAGCCAACTGCGTCCTAACACTATCAAATTTTATATCTGGGGCCTGTATGGGCACAATTCGAAGGGAAATTTGATGAAATTTTCATTTTAATCCCAAAAACTATCAAATTGCGTACTAGGTTTATGGTAAAAAAAAACCTATGAATTTCAGAAAACAGTAGTAAAAAATGTTGCATATGAAACCCAACATTTTTGCAGATTGTTTTTGATTTTTTTTGCTGTAAATTTCTTCTAGTCAAAAAAATATGTTCTGTTTACAATTTTTCTGATGATCTTTTACTTTTTCTGTTTATCAACAAATTTGAATCTGTTCATTGTGCTGATAATCAATTTTGAGTTCATATTTCTTTTTACTAATCGTCTACTTTTTCAGCTGATTTTGTTTTTCATTTTCTGCTGGTGAAAAAATTGTTTTCTGAAAAATAATTTGCTTATCAAATAATTTTATTTTGCTGGTAAAAAACCCTTGACGGCCGACTGTTTTGCTGATCAAATAATTTGATTTGACTTGTAACACGTGTATTTAACAGCCCAATAACGGGCCTGGCCTAGTTTCTTGCAGCCACCTGTGCTGTGCCCCACAGTATTGGTTGGGACCTACTGTATTATGTCATTTCCGAAGGGCAAATTTTTCGATGGAGAAAAGCTTCCCATTACAATTTTTACTCTCGGATGTTTGTCAGACGTTCGCGAGAGGTGGTACCGTGAGAAAACTTTTTTTTTTTCTTGGATCCGAATTTTGAACCTCCCGCTCAGTGGTCACGCACTTAACCACTGAGCCACGGCGCCCACATCAACAAAAAAAATTAGCTTTTGTTTATCAAAAAATTGTATTCTGCTAATTGAATAATTAATTTTTTTGCTAATCATTCACTTTTTTGCTGGCTTTATTTTTATTTTTTGCAGATGAAAACAATATTTTCTGACGATCAAAAAACTAATTAGTTGCTTATCAAATAATTTAATTTTGCTGGTAAAACCCCTTATGACTGATCAATTCGTTGGTAGCCAATATCAACAATATCAAAATATCAAACCCCGCGAAATCGAATATGGTATTAACTCAAAACTGACATTTTTGACATGCGATATGTATAATCAATATATGCCATATCTGATTGACTTGAGTAGTATTGGAATATGTATACCTAGCCGTACACTTTATTTAATTAGATAATAAGACTATTTAACTTCGAGTTAGTTAACACATTGAGTATCTTTGTGTGTGCAATATTTTCTGTTAATAATTTAAATTAATAATTAAAAAATTCGCATGCACATACGTATGTATGATAGTACTCTAGTCAATTTTCTTTTCTTCTAGTTTTCATACTGAAGCAAGTTAAGACTAAGTTAATCGAAAAACTTTAGTTGGCGAATTGTTTTGTGGTTTATTGAATCCCAATTGCATTCACAATTCATACCTTATTCCCTGAAAAATATTAGCATTTAACAATCGCCACTTTTGCATTGTTAAAATGTTTGCTGAATTATTTACGAGTAGAGTAAAAATTCATTCATTCAAACGGATGCTCGAAGAAAATTTGATTATTTTCACCATTTATGCTTCATTTTTAAATGAGTAATCAAATTAATGTCTGACTGATTGATTGGAAAATCAATTTTGACTTAAGCAGACACGAATAATCAGAATTCGTTCGGTATTACGAAACCAAAACCAATACAAACGATGTAATTTATATTTCTAGATCATGGTCAAATCGAATCAAATTGAAAGTCATTAATATTGTAGTGAAGTCAATCGCTAGATAAAAGCAAGCAAAGCAATGTCAGCCAAGGTAGTACAGCTCTAAAGGAACCCATTTAGTTGGCATCATTATCGGTTCCCACAGTGTTAAGCGTACGGGCTTTGATGTATCTTTCGTGTAAAAATCAAAAGCCATTAATGGAATGTGCGGAATTTTCAATTAGTAGGGAAGCGACGACCACTATACAATTTACTTTTCTAAAATTATGCTAAATTGGTAGCACTGTTGCGTCACCGACCGTTAACACAGTGAGAGTGAGAAATAAACGAACATAAATTAATTTGCAAATTACCTATTAGGGGGGTTATTTATACAGATCTTTACTAATTAAATAGTACGGATCGGCATAAGCCGATTGGTTGTGCTTTAATGCGATTAGGAAATGCAAATGGGCGGAAAATTCAAATGAAGCGTTTGAATTCGAATTCGGCATCGAATCTCAGTGGTTGGTCTTTTGTTGTAGGCGTCAAGTAATGAACTAAGAAGCAAAATTAAAAATTCATGAAGCTTACAATTGGAAGTGTGATTTTCTTCATTGTGGGGATTAGTGTGAACGGGTGCGAATAACACTATTGAAATTGAGGTATCGGGTCTTGCTAACGAGTGAAGGGCTTTTTTTTTAAATGAGTGATTTTAATGATCTTTTGATGGCTTTTCGGCTTTTATGCGCCACGTTTATGATTGAAGTTTATTTTCAGATTTCTTGAAGCCTAATCGAAATAATTTCCGTATCCGGTCATAAAATCGTGAATAATCTCAGTGCTCGATTGCAAAATTCGACCTTTTGGTGGAGTTAATAATCCCTTAGGTTGGGCATTCGTGATATTATTTAACGAGACGGCTGCATTGCGTCTTAATTATAAACGATTTGGCTGGGCGATTGCGTTTATTGAAAGCCTTCAGATATGAAGTTCCGAAATGAATACACGCGATGCGCTGACTAATAGTAATTTGAACAGAAGAATGCGCCTGATCTAACTATTCTTGCTATCAAAGTTGTGTTTCTGATTTGGGACCGGCTTATTCAGCGACTACCGATGTAGAAATACGCCATGCGTAAAACAAGAGCTCTAGAAATCTATTCAATATTGATTAAAACTTGAAAAAAAGGAGAGGGTAAGAACCTCGGAGATGTGTTTTTAAAAACTATTTACTTGTTGGAGACGTCTATCGCTTAACTCTTTGTAATGTTTGGGCCTGCGTTACATTCTAGGTGAAATTTCAAAATAGAGACCCTTATAGTCAGTCTGTCACAGAATCACAACTCTCTAGAGTAAAATTTAGAGAGTCTAGGGACTAGTTTTCGCAGCCAAGTGAGAACAAATCGATTTTAAAGGCCGCTTTTGAATCCTAATTACGAATCTGAAAGAAATATTTGGCGGTCGCGCCACCTTAAAGTAAACAGAACTTATCCATCATTTTTGGTATGGGTAGGTTCGTTATCCTCGCGGGAAAGGGTTTTTAATTCCCAGGTATGTCATTTAGGGGCTATGGAATGCATTTTTTTTTAAAAAAAAGTAGGAGTTGCAAAATTGCCAAGTCGACTAGAGGTCACTACAGAGTTTCCTTTTGTTTACTTCCAGCTATAGAATTGGTTTTGTGAAAATGTACGGTTTCGGGATTTTGATCAATCTTGGTATTACTATAATATATAAACTGAAAAAAGTGTCTTTCAATTCTGTCTGTCTGTTCGCCTCGCGGTATGTCCTATGTTCACAAAACTGCTACCTAAAAAGGCTGGACGAATTTTCTTGAAACTCCATATTTGGGGTCTGTGGGGTCACAATTCGAAGCGAAATCGGAATTTTCATTCTAATCCCACAATTAATGGAACTTTACAAATAGCCGATTTTGAAAAAAATCAATTTTCTTGAAATCCACTCAAACGATTTTGTTTGAATTTAATATTTAAGTGGGCTTAGATTTATTCCACTAGATGGTGTCTCAAGTTTTTGGAAGAAATATCGCATAACGGTACTTTAATTGTTAACGAATCTATGAAAATTGATTATTTCTCGGGTATGACCCGAAACATTTGTTGAAAATCGACATCTAAGCAATGTGTGACAATTGCAAGGGCATCGCACACCAAGTTTTTAGCTTTAAAGAATTTTTCAAACAAAAAATACATTTCAACAATTTCGCTAGAATTTTAATTCAGAGTGACTTGCAAATTAACAGCACTTACGAGTTGGTGCATTTCGCGTGCGAATCAGTTGTGGGTTTTGTTTTTCTTAAAGATTTTGGGTTCCGCTGCGGAAAAATTACAATTTTTGAGATTTAAAATCCATGCCGCGTGCGAAATGATTCGATATACCTCGAAAACTATGGGCTTTGCGTGCATTTTAAGGTGTTTTAAGGAACTTTAAATGTTTAAACAAAATTTCAAGCGTGGCCGCTAAAGTCGATTTATGACGCCAAGTGTGTGTTTTACTCGTATATTTGGCAACTCGCCGGAATTGCCAACTAATATTTTCTTAATTTTTCAGAAATTAAAAAGACAAATTTATTCCTTGGAAATGATTTGTGCCAAAAAAAATTATAACACCTACGACTATGACTTAAACAGAACATCAATAAGACAGCTAATAATTTGAGATAGTTAAGGATTTTATCTCCGTAAACTTCATTAAATTCTTAAAACGACACCAGCGAACCAATCGAGGTAAGAATAAATTCTGTCAACCGCTGTTTCTTCGGGCTAAGAAGAAGGCAATTGCATTGCAAATTCATTTCACGGACAGCTAAGGAGAATTTATTAAAAAAGTCTCATCACCCTGTAGGAAAATACCCTTGTTTGTTTTAAAAAAAAAAAAATTTCTTGTGAATTTTGGTCTGATTGTATTGACGTAGAATGGATGGAGGAGAAGATACAACAACGGTCAGTACGTACGAGTTGGACAGCGACCTAGACAGACTCTTTTAGTAGGAAAGGTTCCACTTCATTGCCTAAAATAACTAGTATATGTAAATCGAACGAATTTCAATGGTCTTTCTTCAAATCTATGACGTACAACGGCGTTCCCAAGTGGAAAAGGATCCATACCAAGTGAAATATTGGAGGCGATTTGCTATGGGTTGAGTTAGATGGTGAGACTTATTATATGAGGCTCCGGTCCACCCCGAAATTTAGCGTCATCTAAAACAAACTAGTAGGATTCACAAACTTAATACGTGTTGCTCTCAATATTGGTTTCGTATTTCTCCATCCTACGGTGCCTGTCTGTCTGTTTTTTTTTTTTCGCAGCTTTTGTGAGCATAATGTACCCCAAGAACAAAATATTTTACAAGCAGACAAGTTGAAATGGAACAAAAAGTGTTTGCCTTGACTTATTTATTATAAGCCTCTCCGGTTAGCCCTGTTCTAACTGCTTCCAGTTGCGCACTGCAAGTTTGTTGAGGTCCTCTTTCAGTTGTGCACGTTGCTTTAGGCGAGGTCGTCCCCTACGTCCCTTCGGGTTAGATAAGAAGACTCTACGGGACGGAGCATTAGTGTCCAATCGAACTACATATCTTAGCCATTTTAGGCGATTGATACGCAGTTTTTTGACCAGGTAGATGTCGCTGTACAGCTCGTAAAGTTCGCCGTTTAATCTTCTCCTAAATAGCGCGTCAACGCAAACGGGACCGAATATTGTCCGAAGAATTTTTCTCTCGAAACGACCGAGGATATCTTCATCCGTTTTCGACGGAGTTTATGCTTCAGCGCCTTAAAGCAGGACTGGGGTGATAATTAGCAAGAGTTATTCTTCGATTTATTTCTGCTGAGGTGTGCCTCCTATGTTGGTTTGTGAGTTTCGCAAAATTCTTTCAAGTAAGAAGTCACATGACAGCGCATCACCTTATCTAAATCCTTTTTTAACATCAAAGGATTAGGTGAGGTCGTTACCGACCTTGTTGGAGCAGCGAGCGTTCTCTATCGTAATCCTGCACAAACGGACAAGTTTGGCAGGGCTGTTAGAATTAGACATGGCTTTGTATAGCTCGTCTCTATAATTTTTTCCACGATCTCACGAAGTGTTCAAATCTGATCGAAGTGGGCTTTCCTGGCCTGAAACTACACCTGTTTGACATGACCCTTACAAATACCATCATAGATACCCGTACACTAACCTCGCTATCTTAGCATTGAAACTAACATGCATTTCATATTTTCTTAGCGCATATTGATGCGAGTACATTCGAGGACCAGTGTATGTACAACTATTTCTTTGAAAATACTACTAATTTTTACACATTATACTACATTCAAACACAAAAGACAGCACTTTTTTTTATAGTTGATGAATGCATTTAATTAAGTCAACGATTCCACTTGATATCCAGGCTTTAAACTTAGCATGGCTGGTCAGGCTTACTGTAGATACCACCATCTAAAACAAATTTATTTACCCATAGAAATATGCTTAATTTATGTTTTTATTTGTGTAACACATATTTTCCTTGTTAAAAGACAATAAAACTTATACTATAGAGTGAATAAAATTAATCTTATTAACACACAATTAGGCATTATATTTAAATTTTAACAAAAATTGATGAACTTCATCTCAAATAAATAATTTATTACGCGGATTAGCAGTCACTTGTCAAAATGCATCCCTTTCACCGAATCAATTTATTTCAAATGTTATCAAATGCCTAGTGTCAACGGATTAATTTATTTTCAATCTTAAGCAATTTTTGTTTATCTATTGAAGAAGGTCAATCAAATTGCAAAATATCCATAAAATTATTGGAAAAGACAAGTACCCCCGTGACTAGGTTTTGCTCTATAAACAAGTTTTAACCTTGAAAGAAGAGGTCAAATTTATTAGGGATTTATTGACTTGTTTAACTAAACAACAATTCAATAATAAAAAAATGCAAAATGCACATGCATAACTAATGCAGGTTTACACATCGGCTTTGTTGACACCTAGTGTGATCTATATTAAGACCTTGTAAAATATTTTAAACGGGAGATCAATAAATCTCGATGTGATGGCTGACTGTTAAGAGATACAGTGTTCTCTGCAAAGTCATACACAGTATACACATAGCAGTAGAGATGCAATTTTTTGTGAAAGGGGCAAAGAGAATACTAAATAAGAGTATCAACATAAGGGACACGCCTGTAGTGGTAACATCATCACTTGTCACGCTGTTGGTTCACGGTTCAAATACTGATGTCAAGAATCATGTATTTATTTCGCATGAAATAAATAAAAAAAGTCGATCAATTGCTAAAGCTAAGTCAACTCTACTGCGAAGGCATAACACTGGCAGTAGGGTGGTCATATGGCTGAAAATGCAACTTGATCGTGATGATATCAGGAGGACGGAAAAAAATATTGTGAATCATAAGCAACGACAATAAAAGTAAAACCAAAAATGCTCCCTAGTTATCTGGACGCTACCCCTGGAGTTTACAGAAACTTAATACCACCTGAGTTTCAAACCACTACACCAAATCTTTCTTTCTCTTTCTCTCTCTTCTTCACAACGCCCCTGTAATAGTATAAGGGTATTCATATATCCTTTGTGTTGTTCGTTTGCAAATTAGTTAAATTTATAATTTCCATTATGTCTATAGGTTAAACGCCATGTCCTAGCATACGTCGAAGCTTAGATATAAGATTTGAACAAAATCGACTTAGCCGTAGACGAGAAATTGCTTTTCGCGATGGCTTTCGTCTTGTCATAGGCGAATGAGCATAATACCTGCCATCATATCAATTGAGCACAGATATAAATTCAATAAGTACTATCTCATCAATTTGATAACTGAGCAATCAGTCGACGTTTTAAAAGCTTTTCTCGAATTTGAGTTAGAGGTTGTGGCAGCTAGGTTCAGAATATAAGTTAAACCGTCGTTAATTTTTGATTAAATGGCTCTCCCTTATTCATGTTCCTTGTGTAAGTTGGCACAATTTCTGGCATCTGGTCCTCGGTTTTTCAACTTAATAGAAAACCAAGTTTTATGGTAGGAAAAGGGTTGTGCTATAACCGCCTTAATAAAAGGTATTCATTGGGAACTCTGGGACTTGTAGGATGTGCATTGTAAAGCGCATCCCAACAAGAGCGGAAAATTTAAATTTTAAATAAAACACAGTTTTTTGCTGGCACATTTGCGTTCTTTTGACAAAATTTTCAATCACTGCTTGGCATAACTGTGGTTGGATTTTAGTGATACAGCGTCTAATCTCCTCCTTCAAGGCTTGGATGGCCGTGGGCTTGTAGACATAAACTTTTGACTTCAAAAAACACAGAAAAAGAAGTTCAACATTTTCAATCGCGGTTTGGCCTAACTGTGGCTGGATTTCAGTGACACAGCGTTTAATCTCCACGTTCAAGGCTTGGGTGGTCATAGGTTTGTTGACATAAAGTTTTGACTTAAAAAAAAAAAAACAGAAAAAGTCCAAAGGCACACGATCTTGGCGGCCAATTCTGATCGTATAAACAGGAGAATGTCTCGTGCAATAATACCATTGTTGCACGTGATGCGTGGCAAGTGGCGCCCTCCTGTTGGAACCATAAGACTTCGAGATCCATACCATCCATTTGAAGTACAAAAAACTGGGTTACCATTTCCCGATACCGTTCGTCATTGAATGTTTGTGCATTTCTGGCAGCGCCTTCGAAGAAAAATGGTCTAATGATGCCTCCAACTAAAAATCAACACGTTTGGGATGCATTTCTTTCTCATGAAACACATGTGGGTTTTCGCCACTCCAAATATGGCAACATAAAAATTAATCCAAAACACGTGTACCCTTCCGGTAGCCTGCAACTTGGCTTTCGCAGAGTTCTCCACATTCCTCGACCCGGAACCGGGATATAAAGCCATCAATGCTGTTGCTAGGCTAGGTGAGACGCCACGATGAAGCGTCAGCAATTTCTCCACGAGTTCTTCTTCTTCCTCCCAAGCAATTGTGTTGCTGGATAGGGTTCGTCAGCCTGTAAGTACACTGGTCTGAGCCTTGACTATGTTACCAACTGCTGCCACATTTTTGGGTTTATCAACAAATACGTTTGATTTCGGTGTCCTAATTAATTTGCAAAATATCACATTTTTATGTAAGTTTTCTAGGTCAGGTGGGGTTAGGCGATACAGAGCTGTAAAGTAGAGAACTATCAATTAAAGTGATTGCCAACCTAATCATTTCTTCTTATGTTTTCTGTAGAAGCTGCATGGACGAGCAGGAGAAGGAAACTATACTCTAGTTCCTTTGTACATGTCCAGCTCACTCCCATAAAAGAAAACTTCACTTAGGAGCTTTTTATTTCAAATAAAATTATCAAAAGGTTCCTTTGCTTCATCAAATGGTTTGATTAGACAGGCAAGAGAAATTTGTCATGATCCATGTGGTATCACAACGGACCTATCATTGGTCTATGTATGTTGGCGTTAATAGCTGGCAGCCATTTCAAATTAACCTAACCTAACCCTCTAGAATACTGTGCTGTTAGATGACTTCAGTAAAATTTACCTTTCACTTACACAAAAATTCCCATTTTTTAACAAAAATTGTCTTTTTACACAAAACTTTTGAAATATGACAGAAACAAAAAAATATTGCAAAAAAAGAAAGACACTTTTCACTGAATTAAAAAAAAACAAAAACGCTTCAGACTTGCAATCAGTACTGTTGCCACTCAAAGAGGAGTGCGTTCATTGATGTCTGATTGCAGACGCCCATTGATACTATAATCTACCTAATTTATAAATAATATTTTTTTAACTAAACAAAGTTCAATGTCAAATTCCAATTCCGTAAAAAGGTAAATAAGATCGGCAGTCAAGCTTTTTACTTTCACAATGACACTAAAATGTGTGAGGTTAATGACAATTCGGTTATGGTAGAGTGGAGACCCTCTCTTTGAAGAGCCACTTTGTTGCAAGTAGGTATGTAAATTGAACATTACCGTGTTTGTTTATAGGTATAGTTTCAAGTGAAAGGCTTCACAGTATATATTACACGACCTTTATTGCTTTAATCAAGTGACAGATTATACCCAAATCATTTGTCACTAATACGTACACCTCTCGCCAATTAGCTTCACGCCGAGGACACTTAATTAATTTTCGGGACAATTTCTTTAGTATTATGCCGGAATTAAAATTAACAAATTGTTTCTGAGCAGCTTATGTGGTCGAAGCTATTTATTATAATTCTTAATCATAGTCTTACATGTCATACCTCTAGTAGAGCTTAGAGATTCTTAATTATGTAGATTCAAAGAAATGTCATAGCTAGGGGCCCTCCAATAGGCGATTAATATGAGCTTCGTTTTCCTGGTTTATGATAGACTCATCTATGACTCTTTTGTGGATGTATGTGGACAATAAGAGCTTCATTATGAAATTATTGAATTTCCCATTGGAACATTGGTGGTATAACATTCACTTTACGTCAAATTCGATTCATTAATCTACATACTTATGATGCAAGAATGCTGGTGATTAATCCGCTAAAGTCGGTTTAAGGCAATTGTAGCTTCTGAATTTCGTCACCTTGGAAATGTTTCTTTTCCTTTTTGATACATTAATCTTAGAGCACTGATGTTATGTATACCATTGGCTAGTGCATAGTTGTTGTTCGTTTTGATGTCGTAAATGTTTTGATAAATTTGTCTCGTAGATTGAGAAAAGCTTTCAACACCTCTTCGATTGGAATGATAAATTCGTTTTTGAGGTAGACAAAATTGTGCAACGTACTTTGACTCCTGGAAAACAAATCCATCTGACCAAATTTCCTCGTCAGTTTTGATGAGATGCAGAATTTCTACTGTAAATAAAGACTAAAATGAGTCTATTCCTTTCACACTAAAACCCAATCTTATTCTTAAAAGAGCAGAACAAACGTAGAGTCCAAGCTATGTAGTACCAAAATCATCCTCAAGAATAAGAAAAATAGTAAAATATGCAATATTTACTCAAATACAGGGTGTTTCTTAAGTTCCAGGTCGATGTTGTTTGGCAGCCATTTTGGTCTGGTTGGCATTTGTCAGTTCGTATTTGACGGTAGTGAAGAGAAATCAATAACAATATATTATGGAGCATCTAACGTCTCAACAACATGTGGAAGTTTTCTAAATAACACAAAGAAATTTGTGTAATATTTTTTGGGTTAAATAATATTCCTAGCATGTCAACCATTCAGCGTATAATTAATAACTTTGAAGCTCAGTATACACTGGCAGGTAAAGTAAACTCCAGGTACAGAAAATATAGAGATGAAAGTCCGGGCATTCCGGTATAAAATTCAATTGACTCAACAACTCATGGCTCCATATTGATGTCTCCAATTTTTGGGAAAAATTCTTCATGAGTGACGAAGCTCATTTTGAGTTATCTGGCTTTGTGAATAAACAAAATATCCGCTATTGAGGCATTGGAAATCCTCAATTGATACACCAACTACTATTACACCCGGCGACATCATTAGGCCACATTTGTAAAACTCCTTGATGCCCGAATTGGATCGATTGGGCCTACAACACATGTAGTTCCAACAGGACGGTGCAACATCGCACACTGCTAACGATACGATGGGAATTTTGAGAGAAATTGGTCCCGACCACATAATGTGTGAAAGCGATTGTTTCCCTCGATCTCTTGATTTGACCGCTCCCGACTTCTTCTTTTGGGGTTACTTGAAGGAAAAGGTCTATGGGAACAAGCCAACTACAATCCCGATGCTAAAGGATAACATTATTCAATTAATTGGTGAAATAACACCCGAAATCCGATCTGATCTGATCTTTTCTGTTCTGTTCTGTTCTGATCAGATCTGGTGTGATCTGATCTGATCTGCACGCATTTAAACCGCGGCCATTCGTGCAATATAATAGGTCTATTCCCGAACTTGAACGAGTTTCAAATTTCTATGAAATTTAATGAAAATTAGTCAAATCTAGAGGGATCCCCGTGCAAGTACTGAATATTCCATTAATAATTTTTATAAACCAAATAATCGATCAACAAAAAAAAAAAAAACTTGTTCCATTTCATAGTTAGTTAGTCAAAAAAAAAAAACATCGGCCTGGATAATAAGAAACACCCTGTACAACTTAAAAATAGTTACAATATGTGGAAATAGTAATTACGGATATGTATGTACAAAGGGTGTTTTTTTTTAGTGATAGAACTTTCAGTAGGGATAACTGTTATACCAGCTGTCAAATTTGACAGATGTATATAACATTTTTGTTCAGTATACTTTGGCAAATCATCATAGAAAGACTCATGCCTTAACAACGCTTACGTTCAAAATTCGTGTTGTGTTCGCCAAACTTCGTGTTCAGTGACGAAGCTCATTTCTGGGTATGTTAATAAACAGAATTGCTGCATTTGGAGTGAGCAGAATCCTGAAGAGGTTCTTGAAACTCCATTAAATCCAGAAAAATGCACAGTTTGGTGCGGTTTACACGCTGGTGGCATCATCGTTCCTTATTTTTTCAAAAATTATGCCGGAACTTGTATTACGGTCAATGGAGATCTTTACCGGATGAGATGTTGTTTCAATAGGGTGGCCCTACATGCCATATAGGAACTCGAATCTTTGATTTATTCAAATCACAATATGGCGAGAAAGTGAACTTTGAACTAATGACCAATTGGAAGCCAATATTGTGATTGCTATTCACGATATACAGACTGATTTACCCGAAAAAGTGATCAAACATTGGACTGACATTAAATGCCAAACATTTTTCAATCAAATAAAATAAAAACATGGCCATTTAATTGGTTTTTGTGTGTTTTATTTCAATTTAAAGTTCTGATGCTCCAACACTATGACACCCTTTATATTTAGCCAAAGGAAAATGTTTTGCTATAAATCCCGGAATTGCAGAAAATGGTCCTGAGATTGTCCCTAATATGTACAAATATGAAGATATTCCGCATGGTTATCTCACTGGCGAAGGTGCGGACTCTCAACTCAATTTTTTATATTAATTTTCAGATTCCGATTAAACCTACCCTCTATAAAGCAATATACATATTCATGTCCCAAGACCATACTTCACCTGGATAGCGTCCGTGCCCTTAAGCTAAAAAAGGACAGAAATATAGCGTGAGTCTAGAGATTCACTCAAACACTCATTAGCTCTTCCTGTCTTATCACTTCTTTCACAATTAGTCAAAAATTTCAGTCTTTGCATTGACTTATCGACTTTTGAAAGTCCTGATTAGCAGAGCACTCACCACCGATAGAATTCGACCTTAAAAACGGTAATGATTTTGGAAAAATTCTCCGGCTATAAAATGTCCAAGCTCAGTACATACACCAGCACTTAGCGAACTCAAACGCCAACTTAACAGCAGATTGTTATACTTTTGCAAAACCCTCAATCATCTTAGAATCTGAAAACCAACATCCAATTTTTTCAATAAATTTGAAAGAGGGGTCGCCATATAATAATTTCGGGTGCCCGTGGTGTAGTGGTAACATCATCGCTTGTCACGCTGTTCATTCACGGTTCGAATCCTGATGTCAAGAATCATTTATTTATTTCGCATGAAATAAATAAAAAAGTCGATCACTTGCGAAAAACTAACTCAACTCTACTGTGAAGGCATAACACTGGCAGTAGGGTGGTCATATGGCTAAAATGCAACTTAATCGTGATGATGATATCATGAGGACGGAAAAAAATACTGTGAATCATAAGCAACGTCAATAATAGCGAAAACAATCAAAATACTCCCCAGTTATCTGGACAACCACACTTGGAGTTTACAGAAACTTAATACCAACTGAGTTTCAAACTACACCACTCTGTTTTTCTCTCTACCTCTTCCCCTTTTCACAAAACGCACGTGTTCTAAAAATTAGTATAAGGGTATTCATATCCCCTTTAACTCGTGCAAATTATAAAAAAAAAAAAAATTCTGATTTTAATGCTACTATGGTGGCCTCGGCTCTGATCGGTTTTACGTGTATGGCCCAAGTATCTTTATAACAGGTCCAATGCAGACCGAAATTCAACGTAAAGTTGTAGTCACACTTTTGCGAATTGAAGAAAATCTGGAAATAGTAGTAGCACGTTAATAGTGGCATAGCCAGAAGGAGCTTAAATAAATAGCCAGAAACCGTACAAGGTACTGCTTCGGTGTTACGTAATCATTTGGACAAAAACGGGCTTCAGTTAATAAGAACTTAAATTTCAAGCATCACTTATCATTAACTTCTCGCTTGTGTTTAATTTAAAACCACAACCCGCTGATGATCCCTATTTACCATTTAAATGTTCATATTACAAAACACCTTCAAAACTTAAAAGCTTCCGCACTTCTTGAGCTATCCACTAATATCGTAATAAATTTTGCAAAATTTATTAAAAAATTCATATCAAGTATCACTTTGATCATAAAATAAAATCAATTATCACTCTGGCTCTTGGGGCCAAATTGCGTAACGGCTACATCGTTTCTTGAGGAAGTTTTATAATCGGACGCAGATTCCAATTCGGAGGTAAAAACTTTCTCCATTTATCATAATTATTTAATATTATTTTAATATTTATCAGTTCAGGCACCTCTTGTTGACCAGGTACCGGGTTCCGAAGATACTTTTTGGGAGATTTCTTCTTTTGAGGGCATAATCAATCGGATGCCGGTTGGTTTTTTTTTTTTTTTTTTTGTTTAAAACAACATCTTCTTTTGGTCGATCTTTCTGTTTCTGTGGGTATGATAGGGAACTAAATAAATTTATTATCGATTTAATCATGGAAGGCAGTTTATTTGTTTTTTTGTTGTTTTCTTGGGGACCAATGAAAGTGAAAACACGACCAATGCTGGATGCTGTGTGTTATGTGGAAAATGTAAATTCTATGGAGATTGGGTGTTGTGTGAGTATTTATCTGAAATGGGAGTAGGTTTTCACTTTTTTTTTTTTTTATTGGAATAACTGCGATCCATTGATATTGAGTAATTTTTGCATATCTTACCATTTTGGGAGAAAAAGAAAATTAATGGATGATCAAAGTTTTTGTGCGTGAGTCACTGGTAGGAGGGCGTTAAAAGCGTGCGAATGAAAGTTAAGTGAGAAGAAGTCCATTATGAGCTGACATTTGAGAGATTTCCACAATTCATCTTGATGGCACCTACTTGCTGCGCGTTAGGTCTGCTTCATGGAAGTAGTCAGTTTTGTATAACGTGCCGTAATAAGATTTGTTATGTTTAAGCCATTTCAAGCACTATAAATGCGGGGAGCATGAAACATGGGGTAAATGTATAGATTTGGATATTACTTTGGTTTCGAATGCATGTATACGGAAAAGCTTTGAATTGTTCTTGAAAATATAAATAAGTTTGATATAATCAGGTTCATAAAAGGAAAATTAGACCCATTAAGACTATGTATGTTTCATAAATGTAAGGACATAGTGAAGCACATACATTTCAATGGAGCTAAACATAGTGAAGAGTTAAGTAGCAAATTTCATATAGCACATCTTGGCTTGACACTCTCCTGTTTTACTTTAAAGATTGTGTTTGCTTAAAAGGCTAGTTGATTGAGGACCAGATGTATCAGATGTATTAATCTACACAAAATTAGTAAGTTTCAGTCTCATATAGGGCCTAGAAAAATTGTAGATGTCATTCTCGTTCGTTGTGTCATATGAAAGCGCAAAAGAGGATAATAATCGAAATATTTGATTTGAGGATTGATTGAATTGTCCTCAGTAGGCGATAATTCAGCATGTTTTAAAAATGCATATGAGCCTCTTGTCTGTAATATGCACACAGATGTACGTCACAGTAGCAGTCAGTGCTGCTACTTAAGAAATGAATTGTGTAGCGAATAATAAAAAAAATTTAGCACAAGTGTAAATCACATATGTATATTTATTTTAGGAAAAATAACAGTACTTATTTAAATAGCTACAAGTATAAATATTGGAGAAAGCATCTTACCACACTTGAATTATTTAAAGGAGAGTATTATTGTAGATCCCATGAATGCGTAAGTGTTAAAATAAAGTGGACGGGTGGGTGGCACGTACTTGCACCTATGTACGTACATATGTCGTTTATCACCAAATCACTCAGATTTAAAATTTTAACATCATCGTTAAAAAGTTTTTTTTTTGAAAAATCCATTAAAAATAAAAATACCGTTATACCCAATTTTAGGCAGAAACCTAGTACGCCATATATTGATGTACATCAATATATCACGTACATCGAGAAAATCGATATTTTACAAAATCGCTCGTTAGTGCCTTCAATTTTGAGGTTAAAATGAAAATTCCGATTCCGCCTCGAATTGTGGATCCACAAACCCCATATATGAAGTTGGAAATAAAATCCGTCCAGCCGTTTAGGCTGCAGCCGACCATGCATATAGATATACAGACAGACAGAATTTCGAGACGAATTTTGAGATCCTCCATTATAGTAATATCGAGATTGATCAAAACCTCGACGTCGCATATAAAAAGATGGCTAAGCATAAAAGTGCTTCATGTGCCGGGGGCTCCACAGGTTAGTAAGACTCAACTCTGGTCCAAATTCCAATTCTGTAAGCCTAACGGTTATGAAGGACAGACAGACGGACAGACAGACAGACAAACAACTGACTCTCAACATAAGGGTTCCGTTTTTACTTTTTGACAAACGTGGCATTTCAATCATTAGGAATAGGACATTGGAGTTTGCTAGAGGAACAAGACGATTTCCCGATCACTATATGAAATAGTCTCCTTTTGATACTCCCCATGATCCCAATTCCTTGCATCCCCTCTCAACACATAATTCCCACACCACAGCACTATTCCTACAGTTCGACAAACGAGGGAAACACAACGGACCAATGGAGGCCTAAGTGAAGAGCATAAGCTCAACCTCTAAAACCGACCAACCAACTAACGTGGCATTTCAGTTCTTGGCGATTAAATTTAATTTTAGCATCCCTGAGCCCTCTAGAGAGCTTGTAAATTTGACGAAATTTGATAAGGTTGGTTTTGAAAATAACATTTTGTTTATTGTTGCAGAAGAAGCACCTGAAACCTTATGTTCATAGCAGCCCCCTATTCGAAATGAGGAGCAACTTTTCGGAACATGGTTATTACCCAGTTGTTTTCAATGTATAGCTCTGCGAGGTTGTGTTCTATCAGCCATATATCTCAAATTAAAATAATTACCTTTTGTTGAGTTATGGAATAAGTAATAATAATTTCCTTGCTTGTATGAATTTGTTTTAAAAAAGTGTAGTACTTTTGCTACGATCGTAGCCAAGTGGTAACGCTGATAATATGATAGTATCTATTTTGTTCTCAACAGACCATTTCTGCGTATTTCAATCTGCCTTTAAAAGTACGAATTATAATAATAAAGTAATTAAACCCTTCCTTGTATACAAATAAATAAATATTGTTTGGCAAGCAATTAACATGAACTCTTCCTTAATTTATCTTTTGTATTTGAAGGATTCTCTTTCGTTGATAGTGAAAGAAGATATCTCACTAAAAACATTGCTGTAGAAAAGGGCCAAGTTTTCTGTTGCAAAAATTCTGTAACAATTCAGCCACGAAAAGGAGTGAGATATAAAAGAGTGCCAAGTTCAACTTGTTCCTGTTGAAAAGTTCAACTTTCGATTCGATGGAATGCGACTGGTACTCCATTGGTTTTGATGATAAGTGAGCCAGTCCGTCAGAAAATAAGCGTTTTTTGTAAGTCTTGCACCTCGGCTACCTCTTAACCTATGGAGATACGTATATGTGGTTTATCTGAACATGGTGTGCAATTTTTATATTCCTATCACTATAGCAAGCTGAGTTAGAGGGGAATTAAAAATGCTCCATAGCACAAAAAAAGCAAGTACTCGTTAGATGTCTTACATAGAATACAAGGTTCGATACGTAATTTTAAGTAGTCTGTTGATTTTATCAAATTATACTACAAGAACGTTCTTATTTGCGTTTTATATTTTTCCTCATAATGTTCAGAATTTTCTCAAGTTTAGCCTGCGACAAAATCCCACATTTAACAATAACCTTGAACGGTAGAAATAGGTTGAATGTCTTTTGCCCGATCGCCTGCTAAGCAAACAAATAGCAATTTGCTTGGAATTTATTAATTTCCAAAATTTGTATTCCACATGGTCAATCCACATTAAATGTAATACAAAGTCACTAGACAGACATTTGTAAACAATCTTAATAGCTTTGCGTTTTCACTATAATAACTTGTCTGCATTATGACTCAATTTAGAATCCATAACAAAAAAAAAAAAAAATTGAAACTCATGCAACCAACCTGCCGGATGTTTATTCAGCTGCCTCACTTCAACTATCCCACAACCATCCCGCCGGCACTTAGTCTATAAAGCAATAAAGACAAATTTAGCACATAACTCATTCGATTGTTTCTCAGTAAGTTATATCTTAATAATCAGAATCACAGACAATCTCTTCAAAACAAGACTCTTCTCTCAAAGCCTCGTTTTGTTCTTAAAACTCCTCCACAGCCGCAGATCATAAATTATAGCGAAAGCTTCTTTCGGCACGCATTTGTATACATATGTAGCTACCGAGACGAGTCTACCACTCCAAACGGCCTTGACTCTATAGAGCGCTATACCTTACCTTCGGGTATTTATCTTCAGCTCCAATGAAACACATAAAATTTGTTCTTAAATAGTTCACAATCAATCGAGCATGTGTAGTGTTTACTTAAATTGGAACAATTCCATTCCTCGACATTTGTTAATGAGAAACCTACTCACTTGAACCAGAGTGTCTAGTAGGAAGTAGATACTTCGACATGTGATGATATTCCTCTTCTTCTTAAATACCGGGAACAACCTTCGATGGTATTTCAAACGAATTGTGGATACTTTGAACCACGCTCATGGTGCGAGGTGTGTTTTCTTTCAGTCTTAACAGACACAATAGGAACTCATTTCAAGTTGAAATATAGAAGTGCAGATTTATGGAAAAAAATAAAACAGAAAATTGCTAATCTAGTTCTGGATATTAATTTATGAATCACATAGATGCCTTTTTTTTAAATTTTTTGCATGATGGGGGTTAAGAGGTTTAATTGGATACTTCACATGTGATTATGGCAAAAAAAAAATTAATTACTATTTCATTCGCCTGGCCTTAGCAAAATTTTGAAATTCCATTTACTTGTACATTGGGAATTGTAGTCCTACCTATTATCGCTTTTGACAAACTGTTAAAGCGTAAATGTCCGGCCATCTAGTTGAATAAAACCAAAACGATTCAAGGTTAAATGGTGCGCATTGTTAGCCTATAACACAGCGATTTACATTTATGCTTTCATCCAACAATGCATTAGATACCATGCGGCGCGCCATATGTATGCATTTAATTCAACTGAGACCTTCAAAGGTTTTTATTTAAAAAAAAAAAAAAAAGAGTTCAAGAAGCGACACGCTTCAGTGTAAATTTGAGAGCACAAAAGGGAACCAAATGTCAAGGTCGAATGAGTATTATTTTGTTTAGCTGTAACTTTGTGTAACTTCATGAAATGGTAACCCTAATTTGGAGCAATTTATAAAATTTCGTAAAGGATTACATTGATGATTATGATGATTTTTTGTTTGACTGCAGAAGTTGAGTAAGTGGCCATATTCGCCCCTGCATCATCGCATCTACACATTCTTGACCCTCTCATAAAGATGTTCGTTTTAGATATAATTTGGCCGGTATACCCTCGGTATGTTACTGAGAAATTGATTAATAAAAGTTTGCAGCTTTCTTGGGACGTTGGTGGTCATTTTCATTTTCAGATGCTGCAGCCATGTAACGGTAATGAACAGGCTTCACATTTGAGTCCGAAATCTATGAGTACTCATTGATTTTTGGTGTGAGTGCAACTGTCTCAGAATGATGCTTAAGCTGATTGTATTGCTTCTCCAGATCTACGACAGTACACAGACTGCAGTCTTTGTTGGTAGACAGGGACCCACCCCGTTGTCGCCCGGTTGGATACCCCATATCTTACTACATGCTCCGTGATCGCCTATCCTGAGGGAAGTTTGAATAAAAAAAAACTGCTTACCGAGGTACCGAACTACTTCCAAGTTACCGGGAGTCAGGTACTCTGTTGACGTCGGGATATCCCATATCTTACTACATGCTCCGTGATCGCCTATCCTGAGGGAAGTTTGAATAAAAAAAAAACTGCTTACCGAGGTACCGAAATATTTCCAAATTACCGGGAGTCAGGTACTCTGTTGACGTCTGTACAGCAGCTGCTTACTTTTGAGATTGATGGGTTGTCAGTAAGGTCGATATTTGGTGCAAGTCCACAATTCTATGCGATAGATGGCAATCATTATTGGGGGTAGTCTCCAGTTCTCAATTCTTGTAAGTTGTATTTCTTTGGGAGCTTAACAATTTCCCTTCTCTAATTGTCAATAAAGGTCCCGTTCTTCCAAGCATTTTTCCATGTAGAGCTCCGTTAAGAACGATACCGAATTAAAAAAAATATCGATATGATATATTTGCTATCGAATCGAATATATCGTTAATCGATTATCGCGTCAAAATGTATCGATTATCAATATATCGAATGCAGAACGTGCCTAAACTCACAAATCATCATGCTGAAAGAAAGTAGCTGACTGCTTCCTTATCTTGTGCTGCACTAAAATGATGTCTTGTGAAAGCCCCTGTAAGGTTGCTTACTATCGGATTCAGTTTTAGGGGATTGTATTTCATAGGCTCTATCTGGGTCAATAGTTCGGTGGTACCAGGTTGTGTTTCATTGTTTCAATTGGCTTCAAAGGGTTTTGCTGCTATTCTTGCCTGGATAGTTCTTTACACTTCATGTTACCTCCTTGTGAAGAAGAAGAATATCATCCCAGTCTAACACCTGTAGAGATTGCGATTGACTTCAAGCTTCCTTGGCAGAATTACAATTTCTAATTTTCGTTTCTTGTAAAGGGTGTCCAAACAAGGGAAGAAAATAACATTTTTAAATAGAACACAATTTTCTTGAGAAAATACCGAATTTTTGATTTAATCATAAAGTAGACATGCGGCAATTATGTATGGAACAACGAACCTGATAAATGCCCTTCTCGGCTTTGCTGGAACATTTGCGTTCTTTTGACTAAATTTTCAATCACAGTTTAGCATAACTATGGCTAAATTTCACTGATTTCGCCCAAACGGGAGATTAGACCACCAGGGAATGTCTCGTGCATTGTTTCACGTGATGTGGCAATTTCGCCATTGAATTGACTGTTTGACTGCTGCATAGTGCTTCTTTAAATATTAAATTCTTGACCCCAATGCCGAATGTGTTCGCTAACTCTCGGCCACATTCTGGCGAACAGCTGTGATATTTTCTGCTGAACGACGATGAACACGTGTCGATGGTATGACATCAGTAATCGACCCAGTCTCCTCGAATTTGTACACTATTCCTTTCACAGTTAATGCACTTGAAATATTCTGATTAGAAAAATATGGACACAATTTGCGAATTGCGGCAGTCAAACTTTCATCAGTTTTGAAATAATGTTTAACAATAAGAATGCGTTGTTGTGTCGAATAGCAATCCATTTTCAATAATGGCGGATTGTCTACCATTGAACTGTTATAATGATTTGACTGTTAAAGTACAATAGCAAAAATGGCGCCAAGTTTAAACTTTTCGCTCTTTTTGGGACACCTTTTACAAGCCAAGTTACTGAAAAGTAACATGAGTATTGGCTAGGGTCGGTTGCAAGAGAAGTGTATTTCGATAAATTAAAAAAGGGTGGAGCATTTCATTTTATCTGACTTTAATGAGACTCTCGAAGATAAAGGGCAGACATTTTGACAGTATATGGGGAAATAATAGCTTTTAACTAGTGAGGATCACAATATTCTTCGTATAAATTGGGGATAAAGGAGTACAGGATAAACAAAACTATAATATGGTAAAGTACAAGGTAGTGGAGTATATTACGTATATCAAACTATTTTTTGGTACTTTTGGGATATTTTTGAGATCTACCGTATTGTATGCAATTCTGCAATCGAGATATTTATTTGTAGGTGTCCGTTTTAAATGTTTGCATTTCGAATTATTTTACTTCTATAGATGTCAAGATGCTTAGCTACATGAACTTTTTTTTTTAAATAAATGAATATGGCATTTTAAGGACCATCTCTGCCAGAGACAAGAACAAAAGTCGTACACATTTAATTATACCTTATCCGAGGCATGATAGCTGTTTCGAAGGCGCATATGTTCGTTCCTAGACTGCTACTAGTCAGATAAAACACTTGCATTTTAGCATACATGTAGTTACCTGGGACCATCACTAGGAAGTAAAACAAGCATTGGGTTAGGCACTTGGTTATTGCGCTATTGACTGTAACCAAGTTTTGAACAGTCAGAGGTTTCCAAACTACTCGCCACCCAGACTCAGATGGGGGAGAAGATAAACCAGTGAGCTGTCTCAACTGTGAAATGATGCAAGAGTAATACACGGTTTAGTAAACTATAACTAACATTCCCGTGATCGGCAAGGATTGGAAGCTGTGAGTCTCTATCAGAAAGACATTATTGGTAGAAGTCTGATAAGTAAGTAGTAAAGCACCCTATTGAATTTTTTTGATTGCATAAACGCAAAGTTGAACCAAATTAAACGAATTAGTTGCACATGGGAGCATAAATTGCGGACAAACTTATAGAAGGCATTAAAAACATTGTTTTTCGCAGCTTGGTGGTTTCCTAAATTTATTTCAAAACTATTTTAGTACTACTTGCATCTGCTCAGTAAACTTCAAAACCACCTAATCCGACTTAAATTAACATGTTCTGAAACAAGAAAATAAATCATTGACAATAAAAAGATCACCATGATTGATGATTAAATAGACTTTCTAAAACCAATAAAGTTGTATCTTTCACTCAATTTGAATAAGTTACATAATCTCATTTAACTAATTTCTATAGCCACCTCAAATAGTCAAAGTTTCATCTAATAAAACCGACTAAACATTTCAAATACTTTCTTCAGGCAAAATTAATCAAATATGACTCATATGGTCCACCTGTTAAAGACTGTCTTATCTAACTAAACCAAGCGGCATTTGAAGACTTTGCAGCGGGAGTTTCTTGACTTATCTGAACCAAATGCAAATATCATTTCGTGATCTACATATTCGTATTCGAAAATACGTGGTGTTCTACTAAAGCCAGGCGATAACTAATGACCGTTTTAGAAACATAAAATGTAAGCTTGAACTTGAACACTTTTATTAATAAGGTTAACTTTATTAATAGAACATCAGCATCAGAAACAGTGTTCTCTAAATACAAAATGTTAACTTATGCAACCTTGAAATCATTTATAAGTATTTTGCACCAGAGACTTTTGATATTATCTCTATGTTTGTTTAAATTTTCATCTTGAATCTGTTTTACGAACATATTTTGAAAGAAGGTGTCTTAATTGGAATTTACTCGTATTATGCAAAACTTTTTTATTTCTTTAGATGATGCACCTACTCGTACGAGTATATATATAGACTTGGTCCTGTCGGGAACTTTAACATTCGATTTTCTTAGTGGAAAGAAATAATGAAATCGAACCTAAAATCCTGTCTCATGTTCTTTATTCTTGAGCCAGGAATCGGGGGAAACAAATCACCACTAAGGCACTTTTCGTTGGATCCAGGCAGTAGCAGAAAAATTCTTTAGATGGCCAACATATTATATTTAGTATACCTACACCTTAAAGTGGAGACAGACTGCTGGTATTTATACTTAAAAGCGAAAGTGCATACCTAAGAATTGTCAAAGAAGCTACGGAGACTAGCCAATAGAGAGAAATTGGCGCTGCAATCAGTAAGATGGTGGTATACCAGCAAAAAATTGCGAATCTCAATACTAGGTATATTTCATGGTATACTAACTTATTACGTAGTATTGCAGTGACAGACATGTGGTATAGAACGTAGTATTGCTATAACATGGTATCAATACCAGCAGTGTGTCTCCACTATTAGGAGGGCTACTTCGACTTCTCGGAGCTCAGTCATGATAATGATTTTTAAGGCTGAATTAGTTTTTGGCGGTTGGCCATCGGGATAACTTTCTCACCAAGTAAACAAAAATCTAGTTATTTGCCTGGAATATTAATGGATCTCCTCATCTGATAACATGACCCAGAATGATCACGGAAACTAAATTCATACAGAATAAGGCTTACATTACTACGATCAATTAGATACGCTGGATAAGATCAGGAATACAAACAAAAAAACGAGTTGCCACATTTCTTACAACTTTTTTTTTTTTTTTTTTATAATTTGCGCGCGCCAAATGGGATATGAATACCATTAAATTATTTCAGGGCACGGGCGTTTGTAGAAATTGAGAGAGAGAGAGAAAGAAAGATTGGTGTAGTGGGTTTAAAACTCAGGTGGTATAAAGTTTCAGTAAACTCTAAGGGTGGCGTCCAGATAACTGAGGAGCATTTTTGGTTGTCGTTGCTTATGATTCACAGTATTTTTTTTCAGTCCTGATGTCATCATTACGGTCAAGTTGCATTTTCAGCCATATGACCACACCACTGCAAGTGTTATGCCTTCGCAGTAGAGTTGACATGAGCTTCGCAATTGATCGATTTTTTTTTAATTATTTCATGTGAAATAAATAGATGATTCTTGACCACTACACCACGGCCACCCTCAATCTGACTTAAAAGACTGCATATCTTAGGATGTGGATTTATTGTAAGAAATCGGCTGCCATCAAGGGTCATTGAATTTAAGCCGAAAGTATAAAAGTTATCGTATAGACCAGCCTAATATATGCACATGGTCTTATTGACGAGGCTGGAGCAGTTTTTGGCCTTCTAGACGGAGCTTATAGATCCTGTCGAGAGTATGAGTATGGTGTATTGGATGTGGGCACAGTCACGAGAGCCAACAACGACTCTGACCATTTCTTAGTTGCGGCCAATTTCAGAGCTCGGCTGTCGCCTTAGCATGGCCGAAGACTTGACTCCGGGATTTAAAGAAATCCAATTCTGCAGAGGCGCGTAACGTTGGATAACACGCTGTGCAATTTGGAAAGAATTCCTTTGATTTATTCTAAACATGCAGTGAATCTCAACAAGGAGACGCGTTCTAATTTCATACTGGAATCATAGAAGCTTTCACTGCAACTGCTGGGCATCAACAAACGAATTGTGCTTGAAGTTAATGAGAAAACAAACAAATGAATATTATCCACGGCATAGGATTGAATGTTACTGCTGACAACTTCAACTTTGAAGTAGTACAAAAGGTTACCTAGGTTAGTAGTAAATATAAACTCAACAAATGACATCCTCGTGGAGGTCCGAAGACGTTTGACGCATCTACTTCGGTTTGGCAACTGGAATCAAAAAATCAAAAACTCCTAACTCAGAGAACAAAATTAATGCTCTACGGATCGATGATCCTTATTTTTTTTTATTTTTTTTTTATAATCTGCGCGCTCCTAAGGGATTATGAATACCCTTAAATTTTTTCAGGACACCGGCCTTTAGGAAAATGGAGAAGAGGAACAGAGGAAAAGCCTGTGCACGTTGGCTTCAAATGATTGTAGGTTGTAGTGATGGGCAAATACAGAGCCAAGTAGATCATTCCACATCCGTGTTGTTCGGCTTATAAACGAATCCCTATATTTGACAGTACGACCTCAGTTTGGCTTTAGGGTGAACTGATGTGCATTCGAAGCATGTCGCGTATTGCGGGTGAAATTTTGAAAGGGAGGAATGCAACTGGCTATTTCGCTGGAGCATTTTTTTTTATTAAAATAGCGTTAAAATAGGTAGAGACACGAGATTTTTCTCCGGTGTTCAAGCGAATGTATGGAATTCACAATGTTTCTATCACCTATAAGTTTTAACGCACGATTCTGTACCCTGTGTAGACCAGGTGCACCAGACCAGATATGGACGTTATATTCCAGCGTAGGGCAGATGAATGCCTTATAAATTGAGGCCAGATCAGACGGGGTAAAATATTTCCTTCACCGTTTACGGTATCCTAGACATCTTCCAGCATTTTTGGCGACCTCGAATATGTGATCGTTCCATCGAAGATGGTTATTAATACACATACTGAGAATGGCAAGTCTTTCGGTTTCAATGATGCAAGTACCATCCATGGATAATGGTTGACGGTTTTGGTTTCGCTTGAGAGACAGAAGACAGCATTGTGTTTTGGAAGCATTAAATTCCACTCTGTTGGTTGAACCCCATTTAATTATGCTATCCAGGTCGGAATTTAATGTGTTTAACATATGTATTGAACACCTAGAAAGGTATTTTCTAATTTATTGAAGAAGAGACTCATCGATGCCATATGCACGCATTTTCGACAAAAGAGCCTGATGCCAAACTCTGTCAAATGCCTTTGAAATATCAAGCGCAACCATCTTAGTTTCTCCAAAGTGATGGAGAGATTGATTCCGCTTCTCGGTGAAATATGCCATCAAATTATCTGTGGACCTGTTGCTACGAAAACCATACTCGTAGTGCCGGTCATTAAGGAGTTTTCGTGAATCGAGATATTTCATAAGCTGACGATTTATCAGCGTTTCCATGACCTTGGAAAGAAGGAACGCAAGTGCAATGGGTCGGTAATTAGACAGGGAGGAAGAGTCGCCCTTTTTAGGGACAGGCTGGTCAAATGCTGTTTTCCATCTACTCAGAAAGAGCCCTGAAAAGTAGGATAGACAGAAAAGCTTACGCAGAGATTTTGCCAGCGTAGAAGAACACCTCTTCAGAACTATGGGGGGTATACCATCTGGACCAGCGGATTTGTGTATGTTGAGACCTTTGAGTACTCCTGCAACTGTACGAGTGCGAAAGTGGACCTGTCCCATGGAAAATTTGACGCTCTCAAATACAGGTGGAGACAAAGCATTATCTGGCAGCGTGGAGTTCGCTGCAAAGTGAGCAGCAAGCAGATTGGCTTTGTCTAAGGAGCTAACAGCTGGAATGTCATTGTAAATGAGCGTGGGGATGGCAGACGAGAATTTTTATTTTTGTCGAATGACCAAAAATGTTTACTACTTTTGGGACATTGTAGGATTTTTTGCCTCAATTTTTGGTCATATAAATATTTTACACGTCGAGTATTGCAGTCTTTTCTGGCTTGTTTAAACTTCTTTCGGTTTTCCTCAGATTTATAAGACCGAAAACTTACTTCTTTCAACCTAATAGCCTCTTTACAACTCTGGTAAAACCACGAGTTTGCCTTAGGTCTAATGCTTTTTATTCTGTTAGGAATAAAGTCATTTATACCTATGAGGATAGTGTTAGTGATCATATCAGCAGCGGCATCCACGTCGCTATCGAGGAAGCATAGCGACCGGTTAAAACTCCTAAAGAAGCTATTAAGGCCGCTCCAGTTGGTTTTCTCGTATTGCCATACATTTCTTTTGGGAGTTTTTTCTTTAACTGAGTGGTAGGAGTACGAGAATTTAGCTGATACGATATTATGGTCAGACCGATCTAGAGGTGTTAAAACATCAATAATGTATTTATCAGGGTGCTGAAATGCTGAACTGTAAGGAGAAAAGCTGAGCAGAAAAATCCTTATTCGAATATTTGGTTCCATGAGTTGGACCAAGTAGTGGATGCAATCCAAAATGCCAAGGCCCGACAGCTATATTGACAAAAATTCTCCGGCTAAGAGGTTCTTGGAATCACAGCTCCCATGTTCGAGAAAATGAGGAAGATCAATCCTCCTTTTTAGGGCAAAACGATTTCGAATGGTATATTAATGAAAGGCTGTGGTGTTAATGGAGGACTTTGCGGCACAGGACATAAGCACGGGTAAGTAGGTAGTGCTATCAGCTTGAGTCTTTGGAAGATTTTTTATACATATTTGTTAATATTTGGTATAGGGTATACCGAGATCAATACTGCATTTAGACGTTTTTTTTTTTATAATTTGCACGTGTTAAAGGGGATATGAATACTAATTTTTAGAACACGTGCGTACGTTTCTATCTCATCAGCGAAGATTATGAGACTCATTGGGAGTACGCAATGAGCACAGAAAGGGCCCGATAAAACTTCCTTCAAGACGACTTGTCTGTTGCAGACAATTTTCTTTTTGCGCTCTCCCCTATATGCTAATAAAAATCCGTAAACAGGCATCTGGTCAGGAAGTTATCGAGTCGTAAACTCGACTGCAGGCATTAGTCATAAACAAATCCCAAAATAAGGATACCTTTCCAATCTAAAATAATCCTGTTCGATTATGTATTAGTTGCTACTTTTCTGCAAAATTTCAGCTCCCTACATCATTTGGGATTAAGGAATTTTTCACAAAGATGCATGTTAGGCATTTGAAGTTTGTAAGCACTAGGCTAATTTTGTAAGCCCTAAGATAAGCTAAAGGGAAGTTGGAGAGAACGTGTAAGGAAAATGTAAATACGATTATGCAGAAGTAAAAGTGGCACTAGATCATACTCTGCTAAAAACTTGAAAGAAGACAGTCGAAGAGGTATCTCGAAAATAAAGAAGAGCTGATTGGATAAAATATTCCGCATCCCATGAGCTCACTAACCCTTAAACTACCAACGGGATATATGTATCTCATGAAGGAGTATGTCGATACCAATGGGGCAGAAGTTAATCTAGAACTCACAGGGTGTCGTTCAGAGCTCAACTCACGACGTTTAGGAATATATAGTCCCATCCAGTAAGACCAGTGGGACGCATACGTCCCACATCCTCAAAATCCCTCCCCAATTTAATTTTTCATATGAATATAACCAAGGATTAAACTCTACAAAGACTACTCACGTGTATGCAATGAAAAGAACTAATCAGTAGAATAATTCAAAACTTTTTTTATGATGGGAAAATCTCAGCGCTTACAACTTGAAAGTCTGCTCAGGAGGAGGTTATCTCATCCTTTCTTTGGTCATCACTGGAGTGGGAATCATCAGTTCAAAGAGAAAACCCAAAAAGACATTCGAATTAACACCTATGGCAAGGCAGACAGTTTTCATTTCAATCTAAATGCTCGTATAAATGAAAGATGACCATGCACTGGTAAGTTTAATCTGGCTTGTTAGTGATATGTTTACAAAGTCCTTAATTTAAAAACCAATTTGAGCAATTGCCTCTGTCTGAAACCTCTCCGACCCAGCAGCAAAAAAACCCAACAAGTATTCTCATCAAATAGCCAACAACTATTGTTGCACAATATGTTCAAAACAATATAAACTTTCATCCCATAATCCTTCAATGTTAACCATTGTTTACCTTAGAATCTTCAATTATACACAAATTCATTTACCTTCGTTATTATTGAATATTAAGTAACAAAATTTTAATAGTAATTGCATAATTAACAAAGTTTTAAACAAACAAGAACTTCCTCCATTCACTAGAGTGTTCTTACTTAAAGAGTATGCATATCAGTTACCAGAAAAAAAAATCCAGGAAAATGACACCTAATTTGAAATCACCACACTTAAGCTCCTCTTTAGCAGCATAACAAGTACCATTCGGAACACCTTCGAGAAATAATTATGCTCTGCTTAATGGCACTACTAAATCATACTCCGGTTAACCTGACTTAGCCGCGGGCACAAAAGCGGACCAACAATAATACAAATCACGATCTCCACAAAAAAAAAAAAAAAAACTTCAAAACATTGTCTCGAATTTGTTGCATCTTCAGCCTCAGAGTGATCATCAAAATACCATACTCATCGATAAAAGACGAAAGATATCCGAAAGAACCAAAAAATAAAAGATACGAGTATTAAATAATTTTATTCAAACGAAAGTGAACGTTGTTTTCTTCTTCTTCTTTTTGGATCCGGAGTGATGTTAATGTGACGTTAAAATTTTTTTTTTTTGCGGCGGGGGTTCGGGTTCCTCTCCGTCGCGTGTATCTTGTTGATTTTTTGGGAAAGAAATAGTTTGGTAATCTTTAGATTTTTGAATCAGTTTATGTTCGCGATTTAACCGGTAAACAGCGCTCAGCTCGCTTTGTCTTCATACGACTCGTTCTCCTTTGCGCGACTAACTATGAATTTATTTTTTTAACGAATTTATTAAAATACTGTGAAATAAAATAGTTATTTTGTGAAAGAAATTTTGAAGGCCAAAGCAAAGGATTAATATACTAAATTAGTGGTAAAAAAAAGGAAATTTAAGCGGATTTTGTGTACAAATCGAATATTGTGACGAAAATTAATTAAATTAAATTTGAAAGTGATTTTGTTTAAGAGGAATTGTGTGTGATAAATTCGAGTATGTACTGAGAGATACGATTTTATTTGGATTAAGTACAAGCTTGTGCAGTATATGGATTAATTTCAACATTTAATAAAAAAGGTTAGTCTATAAAAGGATCTACAAATGCCGAAAGTTAATGTTAACAAAATACCTGTAGCTATTTATTTTTTAATAATTTTTCAAGTGAACATCTATATTACCTACACATATCCTTCTTTTCATCCTCAAAATTATAGTTTCTGTTTTTACCACCTGGTACCATCTCATAAACTCTATATAAATTGGAATTTTAAATAAATAGATACTCTAACCTGATAATGCCAAAAACTAGGAAAATAGACCTGGATACAGTAGAGGAGACTAGAACACAGTCAACAAATAAGAAGGATTAGAAAAGAAGGCTTAATTAACCGCAGCTGGGCAAAAATTATAATATTTAATCAACCAAACTTGTGGTCTGATCTTTTATTATATTAATTAATGCTTATTCAAAGACGGCGATGAGGTTATTGAACACTCATGAACCGGTCCTTATGCTAAACAAATGCAGTTCTTTCTTATTATGCCCTGTCCCAGGGGATAAATCATTTTTTGTTTCTGAGATACAAAAGTATTAAAGATAGATCCCAACTGGCTGGAAAATTAAACTGGCTAAGATTAGTTTGTTAAAGTACTCGTAGTTGTGATTAACCTGTAATTTATTTAATTTATATTCTCTGCTTGAGACATCTCTGTATCCCCCATCCAGGTGGATCACGGGCACATTATATTCAGGTTCTGGTGAATGTTTTATTTTGTTTTAAACGAGTTAAATATTTGCTTAGCTACCATGCCTATCGTCAGTCATCAATTTTATGCTTCAAGTTAGGACTTATGAGGTCAGGTTTGTCAGCGTAAATCTTTGTCGGATCTACCTGAAGAAGTCATTTGTAAATTTTGTGCTTAATTCGGCCACATCAGTGCACAGGTGCTTTCGACAGTGAAGTTCTGTTCTCTTAAACGATGGACAAGTGCCTCTTTATTTTTTTAGCATGTACACTACTACCTCGATTCAAACACACGATAATTCAAATATCCCACAAATTCAAACACGGATTTTTTGGGTTGGTGACATTTTTCCAAAGACATTATCACCGAGACGAAATCCCCAAACCCAAAATCCACAAACTGACATCTCCAGTAGCAAAATCCCCAAATAGAGAATCGTCAGGGCTAAAATCCCCTATCTAATAAATCCAAAATCCCGAAAAAAATTCCGAAAACTAAAAAAAATTGGGTTTAGTACGATTGACCGCATTTCAAAAGGGTAAATGCTTGTTGTCTGTCAAGCGTCTGTATCTTACCAGTACTTGGGTGGCCCGCTTCGCGGGATAAAAGGATTTCGCACTATGGGACGTCTCTTCGACTCATACACCGGACGGCCTCACATGCTGGTGATCATACCGCTAAGTGACGTGTAACCAAATATTAACATTATCCATTTCAAGTTTTGATGCGAATAAAACAGCTCTTAGTCTCCTGCAGCTATGAATATACAAGTCAGATTAAAAAGTGCATTCATTCATATTTTTTTGCTAATCGTTATCACAATACTAAAGAGAGTTTTGTGAGATTTTTGCTAAAAACTACATGCACATGTCACATGATGTACATGTATTTGGAGATATCGTGGAGATTTTCTCTGAGGAGATAACAGTTGAATTTAATTTCTTGGAGATTTTGTCCAGTGGAGATATTTTTTTTTTTTGGTATTTCGAACGATTCCCGGATTTTGTACTTGCACTTACAAGGGCGAGTATTGGCTCAATCTCGAGATTTTGATCGATCTTGGTATTACTATAGGTATAATAGAGAATCTCAAAAAAGTGTGTCTTTCAATTATAACTGGGGTCTGTGGGGCCACACTTCGAGGTGAAATGGGAATTTTCAACTTTACAAATGCCGGGCTTTCGAAAATATCGATTTTGTTTTAAACAAATATCCCCTTTTCTACTGGCCTCATGACAGTAGAGTCAATGACCGCCAGTTTTTCAGTAAACACAGAGCAAAATATCCAATCAACTGGAAACTAGAAAATGTGCAATTTGAAATAGTTCCACGCACATACGAGTGTATACGCAAACAAGAATATTACGGCACGCAAGCATAAGGAACGTTTCATTGAGCAGCTAGTTTTGGACGATAAACGATACGTACTGTGGCTGTGATGGGGAGAAATTTGATTGACTAGGCAACTGAAATATCTCGGCGGTCAGCATGCTCAGTCTTCAGTTATTTATCAGGAATGCCTCAGTAATCCGTCAACGAAATGTAGGTTTGATGATACTTAAGCAATAAGTGAGTTAAGGTCAGGTTTCAATCTCTTTTATGTAACTTCGTGTGCGGACGGCCTTATATTTCCTCATTATACTGTCTACATAAATATCGATGTCAGTTTCAGCTTTAATTGGGAAAGTTGCTACCTTTCTCGACTTACTGCCAAGAAATTCTTTCTTAGTTTTCGATGTTTGCAAGGTTGCGGGGATTTTTTCTTGGCGTCTTGGGCTTTCATAAATGCTAATTCAACTCTTTCTTCGCCAAGTTATCGAAACTCGTAATTGGTGTTTTCGGGAATCATAAGGAAAATATAGGCATACTGAACCTTTCACTGTTTTACCTTATTATTTTGAATGGCTAGGTCGGAGTCTACTTTTATTCATCGAACAGAGAAACTGTTGATACATTATCTATGCTAGCTAGATTATTGCATAATAATTGTGGATAGACAAAGTGGCTAAATGAATGCCCAGCAAAATAGTGAGGCCTAAATTAAGTACAATAAGTGTAAATTTGATTTCGTGGTGGTTAGATCTCGCCAAATTCTAACCAGCGAGGCACTTCGTTTTAAATATTGATCCGGGTATGAAGTGGTAATCATAAATTCTTGTACATACATAAGTAGTAGTCTTAATATTTCTGAGGTTTTTCTACGTCTACGCTGTGAAGATATTTTTTTACAATTAGTACGCTAACATGGCTGATACTTGCTCTTATTACGGACAAGAGTTGGTTTTACAGAAATTTTCAATCTCGAGCTTTAGATCAACGATCCCGATTTACTTACCTTTAGAAGATTTTTTTTTAAATTGGCTATTTATTAAACATCATATAATTCAGACGATTTCATTTAAAATCGATATTCGAAAAATACGAACTTAAATAATGTAGAAATATGCCAACCAAGTTTTTAAGGAAACATTATTTGTTTGTGGGTTTTGAATTCGTCTAAAAGGTGTAGTCTAACTTGCAATATTTCGTCTTCAATTTTAGTCTAAATTATATGTAAACGGAAAGCATATGGAGCAAGTACGAGCTCCCAAATGTGTATCTTATTTTCTCGCAGATTTGCTATTAACATTAATTCGATGGACAGCTATCAAACTTGATTATTGACCCTCCTTAAAATTTTATTCTGAAGCATAAAACTTTCGGCTATCCAGTCAAGCCAATAAAAGCTGAATGAAATGTCAAATGCTTTAAATGATTCAAAATAGCACAATTTCAAACTTTATGAGCACACCTCGTACGTCAAAAATTGTGTGGATACGAAATGTTAACAATCTAATTTAGCTCTGTTTAATTATTTAATGGTTTTCAACATTGAACGAATCAAGTAGCTAGACGTTATTGGAAAAAAAAGATTTTGTTCTTAGGTATTGCGCGGTATAAGCTAATTCTTTAGATATGTTTTTTGTTTCTTGAATTTCAAGATATTTAATTATGTATTACCAGTCTAATCTTTAATTTGCATGTGGAGACTACTATTCTCTATTGAAATAGTTTTGTATGGTGTGAGTAATTAAGTTTTTGCAATTTATGGAGACATTTTCGTTGATAAAAAACTTGTTCAAATTATGCGTCAGAACAAGTATTTCTTTGCAATGAAAATAGAATTTATCTGAATGAGTAGGTAGAAACATGTCGAACATATAATAAATTTATTGACGTATCTAATTATATAGGTAATTTAAATTATATGATATGTTCGCATCAGTAGCGGCTTGTTCGCAGGAGCACAGGAGCACATGAATCCCCAATATCGTCTCAAAAAAATCCCAAGTAAACATAAACAGTGTGATTTATAAAAGTATTTTAAAGGCTACATAAGCTAAAAGCCGACTGTCTTCAGCCATTTTGATGGGAATTAATATTGCAAAAGTCATACAAGTACATGTAAAATATAAAAATTGTATTCACTGGTCTCTGGTGTATAGAAATGAAGACTTTTATAAATATTGATGCATGTTTCTATGCTGTTCATAGGAAATTGAATGGACTTTTCAATCACTTTAACACAATCAAGAGTTAAAAAATTAAAAAAATAGTATAAGTCAAAATAAATTTCTGATTTCGAATAGCTGCGAAAGAAGATGGTCCCTTTCGGTCTTTGAAGAGGAACTCGAAAAAATATGTCCCAAAACTCAGCCCGTCTATTCATCTGTCCGTTTTTCCATCTGTCCATCTATCCATATTTCTATATGTATGCCCATCTATCTGCCTGTAGCTCGTACTGCGTACAAAGCGACTGAATGAAGTTTCTTCAAACTTCATATCTGGAATTTGTGAGCACTGGAATTGTTTTCTTTTCAATATTCGAAATAATAATTTGTGCTCTACGACGTAGTAGAGAGTAAGTATTAGGCGAAAACTGATCTATAAATAAAGTACCGTTATAAGAATGTGTTGAGAACACTCTGGTACGCCATCTACTACCTACTAAAAAGTGTCCCAAAATTCACGCAAGATTTGAATTTTGCGCCATGGAGTGCTAAACGAAAGAACAACGCATTTTCATTGTGCAGTGGAACAACAACAAGTGGATACTGATTTTTCAAACAAAATCATCTTCAGCGATGAGTCTCATTTTCATCTTGATGGTTTTGTTAATCGTCGAAATTGTTGAATTTGGGGTTCAGAAAATCCACGAGTGATTGTTGAGAAACAAATCGCGACATGAATTTTTGTACCTAAATTGCAAGATGTGGATGTGGACGCCATGTGGTTTCAACAAGACCCAGAAACAATTCAATTATTGCATGAGTAATTTTCTGGTCGCGTAATTTCCCGTTTTGGTGATCAGAATTGACCGCTCGGATCATGCGATTTAACGCCGTTGGACTTTTTTCTTTGGAATTTTTTGAAGGAGCTAATTGACCGCTGTATCAACGGAACGCTGAAAACGGTCATAGAAAATTTCGACAAAATAGTGGGTATGTGCCAGCAATACCGTGGAGGTCATTTACCCGATATGCTATTCCATACATAACACCATACTGTATACTTTACGAATCAATGAAACATATACAATTTTTAATTAAAAACTCATGTTTTCTATCAAAATTACTTCTTGCTTGAATTTTGAGACGCCCCTTACATATCTAATCCAAATTTAAAATTAAAATAAATTGTTTTATCGAAAAAATAGATTATTTCGAAATCGATCTGAGGTAAAGCAACATTGGATTTAGGGTTACGATATATCAGATATATCAGATATAAAGTTTGAATAAACTTCTCCCAGCCACTCAGGCTGCAAAAAGGCATATATACCGATTGACAGACAAACAGATAGAATTATTGAAAGATTCACTTTAAAGTAGCTACATACTAGAGTTTCTGTGGCTAATCGGTTGCCCAATGAGCTTAGGAAAACTCTTTTACTTTATTCAACAATTTTGCCGAGAGTATGTATTTATCAATCGATCATAGGAAACCTCTTAAAATACTGTTTTTTTCAGGTAAATACTGCTTGAGTATATCTATAGGCTAGGAATGTCCAAAAAATACCAACATATCTAAAAAGATTTTCGATGTATCAGCCGATATTTCAAAACCTTATATATCTATATTGAAAACTGATTGTCGAAGACGATATGTTTACCTATAAAAAATTCAATTTTTAAATAAATCACTGAAAAAATAATATTTTCATCCGTACTGCTTAAATGTTCTTTACAAGCCATCACTAAAACCCATTAAAAATGCAGTCTATGTACATACGAGTATAAGAGTAATTTGCGAAATAAGAGAGCCACAGGGTAACAATGACAAATGATGGAACGATTTATTCAGTTGTCAGCAGTTGTGGTACAAATTTTGACTCCGGAAGTGAATCTGGAAGATATGTACCTAATAAGATCACTGCAACTCAATTGAATGTAAACTGAGAGATTATTGGCCTTTTAAATCCTTTTAAACCAGCTATGGTAATAATTATGTAACATCCAGTTTGGCTTTCAAATTTGCTTCATCAAGAACTTGATCAAGCCAATTCGACAACAGATGTGGGACTGTCGGTGCAAAAAGTTTAAGAAATAGAATCATTCGGAGATTATTCCACTTAAACATAACTTGTTCCTCGCTAAGGTCTTGGACCCTCGCTTTAAACGGCTTTATTTCACCTCTTCAACTGCTATCGCCAAGGCTATATCAGAGTTATCAAGCCAAATTCGTTATGAGCATAGACGGAGGGACATATTTCTCCTGAATTCTCAATTCCGGAAAGATACAGGTTGCTTAGCTTCTATTTGATCCATGCAGGAGTAAATTATCATACAGGCAGCTTCATCTACCCAGGAAAATCCCTGTCATGGTTCTGTTGCGACCATTAAAGTTTTGGTTTGACAGTCGTCACTTTACACCTGTTCTTTGGGAAATAAGCTAAACAAATTTGATTTCAACTGCTTTTTCCATTTCTTCAAAAAGAGTTGCCTTGCCTTAACTATTAATCTTGATGTACCAAACAACCGAAGTCGACTGAGTAGAAAGCAGGTAAAAGAAATAGTTCTTGAGAAATATTGGCTTGCAAAATATATGCCTTTTTTGTCAATTTTAAAATCATTTAATTTTTTTTTTTTTTTAATGCAAAATAAATAAAGTACACGACTGTATCCACGTTCTTGCACCTAATTACTCCGATTTGATAGGTTGCTTAGAAGCAATACAATTATTTCGATAATTTAAAAAAAGCTCAGTATTCCATGTCTTTGCATATGTCAAATATTGCTCAGATGTTGAAATGTCATACACGAGAAATAACAAATTTTCAAAAATTCGTTAATAAGTAAAATCACATTATAGGACTTTTGCCAAAAATTTAGTGTGCCATATAGTGCCAAATGTACAACTCAACTAAAATACTAAATTCAAACAAAATCTTTGGAGCAGCTTTCGAGAAAATCGATTTTTTTTCAAAATTGGCCATTAATAAAATACCGTTAGTTTTGGGATTAGAAAGAATATTCCGATTTAGCCTCGAATAATTGTGATTCCGCAGACCCCAGATATGAAGTATGAAGAAAACCTGTCCAGTCGTTTAGGCTGCAGTCGTGCGTACATATGACAGATGGACAGACAGACATACAGAACTGAAAGATCTACTTTTTTTGTGTTTCGTTATCCTAATACCAAGTTTAATCAAAATCTCAATACCTAACATTATCAGGAATGTAAGCTGATATATCGATATACCAATAGTTTTTATTTTCGATATATCAGGTATCGATATACCTACCTATATCGATAATTATTTTCAATGTGTACGTCCCGACTATAGATGTCTTAAAAACGACATGGTGCATTTTATGACGTTTTATTTCGAGATAGTCGAATTATACACCGACTTTGTAGTGAGTAGAGCTACTAAGGCAGCTTCGGTGTATGTGTGGAGAATGGTGGCACTCACCCGGTTCTTCTTGTCCCCTCAATTCTATTCAACTAACTAGAAAACTTAACAAAAAGATAAATAGCTAATCTACGAGTATGTAGAGCATGGGCGGACTTAAAAATATAGGAGAGTGTTATCTAGCGGACGCTACTGTCCACCTTTTACCACTGTAAACTGTAACACTGTAAAAATAAAATCCGTGCGTAAAAAAACCACTTCTTTTTCTTTTCACGTTATAAAATTCTCTATATATTCAGTGTTAAGATCTTCCTTTTATATACCAGTTTATATACTTATTGCACATAATTTTGACAGCCGACGAAAGCTTCTCGTGGGGCGCTGATGCTGATGGAGGTATGTTACATAACAAGCCATTTCATTCGGTGACGTCATCATGACAGAGAGAGAAAAGAGAATTGATAGGAACGGAAGAAAAGAAAAGCCCAAGGACTTAAGCCTATATCTAGTAGAAGGAGCAGAAAACAGGAAGCGAACTAAACTCAACAAGACCTAAACTACATCTAAGCTAATTTCTTAAAATAAACCCTAAACTACCCATGACTAACTTAAAATGAACCTTAATGATCCTTACACACATCGTCATTTTCCATGGGGCGTCTAGAACTCGAAGTATGCCAGATGTTGTTGACAAAAGTTGGCCAGCCCACACTAAATGTCTTGCGACACAAACCACATGCTATCTCCCTGGCCAGATGTTATAGGGGATAGCGCCAAAGAGATGGTCGAATTGATTATAATTTACCTATAGCTATGTCGATGTTATATTTCATAGCTTGCCATAAGTTCATTGACTTCTGATAGCAAAGCTCGTTACAAAAAAAAAAAAAAAAATTAAATCGTTGCATTCGTGACAGTGTAGAATTAAAAAGCACGCCAATGACCTTTAAAATAGCCACCTATATTACAAAAGAAATTTTGGCAATAGTGATAATCCAAAATAATTGAAGGCTGTCGGCAGATCACACTGATAGACATCGGTAATTTATTTTTAATGACAGGATTTTGCTTTCGTAATCATTGTAAATTTCTATGGAACCAAATCTGAATTTATTTTAGCAGCTCATTAAAAACAAGAAATAAATTAGCAATAAACACCTACTTTATGCGAATTAGAATTTGGCAATAGATGCGCGCTACCCATTCTGGGGTTCGTTAAACTTTTCACTGTGATGGTGTCTGGTGCCTGTGGGTTAAGAACATTTTCAAGATCCGTGTTCATCTCAATTGAGATGAGTCTAATCATCTGAACAATCTTAACATGCATTCGAGTGGTTTTTATGCAAATGAAGGCCTTTCTAAAAGTAGAGCGTATTAAATTTTTCTGTTAAATGTTGATCGAACACCTTTGGTTTAGAATAATGGGTGGCTTTTGTTTTTGAAGTAAAAATTAAAGAGTGCAATTATGTTGAATTTGCATTTGGCATGTGTTCGATAAGACAGATCACTCTGAATACATTAATGAATAATTAGATGATGTCATTGATTAAATTGGGCAATTGGATACCTTAACGCCACCAAATTTAACGAGCACGTGACACTCAAGAGATATCAGAACAGATTTAAAATTTCAAACAAGAATGGTTACAAGTTAGAAGCAGGAAATTGTGTTGATAATAGAAATTATTTAAATTGGCTGAAACACAATTCTATAAATGACAGGTTAACGTTAATATAAATATCGCGGATAGATCAGAATTCAAATTAACACATTATAAACTAAACAACAGCCCACGCAATGGAAATAAAACTACCCAGCCTCTATAAACGTAGATTCTTACAATATTCTCACAGCTTTTTCAATGGTTACAAAGACAAATGAGAAATAAAAATTAACCCATATTTTAACATTCTTACTCGTATATGTAGATAGTATAAACAAATAAATAAATAAATAAACGCTTTCACTTTCAAGTCAGAAATCAAATTAGAACGTTCTGTTTTAAGATTCCACTAGGTAAGATTTTAGGCCTTGACTAAACCATTAAAACTAGGTTCCCACTGCCCCGATTTAAATTTCCAGTTTTCGAAAGACGGAAACGCGTTTTCACTGCAAATTAATACCTTAGTGATCTAGATATTTAAATCAACACGTGTGTACCTATGACAAAAAAGTGGGCTGTAATCTGCATAAATTTTGCCTATTTTGTCAAAATCTATTAACTTCGGATCAGTCAAAATGTATTAGGTTTGTTCTTTTAAAGGGAAGAGTTAGGAAAGAGTATTTACAGGGCACAAAAAGAAATATCAATTAGCTAGTGCATGATATTGGCATATAAAGGGTGTCCCAAAAATGTATTGTAAACATTTTATTGACTCATAAAGTATACAGCATACTCGTAGGATTATGTGTGGAATAGCGGGTAAATGGCCTCCATGGCTTTGCTCGCATATACGTACTCTTTTGTCGAAATTGTCCATGACCGTTTTGCATAAATGTTGCTGAATTTCGTTGATACAGCGTTCAATTTGTTCTTTCAAGACGTGGGTGGTCGTGGGCTTGATGGCATAAACCTTAGACTACAAAAGAACAAAAAGAAAAAAGTCCAACGGCGATCTGAGCGGCCAATTCTGATCACCTAAATAGGAAATTACACGACCACGAAATGGCTCATGCGGTAATTGAATTGTTTCTTGGGCTGTATGGCATGTGGTACCGTCTTGATGAAACCACTTGTCGTCCACATCCATATCTTGCAATTTAGGCACAAAAAACTGGATTATCATGTCGCAATAGCGAAAACCATTAACTGTTACCGTCTGACCAGCCACATTTTCAAAGAAGAATGGTCCAATGATGCCTCCAGCAAAAAACCCACACCAAACAATGACACGTTGTGGATGCATTTGTTTCTCAACAACCACTCGTGGATTTTCTGAACTCCAAACTCGACAATTTAGACGTTTAACAAAGCCATCAAGATGAAAATGAGCCTCATCGCTGAAGATGATTTTGTTTGAAAAATGAGCAACCACTTGTTGTTGTTCCACAATCTATTCAATAAACTCTCTTCGCTGTGCGTGGTCAGTAGACTTTAGTTCTTAAGTCAATTGCAACTTGTATGCATGAAGATGCAAATCTTTCGTGAGAATACGCTGTAGAGAGCTTCTCTAAATGCCCAATTCTTGACCACGGTGCCGAATTGATGTTCCTGGATTCTCAACAACACTCTCATGAACTGCTTCGATGTTTTGTTTTGAACGCCTTGCTGAGGGACGGCCAGAGTGTCTAAGATCACTAATTGATCCAATCTCCCTGAATTTTTGAAAATCTCTCTACAGTTGATGAAGTTAAATCACTATTCCGACCATATTTTGTACGAAAATTGCGAACTGTAGATGTCGAACCTTCATTATTTTTAAAATATTGCTCAACAATAAAAACGCGTTGTTCTTTCATGTAATACTCCATTTTTAATAACCCTGAACTGTCAGCTGTCACGCTGTCTTTTGTTTTCGTTGGCAACAATTTACCGCACAAAATGGCGCAAAATTCAAATCTGTATTTAATACCTGGCTGCAACAACTTCAGTAGCCATTCTGGGCTGCTCCGCACGAATGTTTAATAGCACAGTAAGAGTACAAGAGAAAGTACATCAATTACTACCGACAACCAAGATAGTCATATTTTGGCGGGAGACTTTGACAGACGTTATCCGAAAAAAATATATTTTACATATGTGTTTGAATTCACAATTGATCCGGGGATCACAATTCTATGTGAAATCTGATTTTTTTATCATAGTCTCAAATCTAACGCTGTTAAGTTCTTTTCTGTGGCCCGGCTTTGAAAATATAGATTTTATCAAAAACTGTTGAAGGTTTTTTTTTTTTTAAATTCATATTTGGGTTAATACTCGTAGTCCAGTCAAATAGAATAGTCTAGAAATATTACATACAAAACTTGACAATCAAAAGTCTAGCAACATTTTGAGCTGATGTAGAACTCTCTAGAGTCTAGATAATATGCATTTTAAAGAAGTTCAATATGGCGGTAGTATTTAGTAAAATGGCTGTAAGCCCGCGAATGATATTTTGGATTTTCTTATTTAGCATTTCGAACAGGTTTTAAATTCAAAGTCTAGATCAAGACCTAATTCAATTGGAATAAACTAGTAATTTTGGCGTTATGCTATCAGATAGTGCACCAGAGTTTTGACGAGCAAATCATATAGCGCCACCTTATTAATTAACGAGCTTTTGAAAATTGCATAAATTTAGAATAAAACTCGGATGATTTTGGTTAAAATCTACATATAAAAACAATTTGACATAACGCATGGACATACATATATCTAATATGTACTAATTTTCGGAAACAAAATTTCGGCCGGCATTTCCAAAATGGAGGCCTACACAACGATTTTAATCAGAAGGTCACTGAGAGCCTTCGATTTTTTGAAGTGACACGCCATTTGAAAAATATTTCAGTCATTCTAGGTTTTCATTTCGGAAAAATTAGTAATATTCTAAATTTTCGTACAGACTTATTCATTGTCATAAGTAAAATGTCAAAAGTTCCCAGGGTTACCATATTAGCATTAGTTTTTATGTCGGTTGAAAATTAATTTCCCACTAAATTTCTTTTTAAGTACCTTTTTTCCTCACTACACCAGACATTTCAAACAGAATATATCAGGGGTTACCCCAGGAAAAGTCCTGTCAGAGTAGATGGTGATTTTGTTGCAGTATTTACTGGAAAAGTTATAGCTTAAGTATTAAAAGTCTCCAGTGTTACCATGCAGAAAAACGTTTTTATTAAGGGCAAAAGGTATTAGATGCGAGTTTTCCACATATAGGTAGGTACACATCTCCTTATCTAATAGTCCCATGATAAGAGGATGCAGAAATTCTCTACCTAGAGAGCTAACATTTTCCAGAAAAACACTTAGTAATAGAAATATGATACTATAAGCAACTCCTAAAGTCGCTGTTAATTACGTTGTTGTAAGTTGCCCTTAAACTTTTGTAGCAATCTGACTGATTTGACTGAAGTAATTCATATTGCACATTTTCGATACTGTGAACTTGAACCGCTGACTTTTGACAAACCCTTAGAAATTCAATACAAATTTGAGACTAAAAATGCATTAGTTTAGTATTATAACGCATTAAGTTGCTCTTTTATAATTTTTCCGTGCTCTATTAATCATAGTATCGTGAATAATATCGAAACCACATTTAATTTATTTATCCTTCATTTTCACTGTAAAATCGACTTAGACGCGGGTGAGCCACACCTAAACTGTTTCCTATTTTTTGTTGTGTTTATTACTACTGATTTAGAGTTAGAAACGACTTTAATGAAAACGATATTTCAAATTCGTTTATTACTAAGAGCTATAATGTGTGGAAAACCAAAAATAATTAGGGAACAAAATAATAAGTAGGCTTAGCAAAAATAATATACACTTATGGATATACAACAGAGTACGGTGCGAGGCAGGTGTTTTCTCTAGTGTACCCGATGTAAACGTTACTAGATAGATAACTGCCGGATCACAGTAGTACATTTTAGCAGAAATTACGGCAGCCTGAGAAGAGGCAGCGATAAATCCATTGGGAATCGCGGATAATATGATCCAAGTTAGTAAAGCAATGCTGGACAAGGGCGTTTTGAGCAACTGAAGTTCAGATGAGCTGGCAAAGAAAGATGTAGGTTGGCAACACTATAAAAATAGGAGAGACTATTTACTCCTACAGAATCGATAAAGTTCCGCCTTTATATTGAAGTCAGAAGAATGGCAAATGGTAGCAGGTGGAATTATATTAGCACTTAGACGTGGAACAGGGAAGAATTTATACCGTTATGGTTAACCAAAACCATTTTCTCTTGGAAAACAAATTCATCATGTTAATTTCCTGGTGCTGGTAGCCCAGTATTCTTTGTGGTATCACAATAGTCGGTACCTTTTGATCTAAGCCACCAAACCTAACTAAATGATAGCTGAAGACTTGAATACAAATATATTAAAATTGTGTGTGTTGAAATATATTCAACAAAAAACCTAAACACCTGCGGCATGAGCATGAAGAAGTTGCGCAGACAAAGTTTTTGAAAAAAAAAAACAATCATCGGTCATTGATCAGCGAAAATGTAAAGCCAACTAAGACTTAGTTTTTTTTCTTTAAATTTTAAAAACACCTACACTTAACGCGCTGACCCTGACTGTATCTTAAAGAATTAATATTAGTCTACGTTAAGAACTAACTCATTCATCATTTTAAAGCATAAGAACATGCATCTTGCGTAAGGTACAAAGAAAAAAAAAAACTAAAGACTAGATCCGTTCTACAAATTTACATTATGCATGCTAGATATATAAATAAAATTTTAAGCTTCCTTAAAAAACTACATTCACTAATATTTTGACAACTTTAATATCTTATTTGGATTGTAGAACTACCACACCATCATGTGATTGTGTCAAATAGAAAAATCTATTTCGCTTTAGTTGTTCTGCGAATTTAAATAAATTAAATATTGAATTAGTTTCAGAACTGGGTCTTATGTATGAGAAAAAAAAAAAAACTTTTCTGTGTGGCGATGTCTCTATCTATCACTAAATTAAAAGCTAAACAGAAAAACAGTTTTGTGTTCTATGCGCGATTAAACTTAGGCCTGTCTATATACTTTCTCATAAATTAAATCCTTATTTTGGGATCTATAGTATCACATGACAACAGAAAAAAAAATAATTTACATGCTAATTAAATTCAAGAGATTTTATCAAATTCTAATGAACCGCTCTTGATTGTTGATGAAAGGTTTGAATATTATATATGGTACATTCGATACTCTTAATGTAATCCAATTGACGTAAGTTTAACCTTTTATCAGTAGTATAATTGTATTAGCCTATTATATGATATATTTGCTTTAATAGGTTAGGTTAAGTTTGATGGGTTGACGTAGAGGTTGAAAGACCTACTACGCTACACTTCAATGTAGATCCATTGTGATTTTGCTTTAATACTTGAAAAGTTAATTGTTTATTCAAAACCCGTAAAACTGAACACGCTAGGAGGTCTTAAATAAGATTAATAATTACATAATTTAAGTAGATATTCTAATAGAATATAATTTATGTCTTTTTTTTCATTTGGCTGCTGATTAAAATATTGGTCATTGGATAGTTTTTAGAAATGGACCTTCGACAGGCTTTAAATAATTCTACTAAAGGGTGACCAGATAGCAATGATAGTTTTTCCAATTATTATGTTTCAGCAACTGTCAAAGTTACCAATGACATCCACCTGTCAAAATATTCAGTAAGGTTTACCATTTCATCCATCGTTTGACACTTCTCGAATGTCCGAAAATTATAAAAAAATATTATCGAAATTCCGACTCAGTTGTAAATATGCAACGTGAATTTCGTCGTGAGGTCGGTCGTCATCATGGCTTCAGTGTGCAGGCAATTCGTCGCACCGTGGAAAAGTTTGAGCGTGAGTACACTCCTTTGGACCTTAAGCCACCAACCAGACAGAGATCAGTGCGAAATGAAGGAAACATAGCCGCCGTAGCGGCCAGTATCGAAGAAGACACAGAAATGTCGATTCGGCGCCGATCAGCTGAATTGGGCATCGCCAGAGAGTCAACCAGGCTTACTTTGTGGTTGGATTTGGGCCTACATCCATACAAGATTGTGCTGAAGCAAGAATTTAAGCCGGATGACCATAGACAACGCCGTGAGTTCGCTAATTGGGCGCTGGAAATGTTGGCCGGAGATCCGCATTTTGGCCAAAAAATCATCTTCTCGGACGAGGACAATTTTTGCAAAATTGCCGTTATTGGAGCGAACACAATCCAAAAGGGTTCGAGCAACCATCAATGCATCCAGAAAGATTGACTGTTTGGTGCGGTTTATAGCATGGCGGCATCATCGGACCTTATTTCTTTCAAAATGAGGAAGGAAAAATTTGGCGACTGGGTCATCTTACGGCGAGCGTTCATCAATTGGCCGCCGCGATCATGTGAATTGACACCCGTCAATTATTTTCTCTGGGGCTACATCAAGTCCTTAGTCTACGCTAACAAGCCAACCACTTTGGATGAGCTTCATTTCATTTCATTTTTTTATTTCATTTAAATGGTTTATACAATAAGATCTTTTTTAGTACTTAGAGGTGTAACTTCAAAACAATTATTTCATTGAAAGCTTAGAACTAGATACAAAAAATTTCTTAAAACTAACTTGAGGAGAGATAGATAGGAGATACATATGGGATTTAATGTTGAGGTGTGGAAAAATATAGGAGAATTGCACTTTTAAAATTGGAGTGATTGAAAAACAGTGTGAATGAAAAACAAGCGCGAGGAATTGAGATAATTGCAGCGGTAGGGTATTAGATTGGTGGTTCGTGACGACCGAGTAAAATTAAGCCTGCTATACAAATAAGGCGGACTTTGATTTATAATAATTTTATGCAAGAATATACAGTTCCTGGCGTTGATATACTGATGCAAATCACAACCTAGTAAATCCCTAGTGTATGCTGATATGTGGTCATATCTACGAATGCCGTGGATGTAACGCACCGAGTCATTGAAGGCTACTTGCAATTTGTGCTGCTTGGGATAACGAGTCTAGACTACAATATACAACTTCAGCATACATTATGAGGGGCAAGATTAGAGTTGTTACCAGCTTTCGTCGTGTTTCCAGTGGAGTAAAATAAGCACTTAGCCACAGCTTGTGAAGGCATCCGTAGATACGACCAATGACCACGTTGGTGTGATTGTAACCAGACAGATTTCGATTAATTGTGTATCCGAGACTAGTGGGACTATCACCCTGATAAGTAAATAGTTTTGTTTAAAAATTGTAAAAATCGGGTAGAATGTTGGTAAAATGTTGGACAAGAATGTCCAAGTTATCTTGATTAGCCGCGTAATTATCATTTAAACATTCCTTCGGCTAAAGTTTTGAGCTTTTTTGTTCAATAAACTTTATAAGAAAATAATATTTTTTCTTACATAGGTCATCAGCTCGCAATCGGTCCCAAAACATTCTACTTTTTTGTTTTCTTATTATTCCGCAGCAGAATGGTATAAAATGGAAATATGGTGTTGGTCTGTCTGTTTGTCCGTCTGTACACCTGTCTGTCTGTTCGCGTGTCTGTAATTGGATTGTAACTTTTGACTCGTTATACGTAGCGAGATAATTTTTTCTAAAAATCAACTATGCAGTGAATCGAAAATAATCAAAAAAAAGCTGGAGTTCCAGGGAATTTGTATGTGTATAAAAAAAACTATTTTGTTTAAAAACCAATGCGATGTGAAACTTTTGATTGACGATTTTTAAGAGATGTGATCAGAAAAATTATTTATAGGAAATTTTCTTTAAAGAAAAAGGGACGTAGCTGTCAACATTTATTAACCTTCTTCTCGAATTGCAATAATATTTTTAAAATAAAGTTCAATCATCACTATATATGTGGCTCTATAAAATGTATACATTGATGAATTGTAGAGGAGTTCTTCCTGATTTTTAATGAATAATTAAAAATACTTTCACTCTAGTGGTAAAGTGGGCGTGTTTGTGGGCGGATTCTAAAAATGTATACACTTGTACTGCTTCGGGTTTCGAAAATTTTAAAAAAATATATAGAAGTTTCATTCTCCTAGCTCAAAACTTAAGGTAAAAACTGCTGATATGGAGACGTATCGACGTACGGGCAGGCAAATGGACGAACACACTGATAGACATGGCCCAACCAATTGGACTATGTCTTCATTATTTATCTGTATTACATTGAAAACTATGTATACCAACTATGAGTTTCAGACTGTGCAGATCCCAATCTATGGGGATTGCCTGTCTATAAGTGTAAAAATAATTATAAGCTTAAGTTTATTTCAAAGAGCACTAATGAAGTTTTTTCTTTATAAATGAAGTGCTAATGCTGGAAATAAAAGGTCAAGAACTTTTTCACTAATTCTGTTTATTTATTTCGTGCATGGAAGTCGAACAGTCCTGTTTGAGTGCTGAATTTAGAATGTTCAAGCAGTGCTCTGTTCTTCGTAGAGGCTTTATTAGTCTCTTTATTCTCGCGTGGACAAGTGTCTAGGTGGGATTAGAAATGAAATGAATAAGCATTCTTTCCCTTTTATATATACATATTAATATGTATGTAGTACAATGCTTAACTCGATTGAAATGCTTTTTTATGCTGTTTTTTGCCGCTTTACTCGTATCTGCGGTTTTTAGCCGTATCTTAATTATTTATTCCTAAGAAGAGACTTGGTGGTTTGATTGTGGAGGGTGAGAACAGAATCCCCCTTAGGTAGGGTGCTATTCGGGACTATTTTATTTCCCTCTATAAGAAAATCTGTTTGGTACAAGAAGAGTTAACTCCAGGATTTCCCCGAAACTAAAACGTCTAAGAGAACTCAGCCCGGGCAGGACATGTCTTCTCAAGTATCTACTCCTTAGCGCCCTTGTAGGGGGAAAGTCCAGATGAAGAACTCGAGACTCTCCTCCTCTTCTTCGCAACCCGAACAGGTGCAGGACGTCACCAGTCTCAGTCTGCAGGCATGCTTGTTCAAGTTGATGTGCCCGGTGTATAGGCCTACCATCAGTTTCAATTGCCTTCTGCCTAGATTAAGCGTCTTTCTATCTTGAAAAGAGCTCGGGCCCTCTACCATTGCTTTAGCAGCTTTGCAAGTTTGTAACTTACTGGTGAATACTACGAGTATTTATTTCTTAAATAAAACTAAAAATAAAATTGAGTGTTCTGCTGCAAAAAGGTGCTGTTAAAGTTGCGCCACCTAATCGAAGACAATGTGAATTTTGGACTGAAAGGATAGTAAGCATGCATTTTTTTTTACGAAATATATGACATTTATCCCATGAATGTCAAAAAAATATTCGAAAAAAACTGTTACAACTCAAAAAATTGCTCGAAAGACCCATGTAAAAGTAAGAAAGGTGCAGTTCCCAAGAAAGGTGATTAACTTCAAATTGCCTTAAAATCTGCTCTGGTTGTTTTAAAAAATCAACTATAATGTGAACTTAAAGCCAGCGCTTAGAACTTTAAAAAAATAATTTAAAGTAATTACTCTGTAAGTTTATGAATATGGGGAAACAATTTTTTTTTTTAAGTCAGTCAGTTAAAAATCCAAAAACTATAAAATGGTAAATTTCTGGTAATTGATTCTTTGTTTGCATTAAATTTATTTCAAATCAATAATGTTTATAATTCTATGAACCGAATTTTGGATTTAATTTTTATTAGTAATGAGCTATATCATAATGTTAGCGAAGTAATTGTACCACACTGCTGTTTGCTTTAAAGTATGCTTCTACAATTATTGTTTAAAATCGCCTTCTCAAGATAAATTGTCCCAATTTAACTTTTATAAGTCAATTATGGTGCGTTAGATAATTTTTTTAATAATGCTAATTGGGAGTTAGTTTTGGTGAGCACTAGTCTTGAAAGTGTTTATACAAATTTTGTTGATAAATTGTTCGAAGCATTTTCCTTACATGTTCTTAGATCTAGCAAGAAGGTTGCTAGGAAGCTACCGTGGCATAATAAACGCCTTTCCAATCTTAAGAATGTTAAAAATAAAGCATTTAAGTTATATAAATTAACTAATAATGAATGCGACCGTGAATATTTCCGGAGATTGCATAAGGAATACGAATTCTTAAATGCATTCCTGTACAAACAATATGTATTGAATTCTGAGTCTTATTTAAAAAATAACTCAAAACATTTCTGGCAGTTTGTGAATATAAAAAGGAAAACGAGTGGTTTTCCTGTAAATATGGAATTAAATGGCCTTACCGCCAATGATTCACAAGGAATATGTAATCTCTTTGCATTATTTTTCCAAACTGTTTATAGAATACCTGATAATTGTTCTAAATACATTGAACATTCCGTAAGTGAATCCTCCAGAAACATTGGATTTTTACAGCTTTCTGAACTTTATGTCCAAAATGGCCTTAATAAACTAAAGGCAGACACTAGTTCTGGTCCTGACGGCATTCCCCCTATTGTCTTAAAGTTATTTAACTTATCGTTGGCTACAGGAGATTTTATTAAAATGTGGAAATGGTCTTACATAATTCCTATCCATAAGTCTGGAAGGAAGCAATTAGTAAATAATTACAGAGGAATATCCAAAATTTCAGTCATACCCAAATTATTCGAAAGTTTGGTGAAAGATAAAATTATTTTTGATGTTCTAGAATACATTTGTCCTGCTCAACACGGCTTTGTTAGCGGGCGATCTACATCAACAAATTTACTAGTGTTTTTAAATTATATTTCTCAGTCTTAAACTTAATAAGATCGGCTTTCATTCAAGTTTTTTAAAATGGGTTTCTAATTACCTATTAAATAGGAAACAAATTGTTAAAATTGACAATTGCACTTCCTATCCTATCAATGCTTACTCAGGTGTACCACAAGGTAGCCATCTTGGGCCAATATTTTTTATTCTTTTTATAAATGATGTATCTAAAGTCATTAAGCATTCTAGGTGCTTGCTTTATGCAGATGACCTAAAATTGTTTTTGAAAATAAAAAGTGTAAATGACTGTTTTAGGCTACAAAGCGATTTGGATAAAATCGTCAGCTTGTGTGAGCGTAACAAATTAACTTTGAACATTTCTAAATGTAAGGTCTTTTCGGCATATCGGCGTTTTTTCCCTGTGAATATGTCTTATTTTATCAAGGGTAGCCGATTAGAAGCTGTATGTGAAATAAATGATCTCGGTGTAATTTCCGACACTAAACTTACTTTTAATGCGCATATCGATTATGTCATAGCCAAATTGAATGCAATGGTGGGTTTTATCAAACGTAACACTAATGAATTTAGTGATCCATACACATTAAAAACCCTTTTTGTTTCTATAGCTCGACCACTCATTGAGTATTGCTCTATAATATGGAATCCCTGTATTGCTCTATAATATGGAGTTCCTATAAAAAGAGTTGAGAGAATAAAGAAACGCTTTACTAGATTCATAATATCCAAACTTGGATGGGATTTTATGCCCTCATATAATAGCAGATGTGCTCTATTAAGGCTAACTTCATTAGAAAGAACACGTAAGATTCATGCAGCAATGTTTGTACAGGATGTTTTTGTCTATAAAGTGAAATGTACGGAGATATTAGAATTGCTCCATATGTATGCTCCGATAAGAACCCTAAGGGAGTGTCAGTTTTTATACACTTATACTCATAGATGTAATTATAGTTTAAATGAGCCTATTGCTAGATCTACAAGCTTATATAATCTAGTTAGCAACATAGTTGACTTTAATCGTAGTAGAACTACAATTAGAAGTTTGCTTCAATTTGAATTGCTGTAATTTAATAAAGTTTTATCTGTAATACATACATTATGTACTTATTTATAAATATATTATACCAGATATGTAAAATTTTGTAAAATCTGTAAGAGATCAACTCCGTAGATAAATAAATAAATAAATAAATAAATAAATAAATAAAATGCTTTTAAACGTATTTCTTAGATTTTTCCAACATGAACAGGTCCCTAATTGTTTTGCAGGTAGCCTTGGTGACTCTATTAACTAAACCTTGACATAATCAATATCGTCTGGATGATGTTCTCTCGATAAGAGTATGAAAACGAAAAACAATGCAAAGACAATGAATCCTTGAATCTCAAAAATTCAGCTGTCTGACATAACACATTTTTAGATATTCAAAAATGTTACATGATTCTTTCCGAAGTAGAATTTTCAAAGTAATATCAAAGAATAAGTAATTTTAAAAATTAAATAAATTAAATAAATAGATACTAAAAAAAACTTCCAATTTGATATAGATTTTTCCTGTTTTTCAAAATCAATGATTTTATATTATAATAAATAAAATCGTCTCCTTGTTGTTTACTAAATTTTCAATATTCTCGATAGACAATTTAATTAAAAGCACGCTCAAGCAGTAAAATACTCTGAGGTTCTAGCTAAGATTATTCTCTATGCCAAGTGGGCAAATATACTCGCATACGTATGATCACAAAAATATGTTAAACTGTGTTACCCATTGTAATATACTACAAAATCTTGGAGAAAACAACCAAAAGCACAACTGCACTCCACTTCATTGATGGCAACATATGATATGCCATCACTAAATTCGTATAAATGGCTTACGAGTATGGTATTATTGGTCTTATTATATGTCATATTTATCTGTCAAAATTATCCTTGTCATATCTGGTCATATTCCCATTAGAATTCGGAATAGTTATTGTGATTTTCACATTTTCGTTATTGCGAACTTGCACAGATGACTTTTGACAGTTCGAAGAAATTCAATTTTAATTTCGGACTAAAAATTGTCCATTAGTGAAGTATTGTAACGAATTCAATTTGTCCGTTCTCTATTATTCGTTATATCATGAATAATATCGAAATTATGTATAATTTATTCATCTCGCATTTTCACTTAAAATGCTACTGGCTGTCAATATAAAACCAACTTAGAGGCGATTAAGCCACACCTAAACTGATTTCTATTTTAAGAGTGACATTCGTATTTTTTTACTACAGAATTGAAGGTAGAGGTAACTTTAAGAAAAACTGGAGTTTATATTTTATTATTATGTTTTTCATATAACTTGACTTTGCTGTTGTCTCTAAAAGAAATACAATTAAATTTAATATCAACTAGCTGACACTAAAAGCTCTATAGATTACATTTTTGAATTCAGTGTCGGCTTTTATGATACTCGTAGTACCAACGTTAGAGACTAGTTTTTATGACTATCGGTAATGGTCATAGTGTACATATTTCTAATCTATCTCAATAATGCTATTGCATAGCTAGTAAAGATAGAGCTGAAGATCGTTGTGGTTAAGTGTTGTTATTTTTTTTTATAGTTTAGTCCGCTTAAAGTGCTGTCCGGGTTAGATGGTGAAATTGGTCGTAAATTAGGTACTAAAGTCGAAACAAATTTCATGCATAATTCCACGCCCACTTAAGAATAGTTTTATTGCTTCTCAAACACAATTAATTCGTAAGACTAACTGTCAATCAAATTTGTCAATCAATATTTAATACATATTAGCATACGTAGAAGTTTATTGACACTTCCTTCAGCAGATGTGTTTTTATTTTTAAACAACAAACAAATCATTCAAATCAAATATCGTCATGGGAAAACAAATAATCAACAAAGCTTTTAATTTACTCAACAATTTGGAATCTAATTTATTTTGAAATGGGTTTATTGACCGAATTATGAAGTCTGAGGTGCAGCACCCGATTCCCGAGTGTAATACACAACAGAAGCAGTTTACTATTAATCATTCTGTATCGACTGCTTAGTTATGTAGGATCCCATTTAAGAATTTGTATTATTAAAACCGGAAATCAGTAGGTATGACTTGTTACAAGCAATAAATTTTAAGGTTAAATACTTTTTGATTGAATGCGAGAGTAGACAATGATGATGAGTTGTTCTGATGAGTGGGTTAAGAATCTTAATAATTAATCAACTTAAACGGAAGTAGGTTAACCTTAAGTGTTAGATATATTTAAGACGTTAAATCTCAATGAAGCTATTGAATATTAGAGGAGCAATAATTCTTAGTAATTACAAATATTCTTCATATCGATTTAAATAAATATGAATTTTTTAATTGTTTGCAGGTTCTGGCAAAGATATAACCAATATGATGTATCGCTTTAAATTAATACGTAAGTATTTTTTTAATCACTTTTTATTTATTTTTAAGTGTTATTATATGTATTTAGAATTCTTCTGAGGGTACATTTGAAATTAATTTTTTGTTCGCAGCCTTCTTTCTGTAACTTTGGTTTTAAAAGGTAATGGTGCAAGAAGGTCCCGTGAGAAACAAATCAAATCCATTCAGAAGTTGTTAAATGATTAATTTTATTAAGTAATGATCAGTTTCCCGTATTTTGTGGTATATTAGCTGCAGTGTTTCTTGCTATAAGAGAAACGCGAAGGTTATTATTTCATCAATGAAATATTTTTAAGCGGTCTTGATAGCTTCGAGCAGTTGTTGTATATCAACTGATTGCAGTTTTGGCTTAAATTAAAGTCCTACTTTTACTAAGACATTTGACATTTATACAGTTTAAAGTTGAAAGCAAATACTTGATAGACGATAATAGTTCTCTGAGTTGTCTGAAACTGAAGCAAATTAATAGCCCAGGCTCACTAGCACCCTACGACGCGTTGTCTTCCTTAACAACGTATTATTATTATTATTTGTGTAGGGCTATCTTGCACTTCGACCTAATGGTCTATTGTGCCCCCTGCTAATACCTAGGAGAGGTTTATTTCCTCATTCAAGTTTCCCTCAGAATATAATTTCTTCAGAATTGTTATCGAGTGTAAAACACTCTTTCTTTGCCTAGGCAAGGATTGTTCGCCCTAGAGCACCCTCTTTAATCCGGTTTCTCTTAGGAATTTAAGAATCAGAAGTGTGTCTATGGTTGGCATATCCTCATCTAGTAGTTGGTACTTGCCCAAGCATTTCAATCTCTTGTAGGTCAGTACCCCACCAGACTCCAGAAGATGTTCCCGATTCTCACTCTGCTCATTGCAGAATCTGCAAAGGCCTTCGTTTGTTATACCTAGTTTCCTTAGATGCTCCCCGAGTATACAATGCCCTATTAGAGAGCCTGTTAGGATACGTAAGTTATTCTTATTAAGGCAGATGCACCCTTCGAATCTCTCCCAGAAGTTTCTTAGCTTGATCCAGGTTCTCGCCCTGTTTTCTTTCTCCATCTTCCTGAATTCTTCGCGTATGGTGTTGTTTCTTATTCCGCAGAATGGCTCAGGTCCAATAAAGGATTCTGCTGCTCTTTGTCTTGCCAAGGAGTCTGCTTCTTCGTTGCCCTTTATTAACAGGATTACCTTGTTACTGTTACTCAATTCATTCATTTTGTATAGGCATTCCCACACAAGTTTTGATTTAATGACATGGGAGTCAAGTGCCTTGATAGCTGCTTGATTGTCTGACAATATTGCTATGTCGCATTTTTTGTATCTTCTTTAACAGCGTAACAAAAGTCGTAATTAATGTGGATAGTCCACCATCTATGTATGAAATATGTTATAAGTCCACCATCTTTAAAAAATGGCGGATAAAGCCCAATGTAGTAAATCTCTGATCAGTTAGGCAAGGCTTCGTCACTATTCTTGATATTTCCTCATTGACAAGTTCCATACGATTTGCTAAGAGCTAACTTGTTAGAGTGTGGAACGGTCTCCAAAAACAGCTCATAGCTAAATAAAAAGTTCGCTCGGGAGAATTTGTTTTTTTCCTTCTAAAATACACACTTTTTTAAGGGCAATTATTTATTTCCTGAAAATTTTCGGTCTCCAGATTTTGAACAAACTTGGCATTACTATAATACAGAAACTCAAAAAGTGGGTCTCTCAATTCTGTCTGTCTGTCTTTATGGCTGACTGCGGCCTAAACGGCTGGGCGGGTTCGCAATTCGAGAAATTGAAATTTTTTTTTAAATTTTTCTGCTAATCAAAAAATTATTTTGTGCTGATCAAATAATTAATTTTTTTGCTAATCATTTCTGCTAGTTTTGTTTTGAATTGTCTGCAGATCAAATAATAATTTTCTGATTATCACAAATGTGTTAAATCGATAATCAAATAAATATATTTTACTGGTCAAATGGTAATCATACTTTAGTAAAGAAATTAAAAAAAATGGGTTTCTCAATTCTGTCTGTCGGTCTGTGTACATACGTACGATACGAATGCAGCCTAATAACTAAACTTCATAGCATTCGGAATTTTCATTCTATCCCCAAAGTTAACGGTAATTTACTAACGGTCGATTAAGAAAAGAAATCGATTTGCTCGAAAACGGCTCCTACGATTTAGATCAATTTTTGGCAAGAAATAGGCAAAATTTGTTATTTCTCAGGTATCATTGTTTGATAATTACTTGTTCTAAATTAAAATCTAAGCGACATTTGTCAGACGCAGGTCAATGGCATACCAAGTTTTGGAAAATAAAAAATATTAAAAATTATAATTTTTAATGGATTAAAAAAAAAACAAAATCATTTTAACAATTTCATATGAAGATTAAATAGAAGTGATTTGCAAATGAACATAGAATAAAATCTCAATTTCTCTAACCACTACACCAAAAGGGCTTTCTGCCTGGTAGCGCAATGTACCGAAAATCGAGTCAGAGTGCTCTGGAATTTGGAAATTTCCTTCTAAAAAAGTACTTTATTTGATTTGAACCTAAAAGGCAAGCATTAGTTTCGTGAAAATTTGCAGATTTGCTTCTAACTACATTTCTTGCTGTTTATCGGAATTTTTATTCTAAATTTAAAATTAACGGAACAATACTAAACACTAATTTCCGAAAAAAAAAAATTATTTTATCGAAAACATAACATAGTGACAGATAGCTTCAAGTTTTGTCAAAAAATTCGTATAACGGTACTTTACTTATGGACTGTTTTTTTTTGAAAATTTATTATTTCACAGCTATTACTGGGTCGATTTTATTCGAAATCAATATCTACACAATGTTGGACATATGCAAATTCATGGCATACAACCATAAAAAAAGAAAAAAACCCTACAAATTCTCTACCAACAAGGTCTTATTAAATTTGTTCCTACAAGCAAATATTTACTAAAGTTAATAATTATTAGACCATAATACATAAAAATTACTTTATACGAACAAATTAAAACACCTTTTTGTAGAGAAATTCGTTGTCTTTAATTTTTCTGTAAGCATTTTTGTCATGGGGTCACTACACAGGATTTTTCAATAAGGATATAACTATTTTGTATTTAAATAAAGCACAAAATAATTGAGATATCGGGCTAAAATTTATTTCAGATGTAGTACACATGTTAAATTTAAATATGAAATTCGATCTCGTTCATATAAATACCTCGAGCAAGTTTGCAGCGATCGATTCTTTGGAGTCAATTTTCCACCACTTTTCCACACATATCGGCTGGAATGTTGTAAATTTCGCGTTCGATATTAATCCTGAGCTCCTCTAATATTGTCGGCTTGTTGGCGTAAACCAACGACTTAACGTAACCCCATAAAAAGAAATCCATCGGCGTTAAATCGCATGAGCGAGCTGCTCATTCGACCGGACCATTTCTCGAGATTGCACGATTACCAAACTTCACCTTCAATAGATCAATTGTTTGACCAGTTGTGTGGCATGTGGCGCCATCTTGTTGTCCATCTAATTCTGGCCAGAAATAGTCCTCCAACATGGGACGATAGCGAACTCCATTGACCGTAACTTGGCGATCATTTTCATCGACGGACAAATATGATCCAATCACACCTCCGGCATGAAATCCACACCACACGGTCACTTTTTGTGGATGCAATGGATCTTGAAGCAAATGTGGGTTTGTCGCTGTCAAATAACGCATATTTTGCTTATGGACAATGCCATTAAGCCAAAATGAGCTTCATCGCTGAAGATGATTTTTCGATTCGAAAATTGGAGTAAGCGCACTTAAAGTTGCGACCACTGACTAAGAATTTCGGTAGTAATTTTTAATAATTTCCAAACGTTGCTTGTTCGTGAACTTCTAAACCTTGACTGACGTTTTGCCATTGACAGATCATAGAAAAAGTTTAAGGGTGCGTTTGTATTAAAATACAAAATTGTTATGTCCCTATTGAAAAACCCTTTATAAAGAAAAATTTTCCAAGTTGAGTTATTATATTTATTTTTATTCCAAGTTGAGTTATTAAAAGTTGGCAGCTATTACATCATTATGCATATTTATTTCACTATTTTAAAATTCCGAGCGTTATACTAATCCATCCATTATTAATCCAATAAATCATTTGGCTAACCGTTTTCGAAAGTGTTTTTTTTTTGTTCCGCATTTTGAATATCTTTTTTCCGCGTTCTCGATTAAATAATCAATTAATCATGTCAACAGATGGCATCTATTGCTATCAGATATCCTTCGGCTTTCGGCAGAAAAAGATGACTAGTTTGGTAATTTAATTGGAAGCTATATTTATTGAAATTACTCTGAATTAACATTTAACGGGAAATGTCAAAATGGTGATCAATTTTGTTATGAGATTCGAAAGAAAGAAAGAACACTATAATATAGGTACTCGTACATTCTATTTTATCCAAAGAACACGTAATGGAACAGACATTTGTACTGGGGTAGCATTCTTGAATGGATGGTTCGTCACGTCATTTTTATTATGTTTTTAGTAGATTTACAGCCAGGTAGTAGACAGGGACCCACCCCTTATAATCCGGAGCGATGCTACCACATTTTGCTGTACGCTTTGAGAAGTAGCCGTTTACATTTCGGAGCTTAATAGATGGGCCTCTACTATAGGCATCCTGGGGCGCTGGGTTATATGTTCGCCCATGTTGAAAGAAGGTTCATAGATACAGGGTGAGTTTTTTAAAAAAAAGTTTACTTCATTTTTTTTTTATTCTGGTATCTTTGAATGGCGTTAAACTTCCCTTTTATTTTCACGAGATTTTGATCAAACTTAGCATTACTGTAAGAGAGAAACTCAAAAAAGTGGGTCTCTCAATTTTGCCTATCTGTCTGTATGTGCGCTGAACGGCAGCCTTGATGGTTTTCCTTCACACTTTATATCCGGGGCCTGTGGGGTCACAATTTGAGGTAAAATTGGAATTTTCATTTTCACCCTAAATATTGTTTAAATTTTGTACCAAGTTTTTGGAAAAAATGTCATGTATTTGGTTATTTCTCGAATATGAATCAAACGATTTTGTTGAAATCGACATCTAAGCAATATTTAATATTTTCAAGGACACGTCATACCAAATTCTAGAAAATTGTTAATTTTTTTTTAACACATCTTTGGAAAAAAAATATATATATTGATTGTCCATGTATGTGATTGGTTTTAAGGATATGAGGCAAACTTAATTTTTTTTAGTATGAAAAGGAGTACCTACCTTGAAATTGCCTGGGTGTACAACCAGAAAAAAGCATTAATATTTTGTAAGCGTTTACGAGATATCGAAGAATGAAACACTCCGATCGCATATCTTATTGCAATAGATGAACCAAGTGGCAGCAAAGCAATTTTGATTTGTACACCGTTGCATCCCTGAAAGACGCTGTAAACATTGTTTATTCTAAAGAAACGGTTGACTCTTGGAGTATTACAGAAAACCTCAGCTCCTGTACTAAACTAAAATTACAACCAGATATCTGTTCTGTTTTGGAAAGTTATGCGCCTAATCTTTTGTTTACCATTTGGCTTCAAGACTGCTTTAATGCTGTTTTTTTTTCGAAAGTTGTACGTAAGATAGATACTGGATAAGCTAAAAAAAATCGAAATGACTGAGAACCGGAGAACCTCGAGAAAATACATAAAACATTAATAAAATTGGAATTTCGTTCTACTTTCAGTATGTTGCTTTTGCCTAACGATACTCAGTACAACGACGATAAAGGCTGAAGGAACCTTCGAAGATGCTGAGCTTGTAAATGAATTCATTACAATGAGGTGAGTTTCCCTTTTTGTCTTTCTAACATGACCTACAGAGTTAGAATTCCTTTTTTTTTTAGTTTTAGCTCAAGTCATCCCTATGATTTAAGACACACAATTCCGGGAGAGCCTGACATAGATTATCCCATCTACAGTGCGGTCCCGAAAACCAATTTCGATTGCAATGGCCGTCATGAAGGTTTGTTTTGGCTCTTCATGAAAGAAAAAAAACTCACTATAACCTTGTTTTCTAGGTTATTATGCTGATATAGAGACCAGATGCCAAGTGTTTCGAATTTGTGCTAACACCGACCTGATAGGAAGAGGTACCTAATCTCGAAGTTTCCAAATCGGCCGCCAAATGATTGCTATATAATTTTTTTGCTTTTAGGTTTTGCATTTCTCTGCCCAAACGGAACTCTGTTCAGTCAAAAGAACTTTGTCTGTGACTGGTACAGAAATGTTGACTGCAGCGACAGTGAACGATACTATAGTAAAAACGATGGCAATCGAATAGGTACAAAAAAAGAAATCATGGAAACCGTCCGACAAATGATGGAACATCCGATGAAAACCATTACCATTGCCTTAAATCGTGGCAAGCCAATAACGCCGCAGCCCATAACATACTCCAAAACAGGAATTAGTACAACAAAAGATCCGAAAATCTATCGAACAACCTCTACTTCAATAAGGAATTCACCCACTCAACAGGTCATCGACAGAAGACAACCTATAACACTGCACCAAGTTGAGACGACTACTGGACTTTCACAACCCTACCCACAGAATCAACCAAATGGAGGATTAGAAGTTCTCGATTCCTCACCTGCTGAAGGAGTCAAATCTACCCAAACGTCTTACACAACTGTAGTTCCACATTCGTATCGCTTTACCACGCCAACTCCAGTTTCACTAGCAACAATAGATAATCGCAATAGTCCCTTACCATCCCAAGAAACTCCATTGGAAGCTATTTCACCCATCTCTGGCACCTTATCATTTACCACCGCAAGCAGTGCTGATGAGAGAGATGTCTATGTCTCGAATCTCGGAGAGTTATCAACTGATCCAGGAGCAAACTTCGATCCGCAATCAGCTCGAATCATCGCTGAACCAACCTCGAGCTCAACTGAGTTTCAAGCCACCAGTGAGTCAGAATCTTTGAGTGCCAATAAGATGAATTTCGCCGAAAAAGTGAATGCTGGTCTCAATGGATTACAAGTTGTGAACCGAAATGAAATTATTGCACCGGAATATGTGCAGAATATTCTGCACCAGAATGTAGCCATTCCGGGAAGGCAGATTCAACCACCGTCTTATGAATTTGCTTCGAATATTAACAGTTTGCTGGATGAGGTTGCCTACGAGGCAGAATTAGAGGGACAGAACTCTATGCAAGTGCAGCTGCGAACACCTTCCGATGGTGTTGATGTATCGACTAGGCGACCCTTCCGATTCTTAAGTCGTGGATTTTCTTACGAGAATACGAGGCAAGATGGTCCATATGTCTATGGTCCGCCGACGTCACCGAGAAATACATTGTCTAGAATGCAGGTATGTAGGTGGTTGGTCTGAAAGAAGACATTTTCATATTTCCTTAACTTTCTTGTTTTCTAAATATCCCCGAACATTATTGTTTTTACTATTGCATGTGAATTCTTGCTTTCCTTTCAGCTTACATTACTTTCTTATAGCCATGCGTTGACAACTTCAAATGTTTTGATGTGTGACTTTTTTAGCGGGATCAAATTGCTAGACCTTTCTTTTTATTTAGTTTAGCCCAAATCTGTTCAGAAGCGCCTGCCTACGAGTACTCGTATCATCAGCCTTATAGGAATGTAGTTGTTTAGGAAGATATCGAAGCAGACCACATTGTTGGGTCCCTTTTCGTCTCCTTTCCACGAGTCATCTTGGAAAGAATTACTCTCTGAATTTTTAATTTTTAACCACCCTCAGTGTGCATTATTAAGGTGGTATACGAGTATTTAGACCAATTGCTGATAAAATTGAACATATCGGCGATTTGAGAAGGAGTGCCAGTCATTTGATACCGTGCATTTAAAAAAGCTATGTTTTTATGTATTTAGGACTTCTTGTCTATTTCTAGTAATACTTGCAAGTCGCAAAACACAAGTAACTACTCAAAAATTACTTACCTATGTCGTTGATGGCGGTACCGTATTATGCTCAAGATTGGGTACAGTTCCTTATATCTCGGCGTTAGTAATCGTCCTCCTCAGATTGTACAGATGGAGTGGGCCCTTCGCGGTTGTATTCCATACATTCCATTTGCTCGCCGCGGGAGTTTTTGAAAACTTCAATTCTTGTGAGGTAATTTTCCATATCTTTTTGACACATTTTTGGCTGGATTGCGGCCATAACCTCACGGATGTTGGTTTTTAAGTGCTCCAAAGTTTGGAGATTGTCTACATAGACACGATCTTTAGCACAGCCCCACAAAAAATAAATCCAACTGGGTCACATCATACGATCATGGTGGCCAATTGATGTCGCCAAATCTCGAAATAAAACGGTCATGGAAATTTTTATGCAAAAGAGCGTTGTGTGGCAGGATCCAACAGGATGGGGCTATCCTGTTGGAACCACATATCGCTCACATCATTGTCTTTAATCTCAGGCCAAAAAAAGTTGTTTTCATTTGACAATAGCGCAGAGAATTCACAGTGGCGCCTTCGTCGTTTTCAAAAAAATACGGCCCGATGACGTTGTCGGTCCACAGCGCCCACTGAGACACTCACATCGGCTTTGCTTTCAATTGATCGAGCATTATTATGGACAAAACACAATTTGGCGCTCGCGAGGTCGCGCGTTTGACAGGCTTTCTACCGACTTACGATAATATTTGTCAAAACGCCCGACCTCAAAATTTGCAACACTATATGTGGCTTCAAGGCGGTCGGGCTTTGAGAGGTTAGGAATATGACAGAATTATGTTTTGTTCCCTTAAATTTCCACAGACGATTTCGCGGCAGAGAGAAGAGTAGAAATGTACTCTTTTTATTTTTATAATTTGATTAAGAAACACAAATTTAAGAAAAAACTTCGCAAACAAATGTGTATGAACAAGAAAAATTAAACACCTCTGCATACTCTAACATAATTAATTTGTGTTCAGAATACATTAATTAGCAATTAAAATTTCTTACACATTAAATACTAACAATTCGGAGTACATATACCTTGTTGCTAAAATCGAACATGTCAAAGAATAATGTCAATCAAAAAAATCTGTAAGCTGTCAAAAAGCGCGACAATAGTAGAGTGTAGCTCTACTCCGACGTCGATGTGGTGCTTACGATATTTACGATCAAAAACCGGCCAAACGTCTGAGGTCACATTTGGTGTTACCCTATAAGATCCCATTGATTCTACTCTGTCAAAGCGCGACCGCGCGAGCGCCACATTGTGTTTCTACTTTTACGATGATGCACAGGTCTTACGACATCACAAGCACTACCGATTGGTGCGAATTTGGTGATTGTGCTTCGAATTGATTGCTCTTTAAATCGCGATACACAGATATTAGATAACTGTTATTTTTGTAGTAAGATACAACAATTTTAATGCGTTGAGCTGTGATTAAACGATCCCTATTGTAAAATGACAAGACAAGAATTAACTACCTGTCACTATGGATGACAGATGGATTTAACAGATGCAATATAACAGGGATGTGAATCCCAACCTCGAAATGAATAACCCTTTATAACACCTTAATGCATTAATCCAGGCTAGAAAATAGAGGAGAGATTAAAGAGATACAAGGGAAAGATAGAGTTGACTATCTCTTAGTTTCATGGTCTCATCCCGAAATAAGACATCTCGACAAATTGAATAACAAAATCCATTATTTTCTCTTACATTTTTAATTTGTTTTAGCTTACTACTGCACTGCACTATACTTTTCTAATCTCTTCTATCTGCATACTTTCTAGCACTTGACATCCACTCAATCATACAGTAATTCATTGCTCACCACGCCATTGTTCACAACTTCAGCTCCAGTTACATCAACTGAAGCTGCTCATATTACAGTTTTCCAAACTACATCAAAACAACCTACCGTTTACTTGAATCCGAAAATGGAAACTTCTAACTTTAGCGGCAGAGCTACAAATGACTTAATTCAAGGAGATAACTTCGTTAAAGTACAAAGTGGAACAAAGATTGGCCCAGCTGATGCTTCACAAAAGGATGTAGATATTACCGTAAGATTTGGTGTTGATCCAGAGCCAGAATCAAAGTCAGAATTAGATTCCAAACCAGCTAATAAGAGAGAGCAGGCAGAAGGAGAAAAACTAGATCGAGTTAGTGACGTAAATGACTTACCTCAAGAGCTCGACGATGATGATAAGGTTAATGTAAATAAACGAGCTGAAAAGCTACTTATAGCTGGCTTTAAGCAAACAATTTTGGATAACCTAAGTGACAAGAGCAATAATGATAATCTTGAGGATACCTCTTCAATTGTTCCACTTTATAATCGGGCAATTGAGCTTCAAACTACTCCATTAACTACTACGTCTACTACTACATCAACTACTCCTTCATATACATTAACTAGTACCTCAACTACTCCACCAACACCAAAATCAACAACCCTTTCAACAACTTCATCAACTACCACAACAACTACTACACCGCCAACTACATCAACCCAATCGATTCGAAGGTATACTGTGAACAACGCACATCGGCGGCGCACTTCCAGACCCATTGCCTACACAAAAAGGCAGAATTTAGTAAGATCTTCTCTTAGAACTACCTCAACGACGACTACATCCACTACGGCAAGGTCAACTGTCAAGTTTGGATCAAGTCTGAGACCTACTACCACATCTACAACAACCACTAGGCCAACTGCTCGAAAACGACCGACTGTCAGTCGATTCGCATTTGGATCCCGCAGAAGAAGTGTCGCGCCTGCAAATTCTACCACAACAACAACCACTACTACTACAAGTGCACCAAGTAAAAAGCTTGCAATAAGAAGTTCCGACAAGGATGTCTCAGATTTAACAGCCGTTGCAAGTACATATAACGTAGCACCAAAGCGGGACTATAACTCTATTCGACAGAACTCGTATAAATACATCCAAACACAACGTCGACGTCCCACCCATAAGACCAATAGTACTGAAGCAACCACACCGAGTACAACTACAACAACTACCACCACCACGACACAACAGCCAAGGCATTCATCTTCATTACCAACACCTACTCTAGCTCCATTTTCTCATGAAGTTCTATCCTCCATATCTACCACATCTACCACGCCGGCCCCTTTACCGGCTACATATCTTTCATTTAATGATCTAACCAAAGCTATAATTGATGATTCAATTTTACAGACGTTTAGAAGGAACAAGGATAACACCGGGTCAACGCTAAGGCCACCAACTGTCGGAATTCAACCACAAGGTAAGTAAAACAATCTCTTACGCAATTTATCCTAAAATGTCCTCGTTTCAGCTCAAGTAAGGCCAGTTTCCATAACACCTTCTCCAAGAAGTCAGCAAAGACCGACACAAAGAACTGCAGTTCAATCCACTACCAGAGGATACCTTCCTCTGAAAGAGTTCATTGCCAGTAAATTTGGAGCACATTACAGCCCTTCGCCTCCAAACCTATCAACTTCAAGACCCGTTTTGTCAACTTCGGCACCTGGACAACAAGCTTACGCTCCACAATATTCAACGCAACAGTACGTTCCACAGAGTGTTGTGGCCGTAAAATCTGCTCCCGCTGTACACCATGTCGTTCAGCAGACCGTACAACAGACACCACAACAAAACATAGTTCAACAACAGCCTCAATATGTTGTTCAACAACAACAACAACAACAACAACAACAACAACAACAACAACAACAACAACAACAACAACAACAACAACAACAACAACAACAACAACAACAACAACAACAACAACAACAACAACAACAACAACAACAACAACAACAACAACAACAACAACAACAACAACAACAACAACAACAACAACAACAACAACAACAACAACAACAACAACAACAACAACAACAACAACAACAACAACAACAACAACAACAACAGCAACACCAACAACAACAACAACAGCAGCAGCAACAACAACAACAACAACAGAAGCAGCAGCAACAACAACAAGTTCCACAACAGCAGTACTATCAATTGCGTCAACAACAAATCCTTCCACTGCAACAATATGTTCAATACCAGCAGCAGGTAGTCCCAACGGTCCAACCAGTAATATACCGACCAGTGCAGGCGGTTCAATTAGTCCAACCTGTTCAACATATAGCCTATAGGTTCCCAGCTCAACAACAAGCTGCACAAAGATTCCCTATCCAGCAACAACCTCAAAGAGCCACCATCCAGCAGGGACAACAAATTCTTCAAAGGACTATACCTCCTGTCCAGCAGCAGCAACAACCACAACCGCAACTACAACAGCAACAATTCCAACGAAACCAACAAGTTCAACAACCTCAACCACAAAGATCTCTGTTACCACAACAACAACAACAAGTTCAAACTTCACAACAGAAATCACAAATTCAAATCTTCCCTTCCCAGATGACAGCTGCCCAAACTATTCCACCTCAAACGACTTCAAATACGAATGTCATTTCCCAAGTAGGCTCAATCAATGTTCGCCTGCCCACCAATCTGGCCGGTCTGATACCCAATACGAATTTACTGAGTAGCGAACCGCTCGGTAGAGCGCAAAAACGAATCGACCAACCTGATGAAAACGCTGACATTGGTCGCGACAGCAAATCTGCTTACTCAGGAGTTAGCTCATATGACGTGCCATTAAGTAGCGTTGGCCGACTGGCCAATGATATAACGCATCTGCTGCGAAGAATACGAAGACTTTGAGATTAGTATCGATTTTAAAGTAAATTAATATTAATTGCAAAAAAAAAACAAATTAATATTTAAAAAGAAAATTAATTTAATTTAATTGTAATTTGTTTAAAAGAATTTATCGAGAGTGCTATCATGTACATGTCCTTCCTGTTCATTTGTGAATTCCATTTCATTATTAGATAAGTTATTATTTGTATTATAATTCATTGAATATATTTATTGAATAAATAATTTAAAATAAAATTAGATTCATTAGGTTACTATTATTTTTCTTATTAACCGAATTAGAAATAACTTCAGGGTAAGCTTCAAAATCTCTGTTAAATAATGTGCATGACTGGATCGCACGATCTTGCAGTTTGGTATGCCATGCCAATGCTTAGACATCGATTTTCAAAAAAATCATTTCGTTAATAAGTACAGTTGTACACTTTTTTTCTAAAAAATTGGTACGCCAGTTAGTAAAGCATGTCCACCCCAACTCAAATATTAAATTTAAACAAAATCGTCGGAGTCGTTTTCGAGAAAATCGATGATCTCATCGACCCCAGATATGATGATTGGAAAAAATCCGCTCATACGTATAGATTATAGTTGGTCATACATACACACAGCCAGGCGGACAGACAGACACACAGAATTGGCGGGCCAACTTTTTCGAGTTCCTCTGCATTAGTAATAACAATTGATCAAAAGTAATACTCCAAATAAACATACATTTTGGGTTAGGTTTATGGGCCTCATTACGTGTTACGAGATGAGAGACATGACAAACTATTTTCAGGTAATGACACTTTTTTTCACTTCTATTGGTATTGTGTCAAAAAGAAAATGAAATTGTATAAATATTGCAGGAAAATGTTTGAATATTCTCTGATAAAATTATATGAAATATTGTATTATTTTTAGTTCTATGCGGTTACTTTACCAGACATAACATTTTAATTTGTTGTCTTTTTTTTTTTTTTGTGAAGTTAAATTCCATGAAAATTCGCCTTTGCCATAACGATATGGGCTATGGAAATCGTAACACATAATTGCAGTTTAGCATTTATGATAGCTAGGTAACGAGAATCGTGAAACATAATAACGCCAAACTGCCACTTTTATGACGGTTTCCAGGACATTCATGTGCAAATATCGATTATTTAAGTCAAAGGCATTAAAATGTACACTCCATGCCAAAAAAAACGCCACATTCATGCATTTTTCTAAAACCTATTGTATTTCATTGAAATTTAAATATATCAATAATATAATTTTTTATGAGATATTGTACTTCCGAACACAAGTACCTATTTGTGGCCAAACTTCCCACAAATTCGACAAAAGTGCAAGATCAGGTAGACGCTAGAAGAAAAGGGTGTAAAATAGCAATTTTGATTATACTAATATTAAGGTAGTTTTTTCCACTTTTTTTTTATTAAAAGTAATTAAGGGAAAATTGAATAACACTAATTAGTCATTATTACGGGTCATTAGTTATTTGTAGCACTGCGATGGTGTAGTGGGTAGTGTGTTCGCTTGTGACCCGAACTGTGAAGGTTCAAGCCCGGACGGAGAACAGCAACAACAGCCACCCAAGCATAACCGAGAAACGAATAAAATCCATGTTTCTCCAACCACTACACCAAAAGTTTTGCTTGGTGTGAGTCTGAGTGTTTCGGGATTTGGAAATTTCCTTAAAAAAAAAGAAAAAAGAAAGCACTGCCTTTAGCCCCTATGTCCGTTTGGACCCTTCGTGACATAGAGTTATAAAGTTTTGGATTTTCTCTGTTGCTATTTTGCTCTATGACTATTTTGAGGTCTTCAATTGTTTTAGGTGCTGACCCATAATTGACCACAAGTTCTTTATTATATTAAGGTCAGGGCTATTTCCTGACAAAACCATCAGCAATGGTTTCTTTGTATTTCCCTGGATTTACGGAACTGTCCAAAAGCAAAATACTGCTAAGACCCCAATATGTCAAACATCCTCAAACCATAACAATGTTTAACGGTGGGAAGTAAGCATTCGTCTAAATATAGCTCCTTAGCTCTCCTTCGCACTGTCTGCTTCTGTCAGGTTCAATCAAATTAAATTTGGATTCTTCAGAATATATGACTCTTTTCCAATCGTTGACGGTCCATTCCCGGTGGTCTTTGGCCCACATCAATCCTCTTTTCTTCATTACTACAGAGAGAAGCGGCTTTTTTTTTTGTAGATTTTTGAACATCTCTCGTTCAAGTCTGTTCTCAATTCATTGACAATTGCGAACCGGTTTTTAAGAGACATGCGCTCCAAAATCCTATCTTGCGGTGTTGTCGTTTTTTTGGGTCAAGTTGCTTCTCCTTACTGCCCGTCGAGCTCAATTTCTTCAAAAGCCTCACAGTACTTTCGCGACATCCCGCAACGTCTGCGATTCGCTTATTTGAAAGATGTTCGCCATGAAGAGCGAGAATACGTCCTTTATCTGCTTCGCACAAAACCATCGTAGAATTCTTAAACTATTCACAAAACAATTTGTCACGGTGTAGAGCACTAATGCGTTATCGACTCGAGTGTTTTTCCTTTTTACATCAAAAAGAATAAGCATATCACAGAAAAACTCCAATCGTACCTACATACTCATATGTGTTAAAAATATGAGAGGAACGAACCCGGACGTTATAAAATTATAAAATTTTCATAGTGCGGTGCTTTTTCTTTATGGCACAGGGTGTATAGACGTAAAAAAAGATATTTAAAATAATAAAAAAAAATAATTGAACCAAGAAAAAGAGAAAAATTCAAATCGAAATAAAAAATCCTTCGACCTGTCGCGGATGGATTGTAATCGCCCCATATTTTTTTTTTTTAGCGAAAACTTCTTTAGCCGAGGTAGAGTAAATTTTCTGGAGTATAATGAAAAAATTGCAACGCTTCGGATGTACGAAAAAGGTGTAATGAGTATTTTCATGAAATTGCTTTAACGATTTTGACCAAATTTGGCATTTTAGTTTGATTGGATGCATATTACATATGGCATATCTTAAAAACGGCTTAACCGATCTAAATCGAGATCTATAAAATGGTGTTTCCTTTTTTTTCCAAAAAAAATATATTAACACTAAGAAAAATTACCGGTTTTGAAATTTAAAAATAAGATTATGATAAGAAGTTTTTCTTTCAACGCGTAAAAATTACACGCACCATTTTTGTAATATTTGATTGGCATAGAGGACCTCGAAAGAGTGGAGTTGCCAATTCTGTCAGTCTCTCGGTATGTGTGGTCGACTGTGGTTTAAAAGGCTGAACGGATTTACTTCAAACTTCATATATGAGTTCTATGGGAATTTGCACTTTAACCCAAAAATTAAAGGCACTTAGTTTAGTTAAGTTTATTAGTATTAATTCAATACTTTACAAATCCATATTTACTATATATATACATACATACATACTAACAAATTTATTTAATTCAGTCTTTTTGCTCTCTTATGTACTTCTTTTTACAAACTCTATACATTTACTTTTATATATTCTAAAATTTTGCTCATTCTTTATATCAGTTGGTAGCGTATTATAATAAATAAACTAAAACCTTTATAAATAATTGTATTTTGGGCAGATGTTGAAGATTGATTCCGTAGTCTAAAATTATTTATATTTCGTAACTTGTACGGCTGTGCATCTCCCACACGTCTGACTTCGCTCGTTAAATACCTAGGTGCATCACCATATTTGATTTTAAAAACAGCCAATAATGTGTTGTACTCCAGTCTTTGCTTGACGTTCAGCCACCTTAGCGCGTCCAGCATAGAAGTTATTGGGGTAAATCTGTTACATCTCAGGATACTCCTCATAGCCTTGTTTTGTAGCTTTTGAAGTCTTTTTATTTGACCTTGGTTGCAGCATGAAAAAAGTATTATAGCACAAAATTCAAAGTGAGGTTTCACTATGGTGTTATAAACCGTTATAGCTGTCATGTCATCCATCTGTTTTCTGATCCTTTTGAAGAATCCAATTTTTTTTACAAATTTTCTTGCATATGTAGTCCACATGTTCAAGCATATTTAACTCCTTTTCAATAATCATTCCCAAATATTTGATACTGTTTACATTTTCAATGTGTTTACCATTTATCTCGATGTTTGTTTCGCTCTGCAGATTTATTTCCATTAATTTAGTTTTTTGCTCGCTCAGTTTCAATTTGCTCATTTTTAACCATACTTAATTTTGTTTCTGCATTCATCAGCGTCCTTCCCCTCAGCATAAATCAGCGCATCATCGGCGTATAAAAGAATCTTACAAAATATTATTGTGGGCATGTCGTTGATGTAGAGGATAAATAAAAGTGCACCTAAAATTGAACCTTGTGGCACTCCTTGTTCAACCTAAATGAAATCGGACACGCTCCTATTAATTTTTGTCCGTTGTACTCTATTTGTTAAAATGATCTAAACCATTCAAGCTCTTTATCTTGTATTCCGTACTTATATAATTTTCTCAAAAGTATTTCCTTATCAATTGTTTCCAAAGCACGTTTGAAATCCAAGAAAATTGCTATTATTTTCTTTTTCTTTCCGCCGCCCTTCCATTCGTTTACTAAGTGGTTAACCGCTGCCTCACAGCAATAATTTTTTCTGTACCCAGATTGATACATCGATAAAATATTGTTGCTTTCGAGATATGCCACCATCTCAATAATTTTCTCAATAGTTCTTAGCGTATTAATGGGTCGAAATTCTTCACTTTTGTTTGTATTTGCAACTTTTTCCACCGGTGTAACCATCGAATTCTTCCATGAGTTTGGGAACTCCCCCGTTGAGAGGGATTTATTTACTATCATGAGCACTGTCTGTCCTAAAATATCCCAATTATCAGTTATTACTTGTGGACTTATTTTTTTGAAATCCGCTTTGTTTTTTTTTTATTTTTAACAAACTTTTTCAAGGTCGTGTAGCGTTAATTCTCGGAATTTAAATTTGCTCTCTGTTTCATTTATATTATTTATGTATTCAACATCTTCAATTGATTTAACAATTTGTTTTACACTACTTACAAAATAGTCGTTAAATTTGTTTGCAATTTCGGACTCATCTCTATACTCTTTATCTTCGAAGCATACATGTTTTATTTCATTTTGTTGCTGTCCAATAACCATTTTTTTGATTATACTCCACATCTCTTTCTGTCCATTTGCACGCCTTATTCGGTTCCTTATGTAACGATTTTTTGCGTTTCGGATGCTAACTTTATATTGGTTCCTTATTCTTTTGTATTCATTCCAATTCTCGTTGCTGTTGTAGTATTTAGCTAATTCATATTTTTCAATTTTCTTAGCTTTCAGAGCTTTCAGTTCGTTAGTGTACCATCTATTTGTTTTATTATCCATTTTGATATTTTTCTTGCTAATGAATGCTCTTGCGGTATTCCTAAGACTCAAATCCATATTTTTCGCATTTTCATGCACGCTAGCTGTCATATTGTATGATGTGTCGAATTCCCTTAGTTTACACGTGAAATGATCTTTCCTATATCTGTAGACTTCTATCTTGTTCTGGTCAACGTTTTTGTTTTTTATTTGGTTTATGAATATATCAATACTTTCATGATCTGAAATCTTATTTCTAACATTGGTACAAACTGTAAGATTGTGCATGTTTGAAATTGAAACTAAATAATCAATTATACTATTTGAAGTTGCCGTAATTCTTGAATATTCTGTTATTTTCTGAGATAAACAGTTATCGTTCAGTATCCTTTTGATCTCTCGTTTATAAAGTGTATTCTTGCTCCAATCTATGAAATCTCCAGCAATCAATATGTTTGTTGGTGTTTCGGTCAGCTTCTCAATGTTTTCTTCTAGAAAATCACAAAATTCTCTTTCAGAGCTCTTTGGCGCTCTGTACACAGCTACTATGACCACTTCTATATTGTTGCGTTCACATTTGCATGCTAAAAGCCATCTTTTGTAATCGACTGATTTTTCTAACACCTTTATGACTTTCCAATTGTTTTTTATGTAGATTGTGGTACCTCCAGTATGTGTTGAGTTCGAGAAACAAGATACGTCATTATATCCTTTAAGTTTTATGTTGACTAATTTGTCTATTACTCTTTGTTCAATAAGGTGTGTTTCGGACAAAAGCATAAATTCGTACTGTTTACTGTCTGCTAATATTTCTAACTCATTGAAATTATTGCTCAAGCCCTGTATGTTGATGTAAATGCCTTTGATATTATTGAGACTTTACAAGAGACTGATTTTTAAAAAGGGCTCTAACGATTCTGTTTAAATTTTATATTTGTGTTGGGTTAGATATATGTCAATAGAAAATGTACAAAGTTTTTGTATTATATTACTTTCTTTATTAACAAAATTTTGAATTAGCGGATATGACTTAAACAATTTTGTTGAAAAGCGGCATCTAATTATTTGACTTATGCAAGGATAGGTGATACCAAGTTTTCGAAAATTGTCAAAATAAGTTTTTTGCTTTTCAGTGCATTTTTAAAGTAAAGTGCACGGCTGGGTCGCACTTACTTGCACCTGTATATGTTATTTATCTGCATAACCTCAGAATTGAAATTTGTTTTTTAAATATTCATTAATAAATGACCTTTCGTTTATCAAATATTGTTTAGATATTAATTTCGAACAAAATCGGCCATCAGTAAAGTACCGTTAATGTTGGCGTTGGAATGAAAATTCCGATATCACTTCGAATTGTGACCCCACAGACCCGAGACATGAAGTTTGAAAAAAATCCATCCAGCCGTTTAGGCTGCAGTCGTGCATGCAGACAGAATTGAAAGACCCACTTTACTGTGTTTCTCTATCATAGTAATGTCAAGTTTGATCAAGATCTCGAGATCGAACATTTTCAGGAAAAGGTAGGTATAAGTAAGAAGTTTAACGGAAACTAAAATAAACTGGTGAATCAAATTCGATTTTGGTATAGGCACAAGTTGAACTTGGCATACTTTTAGATCTCGTAGCCGAACAGGATTTTGTGCAAGAGAACTTGGCTCAGTTTTTTACATTAATGTCTTTACTTAGATGTATATACATATGCACAAGTTCATTGCTATATAGTAAGCAAAATGACAGTCTATGCCCGGTCATCCAAAGAAGCATCAGAAGTAATTCCGCGAGTCGAGCGCGCCAGATCATAAGACAAAAGCAATGCAAGGGTAACTCCACAATAATGTGCCGGACTTCATATGTAGCATCAGACGACGGGTCGTCAGGCAGTCAAGACCTCAATTCTCTGGATAATAAGTTATGGTCTGTTTTAGAGGCAATGGCTTGTTCTACTCGACACCGAAATATTGAGTCCTTGAAGCGCGCACTTATCCTTACAATGGACAATTATCCAACGGACGAGGTGCCTGCTACGATCTATGAGTGGGCAGAGCGACTCAAGATCTGCGTAACTACAAGAACACAATGGTGAACCTGAAGCGGAAGTACGTAGCGCTGTCAAAGTTGAAATACACGTACTCCCTATAGCACGAACACAATGCGAAGCTGCAGCACAAGTTGAGTCAACTTCAACTTCCGAAGGAGCTGCACTACTTTTTGACAGTTAGAAAAAAAAAACAAAAAAACGAAAATGGCAGAGCTGTCTACGGAGAAATTCATAGAATGCGATTTGTTTTTCCTCAGTCATTATCATAAAAATTATAATTATAAAATCCACAAAAAAAAAAACATTTTCACGAAACACAGTGCGATTAGCTTTCCGTTTTGACAGCTTGAGCAATCGAGCTGTGCTTCACCATTGTGTACGTGCATTCCTACTTCAGTGAGCGACTTATTTGACAGTTTGTAGTACAGCGACTTCATCTGCTGCAGCGCTTTTCCATTGTGTTCGGGCAATAAATGCAAATGGCGACCATTTTGAATAAATCGTTTAAATATTGTTTCTTGTCTGTTTTTACTTGTCTGCTTTTATTTTATCACCAAAAATGCGTGTACCAGTATTTATGAACAAATCCACGCCTGGGCAACCAGTAAATATTAAAAATGAACAAAAGACACTCGTTCAACCACAAATTTTTTGTAATTGAGTTTTCTGGTTTTTTTTAAATAATGGATGCCGCAACTCAGTAGTAAGTAAGTGATCACTAAATCAAGTCCCAGAGTTAAATTGTCTCAATAGAAAAAAATGCCCTTCGGAAACGGCATAAAATTTGAGGGTGGCCGTGGTGTAGTGGTAACATCATCGCTTGTCACGCTGTTGATTCACGGTTCAAATCCTGATGTCAAGAATCATCTATTTATTTCGCATGAAATAAATTAAAAAAAGAAGTCGATCACTAAGACAACTAACACTGGCAGTAGGGTGGTCCTATGGCTAAAATGCTACTTGATCGTGATGATGACATCAGGAGGACGGAAAAAAAATACTGTGAATCATAAGCAACGACAATAATAGCGAAAACAAAACAAAATACTCCCCAGTTATCTGGACAGCCACCCTTGGAGTTTACAGAAACTTAATACCACCTGAGTTTCAAACTACACCACTCTGTCTCTTCCTCTTTCCACAAAAACGCACGTGTTCTAATAATTAGTGTAAGGGTATTCATATCCTTTAACACGTGCATATTATAAAAAAAAAATAATAAAAATAAAACTGTAGGTCCCTCTACCTTTCGTGTGTCGAACAGCACGATAGGCTGCGAGAAAAACATTTATTTCATCTGTTCGATGGAGAAAAAAAAAAAAGAAATAAACGCTAACAGCCCAATTTTCTTCTCATTTTTTTTTATTATTAATCTGATTATATAGTAAATTATGTTCTTACAGTAACGTTTTTTTTGTTTTATTTTATTTAAAATTTTCCAATCATAATTATCATTATCGGTTCATCTATCATAGAATTTACACACTTTTGTTCAGTTTACTTTTAATTTTATTTTATTTTGTTCACTCATGTTTTAAAACTTAAAAGTACTTCTTAGTGTTCTATTGAATATGTACGTGCTGCCGTCCGTTTTAAGCGGTTTCTGAAACGACTTGAGCGTACGCGCGCTAATTAGTGCCTCACTGATAATAATACAAAATCATATAAAACTACATTAAAATATGTATGTACATAATAAACTTTAATAAATAAATATCTAATAACTTGGCGGGTGGGAGGAAATAAGGTGAATTTAAAAAAAAACAAACAAACGGAAAGAACAAAACAAAACAGTTTACATTCGATTATAACTACATACATCAAAATGTGATCGTTACGGTCATAAATGTGTTTCGTGTTCCAGGAGGGGCTATTTACATCTTTTTGTTTTTGTTTTTACTATTTAAATTAATTTTTTTTTTTTTGTTGTTTTCTATTTTGTTTTATTTTTAAGAATCAACTACCTAGTGTTAAAATGTTATTCGTTAATTTTCTTTGAATCGAAATAAGAAACTGTACAATTTTTTTTTTAAATATTCTTGTTGATAAATTTGATAACACTATTAACTTTATCTTTAAAAAAAATTAAATAAAAATTATATTTACAGTCTTAAAAAATGAATTTTGTTTTAGCATGATTATGTCTAAAATTAAAGTTTAACAAATGTTGTTTCTTTTAATTTTAAGGGAACTTAAAGCATTGTTTTGTTGAACCAGCGCCATGTGGGCGTTTGGTTTTAATTTTGTTTCCTTTCCTTCTTCGTTTTATTTGTTATACAGTAAACCTAATTTACGATTATCGTTTAAGTTTGTTAGAGTGAGAGACATAGAAAGTTAGTTTTCCGAGAAAACGCTTAGATTCACGATGATGCGTCGACTGATTCCATGTGCTTTTCGCAATAGGTCTTAAAATCGCTCTCATTGAGATCCCAAGAGGAGAGTCTCGCACAAGGTATGTGCGCTTTTTGGCCACATCCGCGCTGTAGACAACATACCATAGCACCTTTCTGTGTGCACAAGCTGCAAGTGTAAGTTGTGCTGCTCCACACTGAACTTTCTAGGCCAACTATTCGAGCACCAACTAGGAATACACCGGGTGCCCACACCGCGCAATCTTCATGCAACCACACCTCGTAACTAGTGTCAGATACTTTGGACATGCCGAAGAATCTGTCCTCTGACGATTTATCGTTGAGTATAGATGTCTGCGATTCGGAGAGTTTCTTTTTCTTTTTGTTCTGCAATTGAAAATAGGAAAATTAATGTATGGTAATGCGGTGGGGATTTAAAAATAATGTTCGTGTAGCCGACGCTGAAAACTAAAATCAGCACAAAGATTGGGGCCATACATTACAATCGAACTTGTCTAAGTCGAACAATTTTCAAATCCTCGTGAAATACGTTTATGTGAAATTTGTCTCCCTAAGTTGGAACTATCCCTAGGTCGAATTCTTTTCCTAGTTCCCAGCGATTTCGACTAAGAAAAGTTCGATTGTGTTGTCGGAAAAGTCATGGCGCATTTTTCGAACAGATGGCGTTGATTTATTTTTAGATTAGCGCGTCTATATTATTGTTATGCCATTTGACAGCTGACAGTTTAAGTTTCATTCTAAATTGAGCGGAATTAATCGTGTTTTGCAAAATTTTGCAACAAGTTAAAGATGGAAGATCAAAGTGTGCATTTTCGCCATATTTTACTTTTTTACTTCCGTAAAAGGAAGAATTCAAGTCAAGCTTGTGAAAAGTTGCGTAAAGTTTACAGTGGCGATGCTCCACAGAAACGTCAGTGTCAACGATGCTTCTAAAAATTCGGCTCGGGTGATTTTAATCTCAAAAACGCTCCTCGGCCAGGAGGGCCCATAGAGGTTGATGACGACCAAATAAAGGCATCGATCGAGTCAAACTCACGTTATACGACACGAAAGTTTGCAGAAACATTAAGCATCCTTCATTCAAGCATTCATGACCACCTGAAGAAGCTGGGATGCGTAAGCAAGTAAGCAAGCTCGATATTTAGGTTGCTCATGAACTCAATGAGGTCTATTTGACGATGCGTATAAACATCAGCGATATGATCATTAAACTTGAGGAAAACGATCCTTTTTTGAAGCGACTGATAACTGGTGATAAGAAATGAATGATCGCAACGTGATAAAGCGACTCAAACGAGATTGAAAGCAAACATTCATCAGAGAAAGGTTATGCTGTCAGTGTGGTGGGATTTTAAAGGTATCGTTTTTTCAGCTCCTACCAAGGAATCAAACAGTCAATTCTAATGTTTACTGCCTGTAGTTGGACAGTTTGAATGAAACCATCATCCAGAAACGTCCAGAGCTTGTTAATCGTAAAGAAGTTGTGTTCCATCACGACAATGCGAGACCACACACAAGTTTGGCCACCCGCCAAAAGTTATTGGAGTATGAAGGGGATGTCTTGTCACATCCACCATACTCACCTGACCTTGCGCCATCGGACTTCTATTTGTTTAGTTCTCTTCAAAACTGCTTGCGTGAATAAATTTTCAATTCAGATGAGGCCGTAAATAAGCACCTTTTTCAGTTTTTCGCCGATAAAGACAGGTCCTTCTATGAACGAGGTATTATGTAACTTACTGAAAGATGGTAAAAGGTCATCGAACAAAAGGGGCAATATATGATCTTTGAAAAACAGAAAAATGCGTCATGACTTTTCCGAAAACCCAATATTGTTTGCAATCCAATTTCAACATCGTTCTTTCAGAACGGCTTCACCGATGTGAATACAATTCATTTTATCCTTTATAGCACAGGATAGTTAGGTTTTCAGATTTTCTCTAGCAGGGGGAAGTTTGTTAGAGATATTTAGACGCATCTTCCATACTGCTGGACATTTGAAGGACTATGCCAAATTAAACCTTTCTGAAAGAGAATAACGATATTTCACATCAAACAAATAATGGTTTGAGTTAGGGTCGATGTGGTCGTTAGAAATGCATGGGTGTGATAACATTCGGACAACATCCACGGCTTTGACAGGTTTGTCAGAGCAAATGTCCACAAATTCTTGAGAATGGAAGACCCTTGCCGTTATTTGTCTAGCTTTCAAGTGGTCTGTCAGATAAGGACATTGTCAACAGTGTTACCGAACACTATAATAAGCGATTTAGTGAGGTACAACTCAAGACGAAAAGTTACTTGGAGTCCAGGGTGGATCGGGCGCAGAATACTCCTTCAATGCACTCAATAATCGATTGTTCCAAGGTGATAACATTGCTTCGAACGGTGTTATGTTTAAAAAATTAGCAATTGCAAAGCACGGCCCGAGTATTTGCATCCGATTACCAGTCGCAAAAATCCCAATGGCAGCAACAAAAATGGTACGAGCCCCTCGTCAACTCTACGAGCAAATGTGGTGATAACTGCTGCTTCAGGGGCGTTTAAAGCTGAAATGTTTAAAGTCGGATGAGACGTGCTGGTAAGAAGCTTAAGGTTTTTAAACATCGAAATGTGCGGTGAATGACCTGTTTAAGTCTCAGTTTATATTGCCGAAGAAAACTGTGTTCACCGACAACTAGCATATGTGTACATGTATGTATCTTAGAGCCTTAGGTATAAAGAGAAATAAATATTTTGGCGCTAACAGTCTATACAGGACCAGGCCTAGCTTCTTGCAGCCAATCGTACTGTGCACGGACGAATGGTTGGGACCTACAATTTTATGCCGAGAAACATCTCATGACAATTTTACACTCGGATGTTTGTCAGACGATCGCGAGAGGTGAGAACATGAGAAAATTTATTTTTTTTCTTTTTGTGTTTTCCTGGATACGAACCTTGAATTTTCCGCTCAGTGATCGCGCACTTATCTACTGAGTCACGGCGCCCATAAAGAGAAATACCAAAGAGAAAACACAAAAAAGAGTAAAGGACAAAGCACATGCAAATAAATTATACTGACAGAATCCAAAGAGAGAAGTCGATAGGCAGAGTTTACCAAAATTAGTAAAGAGGGAACAAAATTAGTAAAGAGAGACGCAACAAGTCGACTGTGAGCAGGTTACTAAAAAAACTGAAAAAAGGGACAGGAGGGATTCGCAAGACACCTAAGGCGGATGATCGACCGACTCAATAAGGAACTGATTTTCACAGCGGTACAAAAAGAACACAGTTTGTGTAGCCAAGTGGAACTGAAATTGGTGTGCATACAGTCCGTTGAAGGCTTAAAAAATTTGGTCTAATGGCTCGTCGCCCTGCAAAAAAACCCAAGATGATGAAATCTCGAAATCTAACTTTGGCAAAATAATACGAAAAGTGGACAGAAATTGATTGGAGAAAAATCATATTATCCGATGCGAGCAAATTCAGCATATACAGATCATATGGAATTCAGTACGTCCGGTGAAGAACTGAAGAGCTATTAAATAAAAATTGCCTTCGGAGAACGGGGAATTATCCGGCCGACCAAATGATATGGGGGTGTTTTTTTTGGCTATGAAATTTGAGATTTATGCTTCGTTAAAGGAACTGTGAAAAGCAAAGGAAATCTCAAGAATTGAGCATAGAAAAGTGCCTAATAGTCTGAAAAACAAGGAGGGACGATTTTTGTTAAATACGAGGAAAAAATTAGAACACTGGAAAGCAGACATCGAAGACAGAATCCCAGATGAATGGTTGAAATCAACATTTGTCACGCTATCAAAAAAGAATAAAGCGACAAACTGTTCTGATCACAGAAGAATAAGTTTGATGATTCGTACATTGAAGATCTTCTTGAAGATAATTCACAGAAGGATTTACAATAAGCTCGAAGAAGGTGTAAGCGACTCTCAATTCGGATTCAGAAATGGATTTGGAATACGTGAAGCATTATTTGCGTTCAATATTATAATTCAACGAAGTTTAGAGATGAACAAAAATGTCTTTGTATGTTTCGTCGATTATGTGAAAAAGCATTTGATAAAGTGGAAATTTTAAGAAACAAATGCATAGACAGGAATGATGTCAGAATTATTGAGAATCTCTACTGGAACCAAAAAGCGAAAATACCAATACAGAATGAAGAGTCGAAAGAAATAGAGATTCACAGAGGAGTCAGACAAGGCTGCATTTTATCACCGCTTCTCTTTAATATGTATTCAGAAGAAATCTTCAAAAACTTAGCTGTAGACCCAGATGGAGCTGTAGACCCAGAAATTAATGGAGTCTTACTCAACAACATCAGATACGCAGATGACGCGGTAATAATGGCAAGTAGCACAAATGAATTAAACATTATAATGAACAAACTTAGCGTGGAAAGTAACAAGTACGGGTTAAAAATAAATGCAGGTGCATGAATATTATGAATATTATGAATTAAAAATAAACAACGTTGAAGTAGAAAGAGTGAACACCATTAAATACTTGGGAACAATAATAAATAACAATGCAAACCCCGACAAAGAAATTCAATGTAAAATTGAGCAAGCTAGAGCAGCATTCTACAAAGTAAGGAAAATAATGACAAGTAGAGAAATAAATCTAAATCTAAAAGTAAGATTTGTCAAATGCTACATCTGGTCGGTTCTATTATATGGAGCAGAAACATGGACATTAAAAAGAGCAGCGATAAGGAAAATAGAAGCCTTCGAAATGAGGGTGTATAGGAGAGTCCTACGGATCTCGTGGGTTGACAGAATTACTAACGTAGAAGTCTTTTTAAGACGAGTACGAAGAAAAAGAGATATAATGCTGACAATCAAGAAAAGAGAACTCGAATACTTAGGACACATTATGCGAAACAACAAATACCAGCTTCACCAACTAATTTGACAAGGAAAGATCGAAGGAAGTAGGAGCGTCGGAGGACCGAGGTCGACATGGTTATCAAACTTAAGAAAATGGCTCAATCTTTGAACGGTAGATTTATTTAGAGGAGTGAGTGTCAGAAATAAATAAACACTTGCATCGATGATTTCCAACATCCGGAACGGAGAGGAACCATAAGAAGCAGAAAGGTCGGAAGTATACAAAAACTTTTTAAAAAATCATTTGATACCGTCAATGGAAATGCATTTCTCAGAGGCCGGCGATATAATTATTCAAGACGACTCTGCTTCGTTCCATCGTTCCAAATGAAGTGCTTGAAGAAGTTTGGTGCAAAGATATATCAGGGAAACATCTTTATTCACAGTGGATTCAATGCCAAAACGAATTAATGGTGTCGTAAAAAATAAAGGGGGAGCTACAAAGTACTAGTATGCCATCAAAATGAATGAATACAAATGTTCTTGCATATGAAATCCACAGGTTCTATGGCCTAAAGTAATGAATAAATTCTCAATTCTCTACTGCAAAAGGGATGCTGTTTTTTTCTACAGTTTATTGTAAATCCCAATTTGTTTGGTTTCTGTACCTGCAACAAATAGTTCTATGTGTAGTTTTATTGGCCACAAGTTGGTAAACAATTATTTTTGTTCATGGTACGAAGAATTAAAAAGATGTGGGTCTTCTTTTGTGTTGCAATTTTCATACTCGCTACTGTATGCTGTGAAGACAAGAACGCAAAAGCGCAACCTTACAGCATTAAGGTTGATAGTTCATATACAAATCAAGAACACAAATACTCCACTATTCTCGAACTAAGCGCGAAAAGATGGATATAGAGAATTTTGTGTTCTTCAAGTTATTAAGTAAAAAAAACTTTTATTACCCTTAATTAGACCCAGCGTCGTACAACTACGTACCTAGGTACATATTTACCCTTATTCCCATAATCGAGTCACCCGTAAAATAAGATAACACCTACTAAATGTTATTTCACTTCAAGTAACACCTTGAACTACTTTGGAAATACATACAAGATTGGTCTTACACAAAGTAAGGTAAGACTCTGTCACTTCGACTATGGGGATAAGGTTGATTATTAACCTGACTTAAAATGAAATAGAATTCGCTACTACTCACATTTACATTGGATGTATTTGAATGCGCCGATGATGGCACAACTGGCAGCGAGTATGGCGTCTTCTGAAACATTTCACTCTTCTTTCTTCGGCTGACAAATTCGTTGTCCACATCGTCTTTTCCCGCCGATACGAACTCCTCGCACTTGGTTGTTATAATGTATGGACCAAACAAATCGCCTAATCCAAATTTATGCGGTCCCTTCTTACAAAAGACACACATCCATGTGGCATCCGCGGTGTCTGCATCGTATTTATTGCCCAATGTGCTCATATGAATGCCACGAAGTTTACTCCGATCCACGTGTGTATATGAGCCTTTCTTAAGTTTGCTCACCTTCTCCGAATCATCTTCGGCTATTGGTGCGTTTATGACATTTATTGTACCATCTGGTTTCACCAGAACATATGGACCTTTATATTTTGATTCTGATGCTACTAGTGACGGATCTTCAACTTTAGTTATTAAGGATTTGGAACTATTACCTCCTCCTCCGCTACCGCCGCTACAACCACCACTACTACCACCACCTTTTGACTTATTGCCATGTGCAACTGATGTCTTACTTGTGGCAGCTGCCGGTGCTGTCACTCTACCTTTGTTTTTCTTGTTCGATTGTTTCTTTGTTAGGCGTGCCTTCTTTTTGACCGGACCTGGCTCACATTTCGGAGTGGAATGTAGACGTTTTTGTGAGGCATTGGAAGTGGAAGCAATCGAACTTAACGGCTTATGTTCGGAATCTTCATCGTCGTCTTTAATTTTGATTGTTGGCAATGCTAATGCGAGACTCAAATCCGTTGCGACTTCACTGTTTGCTGTGTCATCAGCTGGTGCAGCGTTTTCAGTTTGCGGTTCATCCTCAATCCCTGCAAACATTTCTTCTAGTTTGTATTCCACCTGAAAAAATTGAAATAATACACGTCACTTCTATAAAGACTAAAAAGTTTCATTAAAACTAAAGTGATCTCTAAGCAGATCGTTTACCTCTTCAAAAGTACTCTTTACATTGTCTGCTTTGCTATCTGGTGATGGTTTCTTCTCCTCAACGTTCTCCTTTTCTCCTTCATCTCCTCCTATTACAGGTGGCGGCGGTGGTGGTGGTGGTGGTGGTGGTGGAGGTGGTGATGGCATTGATTTGTGACTAGTCTCATTCGGTGAAGACGGCCCGGACGTTTCAAATATGCTTTTCAAATCATTTGGCTTACTAGTAGTATCGACGGAAAGCGATTCAATAACTTCAACTGAATTTCGACGGTCGTCTTGCTGGGCATGCACAGGAGACTTATCCCTATCGTCCTCGTCATCGTTTAGCACAATAGGACTTGATGGGTCTTTTTTATTATTACTACTATTGCTGCAGCTACTCGCCGGATCTTCGGAGTTCATTGCGCAATTGTTGGTACTACTCTTCGCAATCATTTCCGCTATTTTATCTATTGTCTCCACATCGTCTGAATCGCTTCTGTGCGTTTGGCTGTTGTTCGCCATCTCTGACTGGTGCAGATTCTCATCGCTCTCCGTACTGGAACGAATATCGATTATTTCATCAGTAGTCGTCTGTTGTTTCTCTGGTACCGGTGATGGAGATCGAGGGACTGGTGCTGTTTTTGATTCTTCTTGGACTCGACAATCACTATGGGAAGTATTCTCTTGCTGCTGTTGCAGCGCTGAATCAAGTTCTGGTTGCAATGAAAGCGATCCGTTGCTATTCGAAACTTCAACGACTGAAGGAAGTGGCGGAGGTGTCTGTTTCTTTGCTTGTTCGCCTAACGATATATTTTCGTCTGTTTCACTGTCGTGCGACATACGAACAGTTTTGTTTGGCTTTCGCTTTCGACGCGTTCGTGATCCACTCGAATCAACTGAATCTTCATTGGAAGTCACATTGGCTGGAGAGTCATTTGTCGACAGACTGTTACAGGAATTCTCTGTCACAGTTGTGGTTGTCAGATCGGTACCACATTTCGGTGGTAAGCAGCTGCCACTGGTGGTAGATTCTGTGAGCATATGATTGAGAGGTGCGTTGAAATTGGTCAGGTGAGTGAGGCGGTTATTTTCAGGAGAGCTTGGTCCATTGGTGCTGCAGGAGTACTGCTGTTGGTGTTGCTGCAGCTGGTGTTGCAGCTGTTGTTGTTGGCTTGGAGGTGGTGAAACTGAAATTTGAAAATTGTCATTAGTGCTACTAAAATAGGAAAGTGTTTTGTCTTACTTTTCTTAGGCGAGCTTGGAATCAATTTATTCGATAAATTTGTATACGTACACTCCTTAACCAGCTCTACTGGTTTTGTTAAATTCGTTTGAATCTGAAATCGAAAGAAGGGAGCATTGTTAATTCCTTTTAAATCTATTTTACAATAATTAAGGGTGGTGAACGGAGATAATACATGAACAACGATAACAACACCCAGTCGCTCTTATATTGGCGCAACTGGTAAATAGTAAAGCTTCACATTTCCTATCGTTTCCATTATCGTTAAATACATATCAGTGAGACATTGCAATTGCCTCATCGTTGTGTGTACTTTCACTTTTCTTTCTATTTTGTTGTTCAATGTTGCACGTTGCAGGTACGTTATTACGAAGTGAAACTTCAGTTTGACGAAGGCAATTGAAGAAGCATATGGACGAGCAGAAACTTAGGAAAAAGAAAAACAAATAAAGACCTAAAAATGTTGTACAATGCTGCAAGTAAAAAACGCATGGGTACCCTGTACATAAAAAAGACAATTAAACACAATTTTATGTGGCAACATTCTTAGTTCAAACAAAGAGAAAGACTTAACAATCACCACGCATACTTTTAACGCAGTTTAAGAGGCTGCGCCTTTTTTGTTTTATAATCTTCTTTCAGAAAAGTCGAACCTGTAACGCTGCCTGTTGGTTATACTCTTGAATAGCTGGAGATTAAAAAATTCTGGAAGATGTCTCCTAAATTTCAAAGTTTACTTACCCTGTAGCAGAAGGAATTAATAGGACCCTTGTCAGATGGACATAAAGATGATGGGCACTGGCGGCTTGCCTATTAGAAGGCTTAATTGTCACATTTCTAGAGATCATTTCATTGAGGTCCATAGAATATCTGCCGTAGTAGTAGAAAAGGCACAGATCTACTACCAACCTTCAATGACCAACGGTTAGAAATTGGATTTTAGTGCGGGATTATCAATTAAGCGAACTGTTTATCTCTGTATGTTATCAAGTAGATAAAGTGAATGTTTTGTGGCCGAGGTCCATACGCAAGAACAATACTCAAGCCAACTTCTAAAGATCTTGCTGTTTGTTGACTCTAATAGGTAGTTGATATAGAGTAGAAACGGTGTTGGTGAATGTATCGAACCCTGTGGCACACCAGTGTTTACAGCTAAGGTGTCCGAAGACACACCATCGACGACAACTTGAATTGATTGGTCCTGAAGAAAATTGTCCACACAGCCACAGTGCAGTTCTGGTAGTCCGTAGGAGACTAATTTGCTTAATAGGGCTCTATGCTAAATTAGATCGAACGCTTTTGAGGCTTTTTGAGTGGATCTCAATAGTTAAGGTTCATAGGTGGGTTGCATAACTGCTGGCCTCTCCAGATATTTGCTTATTACAGTATTGACTCTCCATCACTTTGGATAGTAAAAACCGCAACGCTGTGGAACGATAGTTTTGCGGCAAACAGTTCTTTCCATTTTTTGTATATCGATTGAATGTGGGCAAGGCCAGGAGCTGGATGCCATGCCAAAACCAATAAAATATGACACCCTGCGCTTATCCCATTAGCACCCCGGCACTGACTGGACCAACGTGGCAGAGATCTTCAGTCATCACAGTTTCACTTAGTAATTTATCATCCCATTCATTTCTCTCATTTAAATAAAGAATCCATTTATAAAATGTGGAAAGCTAAGCGGAAATACATAGACTGTTCTCTCTTCTCAATAAAAATGTGCAAATTTTTCTTTTTTTCTCTCTCTGGGCCTTTTGTGTTATGGCGCCAGTCACCTGAGGAAAACCGAAGTCTATGCAGACTGGCTAGAAATGACTGAAAGGATCCTAAGACGTAAAGGCAGTCAAACTTTTGAGTCTTTCGTGAACAAATTAAAAGGTAGTGCTTCATCCAGGGCTCAGTACTCTCTCCGTCCTTTTTTTATATCAATGACCTCCTTTCTGTTAATCGTAGTCTGATTTATTCCTTCGCGGATCCCAGCCCTTTTGACTTCACTTATTCGCTAACGACAGCACGACTAGGGCCCCAAATCGTAGAGCCTTAGCGTCAGCGAATGTCTACCGAACTTGGTATGGTCTCCGCATTGTTCTGCCCATACCATGAGAATTGAGACAGTCCAGCGCAAATTCATTCGCTTCGCCTTACGCGGTCTCTCTTGGGCTGGATCGTCTAAGACTGATTAATCTTCAGTCATCGGAAAAAACGTCGTGATCATAACATTGATTGCATTGCCCCGCATTACTTCAAGCTATTTTTTCTAAATGCCAATCCCCGCAACCTCCGGTCTGTTCCTCTATTCCGTATACCTCTCATCGCACTAACTATGGTTACAACGAAGCATTATCAAGAATGCTGCGCAAATTAAATAACGCGGCATACATTTTTGATTTCAACAAAAATAAATTCGTACTCCGTAATGCCCTAACCATAGTCTCCCCCTAGCTTTAAAGTCTTTGTCCTTTCTACTTTTAAGTTTAGATTAAGTTATGCATGTACTAAGCTAAATAAATGCCGGTAGAGCAGGTGCCAACAAATTGAAAACTCAACTGCAACATTGATGCAATCATCAATTGGGGTGCGAAAAATCGAATTGCGTTGAACGCGTCAAAAACCTAATTATGTCTCCTGACTGCTGAATCGGGATACTAACGTGGTCAAACTTGGAATGTTGAGGAATCTAATGGTTTGTCAATACTTGGCATGCACACATATACGAGTACATATGCATGTCAGTCCAAACCTTCAGTGGAACCCACGATTAATTAATCGATGATCTGTATGTATGTATGCAGCCAAATCTCTTCGCTCGTACACTGCGGGAATGTTGTGCTTAGCGGTCGTGTTTCAGATACAATACATAGTTTTGTACCGCCCGTCCATCTGTTTAATCGTTTACACATGTAGCCCATCCTGCACATGCACGTTCTTTAGACCCTGGTTTCGCACGCACCTATCGTAGGAGATCGTGTTTTAGCAATTCAACACGAATGTGCGAGAAAATGCTTCCTCAGTATTTTTAGAAACCTATAATATGCAAAGGTTTCAAATTACCGCGTATCGTTAATCTGTCCACTCTTTAACTCTTCTCTACGTAGGGCGTTCGATAATTCCGCACAATATAGAAAACATTGTTTTTTTTTTTGGCAAAAATCAATTTTATTTTCAACATAATCTCTTTTTAACTCGATACACTTAGCCGAGAGATGCTCCAACTTTTTTAAGCCGTCCGAGTAATAAGACTTGTCGAACTCTGCATAATTGGCCTCTGTTGCGTCGATGACCTATTCATTTGATTCGAATCTCTTACCCCCAAGCAATTTCTTAATGTTTGGAAAGAGAAAATAATCGCAAGGGGCTAAATCTGGAGAATATGGTGGATGGGGATGCAATCCGTTCTGCTTCGAAGTGGTCATCCGTGTCCGTTTTTTGGTCCAGAATTTCCAGGGCTTTCTCATTTCCATATAATTGTGCACCCGATCACTTGATACAGCCTCAGTAATCTCACGCATTTTAATTCTCCAATCGTTCACCACCATACCATGAATTTGACCAACCATTTCTGGTGTGGTGACCACAATTGGGCATCCAGGACGCTCAGTGTGCTTTATGCTCATATCCCCTCATCGAAAATTTCGCAACCATTTGTAATTCATTCAAGTGCCGACGCAGAGTCCCAGTAATGTTTATCCAATTTTGCTTTGGTTTCCGCAGCTCTTTTCTTCTTCAAATAATAATGTTTTTGGCACTACACGGAATTCTCCATGTTTGCAAAAAATACAAGAAGTTGCCTGCTTTCAATGGCTGTCAAACACAAACCAAATGATATACATATCTGTCTAATATTTTATATGTTATGGTTTGAAGAATGTTACCACATAAAACAATCGTCAATTTGCCACCTGTCGAGATTATATGGAATTATCGAACGACTTTCGTATACCTTTTCCTTTCACTCCATCACTGGATTTTAGGATCTTTAAAGTGTAGGATTTTTTTTTTTTTTAAAGTAATGCAATTGGTTTGATCTCACAAAACAAAGTCAAAATTTTGTCTCTAATTCCACGATTGTACTCGAATTAAATTTTGCGGTACGGTGTTATCAATTCTATGATGTATATTGTATTCTTGCCCGCCCTATATTCTGATCAAGACGTACGTTACTTTGGCGCTACAATCCGGGGTGGATCAAGGTTTCAATCAACATTCCTCTTCAGCTAGCTCTGTCCTTAGGCAGTTGCCTACAGCTTCGTACGCCAAGTTGGTTAAAGTCCCTTTCCAACTGTGAACTCCACCTTAGACGAGACAGATGTTACGTGCGTAAATTTTCTAGCCATACCTCGGATGGTTCATATGACCTGAGGATTGAGATTAATTACAGTAGAAGCTTCTGTAAGGCATGCCCATTACACGTGGCTAGTATCAAAAATGCTTCAAACACTAATAACGTCATCATATCGTGCAGGTTTCTATCGTGACTGTCTATATATATGCACCAGACATGCTGTTCTAATGTAATCAATGCCCATGCTCACGTCGCACTCCAACCGTAACTTTCTTTTAAAACAAATTACTGGAACTTTCTCTGTACGTATTATAAAATTCAAGCGTAACTCTATGATAAGAACAAAAAAAAAAAAAAAAATATTATGTACTCATAGTAAACTTACATCATTTTCACAGCTCCTGTTAGTCATCTTCGCGTAGTCATCATTTATTCGATCTGTATCTCTAATATATAGACCGCATGCTTGTTGCTGCTGTTGCATGTCCACATCGTTTCCATTTGTATTCATGTACTTGGCTAGCGGTGGCGGCGGAGCCGAACTCATTGATTGCGTATGGTGAACATTGGAGTTTGTCGATAAATTATGACTGAAAATTAAATACAATTCATTCATGAACACTTGACTGTGACGAAATAATTATTTAACCATAAATGCTAATGGTAACGCACTTACATGGGAAAATTATTTTGTGAATGGGAGGGTGGTGGCGGCGGTGGTGGTGGTTTGTGACCAAACTCTGGTGGCGCTGAGGCTGGTAGACCTTTTGTTAGCGGGGAACTACTATTCCGATTCGATTGCAATGACAAATCCATCGAATCAAATGGGGAGGGACCTCTGACGAATGACGGCAGCAAAGAATTCAACTGTTCTACCTTAAATTTTTTTTTTTTTTTTGTGTGAAAAAGAAAAATATATTTCATTAGATTTGTATTGGCAATAGATAGTGGATTAGTTTAGTATCTATGAACACACATTCAGAGTAAAACGCGAACAGAAGCGATCAGGCAGCGGCGATCATGCTTAGATTATTTGGAATTAGTCAGCGCAAATTTTGACAAAGTGCCGCTCATAAATGGTTCCAAAAATTAACAGAAGCTCTTTGTAGGATTATTGAATGCTAATAACAGAACTGTTGTGTTCTTGTAACTAAATCATGCAAAATTAAAATTAAAATCAAAAATATTATGCAAACAACATCTATTGGACACAAAGTACTACAGAAAAAAAAAAAAAAAAAAGTAATAAGATTGTGGGTGGTGCAGGCGGGGTGGCAAATGCAATTATTACATAAAAATATTTTGTTTTAATTTTTATTTGTTTTACGTTTTTATGGTTAGCCGATATGAAATTGTAAAGGGACTCCGGCGGCGTTGGAGTATGCCAAGCTAATGGTGAACGAACCATCGGCCTTTCATTAGACATGTGTGCCAATTGTGGTTGCCTTGGAATGTAAGACGGTATCTATAAACGGATATTTTATTTGTTTATTATTATTTACAAGAAATTATTATTTTTTTTTTTAATTCTTTCAAACAAATGGACAAGTTAAAGGATTTTATGTTAAACAATCTTAAATGATGGTTGGATGATGGATTCGATGATTTACCTGAAGTGGATTCCATGATGAATTCTGTGGTTGACTCAAGTGACCATGTGGATTGTTTCCAGACATAGTAGGGTCTGGTTTGTTGAGCTTTTCTATTCAGAATGAGGAATGATCTAGACTGCTGTAACGTTCATAAAGGTTTATATGAACGACTGTAGCTCTTATGTTTTTAGGATCTGAAAAGAGAAGAAAACAATGGTTAAGCTCTTATTTTAATAAAAATTGATTTTTTTATAATTTTTTATCAATGCGGGCGAGACGCAACTTGGTTGAAGTTGGGCTACACAGAAGAATGAAGTTTACATTGGACAGCTACGTTTGGGGTAGCGCATCACTTATCAGTTCCCACTCGTCTGCAGTAAAAACAATACAATCGTCAAACTCACCAGGATACCAACACTACCTACAAATGCTAACGACCAGTGGATTTGGTTTAAAAGGGGTACTAGTCAAGAATTATATTAGGCATCACCCCGCCATACATAACGAGAACAAGATTCTGGATAGGAAATACTAGGTGGGGTGAAAAGTAACCTCCAGTAACCATTTTTTTAAATGTTTTTTTTATTTTATTCAATATAGTCCCCTTTTAGCTTGATATACTTATTCCAGCGATTTTCCAACTTCTTGATCCCGTCCGAAAAGTAATTTTCCGGAAAGTCTGCAAAATACTCTCCGTGGCGTCGATGATTTCCTCGCGTGAGCTGAATTTTTTATTGATGAGCCATCTTTTGAGGTTTGGGAAGAGATAATAGTCCGAGGGAGCCAAATCGGGCAAATACGGTGGATGCGACAGCAATTGGAGCCGTAAGTCATTGATTTTAGCCGTCGTTGCAATGCTCTTGTGCGCCGGCGCATTGTCTTGCAAAAACAAAATTTTTTTTCGCTTCATGTGAGGCCGTTTTGCAGCGATTTCGGCCTTCAATCGCTCCAATAATGCACAGTAATACTCGCTGTTGATGGTTTTTCCTTTTTCGAGGTAGTCCACGAAGAGTATGCTATGACAATCCCAAAAAACCGACGCCATAACCTTTCCGACCCATTGAGCCTCCCTCGGCCGCTTCGGAGCACTAGTGCCGGCTTCGGTCCATTGCCGGGCACTCATTCTGTTCTCTGGTGTGTAATAGTGGATCCAGGTTTCATCAACAGTTACCAATCGACGCCAAAAGTCAGCCCGATTCCGCATCAGCAAGTCCAAACACACTTTCGAAGTGTTCTCGCGTTCGTGTTTTTGGTCAGGAGTGAGCATGCGCGGCACCCAGCGGCAGGACAACTTTTTCATATGCAGAATATTGCCCAAAATATGACGTGTGCGCTCAGTACTAATCTTTGTGGTATCTGCTAGCTCGAGCACCTTCACTTTCCGGTCAGCCAACATCATTTCATGTATTTTTTTGGCATTCTCCTCTGTAACCGCATCGGAGGGCCTGCCGCTGCGGACTTGATCGGTAGTGGAGTTGCGGCCACCACGAAACTCTCGAAACCAATATTTGACGGTGTAATCTGACGGAGCATTAGCCCCATAATATTTATCCAACTTTTCTTTTGTTTCCTTCGCCGTTTTGCCTCTCAAAAAATAATGTTTTATGAGAGAACGAAAATCGTTTTTGTCCATACTCAACATGATGCCAAACACGTCAACAACAAAACTAGACAGTATCGCACTGAAATTTGGCATGTCTGCCTAAATATGAATGGACTTCAAGGCACCATAACCTTTTTTGCAGTAGCAGCGCATTCTGGCGGTCAAGGAGGTTACTTTTCACCCCACCTAGTAAAAGAATCCCGTGGTCAGAACGACATCCAGAGATTTTATAAAAAAAAAAGAGGGAAAGCTACTAACATCTGAGTTTTAGACCGGATGAAAGGTATCACGAATAGAGACCCTAATTACAATTACGCAGGAAAAGGCAGACTTTCAGAAGTTACTTAATAGGAGTCAGATAAATCAAACTAAAACTCAGTATATGACTCGCCCGCTTAAAATAGGAACGGTTGACGCCTCTATTAAAAAGCTGATGAAAAACCTCTATATGCTTAGCATTGATCTCAAGAAAGCAAAACAGTTTGACAGATGTTTGTGAGCTTTTCCAAAAGTTCACCTAAAAATGTTAGAAAAGCACGATAAAAGACACCCTAAGCGCATCTATCCAGTATGGACAAAAATACTGTTATACACAATTATTGCTATAAAACAAAGACCTCAAAAGATAAGTCAATAAAACTTTCAGTATTTATTTATACATGTATTCCGAATACAAAAATGTAAACTTTATTGAAGTGACTTCGTCTGGCTTCGGTCAGAGCTTGCTTTAAGAATTTCATGTTAGGGAGTCTTTTGTGGCACACAATTGCCTTTAAGACAGTCAGCAATTTGTGATCCAGTGGATTAAGGTCTGGGATGGTGAAAGGCCATTCATTGGGTATCAATGAAAGAGGATACATTTCTCTGGGGCCAGGTATAGGTAGTTTTAGCCTTAAGGGCTGGCGCAGGATCTTGCTGGAATGGTCTTAATTTTTTGGATAGGGTATCGTTTAGAGGTTTCACAAAGTACATTTTTGCCGATCTTTCGACGCCTTTTTCGCAAAAATTCAGGTCAATGACCCCGTTATAAGAGACACCTCAGCACACCATCACTGCCGCTTGGGGAACCCTTGGGACCAGCTCGAATGCTTCCCTAGGTGGCCGTGAAAAGACTCTATCATTTCGATTATTGAATTTTTTCTGTAGAACTGCAGTGTATTCCACAAAGAGTCGTTCTAATTTTTGGACTCGATTCTTGCAAACGCCACAGTCAGCAATTCAATTTTTCAGTATGGCGTTTGAAGGCCCCCAGCCTCAAATCTGTCTTGATATGCGACTCATTGATTTTTGCGATCTCACAAGCCAGTGTTTTCTGCTTCAGGAGACGGTCTAATCTATAGTGAAAGCTTTAGAAAATTTGAAAATTTTTTATAAAAAAACATTGCAACAAATGTTATGTCAATCTCTGGGTACGCCCAACTTTTAGTCGCGCAGTGGATGAAAGAAATGTAGTAACAATTTTTTTTGTCTATACTAGGTAATAGGCGCACAATTTGGCGTAGTTGTGCAGAACCTACAATTATTGACATAATAAACACGGGTAGAAATTTTGTTCACGCTTTTTTAGGTCACTTCAGCAGACTTTCAGCGAATAGGGTTGCGCTAATTAAAGAATTCCGAGTCTTTAAGCGGAAAATCATGTTGCATTTTACAAAACGAAGCGTTTTATTTAGGCTTCTATAAACCTGCCCTAAGAAATTCCCTAGGCGACAAAACATACGACATGCAAATGGGTTATGGCATCTTAGAATTAGTGCCTTACAACATGAACAAAATATAACACATCACTTAATTTTATTTCGCAAGTATTATTAGTGATCAGCTAAATAATTAAACGACCAGCAAAATATGCAAACAAAAAAAGATACAATCACTCCCAAGAAAATCTTCTTCCAATCAGCAAAATGTATTTTTTTTTTTTGAAAAGCTGAAAATAATTTTTTGATGCAAAGCAAAATCTGCAGGAAAAGTATAATATTTTCTGAAATTCGAAATCGCTCAATTTTTTTTCGTGTAGCATTGTTTCTGCTGATCAAATAATTAATTATTTTTCTTGTTAAATCATTTACTTTTTCCGCTGATTTTGTTTTTCCTGATATCAAAAAACTATTAAATTGCTGATCGAATAATTTTATTTTGCTGGTCAAAAAAATATAGCCACTTTATGTTATTATCAAATATCATCAAAATGTCTTTGACGGTTCTCAAGCGATACGAGGGTGGGTCAATAAGTCCCTGAAAAGTAATATAAGGAACACTCTTTTCGGTATAAAAACATTTTATTGTTCAACATAGTCTCCTTTTAGCTCTATACACTTCATCCAATTCTTGATGCCTTCCAAATAATACGATTTCTTGAGCCCCTCAAAATAAGCGTTTGTTTCAGCGATGACCTCTTCATTCGACCCAAATCTCTTACCTCCGAGCCATTTCTTCATGTTTGGAAACAAGAAATAGTCACAGGGGGCTAAATCTGGGTAATACTCGTATGCTGGATGAGGGAGGAGTTCGTAGCCTAACTCATGCAATTTTGCCATTGCGACTGCGGACTTGTGCGCCGGTGCGTTGTCCTGGTGAAAAAGAACTTTTTTCTTCGCCAAATGCGGCCGTTTATGCTTCAAATCGACTTGGAATCGATCCAGCAGATCTGCGTAATATGCGCCGGTGATCGTTTTACCCTTTTCAAGGTAATCGATGTGAATAACACCGCGCACATCCCAAAAAACTGTCGCCATGACCTTGTTTGCTGACAAAACCGCCTTGGCCTTCTTTAGCTTCGATTCACCAGGAGAAGTCCATTGTTTTGACTGTTCCTTGGTTCCTGGTGTGTTGTGGTGAATCCAGGTTTCATCCATGGTTACGAAACGACGCAAAAACTCAGCCGAATTTTTCTGGAACATCGCCAAACACAACTTTGAAGTTGTCAAAGGAATGCGTTTGTTGTTGATTGTGAGCAAACACGGCACCCATCTTGTGGAAAGCTTTTTCATGTCCAAATATTAATGTAAAATCGAAATCACTGAACCATGTGATAAGCCTGTGGCCTCTTCAAGCTCTCGCACTTTCACTCGCCGATCGTCCATTATCAAACCATGGACTTTGTCGACCATTTCTGGTGTGGTGACCTCAATTGGGCGACCAGAACGTTTGGCGTCACTTGTGCTTGAACGACCGCACCGAAATTGAGTAAACCAGTGGTGAATGGTTCCAATCGATGGTGAAGAGTCCCTATAATATTTGTCAAGCTTTTGTTAGGTTTGCGTGATAGTTTTTTCTCGCAAAAAATAGTATTTAATGAGCACTCAAAATTCACTTTTTTCCATTTTAACGAAAATGCAGTAGGCGTCTATATAAAATGGCTGCCACAACAAAACTATTTGACAGATCTGTCTGAAAATTTGGGTGCGTTCTTTTGAAAGATGATTCTTGACAAAAAAAAAATTGAATTTAAGGTGACGACACAATTTGCGTTAATTTTCAGGGACTTATTGACCCACCCTCGTATCTAGACAGACGGGGAACCGTGCTTTTTTTTGACCTGATCTTTCTAAATACGATCATTGCTTTCTCTTTGGGTTGACACAAATGTCACAATTTTTTTTTAGCAGGATTACTTTTTAAGGGCCAAACTGTGCGGAGAAAAATTAAGGGCCTCGACCGCCCCACCTAAATCGTAGAACAACTTATAATTTTTTCTAATACTTAAAATCATGAGGCACGAAAGAAAAGTATGGATATATGCGATTCATTTCCGAATGTAAATTCTACAGAAAACCACTGAAAAATCGAAATTTCTTAAACTCCGGTTTTCATTTTTAAGAAACACAAAACTGAAGACATGGCCCCCCTCTAAATCTTGGAATAAATAATGATTTTTCTCCAATTTCTGAAATTGCACTTCTTCTACAATAACTCGAAAAATTTCATTTTTGAGTTAATGGCTTCTCCAGGTTCAAATATATGTACATTCGTGCAAAGTGGCGATCCTTTAATTACAAAACTTGTGCCTAGCACAGGGTCTTTCGAGCGATTGCTTTCTTAAGGAGTCAATGTTATTCGAGTTGTGACGATATTGTAGCCGGCATGAAGAATTAGAGATAGCTTGGCACAAAAATCGAAGTATAATATGTGGTTTATTTTGATTACAACTTGCAATTTAAGCCTAAAACCAAAATAGTACGAAAATCGACTACGAATTTTGACCTTTTTTGCTATAAGAATATTAAGCTGGGATCGAATTACCGCATCAGTTATCGAGCAGCACGTGACTGATAAATGTTGATTTGTTATGACCGCTTAAGAGTATCGAGTATCGAAATTTGGCATTCTGTCATCAGTGACCGTGTATTTATTTATTCGATATGGTTCCTGCTGACGAGCTGAGGTGCAGTTGGGAGAAAATATTTAAGAATATCTTTGTTTATTGTTGTTTTGGTTTTTTTTTAAATTTATTGCTTAAAATTTATTTCAGGTCGAATCTAAGTTAATTCTCTACAAAAGGAGATTTGGCAAATTTTATGAGATGGAACCGCGGTTGAGATGCATCCTCTAAAATGTATCTTCTCCATTATAAATCGCAGTGCGCAGTCTTGTAAAGAGAAGGGATCGCTTTTATCTCTTAAACGTCTTCGCGCAATACGCTCATAGCGATCATCCTCTGAATCAGAAGATGGAAAATAAAGTAAATTTTCCATTTTCAATTGAAGACGATAAATACAAATTTTTCCTTACACAAAAATAAATACTTTTGACATTTGTCAGCCATCTCATTTCAATGTAGCAGAATTGTACTAGTACAATTTTCAAAATGCACTCGATACGTGACCATTCTTATGTGATCATCCCAATGTAGTTACTCGATCACTGGACAGGGTATGGATTTCAGTCACTCGTTAACTGATGTCGGAATTCGACCCCTGGTCTCAAATCTTTCCTGTCGACCACATTCTGCTTTGCATTTTGTACAAAAAGTTCGCGAAAATGTGAATGCAAATTATGCGATTATCGTCATAAAACCGGAGTTTGTGGCTGAAATAGTTCCAGGAAAAGGTCGAAAAAAATGATTAAGCACGCGTATGGAAAGGGAAATCAAAAGAATGGTAGTCTGATCCTAAGTTAAGTGCTCTAAAAATAGCTGCTGACATCAACGCAAATCATGGAATATCAGTCAACCCTCAAAGAATTCGTATTTTTTTGCATACGAAGGGATATAATGGTCGTACGGCAAGAAAGAAATCTTATATTTCCAAGGCAAACATTACAAAACGTTTGAACAATGCAAATATGTACGTCACGAAGCCAGATGATTTTTGGAAAAATGTGGTAATCGTTGACGAGAGCAAGTTTAATGTCTTTGGGTCGGACGGCCGAAAATTCGTATGGCGAAAAGTCAACACAGTATTGCAGTTAAAAAAATTGCAGCCATCAGTGAAACTTGGGGGCGGAAATCTTATGGTCTGGCGAGCTACAAGAGCAAATGGAGTGGGAAATTTAGTTTTTGTCGAGACAACAATGGACAAGCACACAAGTATTTACAGATCTTGAAAGAGAATCTAAAAGGCATTGCTTCCAAAATTGGCTTACGTCACGACTTCATGTTAGTGCAGGTTAACGACCCTAAGCATTCCTCAAGGTTGGTAAAAGAGTGCCTTCTCTACAATGTTAAATCACAATTTCCTCATCCTCTCCAATCTCCGGACCTATGTAAATCCTCTTGGACACCTTTGGGATATGTTAGAAAAAATGGTCAGAGAATCTCAGATAACCAGTAAAAATCGCCTCAAAGCAGTTATCTTAGAAGAATGGAACAAAATTTGCCCGGAAGTCACATCAAAAGTCCTTTCTATGAAGAATCGTCTAAAGAATGTAATAAAAACGAAAATATACCACACTCGGTACTAAATATTTAATAAACTTAAGTTTAAGATCAGTTTACGTGCAATTTTTTGATGTATACGACCCAAACGCAAAATAGTTGGTCTACTTAGCTTTTACCACCAAAATTCTTTCCCATGCTGAAATTAATTGGTTGGTAGCAGTCATTTATAATAAAGTATATGTAAAACAGTAATAAAGTATTTATTCTAAGAAAAATTAGAGCAAAAGAAACAAAATAAAGGGAACTGAAACAAAGATAAGAGCATAATAGTTAGTCTACTCTCTTTTGGATGCATAATAGTTGATCTAGTACTATTTTAATAGTGATCTGTTAAACCGTTACGAACAAATTGAGAGAAATAATTTTTGTTATTGGATGAGCATTTTGTTTATGCAAAGTTGGTAACAGGTTTTGGTCAAACTGGAGCGTTGCATATCACGAGATCTTAGGCAGTCGATAATTAAGGTATTGCAAACGGGATTATCCAGCTATAAAATTGCCACGATAAGCAGTGGAAAATATAATCACAAAATACAAAGGAAGCCGGTTAAGACTCTTCAGGACTTAAAAAACAAAGTAACTACTCGTAATATTTGGCAATCATTTACTGCTGAAGATTGTGAAAAATTAGTAGATAGTAATTCAGAAAAAAAAAGGTGACGTTACAGAGTGGTAAAATTACCAACAGATTACATTACCCCCAAAATGACAATTCCCCTCAAGAAGAGAATGGCAAGATGGACAGGTGGTCAAGGATTTTGATCCAACAATCTACACAGACGGTTGAAAGATGGACTGTGGAGTGGGTGCGGGTGTGTTTTCTGAATCCTTGAAAATCTCAAAATCATATAGACTTCCGGATACCGCCAGTGTTTTCGGAAAAGGCGGAAAGTGAGCTAGCCTCGCTAGATGGTCAATTCAGGATAACCCTGATTTGGGTTCCAGGGCATAGTAACATTTATGGAAACGAACAAGACGGACGGACTGGCTAGGCAAGGCTCAGCACTTCACTGTTCACTCGGAGAACCAATTCACGTTCCGCTGGGAGCAGTCAAGGCAAAAATCTCCTCAATCATCCTTAGAAAAGCCAACCTCAGAACAACAAACTGTGTCATATCTAGAAAGATGTGGCCAAACCACAACAAGACAAAGACAGACGACTTCCAAAACAGAATGAGTAAAGACATCGCCAGAATAACAGCGATCACCACGGGACACGGGCCGATAGGAGACCACACAGCCAGCTAAGGTATCCCACATAATACACACCCACCCACTATATATGCGCTGCCTGGCTCTAGCTAGGGCCAGACTATGAGCATTAGACAAACCCTTTCTCAATTCACTCGAGGAAATCTCGGTGAAAACTAATAACTTTCTAAAATTCCACAGATTGGATTTAGAGACTTCTCATCAACACACCTTAATAGCCAGGTTACATGAGTTGTGATATTAAAATGGCACCTAGTGCTAATTGGGTTATTTTTACAGAATCGCCACACCAACCTACTTCCCTACCCTGCCCGCTACTGTTTTAATTTTCGCAGCTGTACATACAGTGGTGATCAGAGAATTAGCGCATTATGTTCCTATTCACTTTCTATCACGTTAAATCATTGCACAGCAATTATACCTGAATACTTTTCGTAATTTTCCAAAATAGGCCATATCACCCTATGTACACTGGAAAAGTACCGTTACAAATTCTTGTTGATCATTTTCTTATGGCGGCACTTTGTTCGATCGGTGTAGTTAATGTGCTCAGGCAAATAAACATTAACATGAAAAATAAAGGAAAAACTGTAACTCATTGCAAATGATGTGGAACGTTGAAGAAAATTAGTGACAACAACATAAGAGTATACTGGAAAACAATATGAATCCTTTTGCTAACGAAAATTTGCCATTAAATTGGATTTTCATGCATGATAATGATCCTAAACAAACTTCTCGCTTGTGAAACAGTAGATTAGTGATCGTGAAATAAATGTTTTACCATGGCCTGCAGAGTCCCGACCTTAATCCAAGAGTACCAGATTGGATTAATAAAACCCAAGATCTTAGCGGAACTCTGGGCAGCTGCTGGAGATGAATGGAACTCCATTCCTACCCACCGATGCAAATCCTTAGTTGAAAGTCTTCCCGAAGATTAGAGACAGTTATAAGGCAAAACGGATTTCCTACAAAGTATTCATTAAATTTAGATTTCGAACGTTTTGTATGTCTTTTTTTTATCAAGTGTAAGCTTTGAAGAAAAACTGGGCCGATAAAACTTTCCCCTACTAGCTCTAGCGGGGAAATGTGGAGGGAATATAGCAAAGACATTCTCCCTACCAAGAATAATAGAATACAAGATTAGGCATTGCGCATGTCCGCCATGTTTTTTTTTTGTTTTTCTGACAGCTGTTTTTTTTATTTTCTTATTTTTCTGTGACATTTACAACAAAAACAAATAGCTGTCAAATCGCGGGTCCCCTGTGACGCCAACGTGCGATTTTTTTATACCTAACTGCGCAATCTTGTATTCTCTCATTCTTGCTCATTACAAGTCTTATACTACGTTTATATTGAAGCCAGGTTTAACCCTGCTTAAGATTCATATAAACGCAGATCGAGTTGAAATGGGATTGACTCAACTCGACTCAGCTAACAGAGCTGGATCGAGTTAGAAAAATGCATTTCTCTGTGTGTGTGTGATTTCAGATAACGAATCTAACCCAACATAACACTAACACAATTAAAAGCAGAATGTCTGCTATACTTATCTGTCAGTTCAACCACGTTTGAATTTTTCAACCTTTCGACTCGGTGTGTAGAAATACTCAGATCGAAATCTCAACTCGATCCCAACTCGATCCCTCGATTCTGCATATAAACGTGGTATTAGTTAGATAAGAACAAAAGAAAAACGTCATCTGTCAATACATTCCATTAGCGATGGGGCCTTCGAAAACAATCGATATTTAAAAAAAAAAAACGATCGTTTAATATCGATAATTATGAATACATCCAGCAAATGCTAAAAATTATTTATTTCTCAATTAAATTCTTTTAGCATTAGTCTACCACTAACTAATCTTTCTATTACAGATCAATACAATTTGATTAAAATCCATTTTACACTGTTCTTTGATATTTCAATGTCTTCGATGGAATGAAAAATCGAAGATCGATGGTGGAAAAATGTTGACGATATAATCATTCCATAATTGGAACAAATACAGGGTGCGGCATCTTTTATGTCGGTATGTAAACATTGAATAATTTTAAGATATATCAACCGATTTACTTGAGTAGACATGTTTTTGAAACGTCAATTCAGTACAATTTTAACCATGAATCGCTTCATACCGAAACAACGCGCCTTAATAGTGACGCTGTACATTGAAAATAGTCGTTCAGTTGTGTTAACTCAACGTGCATATCGTCGAAAATATCGTGGCCAACAAGCACCGTCCGACAACACTATGCGTCGTTTGGTAGTAGTAAAAAGACCTCCCCGAAAGTCTATTTTTATTTCGAGGTTGTCTTCTGCTACCACCGTGGATGACATAATAAATTACGTAAAATCTAAAATTAACCTGCCGGGACCGCTCATCAAATGTGTCAAGTACAGCTTTAAGGAGCCTCGGGAAATTAGCTCATTTTAGCTGTTTACACCAGATGTCTATTTTAATCTACTTCTGTCTAATGATTTTTGGCCTGATGGGACATTGATACACGAATTTATTCCTCGGATCAGAAATACTCCACCGTTGATGACACCTGTACCAGCTACCACTACGCCGCATCCAAAAAACGATAGAGTACAACTCAATCACAAACCTCTTCACTTCATTCTACTCCATGCTCTCCTCCGAAAACATTTCATTTGTACTATCAAAATTCTGGCGGACTTCGTACTAAAATGGAACAAGTGTTTTTTTTTTCTTCTTCGGCTCAGTATGACATTATCGTTCTCACTGAGACTTGGCTGAAAATGAATCATCGAAGTGCTGAAATGTTTAATTCTCAACAATACGCCGTTTTCTGCAAAGATCGCTGTTACGAAATGTTGGACTGTGAGAGGGGAGGTGGCGTAATGATCGCCGTGCGTTCTTCATTGCCATGTACTCAAGTCTGTATACCGTCATCAACTGCTAGATTAGATATTGACCAATTAATACTTAATGTAAAATTCAGTAGTGTATTTGAAGTTTATTTAGTCGTTAGTTATATTCCACCAAGAAGTTCTTATGAACTATATAAGGCTCACACTGAAAATGTTTCTTCCATTCTTACAACTTTAAAAGATAATCAGCACTTTATTTTAATTGGAGATTTTAATTTACCTAATATAAAATGGACATATGATTCGGATGAATCTCGGCTAATACCTTATAACGTAAACCTAGACTATGAATATGAAGTTGTTGATATTCTTGCCCAATTCGATCTTAAGCAAATTAATCATTTTACTAATGCATTTAATAATGTACTTGACCTTGCCTTCGTTGATCCTGAATTGAGCGTAAATATCAGCAACTCCATGTTTCCCCTTTTTCCTAATTCGATCTTTCATGTTTCTTTTAGTTTGCATTTCGAATTTTATCAATATTTCAGACCGGCAGTTTCCGGTTCCAATTTTAAATATAATTATATATATATAAACTCCTAAGGTAAAACCAATTACTAGCTTTAAACCAATTTGATATAACAAAAGACTTATAAATTTAAACAACAGAAAAAATAAAATATACAAGCAACTTCGCAAAACAAATAATAAAAATAATAATGCAGATCTTTATAAGCAATACCGGTTGCTGCAGAAACAGTTTGAGGTTTTAAATAAATTTCTATACAAAAAATATATTTTTTCCGTGGAATCCAACTTAAAAGTCAATAGTAAGAGTTTTTGGACCTTCATCAATACTAAAAAACAATCTAATGGCATACCTAACTGCATGCACCATGAAGGTGTAACATCCTCTGATCTTTCAACTATACGTAATTTGTTTGCAAAACATTTTCAAGCGATCTTTTATATTGCCTATTCATAAGTCTGGTTCTAGGCAAAAAATATGTAATTATCGCCCTATCTGCAAAATTTCAACTATTCCCAAGCTGTTTGAGAAGTTAATTTCTTGGCAAAATCACACCTATTTTAAAAGCAGTTATTTCCCCTTACCAACATGGCTTTGTTTCTGGAAGGTCTACTTGCACAAATCTTTCAATTTGTTGCAATTATGTTTTAAATGGCCTAGAGAAGGGTTTGCAATATGATGTTATTTACACAGACTTTTCTAAGGCATTTGATAGAGTGAATCATGATATCCTTCTAATAAAATTAGAGAGTATTGGATTACATTCTAACTTCCTAAAATGGATCAACTCCTACTTAAGAGATCGTATACAGTATGTTCGCATAAATGACGTACTTTCTGGACCAGTTTATGCATATTCAGGAGTTCCACAGGGTAGTCATCTTGGCCCACTGCTCTTTCTTTTATTCATTAACGATATTCCTGAAATCATCTCAAATTCACATTGTCTAATGTATGCCGATGACTTAAACATTTTTCGCTGCATAAAGACTGAGCAAGATTGCATTCAGCTACAGGATGATCTTGAAAGATTATCAATCTGGTGCAGTGATAACTTTTTACTCTTAAACATCTCGAAATGCCAAAGTCTGAGTTACTATCGCAAATTCTCTTCAATCCAGTAGATTTATAAGATTTGCAATATGCCATTAGCAGCCATATCTTCAAAAAAAGACCTCGGTGTAATTTTTGACCATAAACTTAACTTCATGAATCACATAGACTTTTTAATTGCTAGAGGTAACTTAATGTTGGGCTTTGTTCTACGTAATTCGAAAGATTTCTCTGACCCACATACCCTAAAATGCCTCTTTTTTGCCTTTGTAAGATCTACTCTTGAGTACTGCTGTGTAGTCTGGAATCCATTTTATGAGATTCACTCTGTTAGGATTGAGAAGATATAAAAACCATTTACGAGAGTTGTTATGCGGAGACTCCGTTGGAACATAAATATGCCTTCCTATGAAACTAGATTGAAGTTGTTTGGAATTCTGCCTCTTTATTTTCGAAGAAAATATTTTTCAATTATGTTTATTCGTGATTTGGTTAATTGTCATATCGATTGCCCCTATCTTTTGTCCCTAGTTGGGTTCTATGCTCCTACACGTATTCTTAGAAATCGTTTTTTATTTCATGTTCCTTTTCATAGAGTTAATTATGCTTTTAATGAGCCTTATCTAGGTGCTTAAGAGAAGCAAACACTGTGTGCGATTTAATTGAATTTGATCTTAATAGAAATAAATTTAAAAGTATCTTAATTCGAGCTTTAAATAACTTTGGTGGAAATCAATAGGTATCTATCTTTATATTAAATAATCACTTGAGTACAATTTCAATGTAACTCTGTTTGATGAAATAAATAAATAAAACGAATTTTGTTGAGCACGGGACAGTGGGAGATCGTCGACATACCGTTTATCAACGCCCAGGACGTTCGAATGAACTGACTGAAGCGGTAAGAGAGAGTGTTCGCGAAAACCTACATGTGTTGTATCGTCACCGCGCTCAGAATTTTAGCGTCAGTGGGACCACCTTGCGGCGCATTTTGAAGGATGATTTGAATTAGTTTCCGTATAAAGTGCAATTGACTCAAAGAATATTGCCGGCAGACCGTCCACGTCGCTTGGAATACAGCAAATTTTGATGACCGACGAAGCCCATCTTGCACTCTCCGGAGCGGTTAACAAACAAAATTGCCGCATTTGTGTAACGGAGAATCCATACGAGATCCATGAAACACCATTGCATGACACAAAAAGTTACTGTTTGGGCCGGCGTTTGTGCCGAAACCATCATTGGGCCATTTTTCTTCAGAGAAGGCGAAACAGTCGGTGGGAATCGATATCGGTCGATGTTGGCTCATTACGTCTGCCCACAAATGTGTGAAAAAGGTCTGAACGGTTACTGGTTTCAACAAGACGGTGCGCCATGCCACACTGCAAATTAAACAATGCAGTTTCTGCAACGAAAATTCCCTGGACGTGTGCTGTCAAAAAATGGAGACATTGACTGGCCACCCAGATCTCCAGATTTGACCACTCCGGGCTTCTTTTTGTGGGGTTATTTGAATAGCAAAGTATACGCCAGCAAGCCTCAGACCATTGACCAGCTCAAGGCAAACATTCGTGCCGAAATCATCGCAATACCGCCCGATATGCTCGAAAAAGAGATGGAAAACGCAGCAAAAAGGGCACATTTTGCTTTGGTCAATAGAGGCGGCCACTTGATTGATGTTGTATTCAAAAACTAGTCCAAATAAATTGTAAAGGACCAAATTAAAGAAAAATACCTCATATATGGAAATCGAATTTTTTTTTTTTTTTTTTTAAGTTATTCAATATTCACATACCGACATAAAATATGGCGCACCCTGTAGATGCTCTGAATTGTTGGTAACTAAAGCCAACGACATACATTATTCTAGACACTAACTATTTGGTCATCGCAGATTTCTCGAATCGATGCAAAAGTAGTTAATTTTTTACATTGACTGTATTTTAATCAACAAAATTCTGTCTGACATTTTAGTAAGTTGTAGAAAATGTCGAAAACAGTTACTTACGAAGAAATCGTTATTTCGCTTCGGAATTTTATTCTAAAACTAGTTTTTAATTTTAATTGTTTTTACACATTAACGGAAACAATTCTTAGTCAATTTGGAGTTCAGTAGATTAGGTCTTGACAAAATGTTAGTATCTAAATATAGTGAGTTTCTAGTGCATCAGTTAGGTTGTGTTTATGGCGATGCCATTCGCTGCTAGCGATCAATTACATGCGTACATATGGAGGTGTTTATTGCGCAGCGATTTAGCGAAAAGCGAACTGAGCGACTGCAATCGACTGCGAGTGACGAAGAAATGCAATCAAAATATTTTGAATCAGTTTACCGAATCGCTCATTCGACATGGACACATTTATTGAACTTGTGCGTGAAAAGCAGTATTTGTGGAATCTTCGGCAATCTGATTACTACAATAAAACATTAATACAAAATTCTTGGACGGAAGTGGAAAAAAATGTGGTTTGCAGAGTAAGTAAAGAAATGATTGCAAAAGATTATTTACTACCTAGTCTACGAGTAGTCATAAATATTGATACTATTTTTATTGCAAGCATTTTAAATAAAGTATTAGTTGCACTCTTTTTATGTTAACTGTTATTTTACCCGTTGCTTTTATGCTTTTTTGTCGCAGAAAAGATTTTTGACTTTAGTCGTTTACAATCATAGAATGGGGTGACATCGAAAATCGTGTCGTTGTAATCGGCTTATACAAGTGTAATATGGCAAAAGGTGATATCTTTAGGACCTTGCGACCGCTTGGAATCACTTGCTGTATTGTTTATCGTACTATTAAATTATTCGAGGATGCTGGTGGAGTACGTGATCGTCAAAGATCCGGCCGTCCATGCACTGTTCGAATCAGATGCAAACCACTGAGAAAGCAGAAGATCTTGTCGCGGGAAATGAACATTTCGCAAAAATCCATGTCTCGCATCATCAAAGAAGACTTGGGACTTAGTGCCTACAAAAGACACACTGGACACCTGCTAACAGTCGCATTGAAGCAAAAACGTAAGCAAAAATCAATCAATCTCTTATACGGTACGCTAAAAATAATCACAGACAAATTCTGTTCAGCAACGAGAAAAATTTGACCGTCGAAGAAACTTTTAATAAACAAAATGATCAAGTGTATGCTCGGACATCAAAAGAAGCTTCAGAACTTTTCCCAAGGGTTGGAAGATGCCACCACCCTCAAATGTAATGGTATGGTGGGGAGTGAGCTACGATGGCATAACCAACCTCCATTTTTGTGAAAAAGGAGTCAAGACTTCGGTGAAAATTTACCAAACCACTGTTTTGGAAGACGTCGTTAAGCCTCTAAGCCGAACAATGTTCGCAAACAAGCACTGGACATTCCAACAAGATTCTGCTCCAGCCTACAAGGCGAAAATCACTCAAGAGTGGCTAAAAAACTGTACCCGACTTCATATCACCAGATGATTGGCCAGCTGGTAGTCCCAACCTCAACCCTTTGGATTACATATTGTGGTCCGTTTTAGAGGGAATGTTCTGCTCTACTCATCATCATATTGAGTCTTTGAAGCGAGCGCTTGTTCGCGCTGTCGACAACTTTCCGATGAATGAGGTCCGTAATGCGATTGATGATTGGCCAGTGAATCTCGGGTCGTGCTTTAAGGCAAAGTAGGTAGGTAGGTAGGTAGGTAGGTAGGTAGGTACGTAGGTAGGTACGTAGGTAGGTAGGTAGGTAGGTAGGTAGGTGTGGTTGTGACAACATACTATGCTGAAACATAATTAGCGCAAAGGCGCCGTTTTAATACCACAACTCGAGTGACCTAATTTATTGTAAAAACTGACGTTGGACTTGTGGGAAAGGAGAGAAAGGATTATTTAAATCCACCCCGTGGCATTGAGGAAACTGATAACGTCCCCGATGCTTGTCTCCGCTAACTCATTAATGTTATCAAAAAGGTGTCTGCCAAGTGTACGGTGTCTGACCCTACTAAGGGCCGGACACTTACAAAGGAAGGCTCGTTGACCATATTGCAGCTACGGCAAAGTGCATTAAAAGTAATGCCCAGTCTGGCTGCGTGGACCCCTATGGGCCAATGGCCAGTGCTAATTGCCAGAATTCTACCAATATCTGCCCGGTTTCTGTTCAGTAACTCTTGTATTCTGCACCATTTATGCTTGGGCCACATCTGCCTGGATATGACACAGTTCTGCAACCCTCGCCATCTATTACCAGCATCTGCAAGGAAATGAGCAAAGATTAAGGGCCCCTAATGGAATGTTGACCTCCTCCGCACGGGAGCAATCAAGGGCAGATCCCTGCCTCGCCAATTCATCAGCCCTTTCGTTTCCGTCAATGTTACCACGACCAGGCACCCAGATGAGGCTGATCCTAGACCGATGACCGAGTGCGGCAAGCTCCTCCTTGCATTGTTCAATAAGTTTGGAGGAGGAAGCCGCAGATACGATGGCTTTGTAGCGGCCTGGCTATCAATGAAAATGGCTATAGTGTTAAGTTGTATCGATGTATGTTTGAGGCGACGGCACGCCTCTCGTACATGAATTGGGTAGACGGAATGAACTAGAGATATTGAGGGATTCGGAGAAGATTTCCGCCCCTACCCCGCAGTCCATTTTCGAACCGTCAATGAAAATGGTTGTTTTGAACTCGTTTGTCACGGCGCCACATTTCCATTCCGCCCTGGAAGGGAATCTCACCGTGACATCATTACGAAAGTTCACCCTGGGAATTACATGTAGTCGGTCAGATTTGCCGCCAACTCCCGAGGTAGCAGACTAAGGATGCTGTTGTGGCCGTAAAGACACCTGTTTCTCTTAATCTGACCGCACTACATGCTGATATGTACTTTATATGATATAATATATATTATGGGCATGTTCTTTGTTCTGCTTTAAGGCAAATGGCGGCCATTTCGAATGAAGTCTTCCATAACTTGTAGCTACGGATTTGACAAATAAAAAGTACAAATTTGTTTTTAAAAATACCAGCGCGTTGTTTTCATTTGGCAGAAGTTATTCTTTGTATAAGTATTTATGACTATACTAGGTGTACATATTATTACATTCAAATATTTTTTACGCAGAAAATAGCTGTTTTCCAATAGAAATGAGCGCCTAATTTTAGCACGCATGTTGTTCACTTTATCACTGTCTAAAACACAAAACAAGGCGAAATCGCTCTGCCATAAACACTCAATCGCTTCCGATTTCGATGGTAGCGATGTCGCTTGCGATCACGCGAAAAGCCATCGCGTCGCGGGATGCAAATACGCTTCTCCATAAACACAGCCTTATTCTTTGCTGACGATGGAGCTATCATAAATGAAGATCAAACGTCTCAGCAACGAGCACTTGATGTATGTGTGGATGTTTTGGAGGGAAATAGGTACCGTGTTAGTTAAAAAAAGACAGTATCTATGCTGCCTATTCTCTGATCCACACCGGCCTATTCCAGACATTTACTTAAATGGAAAAGTGCGAAAAGTTCAAATATCTGGGATCTATGATCAATAGCGAAGCAACTTCTGATGATGACATCAATCATCGCGTAAGAGTAGGGTGGATAAAGTGGCGGGAAAACTCCGCTATCTTCTGTGATCGAAAAATGTCCGCTAACCTGAAGGCAAAACTCTACACCGCAGTCGTACGTCCGGCGCTCACATACTGTTCACAATGCTGGACAATGTACAAAAAGAATGAGGGCAAATTAACGGCAGCTGAGATGAAGATGCTTCGCATAACAGCGGGAGTACCAAAACTTGATAGAATAAGAAGTTCAAAGATTCGAGGAAGCCTTCATGTAAAAGAACCCATTACAAGCAAGACAGAGCACGATCGGCTCAGTTGGTATTGTCATGTTCAAAGGAGAGATCCTTCGAACCCCGTTAAATAGGCAATATCAATCAACGTTCCTATGCAATCGCTCAAAAAAGCAGACCAAAAAAACAACTGGATCACACAAATGCAAACACACCAGCATTCGATTGGCCTCAATGACGAAGTGATTCGAAACCGGGAAGCCTGCCGGTATTTCCTGAGCTCAAACCGGCAAACCCTACAGGCGGACCAGTAGGGATGCAGTAAAGTGGGAAGGCTGTGATATTTCTACTACGTATCATAACTTCGCTGTAAGGAAAAGAAGAAGAAGTTTCTACCTATCAGCGGCCAAAAGTGCGTTCCATGTTTTTGCTACTAGCGGATGGCAAATTTGGTGCGCTTGAATGCGCCAATTGTAATTTTCAATGCTAATGCAAGAGAAATTTCAATGCTAAGTTAAGAAATCGCTTGACTTTCACTGTGAAAGGCTATACAAAACACCGATTTGGCTGAACGGTTAAATCACAATTTGTTTTCTTTATAATCTGCGCGCGCCGAAACGGATATGAATACTCTCAAACTATTTCAGGGCACGGGCGTTAAGAAAAGGGAGAACAGGAACAGAGGAAAAGCCTATGCGCGTTGGCTTTAAATGATTGTAGGTTGTAGTGATGAGGAAATACAGAGCCTGGTAGATCATTCCACATCCGTGTTGTTCGGCTTATAAACGAATCCCTATATTTGACAATGCGACCGAAGTTTGGCTTTAGGGTGAACTGATGTGCATTCGAAGCATGTCGCGTATTGCGGGTGAAATTTTGAAGGGGAGGAATGCAACTGGCTATTTCGCTGGAGCATTTTTTATAGAAAAAACGATAAAACAGGGAGAGACATGAGACATTTTTCCGATGTTCAACGGAATGTATGGATTTCACAATGTCTCTCACTTTTGTGACCAACAGCAGCATCTTTTTTCATCACAACGAAGGTCTGCGTCCTTTTTAGGGTGGGTAGCTCGCATTGTTCGCGACAGACGTTTTGAGGTCTACCGTATGCCACTACACTTATTCAATTCTAAGTTAGCCCATATCAAACTGTGGTTTTTTTTTTTTTTATACTCATAGTAATAAGCCAGCTATGTATTTGCTCTGCACTTTGCTCCTACTAATGTCGACCAGTTTCCTGTCGGCGAGTTTTATTTCCTCATAATTTCGGTCGACAAAAGTACCTTCTTTTGTATTATCGGGGGTTAAAAGCCTTTGCGTGAGCAAAGAATGATAAAATCAGAAGTAGATACATTGATACGGATAGGTGCGCGTTACGCCTGTCACGGCCCGTATCACTCTGGCCATGTACCGTGTAATGGGGACACCCGTGTTTCTCACTACCGACATGGACATATGTGTACCAATTGTATGCGTACATCTATAATAATCATCCTACAGAACACAATACAAGAATCACACACTTACACCGGCAATTAGACTTTATCTGAACCATCTGCATGCTGTTGGCGGATGGTAAAAAGATGTAGGCTAATGTATTTTCAAAAAAAAAAAAAGTAAACAAATCCAGCGAAATATAGAGAATCCTATACACAACAGTTTATCGTAATACTCCCACTAGCAAGGTGCCTACGACACATCTGTCCACAAAGCACATCAATTCGCAAACAAATCTTTGAGTAACACTTTCGCCCACAACATTACAATATGTCCTCCCACAGAACGTTTCTAGAAAACCGTCGAACTACACGTCGATTAATTCACTAAACAGCCATCAATCTTTGTTCAATTACAGTCGTATCGTTACAAAGAAAAAGGAAATCCCGCCATCCAATGAGAAAACAAAACGTGTTTCGAGAAGGACACCAATAAAACCGTGATATCACGCACTCAGACGAGTATACACAACGAAAGCCTCTCTAATAATCCTTACAACAACATCTGCCAATCAACCGGACGCATTGCTCTATGAATAAATCAAAGCACCACGCACAGTGAACAGGGTGTACTGCCCCCACCTGCTTCCCCATCAAGGGCACATACATACTGATTCACGTGTCCCAGGATTATTTAAAAAAAAAAAAAAAAAAAAAAACTCTGTCGCACATCAAATCCACGAAACGCGGGACCATAAAACCAAAGAGCACAGTGCAACGTACTAGCCGGACGGGAAAACAAACCCCTCCGCGTGACACCTCTCATAAACACAGACCGACGCGATGCATGCTGCAACTTTGTGTGCATAGTTAATACCGCCACCAGAGAAGGGGGTGAATGCAGTTCCCAAAAACTTAATTCTATCGACCGTACCCGTACCTCTGCCCCCTTGTCAAGTGGATACCCACAAACCACCGTGATCCTGTGTTCATTATATTTACTGTTTTGTGTATATAGCTACCTATTTATATGACAATTAGCTACGAAGCTGGAGCGCCTGCAATTTGGAGAGAGCATGAGGTGGACACCGACAACTGCGACGACGATGACGGACAACCGACGACGACGACAAAATACACACGCAAACAGAGTTTGTAAATTCAGGTGCTTTTAACAATGTTTCCCTTTTTAGAGTCCTTGGACCTCCTCGCCATCGATGGTGGTGGTCCACACTTTATCACGAATCATAATTAAATTTTTTTTTCGTTAATTAATCGAGAGAAACCGATGAAAAAATCTCCGGGAACCGACCGAAATTTTTCTTTTTTTTTTTTGCTGGAATCCTTTTGAATACGGCGAAAAATTTTGTTGTATCTTGCCTCCCACTCTTGCGTGTTTTGCTGTGTTCAATGTAGTGCTGCTGTGCTGCTCTTTTCTTGTTCCCTTTTGGGACAATTGGCGAAGTGAGGACCGTGCAAGTAAAAAAAAAGAAACACTGTGCGCTGTCGAGATTTTCAGGTTTTATTTCGTTTCACTTTGCAAGCAATTTTCGCCGCATTATATAACAATATCGACCATGTGGGTAGGGAATTTATATAGAAAACACTTTGCGTTAGATATTAAAACATAAATATTTGATTTTAGGCGAATTTTTACAATAGAAATGGAAATTTGTTTCTTTACAGTATTCCGCGATGGATTTTTTACATTTGGTAGAGTGTTTGGGACAAAATCGGAAAGGTAGTTTGTACGAGATTGGCATAATGTTGCTCGAACATACTCGTTGTCGAGTCTGTATTACCGATTAAGGTAGGGGCTGCATGAATTGAATTTTCTTTCTGTTGTGTTCATATATAAAAAAAAAATTATGAGTTTTTGAGTTAAATAGATTAAATGGATTGATTTTTATTTGCGAGTTTAATGAATTAGGCTGAGGTTTCCTATATAGGAAATCGACTTTTCACTTAAAATTATTTTTTTACTTATAATGGCTTATTCTAAGATATACTATGTACAAATTTTGGAGAGGAGGTTGTTGTATTTTTTAAAATTTTTTAAAGTTTTCGGTTTTGACAAGTAAAATGCATGTTTTCTTCCTTATTAACTCAACAAAAGGGTGTTTAGTCGACTTGTAGTGCTAAGTATATCCAATTTAACATAAATGGACATAATTTTATTTCTTTACAGGGTGTTCGAATTAAAAGATTATAAGTTTTAATGGTTTTTATTTAGAAAATGGAAATATTTTCCGATTTCTATGAAATTTTAATATGTGATAGCAAGCATTTTTCTGAGGATTTATATATATATATATATTTAAGGTTTGATTCCTCATCCACTGTTGGCCGACACAAAACTGTTCTCTAATAAACTTACCCCCGGGCGCCTGCCTAACAGTTGTTGACATACCCTTAGCGGAGCGACGAAGTCGCGTGAGCGTCTAAACCACTCCGGAAGGCGAATTTAACAAATTAATCGCGCGAAGTGTGCCACTTACGCACTGTTGGATATAAGTTAGCTTTTCGAAATAATTACCAAAAATCATCCAAATTTAATTTGAAATAATTTAATTATTTTTTTTTTTTTTTGTTTATCACATTACAGTTATTTGATCTTGTTTTTGATTTGTTTTTAGCTATTAAGTAATAGTTCAAGGTAAAATTTCGAAGAAAGAGGAAATTTTTTTTTTATAGTATTAACTTCCTCTAACATTTTTTCCTATGCTTTTTAGACCATTTTAGACTAATAAAAAAAAAATAAAAATTTTAGCGAATTTCCTATGTATATTGGAAACCCGCCCCAATGAATTACATGATTGTATTCAAAAAATCATTTAGTATGACTGTCGTATACATATACACACATATCCGTGGGTATACCTAAAGTCGAATAGTGAAAAGTAGCTAAAGATCTTAGATTTTTTAAAAGGTATCATTAAGTATTCTTTCTCAATAAAGTAGCGAAATTTTGCAATATTGGAACAGTTTTTGGACTTTAATTTCATTGAATAGTGTTAAAACTTGATCATTCTGAAGAACATTGCTTCCAAAGATATGCCTCCTTGTGTTTCGTAAGATTGGACATTTACCAATAAACTGCAATATATCCTCCCTCTCTGCCAAATTGCACATGCTGCAGAGTAAGGGTGTAAATCATTTGTATGTTTCAGAAATTCACCCCTAAGTTTGAAGATTATCGCTATTTCGTCAATGCTGTTCTCATCCCTAATAATTGTTTTACTGCAAGTTGTGTTGGAGTTGGCTGTAGATCAATCCAGAAAGTGATTCCGATGCTTCCTCTAGAAATCTTATTCTTTCCTGTTCAACCACCTTTCTGATGAGTCGGTAAAGTTGAGGCTTCCAACTCCTATTACCGTCGAAATCCAATAAAATGCGAGACTAATGTTGTTTTCGTTTAAGCAAAAAGAATACTTCTTTTCCTTTTGCGAAAACAAAAACTCTTCTGAAAGCATTCAATTGGCGCTTCCCGATTGATATTCAGAATCCACTCAAGAAGCACTAATACACACAAAACAAAAACAGTGATTTATAAATGAACAATTACAATTGATTTATAATGTAACAATTTTTTTTGATATAAATGTAATAATGTAATTAAAAGAGACTTCCAGCGGTAATCCTATCGTTGGAGAAAATATTTTTTTGATATTTCTCCAATATACCTTTAGAATTGAGCAAAAGTGAATTTCATTCTCCAGTGGAATCTTGAGTATTTTCACGGAAAACTATATAATACTGTGATAAGTTTTCACATGCGGAAAGATGAGATGACTTCAAATAAAGCTATCCTTGTCTATTTATTAGTGCAGTCGAAACATCAATTGGCAGACTTGACATTTCCCGATTTATATGTGTGCATGAGGGAATAATCGAATAATTCATGGTTTAATTATTGTATTCATCAAAATAGCATTTAATATTTCGAAATGGGTGAAATGGCCCAATACAATAATTCCCCCCAACAAGACGCAGTTAAAAAAGAGGCCTGGCATCACTTTTACTGGGTTCACTATCAATTTCGCAATATCGTAATTATGCATTTGACAGATGTTATTGTCCCAAAATGATTTTTGGCGGTTTATTAAGGTTTGCGCCCATTACAAAAATCGATTTAATTTCAAAAGTTTCTAATTTGCAAACGTGCAGGATGCCGCCCTCAAATAGTTTAATAAATCGTGGAGCTCTGATTGTCTTCGAAGGCTGTGACAGATGTGGAAAATCAACACAAAGTTCATTATTAGGTCGGTTACTGCTCGTTTGATGGACTTCGAGTCCGTCATCTGCTTTCGTTTTAGTTCTAATCTTTGTTTTCTTTTCTTAGTCGATTATTTGACATCACGAAATGTCGCCGTTAAACATATGGTTTTTCCCAATAGACAATCCAGCAGTGGGGTGTTGATTGACGCTTACTTGACCAACAAACAGGACATGCCCGACGAAAGTATTCACCTGCTGTTCGCTATCAATCGTTGGGAAGCCCAAAATGAAATGCAGAACCATCTCAATGCTGGAACTACACTGGTTGTGGATAGATATTCATATTCCGGGGTGGCTTACAGTGTCGCAAAGGGTGAGGAGTCAAAGTAATCCCTGAAAGATTTCAGCTTCAACTTGGTTTCGTGTTTCAGGACTAAGCTTAGATTGGTGCAAGGCTCCAGAGAGTGGACTCATCCGACCGGATCTGGTGTTCTACTTGAAGACGAATGTTGCCACATTGTCGAGTAGGGGTAACTTTGGAGAGGAAAGGTTGGTGGACTGGCATGTACGAGTCATTTGATTTCTAATAGCATTCTCCCTGTAGATACGAAAAGAAAGAATTCCAGGAAAAAGTTGCGAATGTATTCAGTGATATTTATGCAACAGAGCGGGAATACTGGATGGAAATTGATGCTAGTCAAGATGCTGGATGCATAAATCAGCAAATATCAAGTGAAGCCCTGAAGTTGATCGATGATGTGCGACATAAGGATATAAACATTCTGTGGAAGTAATTTTTTTTATTAATCTTGGTTTGGGTAGGCGAAAAGTTATATTTTTTTAAGAATTGCCTTAGATTTTTAAGTATAAATGTTTCGGGCATATAGTAAAGCAATAAAGATAAATCTTTGTGGTGTGTTCCATACGGGAACTATCAGTAACCCATATGGAGAGTCTATCTTTAAGTGTATAAAAGGAACTTTGTATTTATTATTCAACCCTAGAACCCTACCTTTAATGGGAGTGGACTTATCCTACCCTGATAAAAGTCTTAACATTTTTAATATTTTAATTCTTCACTTAAGTATTAATCCAACGTCTATTTCACACATTTAGCACATTTTAATTTGATGCTCGTCACAGATGGGCGCTTTGCACTTGGTGCAAAAAGTTTTATTTTTCCTGTCCTTTGGGTACGAACAAAACCTGAATCGCCCTTGTTTTGCGACATCAGGTGCCGGTGGTTCTGGCATTAAGGGTTTCTTCAAAATTCCGTAGATCATTTGGCAGATATTGATGTGTAAATTAGGTAAATTTTTTCGTTACTCAAGCCACCAACCTTTCCTCTCCAAAGTTACCCCTTAAGTTGCATTGGTAATGTCTTCAATTAAGTTCTTCTGTTGAGAATTTTTTCTTTGTTTTCAGCCGACCATAAAATATACATAATGGCCAGCGTCGAGTTTTTCGGGACACTGAGTACTTGTGGCAGAGTTGGTCAAATGTATCGATTCCGAAAAATCCACCATCTCTGGCAAGTTACAGTGTCGTCCTTATCAGGCGAAGTTAGCAAACATTGCAGATTTTTTTTTTAAAACTGGATTTGTTTTTGAATAACTCCGGTATTTCTTTTTTTATTCAGTCTCAGTGTACCAACAACAGTTATATTTTTTCCTTGCAGAAGAGAGGTTGTCAATGTTATGGCTGTGAACCAGTTGTTAAAGGTTAGGTTCCTGTTTGATCCGTGAATAGGTCGAGTCAAGGTCTGAAGATAATAATCTGCAACAGGTTGGTTCCTAGGCGTTGATTCTTTGCCCAAATATACTTCACAATTGATCATGTAAGACATTTTAGCGTCACAAAGTAATACTATCTTTAGACCGTATTTGTCAGGTTTATTTGGAATGTACATACCAAATGGACAACGCCCGCGAAACCCCAGCAGTTGCTCAACCATGCTACAGCAATCGGTCGGAGCTTATAATTGTTTAGACTTTTGAATCACATGATCAAACTGTTGATTAAAAGAGCGAATTATCTTTATTGATTCGTTAAGGGACAAGTTGCAGCGAAAAGATGTGACAACGATGATAAGAAAAATCCCTTGTTACCACGTTATAAAAAATTTTATTTGCTAAGAATACAACCTATTTGTCGATGGTCAGCAGCTAAAGAGAGTGATTGTTGATTACAAATTGAGCTTAATGCTGCATAATGAAAGAAAATAACAAAGAAGAAATCAAAAACTGTTATACAATAATAAATGCTAAATAGACTGGTGCATGATGAATTGAGTGAGTTCTAAACATTCAGCCCCCCTGGAAGACTGCGGTCTTTCAGAAAATGGCAGAGGAACTAGCTTTACAATTGGTCGCACATACTTCCCTGTCGGTGTAGTTATAGTAGCAACTCGGGTCCGGTGATCCTTCCCAGGATGAAGGCAAGTTATCCGAGCGAGGATCCGCTTGGATGGGGGCAGGTTTGGTTCCTTCAGCAGGATAGCGATTGGATCCATATCCGATGTAGGACACATAGGTCGTGAGTTTAGTAAGGCCTCCACCTTCGTGAGCAAGGTGTACATTTCCTCGTACTTCAGTTTATGGTCCTGAATGACTCGCTTTAGGTGGAACTTTACGGACCTTACACATTCTTGTCGAAGAATTGCAAACATTTGAGAGACGGACGAATGCAACTGTCTTTTATGTATGTATTCTACTACGTGTTTCGCAAACCGTGTGTCTTTATCGAAAATCAAAGGATGCCTTGTTGCAAAGTTGGCATTCGGCTCTAGAATGCGATCTCCGACGCACAGCATTCCTTGATTGTCTATAAGCGGAGTGAGAGATGCCAGTTTATTTCTCCTTTTCAACACTTCACAAGCCTTTATAGTTTTAATTTCAGCAGCAAATCTAATCGATTGGTAATATTTCTCAAGTCTTAATTTCGCGTCTAACAACTCTTTTAATGATAGCGATTGTCTTTGCCTAAAGTCACTTTGACGGCGCGAGCTTGAGATAATCGACAAACATAGGCAAGTACACGAATAGGATTCAGATAATGAGAAGAGTTGTTCTCTATGGTTTCGATAATGTTCAAGGATTCCAAATTAGACACCAATACCTGAGTGGGTTTCTTTTTTCGTTCTTCAAAATCAACGGCAGGAATATCGTTAAGTGTATAAGTTGAACAGGGCCATTTAGAGCGTTCGTCCTTAATCCATGATGGTCCAGACCACCACAACTCATTATTTATTAAATGTGAAAGAAGAATACCACGGGAAGCACAGTCAGCGGGGTTGTGTTGGGATCGCACATGATACCAGGACAATATTTCGGATGTGCGGTTGGAGATGAAAATTGACCACATTTTTGGCAATGCTGACAACCAATGAAGGACAATGGCAGAGTCAGTGAACGCGTAAACTTTCATGTCTTTATATTGTAAAGACGTTTTAAGTTTATTTACTGTTTGCCGTTTAGCAAAGTAAAACTGCTCCACAAAGCTCGAGACGGGGAAGAGAAACGACATTTATAGGGGCTACCCTGCTCTTGGCGGCGACGACGGTACTGGTGACGTTTCCTGTAGAGTCAACGCTGCGACAGTATATGACTGCGGTATACGCGTCAAGAGATGCATCACAAATCCTATAAACTCCACGTTATTCTTAGACGTCCAAAGGATTCGAGGGATGTTTAACGTTTGAAGGATAGGAAGTTCTTCGCGAATTGACTGCCACTGATTGGAGAGTTCCAACTATATTTTGTACGCCAGAGCTCCTGGAAGAGTATTTTGACAGATATGACGACTGGAGTAAGGAAACCGATGGGGTCAAATATTCTTGATGACTCCGACAGAATTTGACGCTTTGTTATTGACGAACTATGAACCCGACTGGAGCAGGCTTATAAGCTCTAAACGAAGTCAGGTAATTTCTTCAATGGAATCTGCCCCAGTCATTACATCATCTATATAAAAGTCGCGTACAGCAAGAAAGGGTGCACAAGCCGTTCCATAAGTGACGGTTAACAAACGGTAGTGTTTCAGGGGTAGGTCACTTGACTCTCTCTAAAGTATGCGTTGGAAATTCGTGTGATTTGAGGATACCTTAATCTGGCGATACATTTTTTCGATATCCCCAGATATCGTGTAGAGATGTCGACGAAATGCTATACATACGCTGGTATGTGTGACCTAACAGGAGCGATTCAATAAGAGAAGTATTACCATCCGACTTAGCTGACCCATCAAAAACGATCATTACCTTAGTTGTGCTACTGTCATTTTTAAAAACGGCATGATGCGGTAAATAGTAGCAATTAGTTGATGATAGATTCATCTCGCCCTCAGGTACCTCCTCCATATGGCCTAGTTTCAAATACTCCTCCATAAAATCTACATATTTCTGCCTCAAATGTGGATCAGCTGCAAGAGAAAGCGCTTAAGAGCTATATTTACGCTACCGCTGAAGTCTACTCTATCATCGGATTTGTACAATACACCTGCCTTCAGGTAAGCGAGAATGGGTTTTGCAAAATAGGCCTTCTGCGCGTTGATCATCAGTGGATAAGGTGGGTACATGTTGAAATTCCTCAAGGCGCCAAAAACGCTCCAAGTCGAACGAATATGCTGTATCCAAATGAGTGCAAAACGAGTTCACAGATTCATCAGAGGTAGGATTATTCATTTTACCGCATATAACGAAACCAAATACAGTCGGAATAAGATCAGGTCCTCCTAGCTGATTTCGAACAGGAACCCCATTAAATACGCTGAAAGCTTTATCAGCAGTTAAGTCAATGAACGTAGATGTAGAAGCAGGTACTAATGTTGTAAGCTTAGGAACGATGTGACAAGAGACCTCAACGAGATATTCAGCAAGGCGAGAAAACAATTTAAGTCTGACGATTCCGTTTGTAACACCAGCTGAAGTTGCACCAATACCGACGACAGGGATGCGAGCAGGTTTACGAACAAGACCTAGTCGGTGAACCGTCTGTTCAGTGATGAACGAAGCCTGTGATCCTGAATCCAGCAACAAACGAATATTTTGTATCCATGGTTATCCAAGTATTCGCGATAGCAGTAGGCAGTATCGTTTGCACAGAACGACCAGAACTAAAAGAATTGTCCTTAGCGTTAATTGATGAGCATAGCGAAAGTGGAGAGATTGTTGCAGGCGATGATCTAGGAGATGCTGGTACATTAGAAGAAATTTTAGAAGAAGCATTAACTGGAGAATCAGACGACGAAAATTGAAGATGAACGAGGGTGTGATGGCGACAACTACAAACCCTGCAGCGAAAGTTAGAACGGCATTTATTTGAAGAGTGCCCGGAACGTAAGCAGTTAAAGCAAAGCGAGTTATCTTTTACAAATGAACGACGCGAATTTGTATCGAGCGATAAAAACTTTGGACATTTACTTAATGTGTGCTTCAAATCGCAAACAGGACAATGTTGACTAGCTTCAACGAAATGAGAGTGAATAGCCTTTGATTTGCTACGAGGTTGATTAAGACGGGAAAGCGTTTGACATGCTTCTAACGCATCACAACAGTCCCGTAAGAATGTTATCAATTCGTCAACCGTACAGTTATCCCTAAGTCCGCTTTCCTCTGCCCATGCTTGCCTCGTTTCATGGTCCAGTTTCTGCAGCAAAATAAAAATTACCCATGGGTCACAACTGGTCGATTTTAGCGCATTTAGCCCTCTGATGGTTTCATCAGCACCGTCGGATAATTTGCGTAAAAGCTGCACGTTTGCGGAGTTCATAACGGGCATCGATACATATGATTGAATGTGAGATTGTACGATTGAGTTACACCGATCTTACCGTTGTTCCAAACGCTCCCAAGCGTCCGTATAATTGGCGTCAGAAACAGTTATATGACGAATTAAGCCGGCTGCTTACAAAAAACTCTGTCTATTTTATTGTTGCTTACGAAAGAAAAATTGTTTCAGGAAACATAATGAGTTTTATTTATTTTGATACTTTTGAGGATGAATTAGAGGATGTACGACGAGCTGAAATTGTGACAACACTTCGATACAGAAGAAAATTAAGAGTGATCTCCAATCCTCTAGACATGGATGACAATATGTATGTAAAATATGTATTTTCCATTCCGTTGCATTTTAATAATTATTGTTTTTTTTAGCTATTAAGTTTCATAGCAAATTTTCTCCATTGCTCGTTTGCCTCTTGCTTCTGGCAGATCAGTTTCTCCATCTGCCATTTATTTGTAATTTTTTAACGTATTTTTATAAAAAAAAATGTACCAATTTATGAAAATATATTTTAACTTGAATATAATTCTAAATACTTATCTTCCCCGTTATCCATTTTTTTCTTTGTTTGCTCTACTTTCAAACGAAAGTCTACCACTAATTTCCGATAGAATTGACATTTCTATAAAATAAAAAAATATCAACACCAATAGAGACTCGCAATACCGATAATAGACTTTAATTCTATTCGACTTTAAATCTATCGCAAATAGACTCTCGCAATAAGGCCCATAATCCGCAAAATCGTTTTCGGAGGCAAGTTCAAACAATTGATTTTTCAAAGCGACAAATTCTAACCACGATTCTTCGAGTCTTTCAAGAAGAATTTCGAAGAGTTCAGTAGACACACTTTCATCTATAGTTTTCGCGAATGTTTCTGTCCGAGTCAAACAACCTTTCACATGTCCACGTTTTACCTTTATGGTATTAATTTTTTATGCATAAGATATCACCACAAACTTCCTACCAGCAATAAACACAAGCTACTTGTTAAGTCAAGCAAAGTAAATTCAGATTTTCGAACACGTGTCATGCATGTAATACGTATATATATAATATCTGTTGCAACAAGGAAAAACCGCTAAAGTCGAGTTTAGACGAAATTGAGTTGTTGATACCATTAGATTCAGCATGCCCAAATCTTCAAGATAAATTTTGTTCTAGCTCTTTATCTTCAAAATTGGAGCTTACAATGTTTAATAGATAGTCTAGAACCATTTGTAATTTTAATCTTTTTAGCAAAACTTTAATATGCTCTCCTGAAAAATTATCAAACTCGATTTTAGCGGTTTTTCCTTGTTGCAACAGATATATATCTCATCACAAAAGAAGAACAAAAGAAAAAAAAAAAATGACGGTTTATTGTACTCCGAAATTCTGATCACAGATCCAGGCTAGAAGGACCAATATGTTGATTAAAAGAGGGAATTATCTTTATTGATTCGTTAAGGGACAAGTTGCAGCGAAAAGATGTGACAACAACGAAAAGAAAAATCCCTTGTTACGTTATAAAAAATTTTATTTGCTAAGAATACAATGGTCAACAGCTAAGGAGAGTGATTGTTGATTACAAATTGAGCTTAATGCATAACGAAAGAAAGCAACAAAGAAGAAATCAGAAACTGTTATACAATAATAAATGCTAAATAGACTGGTGCATGATGAATTAAGTGAGTTCTAAACACAAACAGTTCTCTAACTTGTGCAAGACGGTCATCCTTGCGGCGATCCTCTCTTGTATTTCTATCGCCAAATTGTAAGCAATTTGTTATGAATTTAAATCTTGAACCAGACATTGTAGCCCTAAAGTAGTAACTTTGTCAAACAATTCCTTTGTTGTTACAGCATTCATGTTCAAAACACCAGACAAGTAGTACAAACCAAACAAGGCTCGCAATTCATTTGCCGTTATAATCATGTGGAAATGATGGTCGATACTACCTGGGCCCTAATCCTGGTCGATATTCTTTCGGGCACCTTTATATTTTTGTCTCTGGAAGCTTATTTCTGCGTTAGTATACGATGCAATACGTTTAATTGTCGTTGTATCAAAAAATAGTGACCAAGCAACAAATATTTTTGCGAGTCCCTTGCAACCTGGTGGATGCAATATTATGTTTCGTCTTGGAACCCGACGAATGCGATTGTTTTCCGCTCCATTTATACTTATTTGTACCATATAATCTTGTCGGCACTTCTAATACTTTTAGTAAATTCTGTGTATTACTTCGCAAAGTCGGGAAAGGTATGTCATCTTCGCAGTCGGATGATGCAGTTTCATGAAAGTCTTGCACATTTTGTCACAGAAACTGCATAACCCAAAAGCAAATCATTTCTAATAAAAAACAAAAACAGAATATTCAAAGGAAGAAACACTATAAATAAACGCGAAACAATTTTCTAATTCTTACCGATTTTACTACCCAAGGGTGGTACAGCACCCTGCATTAATTATTTATATATTACTTATCGTTATGACAGCCAATTGACAATTACCACAAAATTGTCATTGTCAATTGGGATAGCTTATGTCAACTCTACTGCGAAGGCATAACACTGGCAGTAGGGCGGTCATATGGCTAAAATGCAACTTGATCGTGATGATGACATCAGGATGACGAACAAAAAAATATTGTGAATCATGAGCAACGACGAAAGCAAAAACAAACAAGCTCCCCAGTTATCTGGACAGTCACCCTTGGAGTTCACTGAAACTTAATACCAGCTAAGTTTCAAACCAACTACACCAATCTGTCTTTCTCTCTGTCTCTTCCCCTTTCCTAAAAAAAAACGCCCGTGTCCTAAAAATTAGTATAAGGATATTCATAACCCCTTTCACACGTGCAAATTATAAAAAAAAGGTACCACAGGGTGTTACAGCACCCTGGGTAAGGTCAATAGAAGATGCTAAATAACATCTTTGTCTTGGAGAACATGTACTCTATGGTCTCCGACTATATTATCCCCTCTTTTTTGTGCACTACACTTAATTCTAAACGCTACAGTTGTAAAACAGACGGTGAAATGCAATCCGGTACTCTCCACTAGACTAGCAAATTGTACACTTAACAATTGAAATGGTTATGCTTTAACAACGTTTTGAGCCATGACTGCAGGGCTTCCATCATTGCATTCATATAATGTGCTTTAACGTTTTCTCTTGCAAGAGATAGAAGCTAGACTAAGAAGTCTTCCAGACAAAAAATGGAGCTTTTTTTTTTAAAAAAAAAAAAGTTTTTGTCCAGCGTATTTACAGTTTTTAAATAAAGCAAGAAGCCCTTTACTAAAGTTCCCAAAAGGCTGGATTTTTGTTTTATTCGAAAATCAACATGACTAAAACTTAAAAGAGATATGAAATATAAGAAATTCATTTGGCATTCTTTATTTTTTATACATAAGTAATAAAAATAGTTTTGACTGTCACTTCATGTGAATTTTCGACAGTTAAAAATTTGTTTATTTGGGTGGGGTGACCCTTGAAAAAAATTACAGAAATTAGTATTTTTATAGAACAATATTAAGGAGTATCGAAAGAAAATGTATTTACTTTATAACATCAAATAGTGTGTAAGAAAAACTTAAGATTTAATTTAAGCCAGATAATCAAAAAGAATAGTTTCTATGCCAACGAAGCCAATTTTTGACTAGTTTAAGAAATATTCTAGGTAAAGTGATTGTTTTGAACGACTGAGGAAGTTCGTAGAATAAACTATGAGAGGAAATATGATACAAATTACCATAGGCAGTAGTATGAAAAGAAGGAGCAGACACAGAGTACGAACAGTTTCCACGTAAATTATAGTTTGGTATTAATCGGAAATTACGATTACCAGATTTCATAAAAAATCATTTCAACACCTTAAAACAATACAAATGACGAACAGAAAGAGTTTCTAAGTCACTGAACAAAGGATAACTAGGATGTTTCACAGGCATAATTTTCGTAGGATATATTTCTGTAAGATCAGTAGAGGTTTTTTTATTTTTAAAATAATAAAAATAATAGGACCTAAGACAGAGCCTTGAGGTAGTCATAAGTTGAAGGCCATAAGATCGTTCCTGATTTTCTCAATCTTCACTCTTTGTGACCTATTTTCCAAATAACAACCTGAACCATTTTAACATGAAGCCACGAAATCCCGCTTAGACAGAATCCGAAGAAATTCGCAGATTGTGCTAAGGGACACCCATTTTTCTGGATGTATTCCACCTATGGGAAATGTAGCAGACTACAAAACATTCAGTGCTATTACTATTCGCTAGTTTAGCTACATATACACTACTGGTCATTTGATTACCCTCATTTAAAATTTCAGCCTTAATCATAATGCAATGGTAGTATTTCTTCGGTTCCATTGCCAAAACTTTTATTTTCACTTGTTACCTGATGATGAATTTGACAAAAAAAATTTATGAAGTAAAAAGGGAAATCACCATTTTCGGTTTTTTGCCTACTTTAACAGGGACGCTTGATTACACTCACCTGTAAAAATAAAAAAATAAAAAAACGAATTTTAGTATTTTTAATATTTTTTTTTTTTTATTGTTCAAATTTTGCAGTTCTTCCGTTATGCGTACAACTTCAAAAAGTCTAAGTTTTCTAAGGATAGATATATTTTAATAGAATTTCCTCAAAAGTGTCTTTAATGGGTTTAATAAGACCTTCTCTAAACTTCTCTCAAACATTTTCATTTAGATTTAGTTCGGGAGATAGAGGTGGTCAATCAAAAAAATTCACATTGTTGCTTGAAAACCACAGTTTTACACGTGCTGCTGTGTGGATGGCTGCATTATCCTTCTGGAAAATTCACAGTTGGCCCTCGAATATTTCGTGGAAATTGGTTGTCTGCTTTCAACAAGCTCCATGTAATCCGCTGAGTTCTGCCGCTCTTCTAAGACAACCAGATCTATTGCGCCATGAAATGCAATTGCAGCCCATACCATGACTGAACCAAGAGCAGTGTGACGATGTGACGACAGGAACAACTCCGATATCTCAAAGGCGAAATCGAAATTTTCATTCTAACCTCAAAACTATCGGCCAATTTTGAAAAAGTGCAATATTCTCGAAAACTGCTCCACCGATTGCAATAAAATTTCATATGTAAGGTAACACAAACGTTAGCAACATGATTCAATGAAAAAAATGAATAGCTAGACTTAATTTATTAGCGGGCTTGCGAAAATTGATTTTGTAAGTCATTTTCGACATACATACATATCTAGATATCTTATAAACGGACGAGAGTAAAATCGTCGTGGTTTCCGTGAATAAGTGCGACGCCCACTAAATGTTGAATACGTGCCTAGGTATATGTGGAAACAGTAAAACATGTTGGCTCTAGCATTATTATATGAGGTTGCTTTTCATATCATGGTGAAGGTCCCATATACCAATTAAATAGTGTGGTGCATTAGCATTTTCACATTGAAATACTTCAGGGAACAATGCTGCTTTACGCAAGAGGAGGATCTTTCAACAAGACAAGGACCTAAAATACACCAGCAAAAAAGCTAAGGAATGGTTTCGGGTCAACAATATTTCTGTTATAGACTGACCACTCCAATTACGTGACCTCAACCCAATAGAGAAACTTTAGGGCAGATATAAAAAAAGTGGTTGTAGCTTCAAAACCCAGAAATAATAATGAACTTTGGGCCACAGTGAATGCTGCATGGAAAGATATACCATTGGAGAGATGTCAGGCTTTGAGGGATTCCATGAAACGGGGTTGTGAAGCCGTATTAGAGAATAAGGGGTCTACAACAAAGTATTAACCATTTTTTGCATATTTTTTCTTCAAAATTAGCTAAATTCATTTCCTAAATTTTTTTAAATTATTATTTACTAATATACTGCTATTTTTTTGACCGCGCTAAATCTTTACCATGAAGACATGGATCATTGATCGAAACAACGTTTTCCTATTTATTGCGTGAAATAGAGGGAAAGTTAAAACCAGCTAAAAGAACTACATCGATACCGGACGGATAAAGCTTGCCACAACATTGCGGTCAACTGTGTCGGTTCTAAAAGATGTTTTTAATGCACTCGAAGCACACATTTGTGCGAAATGGATAAAGTTCAACTACTCCAATGCTGAAAAACTACGGGAATAAACAAATTTTCTCGAAAGAAGTGGAATACCGGGTGTAATAGGCTGTATTTCTCACCCTTTGCCATTTTTGCCAGTCGCGTTGTGGAGGACCTAAGCTGTTCAGCTCCAATGAAAACAGTTCCCACTTCTGTTGCAAAAATGTTTTCGAGCAAATTCCTTTTGCAATGTTTTGATTCTCGGTCATTAATTGGATCAATCGCTCCAATTGTTTTGTGTTGCTTACTATTTTTGCCCTAAAACCATAAATGTTTTTTTGTTATAAATACGTTAAAATATTACAAAAATTTGGATTTTTTTTTCGTAGCGTCTACCTTTGTCATCCACAACAATGCAATTGATATTTATCAAAAAAATTGATTTCAATTGACAATCACAATACCAATTTGGCTCGATTCAAAATGAAAATTTGATACAAATTGACGATAACCAATCTGTCATTGATAATTGACAATCGTAATACTCAAATTTTTTGATAAGTATCGTTTATCGTTTATTTTTTGACACTCGCAATAGGGGTGTATATATTCATTTTATTGAATTGTTTGGTTTGTTATTTCTTACTGCAGCTGTAAGTAATTTTCGACATATATAACGACATGGCATTCAATTTTTTGACGTATGGTGAAAAAAGTTTTTTTTTTAATGCATTTTTAATGCATTTTTCGAAAAGTACAATTTTGTTTCCACTTTTCAACTTTGTATAAATTTTAAATATGAACATTATACTCGTATGATTGAACAGCACATATGGAGCAAGTACGACCCAGTTGTGCCCTTTATTCTCATTAATTTTCTGGGGTAGAGTGGGTACCGAGCCACAGTGATTAAGTGCGCAGTCACTGTGAGTGAGAGACTCAAAGTTCGAGTACTAGAAAACACCACTCACTTCTCGCGACAGTCTAACACGCATCCGAGAGCAACCAAAAAAATTATTCTTAAGAAATGGCAAAAACTTTAGGTCCCTCTCATTTGAATGTCGCATAGCGCGAAGAGTAGCAAAAAGCTAGGCCAGGGTCTGTGTGGGCTGTTAGCTCCAAAATATTTATTTATTTTTATTCCTTAGGTAGAAAGTCCAATTAAATAAGAAAAGCTGATCTTTCATTTTAGTATTAAGAATTTATGGCCAATTTGTTCATAACTCAAAGAGGCTACGTATTCCAAGAAAAACTTTTAAAGAAATATATGATATGAAAATATATGAACTATTAATACTAAGAGCAAGTATTGTTTTCGTGAAAATTGTCTTGACTATAATAGAGCAAATAAAAAAAGTGGGTTCCCCTATTCTGTCTCTCCATCTGCCTGTTCGTCTATCTGTTCGTCAGACTGCAGCCTAAACAGCTGGATGGATTTTCTTCAAACTTTATATCTGGGGTCTGTGTAGTAATGCTCAAAGGCGAAATCGGAATTTTTAATTTTTGATGCATGTAAGATTATGGCATTCAAATTTTTGACATATGGTCAAAAAAGTTTTTCATTTTTTAACGCATTTTACGAAAAACACACTTTTCGCTGTCTCTTATATATTTGGCTAAAATTTTAAATCTAAACAGTTTTCAGACGAATAGCACATATGTATGGAGCAAGTGCATACATACATACGTGCAACCTAGTGGTGCCCTCTATTTTTTCTTGCAATATATATTGACTAAAATTATATATAAAAAGTCATTTCTGATTAAAATAAATACAAATGTAGTCTCTATTCCTGAGCTTGCCCCAGATGCCATCTGAACTAGCTGCGGTCCTGAGCAGAATAGTTTTCTTTTTGGAGTCCGTGCTATTCTTATGATTGTAGATAAGAGCTGGGATGGTTTTTAAAATGGTCAGAAGGACTGACTCTGGTTTATTGATCTACCCTAAGACTATCTATTCATATTTTTCTTATTGTCAAAGAGGCTTACGTTGTTATAAGGTCCTAAGATTTAATATTTTACATAGAAAGAAAGCCATTACACCTATTTACATTATAAAAAAAACTTAACATTGCTCTGTTATTGAAAGACTAAAGAGCAATGAACTTTTGCTGAAACTAACACCAATCCTTTCGAAGTAGAATGTTAGGTATCAAAAAAACCAGGAAATACTTCTTATATTTCGTTTGCAATTACTTTTCACTTTATTGTCTCCCTTTTTAAAGTTTTTAAAATGTTTGCCGTACCACTGCAAGATCATTTGTTTACCACCAGTGGTACGCGTAATCATAGCTTGATAATCGTTATTCTAAAGAGCTTCTTAAGGCACACATCTCTATATTCTGAGTCCTCTTTGCCATGCAAATGAATATTTGAAATGTGCTGACTAAAGTCCTAAGGCGTATACGTAACATTAGTCTCTCAACAAATTCATCCAGCGCATGCCTTCTCAGCCGACACAGCATCCACTCTTCTTTCTTATCTAGATGTACGTGTACATCCTACAGATTCATCTGACAACATCCACCCTACACTCAGGTGTACGTAGTCCTTCGTATACAGGAAATAAATTCTACTTGTAGCCTGCAGTTGACATTCCTCCGTTGTCGGTGTTGCTCCTGTTTGCCACGGACAAAGAAAATTAAAAAAAAATCCATTCCTCAGAGTCAAGTAGTGCTGCCGGATATATCGCTCATCGGTGCCTCCAGCATTTTACTTCAGTTTTACTTTTGTGTGTGCAGTGTTTTGTTCGGTCGTTCGTCCGTTTGTTGGTTTCGGTTTTGTTTTTTTCTCGTTTACTTCTCGTTCAGGACCAGAATCCTCGGTTGCTTTGTTTCCCAAGCTCTAGTTTGAATATACATATAGTTTTTGGGCTAGACACTTAATAGCGGTTCAGAATTCAAACGGCCCACTCTAACCAGTGAATTAATCTGCAATAGTGATTTTAATCAAATTCAGTACCGGGTCGGTTTCCATCACTCTGACTGAAAACACTTGTTGGGTTCTGGGGGAGGCCGACGACTGTCAATCAAAGTTAAATTGAATTAAATTGATTTTTAAAGAGTGAACATGTTGTGTGAGTAAAGTGGTTGCTGGTGACAGTGTGTAGCTACACAGTATTGTTAGTATTGTGCAAAACCTTTTGGCCAGAGCCAGACGGCTGTTGTTCTGCATCATTTCATCCAACAAAAGCCATTCAGAGATATACTCGTACACGTACTGTGATTTATTTAAATATTCAGGAGGAATTCGCTTGTTTTGCATGGAACAACAGACGAAGGATTCATCGTTATAGTAATCCATTCATCGCTGCAGGAGTACTCGTATTTGTGTAGACTTTATCCCCTTTTTTTTCCACCGTTGTAGGGTATTACAAGTTTGTGAGCATAAATATTGGATAGTTTTGCAAGAATTGTTAGAAGTTCTTCCTTCATAAGTATTCTTCTATAAGAATAATTGAGTTTCCCTGGATTAATAATTACTCATAAAGCAATGGAAAAGTGAAGAAAACGAACAAGAGTAGGATGTTGTTTCTGTTGTCTGCTTGAACTTTTCCCATGGGTGGTATTTTCGTCTATTCCTGGAAATGCTCTAGGGGAAACCACATTTTTCTCCTTATTGATGTTGTTATCTAAACGGATAAATTGAAAAAAGGAAAGAAAACTCTTAAGGAAGAGAAAGGAAAACGAAAAAAAAAACCTTCGCTCGAGATGCTACAGAATTAGCCATGAGATCTTAACATTTCATGTACGATTGTCTGTTGAAGAATTTGGTTCAATACACTTGAATGTTCTTTTCCTTATCGATGGTGTACCTCAGTGCAGAAATCAAATGGTAAAATTTAATGAGTGCGGGAAGTTGATGATGAAGTGTGGAAGTACTCATGGAACATAAAATGAAAGAAATGAGCAAAGGTCATACGCGGGGAGTACACAAATCGAACAAAGGGCTCCCCTTTTCAAATAAACATTCTTAATCCATCGAAGCTTAAAGAATATGTTGTCGACGTATTCGAACAAATGAAGCGATAAATTGTATCATTATTTCCCTGGCTTTAACCGGTGATGCAAAAAAAAGACTATAAGTCTACTTTGTGTGGTAACTTACGTAGATGCAGATGTAACCCTGGAAGGTTGCTGTGTCTCGGGCGGTAACCCTTCAAGGATAGGAAGCCGGCAAATATTCTCTCTCTGAGATGAGGCAGCTTCAACTGTCGCCGATTTCGCCAGGTTTTTTTTTTTAAATAGCTACTCTACTAATATCTGAAATTTCTAACTTGTTTCTCAGTTACTACCAATTTTGAGGTCAAGATTCTTAGGCCCTTTATATTAAATTAATTTTAACTCGACATTTTGTTGAACACTGCTCTAACTCAAAATAGATAGTAATGAGTTGTAATACTTCGAATTCCACTTCTAAAATAGAAAGCACGTGTCTAACCTGTATATGAATCGAATTTAAATAGAAAAATTTGAAATCTATTTTAATTAATTACGAGTACATCAGTCAATATTATAGTACAACGTTAAGTATTGTGCAATAATATAGACCGTGTAAGGTTTGCATTCATGCAATACGATATTTTGCGCAATAGTATTGACTGGTGTAAGGGACGCTTTAATCAAAGGTCTCCCTAGCATTTTGCAGGAATGAAACAAACTTAAATAAAGTCAACTTTTCACCACTATTAGGATTCATTCTTTATATTTTTTTATATTGCGAATTCGGTTTAATTTATTTGAATATGTCAGATGCCAAGGAAACGCCATTTCTCAAAACGGTATTTCATTCCTTGTTTCTTGTTCACACTCAATTTTGGCTGTCACTTTAGATTCGACTTAAATGCTGATGAGTCGGCTTGACCTATTTATTAGATAGAGGTGACATTTATAAAATTTCATAGCCTCTGAATTGTTTTAATTTCAACCGAAAGTTGATGATTAAACTTTACGTGATTTGGATACTGTTCATGATAGAATCAATAATAGAACACTGATAAATTATTCAACTACACTAAGGCAGAATTTATGTCTGAAATTTAATTTCAATTTCTCGGATATGCCAGCTGATAAAGTTCAATGAATCACAATAATTACTTTGGTTTCGACTTCTGTTATATGAAATAGCTAAAAGTAACTTAAAATCAGCTAACTTAATAAGAGTTTAGGTGCAACTTTTAGAATTTCCATTACTAATGGCCTTAATAAATATCCTTAAGGTAAGTGATAGAGCATACCAATATTAATGCGAGCGTGACTGTTGGTTTATTAAAGTTAAGTCCGACTAAATTTTTATTTGTATTTCCGTTTTGTATATCCTAAACTCAGTCTCGACTCAGTAGATATCAAGCATTTTTCCGCAGCCACATGGACCTAGGGAGCTGTGCTTTACTTACTTACTTTTGATGGCGATGGAATCAGCAGAGGTCCTGGGCCAGCTCGATCCTTAGCTACCTGCTTGCAGTTTCGAACACGAATTCGATTCAGGTACCTTTCTACTTGTATGAGCCCCCTTAGGTGTGGTCTTCTTTTATTATGTCCCCTCGCTGGAATGGTTTCGAAGGATTTGAGCCTTGATGTTCATTGCATTCAAATCTTTCTGGTATCTGAAGTCGATGTCGCTGTACAAATGAAACAGTTCGTAGCTTCTTCTCCATATTCGGCCAACACATGTGGGAATTTTTCTTGCAAAATAATTGGGGGTATTTTCACCTGGCTCTGGTAAAAGTCATGCTTCTCCACCTTGATAATGGTTTTATAGAGATCGCCACAGTTGTCCGTAAATGTATTAAATTGCATTATTATTCCAAAGGAACAATGGTTGGCCACAGTTATTTCTCGTCGAATTCCTGCACTGGTACTTTTTTCAAAAGAATTTATAGCAGAGCTAAGGCATACAAAGTCGTATACTACTTCCAAATTATAAATAATTCTATCCGAGTTGCACGTATTGAGTGTCCTTCCTTGTTGACAGCATTCACTTCGTTTTACTTTAGTTAACCGCAGAAAGCATTGAAAGTTCCTGTCTCAATGAAAGCATCGCTAACAGCCCGCTGCGTTCTTTTAATTATGTCAATGTCATCGATGTATGCCAGTAGTTGTACAGTTTTTTAGTTTTCAGTTTCAGTTTTTAGCGTCTTTGCAAGACATATAGAAGCATGACCTAGAAAGTGCGAATAATTTCTAGAGAGCTGAGTCTTTGCACACACACAGTATGGAATAAGGGTCAGGAGGGTGTTTCCTGCTTTCATGTTACTTTTTCTTCTTTCGGAAAAATTTATGTTCTTCCCTTCTGTTCTGCTTGTAGATCTCGTACATCCCTTTTGCTGCGCCCCTTTAGATGCCTATTTATGTGTCCTTAGCGGCACTATTTAAAAATCCGGGGGTTTTGTTGTGGAGTATTTGAGAAACCCATCAGAGGATGGTCTTCTTTGTTTGTTTCTGACGGCATAGAACTTTCTGAAAGGTTAAGGGATATTCGATCGCTAAAGGCTCTGGTAGTCCCTTGCAATTATAGCCGTTCTATGTTAAACTTTTTCACAGTACTTCTTTGATGTTGTGGTGTTAGGCGCTATTTTTAAGTGAAACTTACTACCCACTTATACCGGCATAGGATCCATTGTGAAAAGTTTTTTTTTGGATTTGGTAGACACTGCTTCTCACGCTTATTGTTCACTTCCTATCAATACTTTCTAAGTCTTAATTTTGCGAGCGTGGACAGACAGCCGTATGGACGGAATTTTAATCGAGTTTATTACCAAAATTGGTCAAAATCTTAATGTACTTGCCGGTCTCTCAACTTTGTCTGTCTATTTGCGTGAATATCTGAACGGATTTACTTACTTCACACTTTGTATCTGGGGGTCTGTGGGATCACAATACTTATTTATTTATGGTTGCAAATTATCTCAAAAATGGTGGCATAAATCTAGATTAGTAGTACCTGAAAATTAAAATTGGCGAACAGGATTAGTTTTTATGTTATAGAGGCTTCAATTTTCAAAAATACCATACCGTGTCTAAAAAATACACTTTCTTTGAAAACGAAAAGGGCGTTGTGGCGTGGTGGTTAGTGTGTCGGATCACTACGCAAGAGGTTCCAAGTTCGAATCCCAGAAAACACCAAAAAGCTTTTTCACGACCCCACCTCTCGTGAACGTCTGACAAACATCCGACAGTATTGTTGTCACGAGAAAGCTTCTCAAAACAAATTGCCGTTCAGATACGGCACTAAACTGTAGGTCCCTTCACTGGCACTTAAAGAGCTGTTGCGCCAAATATTTATTTTATTTTTGAAAACGAGCTTTCAAGTCTTTGTCGCGAGCGAAGTGAGACTCCCTCTCGAAAGTGATGGGCGGGTAATCAAATTACGTGGCTAAGTCGATCTCGGAAATTTCTTTGTGGGGGAGTTTCTTGAGTCGGTTAATAAAACTTTTCAAATCAGTAGCTGTGAAAACATGTTTAGGTTAGGTTTGGTCCTTACTTTTGCTTAGACAAACACACACAAGTTAAAAGGCAGGTCTACTGTGATACGAGGGTGGGTCAATAAGTCCCTGAAAAATGAAATAAGGAACACTCTTTTCAGTATAAAAACCTTTTATTTTTCAACATAGTCTCCTTTTAGCTCTATACACTTCATCCAACGTTTCTCCATTTTGTTGATGCTCTCCAAATAATACTATCTCTCGAGCCCCTCAAAATAAGCGTTTGTTTCAGCGATGACCTCTTCATTCGACCCAAGTCTCTTACCTCCGAGCCATTTCTTCATGTTTGGAAACAAGAAATAGTCGTAGGGGCTAAATCTGGGGAATTTGCTGGATGAGGGAGGAGTTCGTAGCCTAACTCATGCAATTTTGCCATTGCAACTGCGCGTTTTTGCTTCAAATCGGCTTGGAATCGATCCAGCTGCTCTGCGTAATATGCGCCGGTGATTGTTTTACCCTTTTCAAGGTAATCGATGTGAATAACACCGCGCACATCCCAAAAAACTGTCGCCGTGACCTTGTTTGCTGACAAACCCGCCTTGGCCTTCTTCGGCTTCATTTCACCAGGTGTCCCCATAATATTTGTCAAGCTTTTGTTTGGTTTGCGTGATAGTTTTTTCTCGCAAAAAATATTGTTTAATGAGCACTCGAAATTCACTTTTTTCCATTTTAACGAAAATGCAGTAGGCGTCTATATAAAATGGCTGCCACAACAAAACTATTTGACAGATCTGTCTGAAAATTTGGGTGCGTTCTTTTGAAAGATTATTCTTGACAAGAAAAAAATAAATTTAAGGTGACGATACAATTTGTGTTAATTTTCAGGGACTTATTGACCCACCCTCGTATCACATATAACCGATTTTTTCAGCACCAAAAACGTTGAATGTAGAATTCTCCTTGAGAGAATAGTTGGGTAATCAATATGGTCCTAACCATTTCTAGTCGATGATTCCTCACTTGTTTGACTATTTTGACCTGGAAAGGAATCTCTTCAATTTGCAGGTAAAAAGTATTAATAAATACCCATGTATCATCTCCAAGGGTTTTCCTTCTTTATACTCTTACAGCAGAGACGTGGTGGTTTCGTATCCTTTTTTTGTTTCCGACAGCTTCTGTAGAAATTGATTGAGGCAATACCCAATCTTTTGACATGTCTGCTTATTAGGAAGTGTCCTCTATGAATTTCAATTACAAAGCCTAAGTTACTAATTTAATTCACTTGCTGATGTTGTACCACCATTTAAATTTATTCGATTCCATGGAGAAGGACTGTTCAGCCCCTCCCCTGGCCCTCTTTAACGTCTTTAATCATTATTATCCACTCAAAAGTTGCCTGGAATATCCCCGTGCCTGGAAAAGCAATGACATATGAGCATATGTGTAGCAAGTACAGCCAGTCCTCCACCAATTGTGCACTTTATTCAAATCCGATACAAAGCAAATAATCTTGGATTCTTCTTAGCGGACTTAGTTTGTGATTGCTTCCGACCTAGGAAGATGCCTTATAAATTATTTCTGGAACTTTATGTTCGTTAAGGCATCATAAAAAGGATCTCAAACCAACGTAATGCCAGCAATTTGAAATCATTTAGTCTTCAGTAAAAATCAAATAACTTTATATACTAGGCGCCATCAATAAAAAAAACACTAAAAGAAACATAAATAAACGAATCACACCCTTTTCCGATCATGGGGATTTTTTTTTTGGGGAAATAGGGTTTTATTTTCTTTACAGCCCATTGCTTTCACTTCCCCTGCATTTGGTAGACTGTTAAAAGTGGCCATTTCAAACTTCTCTATCATCTTTGGACGGCGGTCTTTAAAAAAGGTGCATTCATTGTGCTCAGTGTTAGTGTTGCTGAGTGTACCCAGTTACAGTAGCAATTATTTGTGGCTGTCTTTCATAGAACTTCAGGAATTAGATCCACTAGCCTTCAGTTTTTGCTGGTTCTTATTCAAGTGAGATATCTAATTCTAATTTAAATGAATTGAATAAATATGTTTATTCACCTGCATTTTGACAAACTTTTAGTGCAAACATATTGATGATAGGGTATAAGGCGGTCCATTTCATCAATTTGCAGTTGCTTCACAACTGATTTATTAGGGAATGCGGCAAAAGCTTTACTGAATCACGACTGATAGTTATTGCCATATGTAGCAGTATTTTTGTGTTCCACTGCGACTCACGTTTTATTGTTTCCAGCATGTCGTTACCTTCGTCTTCATCGTCGTTGTAGTCATGGATTAGAATGATGACAACGACTACGAGCATCAATACTGCTGTCTGCGTTTCCTTTATCACATTTTTTTTTTGTATTCATCTCTGATTTGAATGTTCTTAGTGTATTGCAATATGGCTCGGAATTTATGTCTCATTTCAGAAGGATATGCAGCTATCCTGTCCTCTCTGGCTTTCAATCTAATTCGTTTCTCTTTCGTTTATCCACCCCCCTATCATTCATCCATTCATTGCAGGATAATAGATTGTTTCATATTAGAGTGTCTATATAAAGCCGGTCCTTGCTGATTTTTATCTTCCATTGAAACTAACGAAGATGACAAAAGTTTTGCACGTTTTGACGGTATTGTTGCGCCCTGCCTATTCACTGTTCTCCACTGCGCTACTACTACTACTGTGTTGTTCTTTCAGTGAATTTGTCTTTTACGCGATACAAGTGAATCTGAAACAAATGTTTTATTGAAATATAAATAACTACCCAAAAAGGATAATAATAAAAAACAGACACGACCCAAACGATGTTGAAATTATTAAGGAATATCTGCATCTGGATGTGCTCCACTTCATGCCTATTTGGCTATGTTACTCACGCAGGTATGTATCTGGATTCGATTCACTATGATATAGTTGTATGTTTTTTTTTTTTTTTCTCTTTTGTTTAAATAGAAGTTGTTTGCATGCTGCTGTGCTGATGCTGAGTATATTTGTACAGATCTGCTTTTAATGGATTGAAAATATTTCCTTCTCGGGAAACCTTTTTTATGGGATTCAATGTTTAACTTTAATCTGTCCGGATGCCCCGTAGTGACGGAAAGGCTTAACTAGCAGCACATATTGAATTGAGTTCTGTTTTGTTCATCCTTTCGTTTCGAATAAAGTTTTTATTGATTTGGTTTGATTCCTTGGCCATATTTGAATACAAATAAAAAAACATTTATGTTAGCTGGTGGTAGGATATCGTTCCAAATTGTTTACAATTTTCTCTAAATATTGGTCAGGATCCCAGGTCTGGGGATTCGAATTGAGTAGTAAATTTAATTTGCAGATACATATTAGGATTTAGGTTAAAAGCATATTAAGTGTTATGGTTGTCAAAACCACATATGAACTACAAATATATACATATGTAAATTAGTAGTAGGATTATTAATGGTGCGAGTGGGCGGGTAGATGTATCTATCTTTGCGATGTATTGTATATTTAACTTTGTATGTTTCTTGCATTCTGTTCTTCTTCTTAGACGGTGGCGCTTGCTTCCTAGTGGCCATTCTTTGGTCGAAATTATCGTATGACCTCTCTGACAGATAAACTCGATCATTTTGCTTGTCTTTTTCGGACCACCTCCATAGCGTTTTGCAATGCTACCGATTTCAATGTAACGCGATATGGTGCGATACACAAACATTTTGTTCACTTTGAAATGTTTCAGCTCGCAAACAATAGCTGGTTGTGATTTTCTAGCCAAAAAAAGGGCAATAACAGTATTACGCTTGAATTCCATTGTCGATAGAACAAAAACTAAACACGACCTTACACACGCTTGTCAACAATGAAATTAATTAACACGTGTCAAATTTTTAGCGCGCTGTCATTCATAGTTGGCAGACACAGCGACGTGAAGTTGGTAACAGTTCATATCAGCCACCATGCATATAATGATGACATTTAAATTTTGAACATATTGTCAAAAAAAACTTAACTTTTTGGCACATTTTTTAAAAAATTCCAATTTCTCGAAAACGATTCTCAACAACGTTTGAGTTGAAATTGCATCACCACGAATAGAGGTACTTTACTTATTATCAGAAATGTGAAAACTGGCTACTTTCTCGAATATGCCTGAGATGATTTTGTTCAAAATTTGTATGGACATGGTACCTAAATTTTGGGCATATGGTTAAAAATAATTGTTCACCCTTTCGACATAAATATATAACTTGCCATAACTTTTATTTATAAAGGATTATAGATTAGGGAAAACACCTTTCCAGAAAATTTTAGACAGGTTTTGTATGCAAACGTAGGATCGATACCAAAACACTAACTGCCAAAACACAGTTACTGACATCGAGTATTGCACAACACAAGAAGCATAAAAGTGAGGCTCGAAAGTGCAATAACGCAACCTTCCAGGAATACTAAACAAAATTCTTCCGGTACTTAGAACATACGGCAAAAAAAAAAAAAAAGAAACTGCAAATCCCAACAGGTTGGCAACCCCTGGAAGAAGATCTATGCAATCGATCGACGACCATCAACTTACAATCCAGCATAAAAGCCAAGTAGGAGGTTATTCTTACATGCAAAACACAGGAAAAAGTAACTGAGGCGATCAAGGCAAGTGGTAATTGGAGCAGGGCCAAAACCCCTAATATCGTTCCCACGTAAATTTGTTTTTTTTTTTTCTAAACTCTGAATATTTTTAAAGCTTCCAGAATACATTTATTTTCATTTACAAATTTTTGACAAGAGAACGCTTTTTAATAACATCGTTGCAGAACAAATATTGCAGAACAAGAATCGCTAAACATTCTGACTGGAATGACTGGGACGTGCTTATCTACGGCTAACATGAAATGTGTTTGTGTCTGCCAACATGTATATTGAATTGCTGTAGTGCGTTTACGTGGAAACAATAAAAGTTCGCTTGAACAATGGGAAATTGCAGCATTTCCTAAGTTTCACTACAAGGGCGATTATTTCGCAGTCGTAACGAGATATCCGAATGTTAAGTATGGAGTTGACAGAAATGTTTGTGAGTTTACATTTAAAATTATGTACCTTTGTTAATTTCTGGAGGTGATATTTTAGTATGGGCTCCGTGGCTCAGTGCATTGAACTACTGAGCAGTAAATTCAGGTTCGAATGACACAAAAACCACAAATGAATATTTTTACGACGCCACCTCGCTAGAATGTCTTGCGAACTTCCTTTATTTTCAGAATTGATATCTAGATCCGTTTAGATATATGTGAGGACATAACATTCATATTTTGGACATATAATCAAAATAGATTTTTATCCGTTTAACGTATTTTTCAAAAATTCTGACCTCAAAATTTTTTTTTTTTTTTTTCGAATTCACATTCACAGAGAGAAAGACAGATTGGTGTAGTTGGTTTGAAACTCAGCTGGTATTAAGTTTCAGTGAACTCCAAGGGTGGCTGTCCAGATAACTGGGGAGCTTGTTTGTTTTTGCTTTTGTCGTTGCTCATGATTCACAGTATTTTTTTCCGTCCTCCTGATGTCATCATCACGATCAAGTTGCCATATGACCGCCCTACTGCCAGTGTTATGCTTTCGCAGTAGAGTTGACATAAGCTTTCGCAATTGATCGACTTTTTATTTACTTCATGCGAAATAAATAGATGATTATTGACATCAGGATTCGAACCATGAACCTGTAGCGTGACAAGCGATGATGTTACCACTACACCACGGCCACATAAATTTTAAATCTGAACAATATTCTAACGAACAGCACATATGTTTAGTTTACACTTAGAAAGAATGTTTCAGTTCAAGAAGCAAATACTCCAGATAATGATTCCATGGGCCAAAACAAGAAAAATAAAGTGTACAATCGGGTCGCACGTACTTGCACCTATATGCTGTTTATTTGCAAACACTCAGATTTGAAATTTAAACAAAATCGTCAAAATGATTTTTCTTCTCAAGAAAAAAATTCGAAAAAAAATAATTTGGAAAATTTTCCAAAACTTTGTATGCCATGACCTTTCATATATCAAATATTGCTTAAATATCGATTTTGAATAAAAATCGTCGCAGTAATTTTTTAAAATGAGCCAATTTTTAAAAACCGGTCAGTATGTAAAATACGGTTATACGTATTTTCTTCCAAAAACGTTGTACGCTATCTGATAGCATACTCGTATATCCACTTTAATCCGTTTTCGAGCATCGATTTCTCGACCATACATACTACATACATACAAACAGACAGACAGAATTGAATTCGGTACGATCGGTTCGGTTCGATAAAGAACTTAAAAGACAAGAGTGGACATTATCGCTAAGAGTGTGGCAACAAAGATGGGATACCTCACATAATGGTAGGTGGACACACAAACTAATCCCCAGCATAGAACCGTGGATAAGTATCAGACATGGGGAAGTAAACTACCAATGGACGCAATTTTTGTCGGGCCACGGCGGCTATCGCCGATACCTCTGTAGCTTTAGACTTAGACACCTCGCCAGAATGCCAGCATGTCCTGGGTGCGAAGAAGATCTGAAACATGACGTTTTTAATTGCCCAAGATTCCTTGAGGAAAGACAAAGATTGGAGAGTGAAAAACTCTTAATGCTCCAAATATAATAGCAGATATACTAAGATCGGAGAGTAGTTGGGTCGCGGTTAGCACAATATTAACCCGAGTACAAATCGAGCTCAGACAGGTAGAAAGCCAGAGAAGAATGCTGGAAATGCTGATAATGACGACCGTGTAAACCAGAATATCGGCCCCGCGAAGTAATACCTGGCAGTGGTTCAAAGGGGCTAGGATCTAAGCTAGCGGAGGTAAGGTTTAGTCAGTAAGAATCTGACACTACCTTGCAACCTCCGCTTACAAAAAAAAAGACAGAATTGAGAGACCCACTTTTTTGAGTTCCTCGAATAATAGTAACGTCAAGTTTGGTCAAAATCTCGGGATCAACAATTTTCAGGAAACCAATACTTGGCCTTATAGGTGCATGTAAAAATGGTATGACATGGGGGGAAGCGAATTCCACCCTTTAAGCCGATTATTTACATTTGTTTGAAAAAATCAGACTTGGGCTTAGAGGTGCCACAGCTTATCATGTTATAACTCTTAAATGATTTCAGCTATGAGATTAATTTGGTAATTTTGCAAAGATATTTTAATAGGTAATATGTCGCCTCATGAACGTCTTTGTAATTTACAAATTGTTCGCAAGTTAAATTGGCTCGAATTTAAGAAAAGTAAATTTGTTACCCCTAATACCTCCGGATAGTAAATATATTCTTCAGTTCTGTCTCAATACTCATAAACGTATGACTGACGTACTTGATTGTCTCAAAGTCGTCGGTGTACGCGCGTACTTACTCGTATACAGATTTTTGAAAGATCGGACTTTTGATGCATTTTGTACTTTGAAATATGACACAATACTCATATATCAGATAAGATCTTCAAGGAATGTTAGTGTGAATAATGCTTCTATAGCTAGAACAGTGCAAAGAGTCTTCTTTTGAGAATCGAGTTTCAATAATTTGTCGGCTACTGTAGCTTTGTTGATTTGAGCCTTTAAGTCACTTTGGTCCGATGGACGAAAATGTTGGTCATCATCATCCGAATTGAATGTAAATAACATCATCACTGTTTAAAACTCAGTTTAAAACTATTGTTGTTCTACTATAATACATTTTCTCTTTAGTCCCTGCAGATTTCTGTTCGGGCTTTTTAGCCTTGGTACGTTTCCCTAGCGAATCTCTTGCTTCTTCACAATACTTCTTAACTTTCTCGTTTAAAAGAAAGTTATTGTTTTCGTGAAAATTTTCAATCTCGAGTATTACTATAATAGAGAAACTCGAAAAAGTGGGACTCGCAATTCTGTCCCTCTGTATATTGGACTGAAGCCTCAATGGCTAGACGGATTTACTTCAATCTTCATACCTGGGATCTGTGGGGCTAAAGCCTACCTAATCATGTCATAAATACTAATACACATTTTAACGCACTCTTCGTGAAATTAGTATTGAACACATCCATTCTATATTGACAGGTATTCAATGAGTGACATTTGTACTAAGTTAATATTTTGTGTATCGAACTGTTAAATTGTTTGAGAACAATGGTGGAGTAAATGACCGTCAAAGATCAGGACGCCCTCACACTGTCCGAACTCCGCAGGCGATCAAAACTTTTAAAGTCAAGATTAATCAGAAACCATTACGAAAGCAGAAAATCTTGTCACGAGAAATGAAGATATCGCAGAAATCGGGTCGAACACGTCACCTCATAAGGTAAAAAGAACACAAAGGTGGCTCTACAACAATGTGCCGAACGTAGCAGCAGACGATTGCGCGACAGACCTTGCAGTTCCCCATATTTGTGTTCCATATGTCCAAATTAGTTTTATTATGGTTTTGTGTATTGAAAGCTTTGAGCCCTTTCCTAGGAGCCAACATACATATGTAGTTGTCTTAATTTGTTATTAACTTGGGTGCTGAATTCTCTTTGCATTGCAGATGACTTCTACTGTTTTGTCTTCATTGATCTTTCGAATCAGTCCACTATTTTGTCTGGTATTTCCTGAAGTTGGTTGGTACTCGTATGCGATGACCATGTCGTTCACACCTGTTGCTGTCATTGAGTTTTATTGTCTTCATTTTGATATGTCAGCTGTACATAAAAGAGCTAATATCGGTCCTAGAATGCTGCCTTGGGGAACACCTGCGTCTATTTGGCTTATAATTGAGAATCCGTCGTTCTGCTGCGCATTACTCTTTCATTTAAATAACTTTTGATTAGGAAGCAGTATCATTTACTAGCTACGGTGATATTACGTTCCACCGTAAAGTCTTTGTCCTTATTTTATTTATAGTTGGCTCCTGACCAGCTGCATAGTAGGGCTGTTACCCTGAAGCACAACTCTCAACCTTAGGGGCCATATTCTTAGTCAACACTCCTAGGACAAGGAGCCGGATAAACTCACTTCTGTGGCATGATCGCTGCCGTTGGGCCACTAAGAGCTCCCCCGTCACCATACTATACAACCCTTCAGAGGGTTGTATAGCTCCATCGAGCTTATGTTGAATTTCTAAGATTTCTACCGTCCTCTTGATGTAATTCATGATTAGCATTTAAAATTCAATATACAGTAACAGAAGATATTTATCAATAGCCGTTTAAAAATGTAGAGGTGATGTTTGTGTCCGGCAGCAAATTAAAACAACAAACCGAAAATCTGTATTCTGAGATAAGTATCCTTGTAAAACTACTCCATATCGAACCTCAACAACATCTATCAATTATGTACATACACCATAGGTACATGTATCCTTGCCTGTACTGTACAATTGGGTTAATTAAATTGAAAATGTTGTCTGCACAAACTGTCATAACCACCCGTTCTTAGATGAGGTCCTCGTGTACCTATGTAAATTTTTGTACAGCATGCCTTTTTAAAAGATTCGACAGTAACGATGTAGATATGTAGGTGTGTTTATTCATCCCATTCAAAGATATGCTTCTTTTGTCGTCCTTCTAAGTATCCTTTCTTTTGTTAACTATTTTTAGTGCCACTGGAGTACTTTGATGATCATGAATTCTCCTACGACATGGATACGGCTCAATCGAAAGTTAAGTACGATCCAAGGCTTCTATCGCAACAGCTAAAGGATCAACATAACCATCCGCAGGAGAGAGCTGCACCTTGTTATTCTGCCACAAACAAATACACTCATGGCCAAAGGGTAAGTCAACCTGTTATCCCAACAATTCTCCTGTAACGCCTTCTACACTCCATTGTGTGGAAATAACCTAACCTAGGTAAATTTCAATCTATGTATCTGTTTTTTTTTTTCCAATTTTATTTGTAAGTTCTTGGATGGCAGTTGGTAAATGTAGTAGCATCGTGGAATGGATGCCATTCATCCCAGTTTTTTTCTCTTTTTTTTTAATCTTTCATTCCACAAGAGAGTGGTTGGGTGCAGGATAGAACATAGATTGAAGGAAGGACGTGGAAGAGGTCGTTGGTACGGATATTTTTGTGTTTGCACAATCTATCAAACGGAGTAAAGAGAATAAAACCTTATTTTGGTTTCAATTTATGTATTTGTTTTTGAATCCCATTGTGGATTGTATTTTGTTGTTTTGTTTTTTATTTTTATCAATACACATATGAATGTATGTAGGTATGTGTGTCAAGCCTTTTTTTGTAACAAAAAGCAGAGATTGCCCGAGGGCGGGAATTGGCGTGTGGGAAAACAATAAAAACCACTGCTGTGCTCGTTTTCTAGTTCTTCTTCGTTATCCAATTTAATTCGCCAAGAGGATGAAGGGTCCGATTGTCATCAGAGACATAGAGTAGGGAATATGATTCTCCCTCTGTACACACGAACGAGTGTGTATGTGGGCATCCAATTTAAACAATAAATAGCAAAGAATGATGGCGCGAAAATAACTTTTAGAGGAGTGCACTAAATTTAATTTTATTTTTTGCCTCAATGGGTCCAAAAGTGCCGAGTGGCTTTCATACGTTATTCCAGAGTGGAAAGATGTGTTTTTTTTTTGTGTCACACATCCTTAGGAGTGTTCATTGAGGGGAATCTGTAGAAGAGATGGTTTGCAGTTTTCGTTCCGCAAATAGTGAGTACAAAAAATTAGGTGTCACTAACAGGACAAATATTGGTTTAAGAGTTTGAGTGTGTTTATGGATCCTTTTTTTGGTGTGAAGTATTACAGAGGTGTTGTTTCCGTGTTGAACTTTGACCTTAACTCTGATTGAAGTGAACATAATAAAGTCAAATAAATTTTTGGAATCAGCACATTGCTACCTTTCGTTTGATACCCATATTGTATTTACATACATAAACAAAATATAGATTTGAGTAATCTTAAAAATTTGTCGGTTTTTCACTTTTCCAAAAAAGTACTTTAGATCTGTCCAACCTTCTACATCCATCGGTTCAAAAGTTATTAGGATGTGACGGACAAATGGACTAATGTTGCCAGAATGTGTTGGCTGTGATCTCTCAGAATTTAGCATTGAAAGTAAAAATAGAAAGAAAATTAGTAATTTTTGTAGTGATTTTGTAAAAATGTTCGATCTCAAGATTTTGATCAATCCTGGTATTGCTAGTATGGAGAAACCCAAAAAGTGGGTTTGCCAATTCTGCCTGCCTGTCTGTACGTACTCACGACTGAGAAAATTTGGTTCAAACTTCACATTCAGAGTAAGTCTACTCTACAATTCGAGATGAAATCGAAATTTTCATTCTAACCCAAAAAATTTTGTTTTTAATTTTAAATCTTCTAAGTGATTTACAAGTGGACAGCATATAATGTGTGCAAGTACGTTTGACGGTTGTGCTCGTATGAATTATTCTTTTCAATGACAGAAATGAGAGTGATTAGAAATTAACTTATCGGTGCAAAATAAAGGATGTCGATTGTTAAGGAACACATAGGGAGCGCACAGATTACTTAGCGACCACATTACATACAATGGAGAACAATGGAAATTTTAGAAATAGCCACCTAGGTTCCAAATTGAATATGTTCTTAAATAAAGGATGTCCCAAAACAAACGCAAGCTTTGAATTTTGCGCCATATGCGCGGTAAAGTGTTGCCAACGAAAAAAAAGACAGCGTGACAGCTGACAGTTCAGGGTTGTTAAAAATAGAGTGCTACACGAATGAACAACACGTTTTCATTGTTGAGCAATATTTTAAAAATAATGAAGGTTTGGCAGCTACATTTCTCAATTTTCATACAAAATATGGTCGGAATATTGATTTAACTTCATCAACTGTGATTAATTCAAAAATGGAGGGAGACTGGGTCAATTAGTTATTTTAGACACTGGCCGTCCTTCAACAAGTTGTTCAATACAAAACATGGAAGTAGTTCGTGAGAATGTTGTTGAGAGTCCAGGAACATCAATTCGGCACCGTGGTCAAGAATTAGACATACAAAGTGTAATTGACTCAAGAACTGAAGCCTACGGACCACGCACAGCGAAGAGAGTTCGTTGAATGGATTATGGATCATCTTAATTTGTTAATCGTCAAAGATGTCGAACTTAGGGATCAAAAAATCCACAAGCGATTATTGAGAAACAAATGCATCCACAACGTGTCACTGTTTGGTGGGGATTTTGAGCTGGAGGCATCATCGGACCATTCTTCTTTGAAAATGAGGCTGGTCAGGCAATAAAAGTTAATGGTGCTCGCTATCACAACATGATAATCCAGTTTTTTGTGCTTAAATTGTAAGATATGGATGTGGACGACATATGGTACCACATGCCATACAGCCCGAGAAACAATTCAATTACTGCATGGGTCATTTCCTGGCCGCGCAGATCATGCGATTCAACGCCGTTGAGGTTTTTTGAAGTCTAAGGTTTATACCGACAAGCTCACGACCACTCACGCCTTGAAGGAGAGAATTGAGCTCTGTATCAACGAAATTCAGCCACATTTATGCAAAACGGTCAAGGGAAAATTTCGATAAAAGATTGTGTATGTGCCAGCAAAGCCGTGGAGACTATTTACCCGATATGCTATTCCATAAATAACCCTGTACTGTATACTTTATGAATCAATAAAACATTTATAATTTTTGTGATTTCTATCAAAATTACTTCTTGCGTCAATTTTGGAACACCCTTTATATAAGCGTAGTCCATAGAGCTCCTTGCATCTTACTCATCTGTTTTATTGATAAAAACTTCCCTTCTCTTTTAAGAGTACAAAAAATCTCTCAAAACGAGATAAATCCTACATTCTGGCAAAAGAGAGACGGATAGACAACTTACTGTCTGGTATATACCTGACCCTGGAAAACATTGAAACCACTAAAATGTACATTTGAATTTATTATTTCGAATTCAATTGATTTGAATTTTCTTTTTTCTGCCCGACACGTTTTTGACCGTAGCGGTTAAGTGCGTGGTATTAAAACCCTTCTTCCCCGGACACAATTTGTTTGTGGCTTGACCTAAGAAATCGATCCCCGCATGGTTGGCCTCTTAAGCTGGGACACCCTGTATATGTCTATGTTTGTGCCGATACTGATATGTAGGTAGTTTCGTCTACAAATTGTCAAAATCGGATGCAGTGTGGGAAGGATGTGGGTATAAGGTTTCTAAAATCTCTAAATAATTGTCTTTAGAAGCCTAACTTCAAAATATCTGAACCGATTTTTATGAAACTTGATTTGTAGCCTTAGACTGGCACGTTACAATTTACCGAAATCGAGTGAAGTGGTGGTAAGATATAGGAATGAGTTTAAAATATATTGGATTCATCTTTCTCATGAAATTAGGGTTTTTTCACAATTTTTTGGATTCTTATCAAAACTTGATAAAGGAAAAATAACGGAACTTTGAACTCATTTTTGAAATTATCATTACCATATAGTTTTTATACAAAAAAAAAGTTTTTTTTACTCTAACCTCGAAAACTTTTACAAATGCACTCTCGGTCTGTTTGCGGATTAATAATCTCAACTCTGGTCTAAATTTCCAATTTTTGCATCTAACCGTTCAAAAGTTATGAGGCTGTGACAGAAGTCGGATGGACAGACAACTGATTCTCACTATAAACCTCGTTTCCGACTCGATGTGCTTAGAACTCGATGAGAGCGTTCATATATTTCCGGCGCTGAATATACAACTATTTGTCTGCCGGGTAAACCTCAGTTCATTCCAGCGACGGATACATCAAAGTGTATAGAATTAAATGAGGGCCTTCACACGATTTATCCGTTAGCTGGATATACGGCGTCGGAAACACAGTTTCGTGTAGCATTCACACATATCCGGGGCCGGATATACTACGAGTATTGCTCATCGCCAGACAAATTTAAAATAAATTTGGTTTCTAGGACTGGTATAGTGTGCAGATGCTACCATTTGTAGAACACTAAAATTTGTTGCAGTGGGAGTAAGAAATATGTAGTTGAATGCCAATTAATTTTAGTTTCTAGTTCTAGTATAAAGGATACATTGTAATCATGCATTCACTCTCCAGCAGTCTTACACGACGACTATACACAACGCGATTTCAATTAAAATTAAGGCTAGCAGAGAATGTGAAAAATGTGAACACTCTCATTGACTTCTGTACACTTCAACACGAATATCCGGCGGCGTATACATGCGAAATATAGTAAACATTTTTTATTCTGCGCGTGCCGGCGCCATTTTGAATCCGTCATTTCGAAAACCCTTTTACCTATATTTTCCTTTGATTTGTTTCATTAGTTTTAGTTCTGATAATCAACGAAGCGTCACTTGGATTTTTACGAAAATTCAGCTCCACTTTTTTATAGTAAGTCCTAAACCTAAATCAAGTCCTTAACAAAACCATCCTTTCAACGAATATCCTGCCAAAGACAATAGACACGAAATGTGCAAAATTGCAAAAAAATTTAGTGCAAGCATTAGAAATCCTTCTACGACTTAACATACCTACATACTCGTATGTACAACCTCCTCAAATGTGGATTCCTTTTCCTTTCCTAACCATTTGACTCTTATCTATAACATCATTGAGTTCCTGTGAAATTGTTAGAACATTTATTGTAAATTGTGCCACACGCATCCTTTTCTTTTTTTTCACTCCCCCATATGGCATTTCCTGCCATATCCTTAACGTCGTACATTTTCTACAAGACGCAAGACATTCCACAAAAGAAAATATTACAAGAACACCCTATTCTTCAGGACACTTTATGTGTGCGAATTGTCACACAAACAGGACGTTCAAGTGTCAGCACTTCTCAAAATCATGTCTTTGTTCAGCCACCCATGCAAGCCAAGGGAACATGCAGTTAAATGAAATTATTCGCTCTTGGTTGATTATTGTGTGCTGCAAGTCATCATCAGTGCCCCACATAAATGCATCACAGATGGCAGTGTCTTTTGAATAATAAAAGCACCATCTCACTGTCAGACAGACGTAAACAAGGACCGAAAAAAAGAAAATAATATTGAAAAAATGCTTTTAACAGCTCAAAAGAATTACAAATCCTTGTGCTTGTCTTATGACTAATGTATAAGGGGTATGTGCTGTGAATGTTTGCGCACCACATCACAATCAGGTTCAGGGGGACTACTATTTCCACCAATAAACCAAGCAATGACATTACACCATTGACTAGCAAGCGGACATAAATCTTAATAAACATTGTCACACTACTTTATCCTTACCTTATCCAGAGGAATCATCTCGTCCTCGCCTCGTTGCAGGCCTTTATACCTTCAGTCTTAGTTTCGTCCTTGAACGTTCTTCTTATTAAAGTTGAATGAATCAAGGAATCATGTTGAATGCCAGCCCCCTGAATCAAAAGAATCACGACACAAAATGAGGATGAGGCAAGGAATCTCTAAGAAATTTCTGGTGTGTGGTACGAGTATGGCGAAAACGAAAGTATATTCCTATGTTCGTGTCGGTTATGCTGATGTGGTTACTCGAGCAGGCGGCTCATTATTTCATGTGGAGAGTTTTATCCTTGGAATAGAAAATTCCATCCATAGTGTACGAGTATAGTGGGTGCTGTTGCTGTGGAAGGGTGAAATTTGATGAAAGTTTAAGACGATTATCTATCTCTTTTTTTTATTTTCTGCCTTCGCTCGGTCGTCGTCGTCATCATCGTCTTCTACGGATAGATTATGATTTTAATGTTCCACTCTGGTGATATAGTGATGTGGAAGTAATTATTTCGGATGACATGACTATTGTTCTGATTGAGATTAGAAAATATTTATGTGTTCCATTTGAAAGGATTAGATGGGAAGGGAAAATGGTAAACTTTTATTTGGCCGACTCATTCGGTGTGTGATGGTAATGGAGTGGAAATTCTATCGATTTCCAAAGATGCGTCTACTACTGGCGCTGAATGGTCGATTTGAAGGATTTAACTTTAGTTAACTGTCGTCAAGAGGGTAATTGATCATCGTGGATGGATGGAAGTAATGCTGAATGACAGGTTGGATAGTGATAAATGGGTCAAGGAGACAACTCATTGAATATGATGATGAAACTTAATGATGTTGGATGATCATCGCATCATGGAAACTTTAAGGATGTTGCAACTACTCTTGTGATATCAAGTTTTGGTTTTCATTTTATTTCGTATAATTACTGTTGGCATGTGTGTTGAATTGGTGTGGGGATGGCTGGGAATAAGTTGATAATAATTAAGTGTAATAGCCTCGAAGTGGAATGAAATTTGAAAAGGGGTAATTTTCGTAGTAAATACAAGCAACGTCAAGATATTTTTTTTCTTTTCAATTTTTTTCTTCTCTTTTGATTAACATTGATAAAGGGGCATCCACTTATAATTACCTACTTGTCAAATAGTATTAAGTGCTAACAAAAATGGCAAATTTTTAAATTGGCTGCTATGCTATTCACTTCTTTTCCACTTTAAATGCGTTTTTTATAAATAAAATTTGTTGAAACGCTGATAACTCAAAATCTAAGATAGATATTGAAAAAAATATTAAGTTGGATGTTGTAGAAAATTAGAGAATAGATGAAACTGCTTCATGAAGAAAAAAAAAATATTAAACAAAAATTGACGTTTTCAGAAAATTAAAAGTTGCTTATAGCCTTTGACATGAAACTACAATTATCAATTTCTGACATGATTTACAAGAGTTCGATGAGTTTTACGCAATCAATGTACAAGTACATTCTCTAAATAATAAAATGGCTCCACAGCAACACTGGTGCACTGTTTTGGACTATTTTTCATCAAATCGATGCAGTTTCATAATGTATACAGTTTGGATTATATGTACGTATATGATTAGGGTAATAGCGGAATTGTTTGAGCCGCACAAAAACAGGACATTTGCATTGCCGTTTTTCTGAACCCACATCCTGTTAGACGGTGTTATCGTTCTAAAATGTTTTTTTTTCTTTTTTTTTGCCGAGGGTAGGTGAAAATCTTCTAAAGACGCCATAAGGCCCAAGCTCACTAAAATACCTCTCTTCAAGATTAATAATACAACTAAGTCGACGCTTATCCAGCAGTTTTATTTTCGTTTAAGAGACTCGTGACTTTTGGAAAAAGATGTTCCTATGTAAAGGGTGGTTAAGTTTTAAGGGCCGATGTTGATTTTGAATAAAACACAAATTATTTAGGAAATTACTGTCATTTCTTTTTATTATGATAATATTGGTATGGTTCGATTATGTATGGAACAAAATATCGGCCAAATGGCCGCCGCGACCTCGGCGGCACACCTCCATCCGATGGTCCAAATTTTCGATGACGCTGAGGCATAATTGAGGTTCTATGCCGTTAATGTGCCGAATTATCTCATCCTTTAGCTCTTGAATTGTTGCTGGCTTATCGACGTACACCTTTTCTTTCAAATAACCCCAAAGAAAGAAGTCCAACGGTGTCAAATCACATGATCTTGGCGGCCAATTGACATCGCCACCACTTGAGATAACACGGCCATTGAATTTGTCGCGCAAAAGAGCCATTGTTTCGTTAGCTGTGGCACCATCCTGTTGAAACCACATATCGTCCACATCCATATCTTCTAATTCGGGCCATAAAAAGTTCGTTATCATCTCACGATAGCGAACACCATTCACAGTAACTGCCTGACCGGCCTCAATTTGGAAAAAATACGGCCCGATGATGCCGCCAGCCCATAAACCGCACCAAACAGTCACTCTTTGTGGGTGCATTGGTTTTTCGACAATCACTCTTGGATTATTATTCGCCCAAATGCGGCAATTCTGCTTATTGACGAATCCACTGAGGTGAAAATGTGCCTCATCACTGAAGATGATTTTCTTCGAAAATTAATCATCCACTGTTGCCATTTCTTGCCACCATTGTGACCATTGACGACGCTTGAAATGGTCAAGAGGCTTTAGTTCTTGAGTCAATTGCACCTTGTAAGCGCGTAAATGCAAGTCTTTATGCATAATGTTCATCAACGACGAGCGTGAGAGGTGCAATTGTTGGGCACGACGACGAGTTGAGGTGGACGGCTCTTCAGCCACACTATCGCGAACAGCAGCAATATTTTCTGCAGTAAGAGTTATACGAGCATGCACTGGTGTTTTCATATCTCCTACAGACCCGGTTTGCACAAATTTTTGCACGATTTTTCCGATTGTACGCACATTTGGACGATTAAATTGACCGAAAGAATCACGAAATGCACGATATGCATTTTGATTTGAACGCCCATTTTCATAATAAGCCTGAATAACTTTAACGCGTTGCTCGATTGTGTATCTTTCCATGGTTCAAATTGAGTTAGTCTGAAATTGAGAAATGTCAAATGAAATGCAGAAAAAAACTTGACGTTTAGGTCTGGTTCACATTCAACATCGGCCCTTAAAATTTAACCACCCTTTATTAGTGCGCAACTAAGTTATCGCTGTTTTTTTTTGATGAAAATGCAACTCAAAGTATCGCTAGCTACAAATTTTTCTGGCAGAGCTCGAATACCGTTACGGTAAAAGTGTTCATCTTTTGTGGCTATCCACGAATCAAGCCATTTTTTGTCTTCATATGAGCGGAACTGCTGATCAGTCAGACCAAGTGCCATCGAACGGAACAAGTAATAATCGAATGGCGCAATATCTGGGGAATATGGTGGGTGGGGTAGGACTTCCCAATTGAGCGTTTCCAGGTAGGTTTTAACGGGCTTGGCAACGTGAGGCCGAGCGTTGTCATGCTGTAGAATGACTTTTTCGTACCTCTGCTCGTATTGTGGCCGTTTTTCGCGCAGTGCTCGGCTCAATCGCATCAATTGAAGTCGATACCGTTCCCCAGTGATGGTTTCGTTGGGTTTCAACAGTTCATAATAAATGACACCGACCTGGTCCCACCAAATACACAGCATAATCTTCTCAGCGTGAATATTCGGCGTAGAAGCATGACCGGGCAGTCCCCATGACTTTTTTTTCTTTGGGTTGCTGTAATGAGTCTATTTTTCATCACCCGTCACGATACGATGAAGAAAACCCTTCCTTTTTTTGCCGCTGGAGCAGTTGTTCACAGGCGAAAAAACGACGCTCAACGTCCCTTGTCTTCAAATCATAAGGAACCCAAGTACCTTGTTTTTGAATCATTCCAAACGCATGTAATCGCTTGGAAATGGCTTGACGGGTAACTTCTAATGCTGAAGCAAGCTGTTCTTGCATTTGGCACGGATCCTCATCGACCAATACCTCCAATTTAGCTTCTTCGAAGGATTTTGGCTTTCTTTCACGCGGACGGTCGTCAACATCGAAATCACCGTCTTTGAAGCGACGGAACCAATCATGGCACTTTGTTTCACTTAGAGCAGCATCTCCGTAAACTTTTTGGAGCTCTCGATGCGCTTCAGCCGCTGTTTTCTTCGAATAAAAGAAGAAAATCAACACTTCCCACAAATGACGATTATTTGACACAAAATCAGACATTTCCACACAACCAAAAGTATATGACGCCAAAACAAAATCACTAATGTGTCGAAACAGTTTGTTTACCATATGCCTAAGCTCGATTCATGACGTTTTGGATATGTCAAAATCGACCAGCACTTACTGCTGGAGCCATCTATTGACAGAAAAGAAAGAAATAGCGGAGTTGTTTCATCCTCTCCTCAATATTAAAAGGTTTGGAGGCCTTAAATTTTGAGCTAGAAGAGTCAAACTTGGTTCATATGTATATTGATTTGGGCCTTAGATCTAGTGTCTAAATGCGGTTCATTGCCTCATCCACAATCGTGTTAAATGTCGGACAACTTCTTTTTTATGTAATTTTCTAGGACATTCATGTGCAAATATAGATAATTTATTTTCATTCGGAATGAAAATATAAAATTATGTGACTTGAAGACTAATTTATAAGCATAAAAATGTAAAGAAAAATTAAAATAAATAAATTTAAAAAAAATAAATAAGAAAAACTGCTGCAATAAAAATGGATAGGGTATAACACAATCCGTTACCGCCGGATTACAATCCTCCCATATTTCTTTCTTAATACAAACGAATTCATAACATTTTTAATTTTTGGTGCGGTTGTGGAAAATTTCGAGGCCTACAATATCTACCGCAATATTTTTTTTTTTTCGAAGGATGCACCGTTTTTGAGATATTCACAGTTGGATATTTTTAATGCGTTGCTATAATTTTCAAAAATTTGGAAAAATTCAGCATGTATGTACAGGGTTTTTCAATAAGGACATAACAATTTTCTGTTTAAATAAGACACAGAATAATTAAAATATCGAGCTGAAATTTATTCCAGATATAGTGCACATGTTAAATTTGTGTATGGAATTCGATCTCGTTTATATGACCACCGCGACCATGTTTGCAGCGATTCTTTGGAGCCAATTTTGCACCACTCTTCCACACATATCGGCCGGAACGTTCCTGAGCTCCTCTAGTGTTGTTGGCTTGTTGTCACAAACCAACGACTAAACGTAACCCCATGAAAATAAATCCATCGGCGTTAAATCATATGAGCGAGCTGGACATTCGACCGGACCATTTCTCGAGATTACACGGTTACCGAACTTCCCCTTCAATAAATCAATTGTTTGACCAGCTATGTGGCATGTATCATATCACTGATGTCAAATCCATCCAATTCTGGCCCCAAAATTAGTCTTCCAACATGGCACGATAGCGAACTCCATTGACCGTAACATGGCGATCATTTTCATCGACGAAAAAATACGATCCAATCCTCCGGCATGAAATCCAGACCACACGGTCACTTTTTGTGGATGCAATGGAGTCTCTTGAAGCACATGTGGGTTTGTTGTCGCATATTTTGCTTATTGACAAAACCATTAAGTTAAAAATGAGCTTCATCGCTGAAGATGATTTTTCGATGAAATTCAGGATTTTCTTGAAACTTTTACAGAGCCCAATCGGAGAAAATTCGGCGCTTCAAATGATCAAGAGGCTTCTTCAAGGCGTCTAGAACAGAGCCAGGCGTACTGGGGAAAGCTCCCAAGCAGCCGAGACAGACCGTTCTTTGCAGTTTGGCGAAAGCAGCAGTAACATATTTACGTGAGAGCTTATTCCACCAAACAACTGACGCATATGAGAGGAAAGGTCTTATCATTGCCGTGTAGATCCAAAGGACTTTCCTTGGCGACAAGCCCCATGTCTTGCGGAAAACACCTTTGCATTGCCGGAAGACTGACAGAGCTTTGGAAGTTTTCAGCTCGACATGTTTCGTCAAAGAAGCTTGCTATCTAAGATTACTCCTAAATATTTGGCTTCCTTGGAGAAATCGATAGTGATGCCTTTTAGCACTGGCTGAGTCAGACCAGTTAATTTCCTCCTTCTCGTAAAGAGAACCACTTCGGTTTTGAGAGGATTAACTGAAAGCCCATTTCTAGCGCACCAATCGTCGATTGCGTCTAGGGCCATCTGCACCTTAGAGCAAACAGTCGCTAGGCACGATCCGACAGACAGAACGGCGACATCATCTGCGTATGCTTGAGCGTAGACATTCGAACTATTGAGTGTGTTCAACAGGGAGTCAACCAGCATGCACCAAAGCAGTGGAGACAGAACACCGCCTTGTGGGCAGCCCCTATTTACACCTGCCATGACACGCCGGCCACAATCCACATCTACAGTCAATGTTCTGTTCACCAGCATTGCTTTTATCCACAACACTAGTGATTCTTCTACGCCGTGACTTCTGGCGGAGCTACACATGATGTCAAAAGTCGCATTGTCAAAGGCACCCTCAATGTCTATGAAAACGCCTATCGCGTATTCTTTCCTGTCAAGCGCACATTCTATTCTGCTGACCAGATATGCCTACATACGCTAGTAGACGTGCCTTAATAAGTCTGATATCTCTAGAAAAAAGGCGTAAGATTCATGCCATTTTGTTTGTACAAGACTTATTGACTTATAAACTTAAGGGAACAGCAGTTTCTATATAACCGATTTCATAGGTTTAACTATGCTCTAAATGAGCCAATTACAAGATGTTCACGATGGTATAATTTGGCAAGCGACATAATTGATTTTCATCTCAAAAGGAATGAATTAAAAGAATGTCTTGAAGTTAATTTAATTATCTAATAATTACTAACTAATAATTACTTTTTTGTAATATATTTTGTACCATACCTATATATTGCTTCTGATATCTGTAAGAAATTATATTCTGTAGATGAAAAAGAAATAAATAAATAAATTTCGTTCTCAATTATTTTTCCGTAAGACTGCACTGTATTCGAGATATTCGCAGTAGAATTGGGTTGCCATTATATTAAATCGGACATTTCAGAGTACTATAATTTCGGTATCCATCTTGAAGAAATTTTCAAAAATTAAAATGTCCACCCTAATAATTTTTCTCAGAGATGCACCGTTTTGGAGATATTCGCAGTCAAAACCGATTTCTTGTAAAAGTCGGACATTTTTGATGCGTTTTAAGAAATCTCAAAAATTTTGAAAACTCGGCAGATGTGTATAAGCACATTATAGAGAATTTCTGAACATAAAATTTGGATTTTAATAATATTTTTAAGTAGAACGCACCGTTTTCGAGATGCCCGCAATCAAAAATCATTTCCCCTAACTTTGTGGTAACATCGGACATTTTAGAAGATTGCGTAGTTATAATTTTCGAAGTTTTGGAAAAAATTGGCATCCATCTTGTAGAGAATTTTAAAAACTTAAATGTCAATTCTCAGTGGTGTAGTGGTAACATCAACGCTTGTCACTCTCTTGGTTCACGGTTCAAATCCTGATGTTAACAATCATCTATTTATTTCGTCTGAAATAAATAAAAAAGTCAATCAATTGCGAAAGCTAAGTCAACTCTACTGCAAAGGCTTAGCACTGGCAGTAGAGCGGTCGTATGGCTGAAAATGCAACTTGATCGTGACGATGACATCAGGAGGACGGAAAAAAATACTGTGAATCATGAGCAACGACAAAAGCAAAACAAACAAGCTCCCCAATTATCTGGACCCTACCGTTGGAGTTTACAGAAACTTAATATCATCTAAGTTCCAAACCACTACACTAAATTTTTCTTTCTCTCTCTCTCCTTCACAAACGCCCGTGTCCTGTAATAGTATAAGAGTATTCATATTGTAGCATAATAATAACTACGCTCCTATGTCTATGCAGCAAATTCCGAAGTGACTTTCCATTCTGGCAGAATTTTGGTTCGAACTGTCCTTTCATTCGAGGTTCGTGTCTGGGACGAAGTCTCCACAGCTCATGTCAACGAAAGAGACGAATAATATCAGGGATAAAAGGGAATTATAACTGCAAGAATTATTTCTCTTGTTCCAGTGGTCGAAGAATTTGCTAGAAGTTTCTGGCTATCAGAAACTTCTGCTATATAAGGACAGATGGCGATCAAAAAAAGACACAGTTGGTTTAGAACCGTGGCGAAGAGATTGGAAAAGTGATAATGGGCGAAGTTGTAATTTGGTGATAAATTGAAAGCTGAGAGTGAACAAGAAAAAGTAATTAGTTTGGATTTGTGAATTAAGTAATTGAAAGGAGATAAAGTGATTTGAGAGGAAAGAGACCTTGTAAGAAAAGAATTTGCGAAGAATAGTATAGTGTGAACTTGAATTGTTCTATAGAGTAGAAAATAAAGAAATAAATTTCACAGAATATCGTTTTATCTACTCGAGCCGTAGCTCGCATGTTACAATATCCTCTTTGGCGCGCGCAAATTTTATAAAAAAAAAGGACGCACTGTTTTCGAGATATTCGCAATCAAAATCGATTAACTGCAATCTGAAGGTAACTGCGATTAACTGCGAACTGAAGGTAATTTAAATGTCAACTCACAAACCTTATTTATCATGTTGCTCACGATTTATATTACAGGAATTATGCTTTAGATACAAATTCTTTGTGCATAATTATTTTCCACATAAAAGCAACCTAAACGTAAGTATGTAATAGACACGTGGCAGGCACACACGCACTAGATGTGTAATTCGGCACATTCCATACAATTAGTAGAAGGATATTTCGCAATTTTGTTTCATTCGCTTGCAATGTCTTTCTTTAGGACAATATTACTAAAAGGCGTTATGTCGACGTCATTGAAATGAAAACAAATGTATAAGTAAAGGTTTAAACAATTTTTGGAATTCAGAATTTTAATGTTTGTCATGTGATTATTTGACACGAAATTGGGAGTTCACGTGTTCATGTGCTCTTATGGATCAGACTGTCCGATGGCGGGATTTTAGCTTTTGTCAAATGAACTCTCCGGATTTTCAACAGGCTTCAGTTTAAAGAGTAAAGTCCTAGGTTGCCTGCTTCATCCTCTTGTAGAAATTGAAGGTTTCCTTCCTGTTAATGCATCTCTCCGTTTTCTCGAAGCATAGTTTGAACATTTGGAAAGTTTTAGGGATACCAGATCGACAAATGCTTTGAATTTTGCGATTGTAGCTTGTCTATGTTAAACTACCTTACAGGGGTGACTATGTGTTTTACTCCGGTGGATATTCCTGAACGTATCTTCATTGCAATCAAGTGGCAGTACGTAGCACATCCAGTAAGCACACTAAAGGAGTGTCTTTCGTTGATCAAAAAATAATACATTTAGTGAGGTTAATTGATCAGGCGATTGCTACAAAACACTACCAAGTTCCATCTCGCAGCAACGTCAATTGACCTCAGTTCATTTCCGATGGTCCTTCCAAAGATGTCTTCTTTTCCAGTTTCCGCGTTGAAGGACCATTTTAGTGCCTTATCTGGAGAATCTGGAGCAGCTTAAAGAAGTAGTCTTTGGTGTCTTCATCCTTCTTCTTCGTGCTGGGCTAATGTTTTAAATGTTGCCTTGAATACGTTCATTCATTTACACAGCGAAAGCGTAGGACTCTTTGTCTAAATTTACCTCTGATAACAAATCTACACCCGAAAAAACTCGACTTCTGTTTGCGGTAGCAGTCTCCGTAGTAGATATGGTCAATTCCATTCAACTTCTTAGACAGCAGTTATGTATGCAGTTGATCGTCTGCCCGCGGTCTGTTTAAAGTGCTCCTTGGTACGTTTGCTGGGGTTGTCGTCAGTTGAGTCTGAAGCTAGTGGTTGCATCGCACAACTCCTGACTTTTAGGGTCAAATTATTAGTTAAAACGCCTATGTCAAGGACCGGATAAATTAATGCCACCATTCCCATTAGGGAATACGAGCGCTGCCATTGGCCTATTAAGAGTTCATCAGGCACTATCTCTTTCTTCAAAAACCCTGACTCAGTCTTGAAAATCCTTACAGATCTGATTTTGAAATATGTCAAAGTAGTCCATATAGGGTAGTAGTTAGACTTGAGTAGAACTGTAATGCCACCATTGATTGCGTCTGGAGAATTCTTCGCCTGTCACTTTGATTCAAAGTTTCTCTTGTTTGCTGCTGCCACAAACTTCCAAAGGGGTTCAAACCCAATCTTTGGCGGATGTACTAATCATCTGGGGTTCATAGTGTGGAGGAGTGAGTAAAAGTTGGTTATAGGCTGCTCGTGCCTGTCATTTGAATGCCCAACCAGCCCTATAAGCAAATCGATAAATGTCTTCGAACAAGATTTCAATTTCCCATTTCACAAATCCTTACCCAATGTCTCTCGGTTATTTTCATTGTTCCATTTAAATCTCCGCAACATCATTATCATCAGCTGTGGCCTTAAAAAGTTGCTCCCTTCAACTAGTATAGGTACATATGTATAACAATACATCTCCTTAATCCCTCGACTAACTGGGTAGCCAAAGAAAAGATTACAAAACTTTTCACAAGTACACAAGTTATGCCCGTCAGCCTTGCGTTTACTGCATTTTTTTTCTTCGTCCTTTTTTTTTTTTGCTCTACATCGTCTTTGAATGTGTATCTTTTTGACATGCACTTAAACTTTGCACTTTGTGTTTTCATTATAATGCCCCGGTAGCTTTAAGAAAACATAACTGCGGAGGTAAAAAGTAATAAAGATGAGCATTTTACTGATTAGACTCCCTTTCAAACTATACTACATCCCATCCATACAGTTTAGTCCAACAGTGAGTGAGATTCCCTCAGACTATTCTATCCATCTACCAACATACACTCAGTCATATAATACCTACAATACGAGGCCGTGGCTATTCTGTTCGGGCGCCCCTACTTAATCTAACCTTTAACCAGTGATGCTTCCAGAATAATTGCTTCTATTACAAAACTGAATATAACCGGGTATCCTTTCTGCTTTTTTTCCGCCTTACTTTTTATTTTTTTGTTCGTCCTTCTCAATTCTCAACAGAGAGTGAAATTCAGAACAGAGTACGAAGTACGTAATTATAATCCTGCCTGAAAAAAATGAGCATTTCTCCCCATGGCTCTCCATCTTAGAATTTTTCCCACTCCCACCCCTTCTTCACATTCATCCTTTTTACCATTTTTGTGTGTCTGTTTTTTATATGCCGGTCCTCCTATCTGCTTTTTATTGTATCCTTTGTTCGCATGTGTATGTTAGGCTCTTTGGCAGCCCTTGTAATCCAGTTTTCATCCATTTACTTTTTTTTTTTTTTTTCATTTTTCATTCCTTTTCTAAGAGTCCTTTCCTCGGCGAAAAAAAAAAAAAAAAAACAAAACAAAGGGTGGAGGGACACAAGGTGTATTATCATTCCAATCTCCACCCTCTGAGGGGGAGAGTATGTTTCATCTGCTTTGTAAAACGCATCTCAAGTAGAAGAGGAGCTGGAGAGGAGTATATCCTGTTTTTGTTTTGTTTTTTCTCCCCGTATGTCTATGACCATATGGCACAATGTCGTCACTTCCTGTTTGTTATGGATATGCTTTCTCGGTTCATCGTTATGTGTTTATTTCCGCTACCAGCTTGCATATTTAAAATCTACCTTTTGGCTTGTATTTAAGTTTGCAATTTATATCTGCGTTTAAAAGTTTTGCTTTTGTTTATCTTTTCTTCGAGAGGGCACCGTATGCATTATCCTTGTTGAGAGTGAGAGGAAAACATTTAAAATTGGCACTCCCCTACTGCCTTAGGTTCAGTGAACGATTTTACGTTTTTTTTTTTTTTTTTTTTTTACTCATTCGTACTTTCCGAAGGGAGATCCTTGATATCCCGTGTCGCATGGGTAGAGAATTCTTTCCCACAAAAACCATCATCTACTCCACGTGTATTGTGTACACTATTTGGCATTTAAAATATCTCAAATGTATAGTTGGTCTGCTGGTGGTATGTAGAACATTTTGTTGAAGCGAAGAATATAAATCGTTAGGGAACTGCACTAGTGTAAGGCCTCCTCAAATTGTCTCACCTTCCTGGTCTATCCTTGTAGTCATGAAAATTTCTTTTTTTTTCTTTCTTTTTTCAGGTCTCACGAGAGGATCCATGCGAAGTCTGCTTGTGTGTCGACGGTGAAATATTTTGCTGGTGGAAGAAATGTGGTAAGATGTCAATTATTACAAAAGTTATACCCTCACACTTATAGGCGTAATTAGGGAGTGAATTTCGACACAAACAAACTTTGCCGAGTCTAAGGCATATGTCGTTATATTCGAGATTTAACTTAATTAATAATTTTGTGATGCGATTCTGGGTACTTGTTAGGAAGTTTTAAACAATTCACGAGTTAATAGGAAATTTAGTATCAAAAATTAATTAGACGACAGACGACGGACGACGGACGACGACGACAACGACGAAGGCGAGTAGATTCGTAAATAATGTTCGATAAATTTTGTGTGTAGTTAGACTTTGTTTGCCGGCTGATGGATACTGGGAGGAGGGTGTAGGTAAACAAGGAAAAGTTGAAAAGTAATTCCTTTCGTGGAATATTTTGTCTAACTAGGGGAAAAGTCACGTTGCCTAAGTAAATCTCATTCTTAGAGCTTCGCATTGAAGTGCATCTTTGTGTTGTCTTTTTTTTTTGGAAAACTTTTGTCAATGTTTTCTTAGGAAGCAACTAAGAAAGGTAAATTTTGTTTTAAAATTAGATCAAAGTGAAGATTTAAAGTGATTTTCATTCATTTAAGATAGATTCTTAAAAGTCAGTTCTACTACTTTGTTCCATTTGAAGGTAGTAAATCGTTTGCGTTGAGATATTCTGAGTTTGGACCATATAAGTTCCTGTAGATTCATATTGAAAAAGTTCCCACTTTTGTGTCTATATAATGAGAATGTAGATACAATTTTCGGATTTCGAATGAATCTAGTCTTGCGGATATGAAAACATAGTTACATCTTTTTCTTGCATAAATATCACGTAAGTATGTATATCGGTACATATTCAACTAACTATTAGTATTGGGTTCACCTGGCCCATTAGCAGAGACATTTGACTTCTCATAGCTTTGCATGCAAAGAAGCACTATGAAGAACTGGCTAGAAGTCGATGCACGTCGCATTTGGGTGCCATTTTACGACAGCAAAAGGAAAACATCGAGTGAAGTCGAAACAACAAGTCTCAAATAAGAGTTGATGGACGTGGATATTCCTTTTTCAAAGTAGATTACGGAAATCGTATTGTTCGAGCTCAAGGGTTCATCCACTCTTCTTTTTGTGTGTCACCACTTTCTGCGCCATCTGCTGGTTTCTTTTTAAATTACATTTTATTTTGATACTGACAGCTCTCTCGCGCTCAAAAATTGACAGAAACAGAGCATCATATCTCCGCGCTCCGAAATGAATCGATTTATGCTTGAACAATAATACTGAAAACTTATTTCAAAGTGAGTGTTGCGTTGCAGAAACATTGCGAATTTTGAAAATAAATTTCGGTCGAAATAAGCATCAACCATGCCTGCTGTATGCAAGTTTGTAAAGTTAACTCAAGTTATCCTCGTGTTAGGAAATGAAGATAGAAATGACCAGCAAAATGGCGCTACGTACCATACAAGCCGTCCAAAAATCGATCTTTTCTAAGTTCAATAGCCGTGTCTTTGTGATATTATTTGACCTCCGAGGAGCTGCGATCGTTGGACTTTTTTTTATAGCGTGCCATTAAAGATCGATATTATTCTGACAATTCAGAAACAAATCAGTCATTTAAGCACAATATTGATCGAGCTATTCGTGAAATAGAGCCCCGAACCATCGAAAATGCAAAATTGGGTTGTCCTTGAAAAAATATGAAATGAATTTTTTTTATACCGATTTTAAAAATAAACCAACATATGGCCCACTCTTTATATGCATAGTTTCTACAAATCCATTTTTTTACAGTTACAGTATATTTACTCGTATATAAAAGAAAATTTCCAATTCCCGGAGCACTCAGACTCGATTTTTTGGTCGATTATACTTCCAAGCCAAAACCTCTTTCAGTGTATTGCTTAGAGAAACTCCGATTTTATTCGTTTCTCTTTTATGCTCGGGTAGCTCTTGATTGCTGTTCCCCGTTGGGGCTCGAACCTACATAGCTCGGTCACACCGTGGCCAACATTTACAGGAAATGATACATTCTATTGTAGGCTCAGTGGTTAAGTGCGCGATCACTAAGCGAGAGGTTCAAGGTTCGAATCCAAGAAAATAAAAAAAAAAATAAAAAAAATAAGATTTCTCACGGTCCCACCTCTCGCGAACGTCTGACAAACATTCGAGGGTAAAACTGTCATGAGAAGCTTCTCTTAATCAAAAGAAATTGCCCTTTGGAAATGGCATAAACCTGTAGGTCCCAACCATTCGTGAGGCGCACAGCACGAGTGGCTGCAAGAAGCTAGGTCAGACCCTACATTGGGATGCTAGCGCCAAAATATTATTATTATTATTATTATTAACGTCAAGAACTCACAAACATGTTTGCTTGTGTGTATATAATTATGTGGGCATATTTTCCTTCCTAGTTCCTAAACGGTTGGATCGATTTTTATAGAAAGGGTATCAAGGGTGTCGCCTGTTCGGAAAAAATAAAATGGCGGACGGTAGATGCCATTTTGACTATCACTCAGTCTGCAAATTTTTTTCGGAAACCGCCATTAGTACCAAAATGAAAATAGCTGTCCGATAATTTTTGAAGGTGGCACATACCTTTTCTGGCAGTTTTTATTTTTTTAGTTTTATAATACCTGATAAAGTAAAAATAATCAAATCGACCTGTCACCTTCAACCTTCTACGTCTAATGCTTCAAAATTTATGAGGTTGTGACGGACAGACAACTGACTTTCACTATAAGGGTTCCGTTCTCACTTTTTGTTACCTTGTAAAGATTTCTGTCTGCGGTCTCTCCAGGGGCAAAACTATTTGGCCCCTTCTTTCATCAAGGCACTCCAGACAGAATTGTTTAATGGCATTTTCGTCCTCCAGAACTGTTTTGATTTTCAACATTTCTAAAATTTTACTTTAGAATTGTCTATCATATTGAAAAATACTCGCGAATATCTTGTTTAACGTCAATTTTGAGACCAAAAATATTGAGACCTTTAGTGTTCAGGACAAGATTTTATACAAAAAAGTTCTCGACCTTATTCTTCGTAAAATAGAACATTTTCGATTTGGAGCCGCGAGAATTTAATGTCGTCTTCTTATGCAGTTTGTTCTACTTCAACCAATTGAGCTTTGGGATATGATAGGTCTAATCAAGGTAAAAAAAAGTTTGGCAAGAGGGGTATCTATCTCTCCACGATTCCATGTTATAGAGCAAAGAAAAGCTAACTTTTTACTGGTAAAACTGAAATTGAATTTCCTATCCAACCATATGTTACACTATAAGAGTATCCTTCATATATATGTAACACGTGACATCGACATCTCTCTTTGTGTGATTTAAAATTTATATCTTCTTCTTCTTTTCCTTACGGCGAAGTTATGATCCGGAATAGAAGGATCACTACCCTCCCACTTTACTGCATCCCTACTGGTCCGCCTGTGGGGTTTGCCGGTTTGAGCTCAGGAATTACCGGCAGGCTTCCCGGTTTCGGATCACCTCGTCACTGAGGCCAATCAAATGCTGATGTTTTCGCATTTCTGCGATGCAGATGTTTTTTGGTCTGCCTTTTTGCACGATTGTGTAGGAACGTTGATTGATGTTGCCATTTTGACGGGATTCGAAGGATCTTTCCTTTGGAGCCGGTCGTGCTCCATCTTGCTTGCGATGAGTTCGTTTACATGAAGGCTTCCTCGAATCTTTGAACTTCTTATTCTATCAAGCTTTGGTACTCCTGCTGTTATGCGAAGTATCTTCATCTCAGCTGCCGTTAATTTGCCCACATACTTTTTGTATATTGTGCTGCATTGTGAACCGTATGTGAGCGCCGGACGTACAACTGCTGTGTAGAGTCTTCCTTTAAGCTTAGGGGGCATTTTTCGATCACAGAAGATAGCGGAGTTTACCCGCCACTTCATCCACCCTACGCTTACGCGATGACTGATGTCATCATCACAAGTTGCTTCGCTATTGATCATAGATCCCAGATATTTGAACTTTTCGTACTTGGGGATCACTTTTCCATTCAAGTAAATGTCTGGAATAGGCCGGTGTGGATCAGAGAACGGGCAGCACAGATACGAGTATTGTCTTTTTTGAACTAATACGGTACCCATTTCCCTCAAAAACATCCACCCATACATGAAGTGCTCGTTGCAGGGACGTTTTATCTTCACTTATGATGGCTCCATCGTCAGCAAAGAATAACTGATGCACTTTGGGGTCCGTCACTTTTCCTTCAAGCAGTTAATCAAGGACTGTAATAAATAGCAAAGGACGGAGGATGCTTCCCTGGTGTACACCGACTTTGATTGGGAACTCTTTGATGAATCCTGCTGGCCCTTGCTGCCTCATTCATGTCCATGATCATGCGCACGTAGGTTCCTGGAACTCGTTGTCTTAGCGCCACCCATAAGAGATCTCTTGGTTGTCTATCAAAGGCTTTTTCAAAATCAACCAACACCATATGTAAGTCCTTTAAGGAATCACGATGTTTTTCCATTATGATCCTTATACTTTGTATTGCATATGTTGTTGATTTACCTGAGACAAACCTGCACTGGTCATCAGATAGCCGTATTATTTTTCGCAGTCGGCCATCTAATACCCGCTCAACGATCTTCATGGTGTGTGACATCAACTTGACAGAACGGTAGTTATCGCAGTTTCGCGTATCGCCCTTTCCTTTGTGCAAAGGAAGAAGGCATTGGATCACTGCTCATAAGTTTGAAGATAAGAATCTTGAGCCATCTGTTTCTCATCTTTTTCTAGAACTCAGAGGGTATTTCGTCTGGCCTAACCGCTTTTCCTTTTTTGGAGTATTTGATCACATTCCTAACTTCTTCGACAGTAATGTCGGATATTTCGTCATAGTTAGAAGCGGCTCTTGGAAAGTATACCCGGGGAAACTGTTCGTTCAGAAGTCTTTCACAATACTGTCGTCATCTGTGGAGGATTTTGTCGTCTTCCACAAGAAGCTGGCCTTGAGCATTGTTAATGAAATTTGGGGAACTTATCTCCTGAGCATTTCTTCTTCTCTGGGTGGCTATTTTGAAAATAGCTGTTCCCTTGTTCAAGTTATTTTGACGAAGCTCCTGGATAGTCTGGTTCCTATCGGACGCCGAAGACGATATTTCCTCCAACTCCCGATACAGGCCTTCCATACTTTTTGCTTCAAATTGGGCGCACTTCTTCGCAAGGCCTTTGCAACATCTATATATTACTTCAAGGTGAGCTTTTTCATCTCTATTAGTAGAAGAGCACTTTGACCAAGCCATGAAAGCCATTTTCTTTTCCTGTATCACTACTTTAGTTTCATCTGTTCTGTTTCTTTTTCTTTTCCCGTATCACTACTTTAGCTTCATCTGTCCACCACCATGGGCCTTTTGACGTTCTAAGCAGAGATTTGGCTCTCTCCAAGCAAGATCGCTGTAGGGAATCCCACATACTCGTATCTTGTGCTCTGCACTCCTTATCACCGACCTCATCGATGATGGTAAAGAGGTAATTTGTCATGCTGGTGATAAAAGCTTCGCATTTTCCTTTGTCCAGCTTGTACCAATTAATGTTTTCAGCCATCTCATCATGCGATACATGTATCAAAAAAATAAAAACATTTTTTGTGTTGGCTTTTGCGGTTTCCACCGCATTACGCGACATATTCCAATAAGGAATTCGAGTATCTAAAAAAATTATTTTTTTCGGCTAAAGTTTGTTAAATAAGAAATCCTAAAAACCAAGGCAAGGGCGACATCCCCCTCACCCCCTCTATTTCCGAAAGACGTGGTGTTAAAAATCACCCCACCATAGTTTACTCCTGCTTTATCTGATTTTGATGGTTTTCGGGCAAACATGTCCAACTTAACTCAAAAGCCAACATTTCTTCTGAATGATTCTTGAGTTAGGCGTATGAGAAAGATGATTCGAATATATTTTAAACCCCTCGCCATATTCTTATCTCCACTCCATTCGACTTCGATCGTTTTCAAGTGTCAGTTTAAGCCTGCGAGTCAAATTTCATCGAAATCTATTCAGAAGTTCTTGTGTCGGGTGGGTATCAAGGATTATTTAAGGAATTGCATTTGAATCGATTTTAACAGTTTTTAGTTGCTATGACCTATGTATCAGAGTATACATGTGTGCAAATTAAATTTCATTAAAATCTCTTTAGTACTTTTCGAGAGAGCCGTGTGAGAACAAAAAATATAAATAGACCATTTCGGATTAACGAGAAAGCCAGGCTAGGATACAGTTTAAATAGCGGTACGAAACACTAAGCATGAGAGTTGCGACTCGCACTTGACCAATGTTTTTTTTTGTTTTGACATCTTCTTAGAGCTTGTTTACTTTTCTTATATCTTTCAGCCTTGTTATATCTTTCAACCTTCAACATTTTGTTAAAAACCTAAAACTTTAGTGTGATCGTCGACTTTGAGTGAAGCTGAGACCCTTGCTCTAGTATGTGGAGCATCTGAATTATTTCCAATACCTTCAACTTGGCTAGGCACCTATCTAGATCTTACCAAGGCTGCCATCCTGATAAAATCAATCCAAGCCTAATGTCCGAAGACGGGATACCAAGCCTCGTCATTATTGGTGTGTGTGAAGCTGGGACAATCTATGATCTCTTCTTCAATTACCCTAAGGCTTTGGTAGAAAATCCACTCATCCTCGCCAGAGATGTCCATGATCTAGATCATAGTGTTATCCTTGACATCGCAGGGAAACTTGAATATGCATAGAGCTGTACATTAGGTAGATGAGACTAGATAATTCATCTTGTTGATTGTGTTACTTTTATAACCCTATCAGTACCTCGCCAAAGGACGAACACTTTAGTCCTATACCAGAGCCCTATTAGAATTCATCCTAAAAATTGTTTGAGGTGGTCTTTGCATTTACATTGAAATATATAGCCACTCGGTTTGTCTACCACTTAGACTACGAGACTATCTGTATCTAAATAGCTGGTAAATTGTCTATCCAAAAAAAAAACTTTTCTTATTATATAATCATGGGGACTTTGTCCAAGTCATCTAACCAATTTGGCAAAACTTTTATATTCACGTCTGCATTTACTGAAAGAAAATTAAATTCCCAGTAAAATGGAAAATATACAAGTTTGCCAAAAGCCATCGTCTTTCGTTGCACCTGAGCTTTATATATTTTTAATATTATCCTCCTTTCCTTTTACAGGCAATCCGAAACGCAGAAAATTTAAATTGGAAAAAAGTGCAACGCTTGGCAAATCGAAGAAGGATAAGACAATCGACAGGATACACAAAGAGCAGCAACACTTGAAGCAGAAGAAAAAACTCGAAAAGAAATTAAGACAACAGCACTGGCAACAACAGCATCAGCACACCGCAGTGAGAAGTAAAATCCTCACCTTTCCAGAAAATCTACCTTCGGTGCTGTACTATGATTACAAGACCGAAGATCAGCATGGATTCCAGCATGGAAATCACAAAAAAACACTAGCATCCTCAGCTGATGGAGGTGCCAGTGGCGTTGGTGGTAGCAAAAATGCTCACACCTCCATTAGTGGCATTGGAACGGTTAGCAGTAGCGAGGACGACGACGGCGACGATGGTGAGGATGATGATGATGATGCATCATTAGTAGTTGGAGTGGCGGGGCCAACATCAACCGAAATGAAATTCAAAGCAAAAAGCCATTCAGCGGCAGAGGCGAGCAAAAAAATTGCATTACAACAGACATCAACAGCAAGGATAACAACAACAGTAGCGGCAGCAGCAGTATCGGAAGCATTTCCAAACGTAAGTATCTCTAGTATCTTGTGTAGGTGTGTGTGTGAGTGTATTCATTGCATATTCATGCACGCCTATATGTATGAATGGGTGCAGAGTATATGTATTGGCTTTTAAGAAGGGCGATGTCGGATGAAGTTTATGCAGTACACAGAGAAAAAAGTTTAAAATGTTCCCGAGAGTGAGACAATTTGCTGTGATGCTCCACTAATGGGTAGTGAAACAGTATACACTACAAGAAAGGTTATGACTAAGTTTTTTTAAAAAGGAAATTCCCGGTCCATTGTCCATCGGATGGCTGTGGTTACTGTTCCCCGCTCGCGCTCAAACCTGCACAGTTCGGGTCACAAACAAACACACTACCTACTACACCGTGGTCACATCTGTTCAGAAATATCTAATCGACTTTCTGTTTGTTACAAATTCTGAACTTTTAAGACTAGGTAACCCCAGGAAAACGTCGTTCATTAGCTGAGTCCAGAAATTCAGCTAGCTATATGCAAAAAAACCCAAGCACGGTTTTGTAAAGCTTCTCCGATTCTTCTACTGTTGGACACTTTTGGTTTTTCATGTAGGGATTTTGTTTGCTTCTGATCTGATTGCTGATAAAGACACTCTCGATCCAAAGCCACTAGTAAAGTCAATAGCAGTGGAAAGCGTAAGAGTTTTTACCCTAACTGAAAACGTCTGCTCTCATGATAGAGACAAGAAGGTTGCAAGTACTTTTCCAGTGTGACATTGTACATCACTTTTCCGGATTCTGTAAATAGACCAAGGAACCCTATTCCTCTCCCTAGCGAGCCTGTCCGCTCGTCCGTTGGTGTATAAAAGCTAATGCACGGTTTCCAGACAAGTCATCCAGAACAATGACCCAAACACGACGCCGGTACGATATTAAAAAAAAAAACGTTATATTGAAGGTGTCCGGTACAAACAAAGTTGCAATAAAAAAGTTTTTCTTCTTTGAGCAGAATCCAAAATATTGATTTTATTAAAAGCCTGCTCTAGATGAATGCCTGTGAAAAATGAGTGTTGCCATATATCAAATTTCTTACATAACGTGAGTTGGTTTCATATCGCTTCACTGAAAGTCAGAGCGCCTGAAAAAAAAAAAAAAAAAAAAAAATTCACAGAAATCGGTTCGGAAGTTATATAAGATAACCACCAGCACAGCGCCCTGCCGAATTTTTAATTAATCATGTTTATATTTTAAAAGCTTTGACAAATTCGGTATCAGTAAGAACAGTTACAGTATCGATTCCATGTCGTTGTTTAATTGTTTTGTTGCTTGACCTAAAGTTTATTTAGCGAAGAGCTTGAGGCTTAGCTAAAATCTGGCAGGTTTATCACTGGCAATAGCTCCCTATTTCATGGCAAACTAGGGAAAGAGTCTACACTTCGAAGTTGCGCTGGACCTGTTCAGCTCGGTAGGTCACTGACACGATTTGTTTGACAACTTGACGAGAAGAAAGGGAAGATTTCCGTTGTCCTTATGCCTATCAAAGCTCTTTGGATTTACCCTCTGAGGCGACGATGAAGTGGCCGTGAGAGGGATATAAACTTGAGGTTTAAAGTTAGGTTGATGGTTTAGTCAGTCTCGCTCGGAACCATATTAGAGATAATTGAAACGACAATTCAACGTGATCCGATTGTTAAAGTGTATTGCCTAGCTGATGAGAGTACGAATGTAACAAAAGTGGTTATAGCTAAAGTGAAAGCAAATACCACCAACAACAGCCTAAATGACTGAAGAGACTTGCTTCAAATTACAGATCAGAACACAATTCTAGGCGAAACGGTAGGTATATACTCGTAATTTGTGTTGAATTTTAAATCTTAATAGCGTCATGTAGACCGTACATCGTTGGATAAAATGTTCCATAAACCACCTGACTTGATCAGTTAATTCAGACTTCGGGGAGGTTTGATGTGGAAATTACAGAGAAGCACTTACATGAAAAGATAATGAAATTTGGGAAGACAATACACCCTTCGTGATCAGATCGGTCGCACAGCGGTCTGACTCCACTCTATAGGATCGGTCTGTATGATATTGCGCCTGTGCGATCCGATTTGATCCTGTGCATGCTATCGGACGGTATGTCCAGCAGTCTGTCAGAAGGTCAGATGAAAATTAAACATGATCAATATCCTGATCGTCTAATTACCGATCTAATCGTGTATAATCATCTGTCCTACTCTGAACAGTTAAAGGGGAAAACATCAGCAGTTAGCGTGAAAAAGTAAATGCCGGCCGGAAATCATCTAATTTTCCGAAGTCTGAAAATTGTCCGCTTATGTATGACTGTGCTCATCCTATGGTAGAACAGACAATCTGATTGTGAATGGGAACTAAAAGCGGTTTTAAAAAAAGAACAACGAGCAATCCTGATACGTGGGTTCAAGTCGTCTACTTTATTTGAAGATGCATTTGACTGAGTACCTACCTACATAGTGAACAATTTTAGGTTGCGTGAGACTTTGTTTTCTGTGCACTAATGAATGAGTAAGACATAAACAAACTGCAATATATCGGATCACAGTATAATAATTGCAAAACAGCAAGTTTTGACAACATGCAATAAAATCTTTCACTAAAACTTTTGCACACTTAGTTGAGAAACAAATAGCGAATGCGATAGCCAGAAACGATGAGAGAGTTTCAATATGCGAATACGAGTATGCGAAGCAAATAAATTAGAGACTTTCAATGACGGGCCTCAAGAGCGAAAATTACGTACCAGCGCCCACGTAGCAACTAAGAAGCTATTAAGAAAATGAGTATCCAGAATAAGTAGTGGTCAGTCCCTCTTTTTTCATTTCTAATTCACCAGGGATCAGAAGCTTCAGTCGGAAAACATGCGCGGGTTCTAGTTCGGTTCGGAATATAATCGTTATCAACAACCTTAATCAGCTCTTCTAACTAAACTTTATAAAATTCGGATACCGCTGTTAATAAAGATCTTTCTATCTTTAGCACGTAAACGCAATGATTTTAACTAGCCCTTGATGGTGGTCAGCATTTCGACAGGAGTGTACAGGACTACGATGGTCCTTAGTTACGGTCAATGGCCACTATCTCCAAGGGCTTCTTGAGAACTAAAAGTCTTGTCGCTGTGAGTGACTCATCCTCCGGTCTTGGGTGTTTGAACGTAGATCCTACTTTGTTCCACTTAATAAGCTTGAAAACTAATAATCGGTGCTGGTAGGAGGAGGCAAAAGCTGCGAGCTCGAAGCCGAACGAAAAGTCATGCCTAAAGATGGAATGGAATTACGTGCCATCGCTGTAGAACAAAAGTCTTACCGCGAGCACGAAACCCAATGATCAGTCGCCCCTAAAGAGTCAGATGGAGGTTATATATATAAACCACGCATCTTATGGTTTGCGACATGAATATGACAAGATCTTCTCCGTCGTCATTCTAAATACGCACTCAGACTCTTTGGGAGTGCGGTTCTACCTGCAACTTCTAGGTACTACTAGATACCTCCTCCAAGATGTTGCTAATTTTTTTTAGCAAAAGCTGGTTAGACGGGTTAGCACATTATGCGGGTTAGACTGTTTAAATCGGAGATTCGCCTGGTCTCCGGAACCTCTATATTTTTGTTATTTTCACCACTGAAAATACGACAGTGTCCATTCCTTTGAAACATAATGTTGTGTACAGGATTCTACTTACCGTTCATGGAACTCCTCTATTCCAATTTACCACCACCAACCACGCAAAAGTGCACTTTACTATTAGTTTCTTTGAACATTATAGCACAGTACACAATACAGATATATATATTATCATCTAACAGCTCCTTGAAGGAGAAGGATTCTTCGTTCCCATTCAGGAGTAAACAATTCAAAAATTAGACACTTTAGACTTTGTTTGAGGACAACAAAACAGAAAGAGAGATAGAGAAACCTAAACACAATGAAGTGCCACCGGCAACACCATAAAGCAACTATGTATCACGTCTAACTAACTAAAAGATGAGAGAAAAGCCAGCACAAAGAACATAGGACGAAACAAACTTTAGATACAATTCACGATAATCCTCTTTAAATTTATCGACCTCAGTGTGTATTGAATAATTGAAATTCATGGAAGACACACGAAGTAGACGGAATCACCGAGAGAGTAGTTTCGTGTTACGTGATCCTTGTGCGAATCGAATAGTCCTTACATCCACAAAGGACTCGTCTCCGTGCACTATTCACATTTTTTTGCTTCAGTTTCTTTTTTTTTTGCCACACATCAAAGGGAATGTCGAGGAGATGTTGTTTCGCGCGTCCCAGCTTGTTCAGCTTTTCGAAGAACTCTAAAACATCTGACTCGCAACAAGTTGGTGGAATGTAAAGAGAGTTAGAGGAGTTTTCTGCTCTTGGCTGGGTTCCCTTGGTGCATGTAACGTGAATTGAATTAGTTAGTTCTGTGCTTGAGTGTGTGCTGGGATTTACTTAGAAGGATATTTTAGTTTGATAATAATCGCATAAGGAAAGCGGGAAAAAAGAAAGAAAATAGAAAAAAAAATCCTCATTGATTGGCTGGCAATGAAAGCTGGCAAATAATTGGATTTCAACTTGGAAACGTATTGAAAGTTTTTGATGGACGTGGAGCAGTAGCTCCCGATGGCTATGATGGTGTTCCTTCAATTATGGCAAACTTGTAATGGGCTGAACGTGAGTAATGTTCATTGGATTTCGGTTGCACATTGTTGTGTGTGTTTGGGAGGGGGTGGTGGTCGGACAAATGCTGTTCCCTTTTCATTGTTTCTGTGATTTGGCCCAGTGATTTATGGGTCTGGACGGAAAAAGTTGGGAGTAACTAAATCAGGGCGTAAAACCGTGGTTGTAAATACGAAAGCTGTTGAGTTCACAACAAGATGTTGGCGTAAGCTATTTTTCCGGATATGGTTGTTTGGTATTGTTTTGCTGGAGAATCGTACATGATTCCATTGCTAGATTAGGTGATAAAGCCACATGCACATACCAATAAAGACTTTTTCTTTTCAGTAAGCAGCGTAGATGAAATGAGATTCTGGAGGCAAGGAGGCATTTCTATTGATGGTTTATTTATTGTTAAATTCTATGGCGGAGCAATTTTTATAGTCTCTAAATTGGGGTGCAATAACTCATTTCATCGTTTTCTGCTTGTTATATTTTCTTAAAAAAATATAATCGATAGTAAGTTTGTAACAAAGAAGAAAGAAGTTGATGTACTGGGCTTATTATACAGAAATACGGAATTTAAAGATGTAAAAGCATTTCTTTCAACTTTAAACAGAATCATCCTAATCATAACCGAGAAAATAGTCGCTTTTTTTTGGCGGCAAACTGTGTATGCAGACTTAACGAAACTGTCCATAGTATCGTATAGTATACGTTTTCTGTCTCTTTTTCGAGCATCTCGGGCGGTATAGCGATGATTTCGGCTCGAATGTTTGCCTTGAGCTCGTCAATGGGCTGAGGGGTCAAATCTGGAGATTTGGGTGGCCAGTCAATGTCTCCATTTTTTGACAGCACATGTCCAGGGAATTTTCGTTGCAGAAACTGCATTGTTTGATTTGCAGTGTGGCATGGCGCACCGTCTTATTGAAACCAGTAACTATCCAGACCTTTTTCACACATTTGTGGGCAGACATAATGAGCCAACATCCACCGATATCGAAGAAAAATGTCCCAATGATGGCTTTGGCGCAAACGGTCAATTTTGGTTATGCAATGGTGTTTCATGGATCTCATGTGGATTCGCCGTTCCCCAAATGCGGCAATTTTGCTTGTTAACGGGGCCAGAGAGTGCGAAATGGGCCTCGTCGGTCATCATAATTTGCTTCAAAAAATTACGTTCAGTGTCAACCATTCGAGCGATTATTTGCCCGTATTCCAAGCGACGTAGATAGTCTGTCGGCAATATTCTTTGAGTCAATTACACTTTATACGGAAACAAGTGCAAATCATCCTTCAAAATGCTGAGCGCGGTGACGATACGACACATGTGGGTTCTCGGCAACACTCTCTCTTACCGCTTCAACCAGTTCATTGGAACGTCTTGGACGTTGATAAACGGCATGTCGACGATCTCCCACTGTTCCGTGCTCAATAAAATTCTACACCAAACGACGAATAGTGTTGTCAGACGGTGCTTGTTGACCATGATATTTTCGACGGTATGCACGTTGAGGTAACACAACTGAACGATTATTTTCAATGTACAGCCTCACTATTTCGGCGCGTTGTTTCGGTATGAAGCGATTCATGGTTAAAATTGTACTGAATTGACGTTTCAAAAACATATCTACTCAAGTCAATCGGTTGATAAATGTTAAAATTATTCAATGTTTACATACCGACATAAAAGATGGCGCACCCTGTATATAAAAAAAGTTGTCTCGCGAACATCTCACATGCATCTGAAAGTAAAATTGTTATAAGAAGTCCCTCAATCGTAAAAATTGGCATCAGAAACGGTACGAAACTGTAGGCCACGTCCTGAAACAGACGGACAGAAGTGCGAGACCCTATTTAACAGTAATACCACGATTGATCAAAATTTCAAGAACGAACATTTTTGCGAACACCATACTTACCCTATAGAAGCAAGTAAAAGTAGTTTTTATTTAACCCCTACATGCTAAAATGCGTAAATATTTTGGCGCTAACAGCCTCTACAGGCCCTGGGCTAGCTTGTCATAGCCGTTGCCGAAGAGCAATTTTTTCGATTGAGAAAATCTTCTCAAGATAATTTTACTCTCGGGTGTTTGTCAGACGCGAGCGAGATTTAGGACCGTGAAAATACTTTTTTGGTAATTTCTGGGACTCGAACCCTGAGTCTCCCACTCAGTGATCTCGCAGTTAACCGTTGTGCCACGGCAAACACCTCATCATGTTACATATCAAATAATACCTACAAAATCCAAACATTTTTTCAGCTCAGAAACCATCGCTAAAGTGATGTTTCCTCCCCCCTCTCTCCCCTATCTCTGAAAGTTTTAATGTGAAGAATCCGAAACAAATTTGGAGTACATATTTAAAATCATGAAGAAGGTACTTTCAAAATAATAGTACAACGCCTTTCTGGCATGGTCTAGGATATTCAGTCTCCAAACAAATATTTTGTCAAGAATAACCCCTTAATTTAAATTCCGTGTATTTGAGCTTTGTGAGGCAATACACGCTCCCTTTCTCTTAACAATTCCAATTGAGAGAATAATTTTCCGTTCACTTAACTAGTTTTTTAACAACTGCAAGAACGTCTCTGTACATAGTTTACACTTTGCGACAAAATTATAAGACATCCTTACAAATTCCTAAGAACAAAAAAATGTGCGTAACATTTGCCAAATCTGATTGAATCATTATGTGACAAGATATATTTAGGCTGCGCAGGTTGGTTTTAAATTAAATAACAACATAAATATTTAGTAGTAATGTGTGCTAGCTCCTTTATTTTCTACAACTTCTAACATCCGCTTAGGCATAACATAACATCCCAGTCAGGGTCATCTAAAGTGAATTTATTTTCATCTGTGAATATCAGTTGTCACCACTTTTTCTTCTAATGACAATGACTGCGAGCAAACTCTAAACGGTACGTTTTGTGAGCTTCGGTTAAAGGTGGCTTCTGAAGCAGTTTTCGCCTTTGGGAGATGTTCGCATTTCTTGTAAAACTCTCCTCACATTTTGTACGTTGCTTTTAACTCCCGCTTTAGATGCGATTTGACAAGCAATTAAGGAAGAATTTGAATCTTCCCGTAAAATCGCACGTTTTTCTATTGTAGTTAATGCTGGTGTTCTTCCAGGAGAATTTCTTTTGCTCGAATTTTCGAGATTGTTTATTATGAATGATGTTCGACTTTTAGTCACTAGCTTTGATATTTTTGCAATACTCCAGCCTTCACTCCTAAATTTCAAAATTGTTTGTACTTCAACTGAATTTAACATTTTTCCGCGTCCCATATTGTAATTTTTTTTTAAAAAAAAAGAGGAAGGAGTTATCAACACAAAGTGATCAATATGTCCTATCTTTTTGTCCCAACCAGTTTTCGGTTTTTGCCCAAAAACAAGTAAATTAAGGGTTTTTCCAGAAATTATGACAGTGCGGACCAAATGCACACTTCTTTTTTCTTAGAAATTTGTGGGGTGTTTTATTACTTTGTCCGGGAGTGTATGACCTCTTTTTTCAGGATAGAAAGTATCTCATTCACTGCTAAGAAAGCAAAAATTTTCAGCTGAAATAGTTTCTTTCTTTTTTTCTTCAAAGTTCTAAGGAATTGGAAGTATGGTGATCGTGTCAAAAAATCATATCCGAGATATAGTCAGATTCTAACTGTCCAAATATTTAAAAAAAAAAAAAAAAAAAGATTTTTTTCGCATGGCGGCTGTGCCTGTCTGTTGCCTATATGTCTGTCCGTGGCACTACCTTGCGAATCTTTCGTTCACCATAACTTCTGCCAAACTGGACCGATTTGAATAATTCTTTTAGCATATTGCTTTCCTTAATTAGGACAAAATGATGTTGGTGTCAATTGGGTTAGCAGTTTTAAAAATACAGATAGCTTGTGCAAAAATGCACGATTTCAACCTTTCTTCCTACTTCTTTGTATTAGTCGCGGTCTAGCGGCTTATGAAATAAAGGGTGTCCCAAAATTTAGACAAGAAGTAATTTTTATAGAAAACACAGGTTTTTAAATAAAAATTGTAAATGTTTTATTGACTCATAAAGAATAAAGTATAGGGTTATGTATGGAATAGCATATCATGCCTCCAAGCACTCTTTTGTCGAAATTTTCCATGACCGTTTTGCATAAATGTGGCTGAATTTCATGGATACAGCGCTCAATTTACTCCTTCAAGGAGTGGGTGGCATAAACCTAAGACTTCAAAAAACCCCAAAGAAAAAAGTCCAACGGCGTTAAATCCAATGATCTGGGTGACCAATTCTGATCACCAAAACGGGAAATTACGCGACCAGGAAATGACTCATGCAGAAATTGAATTGTTTCTCGGGCTGTATGGCATGTGATACCGTCTTGTTAATCACATGTCGTCCACATCCATATCTTGCAATTTAGTCACAAAAAACTGGATCATCATTCGCGATGCCTGACCAGCCACATTTTCAAAGAAGAATGGTCCGATGATGCCTCCAGCCCAAAATCCACATCAAACAGTGACACGTTGTGGATGCATTTATTTCTCAACAATCACTAGTAGATCACATGTCGTCCACATCCATATCTTGCAATTTAGTCACAAAAAACTGGATCATCATTCGCGATGCCTGACCAGCCACATTTTCAAAGAAGAATGGTCCGATGATGCCTCCAGCCCAAAATCCACATCAAACAGTGACACGTTGTGGATGCATTTATTTCTCAACAATCACTAGTAGATTTTCTGAACCCCCAATTTGACAATTTTTACGATTAACAAAGCCATCAAGATGGAAATGAGCCTAAACGCTGACGATGATTTTGTTTGAAAAATCAGCATCCACTTGTTGTTCCATAATCCATTCAATGAACTCTCTTCGCTGTGCGTGGTCACTAGGCTTCAGTTTTTGAGTCAATTGCACTTTGTATGTATGAAGATGTAAATCTTTCGCGAGAATACGCTGTAGAAATGTCAAATTCTTGACCACGGTGCTGAATTAATGTTCCTGGACTCTCAACAATACTTTCATGAACTTCTTCGATGTTTCGTGTTGAACGACTTGTTGGAGGATGGCCAGAGTATCTAAGATCACTAATTGATCCAGTTTCTCTGAAATTTTGAATTAATCTCTTCACAGTTAATAAAGTTAAATCACTATTCCGACCATATTTTGTGCGAAATTTGAGAACTGTAGCTGCCAAATCTTAATTATTTTTAAAATATTGCTCAACAATGAAAACGCGTTGTTCTTTCGTGTAGCACTCCATTTTTAATAACTCTGAACTGTCAGATGTCACGGGGTCTTTTTTTTTTATTGGCAACACTTTACCTCAAAATGGCGCAAAATTCAAATTTTGCGTGAATTTTGGGACACCCTTTGCAATACATTTTGTTAGATTTCGCCATTTGGTTTGTTTACTATAAGTTGAATGGTTTGTCACTCCAAACTCGATCTGGTACACTTAGACCAAAAGTAGGTCCATTGTTTTGCCACTGAGTAAAGATGGGTGGTTCAGACCGCCCACCCTTGGAACCAATTACTTTTCATAATGAAATTTTGAATTTTAGCCGTGCAGGCGTTGTTGAGATCTTTAAGATCATTGGAAGGGTATTCACCTAGTCTAGCCTCTCTAATGTTGGTGAGTACGAGGCATGTACATATGAAGTATGTTCCTCCTTTTCTCTGTAGCTCCTGCAATAGTTATTGTAGGGGATGTCGAACCTTTGAACATGCCTACCCTTAGTACAGTGCCTTGTTATTACGTTGGTTAGTTTTGAGAGGGTTCTTCTCTTGTGTTTCAGAAGTCCGTTGGACCTCTTTTAGTGTAGTATTCTGACGGTCAGATACTTCTATGGTTCGCCTTGTCTAACGCATCGGCGTAGATAAGGTATTTAGCAAAAGAGTTTTGGGCCTCGATGTCGGTTATACTTATGCTTTTCGAACCGGATGTTCATCAGCTTCGCAATTCCCCGGAATGCCACAGTGAAATCTGTGAGAGTTCTTATGAGTTTTCGGTATGAAGACCACTTTGACTCTCCTCCAAGGATATCGAGGTATAGCCAAAGTTAAGATAAGTGGAGCCAGTGACTTCTAAATTGCAGTTCTATCGAAATTATGTCTGTCTGGCTTTGTATGATAGGAAACTGTGCACTACGCAATGTAGTTTTCGAGAAGTGATGATTGACTTTGTCAATGAGAGTTATGATGTTTTCTATGATAGGGAAGCCGATATCGATGGACGTAGTACAGAGGAGCCGCTAGTCTTTTTCTACATTTTCACAGAAAAAGTGTCATGCATTCCGTTGAGCTTTTCCCATTCCCAACTTATATTACTTCAGACTATCCTAGTGGAGATTCCATTTCTAATTCTTTCTTTTTTTAGAAAGGCATCCTTCCTTCACGCCGAAGCTTGCCAGTTTAATTATCCACTATGAATACCTGTGCATGCCTTGTTTATGGCTTTATTTTCAGGGCTTTAGACGCACCTCCATCATTTATGTCGCTCCTGTCCCATGTTCTGTATTGCTCCTTGGCATTGCTTCGTTCTCACCTGTACTGATCGCTCTACGTTATTAGATGATATTGTACCAAAGTTCATCACTGAAGCACTATCAACCGATTATTGGCTTATTAGAATGTCAGAAAGTTATTTAAACACTGTGATAGTACCTAATACTTTATATCAATCATGTATCCAAAATGTATAATTTATCTTAAGGCCATCTAATACACCGCATCCAAACCATTAAGCCTTCTTAAAGTTCAAAGCGAAGACAAATAAAACTTTTCTAGATATTCGATATCAATAGATTTCAAAGAACCATATTGTAAACGGTAGCATCCTTCTAGTAACAAGTAATAAATAAACCAGTCAAAAAGTTAATCTTCTTCGGAATAAGTTCTTTTTCCTCTTTTTCGTTTTTCGTTTTTCGAAAACCTCAAATTCTGTCGAAAACTATTCGCCCGCAGTGTTCTGCTATGTTGTAGAGATACATATTTCCTCGGGTATTCTTTCATTTAAAGTTATTTACTGTCCTGTCCTCCACCAATCCTACAAATTGGATTCCTTTTAACAAAATTTCTCTCTCTCTCTCTCTACACAGAGTTTATACGAAAACGATAAATGTTTCTTCGCATTTTAACCTCTTTTATCTATTTTCGTTCGCTGCCTTTCGAAATATGAACTCGCACTCGAATGCTAAGAAAAAAAAAAAAAAAAATAAAACCAAAACGAAAAGTATGCCAATGCCACCTTCTTCTTTATATTCAAGGTCCCTTGTTAGTAACATTGTTTTCCAGCGGTTTTCATCTATTTTCCAAAAATCGGATCTTTCAGAACACACATACTCGAACCTATGTATTTGTATATAGAAAACAAAAAACCGATGGGGTTAAAAAACTAAACGAAAACTTTTGAATGCATTGTATTGTAACGCAGCGTGGTACGAACGAGCGGGTGGAGCCAGGCGGGGTTAGTCGTTCAAGTAGGATATATTGAGTGCGGATGTTTTAGAATGATGCTATTTGTACGAGTATTTGCGGTGTACAAAAGGATTTTCTGGATATATTCACATTATACATTGAAAAAAAGGTGGAAAGGAAAAAAAAGTGTGGAGCGCTTCTTTTGTATGGCCCGATATGTTGAAATCTTGTTATTCCATATCACCGCTCATGGCTGACGGTCCTCCTCATCGGCATCGTGTGTGTCGACAAGGATGAGAACTTTTGAAAGAGAGAGTTTAGCACACAAAAATTGGTTTTCTATTCTAATGCACATGCCGACGCAAAGCATGGATGGGTATCCTTGATGTGTGTACTTGCAGATACTGATACCTAATGCGGAAGGATGAGGTGGGAGGGTGGAAATAAGTGAAATATGCTTCCAGTGCTAACAGGCGATTAGCAGATTAAATTTAATAGAATATTATGAGTTCTTTATGAGTATAATGTTAGCATGAGTTGGGGAATTTTCAGCAGTGGCACGGGGTATCTAAGGAAACACGCAGACATATAGGTACATATACTCGTAATATGTCAGGGGTATTTAACAACCTAATGGAGGGAGTAGAGTGGTGATTTCAATATAATTCTCTCCCGCATATTGGAATGGGGACTAGTATGTAAAGGTACGGGAATTTTTAAAGGGAATATTTTTTTTCCTTTTAAGCCATGCGACTTATGATGCCTGAAGGTGATAGGTTTAGAGATGTTCTTCATATTACCTTTCGCGCAAAGTGGAACATTCTCCGGATAAATGAGAAAATTTTCACATAATCCCAAGTTTTAGAAATCAGTATTAATATGTATAGGACTTCATCACCAGACTAAGAACTCTGCAAGTAATTGAAGAATCTTGAAAATTTGGAGTGTCCTTGCAAAAATGTCCTCCCATCTTTCAAGTGCCAGTACTGAATTAAAGTTTTGGAGTATGGTTCACTTGTTCAAGATTCAAATTACGGGGCGAGTGGACAAGACTATGAAAAACGTGGATATCAGGGTTACCGGCGGATTTGTCGTGGCTTAGTGGTTGCATACTGAGCTCGAGGATCTGAACGTCCATGGCTAGAACCCGTCATGCGCCAAATGCGCCATGTCACATGAATAATCACAAAGCTGGCAGGTGGATGCAACATTGACGTTGAATAGGTTATAATAAATTTTAGATTCAGCTGCCAAGAATAATTTTACTCCACGGAATATTATTGAACATTGTCGGCGAGAAAAATTGCTGGGCTATAAATTCAGAATAACCTGAACCCATGGAACAGAATATTTGAAAATTGGTTTTTATATATTTTTTTTTTTTTTTTAATTTCGCTTTTGACATCTATACATTTTTTCACGTCACGTGATTTAATTTCACGTCACGTCATTTTATGTTTCCATTAGGTAGTAAAATTGGCTTGACAGTTGGCCTAAATTACCGATATTCGCAGATGAATTTCCTGAAGCTAGATAAACTTGGTGAATAGTAGCATATCACAGAGGTTGTACAAAGGTGGCAGTTTTCAAAAAAACTCTATTAAAACTAAGAGGCAAGTAGTATGTGCAATACGCTTTATTCGTCTTCAAAACCTGTTACATGTAGAAAGACGTACAGCTATGGCTAAAATAATAGCAACACTCACTACTTTTCTTTAGTATTGTATGTAGCGGTACTCTTTTGTTGGATTCTAGGAAAGCAACGAACTAAAATGCCACAGTAGACTCGTTGTCAACACATTATTGTGTAAAAGCATGTAAAAAAAAGAAAATACACGATCAGTAGCAATTATTCTGTGACAAGGTACTGTATTAGATGGTCAAACAAATAGAAACACGTAAATTTAAATTTAAAAGGAACTGCTTTTGAACTAAAACTAGGAAATAAATTGGTAGGCTTTATTAATTAAATAGTGCCCTGATAATTTAATGCTATTTTAGATGATTGTTTTGCATTTAGCAAACAGAAAAATGAGCAGAAAAAAAGCATTTCTCGGAAGCTAAGCGAGAAACCATTTTGGCTCTATGCAATCAAGGCCAATCGTTCCGTTGTATCGCAAAATCACTCGGATGTTCCCCAAAAATAGTTTTTAATACTCTACATGCCACAAAACTTTCCGAGACTAGAGGACGCCCGTCAAAAATGTCCACCAAAGACAAGAAGGAGCTAATAAAGAAAGCCAAAGCGAACCCTTTCATGTCGTCCTTAGACAAAGGTAATCTGCTTGCTGCTCACTTTGCAGCGAACTCCACGCTGCGAGATAATGCTTTGCCTCCACCTGTATTTGAGAGCGTCAAATTTTCATGGGACAAGTCTACTTTCGCACTCGTACAGTTGCAAGAGTACTCAAAGGTCTTAACATACACAAATCCACTGGTCCAGATGGTATCCCCCCCATAGTTCTGAAGAGGTGTTCTTCTACGCTGGCAAAACCTCTGCGTAAGCTTTTCTGTCTATCCTACTTTTCAGGGCTCTTTCCGAGTAGATGAAAAACAGCATTTGTCCAGGCTGTCCCCAAAAAAGGCGAATCTTCCTCCCCGTCCAATTACCGACCCATTGCACTTACGTCCCTTCTTTCCAAAGTCATGGAAACGCTGATAAATCGTCAGCTTATGAAATATCTCAATTCACGAAAACTCCTTAATGACCGGCAGTATGGTTTTCGTAGCAACAGGTCCACTGGTGATTTGATGGCATATCTCACCGAGAAGTGGAACCAATCTCTCCATCACTTGGGCGAAACCAAGATGGTTGTGCTTGATATTTCAAAGGCATTTGACAAAGTTTGGCATCAGGCTCTTTTGTCGAAAATGCGTGCATATGGCATCGATGAGTCTCTTCTTCAATGGATTTGAAATTACCTTTCGGGGCGTTCAATACAACTTGTTTTGAACGGCTTCAAGTCTGCAATTCACCAAATAAATGCTGGTGTTTCCCAAGGCTCTGTTTTGTCTCCGACTCTCTTTCTTATTTTTATAAATGTTCTCTTATCTACAACTTCTAATCCAATCCATTCTTTCGCTGATGACAGTACCCTCAGTTTTTCATATTCGTTCCCTAACTCACGTCCTTGCTCTTCGGTCGTAGAAGAGGAACGGCAACGTATGTTAAACACATTAAATTCCGACCTGGACAGCATAATTAAATGGAGTTCAACCAACAGAGTGGAATTTAATGCTTCCAAAACACAATGCTGTCTTCTGTCTCTCAAGCGAAACCAAAACCCTCAACCATTATCAATGGATGATACTTGCATCATTGAAACCGAAAGACTTGCCTTTCTCGGTATGTATATTAATAACCATCTTCGATGGAATGATCACATATTCAAGGTCGCCAAAAATGCTGCAAAATATCTAGGATTCCTTAAACGGTGCAAGAAATATTTTAGCCCGTCTGATCTGGCCTCAATTTATAAGACATTAATCCGCCCTAAGCTGGAATATAACGCCCATATCTGGTCTGGTGCACCCAAGACCACATTCTTGATAGGGTACAGAATCGCACGTTGAAACTTATAGGTGATAGAGACATTGTGAATTCCATTCATTCACTAGAACATCGGCAAAATGTCTCCTGTCTCTCACAAAAAAATGCTCCAGCGAAATAGCCAGTTGCATTCCTCCCCTTCAAAATTTCACCCGCAATACGCGACATGCTTCGAATGCACATCAGTTTACCCTAAAGCCAAACTTCGGTGGTACTGTCAAATATAGGGATTCATTTTTAAGCCGAACAACATGAATGTGGAACGATCTACCAGGCTCTGTATTTCCCCATCACTACAACCTTCAAATATTCAAAGCCAACGTGCATAGGTATCTCCTCTGTTCCTCTTCCCCCTTTTCCCTGACGCCCGTCCCCTGAAACAATTAAAGGGTATTAATACTCCCTTTGGCGCGCGCAGATTATATAAAAAAAAAATGTCGTCCGGAGAATTAAAACGTAAAGCAGGACTTGAAGAGAGTGCCAGGACAATTCGCCGAAGTCTAGTGGATGCGAAATTATACGCTCGAGCTCCGAGGAAAGTGCCTAATATCCAGAAACGCCAAACTCTACCACGTGCCACACGATCCCTTTCAGGCAGCGAAGCAGTGGGTTGTGTTTCTTGGTGGGGCGTAGGTCCGGTTTACCTCATCGAAGGCATAATGACCAAAGAAAAGTATGTACACACTACAGAATATCATGCTTCCATGGGCCGAAGAAAATATGCCGCTAAAATGACGCCAATATCCAGGATCTCCAATTTGTAACCCAAATATCACCACCTGTAGCTCCAATCAAAAATGTGTGGTAATCATTATGTACTGCTTATCTACCTCATTCTGATCAATTGAAGTTAAGACCTCGATTATTTTTAGTGGCCCGTACCAGAATAGTATAATCGGAACGGATTAAATACGGTGTCTGTCTGTCTGTCACACGTTTGTAACTTTTCAACCGTAATTAGGGAACAATTGTAAAAATATTTTTGCGGGACAAGAAATAAAAATATTTTTACACCCCATCATGCGACATATCAAATTAAAGCAAACAGTTAGCAAGGACTCCAATATTATAAAGAAAAAAATATCTCTCTCTCGATAGAGAGTCTTGAACAATTAATGCGAAAATTTAAAAAAAAAAATGTAAAGCATGTAAATTTATGAGCAAGGGGGAAATAATAACAAACTTTCTGGCACAATCAGTTCTTGAAAAATATTTGAAATCTAGCATAACATACCCCACCTTCATACGATTTTAAAGATTTGCATACAATCGTATTTACATTTCCGACATAACTCAAAACCTGAATTTTATCGGAATCCGTTGGGTTGTTCTTGAGTTAGGCGTAAGAGGATGATGATTCGAAAATGTTTTAAATCCCTCCTCATAGTATCTTACTCTCTCTTTCCATTCGATTTCGATCAACTTCAAGTGAAATTACTAACGTATCAGTCTGATCCAAATTTCATTGAATTCCGTTCAGGAGTTCTTGAGTTAAGCGGCTAACAAAAATGATTTAAATATGTTTGAAACCCCACTTCCTAATTTTGACAGTTTTTAGACTAACTGACCTAAGTACCATGATATACACACATATGCACAAATTAAGTTTCATTAATATGCCTTTAGCGGTTCTCGAGCGCGGCGTATTGATTGAATTCGAGCGAAGGAAATAAGTTGGCCGCCCAAAGTTTTAGCACCACTTCTACTCCGCCATTTTTGATATTTTTTTTTTTTTTTGCTTTCAGACTCAGATCGTCAACTTGAAAGCTGCTTGCCTCGATGTTTCGTAGTTCGTGTGGATCATTTAAAGTGGTTATTAAATACCTTTCTCGAATGATTTGCGCCTCCGTATTACATCCGCCATCTTGGGTATTTCGTGATCATAGATTTTCCCTAAAACATTTTCAATAAGTAGGTTAAAGCCGCTATTTTTTATGATTTGTAGTTTGTCTCAAACTCTCCGAAATAATAAATATGTTCTGAAATAGTACAGTGTAAATGCCCGCAGACTTTGTGATTTTGTAGATTTGGATATTTTGACATCATATCCGCCATCTTGAGTTTTTTATTGCTCCGAATACTATATTTCCTGTTACAATCTCAAGCTACTCTTCAAATAAGTGGAAACCGATTGTCTCTACGATTTGTAGCTTATCTCAAACAATTGAACAATTAACAAATCACTTCTTCGGAATGTTTGGGATACCATTTTGTATCGGTCAATTCGAGTTTTCATGATTTCAAATGTCTTCCTCTTAACGTTCCTCAAGATCACATGTTAATGTTATACGTAATCAATACCAACATGTGAAAGGAAAGCGCATTCAAATTGCTCTCCAAATTTGGTAAAGGTGACCTAACGCTAAAACATTAAAGACCTTCAAATCTACTCTCATCTTCTCAAGTCAGCATTGACGGTCAAGTGCTTTATATAAGAACGAATCAGGAAGCTACAGCTGTGCCGAAAGGACATAGAAAGTGGCAATATGTATGATTTTACGGGCTACAATGCAAAGTATGGCATTCCTGTTAATACGAGGGTGGGTCAATAAGTCCCTGAAAAATGAAATAAGGAACACTCTTTTCGGTATAAAAACCTTTTATTTTTCAACATAGTCTCCTTTTTACACTCCATCCAACGTTTCTCCATTTTGTTGATGCCCTCCAAATAATACGATTTCTCGAGCCCCTCAAAATAAGCGTTTGTTTCAGCGATGACCTCTTCATTCGAATAAAATTTCTCTTCCCTCCGAGCCATTTCTTCATGTAGTCGCGGGGGGCTAAATCTGGGTAATATGCTGGATGAGGGAGGAGTTCGTAGCCTAACTCATGCAATTTTGCCATTGCGACTGCGGACTTGTGCGCCGGTGCGTTGTCCTGGTGAAAAAGAACTTTTTTCTTCGCCAAATACGGCCGTTTCTGCTTCAAATCGGCTTGGAATCGATCCACCGCGTGTGATCGTTTTACCCTTTTCAAGGTAATCGATGTGAACAACACCGCGCGCATTCCAAAAACTGTCGCCATGACCTTGTTTGCTAACAAACCCGTCTTGTACTTCTTCGGCTTCGATTCACCAGGAGAGGTCCATTGTTTTGACTGTTCCTTGGTTTCTGGTGTGTTGTGATGAATCCAGGTTTCATCCACGGTTACGAAACGGCGCAAAAACTCAGCCCAATTTTTCTAGAACACCGCCAAACACGCCTTTGAAGTTGTCAGACGAATGCGTTTGTTGTCGAAACGCGGCACCCATCTTGCGGAAAGCTTTTTCATGTCCAAACATTTATGTAAAATCGAAATCACTGAGCCATGTGATAAGCCTGTGGCCTCTTCAAGCTCTCGCACTTTCACTCGCCGATCGTCCATTATCAAACCATGGATTTTGTCGACCATTTCTGGTGTGGTGACCTCAATTCGGCGACCAGGACGTTCGGCGTCACTTGCGCTTGAACGACCGCACCGAAATTGAGTAAACCAGTGGTGAATGGTTCCAATCGATGGTGAAGAGTCCCCATAATATTTGTCAAGCTTTTGTTTGGTTTGCGTGATAGTTTTTTCTCGCAAAAAATAGTGTTTAATGAGCACTCGAAATTCACTTTTTCCATTTTAACGAAAATACTAGAAGGCGTCTATATAAAATGGCTGCCACAACAAAACTATTTGACAGATTAGTCTGAAAATTTGGGTGCGTTCTTTTGAAAGATGATTCTTGACAAAAACAAAATTAAATTTAAGGGGACGAAACAATTTGTGTTAATTTTCAGGGACTTATTGACCCACCCTCGTATACTAAACCAATCCAATGGTGGATATGGTTGCCCTGGGCAAATGGGGAGTAGCACTGCAGATAGGCGTTGTTGATGCCCTATTCCGATTGAAAAGTAACAGCACCTACACAACTATGCCTTGATGTAAATCCTCGATAATTTGGTATACATTTAAATTAGGCGCTTTTTTGAAACGTCATTATCCAGTGGCTACCAAAAACGTCAAAGTTTACATGTAAATTAGGTTCAACAACCGGCTGGCTACAACTCTTGATTTTCTCCCCAACCAAAACCAACTGGCTAGGAATTTTTATGACTCCTCGCAGATAGGTGGCTTGATTTTATTCATAGACGTTGGTACGCTTGCAAAATTTTCAGTTGTGTAGGGATTCGTTCGTAAAGTGAAACCATTTGCCATGAATTTCGTGCACTTTGATAGGAGAAATAGAAGTTGTTTATTATCGTATTAATATTACACATACTAGTATGCAAAAAATAAACTTTGAAAGAATCGTTTAAAGAAATTTTCTAATTGAAAACTTGGTACGCCGTCTGATTTTCATAAAAAAAAAGTACAAACAAAAATCATTTTCTAAATTTGTTTGACAAAATTTACATGAGCAAAATCGTTCTCCCTTAAATTTGTATTTTCTTTTTGTTTAATGACTTCTTTGACGGTAGTAAAATTGTAAAGTCTAGTACTCGTACATTGTTCATGCAAAACAAAAATTTCAGAATAAAATTAGAAATATATACTTTTTCGGTTGAGAAGAGACATTTGTTCATCAGAAATTCGTCTTATAATTTTTTTTTCCAATTCCTCGCAGTCATCTTAGAAAAAAATGTCGCATGAATAAAACGTTCATAATCTATAATTGTGCTCAATAAATTTATTCATACATACATATGTAAGTACTTTAAATACCGGCTACCACTTTAACGGGCACCATACTTCGCGAACATAGCCCCTTCTTGTGGCGAATAATTTCACAGTTGACAGCTTATGTCAGGCAGAAGTACCAATCTTCAAATACAAAAAAATCTAAAAATCATTTTAATGAACTGGCTAGCTAGATTTTTGAAAAAAAAAAAACACACCTATGGTATTGTGTCAAGTGATGAAAATCTTTCAACCAATACTGTCAGAATTTCTTTCAATTTTTTTTCTAAGAGAAGCCATTATTCACTCTAACGCATTACTTAAAATACGAAAATACACAACGAGTACCACCCCTTTAGAAAAAAAACCAAGTACCTACTTGTGCAAAAATCATTCATTCAGTGTGGAAATCCTAAGAAATTAATCGTTTCTCGGCTCGAATGAATGATTAATTTGAAACCGGCGACCGGGTCAACCGACCTCCTTTTTTTTTTTCTTATTTTTCCGTCTTTTCTTCTTTGGTCAATTCAAATCTATTGATGGAGAAGATGAAGATTGAGTGGAAAAGTGAGGACAACCCTTTGACCTTTTTCTTAAGTTTAATGTGTCAGGGTAATTTAGTTTATCACTTAGTCTTTTCCAGTGGAGAGTACCGAAAACTTTCATCACTTAGATAGAAGATCTTATGGAGTGATAAAATCCCCAGCCTATACCCTTTGACACATCGAGACTACGTATTAGTTGTAAATGATAAATTAAGGTTAAGGCGACCGATGCCGATGCGAGGTTCTTCTCTAATGAACATTTGATCCTTTGGGAATAATATTTTGTTTGTAGGCTTAGCATATACTCGTACTCGTACCAACACTCTGTAGTATCTCAATGAACATGTTTTCGTAATTAATGTTTTGCGTAAACGTTCTCAGCCATCAGAGCCATTGAAACTTTCAAGTGATGTTCTACGAAATTACTTTATGGCAAGCAATTAGTGCTACTGGAGCATGTAAAATGTAGAAATTTTCAATTTTATTCTCCGTGGTTGAGCCGCCCGTTGGGAATGGGAACTAATCAATTGCTTTGTGGGAAGTGTCATCCAAGTGTAAAATAGTGGTCGTATTTTGGTGTTAATTAATTGTGTGGGCAAACATTGGTGACATTTTGCGTAGAAACAGTATTCTAAACATCATATCTTACTGCATCTTATAGCGACAAATTTGAACCTCCCTACGAGTTAAATTTCTAAGGACTTTTTAACAGATTTTTGAAAACATTGTAGTTCCTAAAAGCTCAATTGTTTCTGCCCCAAAAAACCCATCATTTGTGGGCTATGATTTGTTGAAAATTATTATTTATTGAAAAATTATGTCCGGCAATATAATGTTTTCTTTTTTTTTCTTTTACACTTTGTCACAGTGTTATCAAAAGTTTTCAACTCAAACCCTTTATACATCACAATGGCACTTTTGGCTTCTTGTAACAAAATTCAAATTATTACTTAGGAAGGAAGCTGTCATGTTAGAGAGCGGATGATATTAAAAACTCTTAAGCAATTTATGTGCATAATATTAAAAGATTTGTGTCAAAGCTATTATTCCTCGATGTTTAACAGAGGAAAACTGAAAAGCGGAAGATGAGAGGGTATGCTGCATAATGCTGTATCCTTATTTTTAAGTTATATACAATACCATTTCTGGGCGGAATGGTACATAAAAGTTTTATAAGGAAAATAATTTTCATTTGGGTTCAAAACATAGGAGGGGTTGAAAATGTCTAGTTAATGGCAAGCAGATTTGAGTTAGGCGAGTAGTCAGACCAATTAGTCCGTGGCAATTCCTGTTAACGATTTTTGAACTATCTATAGACGTGTATGCACTTATTTTATAGTTCCTATTGGTAAAATAGTCAATATATGTGTGTATACCTACACGTATCAGGGGCAACAAGAAATGTAATTTTAAATTTCGCGCCATTGTTGAACTATCAACATTCAACTGTCATTGCGATGACTTTTGATAAGTAAAAACTAGGAGGTCATTATATACACACTGGCACAACGTGTTGAAATAGTGAAAATTCACTATAAAAACGGTAAAAATATCACGGAAACGTTTCGTAAAGTTCGCACTGCTTTTGGTCATCATCAAGCGCTTTCTCGCACAGCTATAGTGAATTTAATCGATAAATATGAACGTCTCGGACAGTGATGTGAAGACTCCAACTCGTTTTCGTCCGGCAAAACCAGCTGAAAATATTGCCGCCGTACCTGAGAGTGTGACTGAAAATCCAGGTGTGTCCATTTCGTGACGATCACAGGAATTGGACTCATCCGCAACCACTTTGCACCGCATTGTGCATAAAGATGTTGGCATACATGCTTATAAGTTGACACAAGTATTGAAGCCAGCAGATTATGCACAACGCCGTACTTTCGTTGATTGGGTGCTGGAAATGAATGAACAAGAGCATAATTTTTTACTCAGAATTGTTATGAGTGATGAGGCTCATTTCCATTTGTCTGGGAACGTAAACAAACAAAACTGTCATATCTGGGGCTTCGTAAACCCAAGACAAATAGTGGAACAACCTCTCCATCCACAACGAGTGACAGTTTGAAGCAGTTTTTGGGCTGGCGGTGTCATTGGGCCATATTTTTTTCGAAAATGATGCTGGTGCGACCGTTCCACTGAATGGATTGAGTTACTGGACGATGTTGACTGACTTTTTTTTGTCTCAAACTGATGCTATGGACGTGGACAAAGTTTATTTTCAGCAGGACGGCGCCACATGCCACATGACAGCTGTTGAAACTATGGCTCCATTGCGTGACAGATTTCCTGGAGACTTCAATTGGCCGCCGAGATCGTCCGATTTAACACCATTTTCCTTTTTCCTTTAGGGGTATGTTAAAGATAAAGTCTACGCCAATGCTCCACCAACAATTCATGCACTAAAAGGAAATATCGGAGCTGTTAATCGCGAAATATAGCCGCCATTATGTGAAAATATGATGACGAATTTCATCAAAAGTATGACTATTTGTAGGCATAGCTGAGAAGGACATTTAGCAGATATTATATTCCATTACTAACCATTACATTATATTAAAATACAAATATCACAACTTCTCATAAAAATGTTGCGTTTTTCCATTTATTTAAAATGACACCTCTTGTTGGCTGGTCCAAATAGTTGATTTGTTTGTTTCGGTATACTGCGGTGGGATGTTCTACTGTCCTTCTAAATGTCCCAAACCTTTAAGTATGAGATAAAAGTTTATACAAGTGCCAGATTTCTACTCAAGCTTTAACTTTTAGCATTAATTGGCCCTACAGTCTGGTGCGTTAACCCACAAGCCTCTCCAGTTGCTCCATAGCTAGGTGCCTCCAATTTCACATACATATCCTCCTAAGGTGAGGTCCTCCCTTACTAAATCTTATTCAAATACATTCAGAGTTAAGTGCTTCTCCAGTGACCCGTATGAAAAGTATGATTTAAAGAAACACACATTCAGTGCTCTTTATCGATTCCCATATTTTCGCTTTCTCGTCCTCTTTTGGTTTTTGAAAAAAAATAAAATAAAAATCGCATGAAGCCAAGTCTTGACAGTTGAATGGGACCAAATTTCCCATCGAAATTTCTTTGAAACATCTCAAGATTACCTCGAAGAATGGACTGAGGTATTATCCTGATAGAATAGCACCCACTGATGGAGGTTTTCAGATCGTTTATTTTGAATTGTAGCTTTCAGTTTTCGTAGAATCTCAACGTAAAAGGTTGTTGTAGCTATCTTCTCATGCTCCAAAAAGTCTACCACGATTATTTCTTTACCATCCGATAACACTGTAGCAATAACTTTCTTTGGGCTCCTGTGGCTCAGCGGTTAAGACTGCGATCACTGAGCGGGATGTTCAAAGTTCGAGTTGGTTGACTTTGATGGTTTTCCTGAGTGTGGATCATCTTTGAGCTCCTCCCTCTGCCTTCTTTAAACTGCTGAATCAACTCAAATTTTTTTTTTGCAGGCATTCCTAAAAAGGTAGGTAATCCTAAAAAAATGCATTCTATTTGAACAGCTCTTTTTAACGACTCTTCAACGCTCTTTTCAGCGACTTTTGTTTGTACAGGGACAGCCTCCAAAAAAAGGCTTTTATTTTTTCAAAAGTAATACCGTGGCGCTATTGGGTTAATTTCTTTAGCCATCGCTTTACAGGGTTCTATAAGATGAATGCTATCATTGTGCAGGTTTAAATTCGGTAGGTTTGGATGGTGGGTTTCGACTTGAAATTAATGTAAGTTCTAATGTGAAAATTTTATCGATTATTATCAATGACTGGTATAAACCAATCCCTGTGACAAAGGAAGGCTTTAGAAGTTTTCAGAATAAGCTGGATAGAATCTTGTGCGCAACATGAATTAGCCACGATAATTCTTATAAGACTTCTCTTTTGTAAAACTTAAACAAATCAACGTAAACTAACAGAAGAATACTTAACAGAAAAAAAAAAAATAGTATTGCAGAAAATAAATTGGCAAACTTTCAAAATGTCCAGTCCCTTGCGCTATTTAGAAATAAATGTTAAATTTTACATACGAGGCATATGAAGAACGGTTCTATCTTCAAAACTATCATCTGACGACAGATTGTCGTAAACTGCAAAAGTCGAAAGGGCTCCCATCACAAAAGTGCACTCCTACCCTAGGAAGTCACATTCGACTTTGTGAATCTTCGCATGGTAGCTGTAGAATACTTTGCACTCTTTTCGGTTTGAAATTTCTACCCCCAAGCCATCACAGAACAATTCTGGCAAGTGTTGTTCGAAAGCTATACTCATCCAAAATATTATGCCAATGATGCAACTCTTGAAATAGGGGATTTATTTTCCGCTATAAATTCAAGTAGGTCAATGAGAAAGATGTCTACATGAGATACCTTTAAAGTACATGCACCTATATATATGAATTCAAATGAATAGCCAGAATTAAATTAAACAAAAAATTACTCCCACTTTAACATACGAGCTGCAGAATATTTTGTGGTTTTGGTAGTACTCCGACCTTAAGGCCGAAACTTATGTGTATTTATAATGAGAATTTTGGGAAACTTTTGAAAGGACGAAATCCGTTTCATTCATTTACAACTTTATGTGAAATTCGTAGGTACCCCACTGAGTTTATTAAAACTTTAAAGTAGCATAAAAGTACTCGAATGTAGTACCTACATACAGATGTATCTACCACCACTTCAATGCGAACCACATTTGCAGCAGAATGATGCAATAAATAACACGTACAGCCTCTTGTAATTATAACGTAACAATGATCTATGTTTTTGCTTTCTATTAATACACGTCAATCAAATTGCGAATTCCTCATGCTCTCCCTGGTTACGCGCTATTTGCGACAGGATGATGAAAATTATTCAACAAATGCTCGCAGGATGTTAGTGTGTTTGACGATAATACATTAAACCAAAAAAAGGAATAGAAAAACAAAACAACACTTGACACTTGATGTAAATCGATTTCATGGCACCACAAGAGAAAAACGGCCTACTTCCTCACATCAATTTCGACCACACCACACCTTACAACACTGACGGCTAAATTGTTTTTCAACTGTCAACATCTCTCCAACCCATCAGCGTACATCCTCCACCATACCATAGAGTCAACATCATTTTTCACCTGTAAGGCTCTGTAAGCACCTTCACCTTATAAAGAGGGACAAAATGGAAGCAAAAAAAAAAAAAAAAAATGGAGGAAAACACTTCATTGTTAGGCGCACACAACGGGCGCCTCCTTTCCCATGAAGTGTGACCAAACCAGATGCCACTCTCAAGGTATTCATGGCCTTTAAGCAGCAGTTTAGTGGCTTCGGGTGGATGCTTTTCGAGTTGGTGTATCCTTGGAATTGCATGAGCACCATAAAGTTACCAATATGTGCAGAGCTCACTCATTTTTTTTTTTTGTCTTAATTACAAATTATACCACAGACTGGGTGGATTTACATTGTTCCACAGCCATACGCCCACTTATAAAGAGTTTTCTTTTTAAAAAATTATTAACACAGATTGCCCACAACCGGGAGACCTGAAGTGGAAAATCTTGCTGCTGCAGTTCACATTTTGCCTTTAACTCGAAATATGGATTTTTTCAAAGGCACTGACAGTGAGGTAGGTAAGGAACTCCCAACCCAAAGACTGATAGGGCAACATTTTATGACCAGCATTAGGTGTTGTAAAAAGCAAAGTTCATATTTTGTTGGTTTATATTTCATTCATTCTTAGTTTAGGTAAACCAAAGAGGAAAACTCTAAAAATTCACAATGGTTTCAAGGAGGGGGGTAGCGGTAGTAGAAACAATTTTGTAGTTTAATGCTAAAGGGAATATAGAAGGTTTCATAAATTAAGTCGTGTTGCAGTAGGTATATAAAAGGGGGCCGCACTAAAAATCTTATTCCAGAACTGGTTTTGTAGGTTATGGCCAGTGATGTTCTATATTATCAAGTTTCTGCAGTGAGTGTTTGAGAAGATACACAATACTTTTTTGGCTTTGATTTAGATACGGGCTTTGATCCTCAAGTTGGTCTTTATGTAGGGAATTGTCCTCCCTATATTGACTATTGAGTCAAAAATGAAGTAAAATAAAACTTATGGGGAAAATGGCAAAAATAATGAGTTCTTGTACAGGATGTATAGGAAATCTGATGCAGCTATGTTGTAAGAATATATATGCTCTTCATATTTGGTCATATTATTATACCCTGTCCAGATAGGGGTGGGTATACTAATTTGAATCATGTCAGTGTGTCTACTTTTTGAGGCCTTAAATTTTCAGCTAAACGAATCAAATTTGATACATATGCTCCTTGGGTCTTCGATTTATAAAGAGTGTCCCAAAATTCATGCAAAATTTGAATTTTGCGCCATTTGTGAGGTATAGTGTTGCCAACGAAAAACAAAAAGACAGCGTGGCAGCTGACAGTTCAGGGTTATTAAAAATGGAGTGCTACACGAAAGAGCAACGCGTTTTCATTGTTGAGCAATATTTTAAATATAATGAAGGTCTGGCAGCTACAGTTCGCAAAAATATGGTCAGAATAGTGGTTTAACTTCAGCAATTGTGAAGAGATTAATTCAAAAATTCAGGGAGACTGAATCAATTAGTGATCTTAGACACTCTGGCCGTCCTTCAACAAGTCGTTCAACACAAAACATCGAAGCAATTCGTGAAAGTGTTGTCGAGAGTTCAGGAACATCAATTCGGCATCGTGATCAAGAATTGGACAATTCGGGAAGCTCTCTGAAGCGTATTCTGTCTCAAGAACTGAAGCCTGCTGACCACGCACAGCGAAGAGAGTTCGTTGAATGGATTATGGAACAACAACAAGTGAATGCTGATTTTTCAAACAAAATCATTTTCAACCGAGGCTCTCTTCACCTTGATGGCTTTGTTAATAATCAAAACAAATGCGTCCACAACGCGTCACTGTTTGGTGTGAATTTTAGGCTGTAGGCATCATCGGATCATTCTTTTTTGGAAATGCGGCTGGTCAGGCAATAACATTTAATAGTGCCTCGCTATCGCAAGATATGAATATGGACGACATGTGGTTTCAACAAGACGGTGCCGCATGCCAGGGGTTAGATACGGTAAAGCGATTTTTAACCACACTTCTTTCAATTTTTATCAAAAACGGCTTGCGCTATAAAATATCGCGTAACCTTCTCATAACTAGAAATTCTAATTTTTTCTTTTTTGATTCTGTTTAACTTTTCTTTTACTTTTGTACATTTTTTGTACGTCATGTGATTTTATTAAGAGGCCCAACATTTTATTTCGCCTTACGTAGTAAGATAGGAGTAACAGTTGACCTAAGTTATTCATATTTCCACATGAATGTCGTAAAAAAATGATGTAAAAGGAAGTTTATTCGATATTGAACACGATTGTATACGTAATAGTAAACTTATATTCCCTTTAAGTACCTTTCAACCTCAATGACAAAAGGACGTAATTAATTACGCATTTTTTCTCAAAAAATCCTATTAAAGTGAATAATGTTTGTCTTTAATTTATGGTACATGGAATCTGTGGACCATATGTTTCCAAAATTTCTAGAATTGTATTCACTTTATATTTAGCGTTCGCTTATAAGTACAATTGTTAAAATCGGTACAGATTTGGTGAAGATAGAGCCAAGTTTAGAAGATGGTAAATAGTAGACATGACAACCAGTAGCGACTCCTATTTAAGAAACTCCCCGTGTGTATACTCGAAATTCTATACATGGACATCCGTATAATAAAAAAAAAGAAATAAAGTGCACAACTGGCTAGCACGTACTTGCACCTAAATGTTGTCTCATTTAATTTTGTTTTAAATTCGTTAAAAATTACAAATTTTGTTTAATAATTTACCAAAATTAGTATACCAAGTCCGTACATACATATGTACATATGTCAAAGGTTACAAATGTTGTTAGTAAAACTAAAACTGATTAAAATCTCGATATCGACAATTATCATGAAACCAATTCATACTTACCCCTATACATGTGTACTTAGGTGCAAGTAAAAAGCGATATTTTTACAGTAATCCTTATATGGGATGTGGCTCCAGCACAAGCAAAAGCAATAACATTTTTTATTGCACGTGCATATGCATGTGATTTATCGTTAAAAATTTTAAATTTGAGCTCACAGTAAATGACTGTCTGCCAAGACAACAAAAAAAAATTTCATCAAAATCGGTTCAATAAAAAGACCTATCTACTTTTCGTATTGAATAAAAGTACACAATTTTTAAAGATCTTCATTAATGGAACCCTCTATGCTTGACGAATTATTTTTGTTAAACTTGGTAAGCATAAGCACCGATTTACTGAAATCCGTTTACGAGTATGAAAGATATTGCCGATTATATAAACTCGGTTGTAGGGACATTTTGATGACATCATGTATACCTAAAATATTCACCACAGTGGCATTATCGAAATTATTAACTAAAAATAGTTTCTTTTGAAACCATAAGGGTCCTCTCATCATGTAGGGTTATCCAACAAGAGGTGTCATTTTAGATCAATAGAAAAACGCAACATTTTTTTAAAGTACAAATTCTGAGGTTAGTAATGGAATACAATATCTGCTAAATGTCCGTCTCAGCTCTGCCTACAAATAGTCATTCTTTTGATGAAATTGTTCATCACGTTATCGCATAATTGCGGCTGTATTTCGAGAATAACAGCTCTGATATATTCTTTTAGTGTATGAATCATTGGTGGAGCATTGGCGTAAACTTTATCTTTAACATAACCCCAAAGGAAAAAGTCTAATGGTGTTAAATAGCACGATCTCGGCAGCCAATTGAGAAATCACCCGTCCAGGAAATGTGTCACGGAATAGAGCCATTGTTTTAACAGCTGTCATGTGGCATGTGGCGCCACCCTGCTGAAAATAAACGTCGTCCACGTCCATAGCATCAATTTCAGGCAAAAAAAAGTCCATCAACATCGCCCGGTAATGCAATCCATTCAGTGAAACGGTCGCACCAGCATCATTTTGGAAAAAATAATGACACCAAAAGTCCAATAACCGCACCAAACTGTCACTCGTTGTGGATGGAGAGGTTGTTCCACTATTTGTCTTGGGTTTGCGGAGCCCCAGATACGACAGTTTTGTTGATTTACGTTCCCAGACAAATGGAAATGAGCCTCATCACTCAGAACTATTTTGAGTAAAAAATTATGCTCTTGTTCATTCATTTCCAGCATCCAATCAACGAAAGTATGGCGTTGTGCATAATCTGCTGGCTTCAATACTTGTATCAACTTATAAGCATGTATGCCAAGATCTTTATGCAAAATTCGATGCAAAGTGGTTGTGGATGAGTCCAATTCCTGTGATCGTCTCGAAATGGACACACCTGGGTTTTCAGTGACACTCTCAGCTACGGCGGCAATATTTTCAGCTGGCCTTGACGGACGAAAACGAATTGGGGTCTTCACATCACCAACCTGTCCGAAGCGTTTAAATTTATCGATTAAATTCACTATAGCTGTGCGAGAAAACGCTTGATGATGACCAAAAACAGTGCAAACTTTACGAAACGTTTCCGTGATATTTTCACTGTTTTTTTTTTTGTGAATTTTCACTATTTCAACACGCTGTACGAGTGTGTATCGATCCATATTTAATAACCTCCTCGTTTTTACTTACCAAAAGTCATCGCAATGACAGTTGAATGTTGATAGTTCAACAATGGCGCGAAATTTAAAATGACACCTCTTGTTGGATGACCCTATATTACGAGTAAGATATTTAAGCCTTTAAAGTGAACAACTGAATAACTGATTTGGGAGAAAAAAACCTCGGCTAGTATTATGTGGTTTCAATCTTTCCCAAACAATGTACTCGTATATCACAGAGTCTCGAACAGATCAACGAATAAGAGATTCCCCACTTGAAAACAAAATATTTCCTTCAATCGATATGTCAATTTTGAAGCGAAAATAAGTTATGCAAATCCACAATTTTTACATTACATTGCCAAACAATCAACGTCAAATTTATAGTAAAGGTAATACAGTCTATTTCAGATTCTAGTCATAGATGCGAAAAATATTTTGAAATACATCCAAACATTTGCCCTTTTTTTCGATTTTAAAACACTGGAGCTTTTGACAGTTCGGTTAAGACCTTTCAAAAAGTTTTCCACATTTCAACCGACACTTTCTATAAATCTACGAACGTAGATAAAGATTTCCTTTTGAAATGATAAATCACATGATTTGTGGATTCATGGAACGTGCATCAATAGAGAGAAAACAAGAATAAATTTTAACTAGGTATCGTTTTAAAAAGTCTGACTGAGGGTGGGATTGTTTTATTTATCAAATGACCCCATTTAGTTATGTAAATTCTGACATTGAAATGGATAAAACCATTACAGTGGTAGCGATAAAATGCATCAACCAACCCAAAATTATTCGTTTGGAATGTGGATTCTATTAGATAATAAGATAATGAGGCATGTCCTTGTGACAGGATGGCAGTCATACCCATTTCACTTAACATTTTTTTATGGTGTGTTAATATTTTATTCAGCCGCACACTGTATTTATCCACATAATAAAATAACTTGAGTTAAACGAAACCAAAAATTAAACTCCAACCGCAATTTAATTAACGTAATCCCCCTTTCTTTGCTCTTTCTATTTTTTAGGACGACCGGTTTAATGGAAACAATCAATTTATTAGTGGCCACCCTGTAGGTGACATGCAAATGTTAAATATCGATGGCACAAGGCACACCATAGACATTCACCAGAACCACACGAACAGTCAAGGGGAAACCACATTCATGGTATCACAGTCACAAGAAGTCGACCATGATGGTATCCTTCGTGGCGCTGGAGGTGACAGTGTTGGTGGCACCCATGGCAGCAGCAAATACTCGTCGTACAATCCGGATAGGAATAAGCCGAATAACGAACAGCTAAAAGGCGATAGTGGAACATCTTTTCGCAGCTCATTCAATGACTTTAGTTCAGAATTTAATGCTAGCGCTGCAGTGGACTTAGATCTAATCATGGGACACCACAGTGCACATGATGCACCGATAATTCTAGAGGCTGACTCAATTGCGAATGCATCATCCTCGTCGTCGTCGTCGTCGTCGTCCTCTTTGCCAAAACATGAGGTGGGCGGTGCGGGCAGTACAAACATTAACACAAACCGAGACAATTCAGTCTTAAGCACAACCATGGTGGCTAGCACGACCGTCAATCAGGAACAGGAGTGCATTGTTATGGGTAAGTTTTTGGTTTGGAGTCGAGTGAGGGGGTTTTTTGGTTTTAGCATAAATTATTCTGCAAACAGTTAGTGCAAAGTGCTGTAGTTGGACAGAGGATCCAGTTTTTTTTTTTGGGATAAATAGAGTTGGACGGCATAATGATCTCGTTAAACGTTGGCTTAATTGAAAGTGTTTTAGAGTTGCGGGCCAGTTAATTATCCTGTTTATTTGACACTAGCAGTGGATGGGACGGTAAATAAATTATTTTATAGTGTTTAAAATTAAATTGGGTTTTGAGGGGTTCCTGCTAAGTGTGCCGTCAAATAAATTTCACATTTAAAATCGAGTTAAGTTGGTTTAAGGGGTAATTCGTTTCGTCTGGAAAGCAAACAACTGGGTCGCTATTCGCATTATTATTGTTATTAGTCTAGAAAATTGTTTGACATTTATAAGGGGCTGTTTATACCAATAATTTATTCGTGAATATTTATAACGTGAACAACTAGCTTACGGACACAATTTGTTTCACGAAATTTGTGTAAGTTTCAGGCAGTGGCGCCGCTAGATTAGTTGGCGCCCGGGCCAAGCTCTGTTAAGAGAGTACCAGAGCGTGGAGTATCACTTTAATTTACTTTTAAAAGAATAACACAAATTAATCCTGAAGCACACAGACGAGATTCAATTTGGTCCATTGTACGGGAGAATCGTTGTCGAATAAACATAAATTTTATTCGTTCAGTTAACTGTCCTTGCTTCTTGAGTTACGAACCAAACTTATATCTTAAAGTGTTCCGCAACGAATCGTTTAAACGGAACAATTGTGGATTGAATAAGGTGTCTGTCCATTTGTATGTCTATCACATGCCAGTAACTTTTGAACTGATGATAGGAAATAAAGCATTTTCGTATTTATAAAGAGTAAGACATCATATTTGTTGTGCCACCAATGTATCGCTTTTCCACGCGATAAAAAATTCAATCTCAAAATTGCCAAAGAATTTCTTATAATTAATAAAAAAATTTCACCAAAATCGGTTCAATAATTCAAAAGTTATAGAAGAGAGCGACCGACAGAACACCATGTCTGGTTTTCATAAGGAATAATTGCTAAAATTCATTTCTAACGGAAACCTCTATTTGTGAACGGAATCGCTCTTGATTTATTTATTTATTTATATTTAATATCGAATTCTTTTAACATCCTGTATTTCGAAAATCAAAAATTAAGCTTTCTCGTGGTTCATATTACCACTTTGGAAAGTCTTTGGAAAGTGTCTGCAAAGCACACACATTTGGAAATTCTATGAATTGGAAAGTAACACCCTGTACACCCTGTATTTTGAAAATTCTGTTGTTATTTTATCTTTAAAGTTCTCTAGGCTATAGTTACTCAGAGTTTAATTTTTATAGATTATCTGCAAGCTTCTGAAGGGCGTGGAAAAGCAGACAAATCTCTTAATATTGGTTTGGGTTAGTGCACTCTTATTTTGTTAGATACTCGTAAATATGCCTTTTTTTTCCGATGGTAGGTGAAAATCTTCTAAAGGCACTATGAGAGCCTTAAGCGCGTGCTTATAGTAGTGTGTTTGTTACTACAACTAAAATTTCATTTATGGAGAAGTTTTTTTTTTCACAGAATGAAACCGTTTGGCAGGTAACTTTTTATTGAAAGTTCCTTCTTGTTCCACAATTTAGATGCGATTACTCTATTATCGTGCTAAGTCGAAAGGTTTGATCCTCTATAGATTGCGCAATCAATTTATCTCCATAATTTTAAGGGCTGCATTCTTGACGTGTCATTGTAATAGATTTTTATACTTTCGCGCAAAGTACTTGATTTCTTCGAGTCTGGCAATGCCGAGATCTCTATGGATGTCGTGATTTCTTAAGTACGACAATGCATTGACAATGCTTTATTTAGCCAAACGAAATTCGGACCGAATTAGTAAAGTCCTTCTGACCACTCATCGATCGCTGCATGCACCTCGTCCATTGGAAAATTAAGTCCGATGGACGGGGTAGAGCTTTTGATCTTTCATTCCATGTTTCCTTTAATTGGACTGTGAGTAAGTGGCCAATGCGTCTTTTATATGCGTTGAGTCCCAAATCTTGTTTGATAATGCGAAACATGGTTTTCTGCGATATCTTCATTTCTCGTGACAAGATTTTCTGCTTTCGCAGCGGTTTCCTATTAACAGCGTTGATCGCCTGTGGAATTCTGACAGTGTGAGGGCGTCCGGATCTTTGGCGGTCAGTTACTCAGTTCGATACACAGAATTCCGAGTGATTTCAAGCGGTCGCAAGGTCCAGAAAATATCGCCTCTTTCCATATCACACTTGTGGAGGCCAATTACCACAACAGAGTTTTCAATATCGTCCCACTCTATAGTTACAAACGACTTTTGTGTAAATCATTTTGCGCGTTAAATTAGTATAAATGACACTCATGGAATACTTACTTTTTATTTACTTAACGGGCTCCCGACCCGTGAAGAGTCTCTGCCTGAGACACTGCCTGCTATCCATCCTCTGCAATCTCGGGCACGTTGCTTCCAGTTATCCAGTCCAAGCGCTCTGGCATCCGCGATGGCTTGGTCTTTGAAACGGAGGTTCGGTCTTCCTTGTCGTCTCGAACCTGGCGGCTGGGATTCGAAAATCCTCTTAGCTGGAGCATTATTGTCCATTCGCTCGATGTGGCCGAGCCAATGTAGTCGACGTATTTTGGCCTTTTGGACTACATCCACCTCTTGGTGCAGCTCATAGAGTTCGCGGTTGTATCTTCTCCTCCATTCGCCCTCCTCGCACACAGGACCAAAAATCCGCCGAAGAATTTTTCTTTCGAAGTAGCCCAGTATCAGCTCTTCCTTCCTGCTTATCGTCCAGCACTCGGCGCCATAAAGCAGAACTGGCAGGATAAGGGTTCTGTAGAGCATACATTTTGTCCTGCGAGTTAGGAGTTTTGAACCCAATTGTTTTGCCAAACCGAAGTAGCAGCGCTTTCCTAGGGTAATTCTTCGCCGGATCTCCACTGGGATGTCATTTGTGGAGTTCATGTTTACTCCGAGGTAGATAAACTCCTTAACTACCTCGAAATTGTTGCTATCAATAGTGACATTCTGTCCTAGGTGGTGGACAGATACTTGTTTGTTTGTTGATAGCATGTATTTAGTCTTATCCTCATTTACTACAAGGCCAACAAATTTCGCCTGTTCTTCAATCGCCGTAAAAGCCTCTATCACGGCACGCTGGGAGCGACCGATGATGTCGATATCGTCTGCATACCCCAGTAGCTGGACGGATCTGTTGAAGATAGTGCCTTCCGTGTTGACACCTGCCCTGCGCACTATCTGCTCTAACACGAGATTAAAGAAGTCACATGATAGTGCGTCTCCTTGCCGAAATCCGGTGCATGTTTGGAATAGTTCGGAGGAACTACTTCCAAATTGTATGTTGCAGCGCGTGTTTTCCAGCGTCACGCTATAAAGCTGGATGAGTTTTGCCGAGATCCCGAATTCGGCCATCGCCACATAAAGCTCCTGACGATGTATGCTATCATATGCGGCCTTGAAGTCGATGAATAGGTGGTAAGTCTCGACTTGAAATTCATTGGTCTTTTTTAGGATTTGCTTCAGTGTGAAAATTTGGTCGGAAGCCACACTGGTACGTGCCGATTAGTGTGTTGCAGAATGGTTTGAGACGTTCACACAGTACGTTTGATAGGATCTTGTATGCGACATTAAAAAGGGATATGCCTCGATAATTCTTGCAAGACATAGGATCGCCTTTTTTGTAGATGGGGCATATGGAGCTGATAGTCCAGTCATCGGGCATGCTTTCTTCCACCCATACTTGGTTGATGATTTGGTGCATGCGCCCTACCAAAACATCACAACCGTATTTGAAAAGCTCCGCTGGTAAACCATCAGAGCCGGCGGCCTTGTTCTTAAGCTTTTTTATTGCTAAGCCAACTTCTTCTATACTGGGTGCTGGAACTGATTCTTCATTGACTGGACGTGGGTTCTCTTCTTGCCCTATCATTCTCTCTACATGATGCCCATTTAGCAGCTGCCGGAAGTGTTGCTTAAGCACATCTACTATTCCCTGCGCTTCGGTGACTAGATTTCCTTTGCTGTTTCGAAGAGCCTGTGTTCCGGCCTTGAAGCCAGCAGCCAGTTGCTTGGCTTTCTTGTAGAACTTCCGGATGTTGCTTCGATCATGCGACTCTTCGATCTCCTTGAGCTGGGAGGCTGCGTATGCCCTCTTCTTTCTACGCAGTATTTTCTTCTCCTCCCTCCTCCTGGCTCGATACTCTTCCCTCGCTGCTCTTGTTTTGAGCTGCAACGACACTTATGGAATACTTGCCAAAATAGAATGGATGCGTTCAACACCAGTTTCACGATGAGTGCGTTTAAACGTCTACCAGACATGACTAGGTAAAGCACCGCTAATTTTGAGGTTAAAATGAAAATTCGAATTTTGCCTATTGAACACAACAAATTAAGTTTAACTCCTTTAAACATCCAAAGGCTTCTACACACTTTCATAGCGTCGTCTGCATCTATAGTTACTCGTACCATTAGAAGTTTATCACAATGAAATTCTTATTCCAGATTAATTTCAACAAAACAATTTAAAAATACCTTCAACAACAATACAATGCTTTCAATTCTTGTTTTTTCGTTGGCCTGCCATCAAACACGTAATACAATGTCACTTACTTGGAAATAATTTCCAACAAATTGCTTGCTCCAACTTAATTGATGGCGAAAAAACAAATTCAACTGACAATCACACACAATACACAGTGAAATTTCAGAAATTATCGCAAAAATACGTAAAGTTGTCAGCTCAGCACAATTAAAAAAAAAAAAAAAGACAACTTGAAATGTTTCACCAAAATTTCGCAAAAAGAAAAGAAAAATAATTACGGGTGGAAATTTGTCCTGTACTACATTCTCATACATGTTACGCCAAACAACTTTGCAAGAGTACATATGTATCTCTGCTCTGTTTATGGATGGATGTGTGTGAAGAGTCATTAGAAACATCGTGTCGTCAAGCTTAATAGCAGAATAATACCCTACCCTCTAAGATCTCAACCCCAACCCCTAAAAGTGCTGCTCGGTATACGTATTTATTGTGTGCTCGTCATCATCAACATCATCATCATCATCATCACCAACCATTCATAATTCCTCAATGCCAAATGTGTTTTTTATATGCCAAGTGTATGTGTGTATCATATTATTGCACGTACCTAACCTATGTACATTTGTATGACATCCTAAGTTGAAGTAAAGGCAGGATACTGCCTCTATCCGACCCTGCGTTGAACTCCTTTTTTTTTTTTTTATTGTGTTCTGCTTTGCACCCGCTAACGAAGGATCACTTGAATGCTTTAGAGTCCTCAAATTAGAAGGTTAGGGTTTTAAAAAGAAATACACCCATGCATTTACATTTCATGCATATGTATGTACCGACTGTTTGTTTAGGGGATGCGAGGTGAATTATAGGTATTTCTGTGTCATATACTCGTAGGTACACGTGGACAAAGTGAAAAATAAACAAGAAAGGAATTTCCTGAAAAATCCATGGCAGAGCTCACCCAAGTGGGCGGGAAGATCCTATTCAAATTACTCGTGCGCTTAATCTTGCAGGTATTTTGCTTGAAGGGGGTCAAAATAGTCGCACGCCCGCCGAAATTAAGGTTGCTACTCTCTACTTAGGGGATAGCTGATTTTAATTAAAACGGGCGCAGCAAAATGCAGCACGTTTACGGCAGCGACACCTCTTCACCTCGACGCACTTGACCCACATTGAGGACCCATTTTTACTGCCATGCCAGGTTCTATTTCGATGTTTTATCCTAGTCGCACATCGTTCCCCCATCATCATCGTCATGAGCATCAAAATAAACATTTAGATTATCGTGAGGCGAGGACGACTCCATGTCGTATACGTGCAGGAGTCGTCAGTAATTTGTTCAGAAAGACAAACAAAGAAATATGTGGCAAGGGACAGTGTGAGGTGGGTGGAGATTACCGCCTCTGGATATTTTAAATTCCCATATTGAAGGTAAAACATGTTTATGTGATGTTTATCACTGCACAGCTTTAAGGATAATGATGGTAGAGTTTCTGGTGGAAACCCCATTTCATCATGTGCTCTTCCGTTTTTTTTTTTTTTACGTTAATTTAATTAGGATTCCGTGCGAGGATATTCCCCTTAATTAAAAGTAAAAAGTAGTGCACGCGTCTGTTTGTATTTTCAGGTATTATTACGCTCGCTTCTGGGATTTGGGGAGGATGATGCCTCAGGGAGAGCTGAGTGATTAAACGAAAATGAGGCTTTAATTCAGTAATTTTTCTGTTAGTCCTGATTTTCTGGGATTTATTCGATTTTATTTAAAAAGTTTTTACACGTTTGAGATAATGGCGACTATTTTAACAGGATTTTTAGTAAACTGTTTGCAAAGACACTGCTCCTTAGTTGAAATGAAGCCTATAATAGATGAGGATTTTATTCATTGGTTGTACTATTAATTGACAATTTACACCAGCTACTTTTCATCCCCCTTGATGGATTGTGGTGAGTACATAATCCTTACAGCGCAGGAGAATAAGAAAACCACATTGCTCGGTTAGTTTGTGGAATAGTAATTGCCACAGTTTACAAATCTTTCTGGGGGTGTCTGTCAGGTGCACGGGTGTGACGGGAATTGTTTCATTAATGGCTTCCTGTACGAGTACTGAGTGGTAGAATTGCACTGCTTCGTGGCATGATTGACATTGACTAGTTGAACTTGTAATACTGTTATTTGTGTTAGATAGTTTGATTATCGTTATTGTGAGCAAAATAAAAAGTATCTTTAGAGAAATTAAGTATTCTATTACTTTCGAAAGATTCCATTACAGAAATATAAAATTATTTATTTTAAAAATGTGCAAAGTGAAGTTAGACACATTTCAATAGCAGCGGTATACAACCTGAGAAACTGTTATACAAGGTGACGCAGGAGTCATCACTCTATCTGAAGTTACTCTCATTTTTGCAAATGGCGTCTTATGTCAACGCGACTTTGTGTAGTAAACAGAAGCAGAATGCACGTAGACAAACCCTGGATTCCTATACTGTTCAAGAAACGCCGAATAATTGTGTCGATTTTTTGCGGAATAATTCATCAGTGATGACACAGTGTGAATGTCGTCGTTCAAAATTGGGTTTATTTTTATTTTTAATGAAATGAAAATTAATTATTTGAATGGTGAAAGTGTTTCATAATTGGTGGTCGAAAGCATTAAGGGCAGTTCAGGGACTGGAACTTGGCTTTTTATATTTCATAATTTCCATTTAGTGAATATCGATCATACAACCAATAAGATCAAAGCTATTTAATTATTTTTACATTAATCTTCAGGACTCTTGCATAGATTACATTGTGGAAAATTTAGATCTAATTTTGTAAACTTTCATACAAGTAGACAAACCATGGATTTGCAGTACTCTTCCACAACGCGGAATAATTGTGTCAATGTTTTTGGTGATTTTGGCTCAACGTGAATTTCATGGTCGATTCCTTGGTCGTGTGGCACAAGTGAACAAACACTACAGCGTTTAGCCGCTCGCCTCGACGAGCCAGGCTTAACACGGGACAGTAGCAAACGTGGCTAGTCCCAGATCAGCCGTTTGGTCGAGAATATCGCTGCTGTGGCCGCAGATGTCAAAGGTATTAATAGACTGCCTCTACAGTGAATTTTGGTGAAAGACTTGAAGATTTACCCGTGCAAAGTACAAACAGTGCATCAGCTATTGCCTGCAGACCGCCAATGGCGTGTAAATTATAACCAAGGCCTCTCCCTCCTCCCGGCCGCTTAATCTCTCGTTTTTTTATTTGCATTGCCGCACAAGATCGTCTGATTTGACCGTTCCAGATTTCTTTCTTTGGGGCTTTTTCAAGTCACAGATCTATACGAATAAGCCACACAACTTGGCGGCCCTATAAGAGAACATCCGACAAAAAGTTGAGAATTTATCCCCAGAAGTTTTGAGAAAAGTCATGGAAAATGCTGTGGAACAAACCCGAATGTGCATCAACTCTGGCGGCGGACACTTGACCGATAATATCTTCGCGACAAAATTTAAACGTCTAAGTAAACATAAACAACAAATTCATTTTATTTACAAACAAAGTTACTGCCTTAGGAAATCGAGTAAAAACTTTTGTGTCATCTTCTAGATACGAGTAGGTACGTTCGTCTTTGACAATTTTGATGGAATTAATTCAATACACATTTAGAATGCAAAAATATGCAAAATTATAGTAAAATGTGAAACTTTTGTTGTAAAAATTCTGTGAAAAATTTGCTTTGAAGCTTTTTGGAGCGTAGAGATGAAGACTGTTGTAAACAATGTCTAGTTACGCACATAAATAGACTTTTGCCAAGGCATTGAACAAGTTGAACTTGGCACGCTTTTATATATTACTTCTTTTCTTGACTGATTATTGGCTAAATACGAGTATCAATACTTTTTGCACAGATTAGGCATGGATACATACCTACTGTAATAAATTACTGACAAATACAGACAATCGATAGGCAATCGCCAGGTAAGATTTTAGGTTCCAGAGCCAATTTTACTACAAAGCTAGTTCTATTACAAAAGGTCTTATTTATGGAAGACTTTTAATAATAAGGGTGTAGTGGTAACATCATCGCTTGATGTCAAGAATCATCTATTTATTTCGCATGAAATAAATAAAAAAGTCGACCACTTGCGAAAGCTAAGTCAACTCTACTGTAAAGGCTTAACACTGGCAGTAGGGTGGTCATATGGCTAAAATGCAACTTGATCGTGATGATGACATCAGGAGAATGGAAAAGAATACTGTGAATCATAAGCAACGACAATAATAACGAAAACAAACAAAATACTCCCCACCTGAGTTTCAAACTACACCACTCTGTCTTTCTCTCTGTCTCTTCCCCTTTCCACAAAAACGCACGTGTTCTAAAAATTAGTATAAGGGTATTCATATCCCCTTTAACACGTTCAAATTATAAAAAAGAAACTATTAAACTATATGCCGAATTGAATTAGAGTAAGCGGTGCAGGAATCTACTTAATAGGTGTAACGCTTGAAATCTGGAAATGTTCTCCCTAATAAAAATAATATTTTGGCGAGAATTCAAGAAAAAAATTAGTGCCATATTTCACTATATATTCAGTATCGTTGCAACAGGCAATGTTATTTTCTGACCAGACGTGCTACTATCATAATGGTGAGCAAAGAAGAAGAGCAGCGAATTGCAATAGTGAACGAATATCTGCAAAATCCAAATATTCCATTGTATAAAATTGCAAAGAAATTAAAAGTGGCTGTTTCAACGGTATATTCGGTTATAAATAATTACAAGAAAACCCTGTCAGTCCAGAGAAAGGCAGGTTCGGGTCGAAAACTTGGACCTCTGGACCCCAGGCTTCAAGCTAAGATTGAGTGCACTTTTAAGAGAAACCCCAACCTTTCTGTTCGAGGCGCAGCGAAAAAGCTTTCCACATCAACTGGTACTATCCAGCGTGCTAAAGTTAGAGCTGGATTATCATCGTATAAAGTAAAAAAAGGTACCAGATCGCGACGAATCAAAGCAAAAGGAAGCAATACGTCGATCTCGAAAGCTTTACGAACATTTTTTGACAAAATACGATTACTGTGTAATGGATGACGAGACTTACTGCGTTGCCGACTTTGCTCAAATTCCAGGCAATGAATACTACGTCGCAAATTTTGTTGATGGTGTTGATGCAAAATTTAGGACCCGTCGAGCTTCGAAATTCCCCAAAAAATTCCTCATTTGGCAGGCTATCTGCTCCTGTGGAAAAAAAAGTGAGGAATTCATCACTCATGGCACAATTAATGCGGACATCTACATCAAGGAATGTTTACAAAAGCATCTGCTTAAGTTTATTAGAGAGCATAAGAAATCGGTTCTGTTTTGGCAGGATTTGGCGACATCACACTATGCGAAAAGGACGCTTGAGTTTTTCATTCAAAATAAGATAAATGTCGTGCCAAAGGATGCTAATCCTCCTAATTGTCCAGAACTTCGCACCCTAGAAACGTTTTGGGCTCTAATGAAAGCTAAGTTAAAGACAAATGGTGGAGTATACGAAACGGAACAAATTTTTCGAAAAAAGTGGAGACAAGTGGCCAAAACCTTAGCCGAAGATGATGTTCAAGCCTTAATGAGAGGTGTAAAAAGCAAAGTCCGCGCGTTTTGGCACGATCCAAAATAATTCTTATTTTTAAGTAAATATTATAAAACCAAACATGTATCTAATAAATGAGTGAAAAAAAACAAACATATTTTTATGAGTTTTTACTTAAAAAAAAAAAAAACATATTTTCTTTTCCAGATTTCAAGCGTCACACACTATACTAATGCCTGCACCGATACGCCCATTTTTAGGGAAAGGTTTAAATTTTCGGAGTTTATTCTTTGGTTATACCCAAGTATTATCTCTATACCAGATATAAGTATTCTAACAAACCCCTTCCCCCGCCAAAATTTTGTAAACCACGTCAAAAAGTACAACTTCCTTATTTCTTCCTTTGTAGACATACCAAGTACTATCTCTGCAATAATAATCGAGGTTCTGTGTTCCCAGGAGATACTCTATAGGTTTTGGTGATCAGTTAGTGAGTGAGTGAGTGGGTGAATGAGCCAGTTTATGTTATGTAACTGTTTCGGAAAATAAGAAGGTTGTACCTTAGCAACCACTTAAGTTAACAACTTAAAATTTCCACGAGCCCAGAAATAAATCTGTACTGCCCTTCTAAAATAATGATCCTAGAGCATGATAAATGGAACAACGGGAGTCCTCCTCCCCTGAACTACGCTCACTCAACATGGTACACCGACGGATCAAAGATGGTACACGGAGTAGGTGCCGAAGTGTTAGGCTCTAATTTCTAATTGACAATCTCTTTGAGACATTCTACTTCGATTTTCCAGGCCGAAATCTACGCCATAGCAAAAAGTATACTCAGGTTCCTTCAGAAACTGAACCTTTTGAAGGATCAAAATCCTATGTAACGAACTATAGCGCCAAGGAGATAACGCAAAAGATCTCTTCTGGTTGAAATGTTAGGAGACTAAATGACTCCATACCCTATCAACTAATCTAATGCAAAGTCAAAATCTTGATATTTTCAGAGATATTACTTTCAGCACTTTAATGGTATTCGACCTTGTCAGATAAATTTTCAAATAGTCTGGTGGTTGCACTAAAGAAAGCACACAAAAACTCGGTGGAAGCATGCAGGACGAGATCATTGCATATAAAATGGAGAGCATTAGACTCGATTCCTCCTCCAGAAGTCACCTTTGAATCGAAACCACTAATGCGCTAATGGTTAAACAAGGTTTTGGACAGATCTCCAATAGTAACTCGCAATTAGTATTCTACTTAAGTTACCTAAGTTGGATACACAGATAGATTGCATAGTATCTCCACACAGCACAGTGAGATACGAAGTTACATAGGATGAAATTAAATGTCTCACATAACCAACTCAACTGGAACCAAATAAATTTGCAAGGAAATCCGACAAAAACAAAAATAATCCTTTGAGAAGTTCTCTGAATCGCAAACTTTTTGTGTAGCTAAAGCAATGTTATAAATCAGTAAGTTCTACAAAAACTATCTTTTCACAATGACATCGTCGAAGACATAAGCTCTAATTATCCTTTTACTTGTAATTTCCCATCGGGGAGCAGATTTTTGTGGATGCTCCTAGATCCTTGGTAACTATTTCTCTGTGATTCGGATTTGTTTCCGGTTGCTTAAATAGATTAGTTTCTTCGGTCCCATTGCCGATTTGATTAAATTGAATATCGCTGCTTTCGAAAATCTTCCTTACTGTGTGATGTGTCTGTGTGATGTGTCTGTGGTGGTGGTTTCCTTAGATTTCTCCAATGACATCAATTTATAATGCCTCCTTCGGGTGTATCTTTCCGTAAATAGTTAATAATTAACGTGTTGTCATATCTACAAGGAAATTGTTTTTTTTTTTCTTCCTTCCTAAGGACATTAAATTTTCATTGTAATCGTCACGAGAAAGAAGGTCAACAAATTCGGATAGCGTTGAAATCTTAAAGACATCCTGTAGGTAGCTTGTTATTGAAAGTCATCGTTACTTGTGTTGAAATAGAAATGAATTTTAGGTATTTTTTGGCGAAAAAAAAAGGAAAATGTCCTTTGTTATCTTTCAGTTACTCTTGGTAATGATTTGATTTATTTGCTAAAGCGACATTTAAATCTCTGACAATTGCATTTGGTAGAGACAACTTGCCTCAGATTTAATGCATCTGAGTATGCTTTTTGCATGAGAAAAGCCTAAAGTAAAAAAAAACAATATGTAGCTTAAATGCCTCAGCCTATGTAACCCGACAAGGGCAATAGTAGTTCCCTTATCAGCCTAAAATTAGTCAACACAATCAGAAACAAAGCTTCATTCTTTTCACATTTAATTTCGGTACTTAATCCTTTTCATTTTAAAATCAATTTACCACAAAAATGATTTTTCGGTCCTGTCAAGTGTCCTTTTTTTTTCTTTCTCAGAATATAATCAAAGTGAACAGAAAGTTTGGCAGTAAATGCGATTTTATTTTTGTGTTGGAAAAAAAGGAATTGTGGCTCGTGCGTTGGAATGGAACCAACCACAATAGGATTATAAGGACATTTGTTCGGACTAAATGCCAGTGATAAGTATAGGTCCTTTTTTCATTCAATTCTAACTTGAATAGAAATCGGATCGGTTAGGATGATAAGAAGTTTGTTACATTTCCTGGGAACTCTTCGTTTATGTGCGGTTAAGTGACAAACCACACACTCTGAGTGTTTTCGTATCTGTGTCCAAAATTGAAGTCATATTCCGCCTGACTAGAGTTTAATTAATTGAGTAGCAATCCAATTTATTTTTGACATGTATAAAATGTAGTAGCTTCGGTACATCAAATCCTGTGTAGGACTCAGAAACACATTTATATGATTTTGTATAGTAATCGTGACAGATTCGTACATTTGAGAATGTCAGCGGTACTTTTTTTGTTCACTTAGATCCTTTATTCCCTTATGGTTTGTAGAGCTGTCAGTCATTACCTTCCTCCTTTCATCAGGCAAGACCATGGTCGCATAAGCAGTTTTTATGTGTGGAGTGGAGTGAAACCCTGTCGTATTGTTTGTTTATAGTGCTTTGATCGCGGTAATGTTCTAGTCCTTGCAGAGGTGCGATGTGAATTCTAAAGTCTTGAACATCAGATAGCTTGAAATTTAAATAGAATCGTTACAATTGTTGTATTTTTTTCCAAAACTTGTTATGCCATGGCCTTGTTTAGTTATCGATTTTGAGCAACTTCACCTGAGTTATATTGGAGAATGGGCCAATAAATAAAGTACCGTTATACGTATTTTTTCGTAAAAATCTGGTACACCATCTTTTAGTATATGCCTACTTAAACTCAAATATGAAATTTCACCAAATTCGTTGAATCCGTTTTCGAGAAAATGTAATTTTTTCAAAATATTCCATTAGTAAGGTACCTTTTCGGTTTCGCCTCGAATTGTGACCTCATGTACCGCATATATGAAGTTTAAAGAAAATGCGTTCAGCCGTATAGGCAGTCGGCCATTTATACAGACAGACAGAGAGAATTGAGAGACTCACTTTTTTAAAATTCTCTATTATAACAACACCAAGATTGACCAATATGCCGAGATCGACAATTTTCACAAAACCAATACTACCAAAACTATATAAATATAGAATATCTACATAAAAATAATGTTATTTGGAACACATGGTGCTGTTATATTAAAAAAAAGAAATACAATTTTCGCTGGGGAGTCGGACAGAATCCCAAAAAACATAATCCCGAAAACCCAAAATCCCGAAAACCTAAAGTCTTGAAAACCCAAAATTCCGACAATCCACAATCACGAAAACCCGCAATCCCGAAAGGCCAAATTCCCGAAAATGAAAGTGAACACCTCGCACCCACTCCAAATCCTACAGTGACCCCAAGCAGGGGGGTTGCAGGGGGGCAGCATTTCCCCCCATGCATATTCTACTGTTTATGCATTGTGGATATAATATATATATATTTGAACATTTGACAAATTTTTAATTTTAAAATTTTTTTCGGGATTTTGGCCTTTCAGGATTTTGGTTTTTCGGGATTTTGGTTTTTCGGTATTTTGGATTTTTGGGATTTCAGTTTTCGGGATCTTGACCCCAACCCTTTTCGCTGCGCTCTACAAAACTTACGATTGTTGCATATTGCAGAGATTATAATAGCCAGCACTACGAAATTCCCAAAGAATAATTGTCCCAAAAACAAAACCCCCAAACGATAAAATCTCCAGAAATACCTTCACAGATGAAATCCTAATAGCTAGGTTTAAAATGTCAAAAACACTGAGCATCTACACTAGAAGTCTTTGAATATAGAATGGGTAAAATACTTTTAAGTGAAGGACGCGGAGAATCGAAGGGAAGTGAAAATGGAGCGATTAAAATTCCGCAACAATTCAATTGCATACTTTAATCAAATTTGAAGATTTCGTGTTTGTTGATTTTGCCTATAAAAACTTTGAAGAGTAAATAGTAGCGAGTCATATATTCTGTGCCAAGTCTCTAAATTGTACTATTAAAACCCTCGGTGATGTGTTCTGCCCCTTGGACAAAGTAACTATTCTGCCATTCTGTGTAACTATTCCTGCTGTCATACTTGATCTTGTAATTTATGCATATTTGCAGGTGGTACGTGCCAATTTTATATTCTAGGGTCTTTTGGCGATTGATCAGGAAACTGCTGACTGCTCAAAACAACTAAATTCATATCCAGGTACTTTACTTTTTCATATCTCGGGTCTCTATATTTATGAACGGAACAAAGGCTGACTCCAATTTTTCCAAAAAATGCGGTATGAGTTCCATCACATCTCTAATAACAATAGATCACAAGTTGAGGAATTTTAAGTATTAAACCAGAATGAAAATTAGTGGTACACATTAATAAACAAAAATCCAGACCAGGCCAAAAATTCCATTTGGCTGACGCTACAGTTCGTAGTGAATCTAGACCTCAGCCAATAAGCCTGTCCAGCCAGCACAATCCTTTGTCAGCTGTCTTCAATTTCATACTCCAAGTCCACTGGGGCATGCCATTGAAGGTTAGGTATGCCTCTTTCGCGTAGTCCCTCTGGGGTGAACTCGAAGACACTCCCGGCCGGAACATTGGTGTTCATACGCTCTACATGACCTAGTCCTCACATCAAGCTCTACATCCCGTACAGTTCTTGACTAAAACTTCTTTCCCATATACCGTCTACACAGATAGGGCTATAGATCGTACAAATAATTTTTCTTTCGAAGATTCCGTGAAACTTTCATCCGACTTGGTAAAGTCCACCCTTCTGCACTATGTAATGTTGGCAAGAGTGATTCTCCAATTTATTTTCGCACTGATGTTGTTGTCAGAGTTAACAGAAGCTCGCCTATTCTGAGGGAAGTTTGTAAAAAAAAAAAATTATTTAAATTTGAACATAAAAAAACAATTTCGCCGACCGGGAAATAGCGTATGCTAAGATCGTTAATACAAGGTGGTGCAAATATTTGCAAATGGCATCTCCTGTCAACGTGATATTGACAGTTGTGTAGTAAACGAATGCGAAAATCACGGCGATGAACAATGGAACTCTATACTCCTTACGAACGTCGAATGATTGTGTCGATTTGTTTGCGGAATAATTCATCAGGAATAAGAACACAACATGAATTTCGTCTAGTCTGTGATGAAAGGTGGTGAAATCCCACCGTTCAGCACCGACTAGTCACACAATTCGACACAAAGCCGCACGCCTCGAAGAGTCTGGCTCAATACGAGACAGGACAAGAGGGTGCAGAATATTGATGCTGTGCGCGAAGATGTGGAAGAGTGTCCATAAACACCAACGAGACAACAGACCATGCAATTGAGCATTTTCAGGCGGTCCCTGCAGCGTATTTGGTGAAAGACTTGTAGATGTTTCCATATAAAACTCAGATGGTGCCTCAGCTGCTACCCACAGACCACCAAATTCAACTGAAATATTGCCTCATAAGCCTCATTCATGAGGAGGAAGATTTTCTTCAATATTAATCATGAGCACATTTCCATCTCTCCGGACATGTCAACAAGCAGAAAATTCGCTTTTGCGGCACTAAATACGCGCATATTATTCACGAATCGCCTTTACATCCAGTGAAAGTTACTGTGTGGTGCGGGGTCTGTGCTGGAATGGTGATTGGTCCCTATTTTTTCGAAGATGCTGCTGGCAATGCTACACAACCATGTCACGCGACTTTTTTATACCCGAATTGGATGAATTGGGGTTGGAGCACATGCAGTTTTAACAAGAAGGTGCACACGTAGTGGGCAACACAATGGACTTAGTGAAGGATACTCTTCCAGGCCGTATTATCTTCCGTCTTGGAGATTTGCATTGGCCCACAAAATCACCCAGTCTAACCATTTCAAACTTATTTTGTTGGGGTTATTTGAAGTCAATGGTCTATGTGAACAAGGGACAGGCTTTCGCAGCCTTGAAAAACAATATTAGATATGAAATATACCATCGGAAATATTGAAAAAAATTATAGAAAATGCCATAGAAAAGGCATCAATTTGCCTCAACGCTGGAGGTCAATATTTGAACGATATCATCGTCAATACTCAATCGAACGAAATCCGAAATCCAATAATAAAAAAATGAAATCGTCCCTTGTAGGTGATGTTGTTATAATTTTGCCTCCTGATTCCGAAAATATAGCTAAATATTTCTTCACACGTCCAATTTGTTTATTACTGCAAATAAATAGAAAAACATTAGCAAATAAATTTTGTTCATAAACTATTCAAGCAAAAGGGGGAACGATAATAGATCGTTGTATCTAAATCCAGAGTAAAAAAGCAGAAACAAGCTAAGTAAGATACACCCCGGTATCGGAATCTGACTGAACTTTTACCTGAAAAAATTATAAACTAATCATCTCGCAACTGAGACGTTATATCAGTCCATGCAGAGGATTTTAATAATTTTTGTTCGTATGACGTATTACTTTCGTGACATTGGCACCCAAAAACAGTTTTCATTAGCTTATTCAGCACAATTTTGTGGAGAATTTCAAAATGCATTAGCTGAACTAAAAATGCGTTTTATATGTCAGCACACCAAACTATTTGTCAATTAACAATTTTCGAAATTTTTCATCAACTTTTCGGTCTTAGTTAGATTAAGTTGATATTTTTAAAAGACAGTTAAAGTCACCAACTAGCGTATCCTTCAGTTCTCTACCACTTTGTTCATAATTGTTTTTCTGCTATACTAAGCCTACAAAATGCAGGCTGAAATTATTAGGAAAATCACCTTGTACCTATTACGGTGCTCTTTAAATAATTTTTTTAATTTCTCTTAAACCAAGCGCTATAGCAAGATACACACAAAACAATTTTTTTTTTGATTTTCTGTGCTCTAAATATTTTTCAATTAGATAAACATATCAGTTTCACATAACATAAACTAGATTTTTACAAAGCTAAATTAACAATAAACTCCATGAGCACCAACAAGTTCTGCGAGCCGATGTATTGCCTATCAGTTTCTAGCCACCGTAATAAAGGGTGATTCCATTGGAGGTTACAATTTAAATCTTGCACTACTGTGGTTCTGTCAAAGATAACAGCTGACATTTGACATCTGTGAATACTAAGCATTGGCATTTATAATTATGCAGCGGTATACGAGAGAACATTGCATTTTAATTGTTAAAACCCATCTCCGAAATGAGGTGAAATTTAACCAACAGTCGTGTTGGCGCATTACAAAATAATGTCGGTATACAAAACCGTTCATTTCATGCCGCAGTTAATAATTTAGTGTAAAAATTCGACCGAACCGGATCAGTGCTAGATGTGCAAAAGACAGTGCGTTCTCGTAGTAGTCGGTCACGTGAAAATATCACTGCAATGAGTGACAACGTTTCCAGTAATTGAACCTTTCCTACACAAGATCTGCATTTGCATGCCTACAAGATCCAATTGACTAAGGAATTGAAGCCAACAGACCATAAACAGCGTCGTGGTCCACAGACCACACTCCTTTAGCGAAATGCAGTTTAGGTTTAGAGAAAGCCTTTCTACGGAAGACGCTCTCTTAAACTTTTGTGCATTTGTTTACAAAGGACTTGATGTTAAAAAATGTTGCGCTGGAATCTTCGCCTTCGATATGGTTGGTTGGTTGGTTGGTTTAAGAGGATGAGCTTATGCTCTTCACTTAGGCTTCCATTGGACCCGTTGTGTTCCCCTCGTCTATGGAACTGTAAGGAATAGTGCTGTGCTTTGGGAATTATGCGTTGAGAGGGGATTTAGGTATTGGGATCATGGGGAGTATCAACGGGAAACTATATCGTATAGTGAACGGGGAATCATACTGTTCGTCTGGCGAACTCCAATATATCCCCGATTCCTTTCTTACTGAGGTGCGTAATATCCGGAATCGTTGGAGATCCTGGAATTTTCAGTCCTAACCTCGCTGTAGCAAGGTAGTGGCAGAGGAAGTGTTCTATATCTTCCTCCTCCTCCTCACAGTTGGCACAGATTGTTGTATCAGTTATCCCGAGTCTGAACGAATGTTTGTTGAGATTGATGTGCCCTGTTAAAAGTCCTACCATCAATCTCAATTGTGTTCTGCTTGAGTTTAGAGCTCTTTTTTCTGTATTGTTAATCGGTTTTGTTATTAAAGATCTAGCCAATTTGCACGTGTCTAGATTCGTCCAGTAGTTATTGAACTCCTGTCGTATCTTCTCATTGTTTATTGTTTTAATAGTTGTTAGAGGGACCCCTATTGTATTATCCCTTGCTTTCCACATGGTTGACAACACCATTCTCTTAGACAAACTGCATCGTGTTTTATCTTAGATTGTTTTGCTTCTTTTCTAAAGAACAAATCGGGGATTATTTAAGTAGTTCGAAGATAATCAATCTAGGTATACCCCAAGGATCCGTCCTTGGTCCCATCTTGTTTCTAATCTATATCAACTCTATATTTGCAATCCCATTTATTGGTAATGTAAAGGCTTTTGCCGACGACGTTGCATTTGCATATGGATCAACCAACCTCTTAAATTTAGTTTCTGACATTAATCACGATATCTACTTGTTAAGACTCTGGTTCATCAAACACAAGTTAGTTGTAAGCAATAAGACTAAACTAACGTACTTCTGTTTTACTGCGAAAGAATCCCCAGACTTTGACATTACATTTCATGCATCTACTTGTTGCAGACATAGCTTGCTATACTGTGTTTGTAATGTGGAAAGCCCCAATGCCATATATAACGAAAATATTGGCTGCAATTCGAATTGCTTTAAAATAGAGTTAGTTGAGCACTATAAATACTTAGGTAATTTTTGTGTTGGTGCGAACACATTTAAATTTTTAAAAAGTATTTGCAATCTGCTCTACGTATTTTCTACCGTCTTAGGAATAATACTGCTCTACAAAGACCCTAAAAACAATTTACATTGGGATTTTTCACTCCAGACTGCAGTATGGAATAAGCAACAGCTGACTGTCTTATAAAAGTGCACAGTAAAAGTATTATATGTAAATCGGCTCGCTTAACCCACTCCATAGAATTATTTAGAGGAATGAAAATATTGCCTGTTAAACATTTATACTTTTTTAAAGTCCCCAAAATATTCTTCATAAGAGGTGACTATTTGCAGAGCCCTATATCTGACACCCAAAATCTACGGAGCATCACTGGTACTGTCGTCAGTATTCCTCCTTTTCACACTTCAAGCTTCAGGAACTTTTATTCGATTGCTTCCTGCAAGCCATTTAATAGTTTCCCCGAAAATATACAAATCGTTAGAACTGTGTCTGTATTCTTAAAAAAAGTAATAAAAATATTGAAATTTTGGTACGCTTCATTACTTGATTTAACTTTTAATTTGCGAATTTTTGTATGCTTTAATTATAATATATATTTCTTTGCATCTATTCTTATTGTCTTTTTATATTTTTGAATTTATCAAAGGACCATAATGTACATAAACACATATGCTTGTCCACTCCACATTGTAAATTTTGAAGTGACATTTCTCTCTTTTTTGTTCGTTGAATAAAAATGTCACTAACTATTCACTTAATTAAGATACATAGTAAGAATTGTATTAGGTGCACAACTAAGTTCTCGCTGTTTGTCAATAGATGGCTCCACCAGTAAGTGCTGGTCGATTTTGACATATCCAATATGTCATGAACCGAACTCAGACATATGGTAAACAAACTGTTTTGACATATTAGTGATTTTGTTTTGGCGTCATATACTTTTGATTGTGTAAAAAAATAATCGTCATTTGTGGGAAGTGTTGATTTTCTTCTTTCATTCGAAGAAAACGGCGGCTGAAGCGCATCGAGAGCTTCAAAAAGTTTACGGAAATGCTGCTCTAAGTGAAACAAAGTGCCGTGATTGGTTCCCTTGCTTCAAAGACGGTGATTTCGATGTTGACGACCGTCCGCGTGAAGGAAGGCCAAAATCTTTCGAAGACGCTGAATTGGAGGCATTGCTCGATGAGAATCCGTGCCAAATGCAAAAACAGCTTGCTTCAGCACGCCATTTCCAAGCGATTGCATGCGTTTGAAATGATTCAATGCATGCGACGATTGCAGCGTCGTTTTTTCGCCTCTGAACGACTGCTCCAGCGGCAAAAAAGGAAGGGTTTTCTTTATCGCATCGTGACGCATTATGAAAAATTGATTCATTACAGCAACCCAAAGAAAAGAAAGTCATGGGGACTGCCCGGTCATGCTTCTACGTCGTCGGCTCGGCCGAATATTCATTCATTTCATATTCAATATACATTATGCTGTATATTTGGTAGGATCAGATCGGTGTCATTTATTATAAACTATTGAAACCCAACAAAACTATTACTGGGGAATGGTATCGACTTCAATTGATGCAATTGAGCCGAGCACTGCGTGAAAAACGGCCACAATACGAGCAGAGGCACGAAAAAGTGTTTCTACCTATACAGCATAACAATGCTCGGCCTCACGTTGCCAAACCCGGTAAAACCTACCTAGAAACGCTCAAATGGGAAGTCCTACCCCACCCGCCATTTCCCCAGATATTGCGCTATCCGATTATTACTTGTTCTGTTCGATGGCACATGGTCTGGCTGATCAGCAATTCCGCTCATATAAAGACATCTAAAAATGGCCTGATTCGTGGTTAGCCTTAAAAGATGAATGCTTTTACCGTCACGGTATTCGAACTCTGCCAGAAAGATGGGAAAAATTTGTAGCTAGCGATGGGCAATACTTTGAATGATTCATTTGTAACCATTTTTTCACAATAAAGTTGCATTTTCATCAAAAAAAACTTAGTTGCACACCTAATAAAACAACCTAATATCGGATTACTGAATTTAGAATAAAGAAATAAAAAAAAAATTTTTTTGATTGGGTGTTAGAAAACAACGAAGTTGATTTTTCGAACAAAATCATCATGAGCAGTGAGGCTCAGGTGAATGGCTACGTAAACAAACAAAATTGTCGCATTTGGGGCTATTCACGATTTCACGATTCACGCCGAATTTTGGGCCGGTGACGAGTTTCATACTTCTTCGAACACTAAACGGTGAACGTGGAAGACATGTAGTCAAGACGGTGCCATCTGCCACACAGCGTCATCTCTCGTTTCGGTATGTACCAATAATATCAATATCTCAACGTTAAACTGACACACAACTATCAGCAGTTTATCGAAAAACACTGTTTTGTTTCAAATTTAAATTGTAACATCCAATTGAAAACCACCCTTCATAATGCTTGCGCACTATTTTGTTCTTCCAATATTTAATAGGTTTGGTTACCTGGCTTTGGTAATTAATTACACCGCACTTGCTGTTTTCACTCGTGGTATGTAAATTTTATTCCAAAATAATTGAAGAAGTATTTATATGCTCTACCAATAAACATAAAGTAGGTATAAAACTTCAAACATACCTGAAACCATCTTATCCTTAAAAATTCCATCGATATCGATCCATTCCATTCCTTTCCTAACACGCGCAGAATAATATTTTTTTGTTTATTATTTTCCCTCAACTTGTTATCGACCAAAGAGTATTATGAGGTTATAAAGTCAAGAAACCCTAAAGAAAAGTGAAGCACTTTCTTGTTACATCCAATCCGTCGACATTATAAAACAATAACCATTTTTTGTTTGTAAAAAAAAAGGTTACGTTTACGCCACCACAAGCCAACAAATTAAGTAAATACTGCTTCTTAACTTTGACACTTTTTGTTAATTCAAGTTCTTCATACACAGCTTAAGTGTACGAGTACATGTATGTACCTTGAATAAGAAGTTCATTCAAGAATTTCATTCTTAACAGGAGTGTTTCACCGCACCCTCCCCCTCTTTGACACATAAATATCTGAAACAAAATTGTTCCATAAGTTCACTTGGGTTACTTTTTTGTTCGTCAAGACTTAACAGTGTTCCTCCCATTATTGCCTTAATGAACGACTCTTCCTCCTACTGAACATTACCACATAGTCACATCGTTGAAAAGTAGAATAAGGACTTACTCCACAACCACCACGACGCACACAGTCATTAGAATTTTAATCACATAACAGATTTACTTATTCCATTTAAAATCGATATTAACACTCAAAGTGCAATCATCTATCAAATAAATATTTTAAAACCATTCATCAATCGTTTGCGTACTTACTCTCACTCCGAGCCTTGCTTAACGTGACCATTGTTTTAATTTCAGCCTCGCTCCTATGTATGTAGTTCCAAAAACAAAAGTGCTGTAATCAATCAAACCCTCGAATCGTAGACTCATTCAATTTTATTTTCAATAACTTGCGACCTCATTATGGTGATGGCTGGTGGCATATCCTTTTATTCCCATACACATATATACTCGTACACACATATGTGACTTTCAGTCAATAAGGTCGTGTTTCACCCTACTTGCTTGCCTAGGATGGATGTGGAAAAAAAAAAAAAACTTGAAAGAATGCGAGAGGTGGGGGTGAGGTTTTATGTGAGAAACAAATTGCGTATACGCTCCCGTAGCCCCTAGTTCGATTTATCAATTTCGATTTCAATATTTTGTGGGTGTGCAATAGACACCAACCCTGTACGCATATTAGCGGTGCACACAAACTGGTCTGAAGAACACGTTTTTCCAACCACAAAGCAACCCCTAAAGATCGATTGGCTTCGAAGATATACAACATGTAAACAAGAGTTAACTCGGTTGCTGTACGAGTATGCTTGGTTTGGCGATTTCCCATTTCAGGGTTACCCACCCGAGCCTGCTCATCATTAGAAGTCGAGTAGTTTTGTAGAGTTTTGCACATAGTCAGCATACGCATACATAATTTGGCACAATTGCAGTGCAAAACTGCTTAACGAAGGCAGTGGGTGAAGATATAGGGGTACCGGTTTGAGGCGACTGACGACGACGACGACGACGACAGCGACAAGGACGGGATGAAAGTTTATTCGAATGGGGATGACAAGCAAAATAAAGTTTTCTTTCCTAACGAGGAAATGTGATTTATAAAATGTTATTATTACATCAAGTAAAATGCGTCTCACAAATACGTACGATAGGAGAGAGTTTCGGAGAGTTTCCACTCACACTGTGGACTAAAAATTATGGTCACTTTCCTGGAAAGGGCTGGGAGGCAAACACATTAAATTCTTTTAACGACGACATCGTGGTTTGCTTGATTAGATTTTTTTTATTGGGAGGTATTCCACCAGCTTACGTGGAATTGGCTGACACGTGGTAGAATTTACCACATCTAAGAGAGTCGTTAAATATGAATAATTCCTGTCATGCAAGTATACATAAATCTGCTTACGTCGAATTAGGAAGATACGAGGCAATATCAGTTTGTTTCGTCACATATAAGGTAAAATAAATGATTAACTAGTTATAATAAAAATAAAGGGTACAGGGTAGCACGTACTTGCTCCATATGTGCTGTTCGTACATAAATTGTTCAGATTTCGAATTGTTTAAAATTTAATGCCATGTCCTTACATACTCGTATATATGTCATATTCGAGAAATAATAAATTTTCGAGAGTATTCACTCTGATTGCAAACCTCTAATACAGGGTGTTGTTTTTATGTTCCAGGTTGATGTTGTTTGGCCGCCATTTTGGTTTGGTTAGCATTTGTCAGTTTGCATTTGACGGTCATGTCGATAACAATATATTATGGAGCATCTAACGCATCAACAACGTGTTGAAGTTATTAAAACATTTTTCAATAGTGAAAATACGAAGAAATTTACGTAATTCTTTTGGTTTAAATCAAGTGCCGTTTCGTGGAAGCAATCCAAAGAGCGGCATGGAGAAACACTCCTTCTAGAAGCTATAAGATTAACCGCAACGAAAAGTATCCAAGTGAATTCATTGAACTGGTGAGGGAGAAAAGAAAAGCACGAAAGAAATGGCAAATCACTCGCGCACCGCAGCATAAAAAGGTCCTCAATCGACTATGCAATCGCCTTAGGGATAGTATTCGGGAATTTAAAAGCAATAAGATAGCGACCTACCTTGAAAATCTCTCCACTGGAAGAGAATCAAATTATTCACTTTGGAAGCGCTAAAAGGTATCCGGAAACCTCAAATGCAAGCGCCATCAATTTGGAAAAACGATAGAACTTTGGCCAAGAGCGACAAAGAAAAGGCAGAACTTTTTTGCTTTGCACTTGGAAGAAACGTTTAAGCCATTCGACGGCCCTTTGATAAAGCCCGACTCCCCAGTCACGACATCTGACAACTTTAAAGTAAAAAAAGTTGCATTAATTGAACTGAGGGAAGTGATTAAAAATCTAAAGACTAAAAAAGCACCGGGTTATGACTTGATAACGGCGCAGGTGCTCAAGGAATTACCAAATAAAGCTCTTATCAAACTGCTATATTTGATTAACGCTTCGTTCAGATTGCTCTACGTTCCGAGACAATGGAAAGTCGCAGAGATTATAATGGTCCCGAAACCAGGCAAACCTCTGAATTAGAAGAAATCATATCGGCCTATTTCCCTATTGCCAGTTATTTCTAAAATATATGAAAAACTACTTTCAAAACGACTACAACCCGTAATCAACGAAAGACGACTCATTCCTGACCATCAGTTTGGATTTAGAGTCAAACATTCTACAATCGACCAAGTCCACAAAATAACTGACGCGATTGAGAAAACTCTCGAAGAAAAAAAGATTTCTTGTGGTGTATTTCTTGACGTCTCACAAGCTTTCGATAAAGTTTGGCACGAAGGTTTGGAGTATAAATTGCAACGACTACTGCCATGGTAACTCTTTCTAATTTTACGATCGTACCTCACCGAAAGACTTTTTCGTGTTAAGCACGGAAACGATTACTCTGAGTTCAATTAGATTGCGGCCGGAGTCCCACAAGGAAGTGTCCTCGGTCCGCTTCTATATGTACTCTACACGCGTGATATCCCGCAGGAAAGAAACTGCGTCGTCGCCACGTTTGCGGACGATACGGCGATATTGACAACGGGCGATACAATTGAAGCAGCAACTGAAAAGTCCACGCTTGAACGAATTCTTGGCGTATTGTGCTGAACGAAAGCAAATCTACTCACGTCAACTTTATCTACAAAAAAGTGGACAGATTACCCGTATATTTAAACTCGGCTCAAATACGAGCCGAAGCAAAATATGTAGGAATGACTCTAGATGTTAAGCTTAAATGGAAATCGCGCGTAAAAAAGAAACGCGACGAGCTCGAAAACAAATACCGACAAATGTACTGGCTACTCGGAAGACATTCGAAGTTGAGCCTACATAACAAACTGCTTATCTAAAGGGTGGTTAAGTTTTAAGGGCCGATGTTGATTTTGAATAAAACACAAATTATTTAGGAAATTACTGTCATTTCTTTTTATTATGATAATATTGGTATGGTTCGATTATGTATGGAACAAAATATCGGCCAAATGGCCGCCGCGACCTCGGCGGCACACCTCCATCCGATGGTCCAAATTTTCGATGACGCTGAGGCATAATTGAGGTTCTATGCCGTTAATGTGCCGAATTATCTCATCCTTTAGCTCTTGAATTGTTGCTGGCTTATCGACGTACACCTTTTCTTTCAAATAACCCCAAAGAAAGAAGTCCAACGGTGTCAAATCACATGATCTTGGCGGCCAATTGACATCGCCACCACGTGAGATAACACGGCCATTGAATTTGTCGCCCAAAAGAGCCATTGTTTCGTTAGCTGTGTGGCAAGTGGCACCATCCTGTTGAAACCACATATCGTCCACATCCATATCTTCTAATTCGGGCCATTAAAAGTTCGTTATCATCTCACGATAGCGAACACCATTCACAGTAACTGCCTGACCGGCCTCATTTTGGAAAAAATACGGCCCGATGATGCCGCCAGCCCATAAACCGCACCAAACAGTCACTCTTTGTGGGTGCATTGGTTTTTCGACAATCACTCTTGGATTATTATTCGCCCAAATGCGGCAATTCTGCTTATTGACGAATCCACTGAGGTGAAAATGTGCCTCATCACTGAAGATGATTTTCTTCGAAAATTGATCATCCACTGTTGCCATTTCTTGCCACCATTGTGACCATTGACGACGCTTGAATTGGTCAAGAGGCTTTAGTTCTTGAGTCAATTACACCTTGTAAGCGCGTAAATGCAAGTCTTTATGCATAATGTTCATCAACGATGACTGTGAGAGGTGCAATTGTTGGGCACGACGACGAGTTGAGGTGGACGGCTCTTCAGCCACACTATCGCGAACAGCAGCAATATTTTCTGCAGTACGAGCTGTACGAGCATACACTGGTGTTTTCACATCTCCTACAAACCCGGTTTGCACAAATTTTTGCACGATTTTTCCGATTGTACGCACATTTGGACGATTAAATTGACCGAAAGAATCACGAAATGCACGATATGCATTTTGATTTGAACGCCCATTTTCATAATAAGCCTGAATAACTTTAACGCGTTGCTCGATTGTGTATCTTTCCATGGTTCAAATTGAGTTAGTCTGAAATTGAGAAATGTCAAATGAAATGCAGAAAAAAACTTGACGTTTAGGTGTGGTTCACATTCAACATCGGCCCTTAAAATTTAACCACCCTTTACAAGCAAGTGCTAAAGCCAGTGTGGACGTATGGTCTACAACTATGGGGTTGTACCAGGAAAAGCAATAGAAACATCCTACAAACTTTTGAAAATAAAGTTCTTAGAACTATCGTTAGCGCACCGTGGTACGTACGTAACGAAGATATTCATCGGGACTTGGGAATTCCTAGCGTCGTCGAAGAGATAACAAATTTTGCTCGTAAACACAAAGATCGTGTTCACGGCCATTGTAACAGTACCGTCATTCACTACTTGACGCGAACAATTCAATTCGTCGTCTGCAAAGGACAAAACCTTTTGACCTCGCGTCATAGTATGTGCCGGTCGTGAAAACCGCAGGAACTTTCATTGGAATTTAACCTGTCTAAAGCGCTACAATCTTTTTAAATTACATACGAACATATTTTTCGAAAAATCACGAGTCTCGTAAGCGAAAATAAAACTGCTGGATAAGCGTCGGCTTAGTTGTGGTTCTAATCTTGAAGAGTGGTGTTTTTAGTGAGTAAAAATCTCATACTACCATAAGCACGCGCGGTCGGGCCTTATGGTGTCTTTAGAAGATTTTCACTCTCTCGGCAAAAAAAAAAAAAAAGTGCCTAGTAAGTCAACCATTCAACGTATATTGAATAACTTTGAAAGTCATAAAGTGAAGTTCGGCGTACATACGGCATAAAATATTACTTCGTGTTATCTGGCTTTGTTAATAAACAAAAAATACCAACAACATTTGCACTCTCATTCATTAGGCCACATTTTTTGAAAACGCAAGACGCATTGCTGTATCAATTATTTGTTATTTTTTACGATTTTAAAATTGGGATCAACTTTGCAACAAATTTTGTGTTAAAAACGGATTCAACGGTGCGAAGACTTTGGAAATGTTGTAGAAGTGTTTCGGCAATGATACTCTATCGAAAACAAAACGTTTATGTGTGGCACAAATGCTTCAAAAGTGATTATGATTCCGAACACAGTGGTAGACCGGCGACATCGAAAACCGACGAAAACATCAATAACATCAAAGAAATGTTGGAAAACCACGTCGTTTTCAGTCGAAAAAGAAGGCGATGGTCACGGTTTTCATGGATTATGACGGTGTTGTGCATCATAAATTCTTACCACAAGATCAGATAGTCAAAAAGGTTTATTATTTGGGTGTTATGAGACGTTTGCTTTTCCACCACAATAACGCACCGTCACACAATGCCATTCTTATTCGTGAGTTTTTGACCAAGAACAGTACGAATACCATCCAACAGCCTGATTCGGCTCCCTACGATTTCTTCCTGTTCGATCTACTCAAGAAACCTCTCCGGGGAAATCGAAGACGGCTTTGATGGCTATACCAAAATCCGATTATAAAAAATGTATCGAGGATTGGATTGGACTGGCGCTGGCATAAGTGCGTTTCAGTCAGTGGAGACTACTTTGAAGGGAATAATGTCGATTATCAAGAACAAACTTGTATTTCTGAATTAATTAAAAGAGAGAGAAAGAAAAAATGATTGGTGTAGTGGTTTGAAACTTAGGTGGTATTAAGTTTCTGTAAACCCCAGGGTAGCGTCCAGATAATTGAGGAGCATTTTGTTTTGCTGTTATTGTCGTTGCTTATGATTCACAGCATTTTTTCCGTCCTGCTGATGTCATCATCACGATCATTGCATTTTCAGCCATATGACCACCCTATTATGCCTTCGCAGTAGAGTTGACATAAGTTTTCGCAATTGGTCGACTTTTTTATTTATTTCATACGAAATAACTATATGATCTTTGACATCAGGATTTGAATTGCGAACCTGCAACGTGATAAGCGATGACGTTACCATTACACCACAGCCCCTCCCGTTTCCGAATTGGTTAAAATGGGTTTACAACCCTTGCGGTTCCAACAGGACAGTGCCATATCACGCAGAGCTAACGATGCGATGTATATTTTCCGAAATTCCCCTCCGCATGATGTCCAACAGAGGTGGTCCTGTAAAAAAAAATTGGTTTCATTTCATAGTCATAAAAAAAAAAAAAACATACAAAACATCATGTACGAGTATATATTATATTTTGGCCTGCTTATCTCAGTTCTTATCAATTTAAATTAGCCCACTTTTACATTTACTTTATGCTTTATGCTTTATGCTTTATGTATGCTTTATTTCACTTATATTGATTAACAAAACTACGATTTTACAAATTCATTGTTTAATTAAAATGAAATAGTTAGGTACAATCTATTGCCCAAGTGACAAGAGTTGAATGCACCAAGCAGTCTACAAAAAATTTAAATATTGAAATATTTGATGGGGAGTTCTAATGAGGGAGCAAAAAGTTACAATAATTTAAAAGACCAAAATATAAAAGAATAATTAGACATTCAAAGAGTAGTCAAAAGACAGTACCCATTTTTTAATACCATTAAGAAATGCATTTTTCACTCTTTCACGTCTCATAGTATCTGGAAGTAGGTTGAACAAACGGGGTGCGGTAGCAAAGTAAAATCGTCCAAAGTGAACTTTATGAACTGCAGGAACGGTTACAAAATTTCTAGTATTTCCTCGCAAATTATAGTTTTCGATATTTCTGATTGAGTAAAAACCCGCATTTTGGAAAAATATTTTTAGGACTTTATAGCAGTAGTGATGCCTTAGAGGAAGAGTTTCAAGGTTTCTGAACAAATTAAAACTTGGAGTTCTGCGATTTACTCGGCATAATATTCGAATTGCATGTTTTTGTTTTATTAGTAAAGGCTCAGTTTTTTTTTAAAAAATGCACCACCCCAACAAGGAATACCATATTCCAATTTAAATTTTAATAGACCATTATATACAAGTTTTAAAATTGATTGTGGGCAATAAAGGCTTAGGTGATACAGTTGTCTTACCACTTTGTTAAGATATTGTTTAAGATAACTTGTATGATTATACCAACTAAGACAATACCTAAATATTTAAAATTGTCAACGCACTCAACTTTAAAACAAGTACTGCAACAAGACGTTAAATTGTTAAAGGAGGAAGTATTATCATCGTTATTAAATAAGCGAAAGCGTGTGCAACTCGGAGAGTGATAGAATAACGACAAATCATCACACATTTTACTGTTGATATTGAATATCATAAATTTCGTTTTATCGCTTATTGTGAGCTTGTGTATGGAAAACCATTTTCTCAGTAAATCGAGGTCATAGTTTACATCCGATAAAACATTCAGCAAGCTTTTATTTGAGTATGAAAGCGCAGTATCATCAGCAAAGGCAGTAACTTTACCTTTAAAAGGTTGAATAAACAAAGAATTTACATATATTAAGAACAGAATAGGACCTAAAACTGACCCTTGGGGAACACCAGCCAAAATATTTTTCGGAGAGCTGTAAATATTCTTGATCTTCACCATTTGCCTGCGACTTTTAAAATATGAAACAAACCAGTCATATGTATAGCCCCTAAAACCAATACGGAAAAATTTATTTAATAATATTGAGTGATCCACCATATCAAAAGCTTTAGTGATATCTATAAACAAAGAAGCCGGAATCTCTGATGAATTAATACTGTGATATAATTCACCAGTTAGTTTCAGCAGTGCAGTTTCAGTAGACATTCCGCTTCTAAAACCGAATTGGCAATCACTGAAAAAGTGTGTTCTTTCTAGGAATGACAATATTCTAGATTTAATACCCCTCTCAAATATTTTTGAAAATACCGACAGCAAAGATATAGGACGATAGTTATTTTTATGAAGTGGCATTACTATTGCCGTTTTTAAAGATCGCGGAAAATTTCCTAACTGAATACTACTATTAAAAATAAAACATAAAACATCAGAGATTTGAAACGAAATTTTTTTCAACATAAAACTTGAGATCTTATCACAAGAAGTAGAATTGGATGATTTAAGAGAGTAAATTATTTTATGGATCTCCAGAGCAGTGAATGGTTCACAAAAAAAAACTCTCTGTTTGACTTTCCATATCTACTAAATCAATATTACTCATGCAATTGAAATTATTGTTTGGTGAATTATGAAAAGAACTAATATTGCAAAAGAAAACGCTAAATAAATTAGCAATTTTCAAAGGGTCAGAGATAGTTGAGTTGTTGACGTTCAAAACTATATCCACCTCTGAAGATTTTCTATTAAGAATTTCATCAACAACACGCCATTCTTTTTTTGGAATTACCAAGACTTGCTGTTAATTTATTACGAAAATAATTATATCTGCAATAAGGGACTTCCAATTTAAGCTCTTTATTTAACTTTTCGTAATATTGTTTAAGTCTAGTATTATTTGGGTATTTTCTAACTCGAAGACAGAGCCTATTTTTTTCGAATTTTGTTCAGAAGTGAGAGAGTCATTAATGGCTTTAGACATTTATTTTTGTTGTTTGTGTTACTTTGTGTCCATTTGCTGTTCGTAATGTGAGACTGCAGCTTCATTAAGAATATGTCGAAGGCTTTCTGCTTGAAACCCATAGGTAATCGTAGAACATCGCAATATTAATTTTAACTTCAAAATTAACGGCACTTTACTAGTGGCCAATTTTGAAGAAAAACGATATTTTCGAAAACGGAGCTTACTATTTTGATCAGATTTCATATTTGAGTTGGAAATTATAGACATATGCTATGGGATTGCGTACGAGATTTTTACCAAAAAATGCGAACCTAAAGTGTGGGCCATCTGTTGTTTTTTTTTACAAAATTGCTAAAAATTCATTCAATAATTTTCTAAGTTGTTTACTTTAATGCAAAGAGTAAACTTTTCGATTACTTATGGAAAATAATTTCATTTAAATCGCTTACGCGGCTGGCTTGACAGTAGCCCATCCTGTCAACCCAATTTTGCAGTATATTTTCGATGGTTCGGATTGTCAGCATAACATCAATCTTTAAGTCACTCCACAAAAAAAAAAAAAAATTTCAACGGCGTCAAATCGCAAATTCGCGGAGCCCAATCTACATCGCCAAAACAGCTGATTGTGCGATGATTGAACTTAGTGCGCAAAAGATCGATTGTTGAACGGTTTATATGGTACATACTACATAGCGCCATCTACCTGGAACCAAAGATCGTCCAAGTTCATTTCCTCAGTTTCTGGTAAAAAAAATTGGCATGCCAATCACACGATCTTCGCATTATTTCGATCGAAATTTCTTTTCAAAATTCGCACTGTTTCGGCAACACACATTGTTCAAGCGTAAATCGATTCGACTGACAGCGAAAGAGCTGTCAGTGTTAAAATTGCATGTCATTTATAAAGAAACCAGCAGATGGGCTCACCCGTTGTAACAGCACTTTTGTTATTAACCATTTCTCGGCCATTCAATGGCCATTTCATTCAGTTGATTTTCTCAAATTGAAACAAGTACCGTTACACGAATATTTTGCTAAAAACAAGATGCGCCACATATCCACCGCAACTCAAATACATATCAAAGTTGAACAAAATCGTTGGAAGCATTTTTTTTTTTTTAAATGTAAATATAAAGTTTGCTGTTTTAGGGGACAATGATAGGCTCAGGTAGCCATATGAATAATTCATGTTATACTCATTCTTATGCACCTTTGAACAATAATTATTATATTGGTACACGTAACAAAGGTAAGCATCTTAACTTTTCAGTGTACATCGCTTTACCTTAAGTAAATAGTCAAAAGGTTGTCTCATCAAACAAAAACAAAAAAATAAAACCTCCTCTCCTGTTCGATATATGTATACCCTTTTCCATTCACTTTCATAACACCCAATCCTCTTGAAAGAAAAACAAAATAAACAGCGCTAAGTCATAAAATCAATCTTCAGTAATCCCTTGGCAGGGAAAGTATTTTAAGGCCCAACATCATTAACGCGTATTATTATTTGCATTTTTAGCGCGTGTAATGAAGGTAATCCTTTTCAAGCTCATCGTTACCAATTCGGGATAATTAAATGCAACCACAAATCCGCCATTATCTAAACACCGTGATGATGATTTAATGATGGGAGTAATCCGGTTGCATAATTGCCCGTAAAATCATTCGTCAAACATAAAACAACAACGTTTCAGGCACTAGCTGCCAGCTACCAGTTACAAACACCCCATCATCATAATCATTATTATCATCATCAACAGCAGATATATCTCATCCGACGAGTCCTGGTTATTTTTATGCAAATACTCGAATACTCATCTAATTCCATGCGAAAAGAATAAACAACGATAAACGATGCGGAACAAGTGTTCCAAGTGGAATTCATTTAAATGGAGATAAATACAAACACGTATTTCGAAAGGATATACACAACCTATGTATTCGTATGTGTGTTCATGTGCGTGCTACATATAAACAGCCATAACAGACTGTTTTATTGTTTCAAACAACTCCACTTGAATTCACTTGAAAGGAGCTTCGGGGTGTCATTCTTCTGGCGCAAAAAAAAAGGATTACTATCGAGTTTTGTGTGTGTGTGTGTATAAAAGTTGTTGGCATTATGCTCGCTTTCACCTAATGCCAGATGAACAGAATAATTAACTGAAGAGAGTCACGAGAGCTTTTAATTAAAGCGGTCCTGGGGGGTGGCATCTAACCGTGGTTTGGTTAATATTAATTGTAAATCATGAAGGGAGGCGCGATGGCTCTGAATTGATTAGAACGTCTTATCTTGATGTAGTGATTTGGAAATCCAGACGATACCTACTATTTTATTTATGAGTTGTGGTAGCACGTTAGACTCGCCTAAGCTCTATAACTCATAGCGATTCTCATGTCTTGATGATGTGTGGTTGGATTCAACCGTAAATTATGGTGGCAATTAGAATTTCGCAGAGTTGCAGCTCAACTACTATTTCTTATTAAGACATCAACATGGCTATGAATATTGTTACTTTAGTTTCATTCTGGGTTAGATTGAATTATGACCGAAATAGCATGTGAAATTCAAAACTTCTCTATGGTATTTAATTTTATTTCAGTTTAAGCGCGAAACACCCATGTATCATTTTCTGGAAACTTTTGAAAACCTAGCACTGCATAACTCTCAAAGTCTTCTTTTTTTTTTGTTTTACTTACTTAACGGGCTCCAAACCCGTGGAGGGTCCCTGCCTAAGACACGGCAGTCTTCCATCCTCTTCGATCCTGGGCACGCTACTTCAAGTTTTCCTTAAAACGGAGGTTCGATCTTCCTTGTCATCTCGAACCCGGGGTCTGAGATTCGAAGATCCTTTTAACTGGAGCATTATTTTCCATTCTCCCGATGTGGCCGAACCAGTGTAGTCGATGTGCTTTAGCTTTTTGAACTACATCCACATTTTGATACAGTTCATAGAGCTCTCGGGTGTATTTTCTTCTCCATTCGCCCTCCTCGCATATGAGAACGAATATTCGACGAAGAATTTTTCCCTCAAAAGTATTCAAAATATGCTCTGCTTATCGTCTAGCACTCCGCACCATAGAGCAGAACTGCCATAATCAATATTTTGTAGAGCCCGCATTTCGTCTTCCGAGTTAGGAGTTTTGGAACCAGTTGGTTCGTCAAACCGAAGTAGCAACGGGTTCTTTGGGTTAGTCTTCGTCGGATCTTCACTAAGGTGTCGTTCGTGGAGTTGATGTTTACTTCAGGGTAGGTAAACTCCTTAACCACTTCGAAGATACTCTTGTCAACAGTGATTTTTGTTCTAGGCGGTGGATATATGCTACTTTGTTTGTTGACAACATGTACTTAGTTTTGTCCTCGTTTACCTCAAGGCCAACTCGTTTCGCCTGTTCTTCAATTGCCCTAAAAGCCTCTATGACGGCACGCTGGGAGCGACCGATGATGTCGATGTCGTCTGCGCATAAAGTCACTCTCATGTTGACGCCTGTCCTGGGCACTATCTGTTCCAACACTAGATTGAAGAAATCACATAATATCGTATCTCCTTGCCGAAATCCGTTACACTTTTGGAATAGTTAAGAAATACTGCTTCCGAACTGCACATTGCATCGCTGGATCAGTTTAGACGGGATCCCGAATTCAGCCATCGCCATGTAGCTCTGCATATGCGGCTTTGAAGTCGATGTAGAGATAGTGACTCTCGACTTGAAATTCTCTGGTTTTTTTCAGGAATTGTCTTAATGCGAAAATTTGGCCTACCGTCGATCTGCCAAGCCGGGAGCCACACTGCTACATGCCAATGGGTATGTTGTAGAACAGATTCAGGTATTTAGCAGGGATATGCCTCTGAAGCTCTTTGAGGACATATTTTCATTTTAAGGACATTTGTTTTAATTTTTTCAAAATATTGGCATCGAAATTATTGGTAGTTGCATGCCCCACTATTGGCCAAATTTAAAGAGCGCGATATATGTACATTGTACAGTATATGTTGGTATGTTGGTTTATTATCACCTAAAGCAAAAACTAAACTGAACCCATTTTAATGATACAAATGCAGACGTATTCTTTGAGATATCAAAAGTGTTCTTAGGAGTTTTACATTTAGAATTGGCTGCAAGATGGCTTAACATATGGATACATATTATTTTATTGCTAACTGAAGCAATTTCTAATAGTTTGTCAAGTACGAGTCGGCCCTCGCTCGTTTAATGTCCCGTACCGTTTATTTAATTTAGCTTTCTCGATAATACAAGGGTGAACATATGATCATCAAACAAACACTTTTTATTCCATGTCCGCCTGTATGTTTGTTTGTATGGCTAGCTCTAAAGCCATTAAAGAGATTTTTATGAAATTTGATTCGAATGTATGTAGTTTCATCTAGAAACTGTTGAAATCAAAAATCTTTAAAATGGATTCGGAGAATCAGTCATTTTTAGCAGGAAAATAACAAATATTAAATTTTAAACGAGGAAAACTGCCGAGAATTCTAAGAAAATCACTTACTACTTTGTGTGGGTGTTAACGAACTTGAACAACTGAAGATATTTCATTTCCCGAAAACATTGAAAGTTTACAACTCCAATTAGTTTATGACGAAAATTCGTAAAAACGTTAAATAAATTTCAAGCAATAAACAATAATAGTTGCGCATTTCGGTCGGTTGTTTTTGCCACATCTGACATGAAATGAAAGATATTTATCTTGCCTTAAAAATCAGAAGGGAATTTCTCACTATGTTTGAAGCAGTAGAATATAGAGAAAATAAGGTGACAAATGATATCCATTTGTCTCTTTGAAAATCATCAAAATCGGATGGAGACGATGTGAGAAATGGGGGGAGGGGTATACATTTCATCCCACTTTTTTTTTGTTCAAAAATTGTTTATGTCAGGAGATTTTTTATAATTTTAAGAAACTTTATCAAAAAAAATTTGTTTTAATTAATTGGTCAATTAAAACTAAATAATTAAGCTAAATAAAGCATGGCGAAACTTAAAACTAAATACGAGTAATTATTGAAGTCAAGACAACTTAAACTAAATAACAAATGTTAAGGGAAGTTGTGTTGGAGATTAATTTGATTATGTAGGGCATTTCTCTATTGTGCGAGTGTGCTGTTGTTAAAATCGAAAATGTTGGAGTAACAATAAGCTTTACGTAGCATTTTGGGTAAAGGTTCAAACTGGTCTAACGTCAGTAGTTTCTAATTGGCTGGGTAAGCTCAATAAAATTGAATTGGCACCAAATGTAGAATTTATTTGAATCTTCCTGAAGTTCATGAGAATTAGCAGAACACTTAATTTGTCTTGAGATTCGCATATCGTCTGCATAGACCCGTAGGCAAGTTTCGGTAAAGACAGATTGATGGCCAATATAAACACTAGAGGCCCTAAGTGCCTGCCCTGTGGGACCCCTGAAGAAGCACTTATTGGACTCGATACTAAAAATCTAAAAAGAACAAAGTTCTGACGATCTTCTAGATAAGAATATATCCAAGAAATAAACCTCGGCGGAAAACCAAGCGCATTAAGTTTTAGGATTATTATTTGGTAAGAGATACATCCACTTCATTACCACTTTCACCCATAATGTATTAGAAACAAATTCAATAAGGTTAGTAGTAGTAGACCTACTCTGAGAAAGGGACAGATTGAATAAGGCAATGAAAGACAGAATAGAAAGTTCCAACAGCTGAGTCCATATTAATGTTTTAGTCTAAAATAGTATTGCCTAAAACATCATTCAGTTTTTCGAAATCTGCTTTTTAAAAATTGAATTTGAAGGTTTCTGTGAGTCAACAGTAATGATATACTTTTTGTAAGAAATGGTTAACGGACAGGAGAGGGTGATAATCGTCCAGTTTGGAAAGAAGGTGAGAACTTTGCCTAGAATGTTTTTTTCTGATTGTCTTCGGTTTTGTGTAACATTTCAGCTTTCTAAGTCAAAAAGTTTAGAAGTTACAAGCGTTTTACAGGCAAATGTACAAATGGACGGAAGGACAGACAGATACCATGTTGAATCTATTAGTGTTCCGTCTTATAGCATTCTGGTAGAGGATACTGAAAAAAGTTCGGTTGTGTTGCTTAGGTATATCTTTAAAACCAAGAACGGATAACGACGTAAAGATCAACAAGCAGCTTTCCCTCTTCAAGTGTAGAAGCTCACACTTTCGACAGTAAGTATTTTTGACATATTTCTAAATATTTTCGAGCAAAATGAGGTAACATTAAAAAAAAAACTAGCCATGTGTAGATGTCGTTCTAAATAACTTGAAATCTCCGGAATAGATATGGAAGTCCATTACAAGTATTCTAGGATGCCCTCTAAATATTCCACCTAGTTTTATTCGTAGTAATTCTGGGACCAAACGTCACACAATTTTGCCTAACCTCTTTAATCCTCTATCTTTTTTTTACCTAAAAGCAATTATTTTCGAGATATAATAATTCCGAACAATACAAAACTAATGTTTTTCAATCGAAAGAAAATTTCCTGCACCACTTAGGACTCCTTCAAAGTTGAAAACCCAGTGATGGAGTGGATGGACATAGTATAGGGAATAGATAAAAAGTGAGTCACGGTGCCCTATGTTTTGTAAATTGTAGGTTTCTGAAAATATTAAAGAAGGCAAGACATTGCATACAAATTCGTAGTGAGCGCTTGAAAAACGATCTTCTGACCTTCACTCGGCATCTGAAGGCAGGCTTTAAGATATAAGGGTGCGCGGAATACAGTGCACGTGTATTACAATTGACAGACTGGTAGGACACGACTATAGATTTCATGCGAACAATTGTAGTGGAAATACCGGTACAGGACCACTAAGCATCCAACATTCCGGCGGTATTTGAGCGAAGAAATTTGATTGTAAATAGTCTGATCACCGATCAATTTCTTGAAGCTGAACACGATGTGGGAGTGACACATTATATCCTTCTTTTGCGAAATCCGTGACACGTAGCACCGCTTTAGAATCATCAGCATCGTTAACAGTATCAGCATCAATTGGCTACATTGATATCCCGTTTATAAGATAGGGGACAACACGGGTTTTTGACGCATTGAACTGAACTGAGTCTTTCAGAGTTCAGTTCGGTTGACATTCGGTGACAATCAGACTCTACAGTTTAGGATCCTTGCCGTGAAGTCATTAAAGAGTAAGTAAAGTCAAAAGTATTCTCATCCGCGAAAGAATGGAATGCATTGCATGTAAGAGAGAGAAAGTCAGTGATAAATATTAGAAATAGGTTTGGAGAGAGAACAGAACCTTGAGGTTCACCAGCATTGATTGAGGAGGCAGTGGAAGTACATGCATCTGATACAACTTGAATTGATCGATTGGCAATCCATTCCGAGAAAATGGTACCAACACATATCAAGTGATACATTACATTCACCATGTGTGTGAATGCATTGGTTCAATTTTTCGGACAGGTATATCATTAGGTTCCCTGTGGAAAGTTGTTGCCGGAAACCATTTTGGTGGTCATTAAGGATATGGTTTTTTCGCTATATTTCATAAGGTGCGAATTGACTATGCTCTCCCTGATCCTACTGACGTTAATGCTATGCGTCGGTAGTTATTAGGGGTGTTGTCGTTTTTTTAAGATTTGGCTATATATGCGCAAGTTTCCACCTATCTAGAAAGATGTCTATAGAGTTCGATAAGTGGAAGAACTTACGTAGAGGTTTCGCCAGGGTAGAAGGACACCTCTTCAAAATAATTGGAGCGATCTCATTTAAACCTGAAGATTTACTACAATTGAAATCTTTAAGGACTGGTCCTACTGAACAGGTTAGGAAACAAATATGCCTGTTGAACTCCTTCACTCCAACGTGATCTGGCACCCAGTATAAGGTAACTTTGTTGATCTTTCCCAGGTTGTTGACCTTGTCTAGGCATCAATGCCATCTTAGAGGTTATTTCAATTACTGGAAGGAGCTTGGTGTAGTGGGTGGCCGTGGTGTAGTGGTAACATCATCGCTTGTCATGCTGTTGATTCACGGTTCGAATCCTGATGTCAAGAATCATCTATTTATTTCGCATGAAATAAATAAAAAAGTCGATCACTTGCGAAAGGTAAGTCAACTCTACTGTGAAGGCATAACACTGGCGGTAGGGTGTTCATATGGCTAAAATGCAACTTGATCGTGATGATGACATCAGGAGGACGGAAAAAAAATACTGTGAATCATAAGCAACGACAATAATAGCGAAAACAAACAAAATACTCCCCAGTTATCTGGACAGCCACCCTTGGAGTTTACAGAAACTTAATAATACCTGAGTTTCAAACTACACCACTCTGTCCTTCTCTCTGTCTCTTCCCCTTTCCACAAATCGCACGTGTTTTAAAAATTAGTATAAGGGTATTCATATCCCCTTTAACACGTTCAAATTATAAAAAAAAAAAAAAAAATTTTCACGTAAAATGAGGTCTGTAATCATAGAGCAAGAAACCAGTTAAAAGCCTCGGAAAACGAATTTAGACCGCTCCAATCAGAAATTTCTTGCTAACCGAATGTTATCCCTTCAGTGCTACCATATAGCTGGCACCAGACAGTGGTCCGATCCACCAAGTGGGGAAGAAACTTCGACAGAATTTTTATCTGGAAAAGATGCTAGAAACAGGTCTGGGGTGTTGTGATCATGACTGCTAAAGTCAGGAATGCGTGTCGGCTTCTCGATAAGCTGTGTTAGACTGTTCAACTCAGCAAAGATCTCCATGCCAACAAGTGTTGAGGATACTAAAGTCTCCTACAATAACGGTTTTAGTTGTGGGATTGCCGGAAAGAATACTAGTTATGGATTCAGAAATCATTGAAAAGAAAGATGAACTACGTGCTGTAACCATGCAACCTTATATCTTTCAATATTCATTTCACAAATCGCTCAGGTTGAATAATTTTCTTTAAAGAAGACGATAAAGTCACTACGAGACAATATTTCCAAAAATAACCTCACTTGTCTGTATTCAGCAGGTGTGTATGAACTTTCAAAGTTCAAAGCGGTGTATCAAATACCTGTTAAACTATGTCAGACTATTTGGAAGCCCTTAAAACTTTTTGTTTTACTTCAAATCAATACCATGTGCTTAAGAGCCATCGATGAATGGGTTAAAAAAAAAAAACACCATCAGAAGCGACATTTATCAACAGATGGGGTTAACAGCCCCCTTCACCAACTGTGAGTGTAAACAAAAAAATCTGTTTCGAAATTTAACCCCAACGTATCGGTTGTAGTTTTACAGGAACTCTGAAACTTTTCGCTTCAACTGTTATGTATGCCATGCACGAGGCAGGAAATTCCCGCAAAAAGTTGAGTATCCGTCGCATGGTTTTCAGTTAAAAAACATATTTTAGAGAGAAACCTCTCTACCTACAAAAAAAGAAAATAAAGTAACACAACTTAATATTATTTTCGGTTATTTTTCTTCCTTTCTTTTTGTAAAATAAAAGTCATTAAAGCGAAATTGACTTTGTATTAAGTTTTATATTTGGAGCGCACAACTTAAGAGTGGTCGTACTTCAAGTTGACGCTTTTCCGAAAATCCAAGGGTGGGTATGGGTTCCAATGTCCATATCAGCCCCGCTCGCCCGGTATGTAGAGTGTTTTGGAACATAAATCTATACAAATATTTCCCAGATTAGGGTATTTATTTGTGTTTGCTATACTTTTTTCGACGGCAAATTATTACTTTACTTTAAGAAAGAAGAAATTCAAATTGAAATACATTATGCTGCCGAATTGGCTTCGTTTTATGAGTGTTCGAGCGGATGTTGGTCTGGTGATTTATTACCTTCTTTTTTTTCTGTTATTTGTTCGATGAGGACCAAGTGCGAGTTGAATATCTGGCATTTTGCTTGGATTTCGAGAACTGAATAGCATATGGTCGTCGCCGGCAGAAGCATGAATGAATTTAATTATTGCCGAGGACCAATTAACTTTTTGGGGTTTATGGTTCAACAGGCGGGTTTTTAATCACCCAAAACGTTCCGTATAATGGCGAAAATTCATTATGGCAAAAGCTTTGTTTTTATTCTTATGTTTCTGCTTGTGTGGCGAAATTGGTATGCGAATGTGGTACGTATTATTTTTTTTTTTTTTTTTACTGGTTGTAAACGGAATGTATTCATAGCTAAATGAGATATGTTTTAAGTGCGTGAAATATGTATATGTGGTTTGCCGATGAATACATATTACATGTGAGTAATTTTCTCTTGGTGTACATAAGAGTAGGGTCCTTCTAAAAAGCATTCCATTTGCGCCATCATTTGTCTTTGTAATTCGCGTGTGTATGGTTCCAGTGAAACACATGTTACCCTTAATTTAATGGATGCATAATTATTATTTAGGAGATGTTCCTGTGGACAATTAAGGAGTTCTATGGAAACATTAGAAATTAACATTTTAAACTTGGAAATTACTCAATGGATGTGTTGAAAGCGTGTTTAATGTTTTAAATTGCAAAAGTTGACAAGTGAACGTGTATTATGATGATATAACTTGTGAAGTTGGACGAAACCAATTACATAAGAAGCTAGAACCTCAGGAATGATGTAAAAGGATGAGACACGGAAAATAACGCTGGGTTAGATTAGGTTAGGTTTGATGGGTTGACGTAGAGGGTGAAAGACAAACTATGCCACACTTAGATCAATGTAGATCCATTGTGATGCCCAAGGGGTGAAGCTTCCTCACTCGTGAATTCTATGGGTTCTTAAACCAACCCGATGCATTTATATCTTATTTGCCGATACATTTGATAGTTCTTCTAAGTCTTGGAAGAAATATTTCCCTAGTATTTTGAATCTAAGGTGGTAGAGTCCTGGAGGTGAGGTGTATCTTCGTGTACATTGCCGCAGCCTCTACATTTGAACGCCCATTTTCATAATAAGCCTGAATAACTTTAACGCGTTGCTCGATTGTGTATCTTTCCATGGTTCAAATTGAGTTAGTCTGAAATTGAGAAATGTCAAATGCAATGCAGAAAAAAACTTGACGTTTAGGTGTGGTTCACATTCAACATCGGCCCTTAAAATTTAACCACCCTTTATATCTTCTTCGCCTATTCCCAATTTCTTTATGTGATAACGTAACAAGTTATGTCCAGTTATCATCCCCACTAAACCAGATAAGATATATCTGTTGAAGTGTAGGATTTGCTCGGCACGATTTTTATCTTAAAGCGGCCAGAGTTTTCTTATAATTATACAGTGATCTCCATCTGCTATTTGTTATGGCGATCATTTTATTTCTAAATTTTATGTTCAGTTTGCAGGGTGGTGTCTTAATTGACGGGTCAGCTCGTTCAGGATTTAGAGCTGAGCCCTACCTTGCCAGCTCGTCTGTCTTCTCATTTCCTGAGACGCCATTATGTCCGGGTACCCAGCAGAGCTTTACATTGTGTTGCGTACCAAGAACCTGTAGCTTTTCGCGACAGCAACGCACAAGCTTCTATTTTATTTGCGTTGCGGAAATCGCTGGCTGTCAATGAAAAAGGTGATATCATCTGATGGTATAGCTTTCATTGTAGCGTCCCGGGCAGCTGTTGCCACCGCTAAGACCTCCGCTTGAAAAACACTACTATAGTTCGGAAGTCGAATTGACTTGTTCAAATTGAGTTTTCCAGAAAAAATCCCTGCACCTACTTCCACGTCCATCTTGGATCCATCAGTGTAGATGGGGTTGTCATTTAGCGGGATATTAGTTTTCCATTTCTCCCGACTCGGAAATGAACAGGAAAACGGCTTATGAAAGTCTAAATAGGGCACTATATAGTCTATGCTAACATCTCCGCCCATGTATTTGCGTAAAATCTGCGCATGCCCCGTGAAGCTTGACCTTCAACCTTCAGGTAATAACAAGTAGATAGACAATGTGTTTCAAATAACATTTCTCTTCTGCTAATGTACTTATTTTCCTAATGTGTGAAACCCCGGGATTCGGCCAAGCATTTTTCTGGGTTCCGAAGACAAAATATAGTATTCCCCTTGAGGGCTTACCTGCATATGTGTGTTAAAATCGGAAGAAAATGCACCTAAGCCGATAGTTCAATGTCCGGACCAGCTCTAACATTTATTCTAAGTCCTTGGAGTTTACACGATCTATCCTTCCATAGATGTCACTGTTGCTTTCAAAACTGCCATTTGGAGAGCTTCAATTGTTTTAATAACACAATGTTCGTGTTGCATCGCCCGTACAATTGCAACCTTTATATTTATTTTTCTGCATCTCCGTTATGTTTTATTACTGCAAAATAAACCTCGCGGGCACATCCAACATACTTCGACCAATAACAGGTCCATTGTGATACCACATGGGTTTGAGACGCGGGCTCTAACCTACTCGTTGAACAATTTGGAGCTTCTGATGAAGCGTTGAAGGTCCCTAACGTCCACTGCTCCTAAGTGGAGTTTCCTTCTTTGAGAGAGCTGGGCAGGTGCAAAGAAGGTGAAGAATAGTCTCTTCCTCCTCCTCGTCCATGCAGTTTCTGCAGAAATCGTTAGAAAAGACGCCAAGCCTTGTTGCATGCTTGCCTATTAGACAGTGTCCTGTACTGACAGCTATAACAGCACTAATATACTTTCTATTTAGAGAAATCAAATTCCCAGAACGTTTCAGATTCAGCATGGGCCAAATCTGTTTTGTCGCTAGACAAGTTGTACCACTTGTTCACCAAGAATTTGTCTTTACGATAGCATTCCAGTTTTAATTTAAGTTTGCATGTACCGATAGGCATACCCAGTAAACTTTTGCCTGGAAGGATGGGTATTGTTGTTCCATGTCTGGCAAGTTCATCAGCCTTACAATTCCCTGGAATATCCTTATGCCCCGGCACCCAAATTAGGTGAATATTAAACTGCTCCGCCATCTATATAAGAGACGATCGGCAGTCTAGAGCTGTTAAAGAATTTGTTGAGGATGATTCCATGGATTTGATTGCGGCTTGGCTGTCTGAAAAGGTGCGGAAATCCAACTGCTTTGTAAATTTAAAGTTGGCTTTTCTCGCGATCAAGACTGGATTTGTCCGGACTATGAGCCAGAAAGGAATTGTAGTCGAATTTTTTACGAACCAGTTAAAGTGCTGGTGTCTTCGTGAAGAATGACAACATTAGGATTTACTTCTCGACAGGCATACATGCATCTGCCTTTCAAGCGGATACAATCCTAATGTCTAAAAACTATATTTTAAGGAATAGTTGGAGATAATGGAGTATCTGCATCTGTAGCGATAGCCAGGTTGCGCTTAAAGCCTTACTCAGCTCTTTAATTACTTCCAAAATAGTTCAAGACAGAATTCGCGAGGTTAAACTCACTGAATCTTGTTTGAGTCACAGGTTACAATGGGATTACTAGAAATGATTAACTTTCTAGACAAGGTTCGTAGGGGACTTCTCAGTAGCTGACACTGCTTTGGGTCTTTCTGCGTCCTCGGTCAGAGGTGGGTGGCATGACTCTTCAGGATGTAGACAAACTAAACGAATGCTCCCGAAAATCTGATCAGAAAAGACTGCAGACAATTTACTTGCATTCTTCCCGGCCACTACAATTTTGCCAAGCAATTTAATGTTTCACTGAAGCCTTTACTCGCCTTTCTTGGCGAGTTGCTTCCAGGCTGCTTCCTGGTAGTACAGTGGACCGGTATCATATCGAGGAGAATTAAAGATCAGATATTAAAGAATAAGTTTTGCCACATTGGTGCTGGCCCAGTATTTTCGAAATAAATTTATAATTGTTGGAAATTATTCCAAAAATAATTGCTTTGTTTTTTTTACTTCATTAGTTTTCGAGAAAAATCAAACACTTGCTTCGAAGGTCTGAAGTTCAAACCACGGTGGCGCGGGTGATTTTTTGTTGATACCAATATTATTACTTGTAACTATAGGGGCACGTATTGGTTTCGTGAAAAAATTCGAGCTCAGGTTTTGATCAATCTTGGCATAACTACGAGTATAATGAAGAATCTCAAAAAAGTGGGTCTGTCAATTCTGTCTGTCTGTATGTATGACCGACTGCAGCCTAAATGGCTGGACGGATTTTGTTCAAACTGGGGTCACAACTTGTGATGAAATCGGAATTTTCATTCTAATCCCAAAATTAAGGGTTCTTGGTCTCGAAAACCGCTCCAACAATTTTGACCAAATTATATATATATGTATATATGGTATCAGATGGCGTGGCATGTTTTCAAAAATTGTTTTTTTCATTAGTAACGGATTTTAAAAAAAATTAAATTTGAGTTTTTGCAGATAGCAAGTATACAGGTTCAAGTATGTGCGATCCAATCGTACTCGTATTTGCGTAAATTTACGTTTTGATTTTATATGAACCACCTTTCAGCCAATACGTGTTATTTTGAGAGTCTAGCAGGCCATTTTTCACGCTTAAAATTTATTGAATATATTTATGAGATTTTTGTCAAACAATTCATATAGAACTTAAAATTGTTTACGCGTTGAGTAAACCCATTTTTCGTTGTTTACCTGGTTTAATCTACGTTAAGTGAATACCCTTGTTGTTAGTTTTGTATAGTGCGTTAAAAATCATAAAAAATCGTAGCGAATGGGATTAAAATCTGCTTCATACATTCTGCCAAATTGTGTAAATGCTATTAGTGCGGTGACGTGCAACATCACAGGTTTTTGAAGTATATGCCTCTGGTGTTGACTTGCGAGTTCACATAACAGATGTTTGTCTTGTCTAAAATATAGATGCACCACCATAACACTTTTCTTTTTTTCTTTGACACTTTCAGCTAACAAATTCAGCTACTACTTGCTTACTTTCCGTAAGGTACACGTAACACAAAAGTCATTAGTAAAGATCAAAGATGAACAAAATAAATAAAAACATTTAATTGAAATGTCAAAATCAGTTTTTAATCAACTTCCACCAAAGTTTACTAATCTCATCCTTCGACATCAACTTTCAAACTTGACATGTCACTTTTGACAAATCAGCAAAAGATGAAGAACATAACGAAACAGTTAAAAGTGTGTTAATAAGTTTCTTTTTATTTTCTCCTTATAGCTACATACATACATTCACATGAAAACTGCCAGAGACTTTGACAGTTTTCACATCTTCCCGTTAAAAGTTAGAAAACAATAACAAAAGGAGCTTAACGACATTCTCAAACTGAAAGATAAGTGAACTTGTAGCATTTGTTACGCTTATTTATCCCTGCTAATCTTCTGATTGTGTACACCCACTTCTCAATTTCTTCTCAAACATACTTATACATTATACAGAGAAGAAGACATATGATATTCCTTCTCTATAAAAAAAAAATAAAAATAAATAAACGAGTTCATATATCGCACGTTAAATTGCCACTCAAATATGTAATTCAAAACGAAAAGAAACAGAAAGGAGGGAAAGGCGAGAAAAACGAAAGAAAATCAACTTTTCTTATAGAGTCAAGAGGAGAGTCAACACAGGTCAATAAGCTGTTAGTCCTTTTTTTTTCTGACATACGAGTATAATACCCCCACAGCCTCCATGTGTATACGCCCGTTTGCTTACCCGAGGATATGACACTTAAGGAATAGTTCCATTTCTCACCAAAGAAACAGAGCAAATAAGCCTTTCACTGAGTCACAGACAAGGACGTTTCTACTGTGTACATCAAAGGATAATAATTATTTGTACATCTTATGTATGATATGTAGATTAAGATTTAGCAAAGGTATTTATTCGTTTTCGCTTCAAAAGCTACCTACACGTGTCGTCGTTGCTTCTTTGGCCCGCGCTCAAGATGTCAATAAATGCTTATCAATGAGTTCAGTATGTGAAGGAGATAGTTGACCTATATTTCCTTTTATGATTGTCTAGTGTCTACCCCTCTACCTCAGATAATCGTTTTCTGATCACGAAGATATAGCAAGAATAAAAAAAGAATAAGAAGAGTTGCAATAGCGGAACAGTGTTTGCTCTTTTACATATTTTCAGAAGGAGTTCAATGGGGCAAGTCGGGATAAGACTTTCATATTGCATGTCTGAGAGGATTTTATTGAGCCGGAACAGGAAGAATATTCTACGGAAGCAATATGGGGGTGCTTTTATCTCTGCCCGTTTTCACACCCTATGCACATTATTAGGTTTAAGAAAGTAATAAAATATATTGCAATGGAATATATAGATACAAATTGGACAACATTTGGTTATTGTGCTAGGAAGTGGAAGGAACTGTGCTAAATTACTTTGAAAATTTAGCATACAACGTTGAAAGGTAGCTTTGCGAACAAGAACAAGAAGTTCCTTGGCGGTTGTGATCCGGAAACACTTCACTTTTGTAAGTTTTATCGCGAAACTAACAGGTATCTGTCATTGTGCTTCCTCAGGATTTCATCAACAACTTTCTAAGGATGGTCAACCATGATGTAACCAGGGTTACAGGATTATTAATACTAAGATGGACAGCACCTTTGTTAGAAGCTTTATCAGTAGAGTCACAAAGCGAGGTGGTACGTGTCTTATCTTTCCTTCTCTGAAGATTCATACCGAAGGAGCTACTGCTTTCCTAGAAGAAAAGGTCTGCAGTGTGACTTTGACAACTATTACTGTTAACCCTCTTAAAACTGAATCAGTCGTCTTCACCAGGAGATATAAAATTAATTTTATAACCCCTCCTAAACTGAATGTAACCAGCCTTGTTTTCATGGGCAAAAAAAAAAAATCTCTAGTACGCTTAAAGAAATTTTCACCTCTCTACCATTGCGAGAAGGCCATTAGTAAGAAGTGTGGAATTCAACCCTTTATAACATATTGGCTCTATATATGCATTATTTGGTTCATTTTAATATATGGCGTGATCGTTTGGTTGACGTATCTCCCAAGCCCAATGAATTAGCGGTACACTCAGGATTACGTCTTGGGCTGAACTACCTAAACACACGCTTAAATGCACTCATCGTGAAACTAGTATTGAACGCACCCATTCTATATTGACAGCTATTAAATGAGTGACATTTATACTAAGTTAACGCACAAAAAGATTTACGCAAAAGTCGTTTGTAAATATGGAGTGGGGCGATATTGAAAACCGTGTTGTTGTAAATAATTGGCTTTCACAGGATAATATAGAAAGAGGCGATATTTTTGGATCCTTGCGACGGCCCGGAATTTTGTGAATCAAATTGTTAAATTGCTGGAGGACACTGGTGGAGTAATGCCCGATTCACAATGCAGCATAATAGCGAGACGAGAGCGAGACGAGTCTAGCGCGAGTTGTCAAAAAAGATTTCGATCTATGCAAATATATGAAACAATACACAATGATGCGAGACTCGTTCTATCTCAACGCTTTCTTTTCAGAAAATTGAAAAACTCTCGCGACGAGATTGCCTGTCAGCTGGCTGATGCGACTTTGTTATGTAGCCAGAAAGAGAAAGATGGTGTGTTGCCGTTGTTGCTTTTTTCACTTTAACACATAGATAATACAGGCTCGCTGTCAAAAGTATCGCCTTCATTGTGAACTGGGAAACGATTTTATGAGGACGAGCCTTGCTCTAGTCTCGCTCTCACGCTGCATTGTGAATCGGGCATAACTCGTCAAAATGCGGACGCCTTCGCACTGTCAGAACTCCACAGGCGATCCAAACTATTACAGCCAGGATTAATCGGAAACCGCTGAACAAGAAGAAAATCTTGTAATGAGAAATTAACATATCGCAGAAATTCATGTCTCGCATTATCAAACAAAATTTGGGACTCAACGCATATAAAAGATACACTCACAGTCCAATTAAAGCAAAAGCGGAATGAAAGATCGAAAGCTCTACGCCGCCGGTACGCGCAAAATGGTCGCAGGAAAATTTTGTTCACAGATGAAAAAATGTTTACTATTGAGGAGTCGTTCAATAAGAAAAAAAGATAGAGTCTATGCCTGGTCATCCAAAGAAGCATCAGAAGCATCATGTCAGGTCATAAGACAAAAACAATACAAAGGTAGCTCCAAAACAATGTGCTGGATTTCGTAGTAGCAAACGATTAGGCGGCAGGCAGTCCAGACCCCAATCCTTTGGATATACTCGTAATTTGTGGTCTATTTTAGAGGCTTCATCTGCTCGACACCCAAATATTGAGTACTTGAAGCGCGCATTTATCCATGCAGTGGACAAGGTGCGAGCTGCGATCGATGAGTGGCCACAACGATTTAAGGCCTGCATAAATGCGAAATGGCGGCCATTGTTAAAAAAATTTTTCCTAAATAATCAACTAAAGTTTTACAGAAAAAAAAGTCAAACAATATTTGTTCATTTTTATTTCATCACTTACTACGTGTATCAGTATTTTTGACTTGGCTAGGTATGTAGAGATTATCTTCCATTTCATACTCCTAGACCTCTTTAACTCAAAACCACAGTGGTCCAGTATACTCGTACACAATTCTTAACAATCTAGAATTCCGTCCAGAAAACACCAACTACACCTTATCCAAATTTTCTTGGCCATGTCCCAGAACTACTGGCGATATACAAATCATCATGAAGATACTAGGCTTCCAAACTACTTCTTTTCATTGCAGATTTTCATAGTCGTATCAACAGAAAGTAAGATGATAATTATTAATTTATATTCCCATTTATTCCCTTCAAGTGACGCTTTTAGCGAATATTGGAATAGTTACCCACTAAAAGTTTGTTCCAGAATTGGAAGTTCATACTCGTATAATTTCGTACGAATTTTTCTGCTTAAGAATGGGAATGAATTAAAGTGATGTGACAATCTGTCACTTTGGCTGTGGGATAAGGGTGATTATTTATGACTAAACCCTTTCTGCAGATATTTATTACGCCTTATGGACTTCACCTGAAACCCCTCGGTTTGAATTGCAGAAAGCGCTTTTGAAGTTTTTTGAGATTATGACAAGACTACAACCCTAGATATTTTTAACGAAATTGAAAACATGTGGATTAGAAGATTAGATCTATGTAATTTAATTCTATGGGAAACGTAACCACAAACGAGCCAACTATACGGACTTCTTAAACTACAAATCAATATACAATTTACTCTGCCACTTAATCCATAGCTTATCCTACAGCTTAGGTTCTTGCCAATCACTTTCTTACCGAAATTAGAAATTATTCCTTAATCTCATCGCAATTTATCAGCATGGAAAACAATTCTTTGTAATTAACTCTAATATTCTTGTCTGGTATACTCGTATATGTATATATTGAGGAAGCAATAAATATAAATGCGACTCCTTTAGGAAAGCCATTCATTCCCAGATGCCACCAATCCTTCTCTGTTGTACTATCATTCTAACCTTCTTGTCTGTGTTTTCTTCTTTTTTTTTTCCAGGTGCATCCTATAAAATCGGCGCCATTCTACCACAGGAGACAGGAAATTGCCTACAATGCATCTGCATAGAGGGTGCCACCAAGGATGATACACCCCGTGTAACGTGTAGTCCGCATAATTGCCCACCCCTAGTGCTTCCTGATTTATTTGATGCAACAGGATATTAAGGTAAACAAATGATAATTTTTCACATAAGTGCTATATCTAGTATCTACTACTGCCGGCAGACACTTGACACATAGTTTTGCATAAAAAATAAATTGAAACTATGTATGTACGAGTACATACGAGTAGACTGTGAATAAGGACGAGGGTGTACTCCACCCACTTTATGCATGCATCTACAATGGTGTGTTAATTTCCTGGGTACACACATTTTATATAATTTACATTTTGTTTACGAGTAACACACTAATTTAAACAGAGGAAATGAAGTGAAAGTTCCATTGTGTTACCAGTTTTAGCATATCAAATGTAAGGCAGAGATTACAAGTGCGTGTCCCACTTCAATCACACTGACTGTGGTAGAGTATTTTAAATCAAAGGCAACCCGCATGAAATTTGGAGCCAAATGAAATGTTAACCACACTCAACGAGTTTATTCATGGTTTCCTGACCTTTTTTTTCACTTTTTTATGTATCCATGAATATGGAATTTACGTTTCAAATTCAGAGACCCTGTGGAGATTTTTAATGGATTTTTAGTGGATTTTCTTGTAAAGAAAAATCCGACTTACAAGCGAGTCATATGATTAAGGGATTCTGAATTGAAAATCTGGCTACACGGCACTGGTCAGGGATGCTAATCTTCAGTGAGGAGATTTCTTTTGATTTCGAAAGCTAAACGAGTCATTTCCTTGGTTTCTATTTTTTTTTTTTTTTTTTTTTTCAAGTATCTACTTTTGTTTTTTGTGATGATTTATATTTGTCCTTTTTGTGTCTTCTTTTATTTTCTCAATGATTTTCCGGTTCTGTCCATAAAAGGTTCCGTAGTCCATTACTGAATGAATGTCATGCTGTCTTTGATCTCTATGATTTTACGGACTAATGAAAATTTTAAAAAGGTATGCTACTCCAAAATTAAAATGCATGTTTGTTTGTTTTTTTAGAACTTAAAGTAACAAAGGATCTCAGCATTTTTCTTTCCCTTGATGATGGGAAATTGTAAGTGCCAACAAAAAAAGAAATACATATATGTGGATGGGGTGCGCACCTTGAAACTCCCCACAATTCTAAAACTTTACTTAAATATTTAAGAAATTTCCAAGGGTTGTGTGAGGATAGTTGGAATCTTGATCTTATTTTTGTTGACAGAATATAACTTTCGGTTATAAAAGGAAGATAATAAGTCGCTTTTGCTTGATGTGTACTTGTGCACTCAAAGATGATAATTCAATTTTAGCAATAGGTCCAAAAGATAATATTTTTTAAATCCATTTGAAGCTACATATAAATCGTCGCTGCATGTTATCCTAACCTAAAGCTAATAAACATAATATGTATGTAAGTGTGATTTCTTAATTTATTCTCAATTGGCAGTTAGAGTACCGCTGCTGCCAACAGCGATGCACCAGTGGATAGGAGTTTTGTTTACAAAGTAAATTGAGTTTTGCCTCATTTGATTTTAATTGTTTGGTGTACATTTGAATACAAAAAAAAGTGCACGTACTGACACCTATATGTTGTTTATTTGTAAATCACTCAGTTTAATATTTATATTTATATTTTTTTTTTTTCAAGAAATCCGTTAAAGGCCTTAACCACTGAGCCACGACTCCCACCAAAAAAATCATTAGAGCCGTTAGAATTGAAATTCTGATTTTGTTTCAAATTGTGACCCCATAGACCTCAGATATGAAGTTTGAAGTAAATCCGTCCAGCTGCAATTAGCCATACATATACGAGTAGACAGACATACAAAATTGACTAACATTTTCAGCAAACCAACACTTGCTCTTTTAGGTGCAAGTAAAAAGTCATTTGACCCAGCTGGCGTAGTTAAAGCAGTGGTCCTTATAAACGAGGTGTTTAGCCAGCATGACATGCTTCGTACACTCAGTTTGCTCTGGTGAGGAATTCGGTCAATTGATACGGGAAAACATACATTCAACTTGCGGACCTTAGAAATATAAGCGCAAGTGTAAGTGGGGGATAGGTTAATGGAAGGAGGAGTGGATTCATTTATATGTGATAAATCAAATCTTACGTTGCATGTAGGGCAATTTGGCGGGAGGTTTCTTGTAAGCAGGTGTTGGTGAGTAGGTGTAGTGTGTCCTAATCGTAATCGGACAAAGTTTGAAATTTTAGCGGTGGTGGTACCGGTTCCATTCAAGAAGTTGATTACATTTGATGATTTTCTGTGTTACGTTTTTTAAGTCTGACTTGGTGTAGATGTTGAATCTGAATACAGGTGCGTTTTTAGCTGAATTGGCTGCATAGTCGGTGTGTTTGTTACCCTGGATACTAGCATGGCCAGGGATCCACATTAATTTTAGCTTGTTTGGGGATTTGACAAGCTTATTACGAATGTCGATGTTATTGGTCGGTGTTATTGTTGGGGTTGTTGACAGCTTTGAGCACAGAGTTGCTGTCAGAACATATAACATGTTTGCCACGACGGTTCAAGGCTTCCTTTGAGGCTTGTAAAATGGCGAATGCTTCGGCTGTGAAGATAGATGATAGTACGCCATTTAAGATCTGAGTCTTTTATGATATGATCAACATCGTTTATTGTTAAGACAAAAATCAGTGGACCAAGGTGATTGCCTTGAGGAACACCTGAAGTGGCGTTAATGGGGTCAAAGACTGAAAATCTAAAGAGAACCTTGTATTGGAGTTTCTCTAGGTACGATCTCAACCATGAGATGAAAAAGGGGAGAAACCCGAAGGCTTTAAGTTTAAGGTAAATAGTAAGGTGACATATTTTATCAAACGTCTAGCTGTAGTCGGTCGTAATGACATCCACTTCCTTACCTTTCTCTAATGCTTGCAATGTTTTCGAAACGAATTCGGTTAGGTTAGTCGTTGTGGACTTACCCTTTAAGAAACTGTGCTGTTGTGGACAATGCTTTCAAAGAGCTTAGGTATATAAGAGAGTTTGGCTATGGATCTGTAGTTTGATATGTCATTTTTACTGCCTTTTTTATGGATAGGGAAAATAAAGGAGTCCTTCTATAATTTAGGGAAAAGAGCTTGAGAGAGTGAGAGTCGAAAGAGACTTGTATGGGACTGACAAAAACATTTACACATTTTTTTTTAGAAATATGGCGGGCAAACCATCAGGGCCTGGTGAAAAGCCATCCTTAAGCTGATTAGACTTTTCACGTACCATATCAGTCCTTATGTCAACTGGGACAAGGAAGGTTTGTGAGCAGTTGTTCAGGTAGCTGAAATAGTCAAGATCCGATTCGTAAACGTGGTCAGAATACGATTGGCTAAAGAAGGTCGCCAAGAGTTTGGCGATTGCTTTAGGGCCAGCAGATAATGTATTACATAATTTGAGAGTGGAAGGGAACATCGGACCTTTTTTTGACGTTTATAAATTGGTAAACACGCCTAGGATCTGTGATTAGGCTTAATTGCATTCTATTGAGGTATTCGAGAGAGAGGGATTCGCAGAGGATGGAAAAGCGGGAATAAGCTTGCTGGTAGAATGAAAAATCTGAGGCCGATCTGGATCTCAGGTAAGTTTTCCATAATTTGTTTCTGACATTGCGAAGAGTACGTAATTCATTATTATACCGAGGAGGAGATGACGAGCAGTTTTTTCGCGGCAAATATGGAATAGAATGGAGAAGGCAGTCAAAGATTGCTGTGTAGAAGAATTCGAGAGCGATATCAATGGGGGTTCCATTCCTTATAAAGAGGCTGAAGTTTAAGTTATTGACTAGGTTATTAAGTTTACCGAAGTCAGCTTTACGGAAGTTAAAAGAAAGAGAGTTCTCTAAATCAACGCTAATGTTGTCATGTTCATACGAAAAAGTAAGAGCGAGAGGAGGGTGATAGTGGTCTAGAGTGGAGAGAAGATGGTTTCAGCGGATGAGAAAATGAGGTCTAGCTGCCTGCCGAGGTTGTTGGTGATACCACTAATCTGAAAAAGGCCAGAATCAAAAAGACGATCAGTAATGAGGGTTTCCTTTTCTGAAGAGGAATTAGTTGGAACGAAAGATGATTCGTCCTCTGAAGGAGCTCATTGCAAAAAGGGAAGGTTAAAGTCGCCAACAATTATAAAATCGTCATAGGGATCTGCGGCATTAAACAGAGAGCCAACTGCATCAATAGCCAGCTGGTATGCTTGGTCGAGTTGAGAAGGGCGAATATAAAAGGATATATCCACCATAACTCAAATATCAAATTTGATTAAAATCGTTGGAAACGTTTTCGAGAAAATCGATTTTTTCCAAATCCGACCAATTAGTAAAGTACCGTTAATATTGGGCTAGAATGGAAATTCCGATTTCGCTTCGAATTGTGACCCCAGATATGAAATAGGAAGCAAATTTTTCCAGCCGTTTAGTCTGCAGTAGAGCGTACAGGCAGACAGACAGACAGAATTGAGAGGCCCACTTTTATGAGTTTATCTTTTGCAGTAATGTCAAGTTTGATCAAAATATCGAGGTCAAACATTTTCAGGAGACTAACACTAGCCTTTCAGGTGCAAATACAAATATCGAGTTTGAGTTTCACCATTAAACTCTATTTGTATACCCTATCCAAGGTATATTAAGTTTGATACATAGTTTGTAACAAACTCGTAGAGAAATAATAAAGATAGACTCCGAAAAGTATATATATTTTTTGATCAACATCAAAAGTTATGTTGATCTAGCAATTTTTGTTAGAAACTGAAAAATTTTAGAAAGGTAAAATATGTAGACGTGAACTTTGTCTACATTACATTGAACATGACCACGCCCAATTTCTGGGGGCGTTTTTAAAGCTATTTACGGTGATGGTTAAGCCTTATTGTGAATATCTCATCAGAATCTGCGAACTTCGGTTACAAATTTTGGGAGCTTACGCTGCCTTTCTGTTAAGAAAAAGTTGTAACCAGTGTTTTGTGATAACATATCTTAGAAATCGCGGAAATACGAGTACCCTATTTATAGAAAGATATCATTATATCTTTTTTTTAATTTCGCAACTTTATTAGGGGTGAGTTAATAGGTGAGGGGATAGGGAATAGCACGCTCCGTTCTAGATGGATTGTAACATTCCTGTGTTTTTTTTTTTTTTTAAATTTTGTTCTTTACCTTAAATTTTATTTAGTTTTTCTTTGTTTATTACTGTACTAATAATTATTGAATAAATTGTTTTCAACTTAATTAAAAATATATCTGTTAAACCTTACATATTAAACAAATTGATTAAATTCAACTGCAGTTACCATTGAAATGAAAGGATAAATCTTAGTGGACGGTTAATTGTGCCTATGAGTGTAAGTACCGCTTTGGTCATATAAGAGTATTGTAAAAATCTACTACGTCAACAGTAGTTTCTACCAGACCTGTAACGTAATTAAGTATTTTGGTACTGAAGTACAACTTAAGTACAATTACCTCGTACTTATTTTTTTTTAAGTACAAGTACAATTTCTTGGTACTTGTATAATACCTAAAAATTTCAAGTATCAGTACCGGGAATTGTACTTGTACTTGCAGTTCCTTCGAAGTACTTGAAAAACTGGTTATGTATTGTACTTAGCCATTGACACAATTAGTGACGAACGTATGCAAAATTAATTTCCATTGAGAAGTGCTTCATTCAAACAACGTTGATGTAAAAGCTAATAATACCTGTTTGCCAACTGACAAGAACATCATTAAGAAATATGTTGCAGATGTATAACAACATGCATGTATAGGAACATACATATGTACATATATTAGCATTTTTCATTTTTCAAATGTTTGTAAAGCTTTTTTGCTCAATATATTTTCCCAAAAAAAAATATTTCTTACAAATATGGAGCCCTTGTTAAATTCTCTACAAATTTATATGCCACATGATGGGAAACAAAAATATTTTCATTGCCACCATCTTGAGCGGACCACCATACATAATGTATACATAACGAAAGTTTCAGCTCTCTAGGTCAAACGGTTCAAAAATTACAGGGCTGTGACAGACTGACAAACAGACGGACAGACAGATACCGCACAGTAGGGCAAGAAGCCCTCAAAGTGCGTATCAAATAAAATATTCGACCTATTATCATGAAATTTGCACCACAGTTGAACGATTGTATTATAGTTGTTATGCGTAAATTTAAAAAAAATCGAATAACAACAAAGGGAGATATAAGGAAAATAAAATAATAAAACAATAAAGAAATTAAATAAATTTCTTGCAATTTTCGAAAATCATCCGTTTTACTTTTTTATTTTAATTCTATCTGCATGTTTATTTTTTTTTGTAACATTACAAAAATTATAATATATAAAATTCGAATTCAAATATTTTAAAAATATATGTATGTATATCCATGTATTTTTTTTTTTTTTTTTTGTAATGAAGAGGGAATGCTTGATGCACCATCAGGGTCGGCCATGATTCCCTGGTGTGTCTACCGACTAAACTCTCTCCATCTTCAGGCAACCCAACCCTGGGATTGCTTCTTGCATTACTTCAGGGTGTGGTGCCACTTTTGTTTAGCCTCTATAGTGCTTCAATCAGTATGGCACAACCACTCGTCATCAATTTCATAATAGGCAGTATCGTCGTCGTCATCCGTTATATCTTCGTCTTCTACATCGGCGTCACAACCCTGTGGCCCAGAAGAGGATTGTAACAATTCAAGAACTTCTTTTGGAAACCGTTTTTTGTTCTTTTTAGGTAATTTTCTCTTGCTAGTTATTAGTGGGTCTGAACTTAGCAAAAAACAATTCAGAACATCTCTAATGGTTTCTTCGCGACTAGTTTTTCTAGGGTGATGTTCTCTAAATCTCTTGAAGTCTTTATTACGAGCTTCTTGGGTCTCTTCAGTTAACTGGCCTATCGGTCGGTAACGTAGCAGTTGAAATTATTTCATGCCCGTGAATAAAAAATGTGTGGAGTGTTGCGACATATTGTACCAGAGATACTTATCAACAAAGTATCTGGCGGTATCTTCACCAAATTGACGAAACTTGCTAACATTAATTGCACACCCACTAGATACAACTACTAATATTGTGTGCATCTTTTTGATTAAGTCTATGTCAATTTTGGTTATTTCCGGTGTGATTTTCGGATTTTGAAAGAAACGCCTGGCAGTATTTCCATCATTGGAATTTCCAAATCCTGGTTTAGGCTTATCAATAATCAATCCACAACGCTCCCTAAACTCTTTTTGTATCCGGGTTTTATTTTTCTCAACTATCAACTTATCCTCTTTTCGAGCTTGCCACTTTTTAAGTGGTAATTTATAGGATAGGTGAAGTATTGTTTCAAAAAAACGAATCCAGCCATGTAAAACAGATATTCCATACTTCAAATTTTGTATTTTCACTTCCCGTTTAATCATTTCGTCAATGCAATTAAATTATTTGGATGTTGCACCACATAAGTAACATTTTTGAGTGGAAGATGTATCTGTAATCACATTGAGAACCATCAACCATAAAAAAAATTAAAAGATGATTCACCAGAAATGATTTTTCGTTTATGAAAATTGAAGTGGCTAACAACTTTTTAATTTCGTCATCAACACGATTTTTTTCTGTTATGGAAGTTTCTGTACATTCCTTTTGAAATGTAATTTTAAGGGTCTACAATATCTGGTAGAACCCAGCCTTGGATTTTGCCAAACTATTTTAGTGCCACAGAGGAGACGAAGGGGGACAATGCAAGTCATGAATACAGCTGAAACTGTGACTTAAAACTATACAACTTTTTTACTAAACTTGTGTCATCAAAATTGTTCGTTTGTTTTTTTAGGTGTTCAGTCAAACATTGCATTTGGACATCAATATTTTGTCCTTCTGAACTTCTAAGAAACTTGAAAAGTTCTAGACGCGTTAAACTTAACGTGTTGGGCAACTTTCCTACAGACACATTTGAATTGATACATAAAGTAATGAGAGTTTAATTTTTTTAAATTATTTATAACGAATTTTATAAATCATTTTTTTTTACAAAAACGGCAGAAATAGGCAACCATTTTTTACAGTTATTGAAAGCACAATAGACACTGAGTAGAAGAAAAATTATTTGTTTGCTTTAGGTAGCTTAAACTGCAACTAATTTCATCTGTCTTTCAAAATAAGTGCAAAAAACTGTTCATATCAATTTCATTCAAAGAGTAGCCTCATAATTAGGAACGTGAATGTTTGTTTTCAAAATAATAATTATTTGTAGACTAACAAATACCTGAGCTAGAAGGTTCCATTTCAAAAAATTAATAATTTTGCACAGCAAGAAATCAAAAAATCAATACTTTTGGAGACAAATGAGTTCGCAAACACACACGTTTTCACTTTGGCTAAATGACTGCAACTAATGCACTCAGTGCGAAGCATCTCGTTGAGTAAACGGTTTTATTCATTCAGTTTAGTGTTACTTGGAATATTCAGCATAAAAAAAAATAGTAACGGTTTCCTTACCACCAAATAATTTTTTGGTTTAATACGGGGTTTTGGTGCTTTCTGCCCCACTGTACGGTGGACAGTGGGGCAGAAAGCAAAAGTATTCCGTCTTTCTTTTTTTAAGGTCCGGAAATATAAAAAAATATTTGTGAGTATTTCCATTTAATTTTATATCATAGAATTACAAATACTTAAAGCAATTAAAAGAACTTCAAAGTACTTAAAAGGAATTGAAAGTAATTGAAAAAGGATTAAAAAAAACTTAAGTAGAATTTTAAAGTATTTAAATACTTAAGACCAGTTTTTCAAGTACTTCGAAGGAATTGCAAGTACAAGTACAATTTCCGCTACTGATGCTTGAAATTTTTACTTATTTTACTTATTGTACTTATTCTTAAAAAAAATAAGTACGATGTAATTGTACTTGTACTTGTATGTATTTGTACTTGAATTTTACAGCTCTGGGTTCTACCAATTAACCGACTGTTCAGAATTCCCTCTTTTTACTCATTCTTATTCTATTTTCAAACTATACATCCAGATCTATTGACACTGACTTCCAAACCGACGCTTCAAATTCGTATCTTCTTCTACTGTCGTCTAATAAGATTCCATTGAGAACGATTTCTTTAGAGAATCATCGTCTTTCATATTTGTCATAGTCCACGCACAGATAACTTATCGAGAACCAATTAATCCCTTTCCGTTTCACACTAACGACCTTAAATTCTTTTACAAAAATTATTGTAATACTATGAGTAATTTTCAGCATATTTTTATCACATTTTCCTTAACTGTTATCATTTCTCATTCTATTTTCAGATAGAAAAACATTTTAAAAATGGACACCCTTTGTGTAAGGAATTAGTTATCAGCCTAAAAGTGTAGACATTAAGTTTATAAACCACAAACCAGAAACTGAATAAATTGCAAATACATATTTTATTATATTTTAGAAAACCAAAATGAAAAGTAGATTATGTATACACAAATAATTATGATACAAAAACTAACGATAATAAAAAACTAATAATGCTCAAATGAATTTTAAGAATTAAACTTATACACAACAGGGAGAATGATGGTTATCAAATAGAATCATTCCAACCGTAGAATTAATCAATAGATTTTTGTTTTATATTTAATGATTAAAAATTTATTGAAAACAAAACAACAAAATGCAGGAAATTTTTAAATTTCAATAAAAATGACAAATGCAATGAATATTTTTAAATTAAGTACGGATATCATACCAGTCATGCATCATCGATTCATCATAGTCAGACAAAAAAAAAAAAATTTTAATAAAATTCATAGAAAAAGAAAACAAAAAATTTAATTCAAACAAAATATTATCAGAGAAAAATCACATCACGGACCATTGCATTAGTTGCAAATTTATCAAAATTGATTGGGGTAAAGGATTCGTTCAGCGGTCAAGAGTCAGAGCAAAAAATTAAATAAAATGTTAAATAAAAATAAAAAAAAAAAACAATGAGCAATGTGGAAAAGTGACGGGCGCCACATTATAACTTTTATAAAGTAATTAAATGTGCAACAATGCCATGTGCAATATTATATTGTAAATTTTTTTTGTTGATTGAACAATAATGTTAGCACTTACGATATACATACACATTTAATATTCGTTAATTAAATACATACACATATTTATATGAATTCACGTGCATACGTGAGGGCAAATATGATTGAATATCAGTGTCAATACATTATGAGGGGGCAGACGGAGTGAAAATGATTATAAAATACTCGTTCTCACAATATAATTGACGCTTTAATGCGAGATCCATTAAATAAATTTAAATGCAGTAAATAATTAATTTTCGAATGCAAAAATATTGGCATTTATACATGTGTAGTGTAAGTATTAATTATTCCAACTGGTAGCTCTTTTAATGGGGGACCTATATATAGGTATGATACATATATACATATTATTCCTTCATCTCAGATGGAGGTGATAATTGAGATGAAAAAGAAAAATTGTAGATAAAATTAGTTGATAGACATAGCTAGTATATAGATACATATATGTAACTACGAAATACCAATAAATGTTTATCGATTTTCGTTGATTCAATAAAGGATATGTTTAAATAAAAATAATTGCGGGTTTTGTTTTATTTTTACAACATGTTTGAAGGTAGTATTTCACATCGAATGAATTCGACTATCGATAATCAGTAACTAGATGATTTCAGCTATGGAATAATTCAGAGAGCTTGCAATACGAATATGTATATACATATATTTATGTCATAAATATGTACTAGTAAACTTTTAAGAGCACTTACGGGTATTGAACACACTCACTCTATATAGGCAGGTATTCAATGAATGACATTTATACTAAGTTAAAGCGCAAAAAGATTTACAAAAGTAAATATGGAGTGGGTCGATATTGAAAACCGTGGTAATTGGCCTTCACAACTGCAATATGGAAAGAGGCAATATTTCCCGGACCTTGCGACCGCTTGAATTCACCCGGAATTTTTGGGTATCGAACTGTTAACTTGTGTGAGAATGCTGGTGGAGTAACTGCTCGTGTCAAAGATCTGCACTGTCAGAAATCCACAGGCGATCAAAGATGTTAAAGCCAGGACTAATAGGAAATCGCTGCGACAACAGAAAATTTTATCACGAGGAATGAAGATATCACAGAACATCGCATATAAAGACGCACTGGCGACTTACTCACAAACGGAATGAAAGACTGAAAGCTCTACATCGGCGGTACGGGCATAAGAACTCATTCCCTAAGTCGAACTCGCCAACTCATAAGGCAAAAACAAGACAAGAGTGGCTCCAAACGAACATGCTGGACATCATATCACCAAACAATTGGCCGCTATGAGGTCTCAATTATCAGGATTTTAAGATGTGGTCTATTTTAGAGGCGATGGTTTGTTCTACTTGAAATATTGAGTCCTTGAAGCGCGTTATAGCGAATCTAACGGCATACAAATTTTTCCAATTTGCGATGTTCGAATTTTGACCTAAGCTTTTCCCGAAAAAGCTCAATTTCTCGAAAACTGATTTTCGAAATTCGAATTCGAATACAGATTTGGGATCAGCAAACAATAGAGAATCTAACGGCATTCGAATTTTGACCTAAGCTTTTCCCGAAAAAGCTCAATTTCTCGAAAAATGATTTTCGAAATTCGAATTCGAATACAGATTTGGAATCAGCAAACAATAGTGAATCTAACGGCATACAAATTTTTCCAATTCTCGATGTTCGAATTTTGACCTAAGCTTTTTCCGAAAAAGCTCAATTTCTCGAAAACTGATTTTCGAAATTCGAATTCAAATACAGATTTGGAATCAGCAAACAATAGAGAATCTAACGGCATACAAATTTTTCCAATTCGCGATGTTCAAATTTTGACATTAGCTTTTCCCGAAAAAGATCAATTTCTCGGAAACAGATTTTCGAAATTCGAATACAGATTTGGAATCAGCAAACAATAGAGAATCTAACGGCATACAAATTTTTAGAATTCGCGATGTTCGAATTTTGACCTACGCTTTTCCCGAAAAAGCTCAATTTCTCGAAAACAGATTTTCAAAATTCGAATTCGAATACAGATTTGGAATCAGCAAACAATAGAGAATCTAACGGAATACAAAATTTTCCAATTCGCAATGTTCGAATTTTGACCTAAGCTTTTGCCGAAAAAGCTCAATTTCTCGAAAACTGATTTTCGAAATTCGAACTCGAATACAAAATTTTTCCAATTCGCAATGTTCAAATTTTGACATTAGCTTTTCCCGAAAAAGATCAATTTCTCGGAAACAGATTATCGAAATTCGAATTCGAATACAGATTTGGAATCGGCAAACAATAGAGAATCTAAAGCCATACAAATTTTTCCAATTCGCGATGTTCGAATTTTGGCCTAAGCTTTTCCCGAAAAAGCTCAATTTCTCGAAAACTGATTTTCGGAATTCGAATTCGAATACAGATTTGGAATCAGCAAACAATAGACAATCTAACGGCATACCATTTTTTTTAATTCGCCATGTTCGAATTTTGGCCTAAGCTTTTCCGGAAAAGCTCAATTTCTAGGAAACTGATTTTCGAAATTCGAATTCGAATACAGATTTGGAATCGGCAAACAATAGAGAATCTAACGGCATACAAATTTTTCCAATTCGCGATGTTCGAATTTTGACCTAAGCTTTTCCCGAAAAAGCTCAATTTCTCGAAAACTGATTCTCGGAATTCGAATTCGAATACAGATTTGGAATCAGCAAACAATAGAGAATCTAACGGCACACCATTTTTTTAATTCGCCATGTTCGAATTTTGGCGTAAGCTTTTCCCGAAAAAGCTCAATCTCTCGAAAACCGATTTCCGAAATTTGAATTCGAATACAGATTTGGAATTAGCAAACAATATAGAATCTAACGGCATGCAAATTTTTCCAATTCGCGATGTTCGAATTTTGACCTACGATTTTCCCGAAAAAGCTCAACTTCTCGAAAACTGATTTTGGAAATTCGAGTTCGAATACAGATCTGGAATCAGCGAACAATAGAGAATCTAAAGCCATTCAAATTTTTCCTATTCGCGATGTTCGAATTCTGACCTAAGCTTTCCCCGAAAAAGCTCAATTTCTCGAAAACTGATTTTCGAAATTCAAATTCGAATACAGATTTGGAATCAGCGAACAATAGAGAATCTAACGGCATACAAATTTTTCCAATTCGCGATGTTCGAATTTTGACCTAAGCTTTTCCCGAAAAGCTCAATTTCTCGAAAACTGATTTTCGATATTCGAATTCGAATACATATTTGGAATCAGCAAACAATAGAGACTTTAACGACATACACATTTTTCCAATTCGCGATTTTCGAATTTTGACCTAAGCTTTCCCCGAAAAAGCTCAATTTCTCGAAAACTGATTATCGAAATTCGAATTCGAATACAGATTTGGAATCAGCAAACAATAGAGAATCTAACGGCATACAAAATTTTCCAATTCGCGATGTTCGAATTTTTACCTAAGCTTTTCCCGAAAAAGCTCAATTTCTCGAAAACTGATTTTCGAAATTCGAATTCGAATACAGATTTGGGATCAGCAAACAATAGAGAATCTAACGGCATTCGAATTTTGACCTAAGCTTTTCCCGAAAAAGCTCAATTTCTCGAAAAATGATTTTCGAAATTCGAATTCGAATACAGATTTGGAATCAGCAAACAATAGACAATCTAACGGCATATAAATTTTTCCAATTCGCGATGTTCGAATTTTGGCCTAAGCTTTTCCCGAAAAAGCTCAATTTCTCGAAAACTGATTTTCGAAATTCGAATTCGAATACATATTTGGAATCAGCAAACAATAGAAAATCTAACGGCATACAAATTTTTCCAATTCGCGATGTTCGAATTTTGACCTACGTTTTTCCCGTAAAAGCTCAATTTCTAGGAAACTGATTTTCGAAATTCGAATTCGAATACAGATTTGGAATCGGCAAACAATAGAGAATCTAACGCCATACAAATTTTTCCAATTCGCGATGTTCGAATTTTGACCTAAGCTTTTCCCGAAAAAGCTCAATTTCTCGAAAACTGATTTTCGAAATTCGAATTCGAATACAGATTTGGAATCAGCAAACAATAGAGAATCTAACGGCATACAAATTTTTCCACTTCGCGATGTTCGAATTTTGACCTAAGCTTTTCCCGAAAAAGCTCAATTTGTCGAAAACTGATTTTCGAAATTTGAATTTGAATACAGATTTTGAATCAGCAAACAATAGAGAATTTAACGAAATACAAATTTTTCCAATTCGCGATGTTCGAATTTTGACCTAAGCTTTTCCCGAAAAAGCTCAATTTGTCGAAAACTGATTTTCGAAATTCGAATTCGAATACATATTTGGAATCAGCAAACAATAGAAAATCTAACGGCATACAAATTTTTCCAATTCGCGATGTTAGAATTTTGACCTACGTTTTTCCCGTAAAAGCTCAATTTCTAGGAAACTGATTTTCGAAATTCGAATACAGATTTGGAATCGGCAAACAATAGAGAATCTAACGCCATACAAATTTTTCGAATTCGCGATGTTCGAATTTTGACCTAAGCTTTTCCCGAAAAAGCTCAATTTCTCGAAAACAGATTTTCGAAATTCGAATACAGATTTGGAATCAGCGAAAAATAGAGAATCTAAAGCCATTCAAATTTTTCCAATTCGCCATGTTCGAATTCTGACCTAAGCTTTTCCCGAAAAAGCTCAATTCCTCGAAAACTGATTTTCGAAATTCGAATTCGAATACAGATTTGGAATCAGCAAACTATAGAAAATCTAACGGCATACAAATTTTTCCAATTCGCGATGTTCGAATTTTGACCTAAGCTTTTCCCGAAAAAGCTCAATTTGTCGAAAACTGATTTTCGAAATTCGAATTCGAATACATATTTGGAATCAGCAAACAATAGAAAATCTAACGGCATACAAATTTTCCAATTCGCGATGTTCGAATTTTGACATGTTTTTCCCGAAAATGCTCAATTTCTAGGTAACTGATTTTTGAAATTCGAATTCGAATACAGATTTGGAATCAGCAAACAATAGAGAATCTAACGGCATACAAATTTTTCCAATTCGCGATGTTCGAATTTGTACCTAAGCTTTTCCCGAAAGCTCAATTTCTCGAAAATTGATTTTCGAAATTCGAATTCGAATACAGATTTGGAATCAGCAAACAATAGAGAATTTAACGGCATACACATTTTTCCAATTCGCGATGTTCGAATTTTGACCTTTTTGAAATGCGGATTCGCGACGCTCATATAATAAGGCCTCTGAACTTATTCTCGCTTTGGGAAAGTACACATTTGACGGTTACTTCACGTCAAACATTCGAAATGTATCCAAGTGATAATCATTTTAAATAGAATGGGAGCTATAATGACAAATGCCAGTTTAAGTAATGCCGGAAAAATGACATCCTCACCTGCTGTTATGTAACAGTTCGTGACGTTGACAGTAAATACATATTTCCCTCGCATTTTTCAGAGGATATCATCTAGATGTGAGGACCTTAATTATTATCAATTTTTTTTTGGGTCTGACTTCCATCCTCTTTACTGAACGAACCTAAAAATATGGCTCTTATCAGATTCAAGAACTTTGAGAAGTCATCAACCTGTAGTCATTGTGGAGATGTTATCACAGAAGCATCTGTGAGAGTTTGTAGATGTATACACAAAAGCGCGAACAAGAGTGTATATAGATACTCGTATCATCTAATAAAAACGTTTTTTTTCTAAAACGAATAGCTTTTATTGTTTATCATATGCGAAAAAAGCTTAAGTATGACTTATTTACAATTAATACTTTTGTTAAGATTATATTAATTAAATATATAACATATTATATTCATTGTATAAAAAATCTTCGATTATCTTTCGTTACAAGACCATTTGTATATCGAAAATATAAATATGAGTACGAGTCCTTTATAATAAGTTCCTAAATACGATCGTCAGAAGTCAGCGTCTGACTTTAAGTGTAAAACATGATAAAATAATTTAGCAAACTTGTTACGATAATTATATAGAACGTAATGCCAACAGCTATAAGTAGTGCAGCAAAATATGACACCTTTTCTAAGTATTTTTAATACAATCCCTCGCCCCTCATCCCACCCCGCAGTTCCAATCTATCTTCATTTTTATTGCCTAATATAGAAATCTGTCGTCAATCCAACCGCACACTATTATTGCGGTGGTCCACCCCACGCTCTGAGGAGGGTAAGAGCTTTGTTAAAGTAAGCACACCATTCTTCGCGTTCCTCTTTTGTGTCGGCAGACAATAGCTGCCGCACGATTGTCATCTTTCCGTTGGGCACTATTAACAGTGATTCGGTATCACCATCCCTTGCTGGCCGTTGACATTCCAACAGCATTGTGTTTAATCGTGCGCAAATATCTCTGGGTGCCGTTGAGACTTTGGTCGAACAGCACGCGTACAAATCAATAGAACCCATTGGCGTTTTCTTCTTCTCATCGTCCGGATATTTCCAGTAGTTTACGACATGTCCATTCAGATGGCACCATCTCCTGTGCCATGCTCCGAAACCGGAAATATCTTCGAACATTGTTAGGAATCCTTTGTGCTCCACTGATACGGATAGTTCGCAGTTAACTTTCATGTGTATGACACCCTCCAGTGGACTTACACCTAGTACCTAAAAAAAAAAAAAGAAAGACAGAGAGGGTGGGACAAATTAGTGTTAATGGTTCCAAACAAAAACAATTAGTGCGTGCTACGACGCTGCTTACCTGTGTTAGTGACCATGTTGTTCTTTGAATTTCTCGCAGGGAGAATATCGCAAATCCGTACTGCACCAACGCCGGTGTGCGTACAACATTCGGGCCAGCTGGTGACTGAACAATCGGCATCACCAGTCGATTGTCACTACCCTTCTTCTTGGGGGTCTTAACGCCAGTCTTCTTGTTTATGTTAATGTGATATTTCACTTCATGCGGCAGGACTTCACGTTGGGCTGTCATTCCGTAAATTTCAAGGGTAACCTATGGATGCAGGGACAGAGAAGGCGAGTTGAGGTATAGGTACTGTAAAACACTCAATGGTGTGCTTATCCTTACCCTGAAATCAGCATAAACATTATTTAGCTGTAAAACATCGGGAAATTTTACTGCCAGCAGGCCAGGCAGAGTGGGCACGGTCTTGGTTGCCAGAACATGCTCATTGTACTTGAGGAGGCAAACTAAATGATGCCCAGAAATGGTGTCAGCAGATAGCTTTCTTATGTAATCATGCCTTAGAGGGATCGTTATCTCTTTTACGGTGAGACGACCCTTTTCTTTTGGTGCGCCAAGTGGACGAAGACTATTTTCAACACGCAATCTTTGGATTTCATCCAGTGATGCTTGTCGACGATGTGCTGTTGGGTAATAAAAAGAGAAAAAAACGAAAAAAAAAAATTAGATGGTGTGTTATGGCAAAGTGCGATAAGTGAAGTATGTAAGCAAATTAATTATGTGATTGCAGTTGAGGAGTTATTAGCACAACTTCGGGGTGGGTTCTTTGTCGAATGAAGCTTTTTTTCTTAACTAACTAGCTACACATTTAGAGGGGAATGGTTTAATTTGATTTCTCTGACCCTGGTTTTTATTGATTCCCGAGGGGAGTAAAGCTTTTAGTTTAATTAATTGCTATGCGCTATGCAATTATGTGACGTGATTTGAGTCTGAGCGGAGAATGGAAACTGTAGAATTTGTAAAGTGAGACATAAGTCGTCAATTTAAGCGCTTTTTTAGCTGCAATCAGTTCTATTCGCTATGGCTAACCGTCATTTGTTTCATCACTTCCATTTGCACCAAATGTCTTACGTAATAAACAGGAAATAATCAAAGATTCAATATCCCCGCAATAGAGTTGTATTTTATAACCCTTTTGTTGGCAAATTGATTGAAGGGAACATGCTCACTACTCAAAGAATCCACTCTTGCTGAATTCGAACAGCGAGAGTGGTATTCAATTCTACGAGTTTCACTTCTCTCGCAATAAAATCGAAATGACTCATGTGCTTGAATTGATTTTATGGCACTTGTTATGAGCCGTAGGGAAGTGGAATTGTGTGCTATTGGTCATAAACGAAGAAAGGCTACAGAACGCATTGGTAAATGTATTTGTTTCTTATCGACGAGCAGTTGTCTTTATCGTTATCCAGAGGAAAATATGTAGGTACTTAGTCGAAAGCTGGCATAGATTTCAAGATTGGGAGTGTGGATTGGATGGATCTGATTAATTATTATTAATATAAAAATATAAATCCTAGAATTTTATTCAGTTTTCTTGGCACTCTTTCACTGATTGCACATATGTACCTATGTATATGTTGTGAAGTGCATCTGGTAAAACATACTCCTTGGACATCAGATGATTATTGTGAACTATCAGAGAGACCTGGTTCATCGAGCTAATGAGGGTGATACGCCTCCACCGCTTAAAATGGCTAGGTCATGTGAAACTGATAAATATCAATACCCCGACTCGGAGAGTCTTTAAATCCATCCAAGAAGAACTACGCAGGAGAGACAGGCCTCATTCGGTCCAGGCTCACTCCAGACTATAGTGCCGCCCAAAGTAAAGTTGAAGCTACTCCTGCAAATTACAATATAGGCGGCTTCTGTACAGGAAAAATGTAAATGAGAATGAGACTCAGATACAGTTCTAAACGAATGAGACTCAGATACAGTTCTAAACATCTTGATGCTGATAAATTCGGGGGCGAATAAACCCTGTGCAGAATAGAATAGACAGAAGTCGTCGTCAACTTATTTAGACGATAAAAACAATTCAAACTTGAAGAATTCAGGCCTTATTATGTGTTACGGGACGAGAGGCATGACAAACGATTTTCAGGTAACGATAGCCACGATTTGCAATAATTATGCAATAATTATGTGCAACAAGAGTGGTAGCACACAATTTGGCTGAAAACATGTTGGTGAAAGGCAATAATCCATGTTATTTATTTTAAAGCGCACCTATCTTCATTGGCATTGTTTTAAAAAGAATTGGTATTGTGTTAAAAAGTAAAGAACGTTTTATGAATATTGTAGCAAGTTTGGAAATAGAAAATATTCTTTGACAAAATTATATAAAACATTGTGTATTATGTTGAATTTCATGCGGCAACTCAACTAGAATAACATTTAATGTACTTCCCGGGAACTCTTATCCTGGGGGCGGCCGGAAGTGGACAGCATTACGAGCAATGGAGCATTGTAGTTCTGGCCACTTCCGACCGCCCCCTAGGTTAATACAACCAAATTATTCATTATACTTAAATACCTCTTTATCTAACACAGCTGTAAGCCTTGGCAGCTAGTGCTGTATCCCTTAGAATTAAGCTGTATATTTATTGTACTGTTTAATATAATAATAATAATAATAATAACTCCACCAGACATACGATCTTATTTTGTTGCCTTTTTTTTATGTTTTGTGAAGTTCAATTCCATGGAAATAAATCCAAGTGCACATGGGTAAGTGTTTTCATTTGTCATAAAAAAAACAACCCTCATCCTATCTAAAATGATATCTAAGGAAGTGTGATATAACGAAAACCATTCTCGTTGTCATAACGATATAGACAACCGAAATCGTTACACATAATTTTACATTTAATTAATGTATGTGGTGGGAACTTCCTCCCAAACATGCGAATTATATTCAAACCTCGGACGAATGTTAACTTTATAGATCGTAGCCACGCTTTTGGAATCATATAGCATATAACACCAGCTTTAGCTGAATCATTCATCGCTGATTTTAGTACATGCCGAGCATTGACAAACCACTATATTTTTCAAGGTCAATTCCATTCATTCATAGCTTAGCTACGTTAGTCCAAAAATCTGTTGAACTCAACGCGGTTTTTCGCACCCCAATAGATGATAGCATCAACATAAGAGTTGAATTCTTCAAGTATTCGCTGGTTTTGTGCGACTATACCACTTGAGCCCATGGAGTCGTTAAGCCAAAAATGAACGTCGGCGAATTAATGAATTGGATTTCGAGTAACAGAGATAAGGTCACTGATATACATCAGAAAAAGTGTCGGAGAGTTGACACAGTTCAGTGGTACACGCACATTTTCATACACTTCTTTTGAAAGTGAGCTTGTTTCTGAAATTACTAAAATACGATCGTTAACTGTCTGTATTCGGAAATTGTCTCGCTTCTTAACGACTAGCCATTACAATTCTAACAGGATTCTGTTTTAGCTCAGCGCCAATTTAAGCAAACTCCTCGACGTTTTGAATGATTTTAGTTTTTTAACAATATCCAGCACTGGGCAATAAAAATGTGAAGAATATTGTGCAATGGAAAGAGAAACAGAAAAATCGATATCCACTCCATAGAGCGTTGTTGGATTTAAATATTTCCATAACTCTTCTCTTCTTAAGTGCGTGACCCCTGAGCGGGAAACTCAAGGAAACTCACCTCTCGCTAACGTATGAGAAACATCCAAGAGTAAAATTTTCATGAGAAGCTTCTCTAAATGGAGAAGAATGGCCCTTCGAAAACGGCATAAAACTGGAGGTCTTGTGTTGTATTGTACATCACTAATGGCTGCAAGAAGCTATTCCAGTTTCGCCAAAACATACACTCTTCGGAACGATGATCCTTCTTCTTCTATTACACGTTGTCGAGTGTTGGATTATAAGCAAGAAATCTGAGCAAATATAAGGGCCCTGAGAGAGAAAAATGTTCAATAATTTTGTGCTTAACAACAAAAACTGACTCACATTTTCAAAATTCACTCAACCTAACTAAAATGGTTCTTTCTAAGGTGACAAATATGTATGTAAGTAATGTCTACCCGAAACCTCATACCTGCATACACAAAATACAAGCTACCAAGATATTGTCCATTTTAAAGACCAGTGATTTCCAATGCTTTTCTTTGGCAAGGCTCTATAAACAAAGAACTATTGTTCACTGACCATTTCAAAAGCAATTATCGGCTTTCCCTCACAAAGCAAAACTAAATGATATGATCCACTTCAAAAGTTGTTTACTACATTTGATGAAATATTTGTTTAATTCGTAAACAAATGAAGGTGGCCATTCATCATCTCCCAATTTAAAATCGATTAATATCATCCCCATTACCCTTCCTTACTGAAGTTTCGTTGCAACCTCCTAAACCAATCAACCACCCAACTGTTGTAGTGGAGATATCAATGTTTTCATAAACCAATAGATTTACACGTATGTATCACCTAAGGCTCATGGGTTGATTGTGTCAACAATTGTATAGCTAGTCATGCACTATACAAATTTGTATGCATCAACACAACGTCGACTATCTGGAAGAACCAACAAAGTCTTTCTTTGAAAACCAATTTCAACCACAAAATTCACTAAAAAAATTATACAATAATGCATAAAATAAGCCTTCCCTGTCCCAGGGCAGCAGTAGTTTTCAAAGCATGTCTACGAATACACAATAAATATTTTCCTACATTTTCCATTTCAATGGATCAACATCGCTCTCTGGTATTTTCGAGGAAAACATTCATTGAATTTAAAGCTCTGTGTTCGGCAATGGAATGGACATCCCTACATTCTATTCTCTATAAACCAATTGATTTTAATACATTTTCTATTCAAAATTGCTCTCAGTCTCTTACATCGTTGTAGAGAGAGAGAGAGAGAGAGATCAAATTAAATTCACAACAATGAGAGCATAACCATAACTGGGAATATTTTACATCATTCACTTGAATGATTACAATTTTAATTTCATCGAATTTATTAATTTCATCGACTAATAGACTGAGGCGATTCCTTATTGTCTTCATTTTTATGTTCTCCAAAGAGTAGTTTCTTCAACTAATTATCACGCATCGCTTAACAACTATTAGACGTGTTCTTGATACGTTTAATTGACAAGCATTTAACAAACAAAATTTGTTGAATTTCACTTCGAAACTTATTACTTGCTTGCTAAGAGAAGATGATTAGCTTTTCTGCAAATATAAAGTTAATTGATTGAACAATATTATTTGACAAGTTTTTTCCATCATATTACGTCACTCAAGAGAATTTTACTACCATTCCCTCTGCTAAACTAGCTAATTGCGGCTACACATCACAATTCATCCAGTTGGTGATCTACACAGAGAAGCTTAACAACGTTCGACCCTTTGCGCTTAATTTGTCCTTCAAGAAATAATGTGCTGCCATCAGAAGGAAGGAAAACAAACGTCCCCTAAGATGGAGTGCATAACTCAATAGCCATAGGAAGAGATTCCACAGAGCCAAATCCACAAGGCGAGATCGACAATGAAAGATTTACAAGGTCAGTCTGATAACCTTTAGGGTGGTGGTCACAAAGACCCGATGTAGATTTTGGCACAGCTTCTTTCATTGACAATATAGTTGAGTCCTCTTCAAACCTTCAACGCAAATGGTTCCTCGTACACCTGGCCATAGTGTAGTGGTTAACACCATATCATCTCTTGTCACGCTGCAGTTTCATGGTTTAAATCCTGATGTCAAGAATCATCTATTTATTTCGCATGATATAAATAAAAAAGTCGATCAATTGCGAAAGCTTATGTCAAGTCTACTGCGAAGGCACAACACTAGCAGAAGGGTGGTCATATCGCTGAAAATGTAACTTGATCGTGATATCAGGAAAAAGGAAAAAAAAAATACTGTGAATCATAAGGAACGATAATAACAGCGAAACAAAAATGCTCCCCAGTTATCTGGACGCCGTTCTTGGAGTTGTTTACTGAAACTTGATACCACCTGAGTTTCAAACAACTACACCCATCTTTCTTTCTCCCTATCTCCTCCCCCTTTCCCCAAAACGCCTATGTCCTGAAATGGTATAAGGGTATTTATATCCCCTTTGGCACGCGCATATTATAAAAAAAAAGAATCTAAAGATGAATCGTTGAATCTATTGCACACTTACTTCTCTCGTCAGGGAACGTCTGTCCCTGATGTATGTCTTGTCCACAGATCTCTTCTGACTTAATCAGTGAGGAGATGATTAGATGGGCGATCAACATTTTGAACTATTTAAATCCCCGGAACCGAACAGTAACATTCCGGCTCAACTTCAGGTGGCCTTTGGAATAATAAGATGGAACCTGTCTTCTATTCAAAGCATTAGGAACTATACCAAATTCCTGGGCCGATGGTATTTATACCTAAGGCAGGCACAGCCTCACCGTACTTCCCAAGAATCTTAGGCCGATTAGCTTGACCTTTCTTTCACCTTAGTGACATTTCTTGATATAGATCAAGCCTTCAACAACTTTGAAACAGAGTCGATTATCAATACCTTACGTACGCTTAACATTTACAATCATCATGGTTAATGGTTCCTTCGGAGCCACAGTGACACTCCTCAGAAGGGCGTGCTACACTATTTTCTAATAAATTTGTTTCTAAATGATTTTTTACTAGCCATAGAGGACACCGGGTGCAAGGCGCTGTCTCAGTATCCGGGGAAAGTACCTACTTACTAGTAACTTGAACCAATAGCTGCGGTCTCAGTGTTAACCCGACCAAAACTGAGCTAGTAATATTCACTAGGAAACACAAATCAAAGCATTACCCCACCCCATTCTGGCCTTGAACTCTGGAATAGCCTCAAACTAGAAATGAAGCTACGAGTAAGCTGAAGGGAGAATTTAGCTGGACGTCCCTGGTTGCTCTACACTTCACTGGTTGTACACTACAATCCACTGGTCGTAGACTTCGGTAGTTAGTGCACGGCCCTAAAGCTGGGATATTCTTGGCATTAGAAAGAATAATGCGCTTGGTGCGCCAGAATCCTACCGATATACCGTCATCTACAAACACTCAATACCGGACTAAATATAGTGGACCATCTACGATGTCCTCTACACGATCAATTTGTACGGATGGATCCAAAACAATGGGCGGAGTCTTCTCTAACCTGTACATTCAACTCTCCCTCATTTCCCTAGTCACTTCAGTGTTTTTCTCAGCAAATTCACACCTGTTGGTCAAGCCGCTAGCTGGCTGGCGGTAAATACATACTACATCACGCACTGCTATCGCCATACATATAAACGAACAGTTAAGTTGCCATAAAATCCCTTACATCCAGGACCTTAAGATCTAAGGCAGTGAAAAATTATTATTTATTTCTTTACAAGAAAACTGGACTGTAGAACCAGGTCACTATGACATTCTGGAAAGTTGTGAAGTTGATAAGCTGTCTGGAAAAGGTTGACCCGGTACAAACAGCATAGTTATAACCGAGATCGCGGCGTCAATGTCGTTCGTCAAGTACTTCATCCACGCCGACGCTTTAAGCAATACAAGTCGCAAGTAAAAACATTTCTAGACCAATGGAATACCACTAGGCTAATATGGCCAGTACTATATCAGAAAAGGTCCAATGGACTACTGAAATACAAGAGCACAACTCAGAAAATTCTGATCCTAATGAAGTCGCCGCTATTGTTGTTGGTTTTTACACAAACCACACGCTCATCCAACATAACATTGTAGCTTAACCCAGGCTCCCCCAGAAAGACAGCCGCTCGGTAGCTGATTGACTTAAACGACATAGGCTCAAACCATAAATTCAGTGACCACCTTGGCCGATTTAGTACAGGATTACTTGCTGTTATAGATACAGGCATACAGTTGTCAAATTTTAAATTTGATACTTGTGTATCACGCTTACGAGCGAAATAAACAAAATAGAGACACTTAGCAAGGTTTCTGCCTACAAATAGCAGAAATATGCACCTGCAAACCCATCTCAAATTCAATATTCACATCCCAGACCCACTTGTGCATGTCAAAGAACAGCTTAGAGCGATTTCTTCGTACTCTGAATCTGGAGTTTTCCAGCGACTACTTGAAGATTTTGCAAATGGAAGAGCTCATAGAATCTGGCCAAGAAGCTACGACACGACAGCAATGTTTCCTTTAAAGGGGTTCCAGCTGAGAATTGGACTGAACATGATCAAGGTGAGACCATTGTCAGAAACAAAAGGTGCAACATCGGCGAAAAGACCAATGAATCTCAGAGAATATTCCTTCAACGATCTAGGCAAACTGTTAACAAAGCCACAAAGAGCATTCAAAAATTTATTTTCTACTCAAATTAGTTTCGGGATGCTTCTAACCAATAACTAGATAACTATTTCAACATTAGTCTTCAGGTATTGTGTTCTACATTCCACAACAGAGACCACAATGAATCCATGGAGACCCTAGTGAGGCGGCACGGTTCTCTGTACATCCATCCCAAGAACCAAAGGCAACCTATCGAAAATTATAATAAGTAGACAAATTATAATTAAAAAGTCGTTGGAAAAACAGATAGACAGACAAAATTGCGAGACTCACTTGTTCGAGTACCTCCTTATCGATATTGATCAAAATCTCGATTGGAAAATTTCACGAAAACAATTCTTGCCCTATAGAAGCAAGTAAACAAGAGAGTGGCTATAACTGAGACTTGGTAGGCAGATTAACGGTACGAAAACATGCTTTAAAATGATCGATTCTCCGTCGACTTACCATCACATCAATTCGTAGTAATGAAGATGTGTATGAAATGATAATAAAGAGCACCCACGTACGCACGTACGCACACCATCACTAGGGAGAACACAGTAACCAAAAAGGATATCACGGTTCAATTGCTACGAGTAGCAACCCAGAAAAGCTTAAGTCCGTTCGGTTTCATGCGGCATCACATCAGGGAAGCATATTTAATTCGGTTATTACAATAGTATCCTCTTCTCGTGTCTTGTTGGAATACACTGGGGTGGCATCCTGGCGTTCGTGTGACCAATGCCAGGATTATGATGTTCTTGTTGGTATTCCGCAACAGCAGGACGAACGAAATAAAAAAAAAAACAGGAATAACAACAAAGCATGCGATGTGCACTGATGGACGTAAAACATTTGCACTTGTAGTGCTCTGTGTATGCCACTGCTACACACTAGAGAGCAAAAATTAAATATTAAGCCAAAAGGTTGGTTAACCAGCATGGAAATTCATTTCAGCTGCATTACACGTGTACATATGTACATGTGCGTTGTCGTGTTCTGCTGCGTTCGTGTTAATTAATATTTTGACGGAATTTGTAAATTTAATGATTGCCAATTAGGGACACATTCCTTTCGAGTGACCGAACAAAGTATTTAACGAGTAGTCCACTCGGGATGGAAATTTATCAACGGTTTCGGCTTCCATCAATTTTATTCGATTTGATGAAATGCTTTATTGCGATGTAAGGGTCTATAAGAATGCTTCGAAATGCACGCTATGCTGCTTTGAAGTGGTCTTCGTTGAGTTGACAGTGACAATCTGCATATGTGCAACTAAAGTATGCTTCACTTACAATGATTAGGATACATATTCATACTCATATGTATTCATATGGATGTCGGAACTGGCCACCTAGTACTAAAAATTTACACAATATGTGTGCTGCATCCTCCAGACATCGTATTTTCTTAAGATGAAGCTAAAGTTTACGTCATTTACTATCACTCTACCTACAACCGACTTTTGCTTTGAATATCTCAGCTGGTAGGCCATCAGTTCCAGCAGCCTTTACCTCACCTCATATTAATCAGGTGTACGGAAGTGTTGGCTTTCATCGTTCAGAGTTGTTTAACAGTCTTCAGAAATGTTCTTTCCAGATCCTTAGCACCGACCGCGGCTCTACTACGAGGTTTCCTTGTTCTTTTCTCCAGACTTGCCGATTTTACTTCTTAATAAAACTTTCGAATGTCACTTCTACAGTAACTCATCTCTATTGAATCAATCGCACGCTTTTCATGCTTCTTTTCTTCTTTCGGAGAAGCCGGTACTCCTCCCTCCTCTTTTGTTCGTTGATCTTGCGAGCACATTCCTCATTTTCTTCTACAGCTTCGTCCGCCTCTTGATTTCGTTCTAGTCTCCGAGTGAAACCCAGCACATTAGAGGTGGCATTTCTGATGGCTTGTTAACAGTATTGCAATTGATCTTCTGCACTTGATGTTAGAGAAGAAGGGTTTTCCGAGACGTTAATGGAAACTCAATCGGCCAAGATAATGGAAGTCTCTTGGGATTGTAGCTGTTCAACGTTCAATCTTTTCGAAGTATTCTGTTGATGTTGTAGTGTGTTGGATATCCACATTCGTAATGTGGGTACAACCAAGTTGTGTCTGAAACACGATCTTGACTGCACGGAAAATTCGAACATCCAGGATGTTGAATGTTCTTGGCATCGGTCGCAATATGATGAAACTGGTTGTCGACGCGTTTCATGTCTCCCTCTGGAATAAGTTATGAATACTAACAAGTTTCCTCACGGAACACTTTAACTCCGAGAACATCTCATGCAACTAGGACTAGAAAGCGACGGAATATACAGATTCTGTAATGCAGACTCCATCGCAGAGTAGGCTGTTAGAGAGACTACCAGATAGACGAGGGAAACCTTTCATCTCTAGGATTCTCAAAGAAACTAAGCTAAACAAAAACAGTCTCGGTTAACAACACCAAGTTGGATGCAGTAAATCTTTTAGGTCACAATGCGTCTAACCTCTGCTATTAATTTCCTTTTTTTACATTTTCCATACCAGAATGGTATAAAATTGCCCATAACTCTGTCACACGCTTGCAACTCTTGAATCATTACACCTAGAGGGCTGACATTTTTCAAAAATACGTATTGAGTATTCTGTTAATCTGAGATATATGCCCTTTTGGATTTTCTTATAGAGGCAGGTAAATAATTTGCACATGAATTGTGAAATACATTTCTTGAGTGTTCAGCTTCATAATGTCGGGCAATAATGAAATGTAGCTTTAAACCTCCCCAGATAAGTAGTCAACGGGTGGAAGAAAACTGCATTGAAATCGGTTCAGCTGTTTTCAAGTACGAAACGATACCGAAAAACAAAACTTCGAAAAATGCTAACTGCTATCTATTTACTAATCACTACACCACCTATCTATTTACACCACCTATTCAGAATCGGGATGTGCCCACTCTGTGACGACACCAATGCGGATCAACAACACCTCCACACCTGCCCGAACCTCAACCAGCAACACTAACCAGAAAGCAACTTAACAGCGCTATACTGGGAAGCCCGAAGGGAAATGGAGTAAAACCCAACCCTGCTATTGGAAACAAACAAACATATATTTACTGATCTTAGTTAAATGCTCTCGTGAACTTTTTTGTAAATCTACGAGTATGTAAACTTTAGAAGTCTCTCGTACACTGTTTTGACAAACCATTCATAGTTTAGTTGTCATGTTACTGTCATAGATTAAATGCCTAGCAGTGATGATTTTTAACCGATTTAGGTATGCATATGGATTAACGGCACAGACTTCTGATGCCAGATGGTAATGGAATACAGCCTAGTAGGCGCTCAGAAAATGTTCCTGCATGGAAATCGGTTAAGTATTTTTTGAGTTATAAACGATCAGCAGACATACAGACAGGGAAACATTTTAAATTTTATAATATACACCCCGCGCAACAAAAAAAGCCGCATACGGGTTTTCCATTTTTTTGCGCTAATTACCTTTAAGGGATTCGCCGAATTATATTTTATTGCTTCCGGGTTAGGTAATGCACATTTTGGAATGCGTCGGAATTCATTCTGGCAGTATTTAACAGTGCGTGCAGTTGTATTTCTTAAATAAAAGTGAAAAGAGTATATCGCGATGTCTAAAAGGGTACAATTGAGTAAAGAAAATAAGGCAGTTATCGTCGCCTTATCCAAACAGAATCAGTCATTTCGTGAAATTGCTCGACAAATTGGATGCAATGAGAGTTCTGTAAGAAGATTCTGTAACAAATATCGTCGCGATCACAATCGGGACAGAAAAATTGGCACAGGATTGAAGAGATGGAGGACCGGGAACTGAAGAGGCTAAGCTTGAGAAACAGGTTTAAAAATGCATCGGAGTTAAGAGCTGACCTGCGAGAAGCAACTGGGGCTGAAGTTAGCGTCAGAACTATCCAGAATCGTCTCAACGAGATGGGTTTGCTAGCAAGGAGACCAGCGAAAAAGCCACTTCTGACCAGCAAAATGAAGAAAACGCGCCTTCGCTGGGCTAAGGAAAGGCAAAACTGGAGTGTTCAAGATTGGTCAAATGTGGTGTTCTCTGATGAGTCCAAGTTTAACCTAATCGGACCGGATGGGAAGCAGATAGTTCGTCGTAGAAAAGGGGAACGCTACAGCGACGAATGCATAGCTCACATCGTAAAACATTCTCCTTATGTTATGGTGTGGGGATGCATCACCGCAATCGGAGTTGGATCTCTAATTATGCTCGAGGGCACTGTTAACGCCATGCAGTACAAACAAATTATCTTAGATGGTGTTGTACCGAGTATGGAAATGATAACAGCAGAAACATCAAAACCAATTTTTCAAGATGATTCAGCACCTTGCCACCGAGCAAAATCTGTGAGTAATTCGAGGTTTTTTTTTCATATTTATGGGTGTTTTGAAAATCTTATGATTTTAATTTTTAAATTTCCTCCACTGATTAAAACTTTGAAAGAAGAATTAGGAATAGAATCCCTAATTTGGCCGGGAAACAGTCCAGATCTCAACCCCATCGAAAATATCTGGGCTCTTATGGGAAAGAAGATCCAAGATAAAAAAACCAAAAACCATGCAGCATCTAAAGAGCATCATTGAAGAAGTGTGGTTCAATGAAATTAATAACAATTACCTCGGTAATCTCTATGCCTCCTTGCCAAACAGAGTTCATGACGTTGTTAGGGCGAAGGGTGCTACGAAATACTAGAATCATTTTTTAGTATTATGAAAGTCTTAAATTATGTAAAAAGGTTTCTTAGTTAATAAAAATATGAAAAAAGAAATTTGCTTTTCAAATTGTTGCTCTTTTTTTTAATTTATGTATATTGATAGTACTTGGGTAATATGTGATATTTTGTAGTCTGATCTTCACGATCATTACTTTTTTCAATTAGGCTACGACATGTATTGTCAAATTGGAGAATGTGTTAACTTAAATGTTAAACATCAAAAATACAAAGTGACTACGCAGTGATTAGTCATCATTTATTAGATTTCTTCCATTTTGTTAAAAATTACCATGTGCGGCTTTTTTTGTTGCGCGGGGTGTAGTCTGTTCAGTATAAACGAAAAAGTTTAATATTGGTAGGGATTACACACGTTATTTTTTTATATGAAATTTTCATAAATAAGAAGTTCAAAGATTCGAGGAAGCCTTCATGTAAAAGAACCCATCACAACCAAGATAAAGCAGGACCGGCTCAGTTGGTATTATTATGTTCAAAGGAGAGATCTTTCGAACCCCGTCAAAAAGGCAATATCAATCAACGTTCTTACACAATCGCACCAAAAAGGCAGACCAAAAAACAACTGTATCACACAAATGCGAAAACACCACCATTTGATTGGCCTAAGTGACGAAGTGATCTGAAACCGGGAAATTTGCCGGTACTTCCTAAGGTCAAATCGGCAAACCCCACAGGCGGACCAGTAGGGATGCAGTAAAGCGGGAGGGTTGTGATCCTTCTACTTCGGATCATAACTTCGCCATAAGGAAAAGAAGAAGATATAAAATTTTCATATCCTCCATTTTGAATCTTTCATTCCTCCATCTTGGCATACTTGAAGCTAATTTTTTTTTTGCATATTCCTAACTAAGCTGCGCCATATTTTCCTCATGTAAAATGTAAGCTTCCTGATGTTGTTTTTTTTTATATATATAATTTGCACGTGTTAAAGGGGATATGAATACCCTTATACTAATTTTTGGAACACGTGCGTTTTTGTGGAAAGGGGAAGAGACAGAGAGAAAGATAGAGTAGTGTAGTTTGAAACTCAGGTGGTATTCATTTTCTGTAAACTCCAAGGGTGGCTGTCCAGATAACTGGGGAGTATTTTGTTTGTTTTCGCTATTATTGTCGTTGCTTATGATTCACAGTATTTTTTCCGTCCTCCTGATGTCATCATTACGATCAAGTTGCATTTTAGCCATATGACCACCCTACTGCCAGTGATGTTGTTTTTTTTTCCTCCGGCTTAAGCTTCATGAAACACCCAAGAATTTTCTATGGGATTCGCGTCTGGTGACTGTGACGGCCAATCCAACACCGCTATCCCATTTTCTCCTCTAAAGGACCGACAGAGTTCGTTGTTTCATATCATTGTGTTCTTGCTAGATCCAGTCACAAGAGCGGTTTCCGTTTAATTAATCAGCAGACTACAGTTAGGCCTTTTTTTGTAAAGTCCCACCAACTTTACAGCGACCAGGTTGCCTGTAAAGGTTATCAAGTTGCCGATTCTCCTTGCCGTTAAACATACGTAGACATGGACCTTTTCAGGTTGTTTAACGGTTCTTTGCAGCACAACTTCCCTTTTTTTTCGACCAGACAATCATAATTCATTTCAATTTCGACAAAAATAATTCGTCAGTAAAAATCACCTTAGTCCAATCACCATTCCTATTCTCATGTGCAGCCTTGGTTACGTTGTTATGAACTTTAAACCTCTCTACATACACACTACCGCACAATGCTCTGAGATTTGTTTAGTTACTTCTCCGCCGATTCTATGGACATTTTTGGGCCCCTTCAGGTGGGAAACCGAAAAAAACTGCTTCTCATTTTACTTCGCATATAGCACTCATTTCAAATTATGTGTTGTCACGTTGAAACTGCAATCAATTTCAAGTCAAAACAGAAAAAAAAATATGGGAATTCTAAGGGTAGTTTTGCTTCCGCAGAATTACCTTAGTGAACAGACTGCATATAGAAAGTATTGACAATAATAATCAAATGAAAGTGGAATTCTAAGGAATTCTCGAAGATGTAAAAAATATTTTTTATACAAACGTTGTTGAACAAAAAAACACACACACCACGGCAAATGTGATGGCGACTAAACCTTGCCTTTGTAACCTTGCACACACTTCGCTCGATTTTGACAACTTTTAGATGGATCTACCTAAATATTAGGACAAAGATACAAAACAAATTTCATCAAATTCTCTTAAATGATTCTCGAGCATGCCGTGTGAGAACAGAACTGACATCAAAGTGTTTGTTTGACCTGATGTTTGAACACGATCATAGTTTTCTTTTTTTTACACAGATTAAACGAGGATATGGTACGGCATTTGGCGAACCTTTGCTACATTCAGCAGACCGTGGTATAATAGTGAATCCAATTCTGTGGTAGGATAATCGACATCAAAACAACCATGCACAATTTATTGCACAATTTGTTTTTTTTTTTTTTTATGGTTAGTGTGCGGCCTTGTTTCACGTTTGTATTTTTCACAACCACACAATTTTTATTTTATCCCACCATTGATTCTCTCAATCGGATGTATAGGTATACAAAATGAAACCAGCCACGTCGTTATCTATGACAAAAAAAAAAACAAAAACGTATCTGATTGCAATCACCAATCTATCCATTCAGATCGATGAAATTCAATTTTTTCATCTTCGTCACGATATTGCCCAACGGCAGACGACGACGGTATTAGAATTGCTTTTTTAACTCCTACTGAATCAAAACACAAAACCCATCATATAAATTTCATAAGACTGTCTCACTTACTTGCAACCAATAAATGCCGTTCACCCTCTACGGATTCCGTCGAGCCAGAAAATTCGATTGTCGAGGCGCACAAATTCAACGCTTGGCTCGTTTGTCCAATAACCTGTTGCTGTTTGCAAACCTCATCCAAAAGTTTTTTGATTTTATCCTGCACCAGATGACTATCATCAGCCACCTCAGGCTCTGAATTTGATTCATCTTCTTCGGAATAACCTTCTGGGTCGTTATGCTGATATCCAATGTTTTCTGTACCCCCACCAGAACGTAGCACTTGCTGCTCTCGGCATATCTTGCGAACCGGCGTGGAATTGTTACTCTACAAAAGAAACCACAGCCATATGAAATGTGTTCCACTTTTCTCCATTAATGTGAAAACTTCAACTTACATTTGAATTCTGCTGACGTCGATAGAAACTCACTGTGTGCACCAGTGTTACCATGTTTTCGTCTTCCGATTGATTTACCGTCAAAGCCGATTTAACTGGAGTTGCATATGGTGTAACTGCTCCCATCGTCGTTTGATAATCATCACTCTCCTCTGATATTGGCATGCAGTGAGTGTATTTTTTGGGGGTTTTCTTGAACGAAAAACTATTCGATGCTGTTGTTCCTTTGCTCTATTATGGAAAATGGAAATTGGAAAATTTCAATTTTAATGAATGTTTGTTGCTGTTGATTTAATAATATTTGCAATTAGTGTTGACCGATTGCTGTCTGCCTACCGATCTTGATGCCTTGCTATCATTGTGCTCATCAGTGTCATCGTCGTCATCGTTACTTTGACCATCATTGTCGCCGTCCTCATCGAGTGCTTCATCGAGATAATCGTCCACTCCTCCCATGGAACCTTCCTCGGATGAATAAATTGAACTGTCACCGTAGTACGAGTCCTTTTCAGCATATCGTACTCCCTGCAATTATTGTACGCAAACCATTTGCCTCGTCATTTAATACAACATTGACTATACCATTACTCTTCTCTGGCTCTCGTTGTTGCTACAACAGAGACAAAGAGAGGAGAGTAATTAGAGTTAATATTTCATATTTACCTTTTGCCTTGCTGCATTGTTGTTCTGAGATTCATTCGACTGAACCACTTGCATTATTTCGCGACCTAGGCTAACATTGCAAATGCCAGCGGTGCTGTCCTCTTCCGAGTCCATGTAACTGCGAATGAAAAGAAGGCGAATACAATTAAAATACACAGAGAATAGGAAATCATAAAAATGCACAGAGGGAGAGAATTGTGTCACAAGGCAGAGGAAACGGGGAGGAAATTTGTGTAAATTTATGTTTTAATTAAAATAGTCTAGGACGACTCTTTTGAAAGATTAATTTTGCTGTTAAGTTCTAATTGGATTGAATGCATTCAAAACAAAATAATGGTAACCATGCGGTTGACTGACTACACACTACCATGTATGTATGTACATATGTTTAAGGTGTTAAACAAAATAGAAAACTAAGAAGAAAAATGATTTATTTCTCCTTGAAGCATGTATAAACTATCAATATCCTTCTGTATTCTGTGCTAATGGATTTCAGATCAACTCATTATTCCCTTGTGCTTTTCATTTCCATCGAAACTCTACACCTCCACGTATTCTGCAAGTGTTGGCGAGTATTTCCTACTTCCTGCTTCCTGTTGGACGTGTGAGTATACATTCAACCTTCTCATCATATTTTATTTGCAGAATTCGACGGACGAAATGATTAAGTTACAGCCGGTGTACTCGTACTGTTCATTCATGTTACAGAGAAGAAAGGAATTGAAGTTGAAGTATCGATTTTTTAAAACGCGTTGTAGTGATCCAGAAATTTATATTTTATACCGTGTTTCCCTAGTCATGCTACAACCTTAAGGGTTCAGACTCATGAAGCGATTTTTAACTTGTGTTAGCTCTTATCATTAACAAACAGCAACACTCAAATCGATGCTATGACGATGCTCAAAATTTTGATAGAGAAACAAAGAAATTTAAAAAAAACGCATCATGTACCCGCAGGCGCTAAAGATTATATAAACTTACCTTCCGTTAATAAACTCAAGAACCACTTGACCGATTTTGAAACGGGTTTCTTCACTGTATTGGAACATTTTCTGAATACCTACTCAGTCATATCGAATTAAATGCACCGCACCTGGTGATTTTTACCCGCCTAGACAGATAGCTTCACGGCCCAGTATTCAGATGGTAGCATCTAGCATCAGATGGTGTACCAGGTTTTTGCCAAAAATGCGTATAACGGTACTTTACCTATTGTCCGGTATTTGGAAATTGGCTCATTCTCGGGCACGACTAAAGCGAGTTAGCTCAAAATCAATATTTAAATTAAACATCAACTATAATGCTCTTCGAATTCGCAAACCTCTCTCAATTTTCTCCAAAAATATTTGTTCGGCCGAATGGCCGTAGCAACAGCATCGGAATATAAAGGGTAGGCCATCTGCTGGATTTTTTTAAAATTATTTTGACATTGACAGCTCTTTCACGCTCAAAAAAATGACAGAAACACAGTATCATATCTCCGCGGTACGAAATGAATCGATTTACGCTTGAACAACGTTGGGAAATATTGAAAACTTATTTCCAAATTGAGTGCTGAGTTGCCGAAACAGTGCGAATTTTGAAAAGAAATTTCGGTCGAAATAATGCACCAACCGTGCCTACTGTACCCAAGTTTGTGAAGAAAGTTCGTGAGATTAGTATGCTAATTGATAACACAAGTTATCCTCGTGTTTGGAAATGAACATGTAAATGAACAACACAAGGGCGCTATATGCCTGCCATACAAGCCATCCAATAATCGATCTTTGCGCACTAAGTACAATAATCGTGTAATCAGTCGTTTTGATGATGTTGCTTGGCCTCCGCGGACTTTTTATTGTGGTGTGCCGTTAAAGATCGATGTTATGCTGACAATCCAGAAACGATTCAGGCACTTAAGCACAATATTGGTCGAGCATTCCTTACAATATACTGCAAAATTGGGTTGACAGAATGGGCTACTGCCAATGAAATTATTTTCCATAAATAATCCGAACTCCCTCCAATAAAGCAAAAATATTTAAATATATTGAATAGACACATAGACATGCCCACAACTGAAATATATATGTATATATATATACATCACCTCAACGAAATATATGTTTAGTTTAGTTTAGTTAAGTTTATTAGTATTAATTCAATACTTTACAAATCCATATTTACTATATACATACATACATACTAACAAATTTATTTAATTCAGTCTTTTTGCTCTCTTATGTACTTCTTTTTACAAACTCTATACATTTACTTTTATATATTCTAAAATTTTGCTCATTCTTTATATCAGTTGGTAGCGTATTATAATAAATAAACTAAAACCTTTATAAATAATTGTATTTTGGGCAGATGTTGAAGATTGATTTCGTAGTCTAAAATTATTTATATTTCGTAACAGGTATGGCTGTGCATCTCCCACACGTCTGACTTCGCTCGTTAAATACCTAGGTGCATCACCATATTTGATTTTAAAAACAGCCAATAATGTGTTGTACTCCAGCCTTTGCTTGACGTTCAGCCACCTTAGCGCGTCCAACATAGAAGTTATTGGGGTAAATCTGTTACATCTCAGGATACTCCTCATAGCCTTGTTTTGTAGCTTTTGAAGTCTTTTTATTTGACCTTGGTTGCAGCATGAAAAAAGTATTGTAGCACAAAATTCAAAGTGAGGTTTCACTATGGTGTTATAAACCGTTATAGCTGTCATGTCACCCATCTGTTTTCTGATCCTTTTGAAGAATCCAATTTTTTTACCAATTTTCTTGCATATGTAGTCCACATGTTCATGCATATTTAACTCCTTGTCAATAATCATTCCCAAATAATTGATACTGTTTACATTTTCAATGTGTTTACCATTTATCTCGATGTTTGTTTCGCTCTGCAGATTTATTTCCATTAATTTAGTTTTTTGCTCGTTCAGTTTCAATTTGTTCATTTTTAACCATACGATTAATCGATCTATATCGTACTTAATTTTGTTTCTGCATTCATCAGCGTCCTTCCCCTCAGCATAAATCAGCGTATCATCGGCGTATAAAAGAATCTTACAAAATGTTATTATTGTAGGCATGTCGTTGATGTAGAGGATAAATAAAAGTGCACCCAAAATTGAACCTTGTGGTACTCCTTGTTCAACCTTAATGAAGTCGGACACGCCCCTGTTAATTTTTGTCCGTTGTGCTCTATTTGTTAAAAATGATCTAAACCAGTCAAGCTCTTTATCTTGTTTCAAAAGCACGTTTGAAATCTAAGAAAATTGCTATTATTTTCTTTTTCTTTCCGCCGCCCTTCCATTCGTTTACTAAGTGGTTAACCGCTGCCTCACAGGAATAATTTTTTCTGTACCCAGATTGATACATCGATAAAATATTGTTGCTTTCGAGATATGCCACCATCTGTTGTTTTACCACCATCTCAATAATTTTCTCAATAGTTCTTAGCGTATTAATGGGTCGAAATTCTTCACTTTTGTTTGTATTTGCAACTTTTTCCTCCGGTGTAACCATTGAATCCTTCCATGAGTTTGGGAACTCCCCCGTTGAGAGGGATTTATTTACTATCATGAGCACTGTCTGTCCTAAAATATCCCAATTATCAGTTATTACTTGTGGGCTTATTTTTTCGAAATCCGCTTTGTTTTTTTTTTTATTTTTAACAAACTTTTTCAAGTTCGTGTAGCGTTAATTCTCGGAATTTAAATTTGCTCTCTGTTTCATTTATATTATTCATGTATTCAACATCATCAATTGATTTAACAATTTGCACGCCTTATTCGGTTCCTTATGTAACGATTTTTTGCGTTTCGGATGCTAACTTTATATTGGTTCCTTATTCTTTTGTATTCATTCCAATTCTCGTTGCTGTTGTAGTATTTAGCTAATTCATATTTTTCAATTTTCTTAGCTTTCAGTTCGTTAGTGTACCATCTATTTGTTTTATTATCCATTTTGATATTTTTCTTGCTAATGAATGCTCTTGCGGTATTCCTAAGACTCAAATCCATATTTTTCGCATTTTCATGCACGCTAGCTGTCATATTGTATGATGTGTCGAATTCCCTTAGTTTACACTTGAAATGAACTTTCCTATATCTGTAGACTTCTATCTTGTTCTGGTCAACGTTTTTGTTTTTTATTTGGTTTATGAATATATTGTAATATGCAAGCTACGGCTCGAGTAGATAAAACAATATTCTGTGAAATTATTTCTTTATTTTCTAGTCTATAGAACAATTCAGGTCCACACTATACTATTCTTCGCAATTCTTTTCTTACAAGGTCTCTGTCCTCTCAAATCACTTTATCTCCTTTCGATTACTTAATTCACAAATCCAAACTAATTACTTCTTCTTGTTAAATCTCAACTTTCAATTTATCACAAAATTACAACTTCGCCCATTATCACTTTTCTAATCTCTTCGCCACAGTTTAAAAACTACTGCCCCCTTTTTGATCGCCATCTATCCTTATATAGCAGAAGTTTCTGATAGCCAGAAACTTCTAGCAAATTCTTCGACCACTGGAACAAGAAAAATTCTGATGTAATAATTCCAAGATGACAGTTATAATTCTCTCTTGTTCTCTTTTGTTGACATGAGCTGTGGAGACTTCATCGCAGACACGAACCTCGAATGAAAGGACACTTCGAACCAAAATTCTGCCAGAATGAAAAGACACTTCGGAATTTGTTGCATCATACTTTTAGGGAGCGTAGTTATTATTATGCTACAATATCAATACTTTCATGATCTGAAATCTTATTTCTAACATTGGTACAAACTGTAAGATTGTGCATGTTTGAAATTGAAACTACATAATCAAGTATGCTATTTGAAGTTGCCGTAATTCTTGAATATTCTGTCCGTTTCTGAGATAAACAGTTATCGTTCAGTATCCTTTTGATCTCTCGTTTATAAAGTGTATTCTTGCTCCAATCTATGTTGAAATCTCCAGCAATCAATATGTTTGTTGGTGTTTCGGTCAGCTTCTCAATGTTTTCTTCTAGAAAATCACAAAATTCTCTTTCAGAGCTCTTTGTTTATATAGACGTTTACAGTATCTACAATTCGCCCATATATTATATAATGCCACGCCCACTTTTGTGTATGTTAACGTATCGGCTGGTATCTACCAGCTTTTCGAAAATTGTTAAGATATTTTTTTTTATATCATTTTAACGATTTTGCCGAAATTTCAAACCCGAGAGATTTGCAAATGAACGGTATATTAGGTGCAAATTCGTGCGACCCAGTAGTGCACTTTCTTTTCTTTTGCTTTGTTGGTTAGGGAACTGCGATTATAATGCTACAAAAATCATGCAACCAATTGGATTGTTCAAAGTTCAATTCCAGTCTATTCAAATGATCACACGCTGACTCTATCTAACAATTTCATAATCAGGTCCCAAACCTCTTACGCTATATCGCATTTGGAGTTCTGCATATTCAGCTCTCTTCAACTCATTTCCAGTAATCATAATTCCTCTTTGTTATATCGCAATTCAAAATCATAGGAAACATTGGAAGTGCATAACGATTTGCTACCAGCTTACTTTCTGTAGGTAAGTGTCTGACCGTAGTGCGTACCTCGGACCCAATAGAGTTTAGATAGAATGGTGAGAGTGACCTATTTAAGGTCACTCTCACCATTCCTCCAAAAGTATCCACTCCAATAACTCGTAACAAATTTGGCACTAGAAATATTTCTAATCCGTAAGAATTATTATTTTATGAAACGATATTATGTACATAGTTTTACAAAGTCCCAGTATGCATTGGTATAACAACTCTACTATCCTTAAAGGAGAATATATCTCCAATACCATCTCAATGTTACTTCTTGTTATGAACTCTATGGCACCCTTTCCTAAACAGCTTATCACTTATACCTATACTTACCTCTATGTACCAACGCATTACAAAACTGACAATGAGATCGTTGCCAAAGGAGCTCTTCAATGACGAGGATTTTGTACAATGTGTACTGATGGTTATATGTATGTACACCAACAATGGACGGCCATATATTCATACGACGATGGCAAAATTGTGTGTGACATGATTGGCAGTAGTTTTAGTAATAAATGTGTTGAGACGATTTAATTTTAAGAGCTTCATAAACTTCAGTACTTTATGAGCGTTTAGTAACTGCAGACCTTGAGTGGCTTATTACCTAGCGAGTGGAATTTGTCTAACGCAGTGTTTATTTTTTTAGTGGCTTTTTAAAAGAGGGGAGTGAAAACAGCATTGTATGATTTTGATTTAATTCAATCTAATATCATTCGAAGACATTAAGACCACCGGGACAAAGATGGAAATCTGAAGGACTATTTCCGCTGATTGGTAGACAAAGACAAATATCATACAGTGGTGTCGCAATAACTTCAACATGTAAGAAACCAAGGCTGTTCATGTTACGAAATTCTTCATTTGTCCCTTTACATACGAAACTAATTTCCTTCGATATTTCCAGAAGGATAAGCCGCCACGCTGCCTTTGAGCTGAAGAAAATCGAAATATCCTCCCATGGAAGCAACATCCGGAGGTTATACAAGCAACTGGCTGTTGGTTTTAAAGCCGGAAAACAAGTTGTTCGCAATACTGAAGAAAATCTACAGACACTAAAACAAATTCTGGGAAAGACCAACGAATTTCAAGTCGAAACCCACCATCTATTCACGGTCTAGCACTCTACAAGGCGATGTCCGACTTCGGGATTCAGAACCGCACGTCCCGCTCCGTCTTTTCCTTATTTCGGACTTGTGCACGCAAATGAATTACAAATGATATTTATAATCCCTTAAGTGTTGTCAATAATTACACAAAAGGAAAACACCACCTGAACAGCGCTTCTTCGTGCTCGTCTTTAGAACACCATTTCTAAATTTTGTCTGCACTCAATGGTGATCATCTATGTGTATGTCAGAGCAAACTTACACCTCATCTCCACCAGACATAATTCATGTCAACAAATAATGTCATGCAATAAATATTTCTCTGGTGGAAACTGCAGTTTTGGGGACATAAACAATTCTTTCCGTGCAAATTTACAGCCCCCCCCGAACAAATTTAAATGCATAACATCATGTCCTGTGTGTAGCCGGCAAATTTCATCAAAATCTGTCATCCAATTTTAATGATTTTCATACGGAACTATCTATACACCACTCCAAAGATTTTTTAAAACTAAAGCACTTTGTTAAGGTTGGTAAGATGATGGTTCCTCTTCTAATTGGCAAATCAAAATATTTGAAGGCTTTTAGCGCACAGTTGGGTACCCTATACTTTACCCCGCTCCATGGGATTTTAAGGGCTTTAAGGTGGGGCCATCTACATACATACTAGACTGGACCTAGGAACCAAACTCATTGAAATCTGTTTGATAGTTCTTAACCGATTAATTGAAAAGATCAATTGCAAATTTTCAAATCGGAGATCTAACTCTGTTTGGCTCTCAGAAAAGATCATATCGCATCCTATTATTCTCCAAATAGCGGGGAATCAAAAACGTGTTTTCTGTACACATAACCATACTTAATTTGTAAGCTCTATCGGCGTTATTTTTTCAGTTAATTTTACTCTTTATTTACAGTCTCAGATTTTCCTCCTTTTCGTATAACACCTTGAGCTGATTATTGAATTACATCGGGATTCTTTATCCCATTTTCTCACGAAACCAGAGCTAGTTAAATATTGTATATAGTCCAGCTTTCATGTTTTCAAGAAACGAGCAGTTGACTCTCTTTTTCATATCAACACTTTAGCTTGGCTTTTGTTTATGTACTTCGACTGCGCGTTTAAATACTCCTTCGAAAATTATCTTATGACTTCCCTTACTTTCCAGTACACTCTAGTCAATCGTTGAGTATTCCAGCCGTATGCATTGCTGTTTCTATTTTAAACACAAGTTTGTCACATTGCTGTGGGTGTCTCAATTCCTCTTAATACGAGATAACGAATAACACACGTCGCGCTGTCATAGTCACTATTGGTTACAAAGGATTCTGAAAACTCAGTTAGTTTTTTGGCACTACAGTTAGAAATTATACATATACATACATTATTACAAGAGCTCGTTGAGATCATGTAACATAATGAAGTTCCCTTGGCCTTGTCATAGGCATGCATTGAAGTGAACGGGAAAATTCTGATTTAAAATATTGTTGCTCCTCTATATAATAAAGTGCATGACTGGGTCGGACGTACTTGGACGTATATATATTGTTTATCTGCAGAAACACAGATTTGAAGCACGGAATCATTCTTTTTAAACTCAAATCTCTTGGCTTTCAACTGGGTTTCATTGTGTGGATGAAATCCTACCATGAGGAACGTCAGTGCAAAATCCTCTTTAGATCGTCTGTATAGCCATCTTGGTCGTCTGATTTTAATTTTGCGTATTAATGACGCTGACGGTATCATCAAAGATTCTTATTTATCTATCTACGCTGATGGCATGAAAATCTTCAGGCACATATGAAACCCCGTTCACTCTCGTCCAGTTCAAGTTGAGTTGAACACCTTTTTAACCTGGTGCAAACCAAATTAAGGAAAACAAGTGTCAAGCTATTACATATTCCCGAAAACGTCTTTCACCAGCCTCTGGATCCTTATTCATCTGTGACGAGTCCGTCCTTTCTGTAATTCTATTGTGCGATTTGGGTGCTATCTGCGACAGAGAACTAAATTTCCGCTGCCCATATTGATAACATTATTAGCAGAGCCAACCATGCGCTCGGTTTCGTGAAACGCTGGTCTAAAGAATTCTCGAACCCCTACGTCACGAAATCTCTCTACTTCACATACTCGAATATGTTAGCCAAGTCTGGTCCCCCTATCACGATATCCATTCCCTTCGAATAGAGGCTCTTCAACACAGATTCATCCGTTTTCCTCTACGCGGTCTTTCTTGGTCTGGCAGACATAACTCACCCCCTATGAGAATCATTTGAAATTAATTACCATATAGCCACTTTAAAAACGTCGAGAAGTTGTCGAAGTATTCTTTGTACATCAGCTGTCAGAAGGAAACATCGACTGTCCTGCTCTGCTCCAAATGATTTCCCTTAACACTAACGCACTAACCCACACCTCCCATCTTCCATCTTAATTTTCATCACACCAATTATGGCTGTAAGAACCAATGTTTATGTAGAATGCTACGCATGGATAACGGCACGCAAAGCTCTTTTGATTTTCATTGTAGTAGATTTGCAAACCCAGAATTCTACTTCCACCCCTTTTTCGCTCTAGTTTCAGCTTAGTTTTTGAGTATACATATACTTAGCCTCAAGCATAGCTTGTACTAAGCTTAATAATAATAAATATGAAGTTTGAAGAAAATCTGTTCGTGTCTATTGATATCAAATCTTATAATCACACCGTGGAAACGTATTCCTTATTTGCTGGTTGGTCTAGTACATAGTTTCATTTCGCATTCCCTAATTATCAGTCCTCTTCATAAGACACACATCCATAATTACACTTTTTAAAGTCTTTATCAACCACTCACACAACTAATCGCACACATACTTTACTTAACAACTTAACCAGACTACTAAAACTTTCATCAATTTTCTCCATCGATAATAAAACTTACCTCTCATTGAATTGATCCTGATTGCGGCGGCATTCTTCGGCCGAAACTGTCGCCGTAGTACAATTATCATTATCAGACTCATTCGACTCTAAGTCGGATAAAGCCGGGTACAATCGATTACCACTGGCAGACGATTGTTTCTTCTCGTTCGACTTCCTGGCACGTTTTATTTCATCAACTGCATCACCAGCTATGAACAGAGAAAGAGAGGGAAAATAGTGTATTAAATTTCCTATCCTCGGAGAGTAGAAGATTTGAAATAACGTACGACTTCGTCTCTTATAAGTGCTCGTGTTATTGCCTGCCGGCAATGGAGGTGGTGGTGGCGGTGGCACCATTGCCGTGCTATCCCGTTTTTGTTGAACTGAAACGTTGTTGTTGTCGCCCTCGTCCTTCGATTGCTGCTGGATGTGCTCCTTCTGTTTATTGAAACGGTTTGCAATAACCTGCATATCCTCTTGACGTTGCTTAGTGATTTCGGCTTTGATTCTATTTTCGGATATTGTTGACGATGCATTCGCGACTAGAGCGGCCACCTTGCTGCGGACCTTGCTATCAGGATTGCCTTTAACGACGGCTATAGGAGCTGTTATAAAGAATGTAAATTAAATTTGCTGTTTTCAGGGAAAGTTCGAATTTGAGGGAATATAAATTGAATCAGATAACGGGAAGAATGTAACAAAGGATTCAAATATAATTTTAAATTAAAGTTTAAAAGGTTGTTTGGACCGTCGAATTGCGAGTGAACAATGAATATTTCAATGGAAAAATCTATTTGTTTATTGATATGTATTAGCACTCGTAGGCATCTACATATCTCCATGAGAGTTCTTATTTGTCCTACAGACCATTTTGATCAAAAATGAGTTATTTATAACACCCTAGGTCGTTTGCCATGCTTGTTCGAATTAGTATAATAATATTCTATCTGTTATAGTTATCTGATGAGCATATGTATGTGAAGAACAAGTATTGGTTTTGACCTCAGCAACGAGAACACTTCTGTGGCCAAGATGGCTGGTGGGGTGCGCCAACAACACGTCGGAGGAAAGGAATACTTGGGTCAATTTGTTTATTAATTTTTTTCAATTGACAATTATTACATTGACAAATTAGCCTTACAAGCTCTTTCCATTGAGTTTCTGCTCGAATCATAGTTATCGGGATAAGTCTTCTGTCCTATAGACCACTTTTTCTGATGCTTTTTATGCTTATTTGTCACAAATCGGTTCCCTGAATGCAGCAGGATACTTTTGTTTATCCACACATGAAAAATTTGTTTAATTTGAAATTTGCAAGTTTATGATTGTGTGTTGCATATCGCGTGTAAAGTGTACATTTTCATAAAAAAAGTACTGTTCAGCTGGTCAGGCTGCTATTAAGGCCCTGATTTTAACAACACCATCTTCCCAGCTGGTAGAACTGTGTAAGGAATAGCTCTCGTCGCTAGGTTGTCGGACCAAAATCAGTCTTCTCTGGGTGGTCATAGCAACATAGAGGAGAACGAACGGGTTGACGAGCTGACGAGGAGGCGGTCTGCAATTAACGGATCCCTTGCAGGGTAGTCCTCGTTCCCATGGGAAGCATCCTCGTTTCAAGAGCGAAATCTTTTCACATTTTCTATCAGCAGCAAACAAAAGATGGAACAATTTGCAGAGTTGTGTCATTTCTAGGCAGGTCTGTATAACTACAATTGGGCCAGAACACAAGAACATGAAAAGGCCTCGAGTAGACGATTGCAAGTAGGGACGCATGCATCTAAAGCCGCAGTTGTAAAAATGTAAATAAGAAGGCAACTCTCTCCTACTTCCTCCGCTTCCTTTCTAGTCTCAAAGATGCTCCTCTGCATACTACCAAGACCTTGCAAAAGCTGAATGAAAACTTTTGTTGACTAAGTCATTCCTAGCGTATACATCCGATACAAATCATAGTTTCATAAGTCTGATCTCTGCAATGAGTGAGTGGCTCTAGATCTTTACTCGTAATTATCCTTGGGTGGCCGTATAATATAGAATTATTCGAATATGGGTCTTTTTACAATAAAAGTTCCAGTTAGGTTAGGTTGAGGTGGCTGTCAGCTAAAAGCCAACACACTTAGACCAATAATAGGTCCACTGTGATACCACGTGGATTTGGGAAGCGTTTTTAGGCCTACTTATTGAACCATTTGGAGCTTCTGATGAAGCGTAGGAGGTCCCTAACGTCAATTTTTTCAGATAATTTAGGTCGTTGAAAACATAAGGCTTCTAAGTGGAGTTTCCTTCTTTGGGAGAGAGCTGGACAGGTGCAAAGAAGGCGAGGAATTGTCTCCACCTCCAGCTTCTGCAGAAATCATTTGAATATACGCCAAGCCTTGTTGCATGCTTGCCTATTAGACAGTGTCCAGTAATGACACCAATTACAGCGCTGATATGCGATCTATTGAGAGAAATCAAATTCTTAGAGCGTTTCAGATCCAGCTTAGGCCAATTCTGTTTTGTCGCTCTACACATTGTACCACTTGTCCACCTAGTATTTGTCCTTTCAATAGCATCCAGATTTAATTTAAGTTCGAATGCAGCGATCGGCAGGCATACCAAGTGAACTTTTGTTTGGAAGGATGGGTATTATTGTTCCATGTCTGGCAAGTTCATAAGCCTTACAATACCCTGTAATGTCCCTGTACCCCGGCACCCAAATTAGGTGAATATTGAACTGCTCCGCCATCTCTATAAGAGATGATCGGCAGTCTAGAGCTGTTAGAGAATTTATGGAGGATGATTCCAAGGATTTCATTGCTGTTTGGCTGTCTGGAAAGATGCGGATATCAGCAGTTGATATCACATTTTTCTTTAGCCAAGACAAGATTTCCCTTATTGCTATTATCTCCGCCTGGAACACACTACAGTGGTTTGGGAGACGAAAAAAGAGGTTTAGATTAAGCCTATCATTCAAAACACAACCGCCCACCCCGTCGTTAGTTTTTGAAACATCAGTGTAAAAATGTAACGACGTATCGGCCGTAAAACCACCTCCTTCCTAGAACTTGGATGTATCTTGGAAGTTTTTGTCAAAATTTAACTTGAGTTCAATGTTTTCAGGGAAGGTACTAAAACTATTTAAAATGGCGTGGCTATATACTTTTCTGGACCACTGTAAAGTAGCAAAGCGAATAGCTGAGCTAGTTGCCATTTGCGTACCAAGTGTCGAGGGGTGTTAAATGAAATAGAGTGTCCATTGCTGCAGAAGGTGTCGTTCGTAGTGCTCCGCTAATACAACAGACAAGCTGATAGTTGTTTCTTCTGGTTAATCGCCTTGTCCAAGGCAATGCACCAGACAACTATTCCGTACATAAGGATCGGTCTGATGACCGAGATATAGAGCCAGTGAGTTAATCTAGGTCGTAAGCCCTATTTGTTCTCAACGGCTTTTCTGCAAGAGAAGAATGCGACAGTGGCTTTCTTTACTCTTTCTTGTATGTTAGGTTTCTAGCTTAGTTTTCTATCCAAAATAGGACCCAGATATTTTGCTTTGTTGGAGAAGGATAACCTTATTCCATTAAGGGAGGGTCAATGGGTGGGATTTTATATTTCTTTGAGAAGAGGACTAGTTCGGTGTTGAGGGGATTCACTCCTAGACCACCTAGAGATCTTATTTAAAGCGTTGTGTAAGAGCTCTTTTAATGTAATGAGGTGTTTACCAGAGACTTCTATAGCAACTTCATCCGCATAGGCGATAACTTTACAACTCTTAGCCTCCAGGATTATCAATAGTTCATTAACCACCAAATTCCAAAGAAGTGGATATAGGACGCCACCTTGTGGTGTTCCCCTATTGACATCTTCCAACCTTGCCTGATGTGTGAACTTGCTTTTTTCCCACCTAAGGTTGTCATTTGAATTGATATGATGATCAAAACGTTAGTATACAGCAAGGAGTGCAGATTTAAATTACTGAAACAATCTGCCTTGTTTGAGTTGTACAAGAGAAGAGTGCTTCTTTATCCCAAATAGACCTATTTCACTAAATAATTTTGCAACATTTCACTTGACGAGCGTTTGTATTTAGCAAATAAAATGGGTTTATGCTGACCTTAGCATCTCACAAGATGAGACGAATTCTACCGTACACTTATCGATTGAAACTCAAAAACTAAATAAGATCAGAGTACAATTGTTATTGGTGCTTTACCTTATTTGAATTTAAAAATTAGCCAATAATTACAAAAAAAAATAGTAAAATAAAATCAGATATCATTTCAGTAACATTTCAACTTCCAGATGCTGTGGATATTGGTGATATCATCATTGGTGTTCCTTTTAGTAAATGGAATGGAATCTGAACATCAAGCACAGTTCTGAATAAAACAATTTATACCATGTCAAATCAATACAGATTATATTTAGCAAAAGACAACTTTTTTTCACGAAGTTTACCTATTTCCTTGGCTTCTGTTTTAATGTTGTTTGTTTAAATGTTTGCGGAATGCAGATGTGCACCAGACTCTCTAAAGGCACACAATATGTTGTATAACACAATTGCTTTGCTCTTCATATACGAGTGTATGTAGAACACCTTCATTCAACTTCAATGCGAATTATTTCTTTGTGAATCTTTTGAAAACTTTCCATAAAAACCTTTATCACTTATAACAACTTGATAGATGGTGGAACAGAACAACGATTTTATACGCAAGGACGCAACACTTTATACATTGTAAATTTCTGCATTGCTAATGCAAAGAAATAACTTCGTGTAATGGAAATTTTTTAAATTGCTTTGCAAAGAAGAATTTTTGGTGAAACAAAATGTTGTAATTATTTCAACTATTTTTCAAGTTTTGCTATGCACAATTTGATGTTTACTTAGCATAATAAGGATTTGTTGGAATATAAAATTTGTAAAGAATTGCAAAGTACAACGTGAAAAGTAGCGAATACGGCCCTGGAGAGATCTATGGTGGATTCACCTGGTGCTAACATTCTCAGATTAAAGTAGTTCATTCAGTTTAGTACGGGGGCGGCTGATAAGTTCGCGGCCTGAGATACTCAACAACGAATCATCTTCTCATTAGTGATAGCACTAACTACGGCACTCTTTAGTAGTATAAATATCACCTCGTTTCAATAATAATCCCATTTTGTTATTATCTGTGGTAGGATAAACATCACCATATCAGCCGAAATCGGAAATTCTCGTAATTTTGAGCACCGTTCCGTGATAAAGTACCTCGTGGAAAAAGGAAAATTGTCTAAAAAAGTGTTCGAAGATATATCATCGATTCTTCAGGATTCTGGGCCTTCATATACCATGGTCAAAAAATGGGCTCGCTTATTTCAACAAGGGCGATAGAGCTGTGAAGACGACACCCGCCCAGGGCGCCCTGTGTCAGTGGTCACTGAAGAAAACGTCGAAAAAATTAGTTCTGGCTGATCGAAGAATAAAAATGTGGCAGATAGCGGACGAGTTGCACATCACCAAAGAACGGATTGGAGAAATTTTGCACGAGCATTTAAACATGAAAAAAAATTGTGTGCGCTGGGTACCGAAAATGACGCGGACAATCTCAACGAAATTTGAAACCGAATCGTAACTGTAGATGAGACTTGGGTTCGCCAATACTATCCGGAGGTTAAACAAGAGTCTGTGCAATGGATTGAAAATTTATTGACTCAGGCACGTCAAGTGGTCGTACGGAAGCGACATGGGAAACTAAGGCACGGAGTGTTGTCTTTGCAACATAACGCGCCTATTAACACGGCGTGGGTTTCGAGACAGGCCTTAAAAGACACAGGTTTTTCAACTATAGACCACCTATTCTATAGCCCCGAGCGACCTTTTCCTTTTTTTTCAATTTGAAAAAAGAGTTACGAGGCCAGAGATTTGCAGATGAGAACGACATCAAGGCGGCCGTAGAAAGTCATTTTGAAGGCAAAGAAAAATAATATTTTTTCGGTGGTATTAACGCACTGTATGCCCGATGTGAAAAATGCATTTCACTCGAGGGAGATTATACTGAGAAATAAAATTTTGTGATCAGATCTCTTCTTTTACTTAATGCTTAGGCCGCGAACTTACCTCCGACGCTCGTACATATTATACCTCTTGGAAAAAGGAAGTATCTGGAGTGGGTCCAGAAAATGCTCTCTCGTCTACCTAGTACTCACGCGATTATTAGATACGGTGTTCTAGATTGATTCTGCGTTAAACAACGGTTGTCCTCTTGACCGATTAAGTGTCCCTGAAGTCCAATGTCGATAAAGTTAAACGTAGATGAACAATGACGTCATTGTCAGCAAGCCATCAAGAACGTCACTTCTGATGTGCTGGGTTTCTTGCAACCACCACAAAGAAACCCCTGGTTTAATGAAGAGTACCGCTAAGCCCACGCAGCAAAGCAAAATGCTTATAAAACGACTCTGCATAGAATGGCGAGAGGAGCTTACGATCAAGTCAATGGAGAGGTGTTATAGCAGTTGAAAGATTCACCAGAAGGTAAAAAGAGCATGCCAAAGCTACAAACCCCGAACAGAAGCCTGTAGGGATGCTGAAGGAAATTGAATGGTAGTCACATTCAGTGCTGAAAATTTGGAAAGATCACTTCTGGAATCTAACAAGGCGGCTGGAACCGACGGTCTAACTGGCGAACTATTTAAAGCAACTGGGGATGATTTGGTACGAAACATACACCAACTCCTCGGCAACGTTTGCTTGATCCTCAAGAAAGGAGACCCTCTAAACAGCGATCAGCAATTACAGAGGTATCAGCCTCCTTAACATAGCGCATAAGATCCTATCTGTCATATTATCTGAACGACTTAAACATTTTGCCAAGCACGTATTAGTGTGGTTTTAGGGTAGAAAACTCCACCAGAGATCAGATATTCACATTGCGGCAGGTCTCGGAAAAAACCCAGGAACTCCAAATCGACACTCACCAACTTTTCATCGATTTTAAAGTCACCTATGATGCTATAGAGACGAGATATACAAAGCTATGTCTAGTTTTGACATCCCTGCCAAACTCGTCAGTCTGATAATGGATAATGCACTATGTTCTATTAGAAAACGATTACGACAAGGTGACACGCTTGCATGTGATTTCTTTAACATTGAAATGAGTATACAAAATTCTCATACTAAGATCTTTCAAAAGTCTGTACAACGACTCGCGTAAGCCGACGTTGAAATAATTGAGAGAACGCAGCGGACTGTCAGTGGTACTTTCGTGGGAATATTTGGAGATGGAAGCGGCGAATATGGGTTAAGCGGTTAACGAAGCAAAACAAAGTTTATGCTGTCATCAAAAAAAAAAGGACAAGCAACGAACGTCACAATGGGCAGCTACTATTTTGAGGAAGTTCGAGACTTTGTCTACCTAGGCTCAGTTGGAAATTCAAACAATGACACCAACGCAGAGATCAAGCAAACAATCACTCTTGCAAATCGCTATTTCTTTGGGCTAAGAGGAAATTGAATATCAAGACTCTCTCACGGACAACTAAGGTAACTTTATATAAGACTCTCGTCATTAAGTTCATTAAGTAAAAAAATCAGTAAACATTGGGTTTAAAGTTAAAAAAATGCTCTCCTGAAAAGTTAATTTTTTGGCATATGGGACAAATAAAAATCAATTGTAAAGCGCACGTTCATTTTAACTATAAAACACGTCGACTTAACGATTTAGGTGGCCTGTTTCCCTGAGTTAACAATACGTCACAGCTGCTGATGAAATATCCAAACTCTAACCACGAAAGGAGAAATAATCTCCCAGTGCTGGACATTAAGCAGTAATGAGCGAATATTTTCATTTGCAAAACTGAGCCCACATCCCGTCTTACCTTTATTATATTCCTCAACGGCATGCTTAGTAGCGGCTATTGTTTCGGCAACCTTCTTATTATCGTGGCGAATTTTACTAATTGGAGGCGCCATACCAAATGCCGCCTTTGGCACCAACGCCTCACCCTTATTCTTCTCAAATAGCTTCATTCGTTCTTTCAATGAAAGCTCAGTTGGATCCTTTTGTGGTTTAACTTGTATAACATTCTGCGATTTATTCTCAAAGACTGCAGCTCTACCTGATACCAAGCCTGGTTTCACAGCGGGTGTGATTTTCTTTTCACTCACAAACGTCGTTTGCTTCTTTTCATCTGCTGGTATAGCTTTCGGTGCGGGTTTTTCTAATTTTCCAATTTGTTTGGATTTTTCTTTGTCGTTTGATACTTCTGCAACTGCTATTGCTGCTGCTGCTTGTGTCCCATATTCGTATGCTAATTTTGTAGTTGATGAGTCTCTGCGTTGAAAACCTTGAGCTTCCAGTGTATCCATCACCTTTTGATCCCATTTGAGTTGTTTTGGTTTGGGTGAGGCGGCGGCATTGCTACTACTATCACTGGGTGGATTTTTTTCTTTCAATTTATGTTCTACAATTTGTGGTTTTCTTTGGAGACTTCTTCTTTCAATTCTTTCGGAATTGGGTTTACTGGTTGTTGGTTCGTCCACAGGTTTTAATTCAACTGATTTGGCATCATGGTGAGTGGTATCATTTTCCCAACTGTTAATTGAATCAGCTAATGCGGCGAGTTTACCAAATCGTTGCTTCAGTCGTCTGGGACTGGTTTCAATGTTATCGCCACCTTCATGGAACTTCCCCTCGGTGCGATGAATGGGTGATGATATCTCTGCATTTGAATACAGTGCACCTAATCGTTCAAGTCTATTTCGTGAGGTATCACGAAGTTTTGCCACAGATTGGCATAAACCTTTCGCAGGTTCATTATCATCACTTGTATCCTGCTCTTCGACTTGTACTTGGACCTGAAAGTTAAATTAAATTGAGAATTAGCGGAGAATCAATAGAATAGAATAGAATAGAAATATCTTTTCTTTCTTTTTTTAAACAAATATGTGTACCATGACAACAGAAAAAGCTTAAAGCTTTTGCTCAAAACAATAGTTATTGGCAATTCTCGTTGTCGGTAGTTTCGATACACGTAATAGGTTTAAAAGAACATCAGTAAGCGAGACGACCATCAAAATAGGCATTGCTTACAAATAAATATATGAAACTCATTAGGTCTTACGGCAGTTATCAAAAGAGTAGCGTCTTAGCAACAAACCCTGTTTGCAAAATAAATATTGACTGCCATTGAATCGACCAGCAGTAAAGGATTTTTTTTACCAGCAAAATAAACTTTGATTAAATCTTTTAATAGTATTTTGATCTGCCGAATAATTTAAAACAAAATCAGCAGAAAAAGTGAATGAAAAGCAAGAAAAATAAGATCACCTGAATAATTAATCTTTTGATCAGCAAAATATAGTTTTTCGATGAGCAGAAGTCAATTTGTTGATGAGCAGAAAAAGTAAAGATCCATTTTTTTATTTTTCTTGATATTTACTTCTTTGCTGATTGAAAAATGATTTTCTTGTGGTTAATTTTTTATTTATATTTTTGCTGGAATAATATTAACGATAAACAGTGTAGTTTAAAGCAGACAACGAAAGAAGCATTTGGGAGAAAATACTTTACAAATTGTCAACGCACAATTAATAGTGAATTTCATCGCGCTGTGTGCTGAAACACTTCCTAGAATCATCAGCGCAAGTAGATGCTCTGCGAAATACTACAAGAGGATGAACAACTGCAAAACTGTAAAAATAGGATGACGTCCTAGGTCCACACAATTAAGCTATGGTGACTGTAATCTCTGACGTATCGCTAAGCTAATAATGTTAAGCCTTCTTGCCTTGGATAAGTATGTATACCTATATGTACATAGGATGCGACCAAATCAACTAATTAAATGAAAACCTGCAGCAAATTTCTCAGCGGGGAAAAGCTAACTTCGTGCGAAGAAAACCCAATTGATCACCTTTTCCAGAAAGAACATGTCTACTGAAGCAGAGCTTGAAATAGACGATCAATTTATTCAAATTAATTATTCACAATCTAGACCGCAAGCTCGGCGTCAATGAAGTTGACAGCATGCAGAGTCGAGCAGTTCGCTTGATTGATTATCCCGCATTAAGATCTGACTCCTCGAAGGCTCGTAGCAGGGTTATGCCTATTCTATAGAAACCTAAAGATCATCATAGCTCATTCCCAGTTGCTGGAAAATATTTAAGTGCATCTTAGCAAAGACGCACTTTTGTTTTTGATATTTAAGACTTACTTTGTAATTCGTGCAACCCTTTAAGTATTACTTAGGTGTATAAGTGATACTTAAATATTTAAGACTCCTATCAGCAAACGGGCCTAAGAACGTGATCATTGAGCTGGAGAGATGCAAGGTAACACAAAAAAAAAAGAAACATTCTTGCGCGGTCCCATCTCTCGCGAACGTCTGACAAACAGAGAGTAAAATTGTCATGAGAAGCTTCTCTCAATCGGAAACGACATAAAACTATAGGTCACTATCATTCGTGCGGCGCACAGCACGAGGGGCTGCGAGAAGCTAGGCCAGTCCCAGTATTGGGCTTATAGCGCCAAAATATTTATTTATTTATTTAGTATGCTATAATATTTTGAGATTTCGAAAACAAAAAACCGTTTCGAGTCATACCCTTGAAATAACCACTTTTTTTAGAAAATTTCTAAACAAGAAAAAGTAACGATATACGAGTTTTCTTCCAAAAAATTGGTACGCCATATGGTAACGCTCATCTGAACTCAAATATTACGAGGGTGGGTCAATAAGTCCCTGAAAATTAACACAAATTGTGTCGTCACCTTAAATTTAATTTTTTTTTTTTTTTGTCAAGAATCATCTTTCAAAAGAACGCACCCAAATTTTCAGACAGATCTGTCAAATAGTTTTGTTGGGGCAGCCATTTTATATAGACTCTTACTAGCATTTTCGTTAAAATGGAAAAAAGTGAATTTCGAGTGCTCATTAAACACTATTTTTTGCGAGAAGAAACTATCACACAAACCAAACAAAAGCTTGACAAATATTATGGGGACTCTTCACCATCGATCGGAACCATTCACCACTGGTTTACTCAATTTCGGTGCGGTCGTTCAAGCGCAAGTGACGCCGAACGTTCTGGTCGCCCAATTGAGGTCACCACACCAGAAATGGTCGACAAAATCCATGGTTCGATAATGGACGATCGGCGAGTGAAAGTGCGCGAGCTTGAAGAGGCCACAGGTCTATCACATGGCTCAGTGATCTCGATTTTACATAAATATTTGGACATGAAATAGCTTTCCGCAAGATGGGTGCCGCGTTTGCTTACAATCGACAACAAACGCATTCGTTTGACAACTTCAAAGCTGTGTTTGGCGATGTTCCAGAAAAATTCGGCAGAGCTTTTTGCGCCGTTTCGTAACCATGGATGAAATCTGGATTCACCACAACACAAGAAACCAAGGAACAGTCAAAACAATGGACTTCTCCCGGTGAATCGAAGGCGGAGAAGGCCAAGGCGGATTTGTCAGCAAACAAGATCATGGCGACAGTTTTTTGAGATGCGCGCGGTGTTATTGACATCGATTACCTTCGAAAGGGTAAAACGATCGCCGGCGCATATTACGCAGAGCTGCTGGATTGATTCCAAGTCTATTTGAAGCAAAAATAGCCGCATTTGGCGAAGAAAAAAGTTCTTTTTTCACCAGGACAACGCACCGGCGCGGCATACAAGTCCGCAGTCGCAATGGCAAAATTGCATGAGTTAGGCTACGAACTCCTCCCTCATTCAGCATATTCCCCAGATCTAGCCCCCTGCGACTATTTCTTGTTGCCAAACATGAAGAAATGGCTCGGAGGTACGAGATTTGGGTCGAATGAAGAGGTCATCGCTGAAACAAACGCTTATTTGAGGGGCTCGAGAAATCGTATTATTTGGAGGGCATCAAAAAATTGGAGAAACGTTGGATGAAGTGTATAGAGCTAAAAGGAGACTATGTTGAAAAATCAAATGTTTTTATACTGAAAAGAGTAATCCTTATTTCATTTTTCAGGGACTTATAGACCCACCCTCGTATATATAAACGAAAAAAAAAAAAGTTTTCGAAAGTACAGAAAGAACTGACAGACCCACTTTTTTTAGATTCTCTATCATAGTAGTGTCAAGTTTTCACGAAACCAATACTTGTCTTTATATGTACATAGGTGCAATGTATTTGTCGTAAAACGAGGTGTCTACCCAGAAGACGAAAGAATTAAAAATATTACTCTTACGTAGTGGCGGCCGTTACCGTCAATCGGAATTGAAAATCAGTGATAAGGAGACCATTGGCGCGTTCCAAGCAATCTGCTAGAATCTAACAAAACGACTTTTTGTTCTAGAATGACAGGGCCTTCAAAAATTTACGCTACTAGTGCTAGAGGGGAAATGTGGACGGGATGTAGCGAGAAATTTTTCTCTAAAACACTTAGCTAGATAAAAACAAGAAAAAAAAAAATCATTAGCGATTATGAAGGTGTTATTGACAGAATCATTTCATAATTTTAATTAATTAATACAAAAAGCTGTTCGGAATGACATTGTACAGGTTGGCAACTAAGTAAAGATTTCACATATAGATGCCTTTGGATATATTTTTTAATGGCTTCTGTCAATGACATATTTTTTTCCTTTTGACATTTATTAGCTGTCAGTCTTACTTTGCTTTAGAAGCAAATTGCGCGTATTTTTGTGAAAAGGTATTAGTTTGTCGTCAGTTTTAATATGGAGTGCATTTTCGTCATATTTTACTTTTTCATTTCCATAAAGGAAAGAACGTAGCGCAAGCTGCTAAAAAGTTACGTGATGTGTATCGTCAAAAAGCCTTAAAAGAAAGACAATGTTGGAATTGGTTTGACAAATTTCGTTCCGGAGATTTTTCACTGAAAGATGAACAACGATCAGGTCGACCAGATGAGCTTGATGATCAAATTAAAGCCATAATCGAATCGGATCGTCATGTAATTGTTACGAGAGATAGCAAAAAAGTTAAATGTGTCACATAAAGCGATTGAGAAACATTTAAAGCGTATGAAACTCGTTAAAAAGCCTGATATTTGGGTTCCACATGATTTGAAAGAAATTCATTTAACGAAGCTCATCAACGCTTGCGATTTGCATCTTAGACGGAATGAATCCGACCATTTTTGGAAACGTATCATCACTGGCGATGAAAAATGGGTTGTTTACAGTAACGTCAATCGAAAACGATCTTGTTCCAGGCTTGATGAGCCAGCACAATCTACCTCGAAAGCTGATATCCACCAAAAGAAGATTTTGCTCTCAATTTGGTGGGATTGGAAAGGTGTGATGCATTTTCATCATCAATCAAACGATCAATTCGGATGTGTATTGTCAACAACTGGACAGATAAAATACAGCGATCAACGAAAAACGGCCAGAGTTGGTCCATCGAAAAGGTGTAATTTTTCACCAGGACAACGCTAGGCCACATACATCATTGGTCACTCGCCAAAAATTATTGGAGCTTGGTTGAGAATTGATGTTAGATCCACCATATTGCCCTGACCTTGCTCCATCAGATTACCATTTATTTCGATATTTGTAAGACTCTTTGGATGGTAAAACTTTCAATGATGATGACGCTGTGCAATTGCACTTGATTCAGTTTTTTGCCGATAAAAATCAGAAGTTCTACGAACGTGGAACTATGAAGTTGCCAGAAAGATGGCAAAAGTCATCAAACAAAATGGAAAATATATCACTGATTAAAGTTTATTCGTTGTATTTAAAAGAATGTGTTTTATTTATCTGAACAAATCGGCAATTACTTAGTTGCCAACGTGATACTATATTTAGCCGTCGCTAATTCGTAGAGTTTAACTAGATTTTATTAAAAGGTTCAATTAACACAATCGAATGCTATCGAGAATTATCGAAAGTGACGACTACCAATAGTAGCCCACACCTAGTAAATCTAGCGACTTTCTATCTATCAGCTGTTGTAAGGCCAAAAGGCCGTTCCACGATTTTGTGTGTGCGCTTGGAACGCAGCCATTGAAATTTTTCAAATATCCCCATGTTTTTTGCCCTGTAAAACTGGTTTGCAGTCCCATACCCTGATAAATATGAAAATATTGCAATCCGCTCAAGAAATTTAGTTGTAAGTAAATACTTTTGATGCAATTATATATCCCCCATTCGAATCCACTCACTCACCTCGACATTTTTCGCCGTCGTTATGTTTATCTCGATGCCAAGATCCATGTTTTCTTTGTCCACCGAGAATTGCCTTCGAACTTTATCGGGCGACAATGAATCGCTGCGCTCATTGAAGTTCTCCACCTTCTTCTGTGTTACATTCAATTTGTGGTTCGAGGATGAAGAGGAGTTACTTTGCTGCAGAGGTGTACAACTAGTGGGGGCCTGGGTAGGCCTTTTGAAAACTTGCTGCTGTGGAGGTAGCTCACATTGCGGCGGAGCAAATTTTGTTGCTTTACTAATGCCAAGCGCCTTGCTTCGTTGCTCAGCCTTTTCAAGCATTCGCTGTAGGGTTATGCATTACTTTGAATTTTAATTTCAATTTCAAGGGCGCGCACAGGAATTCCTTTGCGAGATGACACCTACCTGAGTGAAAGGATCCATTTCGTGTTATCGACTTGTTTTCTTTAGTGTTTCGCACTAGATTTAGCGTGTTTTCATATATTTTTGTATACTCCTTGTTTGGAAGAAGGTTTTATTTTTTCACAATATTTTCTCAAATTTTCGCTCTGAAATTTACACAAAATAAAAATAAACTCTCGTGGAGAACAAACAACGCGACCAGTTTTCGATTTTTTGCAGTTGAAGTTTGATTTGAATTGGAATTATGCAAAAGTTGGCCGCTTGGCGCTGGTTATGTTTGGATATTAATTGCGGTTTGGGTATTGAATAGTTATAACACGTTTGCATCGGTTGAGCCTTATGGCCACGTTATATTTAGTTGTTTGTTTCTTTAAAAAAGGAGAAACAGATAATACTTGAGACACAGGTTTGTACACAAAACGATACCATAGTGTGACATTTATGAATTTCGACGAAATTTTACTTTACCGGAATACCTTAAAATAGGACATTATTTTGTTTTAATCATGTAGATATTTAAGATTAGAGGAAAAAATGTATGTGCAAAATGAAGTGCAAAATGTATGTATGTGATTACGTTGCAATCTGTAAGAATCATGATGTACCACGTAAAATTTCCGAGTATCAGTACCACGTTCAGACACAGACTTACAGTAATCTACGAATGGTATACAATGTAGTATTCAAATACCATTACATTGAAGGTGTCATAATGTTTGCTATTAAATTCACATTTGTGTGTACCCTGCAGGCTTTATTATTAACTTACGGTTAAGTTGGCCACACTCAATAAATTTTGAAATTTACTAACCTTGTAAATGAGAGGGGGCTCTTTCCTGCCGTTTAACAGAAATAAAACCGAGTCATTAAACTCGAAGATCATTAATTTTCACGTAATTCATAATAATATTCATTTTAGTCCAATTCAATTAAGACCTTCACACCAAAAAGCGAACAGTCAAGACCATGGAACTGACATTTGTTGAAATTGAAAGTTGAAATTGAACCAACATTACAAGGTCGTTGAGTTTACTCATTCCCATGTAATTTACTATATAACTCAATATTTGCTAAACGGTTTGATCCGTAATTGCAAAGGTACTGTCGCAATGGTCGAGTTTTCCTCCGGGGTTTCTCACAGTATTAGAAAGTGATTTTACTATTCTAAAGAGTTCAAACTAGTTCAAAAAGTTTAAAAAATTGGCATATCACTCAAAATCTGCCTTCGCCGTATTAAAACAGACTTAGAGGTGAAATTGGCTTATAATGCTCAACTTGACATAATTGACATCCACATTACATTAACAAAATGTTTGGACAGATTCGTTATGATTACCCTACATAAAAGGAAAATAATTTATTATCAAATTTGACTATCATAAAAACGACGAGGCTATCGCATACCTTACTCGACTCCACCCTAGCATTGTAACTGAAAAAAGCAAATACTCGTAAAAAAAAAACCGTTCTGCCCGTTCTCCGATACTTCCACATCTTCCACTTCTCGAAATTGTGCTATTTTTGTGATTTTGTATTTCGTGTGAATTGCTGAATTTTGTTGTAAATATTCTTCTACATCACTTTTACATTAGCTGAGAGCACAGCGTCAACAGAAATTTGAAAATTGCGCTTTAGGAAACCGAATTTTTAAAGTGGAGAAAAACGGAACATATCGGGAATAACAGATATACATATTCCCCGTTTTGGGAATATCTGGAAAAATATTACAATTCAATAAATCCAATTATTATTACTTTTCTTTCCAAATTCCAGAGCATTGATACTCGATTTTCGAGTAGTTGTTAGAGAAACTTAGATTGTATTCGTTTCTCTTTTGTGCTCGGTGGCTGTTGCTCGCAGCACAGTTAGGATCACAGGCAAACACACAAACCACTATACAGTGGCAATCGGTAGAAAACAATTTAAAATCTACAATCCGTCAAAATTTAGCCTTAGAAAATTTACCATGCAATTAATTTCAAAATAAAAATGTCGTATCGACAATTTGAGTAGTTCAGAATGAAAAAGCTTATCAAGTACAAAATGTTTTGCATAATTTTATCTTTGGAACAATTTTGTATGGAAGCGACATACAATAGTTTAGAAACAATGCGTATAACTGCTTCACATTGAACACTTGGAGTGCGTTCATTTTTCAGGCATGGGGACAACGTGAAATATAATTGTTCAATTGGTAGGTGTGTAACTTGAAACGACCAGGTTGCTACCCCTCTTACAGGTGAAAATCCGTTCGGAACGAAAATTACTTTTCTGGTATCCTTTTGGAATAGACCATGTTAACGCTTATCAACTCAAAAATAACAAAATTCATAATAGTTGTCAAAAAAATGTGTAATCCATCGCAAACCATATATCGTACAAATCGTTTGTTTCTTTATTCGTTCGAAATATGATTTTCCTCTGATTCGGCGTTTACAATATTCCGAATGTATTCGTTTTGTTCAGAGAAAAAATGCGGAGTATACAGAATGAATTTGTTTGCTAGCGGAATGGATGTGTAAAATTATTACAAATAACTTTTAAATTAAAGAACTGTTATTGCGGTAGATAATGATGAAAATAATTAGAAATATGCTTATATTTGAAAATTATATGCTCATATTTTAGAAGTATGCACACATTTTCGTTTTCTGTTTCTTTATTCATTCTATTCCGAATATTCTTCAATTTTATTATTTATTCCTTTCACGAGCCAACTTGTCACAAGTCATGATACTCTTGTTTGCCATACACGGTGAATACATTTAAAAGCTTTATTATCTACTTATTAACTACTTAATCACTTCTAGTTATTTCTCGGAGTGACAATCGAAATTACGAATTAGTTTAAACGTCGAATTACAAAAAGATCTATACCTATGAAGAAATTCAAACGCGGTGTTCATTGTTTACTCTTTCATTAATCTATTACATTTCCCCGGCATAAAGAACAATCCTGGCAATGCTCCATTCTAAACAATTCACCCTAACCTTTAACGAATTTTTTGAAGTTTTCTTCGCAACCCGCACCAAACAAAAAAAAAAAAAAAAAACACAAGTAAACAACAACAAAAATTGCAACCAAGCATCCCCTTTTATAACAAAGCAAGATGCTAGAACCAGGCTGAAGGACCATCGACAACAAGGTCTGCTGCGAGGACTCGCTAACGTGAGACGTCAAATCCGTGAATTCGCATACAAAGTAAACCGGTTTTTAATTCCTAAAAGAAGCACCTCCTCCATTATCAGCATAAAAAAATCTTTTCTTGTTTGGTTAGCCCTGCTGCTATAGTGTGGTCTTAGTACCTGCAACGATTTTTTCGCTCGCAGTACATTTTTTCCAGTACATACTGAAAATTCTTTTTTTTCTTGGAGAGTAAGCTGCCAAGGGTTTGTACCGTGTACCTATAGATGCGAGAATATCGAGGTCTGTAACGCGCAACATCAAAACGTTTCTGGATACAGCAGCAGCAGCGGCAGCAGAAGGAGCAGAAAAGGCAGCTGCTCGCTGCAGCCTACGAGCTCTTGCCAGGAAGATTTTTGTGTTAGTATTGCCAAACTATCGATATGTCGCAGATCTAAATTTTTGTGCGTCTCGCTTACAGATAGATACACCACCAGAACTGAGAGAGAGTGTGGAGAAAAAAGAAAGCAAACCCATTACCTGCGGTGAGTAACGGACGACCACCCACCCTCCAGCAGTAGTCGGTTGGTTAATGGGCGAATAACAGGGGTGGACAGCTGCTTAAACCCACCCCCTAGAGTAGCAACTAAGAAGAAAATTTCCTACTGCCGCTTAAGAAGAGAAAATCTATCGAAGGATATAGAGATAAAATTGATTTTTCTCGAGCTGCGACCACAGTGTGTACAGCATCAGTGTGGCGGTGGAGCGGAGCGCCTTTTTAATTGTATTTCCCCATCAAATTGAACGACGAAAATATTCCAATATTCCAAATGGACGACAAGAATCTAAATGCAACATTAGAAGGATGTGAGAGTAAGTACGGCATGCTAATAACTTTGTTTTTTACTCGAATTAATTTAATTAACTTCTGACTCGGCTCTGTTGTTTCGCATGGAATTAGTTTTTGCTTAGAGATGTTCTAAATTTAAACTCTTGGTGGCGTACTAACGCAAGTGACACGAGAAACAACAAGAAAACGATTTTTTCTTCTCTGTTTTTATGCAGATTAAATCTGATTTGTGTGCTACGTGATGGTGGTGTGGGAGTCTGAGGGTTGCTTGCTAGCGCATTGCGATGTATCTATAACAGTTTTTGAACTTTTGTATCATGAATTAAGGGCTAGAATGTACATATTTTATGTATGTATCTATACCTCTCACAAAAACTTTTACAGATTTAAGAAGTTTTTTTTTTTCTTTTTTTGGTTTCTTTTCTAAGGGTGGTTGGTTGGTCCGGGGGATTATCTCTTCATGCTTGGAAGGAATATCTAAATGACTGATGAGGCTTACGTCTTTATGTAAGAAATATTCCCTTTCTGTTGAATAATAGATAGGAAGATATGGAAAGGAAGTTCTTTTGAAGAGTTTTTATCAGTAAGTCGTCGTGCTTACCTTCGTTAATTGATTTACTCTTCTTTTGCTTGTGTTGTGTATATATGTACATGTCTATTATATATCCATTATTTCTTAGATATAACAACTATAGCCATGGCGGCAAACAGTTATTACTTTTTAAAACAACTCATTGGGAACCTTTGATCTGCGCATATACTGCGGAAGTTTGAAACACTGGAGTGTTTTTTTTTTTTTTTTTTGTCCTGCTTTTTATTGCTATCATTTAGTTAAGGTGACCAGGCGTACTGCTTTTCAGTTTTTTGTACTCCTTTTTATCAATTTTGAGCTTTCAACACGAATGAAATATGTTGATAATCTCATTGTAGTAGTCATCGCCCTCCCGATTAAAAACGCGCAAATATAGCTGACTAGTTCACCGTCTTCTTTGCGTTGTGCAACTAATCCTTTCCTATTGCTCCAGTAAACTTAAATAAACTGATTTAAATCTTAGTTTGTATGCGAAACGTGAGTGCCCATGAACTGCTGAAGAAAATGTTGAATTAATCGAAAGCGTGTGACGTCCTACCCGGAGGTATTCCATTCGTAAGAATGCATATGATTTCGATCTTCAAAGATTGTCTTTACATTTTACCTATTTTGAAAAATTACCTTAACTAGTTCTGTATTTTAATAAACGCAGAATACTTTAGTAGTGGATAAAGTGGAGTGGATAAGTGGAATGAGCTCATTTGCACATTAACGACTATGTTTACAAAAAAAAAAGGTTGCGATACGGGGTGTTTTTTATGTTACAGGCCATTTTTTTTTTATTGGCCGATTATTTGGTTTATAATAATATGTATGGAACATTATATTGGCCTCTGGCAGAGGTGCAGATGCGTGCTCTTTTAAACATATTTTGCATAACATTTTATCTCATTTGGGGTGTTATTTCACAAATTTCTTGAATAATGTTGTCCTTTAGCATCGGAATTGTGGTTGGCTTGTTGCCGTAGCCGATATCTCGTAAAATATTCATCGTACCGTTACCTATGGGTGATGTAACACCGTCCTGTTGGAAGCACATGTGTTGAAGGTTCAATTGAACCAATTCGGACACCAACAAGTTATGCAACATGTCACGATAGCGACACCAGTAATTGTTACAGCATTGCCCCTTGCGTTCAATGATGCTGCCGGCCCAAAGGGGCCGGCACTCTAAGAGTGTGTAAAGGTCATTTCTGTATCAAATGAGGATTTTCAGTGCCCCAGTGGTGGATATTTTATTTATTAACAAAGTCAGATAACTCGAAACGAGCTTCGTCACTCATGATGATTTTTTCCCAAAGTGGTAACATCATCGCTTGTCACGCTGTTGGTTCACGGTTCGAATCCTGATGTCAAGAATCATCTATTTATTTCTCATGAAATAAATAAAAAAGTCGATCACTTGCGAAGCTAAGTCAACTCTACTGCGAAGGCATAACACTGGCAGTAGGGTGGTCATAGGCTAAAATGCAACTTGATCGTGATGATGACATCAGGAGGACGAAAAAAAATACTGTGAATCATAAGCAATGATAATAACAGCGAATCAAAAAAATACTCCCCAGTTATCTGGACAGCCACCCTTGCAGTTCACTACACCAATCTGTCTTTCTCTCTGTCTCTTCCCCTTTCCACAAAAACGCCCGCGTCCTAAAAAAAATTAGTATATGGGTATCTATATCCCTTTTAACACGTGCAAATTATTAAAAAAAATTGAGCTACAAAATCTTTTCATTCCACTCTCGCCGGCGCGTATGGTAATTTTTTATTAGATGTTGAGTGAATTGAATTTTATACGGGTACAAATGTAAATCTTTTTTAATTATTTTAAACAAACTTGTAGACATTCTCACGGCGTCTAACGGAGGTCTAACGGCCGGACTTCACTTTACCTGCCAATGTATGCTTAGTTTCAAAGTTATTCATTGTAAGCTGAATGGTCGACGTCCTACGCACATGATTCAAAATAACAAATTTACGCAAATTTCTCCGTGTTTTCACAGCTGAACGATTAGATATAGTATTTTAATAACTTCAACACATTGTTGATGCGTTAGATGCTCCATAAATTAACTGCTCTTCACGACCATCAAATGCCAACCAAACTAAAATGGCGACCAAACAACATCCACCTGGAACATAAAAATAATAGTTTTCGTTGTACAGGGTGTGAACAACAAAAACTATTAGAGCTGCGATAATTGGACTCAGCTTGCTTGAAGAACTTCGACGACTTTCTGGCAATGAAAATATTGTCCAAGTCCAGGCTTCGTGGAATTGCTGCCAATATAGGTAGTTCGAGATCAAGATTCGAATACGGCAGCAACAATCACATCACGTTCTGGCTGCTGAATCCCAACAAAAGAAAACTTTTCTTTAATACATGTACTTTGGGGCTAAGCCCATACAGGGCCTGGCGTAGCTACTTGCAAACACTCATATGCGTGTTATAGCGTGTTATAATTTTATACAATATCGCCATGTTTCTTTCGTTCACAATAACTTCTACAAAAGTTACCGATTTGAGAGGTATGGACCTTTAAAATGAAATAAAACACATAAAAATCATAGTAATGGCCATGGTATTGGCTTTATTGAAAAGATAATTTTATCCCATTATTGTTTAAATATGGTATATGGGTGCCGCGACTTCGAATGTTTCCTTCAATAAATTTATTGTGTCGCGAGCTGTGTGCATGTTGCGCCGCCTTGTTGAAACCACAGCTCTTCCACATTAATGCCATCCATTTGGGGAACGAAATAGTCAGTAATCGTGGATTTATAGCGCTCTTCATTGACTGTAACGTTCTGGCCGGCATCACTTTTGAAGAGATATGGACTAATGATTCTACCAGTCCATAAAGCACGCCAAAAAAGTGACTTTTTGTGGATGTAACGGCGTCTCAATAATGGCTTGTGGATTTTCTTCACTCCAAATGTAACAATTTTGCTTTTTGACGTAGCCATTCAAGCGAAAATGAGCCGCATCGCTGAACAAAAATGTGTAGTGAAAATGAGGATCAAGAGCAATTTCGTTTTCGGCCCATTCACCGGACGTATGAAGCACACCATGGTCAAGCGGCTTCAATTCTTGCACAAGCAGCATCTTGTAGACTCGTAAACCAAGATTTTCCCACAAAATCTTCCATAAAGTGGATAGATACAGCTCCAATTGCTGTACCCGATAGTGAATCGACTTATTCGTGTCCTCCTTAATACTACGCTCCACAGCAGCAACAATTTCTTCGGTGCGCACTGTACGACGTCTATCTAGCGTATTATCAATTAGAGTGTGCATGGTGCGAAAACGATCCATGGTTATTCGAATTACTTGCTCGGATGGACGATTATGTCAACCGTAAAAGGGACATAGCGCACGGAACCACGATTTTTGAAACAAATTTACACAATTTGCAAGCTTTATTCTGGCGTAAATCTATTCACTGTGAAATGCCAAACTGAGCACAAATCAGCTACCAGCTGTCAAATTGGCTGACGCTGGAAAAGTATTGCCAATGCGAAAAACAAACCACTACAAAAACACGCTTTATATATGATACAATTTTGTAACATTTTTAATTCAAATTGCACATTTATGCAGGATGGGTAAAAAATAAAATTTATTTAATATTTTTTAAAGTTTTTCGCTGTATTGAAGAGAGTACACTTTCCGATTATTTATGGAAAATAATTTCATTTAAATGGATTAGCTCGATCAATATTGTGCTTAAGTAAGTGCCTGAATCGTTCCTGGATTGTCAACATAAAACGGAGTCAAATCGCAACTCCGCGGAGTCCAAACTACGATTATGGAACTGAGTGCACAAAAGATCGATTGTTTAACGGCTTGTATGGCACGTGGAGCTCTAAAGTCCGAACAGAGAAGCTGAAACGAAGCGGGTGCTCATTTTGCTTCAATTCCTGAGTCAATTGGACCTTGTAATGGAATATTTCGAGGTCTTTATGTATAATTCTCCTTAGACTAGTGCCCCTAATGTTCAGTTGCTGAGATCTGTGGCGAATTGAAGTTCTCGGGTTTAGGCGCACACTTTCGGCAGCAGCAGCAACAGTCTCGGCTGAGTGTACAGGAGAAACACGAGGATAACTTGTGTTATTAATTATCATGCCAATCTCACGAACTTTCTTCACAAACTTGCGTATAGTAGGCACGGTTGGTTGGCGTATTATTTCGACCTAAATTCCTTTTCAAAATACGCACTGTTTCGGCAATACAGCACTCACTTTGGAAATAATTTTTCAATATTTCCCAACGTTGTTCAAAGTAAATTGATTCATTTCGTGTATCTGTCAATTTTTGTGTGCGAAAGAGCTGTCAGTGTCAAATTAACATAATTTAAAAAGGAAACATCGAATGGCTCACCCGTTTCAAACCTACAAATATGTATATCACCTAAGCAGTGACTTCCTCGTAAATTCTACCGAAATTATGCATATCAAGCATTATTTTGAAAAAAAGTATTTCCTGACATACATGGTTCTCAATACCGATATTGTAATTCCTTTTTTTTTTCTTAGTGCCTTTTTCATTTTCAAAACCTGGTCACCTTATTGTAATACCATTACAGTCTACGTCACATATAACAACCTCGGTTATAATGACCGGTCGGTTATAAACGTTTCCTTATGTTTTAAAACTTCTAAGTCAGTTATTACGACACCAGATATAATGAACAAATTTCTCTATAAACTTGAACTCCTTCTGGTTACAACGTCGAAATGTCTAAAAATTTATTAGAAGATGTGAAATGACAAAAAGAGATATTTTCAGGGTTCCGTACACAGACCACGGGAACCTATTGCTCTTGCTAGCGCATCCGTTCTTTCATCAATGACCCAAACGAAACATTCTTTTCGTTATATGTTCTGACGAGCAACGAACAAGGACCAACTCCTAGGTGATTCTATAAACGATTCAAATGTCCCATCTATCTGATGCCTCACAAAATAGTGTACGCTCTTCAATTATAGTCTTTACGAGTTAGACATTTCAGTGAGACCTCTTGCCTACTTTCGTAGTTATACAAAACTTTTTATTTATTTCTTATAGATTACTACCAAATCAGTGATGATGACATCGATGATAATGATGAGAATGGCGAAGAATCCCATATTGATGATTCAGCTGGCGGACGTGGTCCATATGAACGTGCCTGGACAACGGAGGCAACACGAGCACTCATTCACATTCGGGGACCCATGGAGGAGAAATTCACCGAAGGCCGTCAAAAACGTACTGCTCTCTGGTTAAGTGTAACCAGGCAACTACAAAAGCTTGGCTTTCGTTACAGTGCTGCAAAAGTGCAAAAGAAATGGCACAACATCCTAATCACCTATAATAAGAATCTCAACAAGAAGTTCCTCGCCGGCTACGTACACTGGGAGTTCTTCGAAGAAATGTTCAAGTATTTGCAGGGCAAAAAAGCTGAATGCGACACAATTGTAAGCGGTTCACAGTTCCAAGACGAAACTATGTATGGAGCCGATAGCTCAATGGTTCAACCACAGATACATATGGATAGCAAGTCTACTGATGAGTTCGAAGAAAGCAGTGACAGTCCAGAAAGAAAAAAAGCAAAATACGATTACAACAATGATCATGCTGAAGAGCTTCCGCTAGAGATTACCCATGAGAACGGTACCGACGACTATGCGCACGGAGCTTCGCATGGTCTGTGGTGGAAGGAATACTTTGAGCGTAAATTGATAATGGAACGCGAAAAGATTGACTTGCAACGCGAAATGCATCGTGATTTGATGCATTTCAATAAAATGTCGCTTATCCAGCAAGAAAAAATCGAACGAATTAAAATTGATGCAATCAATAGCTTGACTGCAACTCTGCAGAAATTTGTCGAAGTGAAAAGTAGAAAGAATTAGATGTATAGATGCATGTGTGTAATTTTATGTTTCATCAGTATAAGAAGAAATCGTCTTAATGTTCCCGATTTGTGATTTTATTTTATAATTCAGTAGTTTAACTGGACGTGTATTGTGCTTCTAAGCGTTTCGGATACATTTTAGGAACAAATAAATCAAGTACAAAAAAATTGCAAAAGAAATAGTTAACTTCTTGTTTTATTATACTTAGATGGTGATACAGGCAGCTTTAGACACAGGGTCTTAACAGTAGATTCATCCAATGGTTACGGAATGTCGCAGGTTGTGTCAATTTTCGGGAAAAACTTAGCGATAAATGAACATCTTACTATGATTTTAAAACGTGTCTTCGCCGCTAATTTCCCGAATTTATACAACAAATTTCGGTAAAGACGAGATCGAAGGCAACCGTGCCAAAGTCTGGTATGAATAAAAATGTAAGTACTTGCTACACGATGATAGCTCTAAATTGTATTCTCTAGTATTGTCTAGTGTTTAGGTCAACAAAAATTGTGTAGTTACTGGGGAATATTTAAGAACTAACATCGTCTTCTAGTAGTTGCTCAAATTTGTATTTATACAAGTCATTTGTATAAATTCCCATAGTCGAAATGACACAATGACACCTTCACATCATTTTGTCTCCACTCCATCAGCTCTCTTTGGTTTCAGCGCTCCTATAGTCGCGTGAAGTAAAAACCATTTCCTTCCTGTAAAATTACATCACTATTGTGAATCAAGCTCATTACAAGTGTCAATTTCAAATGTCTCATGCTGTGAAGTGACGGTGAATTGACAAAAAGATGAAAGTGACTATAAGAATTATGAGTGCAAATAGGTTACTGTCATTCAATTTTGGATGTGATATTTATTTTATGAACTCTCACGACTTACATCATAAACCTTGACTAGATTGATGGTTAGCTTAAACCAGAAGTTACGACTGTTCCACCTGGGAAGTTATCACCGCTACCAAAGGCCAACAGTATCATAGATAAATAAACAACGATATGAAATAGGGATATATAGAGTTTCCCCACCATAACTTGTAGATCGATAAAGATATTCCCCTTATTGACGTAGTCGTACCACATGTAAAGTAAGTGAATATGAAATGTATATTCTAATGGTCGATTCAATTGACCAATTTTAATTTGGGTCAGAAAATTCACTTTATGAGCTTATCACCTTGAGCAAGTAAAGAAATATGTAATACACAAAAGATTGGTGAAAGAATGAAGTGAGGATCACTTCGACTATGGACGTAAAGGTGATTGACTGAAGAGTCTCCCAATTGGGTAAGGAAAGATTCTTTGACATTGTATAGTTACTCTTCATTTGCTAATTAGCTTAAATTTGGCTCAATTCATCAATGAAGCGCAAAATAAAAGCAACAAGTTAAAAAAAATAATTTGGCAGTACTGCTCAAATCAAATGTTGTTTCTTTTTTTGCAACACCAGCGCATACAAACGTCAAAACAGCAACCTGCCTAACAGTTGTTTGGCTGTTGCTTTCGTTTGTTTTAGATAAGCTTTTGTTTGTTACAGTTCGTTAGCTACTATTATTTATTTTGCCCAATACTTTGTGTAAAAAAGGATGAAGGTAACTTAAAACAATTTTAATGTTTTATTTTTTGTTTGTTTTATTGTGTATAGCATTGCAACACAACTGTTTATAAATGTCCAAATAAATTGTGCAGGGCAGCATTAATAGTGCAGTAGCGGGGAAATAAACACAAAGCCTTTTGTGTTGCTGCAACACCGCACAGTTTTTTGACGTTTTTGAATTCACCCTATATCTCCGATGAGTTTATTGAATTCGAGCCGCAGACCGTACGATCCTGCCATAAGCTGCCATAAATCACGCGAATCTTCTTCGTTCTGCATTAGCTGAGAGACGAAAATGTACTGTATTTTGCTCGTGACGGCGTTCATCCAATTCAGGATCAATGGAATCAAGTTTCGTTTATTGATGGGCGGCGTTTCCGTGGTACTTCGACAACTCGATAAAGATTGTGGAGACTTTGAGGTGAAAGCTACATATACATAAATGCATGTATATTGTTCTAACTATTCAATGGCATGTGTATCTATGCATATGCTCGGACGGAGTTGGTCATTTGTCGATAGCAGTTCTAGGAATTTTCATTCTAACCTTAAAATTAGGTGTACTTAGAGACAATTTTGGAAAAGTGCGATCCAAAACGGCTTTAACTATTTCAATAACAATTTATATCTGAGGTAATATTGACGTTTGCGGACTGCGTACCCAGTTTTTCACTAAAAAATCGAATAACAGTACTTTACTTATTAGCGATTCTTTATAAATCGGCCATATCTCGGTTACGGTGTAGACGATTTTATTCAAAATTAACATCTAAGTAATTTTAGACATATGTATGTACGTTGGGATATGACATTCAAATATTATACATATGAAAACATTTTTTTTTTAAACTTTCAACTTTAACAAGAATTTATTTAACCATTTAAGATTTATTTTAAAAATAGTGCGCGCTACCGCTTACAATTTACGTCTTCTTCGTCCAATTTATTCTATCTTAATGCCCAACGTGCTCTTCATCAGAGCCGTGTGTTGTTGTCCCCTTCTCTTGCGCTGTCTCTTTCGTGCTGCAGTCCTGCCAAGTCATCTTTTGTTATACAACGATTTTTTTTAAATATAAAAGTGCTTCCTCTTTTTGACATTGTATACATTTGAAATCTAACAATCGTTTACATTTGTAATTCTATTAAACATGATATAGAAACCTACAAGAATAATAGAATACTGTGTGACGACACAGGGGACCTGGGAACTTTTATTTTCGTATTTTTCCGTGATATTTACAGCAAAAACAAACAGCTGTCAAAACTGAATGTACAGCAAAAACAAACAGCTGTCAAATTGCGAGTCCCCTGTGACGTCATGCGCAGAACGTGCGACTTTTTTACACCTAACTGCGCAATCTTGTATTCTATCATTCTTGGAAACCTAAAACAGATCATCGCTTTGGGAAAATTTGAACTAAGAAATTCAAATTAGTGTGTTGGCAAATAATGAGAAAGTTTCGTACGACCCAGTCATGCACGTTATTTCTTTTTGTATTGCAAAACAAACAACTAAATCAATCGCTTTTCGACGAAATATATATTCACGCTTATTCCAGACTTTCCTCGAGACAGATCTCATTCGAGTAATAGATTTCACTCGAATGAACTTTTCATATTCCGCGTCTCGAGTGAGAGGTGTTCATTATAGAATGAACAAAATCAGTGAATTTCATTTTCGAAATCAGCTCCGCGACGATTTAGCTGTCAGTTTATTTTTTTTTGGAGAAAAACAAGTAAACTAACAATAATGGCATTGTATATATTTGTGCAAGAAGAAGTAAACAAAATAAACAGAAAAATACTAAAGACAAATCAAATCCACTTAATCTGGAAGATGGCATGTAAGTACATATGTACATTTTTGTTAAGATACTAAACTAATTTACTTTCCTTAGGTTTGTTAGAAATTTTCGACTGAATAAAGCAGTATTTCAGTATGTATTGGACGAATTAAGTTCTCAATTACAGCCTGACACTCTATCTTCAATCCCCCCGATTATAAAATTAGCGGCTGCTCTCAGATTTTTTGCAGAGGGTGGCTATCAACTGGGAGTCGGGAACGATTTTGACATCAGCATGGCACAGCCTACCGTTTCAAAAACCATAACTTTTATTTGTAGTAAAGTCCTTGGCGATATCGGGCTTTGTTTCCATGAGTCTCACCATAGCTTCGAACTGTCCACGATTAGTCTTGGAGTGAGTCCTACGATGCACATACATATGTTACAAAATAATCAATATTTTTGTAAATAAAAAAACAAAAAACAATTGTACTTACATTTTGCAACACCAGCTCGACAACAATTTCTGCTCGAATGAAAAATGGCATTTAATTCGATTCGAGTGACAAGTAGAATTAAGTGAGTAAATGAATAAACATCGATATCGATCGATATCGAAACCGAGAATGTCATTTGGATCGATTCCAACAAAAGTCGATCCGAATCGAGACGCAGAATAAGCATGATTATCTTATTTTATATGTTGGGTACCTAATACTGTCAAAACTTGAACAAATTCTTTTCAATTCTTTCTTTGAAGAAACATAAAATTATCGAAAATAGTGATAAATTGTTGGAGAAATAGGACCGCAAATGAGTTTAAAAAATACACCTTTTTTGCTTTTCAATAATTAATTCTGTCATCGAATGCTTTCATTTTCCTGGTTTACATACCATGCCACCTACCTATGTATATTTGTGAATTTCGACTCCTTGATGATAATAATGCCCTCTGATGCACAAGTACAATGGAGTGTTTTGTTGTTCCATCTCATCGACACGGGGATATATTAAACAAAATGTTAGAATCTATAACTTACTACTTTTTGTTTTGCATTTTAAATTCTTACCGCAGAAGATTTTAGTTTGTCCCAAAATTTTTTTCAATAAAGCATGACTTAAAAAAAAAAGAAAAAAAACACTTAAACGACCAAAATTAATTTAATTTATTTTCTTAAATTCATTAGTTATACAGTTAAATATGTTAATCTAAGATACATACGTACTTTCCTACTAAAAAATACATTCTAACAAGTTTTAAGCTATATTTGTAACCTAGAAAGTCTTTAAGTTATGTTTTGTCGTAATTAATTTTTTTTTTTTCTGCATTTTGATGTAAAAACATATTAAAGCTCATCAGTAAATATAAAATAAAAAATACCATATTTTTGTTTAGAAAATATATTTTGTTTTTTTTTTTTTTTTAAGGCATTTACCAAATGTAAGGTGATATTTAAATGTCGAAATATTTCTATAAACTTTGGTATTGTTTTACATAGTTTATGAAAAATTATGTTAAAAAGGCAACGTCGGTATTTTTTTAATATTTTGTGTTGTATATAAATATGTGTGTTTCTAATTAAATATATTTTTTATTCATTTATTTATATCCTGCGCTCATAACACATGGAAGAATCATTTTTGATTTTCGTAAGCACTTTTACTGTCATATTTTAGAGGACCAAGACTATAATGAAATAGAAAGATCTTTGAAAAGCTTTAACATACGAGTACACTATGGTGCCTGTGAGTTACGCCCCACAGAGAAGTAAGATATCGTCACTAATGCTGCTCAACATAACTTAGAAGAAACGTCGTAAGCTCATCCTGGGCAGTTGTAACACAAAAATAGAAAAAAATATCTTGGCTCGAAATGCATAGCTTTTACAACAAGCTCTCCTGTAACGCACTCTGTTGGCCGGGTGAAGCGTGATAGCAGCTTGCAAGTAACGCTGCAGACAGGGACTACAGTTGCTTAGTTGGGCAAATCGTAATAGCTTATCAATTCCATGAATACAAAATTTTTTACATTTTACAAACAAAATTTTTTAAAATTTATAATTGCTACATTTTGTAAAATTTTTATAATTTGCGCGCCCCAAAGGGGATATGAATACCCTTAAATTATTTCAGGGCACGGGCGTTTTGTAGAAAGTGAAAGAGAAAGAAAGATTGGAGTAAACTAAGTTTCAGTAAACTCCAAGGGTGGCGTCCAGATAACTGGGGAGCATTTTTGTTTTGTTATTTTGTCGTTGCTTACGATTCACTGTATTATTTTCAGTTCTCCTAATGTTATCATCGCGATTGCATTTCCAGCCATATGACCACCCCACTGCCAGTAGAGTTGACATGAGCTTCGCAATTGATCGACTTTTTTATTTATTTTATGTGAAATAAATAGATAATTCTTGGTATCAGGATTTGAACCGTTAACCTGCAGCGTGACAAGCGATGATGTTACCACTACACCACGGCCACCTTCATTTTATAAATTACGATCATATTTTACAAAACAAAAATCAATTATTATTAAAATCACATTTCAGTTTCAAGAAGATTTCTGAGTTACGTAGGTTGGAAATTAAGGATGGTGTGTGAGGGGAGTTGTTAGAGGTCGAACTGGTGGTTAAACTATTTAAGACGGAATGTGGGGTGGGTGGATGATATTTCCTCTATTTCCACCCACACAATACATTGTAAAAAAGTGCAACGGATTACGTTATTAGGGCCATAATATTATATAATTGCATTATCATTTAAACCGTTTGCTGATCGAAGGCTGGTAGCAGACTAAATAACTCAATGGAATGATCGCTAGAAATGAATCATTTGAAGTCCTACTAGACAAGCCTCTAGTAAGATTCTAATAAATTTTTATATTCACCTGGCAACCACTTGAACATCTCTATCAAAGTTCATTTTGTCACAGAACTAGTAAACTTTGAAATTTACTTCTCGGAGATATAGAAATATGTCAGCAGGTGGCTTTTAACCTCCAGCTATTCAAGAACCCAATCAACAGTCATCTACAAGAATCTCGGGGCGCTTGATCGAAACTATTAATACTCGATCGATCGAAAAGTTGTATGCAAGCAATGACAATTAAAACAATCGAACTAACTGATCGATCAGAAAACTAAATTCTCGATCGGATCATACTTGCTTGCTTTACCGGAAAATTGTAAGAATTCTTACGAATTTTAACGAATTCTAGACCAACTCTGTTCCCTAACCCAAAAATTCGTAGAAGAGAGAGGCAAAGAGAGAGTAAAATATGTCCTTTCAATGGAAAAACTTACCTATTTTGGCCCAACAAATTTCTTTGGGTATACTGTCAAACCCCTGTCAAATCACTTTGATTTAAGTTTCAAATTGCTTATAAAGTGATTTTTGTTTTGTATTTAATCAATTGAAACAGGTGCAGGAATAAAATGTAAATTAGTGGTTTCCCACATACATATGTTCTTAGCATTTTCCACATGCCCAGGTTTTGTTTTTCAACACGTTCGCTAACTTTTTGTAATTATCACCTTTCTCTGAGATATTTTTCCCCCACTCCTTGAAATTTGTGATTTTACGAAAGTTTAGTGCAGAAAGTAAGGGAATAGACCAATTATTGATGTTGACTACTGAGTTCGATCTCGATCAACATTCAGTCTGTGCGGATACTCTTCTGAAAGGAAAAATGTGGTTTTCAAATAATTGTCAACGGAAAACGTTTGTTTTTTTCCAAACGAATAAGTTGCAGATTCCACAAAAAATATGAAATCAAATTTATTATTATTTTAACTTAAACATTATTCCATAAATTTGTTTTGCTTTTAAATCCTTTTTGCTGTCAAGCCTCTCAGCTGTAACTCATTTGACAGTTTTCATTTTTTCATGAGAATAAAATTACGCAAAAATAAACGAAGAAACATTCATATCTCTCTGAATTTCGTTAAGTCTCTCAGTACGCGAACAGTTTGCAGATGTTTTCAGACGTTTGCATATGAGTACATGAACGAACCTATTATCAATCTCGCGATAAATTTTTCAAACATTATCGAATCAAACATCGAACAAATATTGATCAGTTTTAAATGTAAAACTAGCCATATATAGTCAACCGAAGAATGGCAAATAAATTGAAATCGCTTTCTGAAAGATGAACAACTCGTATTTTTATCTTAATGCCAAAATGGATAGTGTCACACCGGTAACTCTGGTTTCATCTGAAAACGCTTTCCACTAGACCTTTTGTGTCCACATCCACAGTAAAAGCGCTTACAAATAATTGTCTTGAAAACTTATAACTAATATACAATTTATAAAAACTAATTACGCAAGTCAGTAAAGTTACATAGGCTAAGTTTAGTTATACCAAAACAGTTGGACGGAATCACCAACCCACTAACCACAGTCCGTATAGACCTACATACCTATAAGCTGCTAAAATTTTATTTACATTGTTGTCTCCGAATCTGGAGGCGTGTGATAATTTAAATTATATGCCGGTGGGCCACTATTCAAGAAAGCCATCGATCTTATGCTCTCCCGCGAGGCTGTCCGCTTCGAAAACGGAATATTCTGAGGTGGACTGCTGGGGAAGCTGGGCGAATGTTGCTGTTGCTGTGGTTGATGATGATGGTGATGTGAATGTTGATGTTGTGCATTTTGCTGCTGTTGTTGCTGTTGCTGCTGACTGCCACCCGTGATGCCAGCAAAGACATTCTCTGTTGTAGGGTTATACGAGCTCAATGGTCGTGCTCCATGGAAATTCGAATAACTCGACCTAACCGATGGCGGGCGATTATTATACAACTCATCGACATGTTCCCCGTCATTTAGATTCGGTGTAGAATGTTGATATGTAGGATTATAATGTCCAGTTGGAGGACTTCCTGAGACCCAGGTCTGTTGCAACTGGGTAGTACTATTACTTGTGTTATAGTAAATCGGATCAGGTGGTACATTCTTGGTGAAACTACTGTACTTGTTCGGCGGTTTGGTTAGACTACTCACAATCTCGTTATTCAGTGATTGTAGGTTGGAAGCGGTCAGTGCTGGATTCTCTATGTGCTGGAAACTGGCGAATTTTTTGCCAACACTATTTTGCTGTTGTTGCTGCTGTTGCTGTTGTTGATCCATCAGTTTGGTGACCGGATTTTGTTGATACTTTCGACGTGAACTTCGCATACTATTTCGATTGCTAGAACTGGCATGACTACGTCGACTTGTCGTACTATGACGGCTATTCGTTCCACGAGTCATTACAGAACGTCGTTTAACTCGTCGTGGTGTCATCGGTTTAGGGCTAAGTTGTCCATTACGGTCTTCGCCCTGATCGTCGTAGTCTAATATAGTATCGGCTCGATTGCGTATCGTATCCATGGTCGATGGGCCAAATTCAATTGAATAGAGCGATTGGCGATGTTTGGCTTTCTTACTACCATTCTTCACTGTATGGACCCATGTGAGTGGGAGGAGGAAATAAAGGGGAATATTATTAGAGAAATTTGTTAACAAAATGTTTCAAATGATATAGCAAGGCTTACAGATGTTGTTAGAGTTACCTTATATGCATATCTGTGTAGGAGGATTGATAGTGGTGAAATATTACATTTTAATTAGCAAGAGTTAATACTACACACGCTCCAAAAGAAGGAAGCACTTTCAGATATACAATACACGAAACTTTTAAGTAATTTTAATGTTGTAGTTCTAAGTACGAATAAAGAATGCGGAAAAACGGTCATAAAATGTGATTCATTTCACTTGTTGCGATAGCTTAAGTTTAGTAATAGATATACTTTTGCACTGTTAGTAGTACTTCCGGCTCTTGTTTTGTTTTTGTCTAGTTATATTATTTTCATGTTCTTTTTCAAATATAAACAAATGCAATTTGTTCGCAAACAGTTGAAGGAAATCGAGTGAAGTTAAAGGAGCAAAAGCTTTTTCTTGGCTGCTGAAACTGAATTCGAAGTCTGAATTTCAAAACTAAAGGCGAATTAAAAATGGCGGTCAAAACCCTAATATAATTCAATTTCTTCGCGGATTAATGAAGTAAATCGAAGGACAAAGTTAACCGGAAGATTTTCGTGGTCGTTGAAGAACATAATTTCAAAATTCAAATTGAAGGATTCAAAATGGCGCCCACAAAATTTCAAAATACTCTGAAAATTGACATACAAGTCAGAATTTTCAAATTCATAATTTAGAAGTTATAGACATTAAACCGGAAGTTGGTTAGGCGATATGGGGCAGGCTTTGGAACTGCAAGTCTGGTGGACCTGATTGACATTTTTTTTTTAAAGCCCATTCTTATAGCTTTTTAATAGCACGTAAATTATTATTTATCCCTAGTCGTTTATTAATTACAATAACTTAACAATTTAGTGCCAATAATTTACTTAACCTCCACTAACTTATAGAAGAGGGGAAATAGAGCCACCCTCTCATACAACTTTTTTCTTGTCCATCCCAGGCTATCCACCCTATCATTTTGATCGTAAGAACTTGAAACACCCTGTATACTAAAGAGAATAAGGCACATTTTGTGATAGCCATATTGCCCTGACCTCGGGCGGTGATATTGCTGCCTTAAATAGACAAATTAGGTACCATTGCTGACCTAAAGTTTCGCCTTTTTGTGGTTCCAAGACCACTTCCCTGTTAGGGGAGGTACGGCTCTTTTGGTACCAAGGATTTTTTTTTACTCCATTCAGGTCGAGTGACATATTATTAGGAAGAGTTTTTCATGCTAAATAGTTTAAATCTAAAATTTAAGCTGGGCGGGTTTTTCTTTAAAAAATACAAATATTCCAGTTTGATTCTAATTTGCAAGAAATGGTTGAGCAGATGCTGCCAAAGCCATACAATTTTGAACGATGAATAAATCTTCTTCAATTTTTGAAATTGATAATCAAATCAGATAGTACCTTACGGTAAAAAACGAACAAATGATTATTATATTATATTTTTAGATAGAATGTTATTTTGACACTGACAGCTCTTTCGCGCTCAAAAAATTGACAGTATGATATCTCCGCGGTACGAAATGAGTTGATTTACTCTTGAACAAAGTTGGAAAATATTGAAAATTCATTTCCAAAGTGAGTGCTGTGCTGTCGAAACAATGCGAATTTTGAAGAGAAATAATGCTCCAACCGTTCCTGCTGTACGCAAGTTCGTGAGATTGGCATGCTAATTGATAACAAAAGTTATCCAGAAACTAAGGAAATGAATTTGAATGATCTCTGCAGATGGTGGTACGTGCCATACAAGACGACAACAATCGATCTTTTTCGTACTAAGTTCAATAATAGTGTAATCAGCCGTTTTGGTGATGTTCCTTCACCTCCGCTGAGCTGCACAATCCAGAAACGATTCAGTCACTTAAGCACAATATTGATCGAGCTGTTTGTGATATAGAGCCCCGAACCATTGAAAATATACTGCCAAGCCAGCCGCGGCAGCCATTTAAATGAAATTATTTTCCATATATAATCGGAAAGTGTACTCTCTTCAATAATGTAAAAGAATTTGAATGGATTTTTTTTATGGCAATTTTAAAAAGAAACATTTAGTGTCAGTTTTTATCCGTATTCCTGAAACACCCTGTATAGTGCATTTTTCTAAAATTCACAATGTTGTTCTGTCCTAACATGAATCCTACATTTAATAGTTACAATACGTTCACCGATTTTCATTTAAAATATAAATTTTACTCAAATTTTCTAAAAGAAATCTGCATACGTTATCACACTAAAAGCAAATAAGAAAGAGGTAAATAAACAAACAATAAAAACCGAACACCGCAATTGAAATATTATTAATTAAAAGAATTGTAAAATACTGAAAGAGCCACAAAATGTCGCATGAAAAGATAAAAAGAGAAAGGGTTAATAATAACAAAAAAAAAAAAAAAAATATTAAAACAAAGCGATTACATGTTTTTTTTTTTTTTTTGTTCGTTACATATATACGAATATATATATTTTTAAAATTTTTATTTGTAAATTAGAAAATAACTTAAAAATAGATTCCATTAAAGTGTTAAAATTACAATAAGGATTTTTCTTTATAAGCTTTCAAAGATTAATAGTTATAGTTTTTTATTATTTTCTTTTCGAAGGCAACATCAAAATGTACTAACAATTAATACATGTCTCTCTCTATCTTTATTTAATTTCTATATTTTCGAATTTGTTTTTTTTGTTTTTTCCATTATCATTATTCTAAAAGGCAATTACAATCTTTTTAGTGATTTCTTTTTCATCTCCATTAAATTTTATCACAGTTGACAAACTCGTGCATTTTTTTTTTCTTTTCGGTAACACTTTTTAAATTAAATATTTTATTATCTATGTTTTCGTAAAGTTTTTCTCAACAAATTACTTTTTAATTTATTTTTTTTTTTATTTACGAAAAATCTTAATTTTTATATTGGATAAATAGTTTTAGTACCTAACACTAAACAAAAAACAAACAAAGAATTTTGTTCTAGTGGCGGGAAGGACATTAATATTTGTGCTGTTTTGTTAATTTCTAATATAAAAAAATATGAGTTCAAAGTATTAAAACTGAAATTAAAAATTTTAGTAAAAAATAGAAACGAATATTTAAAAGATTAACTAGAGTAACACTTGTGGTTCTTAGAACACATTTTTAAATATATATTTTTTTTTTTTTGTAATTAACTGGATGAGGAATGTTGAAGGTAACAGAAGGACTAAAAATAAATAAAAAAAAAAAAACTCTCATAAAAGTTTTAATTACCAAGCATATAAAAACAGGAACTTTTAATTCGATCTTTTATCGATTCAAAAATTATAGTTGAACGAAGATTTATTTTTAATGTTGACCAAGAGAGTGTTGCTGCGCTGGACAGCTGTGTCAAATTAAGCTATAATAATCCAAAGGGGTTGGAAAACTGTTGATTTGGTAAAATGTGTACGTTTAATGGAAAATGTACAAAAGAAGTAGAAATAGAATGATGCGATATTATTTTTATTTATTTTTTTATTTTTGTGGGTGCAGTAGTTATGGCGAATTGAAAGTGTGTATACTTTTTTTTGTTAGTCGAAGAAGCTGTGTGTTCGATTTTTATTATAATAAATATTCATATATCGTTTTTATAAATTTTTATATTAATTTCCCAATAAAACATTTATTTGAAGAAGTTCTTCAAATACAGATTTTAAAATTTCGAAATTGTATGAAGATAAGTGAATAATGCACCTTGAAGAAATTTACAACAGCCCTAGCTAACAGGCTGATAAAATTCTCTACAAATTTCAACGAATTTCAACATCTGGTAGGATCTACTATGATTTCTTTTAAAGGCAAACGATTTAGATTGTGGGATAGTAAGTTATCCCCGGGTAAGCAATCAATAAAGATATCTTATTTAGAACCTCAAATAAGTCGTCTAATTATTGTTCTCTGCTCAAACTTTTTATTTTTAAATGTTATAGGAATGACGATATCTAATCCTTGTCTTATGAAACATTCTCCATACTTCGTACAGAGATTTTCGAAATACATAGAGCCATCCTTATTCCTATAGTCGAAGTGACAGAATATTAGCTCACATCTTTTTGTCATTTCCACCGTCACTTCACTTTGGTTTAAGCATTCATGTAAAATTAAATTTATTGTGAATCAAGTTCATATCAACTGTCACATTTACATATGTCTATATTATCGACAGCTGTACTTCAATGTGACTATGAGAATAGTGAAACATCATTAATTGTCGACGATCTAATATGTAAATTATCTTTTAGGCCTAAAATTAAATTTTTGCTGTCATCTAGATGAGTAGCAGCGTAGATTCTGCCTTTCAAACTGAGTGACAGTGACATATTTGTAATTCAATCGTCACATTTGAAACTGTCACTGGGTATAATGTGTCAAAACTTGTCACTTACGAGTACTTCTTCGTCCGCAACTTATTGATGGAATAGGTAATTTACATTTAAATTAAATTTAAATAAAATTATATGAAATTAAGTCTGATACCTGCGATTGTCATCGCATAGATATTTCTACATAAGATAGTTGAAAAGAACTTGGTTCACAATAGATTGAATTTTGTGTCACTCGCAAAATGGGATGAGAGCAACAAATGTCGATTCAAGCGACAAATCTAATTTTCAGTGGCAAAACTTCTACAAGGCTAAATAGTTTGTCCTCTTGAGCGACAAAAAGAATATACACATAAAATAGAGGTGGCAATATAAAGTGAGGTAAAAATGCGTTTGTTCCTCTAAAGGTAGACTGAAACATGCAGGAAATGCAGATGAACGCTATAAGACCTTATGTAAAATTGCTGAAAAAAAGGCCGACCTTCCAGTCATCAAGAATTTCAGCAACGATCTATCAAATAACAGTCATGCCGTTAAAAGACCTACTGACCTATTGAAACTGTATTGCTTGCAATTTACAAGTTTTTGCTTCTTGTTTTTGGAATTTGGTATTAATATCTGATTTCAGTTACTACTGATCGACAGGTAATTTTTTTTAGATTTTTTGTCATCAGCATAGCCATATCAGAAGTGACCTGCGTATGTATTTACATGTACACGCAGTTACCACCAACTACACATGCTCTAACGGCTGCGTTTTTGTGGCTAAACTTTCCATTTGATGGCGATCGATTCATCGCCATCTAGTAGGGAATTTTTGTTTTTGCTAAGGAAATGGTTTTCGTACTAGCTAAAAACGAAGGTCTTTGGTATAAAAAATGGATCTTTCCCGAGAAACAAAAGCGTGTCAATGAAAAGATTAAAGTCAAGGTTAAATCTAACCACTGGTGGAAAACATCTACTCACAAATACAAGCTTTATTTTCTTTGTACTCTTTTGGATTATGTGCCTGCAAAATGTCAGCATATTAGGTTTTCTGTACTTCGATATTTCCCTTTTGACCCAAGATTGAACAGAGTTGCGTCACAAGGTGACGGGTAGATACTTTTATTCTCATTGCAACATTCATGTGACACAGCGTCTGTTTCCGCATTGAAAATTCCACTATTTTTACATGGAATTTCACGTAGGAGATTAGACTTAATCTTTGATTTCGGTCGGAAGGTAGAATCGAAACAAAACCTGCATATCGTTTACTGAAATCTGATGAAGGCAATGCTTACCTTGAAATCGGCAGAAAAATGTTTCTAAATTAGTCACGCTTAAGGGATCTAATTGTAAAGGTCAGCTAAAATCATTGGGCCTTACATATATAAATAAATTCTACCTATGACAGTTTTGCATATCTAGAGCTAGCCTATTGATATACTCGTAGGTACACACTTTTACAGATTTAACCAATTTTTTATTTATTTTTTTTCATTGAAGAAGATCAACGCTAATATCTAAAACTTTGATTTTATTTATTCGCAAACGAAAAACTTATTCAGCACACATTCAGCCCTTAAAAGTGGTTATAATCAAGTTCAAATAATAAATTTAAAAACTTGTTTTCAATAATTCTCAAACAGCACTCATTCGGCACTTCAAAGTGGGTATAAACAAGATTAATGGTAACATTTTAAATTCAGTTTTTATTTTTCCTCAAACGACGAATTTATTCAGCACTTTTAAATGAGTACAAGCAAGATCAACGCTAATATTTAGAAATTCGTTTTCATTTCTCCTCGAACGAAAAACATATTCAGCACTTTAAAGTAGATATAAAAAAGATCAAAGCTAAGATCTAGAACTTTGTTTTCATTTCTCGTCAAATAAAAAACTCATTTAGCACTTTTTTATGCATCAAAAGATTTGTCAAACTTTAGCACACCCATTTAAAAAAAATTAGGTCAACATTAAAATAGCAAAAATAAGTTTTTTTTTAAAAAAAAACTTAAGACTAAAAGAAAACTTAACCCCCTCAGCACATATGACCATCACCGCCTTCACCCCCGCCGTTGTTGCTGCCATAACTAACATTACTAGGATTACAATACGACCTAGGACGTGGCTTATTGCCGCCACCGCTGCCACTACTTCTACGCGAATGACGATTATTGCTGCCATTAGTGTCATTAGCATATTGCGTTTGTTTTAGTTGCTGTTGCTGCTGTAGCTGCTGCAGTGGTTGCATTTGGCTTACACCCCCAGTGCTACCAACAATGCCACCTGCACCAACAATACCACCACCGATTCCACTGCGACTTGACAGTCGGTCATGTGATTTCGCTCGACTTATAGCGAAACCCGTGTCCGCATAGCCAGGTGGTGCGTCTCGAATTTGATCGCAGAAATTCGTTACATGAGATCTGTCCTGGCGGCGACGGACCGCAACTCGACTCGGCACTGGTGAACGCGGTACGTACTGATAAGGCATGGAGTACTTTTCGGTGACATCGGGTGATAGATCCGGATATGGATATTGACCGGATCGTTGAAATTGTCGTGGTATTTGCTGCACTGGCACAACTGGCGGTGTTGCGTTAGAGTATGCTCGATTTTCAAAACCGTTACTGGCGGGGTTACAATTAAAAAACTGCGAATTGTCACGGGTAAAGTGACCGGGACCTTCCTCCGGAATGGCATTATTGTTATTGGGACTACTATTCCCATAGTAAGCGTTAGTCGGAGGAATAAAATTGTTGTTGTCAATCGAACCAGGAGTTGGTGTAGCTATAAACAGTGCACTTGGCACGGGCTTCTGAAACGGAACATATGTAGTACCGTGCTTATCGGCTGTACTAAAGGTCTGCAAGGCAATTATATCCTCGATGGACTCGTCAAAGTTTGCATTTTTAACAAGCTGCTCCGTAGACATCTGACTGTATTTTATGTCGGGACGATGACTATTTATAAAGCTACTATAACTGCTGGAACTTTTGCATTTTTTAGCGCCACTATTGTTATTGCCCGGGCCCTTGGCTGCAGACTTATCACCTCTTTGGCTTAGACTATTCAGATTTGGATCGTAGGATGACGATGTTGTCGATAAGACACTGTTGGGCGGGGCTGGAGTCAATCCTGGTCCTCCCGCACCTGCAGCGGCTTTATTTAGCGAAGTATAAGAAGTCGATGATTGTGTGGTGATTGTTGTGGATGGTGGTGGCTGTTGTGCAGGTGGTTGTGGATGCGTCTGGGGATGCTGCTGTTGCGATTGTTGTTGTGCATTGAATTTATTATTGTTTTTGTTGTTGCTATTAGTAAACAATTGATCAGCTGTAGCTGTACTATCGTCATAATATTGATTATTGATTATTGTATGATTATGCAAGTTACTTAGGATACTATTACTATGCGATTTGTTGTTATTGCTATTGTGAAGATATTGTTTGTGTTTGTTAATTGATAGCATTGTTGCGCTAGCCGATGTCGGTATGCTAGTATAGCTCACGTACATTGGATGTACAACGGTATGTTGTGGACTTTTGGCGTCGCCATTCATGAAATCGACTGCAACAAAAAGTAGGACATACAATAACATTTTAGAATTTTGTCGTGATAGCTTTTTTTATTTTTTATTTTTTTAAATTATTATTGATTTTTTTGTTCTTAAGGAGTCTTATGTTCATATGCCAGGGAATAAATAACGATTGTGTTGCTAATTGCTGTTTATTAATTTGTAAAATAGAATAAAAAAAATCCACTAATTTGTTTTCCGAAAAATTGTAATGTGAAGCACGATAACCGAACACAATAACGGGGACAGACAAAGCATTCGTAACGCGCTTATTAAACTCACATGGGTCAAGTAACTATTCCTTCTTCCACAGTATCACCGAAGTTAGAGGCAGGAACTCTTCCTTCCTCCCTAGCACAACAAGGAATAGGCCATATGTTGACAATACCTGGAGAAGTGCGGAAACCTGCAAGGGCAATGAGGATTCTACTTTTTTAGGCAGAAAATTTACTGCACCGTGCATCGTTAAAATTTGGCACAAAATCCCCGAAATTTCAGAGGAGATTCCAAATCTAAATCGATTCATGTTCAGATATGTTTCAAGCGAGGACGGTTAGACGACACTAACTCATCACCGGAGGCGACCAACAGGAAAGTGAAGCTGAATTTTGCAAAACAAGCAGTGCAGGTAAGGAAAGCACCTTCGGGTCATGATCACAAAAAGGGGACAAGGTACTTCTGTGTCAAACACTGACAAATATTTAGGCTGAGCTGGAAGATGGAATGTAGAGAGAGTGAAGAAGGCTTCAATAGCACTCAACGCTTGCAACAGGATCTGAAGTAAAAGAGGGTTATCCCAGAAAAACAGGCACTGGTTGTACACAGCCATAGTGAGAACAATACTAACTTACACGTAAGTGCATAAGCATCTGAGCATAACGGGCACTCTAAACTCAACATACTGGAGACATAGAAACCATTTTAAAAGTGCCTATTCACACAGCGCATAGTTCAGTGATTAAGTGCGCGATCACTGAGCGGAAGGTTCAAGGTTTGAATCCAAGAAAACAAAAGAAACAAAAAAAAAAATTGTTTCCACGGTCCCACCTCTCGTGAACGTTTGACAAATATCCGAGAGTAAAGGCTCAACCATAATCAAGATTGGGAAACATAAGCTAATGTCACAATCGAACGAAATGCTTCCCTATGTTCAGTCAATTTCAAACAATGCTATCTGTTAAATCAATCTGCCCGTTTCTTTTGCAACATCATCCCATGCCCTTTTCCTTTTTTTCATTTTATTAAAATAAAAGCCATCTCTTTCATCGAAAAGCCACCTATTTTTGGGAACATTTTCTATTAATGTGCACAAATTCGTAGTCCCAAATTTTTTTTTTTTTGTAAAATTTTCATAACAAACATGAGAACTGTCAGATTTACATATGCAATAAGCGACTGAGACCGCCATCTCTTATATTCGCTCATGTATGCAAAAGTGAACGAACATTTAACGAATCGACGCTGGGCTTATTATGTGTTGGATAATAAGATTGTGAATATTCGTGGGTTTACATATGCGTGCATATGCAGGCGAATGTTGATTATGTTTCTCACTTAAAAATTGCCCTTCGTAAACGGCATAAAACTGTACGTCCCAACTATTCGTATGACGCACTGTACGAGTGCCTGCGAGAAGCTAGGCCAGGCACTGCGTTGGGCCTGTTTTTATTGATCTTCTGATATCAGGACAAATATCCAGACGATGGGTAAATTTCATAACTCCTCCCCTTATTTCCTCAAATTGGGATGATTTGCTTCAGTTGCCACCGTGCAGTCAAGAAAGAAAGTGGTTTGTGACACATTAAGATAATAAATGTTGAAAAACAGAAGAATTGGCTGCGTAAAATGGAACGTATGGAGGGTAGCACACTCTAATACCCTATAGATTGGTTCCGTAAATCGGTGTTTTAGTAGGCACTTTAAACTTAATGACACAATTTGTTTTTTTTTTTCTTTGACCCTATTCAATGGAGGACACCGCAATCTAAAAGATCTGTTGCATCATAGGGTATTATTAGCCCAAGAGACACTCTACCTTACTAATTAAATGAGTATATACTTGGTAGAGCCGTTTCTGACCTCCTCAGTTTTTAGAAGTTCTCTCGGAAGAACCGGACATATACAGAAAATGTGCTCGGCAGTTTTGATCTCCTCTAAACAGAGTCGGTATCTGTCTCAATGGACAGATTTAATTTATTTAAGTATCTCAACCTCAAGCCAACGCCCTGAGAGGAAACTCACAAATTTCCTCATCAAGTTACAGGAATTCTGTACAAAGTTAGCATGCAGCTTGATTAATATATTGCTCCCAGTAGGATGGGCATAATTTATGTTCCCAATTATTTATTTAGGCTGGCTGGTCTATCCGCAATTTTATTCCCTTTAATTCTCTAATGATCAGGCAGAGAGATTTGTACTGCATTAAAGCAGCATTTAACCAGTTTGGAGTCAATAGGAAAATGATGCCGGATGATAATCATCTGACAAGATATGAATAATAGCGCCTTGAATACCTCTGTCGAGTTTGGTCGTGGCGCACATTTCAGTGGTATGAAATTCTGCTTGGAAAACATTAAAACAGAGTGCATTTTCCAGACTTCGAGGGTCTAATCATGGACCACCATTAGACCAGCCAATACGATCTTTATTCTTGAAACCAGCAACTGGTCAACAAAAATAAGAGTACTCGATTCGGATATTCAATAGGAAAGAATATGCCTCGAACACCGTTGTCTCTAGCTCAGAGATCGAAGTATACACGAATGGATTACAAATGAAGGAACAGGTGTGGCTGTCTCCAAATAAAAACCTGATATCTCCAATTCGATACGCTTTCCGAATTCAAGCTGCGTCTCTCAAGTTTTCATTTCAGAAGCCGCCTAAAGGCAAGGGTACTGAGCACATCTCAGGAAGATCCTCGTATCTCCATTTACTAGCGTTCCAAGCAGTCATTAAAACACTGGCAGCGATAACTATAAAATCGAAAATAACTAAACTCCGTCGAGGTAAAATTTGAATGCCGTTGACTCATAGACAAGGCCTACTCGTATGCTTAACCCTTCGCATTGCACCATTTTGCATTCAGCTAGTTAGTCTAGTTTCATGGTTGAAAAATTGTATTTTCGGCAAAAATTTATTATTTCATCAAAATTAAAAATAAAAAATAAAATTTTATTCAAAGAGTTAATCTGCGAATTTCAGAAAATAATAGTAAACAAATCTATAATTCGCAATCGATCAAGTTTTTCATTAAAAATTGTTTTTTCTTTTCGTTTTTTTTTTCTTGAATAATCTAAACATTTGTTCAGCTCATCTTTAATTTTTCTTGTTAATCATTTACTTTTCTGCTGGTCGTTTAATTATTTAGCTGATCACTAATAATATTAACGATTTATTTTTACCAGGCCATTGGCATAACCTTGGGTACTGTAGTCGGAGTTACTCAGGTAATTTAACAATTGGTCGATGGACCATAGCAAAGAGGAGAGGAGACCCCCTTGGGGACAACCTTTTATGACCTTGATTGTAAAGGGTAGGCCATCTGCATTGTAATTTTTAAATTACATGTAATTTTGACACTGACAGCTCTTCCTCGCTCAACAAATTGACAGAAACGTGGTACGAAAGGAAACGATTTACGCTTGAGCAACGTTGGGAAATATTAGAAACTTATTTCCAAAGTGGGTGCTGTGTTGCCGAAACAGTGCGAATTTTGAAAAGAAATTTCGGCCGATATAATCCATCAACCGGGCCTGCTGTAAGCAAGTTTGTGAGATTGGCATGCTAATTGATAACACAAGTTATGAGATTACTGAGGAAATTAACTTAGACGATCTCTGGTTCCAGCATGATGACGCTACGTGCTATACAAGCCGTCAAACAATCGATCTTTTGCACACCACCACCCGCTTCGTTTTAGCTTCTCTGTTCGGGCTTTAGAGCTCCACGTGCCATACACGCCGTCCAACAATCGATATTTTGCGCATTAAATTCAATAATCGTGTAATCAGCCATTTTGATAATGTTGCTTGGCCTCCGCGGGGTTTGACACCGTTGGACTTTTTTTGTGGGATGTCGTTAAAGATCAATGTTAGGCTGACAATCCAGAAACGATTCAGGTACTTAAGCACAATATTGATCGAGCTATTCGTGATATAGAGCTCCGAACCATCGAAAATATACTGCAAAATTGTGTTGACATGAAGGTCTACTGCCAAGCCAGTCGCAACAACCATTCAAATAAAATTATTTTCCATAAATAATTGTAAAGTGTACTTTTTTTATAGCAAATTTATAAAGAAACCAACAGATGGGCCACCCTTTATTAACTAATTGTTTTACATAGGGGGTGACTTTTTTGCTGTTTGGTTTTTCAGTGTTCTATTTTTGACAGATCACGCGTCATTCGTGACATGTGTCAAAGTCAAACATGCTCAGTTAGCATTGCCATTTGATCATGGAAAGACACCCGAACAACGCTTACAAATTATTGAATTTTATTATCAAAATTCGTGCTCTGCGATAAGCCAGCGTCAATTGCAGCCTTGGAAGACAATATTACACGTGTTATTAGCGAGATACCAGCCAATATGCTCGAAAAAGTGACTCAAAATTGGACTCTCCGTATGGACCACTTAAAACGTAGTCATGGTCAACATTTACATGAAATGATCTTAAAAAAGTAAATGGCAAGCATTGATTTATCACTTCAATTAAAAATTTGATACCCTTTTGCAATTTTCCTGTTTTTTTTTTTGATAATTAAAAACCAAGCTTGTCAGAAATAGTGATGTTGCTTAGTATATTCCTTTAGAAAATTTTATCAAAATCCCCACCCACCAAGGACATTTCAGTCTTTTTGAGAAGACCGTGCAGGTCCGTGACGGTGAACCAGCTTGGTAAGCGATTTGATTTTTATTTAAAGGGGGTATTAAATGTATGGAATTACAAATGCGATGGTCAATAATTTTCCTAACCTTAAGAAATGGAGAACTTTTGCCAACTTTAGGGATGAACACCATTCTAGGGGTAGCTTAGTTTATAACCGGATCTATAGAGTGCCAGAAGGGATGGTATTAGAATAATCTGCACAAGGAAAATCCCATCCATTCCTGGTGACTTGGAGATTTTTGAATAGACACATTTAATGGTGTCGGAAAAAAATATTGCTCTCGATAAGCTTTTGATTAGTCGGTTAGGCAGCGAGAGTATGGTGCTATCAACTAGTAGAGTCGTAGAATCCATTAGTACATGAAAAGTTGGTTTGTAAGAGCAAGCTAAGGCTTTCGATTTAGACTTGTTCTTTATCTTACAACAGGATTCGTAAGCAGATGTAATGTGAGACTGGTTCATTAAGTCTATATGAGGTGTCAATTACTGAAGATATGTGTTCCACCGCACATTTAAGGAGCATCTAGTCTGTGCATTTAGATACCATATTACTGGTATGTTCTGGTGGTTTTTTTTTTATAATTTGCGCGCGCCAAATGGGATATGAATACCATTAAATTATTTCAGGGCACGGGCGTTTGTAGAAATTGAGAGAGAGAGAGAAAGAAAGATTGTTGTAGTGGGTTTGCAACTTAGGTGATGTTAAGTTTCAGTAAACTCCAAGGGTGGCGTCCAGATAACTGGGGAGCTTGTTTGTTTTGCTTTTTCTCGTTGCTCATGATTCACAGTATTTTTTTCCCTCCACCTGATGTCATCATCACGATCAAGTTGCATTTAAGCCATATGACCACTCTACTGCCAGTGTTATGCCTTCACAGTAGAGTTGACTAAGCTTTCGCAATTGATCGACTTTTTTATTTATTTCAGACGAAATAAATAGATGATTGTTGAGATCAGGATTTGAACCGTGAACCAAGAGCGTGACAAGCGTTGATGTTACCACTACACCACGGCCATCCGTGAGTCTTAGAATATGTAGGTCCCATATGTTCTTATTAGAACTTGGCATAGCAACACAAATAAAAGATCTTGACAACGCTGGATAACAAATTTCAGATGATAGATATCCTTTTTTTTTTTTTTGGACAAATCTTGGACTTTAAAAGCGTTCCAATATTTTATTTCTTATTTATTTTATGTGATGGAATTTCTTTATTCACTGGCATATATAGACCCTCTCCTATAATTTAATTTATTCTTACAATAGCTCTGTTTTGAACAACATTATTTGTTTATTTATATTTTTTATTTTAAACAAAAACAATATAAAGATAAGGGGGACAATAACACAAACAAAACAAAAGACACATTGACATTAAATAAATATTCATTTCATTTTTGTTTTAATGATTTTTATGTACACAATGATGACGATTAATTTATAAATAATTACATTTGTTTGAATTTCGTTTTGAAGTAGTATAATTTTTTTTTTGTTTATTACTTATGAATGGTCCTTGATGTTTTACTTTTTTTTTGTGTAATTTAAATAAATTAATCTGATGAAGAGGGACACAAGTCCCCAAGTTGTTAATGAGAGAAAAAAAAAATTTGAAAGTAGAATCCTCAACCGAAAGTGAAAAAGTTATGTTATGCGAATCTACTACTACTATCCTCTACCCGTTTGGAGAGAGAAAAAAGGGCATGCAAAGGATGAAAAGGGTTTTGATAGATGGTACTAGACATTTTAATTCTAACTACAGTTAAAGGTGATGTTGGTTGGGAGGGTAATAATACTGTCTATACATGTATCTCGTTGTGTATGTCGATTTTTTTTTACTCTGCGCTTCTTACAATCCAACTTAGAGGAGCACATTCATATGTTTGTGCTTGGTGTATTTAAGTAGGATATTATGTGTCTGTATTTGCAATGAAACTAGGCCAAGGATAATTTATCGAATAAACTTTGCATGCAACGCGGAGGATGATACGAATGTTGCAAATGGGGTTATGGTTGTTTGCAAGGTAACTCGAGTAGAGTTTCTTTGATACAGTAATTGCTTGTAAATAAAACGTTTGATGTATGAAATTGGAAAGCAATTTGAAATGAATAGGATTCTATCAGGAGGAAGGAAATATTTGTTCTCATTTATAAAAGTGCAGAAAACCCCAAAATCGAGATACACAATACGAATAATAAAAAATAAAAATAAACTAGACAAACAAGACACACGCACAAAAACTAAGATACAACAATATAAAGTATTAAAAAAAATAGAACTTGTAACTTACATCGATCATCTTCATCTAGGAATATGTAACTTATCATAATAGAGCCTATAATGGCAAGTGTCTACAAATAAAAAGAAGAAACATAAATTTAACGCCAAAGAACAGAGGCTAGGGGAGATTTGATCAAACTTACCGCTAGAAAGCATTGTACACCCGAGTGTATTACTTCAACTAAAGGATAATCTAATATGCAATCATCTACACGTTCTGGCCGTATTGGACGGTACGGATCTTCGGAGGTTATATTTGTTGGATACGTTGGCTTACAGCCATATCCATTGACTTCGAACCATGAGACGCTACCGGTACCGAGGTTCAATATGTCGCTGTCCTAAAACAAAGTTAAAAATTAATAAGAAATAGTTTTAGAGTATTTGAGGTAACTTACTCTGTCCAACTCTCCAACATTCAAGTAGAAACATATTAGGAACGAATTCCATCCGATCCAAATAAAACTCCATATTAAATACTAAAAGTAGTAATGATTTGATTATAATTTAGTAACAGACCAAAGAATCAAATAACATTTCAATTATTGAAATGAATGAATGAATTATCAATTTCACAAAATAATATCATAAGTCTTCTAGATGTAGGCATGGTTGGCACCAAAAATACGTATACGAATATACAGCCAGTTCCAAAGAAACGTGTCTTAAAAAAAACTATGATAAAAATTGATGAACTCATATTTTTTTTATTAAAATACACATTAAAATAAATTGCGCAAATATATTAATAAGGAGGGTGGCCGTGGTGTAGTGGTAACATCATCGCTTGTCACGCTTCAGGTTCACGGTTCGAATCCTGATGTCAATAATCATCTATTTATTTCGCATGAAATAAATAAAAAGTCGATCAATTGCGAAAGCTTATGTCAACTCTACTGCGAAGTCATAACACTGGCAGTAAGGCGGTCATATAGCTAAAATGCAACTTGATCGTGATGATGACATCATGAGGACGGACAAAAATACTGTGAATCACGAGCAATGACAAAAGCAAAAACAAACAAGCTCCCCAGGTATCTGGACAGCCACCCTTACACTGAAACTTAATACCAGCTGAGTTTCAAACCAACTACACCAATCTGTCTTTCTCTCTGTCTCTTCCCCTTTTTTCAAACACGCCCGTGTCCTAAAATTAGTATAAGGGTATTCATAACCCTTTCACACGTGCAAATTATAAAAAAAAAAAAAAGGAGTCTTGTCTCCGTTATTATCGATTATTACCAAGCATCTTTTAGTGCAACTTTGTACTTAGCCCTGCATATTTTGTACTTAGCCCTCTCCAAATCTTCTTAAAAACCCATGTCCTGTTGTAAATATTTTCTTCCCTCCAAGCTTCTGCTTCATTAGTGACCAGACATTTTCTATCGTATTCGCATCAGGACTCTATCGACAATCTACCGTTGTTATACCATTTTCCTGTTTCCAACGCGTGCAGAGGCGACTGTGATGTTTTGGATCGTTATCCTTCTGTAAGACCCAGTCGCAATTGTTAGGCCTATACAGAGATTTGAACCCTTTTTGTGTAGACTGATCAGTCGAGAGGCAACCATAAACATGAACCTTTGTTGGATGTTTCACTGTGCGCTGCAGCAACTTTCCACCCTTTTTTGTCCAGGCTTTCTTCCAGGATCAGATTCTGTTTAACTCCTCTTTTAGATAATTGTTCCTTTGCTTTCCTTAGACTTACTGTTGGGTTTCTCCCGAACAATTCATAAATCACTTTGTTGTCCTTTGCGAACGTTGCTTTTTTTATCCACTTCTTTTACAAACTCCTCTGATGTTCTCATATATGTTGCCGCCGATTTGACACTCACTTTCGGTCCTTTTGAATGAGTTACTAAGAAAACACTTTCAAAACGCTTTTAATGATGTTTTCCCGCTAAAGTATGAAACTATACTGAAGACATTAATACAACGCGCGATCGACAATTAAATGCAGATAATTATTTGGCTATAAACATTTGCAAAATAAGTGATTAGAGACACGTTTCTCTGGAACATGCTGTATGTACCATTTACCTCAACTGTTCCTAGCTTTCTTAAAATGGATGTGGTGTAGATGTAAATATTATATATGGGATCATTGTAGAGCACACTAATGTTTATATATTCTCTTCAGGGAATATTTTTTGATTTCATAAAAATTTATTGAAAAGACGTTATTTTAAAAGAAGAAAATGTTGTTTTTTTTAATAAAACGCCCCAAAAAAGTGGGCGTGTATATTAGGAACGGGCAAAACCGGTTAATCAGCATTGGTTGACCGGTTAGCTTTTTTTTTGCTCAGTTAACCGAATAACCGGTTATTTTGGACACATTCTTATATGGAGGTTCAAGCTCTGGAAAAAATGTATTGTTATCGGCAGCAACAACAATACTGGATCCAAGATATAAGAAATGTATACTACCACAACCTTTATATTGTCAAGTTCAGTTCTCTGAGGACTTGAAATAAAACAACTGCTACTTTAACTGTGAGGGTTGGGCTATTCTAATAAGAAAAATTATTTCACTGATCCAACACATAGTAAAAATGCTTTTCCAGAAACCTATCAAGTTATAACGTAAAGTGTCAGCATTAAATGATCATTCAAGTGACCTCTGATGACACAATTGAATTACAGTTCATGGGCCAATGTTTTTTTTGTAATTGTGGAGAATATAGTGAATATAAGTTTGAGAAAAATATAACCGGTTAATTTGCAGCGTTTAATCGATTAATAACCAATTATTTGCTTGCTTCAGTCCATTCATTTTTTTTAATATCCGCGTATACGTACACATAAACATTTTATGAAAGAATTGTAGAGCACGCGTAATTTTTTTAGGTTCTGTTTTGTGTAAAGTAGTCATGGCAGCAAACATTAATAATCAGTATTCGGGCATAATAAAGATGTTTGCTTAGAAATGCTAAATACCAAATGTGAATGTCCTGAAGCTAGTTAACTTGGTGTGCATTGGAAAAAACATCATCTCGATTTTTGTGATCACCAATTGCCAAAATGCAAAACGAGTAAAGAATATAGTCCTATCAAATTAGGTTTTGACCTGGGCTCTCATCACGTAACTTTTAAGACGATCATCGTCCAAACGATTGTATTAAACGACGTCGTCAAAAGTTTGCTTCGTGTAACATCACAATCGCATCGTCCGGTCGTGTCGTCCATCGTTTAAACTGTTGACAGTTTGAGAAACAGTTTGAGAACTACTAAACACATTAAATGTTATATCGAAAATGGCATTTATGCTGCCACTGTTCAAATTTAAGCTGTGTCTTCCCTTTCTATTGAAGAAAATGTCCTCACTTTCTCGCGGTCTTTGAAAATATAGGTGGGTACCATCTAACCATCCGATAACTATGGAAATAAAATCACTAGTATAATTCGAAGAACCGAAAATATGGATATTTATACTTAGTTCCTGGGATTGCATATTTCTGATGAAAACACTGCTTTGTCTCTTCTTTTCGTATTTCGTTGTCCATATCCCATGTAATCCAGATTGGACAGAGCATTAGTTCCAACGCTTTTATGGTCTCGCAAACTATCTCTGAAAGGGTACTTTGTGCAACAGAAATACCAAAGTCGTTACCATTCAACCATTGGTAGCCATCTCCAGCTAGGACCTCTAAGGTAGCACCAAGTCTTAAAATTGGTGGAATGTATGTTGACCGCCAGCCGTTCCTTGGGTTAACAGTTTCCAACACTAGTACAAAGTACACTAGATAAGCAAAAACGTTGAATAAAACTAAAATGCAAAATCGGATTCAGCAAGTTAATTGATTAAAAATAGTTTATACTATTTTTACTTTTTCGTTGGAAGTGAAAGAGGATCCGATGCATCTCTAAACGTCCTTCGCATTCGCAATAGTCCGACCGAATTTTCACTTTCTTCGTAATCGAAAAACAACACATTGTAATGCCGACGCATTTTTTTTTTTTTTTGCATTTGGTACTATTTTTATGATTTTTATTTAAAATGTAATCAACAACACTAAACAATCAACCACGAAGTTTAAAACGATTGTAAAATAGCAATCGTTCAATCGTCGGTATTTGACAGTTTAATAAATTATACGAAGCATTAGTGAATCGTCCAAAACGACGCGACGTCGTCCAAACGATTCAACTATTTTAGTGTTACACGAAGCAATACAATCGTCGAAACGACGTCGTCAGACGATCGTCGTCTTACGCGATGAGAGCCCTGCAATTTGGAGATACACATTAAGAATGACAGAGGATTTGACGTTTATCCTATGGTGATGAATCTTCGCTGATCATTAAATAACATTTCCCCCTGTTCGCACAACTTCTCCTATCTCAAATGAGATGAACTTTTTAATAAAAAACACTCACCTTATTCGTTATAACCTAGCAAACATAAGTACACGTAGGTACAGTTTATTCTATACCTAGACAAGTCGTAAATACTGGTACACGCATTTTTGGTGATAAAATAAAAACGAATAAAGTATGCACGGATAAGTTCACCCTTCAAGGACTCAATATTTCGGTGTCGAGTAGAACAAGTCTGCCAAACAATCGTCTGCTGCTATGAAGTCCGGTACATTGTTTTAAAGCCATCCCTGTGTTGTTTTTGCCTTACGAGCTAACGCGTTCGACTCGTGAAATGAGGTCTGATGCTTCATTGGATGAACGGGCATAGACTCTGTCATTTTGGTTATTGGACGATTTCTCAATAGCAAACATTTTTTCATCCGTGAACAAAATGGTTCTGTGACCATTTTGAGCATACCAGCGACGTAGAGCTTTCGATTTTTCATTCCGCTTGGATTGTGAGTAAGCGGCCAATGTGTCTTTTATATTCGTTGAGTCCCAAATCTTTTTCTCGTTACAAGGTTTTCTGTTTCCGCAGCGAATTCCGATTAATTCTGGCTTTAACAGCTTTGATCGCCTGTGGAGTTCTGACAGTGCGACGCTCAGTTATTCCACCAGTGTCCCCAAACATTTTAACAGTTCGATACACAAAATTCCGGCTGATTTGAAGCGGTCGCAAGGTCCGGGAAATGTCGCCTCTTTTCATATTACACTTGCAAAGCCCAATTACCAGAACACGGTTTTCAATATCGCCCCACTCCATATGTACAACGACTTTTGTGTAAATCTTTTTGCGTTGTATAAATGTCACTCATTGAATACCTGTCAATATAGAATGAGTGTGTTCAATACTAGTTTCACGATGAGTGCGTTTAAACGTGTACCAGTATTTATGACATGAGTGGATAATTTACGAGTAAGTACTGCAGCACTTAGATACCAATTAGGAAAGTTAAAAACCACAAAGCTTTATTTGAAGAGTTATTTATATTGATGTTGAAATACTCTTTCATTATCGATTCTAGGCCTCCTTATAACAGCTTTTCATTATACATATACTCTCTTATTTACCGCAGATGCATCAAATTTCAAAAATCCTAATCATAAAACGACCATATTTTCCCCCAAGATTACCTACCCCCTCTATGTCAACAAAGTTGGGCCCATTTTTAAAAGCTTCTTTGTTACCAGCCGCACAAGTATGCACATTTGTTTGCCCCCTATATTACTCGTAAAATTATATTATACATAAGATACCAATACAAAAATCAAACCCATTATTAGGGGTTGAAAGTTAATAACAAAAGATTATTTATGCATTCCCTGTTATCGATTCCCTATTAGATAAACACTACTCTGTGGGTATATGTGCGATTAGCACACTATTTATACAACTCCGTATCGCATCGATCGATTTCAGATAAGATACGAATAGATATCTGTATCTAATGATTTATATATAAACAAAAATCTTCTGACTACCAAACTGTATACAATTAGACCGTAAAACTGCGGGCGGGTGAAAGTAAATAAAATTGCTGAATGCATTGTTACACAATCCAGCAATTAACGTTGCATATCGAGAACAAAATTTAAATAAAAATATTTCGGCACTATGAAATTTATGTTAAATCGAGACACTCACTGTAATTATGTATTTCACTCGAAAATGATATGCTCCATAAAATCCGAATATTACAAATATTATATGCAGGAAATTAGCGAATATGGGTGCCCACATGTATCCGAGGAAGTCGAACACTTGGCGCTCGATTATGGTTATCTGCGAAAAAAAGGGAAAAAAAAGAGAAAGTTAACAATTAGTATAATGGAAATTGAAAATGAAATTCGAAAAGGGCAAAGTAAGAATGTGGCGAAAGGGAATTTTTGTTTTTATCAGCATGAATGAAATTCTTATAAAAATATTGGATTGAAGTATATTAACCAAATTGTCAGGAGTAAATATAGAAAAAGGATACATTGACATGAATATTTGATGCCAGAAACTTTCATTAATCATAATTATGTACATCTATTTAAAGAGTGTATTCTAAAGCAAACTAGAGATTACCAGCCATCGTCTAATTAGTTCTATTTCAGAGAAAAGAAAAAAAATGTTTTCTTTTTTGGCTCGATAAGTAGTCGTCCTTATGATTAATGTTAATATTACACCTTCCTAGATTTCTTACCGGCATTAAGGTACAAGAATCTGACGTTACTTGGGTGTAAAATTTGATTGACTGAATAGCAATTTACGCAGTTCATTGGACTATGGATAACACGTAATTTAGAATGTCCTTGTGAATATGGGTGCGATATAATTTGGAAGGGATATCGACACGTGCTAATTAAGAAAGACAACATTAGCAAATTTTAAGGGTTCACTAGCACTCAACCAATAGAATTTTATACATAACGTAAACAATAAGCACGCGTTACATAAAATGTCTACAGAATGTCCTACTAGTGTGACAAGTTACAGATTGTAACGATTTTTTCTATATTTATTATTTTAAGTTTCGCTATCTACACATTTTTTTCGCTGCGCAATTCGCGTCTAATTGACGGAAAGGTTTTAAATTCGAAAATGCCTCGAAAAAAATTAAAATTCAAAATAAAGTACAAAATTTTTGAAATATTTGATCTCTAGATTTTAATCAAACTTAACATTACTATAACAGAGAATCTTAACCGCCTAAACGGCTGGGCGGATATTTTTCAAACCTCAAACATTTTAGATGTTCAAATTCCCTGTAAGATGGATACTGAACTTTTTGTAATTTTCAGAGTTTTTAGTTACATATACATATATGTACAAGTCTCCTGAACTCTCAAGGAAAACAAAAGTATGAATGGAACGCTTATAGTCCGATTCAGTTGTCTGTCTGTTTGTCTGTTTATCACAGAATCATAATTTTTGAACGGTTGGAAGTAGAAGGTTCAAATTTGGACAAGACTTGAGTTTTATTAACCCATAGACAGTTCTAAAGTATAATACAATTTTGGAAAAATGGAACAAAAATAACCTCTAGGTTAGAATAAAAGCAAAATTAATTTATTTGTTTGTATAAATACTTCGTATCTAAAAGGTGTCCCAAAATTTTTACAAATTGTTAATATTTTATTGATTCATAAAGGGTGTAAGGTTTTGTATGGAAATTGTCGAAATTTTCCATGACCGTTTTGCATATATGTGGCTGAATTTCGTTGATAGAGCGCCTCAATTTGCTCCGTCAAGGTGTGGGTGGTCGTGGGCTTGTTGGTATAAACCTTAGACTTCAAAAAACCCTAAAGAAAAAAGTCCAACGGTGTTAAATCGCATGATCTGGGCGGCCAATTCTGATCACCAAAACGGGAAATCCGTATCTTGCAATTTAGGCAGACCAGTCGTATTTTCAAAGAAGAATGGTCCCATGATGCCTCCAGCCCAGTTTCTCAATAATCAGTCTGGGATTTCTGAACCCCAAATTCGACAACATTGACGATTAACAAGATGAAAATGAGCCTCATAGCTGAAGTTGAATTTGTTTGAAAAATTAGCATTCACTTGTTGTTGTTCCATAATCCATTCAACTTGAGTCAATTGCACTTTGAATTCATGCAGATGCAAATCTTTCATGAGAATACGCTGTAGAACTTCTCGAAATGTCCAATTTTTGACCACGGTGCCGAATGCACCATTCGTTTATTCCAAAAATATATTGTTCCGCTTTTTTTACTTTGTTCGGTTTTAAGAAAAATTAAAAAAAGAAACTATCCAAAAAAGTATTTCCCTCTAGACAATTCTGAAACTACTGAACTGAAAAACTTCAACAGGATTTTGAGAAATATGTTCGTTTTTGAAAAATGTACATAGATGTGAGAGAAACAAAATGGCATCTACCGTCCGCCATCTATTTTCCAAACAGTTGAATACTCGTATGTATTTATCCTCACTTGCGACAATAAAACGAATCGTTTGATACATTTTAGTCCTATAGGGCAAGTATTGATTTCGTTTTCGATCTCGAGATTTTGATTAATTTTGTTACAACTATTACACAGCAACTCGAAAAATTGAGTCTCCTAATTCTGTCGGTTCGTTCGTCTGTCATCCTCGGACTGTCTGCTCAAACTTCATATGTGGGAAGCAAAATCGAAATTTTCGATTTAGCTTCAAAGTTAACGGTACTTTATTTAAGAATTTTGACATATTAAAATTTTCTCAAAAACGGGTCTAACGATTTCAATAAAAATTCATATCTCAATAACAGTACTTTACTTATTAGCAGACTTGCGATATTTTGTATTTTTTGACATATGTAAGGACATTATTTATATAATATTTCAGTATTTCAGCAATCTCGTATATTTTACATCGTCTGTACTAAATTCGTTCGAAAGGGGTTGTCAGGTGGATACAGCCTTTACTGACTTTAGTAAGGCATTGGATTCTGTGAGTCACAATGTTTTAATACATAAGTTGCAGTGCTTTGGTTTCAATTCATCCATATTGAGATGGATCTCTTCTTTTTTAATGAATAGAGTGCAGTTGGTTAAGCTTGATTCTGTTCATTCAAACCCATTTCATTGTTGTTCAGGCATACGTCAATGCAGTCACCTAGGGCCTTTACTTTTCATCATATTTATCAATGATATAACATCTGTTCTTAGCTGCTGCCAATGCCTTCGGTATAGGAGGGTGGGTCAATAAGTCCCTGAAAATTAACACAAATTGTGTCATCACCTTAAATTTAATTTTTTTTTTGTCAAGAATCATCTTTCAAAAGAACGCACCTAAATTTTCAGACAGATCTGTCAAATAGTTTTGTTGTGGCAGCCATTTTATATAGACGCCTACTAACATTTTCGTTGAAATGGAAAAAAGTTAATTTCGAATGCTCATTAAACACTATTTTTTGCGAGAAAAAACTATCGCGCAAACCAAACAAAAACTTGACAAATATTATGGGGACTCTTCACCATCGATTGTAACCATTTACCACTGGTTTTATACTCAATTTCGGTGCGGTCGTTCAAGCACAAGTGACGCCGAACGATAATTGAGGTCACCACACCAGAAATGGGTCGACAAAATCCCTGTTTTGATAATGGACGATCGGCGAATGAAAGTGCGCGAGCTTGAAGAGGCCACAGGCTTATCACATGGCTCAGTGATTTCGATTTTACGAAGAAAAAAGTTATTTTTCACCAGGCCAACGCACCGGCGCACAAGTCCGCAGTCGCAATGGCAAAATTGCATGAGTTAGGCTACAAACTCCTCCCTCATCCATCATATTCCCCAGATTTAGCCCCCTGCGACTATTTCTTGTTTCCAAACATGAAGAAATGGCTCGGAGGTACGAGATTTGGGCGAATGAAGAGGTCATCGCTGAAACAAACGCTTATTTTGAGGGGCTCGAGAAATCGTATTATTTGTAGGGCATCAAAAAATTGGAGAAACGTTGGATGAAGTGTATAGAGCTAAAAGGAGACTATGTTGAAAAATAAAATGTTTTTATACCGAGAAGAGTGTTCCTTATTTAATTTTTCAGGGACTTACCTTCGTACAGACTATTTAAAATTATTCTTAAGTATTTTAAGCATAAACGATTGCATAAAGCTTCAATCTGATATTGATGCGCTTTCAAATTGGAGTAAAGTTAAATGCCTCCATCTTAACATAGCGAAATGCAACGTCACAACATTCAGCAGATCCTCCAGCCGAATTATTCACCGATACTCAATCGATTTTTTAGATCTTACTCGGGTAAATAAGGTTAAATATCTCGGTGATCTGGTAGATTACATAACATTCAAAGCGAATTCCGCGGTCGGCTTCATCAAAAGAAATACAGTTGAATTCTCTAATCCCTAATAACTCTATTCACTGCTCTTGCTCGAACACCTCTTGGAATACTGTGACATCGTGTGGTGTCATTTTTATCAGGTGCATATTGATAGGGTGGAATGAGTTCAGAGAAGATTTTCTAAATTCGATTTCTTCAAAATGCGCTGGTATTTTTCGCCGGAATATAAAACTAGATGCCAACTACTTGGTCTAGCTAAGCTTACGACTAGGAGGAAGGTCCATGATGTAATGGCCCCTTCTCTTCATTCTAACCATAAACGATGTCGAGAGGGTTATTAAACATTCTTCCCTCTCTCTGTACGCTGATGATACCAAATTTTTCAAAGCCATCTCTTCACCACATGACTACTGCCTCCTTCAACAAGACCTTGATAGTTTTTCGAACTGGTGCCTACAAAATCGCTTAGAGCTCAATATCGCCAAATGTCAATCCATTACCTTATCACGTAAGCACCACGTGTCCTCCGCCCGCCTTTACCTTCTTCATGGTCAACCTATATCCATCGTTCAGTCTCTCCGTGATCTTGGAATATTGTACGATAGGGAACTAAATTTTCGTTCACATATTGATGAGATAATTCGTAAAGCTAACTCATCACTTGGCTTTGTCAAACGATGGTCCAAAGAATTCTCCGACCCTTACGTGACCAGATCCCTCTACATTACCTTGTGCGCCCCTCCTTGAATATGCCAGTCAAGCGTGGTCACCCTTTCAGCAAGTTCATGTGACCAGAATCGAGAATGTTCAACGTCGATTTCTTCGATTTGCCCTTCGAGGTCTTCCTTGGAACGATCCATTTATCTTGCCTCCCTATCAAGACCGCCTCAACCTCATCAACCTGAGTACTCTAGAGAAACGCAGAGATGTTGCAGACATTCTTTTCATTCATCGACTTCTTTCAGGCTCTGTCGATTGCGCATCTCTTTATAATTCAATTTTTTTCAATACCAACCCACGAAATTAACGATGCCCTCGTCTTTTCTATTTACCGTCCCACCGCACTTCATATGGATCTAATGAACCAATTTCCCGTATGCTGCGAAAAGTGAACTCAAACCTCACCCAGTTTGATTTTAACCTCAGCACCCCCTGCCTCAAAACCGAACTCCTTCACCATTCTCCTTAACTTTAAGTCTTAGTTTTAAGTTTTAGTTTTAAGTTTTAGTTTTAAGTTTTAGGTTTAAGTTTTAGCCTTAAGTTAGTTGTAGCTTGTAATAAGCCAAATAAATGGGGGCTTTCGCCCCCACCAAAATTAAATGTTTGTGAGAGACGTCCTCTGTTATCATGTAAAAGGCCCATGCTTGTTGGCTTTAATTCCAATATGCACCATTTCAAATCTGAACAGTTTACTCGTATAAACGAACAGCACATATGGAGCAAGTACGTGTAACCCAGTCGTACCATTTATTTCAATCTGGTTTCTTAGGAAACGATTTCAGTGGTGTTCCATATTTTTTTGTCGTATGGTCGACTGAATGTTACTACCTTCTGGTTTGTTCTATTCTCTTCCCCACTCAATAATATATCATTCATTGATATGCGCCCAATACATTCGAAGAAGGCAGAATTAAATCGACGCAATTACGGAGCAATCATCTTTTACAATTTGACGTGACGTTAGTGCCGAATAGTGGGTTTATATTATTGGGGGTTCATCACAATTTCGTGACGACTAACACCGGTCATCCAAATGAGGTGTATAATCTTGAAGTAGTGGCCAGGACCCAAGAACTAGATCCCAAAGATAGACGATAGACCGGCAAATGGAGGAAGGATAGCGCGCCAATGTTTCAAATTTACATCGGATTCTTGCCAATTACCTCGAAATTAAAAAGCTTTGTACTCTCTATGACATTGCACTATGCTCATGTCACTTACACCACGACAATGAAACGGCAGAGAGAGCAGTACTCACTCCAGACAGACTTATGTCAGGAGCACTGACATAAGTCTTTTAGATCACCTCACCATACAGCACAGATATAGCCTCTTGATTTTTTTTGTTTGATCTCCTACGTTAAAATGCGGCTGAAATAACCTCACTTTATCCCATCGAAGTTAATTGGAACACTTTTCGAGAATTGAGATTTGATACCAAAGAAGCGATGAGAATTTTGATTTGATGATTGGCCTCTACTCTCTACCTGTGAAGAACCGCATTACCAAATATGGTGACTACTTTAAAAAAGTCGAATTGAACTAAGCCAAACGGGAACAATTGTAGAACACCCTACTCGTATATAGGTATTTTGGAAAACTCATTTGGATTTACCTTAGGCTCTTAAAAAGCAGAAGGTAGTGACTTTTTTTAAAGAAAAAAAAAAAATAGTTCCAACATTCGAATTATAAATTTGAAGTTGCTTGAAGCAGAAAACGTTCCGCTAATATAGTTCTTGGGGATTATGTTGCTTCAAGTCGATCCTAAGGTCAAACGAACGACTTTTATTATACTCTACTTTATTACTTTAGAAAAAAAAAACAGCATTAACTTCCTAAAAGTTTTCCATCAAAATCTATCGGAAGAGAGTGTTCGATTTATTTCAAACTTAAAATTGCTATTTATAGCGTCTTTAAGAGGAGCCTCATTATCACCATATGCATGTACGAGGTCACTGTCGCTGGTAAATCAATTTATACTGTCCCAATATGTTTGATCGCACGTTTTTTAAATAAAAACACACAGCAGTACTACATATGTATATGTAGCTTATCTCACAGTCACTGCAAGACAAGACCCCTGTTGTGCCTGTTGTACACATATATACGTCAATTAAATACTATTACTCAATTAATAAGAAATAAAACCAAATAGGTCGACGGAACTATCATGATTCACTTGGAAACTCAAGTGTAACAAAAAATTTTAAATGTAAACATTTTCGTTTTCTGTTCTCAATTTCTAACACACTTGTTGTGCACCGAAAAATAAAACTTAAAACCGTTGAACTTGTCAATTTAGAAAAAAAAAAAAAAAGAATCCACATGTGTGTGTTGATTGACTCTTTGAAATAAAGATGACGTCGTCTATTTTCGTTTTGATTGTTATTTTGAAATTATAGGCTGACACACATTCTTTTTATTATTTTCAGGGCATGAGTACTAGTTTTGTAAACATCCATTACATACACGATCAATATTGTATCTCAAGAGATCACAATTTAGAGCCAAGAATCTTATTATCTTTATTTTTCTTGTAAAACGGTTTTTATTGTTTCTTTTACTGCATTTGCATTTTGGGATGCAAATTAATTAGATTAGATTGCTCTAATTCTGAGACTTTGAATCTTGAGATGTGCGGAGTCGGATCTAACCATTGACCTAGTGTGAAATTAATTTTCATTTGAAAAGACGACGACAATGACTGTGGCCGGCGCTTAAGTGTTCTAAGTGCAAAATTTATTTAAAACGTGCAAATTGAGGTCACCACTTGATGCAGAATTAGATACACGCATTCAAATGCTGATTCTTATAACTTCAAAATTGTATCTAGAAAGAAGGAACGCTGCAAAACAAATTGCCAGGAAATATTCAAGATTCTGTGTTGATGTTGCCTTTAATTGATATGCACGACGGTGATTGTTGCATGGCTATACCCCATCTATGGCCAGATGTTTGTAATTGAAGGCAGACGCTCAGTGAAAAGGGAATGAACTTACGAGTAAGAATTAATAAAACATTCTGTGTGTGTAATCTTTGCCCATTGTTCTCCCTAAATTAGGAAAATCTTTCTCAACTTAAGCACTTACAGCTTTGTTGAATGGAATTGATTAAGTTACTGATTGGAGGAGCCAATTAAAATTATTTGTTGACGAAATGAGATGGTCTCGCTCAGGGTCAAACAACACTCTACCTAGTAATGTCAAAAGTATTGGTACACGTTTGAACGCACTCATCGTGCAACTGGTGTTGAACACATCCATTCGATATTGACAGGTATTCAATGAGTGACATTTATATTAAGTTAACGCGCAAAAAGATTTACACAAAAGTAGTTTTTGAATATGGAGTCGGGGGATATTGAAAACCGTGTTGTGGTAATTGGCATTTACAAGTGTATTATGAAAAGAAGCGATATTTTCTGGACCTTGCGACCGCTTGGAATCACCCGGAATTTTGTGTATCAAATTGTTGAATTGTTTGGGGACACTGGTGAAGTAACTGACAGTCGCACTGTCAGAACACAGGCTATCAAATCTGTTAAAGCCAGAATTAATAGTAAACCGCTGCGAAACCTTGTCACGAGAAATGAAGATATCGCAGAAATCCGTGTCACCCATTATCATTATCTACGCCGTTGCAGATCAGCTATTGATTTTGAAAATTTTATTTTTGTTCAGATCGTTGAAGAAGAATTCTGCTAGTGCAGGCCTTCTAATATGCGCAAAAGAAGAACATGAACAGAGGAAGTGACCAATAGTATTCTCCTCCTCATCTCTGTACCTTCTGAAGAAGTCATTGCTTACAATGCCCAGTGTCTGACCATGTCGATGACGCAGCGTCCGGGGGATGACATTTGTGAGTTTAGAGATTTTATCGCTACAGTATTTTCGTAGTATTGTTGACCTGTTAAGGTATTGACAAGTGGCATTGACGATGATATTATCTCTACGTCTGTTGTTTGTTTTACGGAATGTCGCAATTGTACCTTGGTACCCAGCAAAGAATGATATTACGCGTTTACATACCTATGTCGTTAAGACATTAGCGTCAGTCCTTCACTACCTTAGATTTCACTCAATTTGCTGGAAGTAATCTGATTGCTTCCTGGCTGCCGATGTACATACATAGATTGCAATGTCAGTTCGCGATATTGGAACTAACTCCCTTATTTGTTATCGAGATATCTATAAAGATAGATATTAAATTATTGTAAAGGATATTTCGGTGTATGCACGCTTCTCTGTCCGGTAGTAGATACTTGAAACTCAGGTTGAAGTCAACTTCAATGTACAGTAGATCTGTGGTATCAGGGAAATCACGATATAACGTGACGATTTTGGTATGCTAACGCTAAGTTCCCTGTCTAAAGAAAGCCCTCATATAGTTATAGCGCAGCTGAGTGTCGGTCTGAACAACGATGATTTTGCTTGTAGCCCCAGCCTGGGACTTAAAGCCTTCTTGCACAAGTACAGAACAACTATGGATTTACTATCATGTAGCTTGTGCCTAATCTGAGACCCAAATCGCTTATGCTGTTCGAGAAGTTCACGGTAGAGCCCTTGACCTTTGGAGGTGTTATATTTGAAATGTCATTTCTACTTGTAAACAGTACATACCTACTCTATTTTAGTCGGGTTGACGTTCATACTTGCTTGGTGGAAGCAAAATTCAATATATTAATGCCTGTGGCTGTGGATATTTTACCGGCACTGAGATAGCTATGTTTTACACACATGCAACTGCCCTACAGTGCTTTTCAAACTGTTTAGTACCGCGACCCTCCTATGAGCATTTAAAGCAAAATTATCCTGTGATTGTCGAAACTTAGGCTAGTATACGTCGCCTTTGCTGTCTAAGCAACGATTTTCTCTACAATAAACAAAACTATCACATCAAAGTACAAATTTTGTTACTAGTATTCGGTCGTAGTCTTAACAGAAAATCATTGTTTAGACAACAAATGCGATTAGACCGGTCTAAGTTTCGACTGTCAATCACGCCCTAAGTATACCTTTAAGGCTTTTAGACTCTTTATTTTCAATAGTTTCGTACACCTCTGACTTTTGTTTATTTCTATAGAAGTCTCGAGTGAGTCTTGTTAATTCGATAAAGTAAAATATTGTTTTTTTTTTTTAATAATTACTGACCAACAAACACTAAGCCCAACAAGATCTGTAGGCACGGAGGCTGCGTGACAATTATTTATCAATCTTGCAAAAAAATATGTTACTATACATCCAATGAAACATGGATAAACAGAAATTTTAACAGCTCATATCTTTGTAAATACCCCCAAAAATAACACATTTTGGTAACTCAAGTTACCAACGCAATACCATAAAGACCCAATTACGCAACATAACGACCGCGACAAAAAGAATTAACTGACATAAGCGAAAAGCTAATGAGTGATAATACGTTTTCGTGCTGATGAGTTTCTTTGCAAAAAACCAGCCAATTAACATACTAACGAAGCAATAATATCAATTCGTCACTATAAGTACAACTTGTGCATGAATAACATAGAATAAGGTTGATATGGAAGCTTTTCGTCTTCTAGTGTTGTTTCTTTTTAAGATGTCGATAGAAACGTGTCGCGCACAATATTATGTTAGCGTGAATGACCTACAATATTACGTAATTGATACTACATAAAGATAATTAATATTAAATCATCAAACAGGGATTTATCGTGTGCACTGGTATTCTCCTGATGAATAACAACAGTTCTAACTAAACTCATCGACCTCATTAATTCCCTCCATCGATTCTTAGTTTAATTACCCATATAACTAGAACATGAAAACACAACTAAAACAAGAAATGGAATATTTTAGCAAACGACTCGACTCACGATACTTGAACGTGATGTCATATGCTACAGGGTCGGAGTTATTATTACGAGGGGCCTGTGAGTTTTAAGACTTAACATGTCAAGCCATTTTCACAAACCGACTTAATTAAAAAAAAAAAGAAGAAGATAATTGCAATGGCATACTCAAAGCCCACTACGGCTGATAAACGCTTATAAGTAAAGGCGACAACCAATCAGAAATAAAAAGCGACATTCTCATAGAGTTCTAAAGAGCTTCGCCAAAAATCGCCAGACCTTCTGCATGTACTTATAGAAAAGGCATGCGAGACTCACCCCTTGCCTAACGAATAGCGGAAAAGAATGATTGTCAAGCTTTCAAATGGAAATCTAACAGAAAAACATTCGACAATGAGTAACCGGGTTTCCGTTCTGCGTTCTCCTACGTTGAGCACATCAATACTTTACGGATGTAAGGTGTTTTTTTAAACCTAGCTAGCCCGTTATTAAAATGATTCCTAGCCAGCTGAATTTTTAATATTTTTTTTTTTTTTTTTTTGTATTCGAAGATTGGTACTTCTTCCTGACATTAACTGTCAGCTGTCAAAGTATTCGCCAAAGGAAGGGGCTATGTTTGTGAAGTATAGTATCCGCAGAAGTGGTAACCGGTATTTAAAATACTTTCTGAAAATGACTGAGTTTATGATGAACAAATATCCTCGTGTCAATCGAAAAAGGATATATTCGTTTCTAGTTTTATGTTCTTTCCCTTTTTTACCAGCGTCAAATATCAAGGACTCGTTAAACAAAAAAGAAAAGACAAATTAAACAGAGAGATAGCGATGATTGAATGCCTGTATTGTTTAATTTTGTAAAATGTGTTGCCGTGTAAAGTATTTAACAAAAAAAAAATGTGTTCAATTTTATAAAAAATGTTAGGTTTGACATATCGTATCAGATGGCGTACCAGATTTTCAATTAGAATTTTCATTCAAATGATTTTTTCAAAATTTATTTTTCTCAAACATTTTTCACATCTTATTTTGTGCATATTTAACGCACGAAGTGATTGAAATTAATGTAAGAAATTAAAAGTAGTACGCGTAGTATTAATACTTTAATTAATAACATTTTATTTTTCGAACAATCAAAGCTATTTCACGAGATTCATGGAAAACTGTTTCACCTTACGAACAAGTCCCTACACAACCATAAATTGCGCAGGCGTACCAAAGTCTACAAATAAAATCAGGCCACCTATCTGTGAGGAGTGTAACAATTTCTAGGCAGATAGTTTTGCCTGGAGAGAAAAGCAAGAGTTGTAGCCCGTCAGTTGATGCATTTGTTTTACATGTAAAATTTTACGATTCTGACAGCCACTGTCAACAAACAGTCCCAATGTTTCGAGTGTAAATCTCCAATGCATTTGCTTCTTATAAATTTTGAAGGCGTGCATTACGCAGAAAATGCATTCCGAACAAACTGGTGGCTATTTCCAAGGCTACAAAATGTCACGTGCTGCATAGGAGTAGTCTATTGGAATAATTTGAATTTTGAAGTGGTGTCCGACAAGGTTGTATATAATCGCTACTACTTTTTCTGATGTTTACCAGTAACATTTTTCGTACAACTTCAGTGCGCAGTGTTGAAAACTAATGGAGTTTTACAACCTTGTCAAATACCTTGACTACGCCGACTGTGTTCAAATGTCCATAGGTTTCGTGACAGATCCAAACCTGGTCGGACTGAAGATAAATTCCGCCAAAACACAAATTAGCAACCTCACTAGCAACCTCGCAAGTAGTCATTGATGGGCAACTGATCAAGAGAGCACATACAAAATATACGGTATGTTGGAAGTATTGTCTCGGTTAAAAATGGTATCGAATTGGAGGTGTCTAGGCAGCCCAATCGCGAAGCAGTGAAGAAGTAGTGCAATCAGTTCAAACATCAAGCTGCGACGGTTCCGCTCAAACATGGAATCGGTGCCGTTGTATGACTGTTTGTTAATCGTTGTCACAAAAACATATTATGAGTGTTTTGGCCAAACTCAGAAGGGTGGCCGTGGTGTAGTGGTAACATCATCGCTTGTCACGCTGTTGATTCACGGTTCGAATCCTGATGTCAAGAATCATCTATTTATTTCGCATGAAATAAATAAAAAAAGTCGATCAATTGCGAAAGCTAAGTCAACTCTACTTGAAGGCATAACACTGGCAGAAGGGTGGTCATATGGCTAAAATTCAACTTGATCGTGATGATGACATCAGGTGGACGGAAAAAAAATACTGTGAATCATAAGCAACGACAATAATAGCGAAATCAAACAAAATACTCCCCAGTTATCTGGACAGCCACCCTTGGAGTTCATAGAAATTTAATACCACCTAAGTTTCAAACCCACTACACCAATCTTTCTTTCTCTCTGTCTCTTCCTCTTTCCACAAAAACGCACGTGTTCTAAAAATTAGTATAAGGGTATACATATCCCCTTTAACACGTGCAAATTATATAAAAAAAAAATAATTATATCCACTGTGGTCAATCGACGGACATTTTCGAAACGGAAATCTGATCGGTTGAAAAATACGAGGATTTTGAGGTAACCTGTGTCGTTTGTCCTTACACATCTTTAAAAATCTGCAAGAGATTTAACTGTTTGGCATTGGTAATGACAGTGAAGAACCTATCACCCTAGTTTTTATAATTGTGAAGCTATTTGAACTCTAAGTTGACGTTTCTTAACTGACCGCACAGTTTATTTTTCTTTGCGATTTAGGACACTTTACGAAAAAAACCTTGTTATTAGCTATGCACTTTTTATACATTTTTGATAAGTCCTATCGATTGACTTTAGAATTGCATAACAAGGATATGTATAAAGTTTGTACACGAAAAGAAATCGAGGAATACAAACATAGAATGCAGCACTGAAAACAAATTTATTTACTAATTTAAATATTTAATCATTTAAGAAAATGGAAAATATAATTTGATGGCCCTTCTTTGTAAGGCCCTTCGGCTCTTTCTGTTCTTCATTTCGTTCCCAGCAGGATAAAACAAAATAAAACCAAATAAAAGTACTTTTGCAATTTTGTTTATCGTAAAAACGATGACATGCACACAAATTCCCAAACAACTTTACCATCATCGTCATCCTTCTTCCATCGTATGCTGTTATCCATCCACTGCTAGCTACTATATCTGATTGTATTGATCTAATAACAGAAGAAAACCTTGACCTAAGTCCGAACTACCCAAACTCATGAATGCCGGAAAAGTAACATCGAATAAAATTAATGATTTGCAATAAATTCTCACCTGCATAATGAAAGAGGTGAGATACGAGCACGATAAACTATTTAAATGTGGAGTGGATGAAAAAAGAACGAAATGTGTGTAATTTTTCTTTACAAAGTAATTTCATTCTACGAGTATATTTTACGAGCTAGCACGCAATTTGAATTGAACACAAATTTAGTTAAATAAATTAATTGCTCTCAATTAATGTTGACAGTGAATGAGAAGGTTCTTCTTTTCCTTTCTCAATTTAATTAGTCGTAATTAAATGATTGTACTCATCGAGATGACACCATCAATTCTCTTTTTCTTTTTTTTCGATTAGTGACTTTCGTGGAAAAATCTAAAACTAAGTGTAATTAGCGGTTTTGCGCAGCTTAAGAACATTAACAGTGATGCAATCATATTTTTTTTTTGTTTTCAATTTCACGCATTTGCTGCAGTATTATTGAAATTAATGTTCCATTCCAAAATGGTATAAAACGGAACACTAATGAATTCAACATGGTGTCTGTCTGTCAGTATGTCACATGCTTGTAACTTTTGAGCCGTTAGATCTAGAGAAAAATAGTACGTGGTGAACCGAAAATAACTAGGTGAACTAGAAAATAATTATATAATACAAAATTGGTTTGGGGAGCTTTTGGGGTCATATTCCCAATATGCGACATACAGGGTTATTCATTTTGTGCTTTAGGATGTTATATTTACGTAAGATTTCAATGAAATTTTGTTACTGTTATGAATTTTAGACTGTAGGGCGCCATGGGAGTTTTTGCAAACTTCGATTCTTGTGAGGTAATTTTCGATGAGTTTTCGGCACATTTCTGGCTGTGCTGCGGCCATAACTTCACGAATTTTGGTTTTTAAGTGCTCTATAATTTGGGAATTGTCTGCATAGATGCGATCTTTAGCAGGAACGGGGTCAGATGACACGATCTGTGTGGCCAATTGATGTAGCCAAATCTCAAAATTAAACGACCGGGGAACTTAAATATGCCTGTGTTGTGTGGCACGTAGCCCCGTCCTGTTGGAACCAAATGTCAGACCGAAAAAAATGTGGTTATCATTTGAATACAGCGCAAAGAATTCACCGAAAAAAAGTGGCGCCTTCGTTGTCTTTAAAAAAAATACGACCCGTTCACGCCGCCGGTCACCGTGATGGCCTCTCAACAATCACATTTGGATTCTCAGAACCCTGCAATTTTCGCTGAACAAGATTACACAGATATTACAGAGCTGTTATTTTTGTAGTAAGATGCAACAATTTGAATGCGTTGAACGGTGGTTAAACGATCCATATTGTAAAATGTCACTATGGATGACAGATGATTTTGACAGATGCCATATGGCAGGGATGTGAAATCAAAACTCGAAATGAATAACCCCTTATCGCATAAAAGCTGAATTTCCAAGAAATTCGAATATGTAAAAAATATATTTTGGATAAAAACTGTTAAATAAAAAAAAACATTAATAAACAAAGAAAAGCAAACCTATAAAGACCGTTTCACACTTTTCCACCACCGGGCGTATAACACAGACGTGTTCTGGCATTAGTCGCCGAATATCTGACGTCGGATACATAGAAGTGTATAAAATTAAATGAAACATTGTATACACAATTTCAAGTAGTGTTCACACTTTACCGGCGTCAGACATACGACGCGCTCCTTACCGGATAAATAATTTTGCCTTAACTTAAGAATCACCGGACAAATTTTGATTAAAATTGACTTCAAAATTGTATGGAGTTAGAGTAATATATGGTTGACTACTGAGAGATCTCAAAAAACGTGATTGTCAAAGAACTATCCGATGAATTTTGATTTTGTTTGGTTTAGTTTGGTGGTACCATCTAAAATTCATCAGAACGGGATGGAGTGAAATTTGGTTTGTTAATAGGTACAAACTAATGTGTAGATGGTCTCTTCCCTTACGTGACCAGATCCCTCTACATTACCTTTGTGCGCCCCCTCCTTGAATACGCCAGTCAAGCGTGGTCACCCTTCCAGCAAGTAGTTCATGTGACCAGAATCGAGAATGTTCAACGTCGATTTTCTTCGATTTGCCCTTCGAGGTCTTCCTTGGAACGATCCATTTATCTTGCCTCCCTATCAAGACCGCCTCAACCTGATCAACCTGAGTACTCTCGAGAAACGCAGAGATGTTGCAGACATTCTTTTCATTCATCGACTTCTTTCAGGCTCTTTCGATTGCGCATCTCTTTATAATTCAATTTTCTTCAATACCAACCCACCAAATTTACGATGCCCTCGTCTTTTCTATCTACCGTCCCACCGCACTTCATATGGATCTAATGAACCAATTTCCGCGTATGCTGCGAAAAGTGAACTCAAACCTCACTCAGTTTGATTTTAACCTCAGCACTCCCTGCCTCAAAACCGTACTCCTTCACCATTCTCCTTATCTTTAAGTCTTAGTTTTAAGTTTTAGTTTTAAGTTTTAGCCTTAAGTTAGTTGTAGCTTGTAATAAGCCAAATAAATGCGGGCTTTCGCCCCCACCAAAATTCTGAAAATCGAGTAGCGTGGAAGTAATATATAGGTGATTGAGTGCCAATAGATTCTTTGCCGGTTTTTTTTTACTTGCATAAGGAGAAGTATCGTTCGATGTCAAGATTTTGATCAGTCTTGCTACTAAGTAGATCCGTCATTTCTGTCTGTCTATCTGTATGGATGTAAGGCCGACCGCAGCTAAGACAGATTTTTGTCACATAACTGCCATCTGTAGGGACACAATCCGAGGCGAAATCGGAATTTTCACTGTAGCCCTAAAATTAATGGTACTCAGCCGATTCATGGCCGATTTTGATGAAAATAATTTTTCTTAAAATTGATTTTTGAGTGAAAGTAAACATGTGCTTACAGATCAGTCGTATAACGGTACATTACTTATTGACCGGTTTTTGAAAATTGTCTAATTCTCGGATATGACTCAGGCCATTTTGTTCAAAATTGATAAACAATTTTTGACATACGCAAGGTCATGGTATACCAAGTTTTGGAAAATTGAAGGATATAAATTATGATCTCTTGTCCTTTCGTTAACCGCAAGGGTCAGTGGGATCTCCTTATTGTTAAATATCTTTATTTGCATGATGCCAGAGATTATAAGGAAAATGATAGGTCGTATCATGAGATATTCATATTCATCATAGATTGGCTAAAGACAGTTGTTTATGGGGACAAAAAGCAGTCAATGGATTTCTTAAAAATCTGAATTTTTGGTAAAATAATAGCTATCTCCAACAATTTGTTAAATTCTCTTAAAACCACGATGCTGAGTCATTTTTCGAATTAAAGCAGGTATACTATAATAATTCCTTAAGAATCCTTCTTGGGGTCTTTCGCAAAATTGCAGAGGTGGGAAGGAAATTACAGCACACCCTTCATACAGATAGGTATAGCTCCTCTGCACTTTCACAATGAAGATGAGCGAGAGTGAATGTGAAGCCATCCATCTTCTCATCAAATCTAACCGATCTTTAAAATATTTAAAAGTATATTTTTCAAATAGCATTAAGTGACTATTGGTGATTCCGGTATAATCAAATTCCGCTGCGAAAGATGGGTGTTAGCTGCCTATTTTGTAAAATGAAATTGACTAAACGAACATTTTTTAAAGCATATAAATCCAATGAATTTATCTATTCCATTTCTGGAATATCCTTAACAGAAAATCCCAAACTTTCCGAGACTTTTAAATGAATAAAATATATCCTTTCGTCCAATATTATTGGCTTGGGGTATCATTGCATCGCGTTGTAATAGTTCATTTGTATCAAAGTGGCAACCCTGGTGAAAAGGCAAAACTGAACTGAAGGTAAAGCCCAGGTGTGTCTGTCACGCAATGGTGTTGCACAATGGATTCCGTCTGACCCTTCTGTCGCCCGGTGAGATAATAGCACAGCTTTTTATAGACTCTATAAAGTAGTCATGATTATGTTACGGAGCTTGGCTGATGGGCCGGTATATAGGGACGCTGTCATGTCCTTTTTATAGGTTCGCCTTCCCTGAGAGCAGTGTGTAAACAAATACGAAAATATAAAAAATCGCATCAACAGTTTACGCTCCATTTCAGCAGTCGTAGAACCAGACTAAACCCAAACGATTGAAACTGAATTTTGTCCAGTAAGCAGAGAATCAGATAGTGTGTTTCGTATATCCGATGCCGGAAGAATATGAACGCTTTTTCCGACGTCCGATATGTGTGAAAACTACTAGAAATCGTATATTCGCCGACGCCGAATTTCAAACGTCGCATAAGTGTGAAACAGCCCTAACTCTGGAACAGTGCCACGACAAGTTGCTTGTCAACTCTATTAGGTCATTTATATGGAGTAGAAATCGACCGAGGCTTCTGAGATATCCTGTAGTCCATAGGTGAGTTGCACAGCTCAGCAGACCTCCACTTGAATGGCAGTTGCGAAAACTATAGTCCGTTCCGTCTAGGTATTCGCTTAGTTTTGCGGCAATCTCTTCCCGTTTTTTTGGGAAACACTTGAATGTGGAAGTTTTTTTTACGCATAGCCATAGAAAGAAGCCTACAGAGAATATATATTAGTTCTGGTGCACAGTTTTGAGGACTGCGGCTAGTATTCCCTAACGTCCCACTGTTCTTTTTTTTTTTTTTTTGCAATCCAACCATTATTGAATTAACTCAATAAAAAACAGCTTGATACCAAACTATATATACTACACCCGTCATCGTGCTTAGATCCATACAAAGCACAAGTATCACCATCAAATATTCAAATTAAATAAATTAGTCAATAAAGACGCTAATTCCATTAACCATCCCCCGGGCTGGTGCGGATTAAATTGCTGTCGGCGGCGATCTCTCTGCATAAAATATGAAAAAATATAAAAAAAAAATCCCGCATTGACAATGGCATAGGGGTAAATGAAAATGTGACACTGGAGCGTACAAAACCAAACAAAGCCTCACTCACACGGAACTATGCAATTTAATATAGAAACGCAAGTCCAAAACGACTCACACGTCTGATAGCTCATTCTCTTTGTCATCACGATGTGTTTTGAAATGATCCCGATACCTCCTTTCTGCGAAATTGAAAGCAAGAATCGCCCTCATAAATTCACATTTCAAGGAAGATAAGAAATATGCATTCGTATGTATGTACCTATATGTATCTCTCCCTTTTAACAATGAAACTAATTTAATTTTTATGAAAGTGCATTTAATTTCACTGTGATTCCAATTTTCACAGAGAATCTTCCTTAGAAGTGGAAGCGAAGCAAAACAAATTCCCAAGGCCCGCAGCAGAAGCCCTTTTCAATTAAAAGAAAGAAAATATTTAAATATTAAAAAAAATTCTTATTAAATAGTGCATGCAAGCAACCGTGCATAGATTGGGAACGCAAGTCTTCAGGGATTCCTGAATAAACTGAAATTGGCTTTGTCTTTTCAGCAGAAGGTGTGTGCATTTCAAGTGTGGGAAAATCTAGGTAAAGTGAGAAAGAAGTCTCCCCCATTTTTTTTTTTCAGAAACTTAAAGGTGAATGCCACAGTGTGATTACAAATCGCAGCGATTCCTCTCATAACAACAATTGAGATTGAGATACATATCTCTGAAGGCAAAGACCTCTTCTAAAAAAAAAAAAAAACTCATTAATTACGCTGCTTTTAGTTGTGCAAATACGAGTACCTCCGCCTGAGATATTGAGTCACACACTTTTGAAGGAGTTTTGTGAGTGATTAAGTTTTATTTATTTATTTACCCAATGAGAACAATATAAATATCTGCATGTTTGTGTGTATGCTTCTAGGTAAATGTACAATCAACCAACTTATCGAAATCAATGAACAGATATTGACGCACACTTTAATTGCCACGATAGTTGAGTGAAGTGGCTGCAGTTTTTTTTTTTCAAATTCTTTTGTTTTCGTTTGAGGTGCTAAGTACATAGATGCGATACATTTTGTTTGTCACAAACAGGTTGAATGTATGAGAGAGGGTTTTCTTGTAGATACTCTAACAATGGATGATGTGATCAATGAATCATCGGTAATTTAAGATTAATTTTATTTGTAACTTTACGACATCGAGATGCCGGAATACGAGTACCTACAATGTATCGCATTGGATGAGATATGTACATAAATGTAGGTAACTAATCCTAGGTTGATTAAAAAAATGTGAATCTATTTCTTGAGGTGGCGATTCATTGGCAGTTTTTCATGTAGTCTTATTGGACGAGTGATTCAGGTCCGATACCGGAACAGGCGTATAGTGTGACAAATGAATTTGCTCTCACAGCAATGCGGCATTGTCGAAGATAAGAAACTAAACCTAATGACTGTGCACGTGCGGGCAGGTGCCTCTGTGTACCTATCGTATGATTTCTCAGCGGGACCGCCTTCTACAAAGCAGGCAGAGTTTGCGATACGATTGCTCATAATACAGTGTCGGGAACACCATCGATAACTGTGGAGGATTGGTAAAAACAGCGCTACATGAGGTGGTGACAAAAATCGAAAAATTACTCTACCATAAGAAACTCATTCTAGCAACTTTCCTGGACATTGAACGAGCTTTGAATAATGGACAAATATCCATAAACATATATTCATCTCTTTCAGACTGGGTAGAATGCACATGCTCTAACGGTCAGAGACACCTCTCAAGATCTCACAATCTTGAATATAGGTCATATGGCTAAAATGCAATTTGATCGTGATGATGACATCAGGAGGACGGAAAAAAATACTGTGAATCATAAGCAATGACAATAATAGCGAAATCAAACAAAATACTCCCCAGTTATCTGGACAGCCTCCCTTGGAGTTTACAGAAACTTAATACCACTGAAGTTTCAAACCCACTACACAAATCTTTCTTTCTCTCTGTCTCTTCGTCTTTCCACAAAAACGCACGTGTTCTAAAAAATTAGTACAAGGGTATTCATATCCCCTTTAACACGTGCAAATTATAAAAAAAAATATAAAAAAAAAATATGAAACTAGGGTACAGTGGAAAAAAAGTTGTAGCTTATACCTACAACGTTATCTTATGGGCAACAGCATTCAATTTCCTTTCCTCCATCACTGAAATGCTATAGTTAACCCTGACCACGTTGATCAACTAAACTAGAATCTGTGAACTGAACATAGACCCCCGAAAAACGAAGATAGTACCATTCATGAAGAAAAGAACGATAGTGACGTTCGAGCACCCGAGACTAAGCAGAATATAACTCCAAATCTATGAAAAAAACGAAGCGGAACGACTTGGAATTATTATTATTGGAGAGCAGTTACTCGTAATACGTTCTGGCACTGTCTTAGGTAAAGACCTATTGTGCCAACTCATAGAGTTCTAGAGTTTACTCCAGAGGCTGACAGAAAGTTCATCAACTTCTCAGGGTGTGACGTAGCGAGTAAAGTCTGTGAGATAATCTCTATTTAAAGTTCGCCTCCTCACGAGTATAAGGGCGGGGCACTCTGTGAAAATGTAGAGAGGTTTTTTTTTGGACTATGTGACGCGGTCATTTTGTTGACTAAATGATATTTTTGTGCAGCGATCCAATGTACGATTAGTATGATCAAATTTTTCTTTCCAAGTTCTAGAAGTATTTTGACTGACTACAGATCTAGTTTCGATTTCATCGTGGCTGATTCCAGCGCCTTTAGATGGTATCACGGATGTTATATAGTTTAAGCTTACTTTTAATGGCAAATATTTCTAACTAAAAAATGTTTGAGTATGAACCTATGCTAATTATGTTTGAAGCAGGAATTAGGCAGCGCGTTGTCCAATGGTATGCTGAATTCGCTGCGCTGGTATGCTGATGACAAAACTTCCGCTGTAGACTCTGCTACAAGAGTCTAGAGCCGAAGTTTTTTTTTATATCTATTCAGGCTAAGTCTGGCTTTCATTTCTATATGAACTTGTACTGGAGGTAAGCCCAGAATAGCATTGAAAGATTCAGGGGGGCGGGAGCACAGTCAGCCCGTAATTCAGATTTCAACTAAGCGTTAGACTCGTACTTGGACTAATACTTGGCATGCTTTGGTAAGCTGATATGGAAAGCAAATACGTCTGAAACAGAATTTTTTTGTTAGAGATGGGATCCTAAACCCGCTGGATGTAGACAGCTTTCGTTAGGTATACTCGTATGCTAGCATTATGTGTGCTAAGTCTGGCGGCTCACTGCAAAAAAAGCCATGAATCTTTAAGCACTCACAATTAGCATGCATCGGCCTAATTAATGCCATTAGAGCCACTCCGACTGCAATGCTCGAAACTATTCTCACGCTATCATCGATTGAATCAAATTCTTGCAGAAAGGGCAAATAACAAAGGAAAACAAATAACATTCTCGCTCTTAGCAGATCCTACTTAACACTTCTAATAGATTACAGTTTGCTGACGGTCCACCTAAAAGGAATGTGTTTAAGTACAGCTACCCTATGTAGAGCCTGTAGCGAAGTAGATGCAGAGGAAGGCACAGTACACTTTTTCCGAAAATGCCCAAACCTCAGCAGAACCAAAAAGATAGCCCTCGGAATATATTTAGTCAACGAACTGTCAAGAAAAACACCGAAAGCCATTCCGAACTCCGGATGGTTCAGGGAGGTTCCTAGCAATAACTAGAACTAATCCACTCCCAATTTTTCTTTCGATCTCTTTTCGGGTCTTGGAGATAACAACGGAGATAACAATGGAGTCATGTAGATTCAATCCCCAAGAACATAACCAAATTGAACTGCAGAGGAGAGGCTCTGTTCGAGGCTGTAGTATGTATAGGTCCAGCTATCGTTAACAGAATAATACAACCAACCTTCGTTTGACGCAGTGTCAAATTGAAAGGTAATGGATCAGGAAATAATGTCAGAGTCATCTCAAGGTCTGGAATTTATAAGTATTCCCAGGAAAGTAAAGTACCAGGAAGTGTAACAATCATAACACCAGTATCATTTCGAAGTTGTTGCCGGTGGTTACTACAAACATCTATAACCAATCCGTGCCTATTCAATACAACTGATTCGATGCCGAGTAACTATCGGAAAAAAGTATCGATGCTAAAAGTACTTGGTATCGAACCAAAACAATCGATACTTTACGTACATTTTTACTCGTATCGTCCCATCCCTAGGTAGCGCGTACAAATTCAAGCAACAGGAAATCACTGTCATATGCACTCATAATGCACATTTTTTCTTCTTTTCTTTTCATGTACAAGCCATACATACATCGAGTGAACATATTTTTATATGACCCAAAGCCCATTCAAAAAAAAAAATTGTTCCTCTCAGATTGCGGATAAATAAAATTTTAACCATAAACACAATAAAAAATAAAAAAAAAACCTACATTCATGCTTATCTTATCATTTTCAGAGTGGATTTACTTTCCAGTTAGCATATCTGTGTAAATAGATAGCTACTACTACATTGAAGAGATTGCAAATGAGCAGAGCATTATTTTTGCCGTCTCTATGTTTGGATTTCGGCAAAAAGCCAAAAACTCGGAAGCCAGCTTGAAAGTTGAGAGACACATTTGCTTGCATATTTAAAAGAGTTCATATTACGTCTTGATGCAGTTATTTCTTGGGAAGTGGTACGTAAAGCCAACACGATTCGTCTGTCGGGTGAATTTCCTTGCAGACAGGGTGGTACAATTGATAAGATTTTTGTAAAAAAAAAAAAAAAATGCTACGTTTCTCCCTTATCTAGTGCGGCTAGAAAATGGAAGGGGGTGATGGAAATGGCTGTCAAATAATGATAACCGATTGAATCGATTTTTGTCAAAGTGGCTGAACTTTTTTTTTTTAATTTACATGTTCGGGATAAGCTGTATGTGATGACATTCTACTACGGGCCAAACTTTAATTCGAATAATCACTCTGCCCTATTATACAAAGAGCTGTAGCTTGAGTATTGACGAAGCAATAACAGGGAGATTTGATCCTGACTATTACACTGAGGCGACATCGGAAAAAATGGCCGAAATAACTAGAAAGTAGTCCATGGCTTTTAGTCAGGTACAACTCGTTGTTTTCTTTTTGACAATCGTTTAAACTTTTTTGTTTGATGATAATTTCAATGCCACCGATTATTTATTCATGACCGATGGGCACCAATGAGTTAAAGTATTCATCGCCGACTGGAACGTGAGCGACAGTACCGGTAGGTTTCACAATATCATTTTGCTTGATAAGTCATCATTATCAAAGTTTTAAAAATCGACTGGAAAAAGATAACTCATCATCTCATATGTACTTATCTGTCCTTCTATGCCAGAAGAAAGTTTTATTTGGGAGCTTTTCCTTACCATAACCTCGATGAGCTTGCAAATACGGATATCAAACACCTGGAACTCTTCATTAGAAGTCTCAATTAGTTCTAAACTAGGACGGGTAATCGCTAGGAGCTGTGGTATTACAGTAGACCTATTCTGGTTTAAATATGTTTGTGCTCAGGCAGCAGGCAGGCAGTCGTACCTAGCGTAGCCTATAAGCAGAAGCGGATTAAGGCTGGCATCACTTTAGGTAAAAAGAGTCTACAAATACCGTCTACAAGCGCCGTCAGTGCGACGGACTCTGGGGCGCAATATAATGGGTTCTACTAGATAGCTATGAGGATTTATCTCCTTTTCGGGTTTCCCAAAGAAACAAGATTAGACGTGATGCTTTAGTCTGAAAATAAATCTCGTCAAACATCAGCATAATAGATTTGTTAGGTCGCAGTGCGTTTTATCCTAACTCACCTCAAATTATTGCTTTACTGTTCATCTTCATATCAATTATATTTCCTTTCACTAGACGGATGCAAAGATTTGGATAGATGAGCAACGAGTCTGCACCCTTTGACTTTAAAATCTTCTTTGTATCCTTTTCTTGATATATGTACATCCGTGGCTCTTTTTATTAATAAACCAGCTAAACTGCTCGTCTTCACTCGAGTGTTTAATTTTTTTTTTATTTTACAAATTCATAGCTGGCTCTCTACCTGCTTCGCCTGTTCCGTTTATTTCTAAACATATTCCCCCACTTCTTTCAGTATTAATTTGTTCTATCACAACATTTCCTAACCATACATCACTCAGTACGAATTGTTTATGTAAATCACGTCCCCAAATGCACATAAAAGTTCTCAAACCAATTGAACAAAATTCATCAACCCAAGATCAAATTGTTTTGACCGTAAAAATGTAATACTACCCAAAAGAAACAGGCGGGAAAAAGGAAAAGAAAACTATCCACTGTGACACCGCTGGTGACAGTGGTATTCGCTGATTGAAAATTTATGATTATTATTTGGAGGACAGCTTCACGACAACGAACAAAAAAAAGTATTGAACCGGATATGTTTTTAAAAGCTCTTCGAGCGCATACCTTTTTAAATTTTCCGTGCGGACGACACTTTTGAGGTAATGTCCGGGTACCGTGCCAGCAGATGTCTTAAAATTCTTAAAGAATAATTCATGGACAGCCGCTATTTCCGCTGAAGACAGGATCTGCTTCACTCATTAAAGTCGATTTAGACATCCCCTAAAAACGAAAAGAATAAACGCAGCGACATTTATGGACATTTAAAAAAAAAAAAAAATGCATCCACCAACTTGCGCATCACCCTGTGCATCCTAATATTGTAATTATCAATTTGTCTGCCTTGTATTGGCTTTTCTGAGTACCGAATCCATGTAAAACAGCAAAAGGAAGTTGATGATTGTGCTGTGCTGCTGCTAACGTTATGGGCTATCACTCTGTAAGATTGCTCATGATTTCATTGCACATAAAAATTGAAAATTCAAGAATGCAGTAGTGTACCATGCCGAGAAGACGGCACAGGAGTAGGACACGAGGCTCTATGGAAGAGAAGGAAAATGCCGTAAATCGCTTTATTGTCTCTCATCCCAAGAGAGGGAGTACTCCTCCTGCTTTGTGCTAAATTGGATTCGATTCAAATTTTGTCATAGGCATCGAATGGAATAGATTTTTTTATGGCTGCTTTGTCCTTGTTCTGGTCGAAAATAGTTTTCTTTTTTCCCTCAGACCTTGGAGTCAATTTGTTGATTGCTTATGCCTGTTAAAACTAAATAAAATCGATTTGTTTATCAACGAATAATTATTTTTGGAAAATTGGAAATTTTTGTATCTATCGCATAGTTCGCATATTTTTTAAGGGCAAATGGGTTCGAGAATCGCTTCGCCAGCACCCGAATCACACACTCAATCTAATTCAACCAGACGATAACAATTTAAGTAAATGTTTTCAAGTTCAAGATGAAGATAACTCTAGCTACGCAAAGAACGTGTGTTTCGTAATCTTTGATATTGACGCACAAAACACAGTCTTATTCTTTGAGATACTCTCAAACTGCGGGTAGTTTTTCAATTGGCGATACCAACAAAGTGGAATGAAATTGATAACAATGAGTACTTCAGTTCTACTGCTCCTGCCTGCGCGTTGGACTCTTATGAGATTTGAAATTCACTTATCGCTCGTTGGCCAGAAGTTTTTGTTATTTGTTCAGAGTTTGTATGCATGTATGTACTTTTACGTATTTGCCTCGGAGTGGATTCCGGTGTAATCCTACGTGATTGGAATGCTGCTTGATGTGAATGCGTTTTATCCCTTTTTGAAGCTGGTTTGAAAAAACACACACAAGGCACGTTCCTCGGGTTTTATGAGTAACGCAGAAGAACTTGAAATATAGTATTAGGTAGATACTTTTCATGTTTACTCAGTACTCGTAGGTTTGTTGACAAAGTAATTAAAGAGGTTAGCTGAGTTTCAAACACGTTCTTTTAATGGCAACCAAATATCGTTGAATTGCGCTGTGAGTCAACAACTAAGGGAATCAAAAGTGATCTCATTATTTAGAAGGAAAGACTTATGGAATCAGTTGTGATTTTCACTGTCAGGATAGAGAGTATTGGAGAACACACCCAGTCCAATATCGAATCGACACTGGGGCTGAGTACGCCAGACTCCTTGCATATGTCGATGAAATGGTTTCGACGACGGATAAAGGATTGTTTGAAAGTTTCAAAAGGCCATGATCGGCTTGCCAATCGTCAACTATGCCTCTAAGATGGATAGCTGAACGATCAATGGGTAAACAAGAACAATCTATAAAGACACTTGCGTTGCCACGAACCCTTGGGTCGCAGTACCTCCAATGAAGGTTTAAAGAATTCTCCAAATGATATCTACGGAGGCGTCTACAATTCCAGTCAGGTTGAGCTACATAGTGAATAGCTTGTATGGGCTACTTCGACACTTTTAAAGCTCAAGAATGTAAAGATATCAAAGAATGTAAAGATATCAAAGGTTTCTGAAAAAAAAATGGTGGAGAAGCTATTAAAAGGGTAATTGCAGAGCTCACATCCCTAAAAGTTCTCTTTACTGACAACGGGTTACCCAACAGCTTGGCCAAGGGGTTTTAACTAGGGATCTGGCCTTTCAGCGAGTTGCACCACGAGGTAACTGCCCTACCATGGAAACAGATAAAACTAGTTACAAGCCAAATACAAACCTCAGATAAGGATGACTATGTAATGTTGACGAACTAAGGAAACGAAATAAGAACGACTTCCAAATTGGCAACTGGAATGAAAGGTTGAACAGCGTGCCCGATGTTTAAGGAAGACGGCTCTTTGAACTGCGCCAACTATAGAGGCATCAGCCTCCTCAACATTACAGTGCAAGGTATTGTCTACCGTATTTTATGAACGCCTTAAACCTTCAGTTAAGTCGACCATACATCAACTGTTCATAATGCGGCATATCTTTGAGGAAACTCAGGGGCTCCGAGTCGATACTCATCTCCTTTTTATCGATTTTAAAGCCGCCTAAGGTCACAGAGAAGAGCGTTATTAAATCGATTTTCGAAACATCGATGTTTTCGTCTAAAAAAGTCGATGTTTTTATCGATCTTTAAGCTCCGATGTATCGATTTTTTTTGTAAATACAAACATCGATACAAAAATATTGAAACAAAAATATATCATGAAAATATGGTAAGAAAAATTAAGGCATCCAATATGGTCGGCACAGGTTGCAATACTTTTAGAAGAGATAAGAATTTGTTCATACAATAAATTTGGTTGAACAAGCTGCGTTGTCCGATTTTGCTGCGTTAAAAAACCATTAGTCTTGTAAAGGAAATCTTTAAATTGTTCAAACAAAGTGTGCTTGCAGAGGAACCATTACGAAAATCTTGATCAGAAAGTATTCCATTACAATTTATACAGGAGGATCCAACCAGATGGAATTTCTCATTTTAACAGGTTCTTAGTTCTTTAGGATCAAATTCGAACAATCTTGCCAAATTGTCCGAATTAATTAAATTGTTGGTACATAGCTCGTAACGCAAAATACTAGTAGGTTCCCTGAAGTAAAGGGTGTCCCAAAATTGAATTTTGCGCCATTTGTGCGATAGTGTTGCCAACGAAAGAAAAAGAAAAGACAGCGTGACAGCTGACAGGTCAGGAATGCTACATGAAAGAACAACGCGTTTTTATTGTTGATCAATATTTTAAAAATAATGAAGGTTTGGCTGCTACAGTTCAAACAAAATCATCTTCAGCGATGAAGCTCATTTTCATCTTGATGGCTTTGTTAATCGTCAAAATTGTCGAATTTGGGGTTCAGAAAATCCACAAGTGATTGTTAAGAAACAAATGCATCCACAACGTGTCACTGTTTGGTCAGGCAATAACAGTTAATGGTGCTCGCTATCGCGACTTGATAATCCAGTTTTTTGTGCCTAAATTGCAAGATATGGATGTGGACGACATGTGGTTTCAATAAAACGGTGGCAAATGCCATACAGCCCCGAGAAACAATTTAATTACTGTATGAGTCATTTCCTGGTTGTGTAATTTCCCGTTTTGCTGATCAGAATTGGCCGCCCAAATCATGCCGTTGGGCTTTTTCTTTGGAGTTTTTTGAAGTCTAAGGTTTATGAACGAAATTCAGCCACATTTATGCAAAGAGGTTATGGAAAATTTCGACAAAAGAGTGCGTATGTGCCAGCAAAGCCTATACTGTGTACTTTATGAATCAATAACACATTTACAATTTTTAATTAAAAACCTGTGTTTTCTATCAAAATTAATTCTTGCGTGAATTTTGGGACACCCTTTATGCATGTACATGTGCAATCAACATCGAAAGTAATTTTACAGCGTGTTACAGAGAAACGTACGAGTATCTTAAAAGAAACTATAAAAATGGCAGAATATGATTAAGTATTTTTTTTTATTAAAATGCACATTAAAACAAATTGCGCAATTGTATTAATAAGGAGTCCCGTCTCCGTTATTATCGATTTTGCTTGGCATCTTTTAGTATATCTTTGACTCAATTTGTGTCCATATTCTGTACTTAGCCCTCTCTAAATCTCCTTAACAAAATGTTTTCAACGCGTGCAGAGACGACTGCAATGTTTTGGATGATTATCCTCTTGTAAGATCCAGTCGCAATTTTCAGGCCCATACAGAGATTCGACAGTTCAAGTTCTGTGTTGCCCAATTCAGCTTTTTTTTCGATATTGTTTTACGCTCAGTAGCGGTTTAGGGTTGGTACCTCATTCTGTCAAGTTGTATCTTATGGTGTTGATGGACATTCTAACTCCTCTCCTAGATAATTGTTCTATTGCTTTCTACAGAGTTATTGTAGGGATTTTTCCGAACAACTTATAAATCATTTTACTGCCTTTTACAGACCAGGCGTGGTTAGACGGTATAACCACGCCACCTGGGCCATTATCGACATTACCATATTCTTTATATCCCTTTATCCACTTTTCACAAAAGCTTTTGATGTTCACATATATTTTACTGCCGATTTGACACTGATTTTCGGTCCTTTTGGAAAAGTTAGCAAATTAAAAACGGCAATCATATTGTGTTTTATGTTTTCTCGACAAACTATGAAACGTGCAATCGGCAATACAATTCAAGTAATAATTTGACTATAAACATATAAATGTAAATAAGGCAAAATAAGTTATTAGAGACACGTTTCTCTGGAACATGCTGTATTTACCACAGTAATTGAGATGAGAATTTACAAAAATGAAGGTCGTAATTGTTGAGTCTATCAAAAAGGGCTACAAAAGAAATATGTGGCAAAAAATACGTAATTGCCAGCAAAATATGTAGTTTCATGCTTAGTAAACCAGTTAACAAAAATATCAACAACCACAGATACATATATCCTAGGAGCTAAGAGAAAAACTGCTAATGAGCGTCAAGCAAACAAAGATCAAGTAGCTTATAATGCTGCCATATAATTTATTAGAACGCAACTAATAAAGAAATTATGAATAAAACAGCACGAATATTTGAAACTCTAGATTCGATAGATGTACGCGCTCTTACATCTGAATTTGCTGAAAATAGCCGAAAAATTTGTATGCGTTGTTGGGACATCGTTACCATGTGAAAGACTGTTTTCCAAAGCAGTTATTATTCGTACAATGAGCGAGTCAAGGATCCGATTGCAACCAGACAGATTAAACAAGTTTCTTTTCTTTAATTTATTAGATATCGAAGACTGGTGTATGAAATTAATTCGCTACCTCTTTACGATACGCATTTTATTATAATTTGTGTATCGTTGTTGAAATCATCGATATTTTTGGATTCAATGTATCGATGTATCCATTTTTTGTCAGGGATTTTTAATCGATACACAATATCGATGTTTTGGATAACATCTTCCATCCCTAATACAGAGCTATCTCTAGTTTTGGCAACCCTGCCAAACTTGTCGTCATTTTTCAAACACTTTGCTTCATTAAGTTGGGTAACAACATAACCGATGAAATCGGAAATGCGAATCTAGTCGAGCATTTCTTCAAGCGATGACTAATATGGTATCGATATGTATGACAGATCTGGATGTGAAATATTTGGAGCTCAACCATTCTGTTTTAACTCGCAATCCAACAACGGTGGTAAAACAGTCTTCGTCTTTTCTAATATCAAACTGTTCTAAAAAGTTCGGGCTTAAGCAGGATAAAACCGAAGCTAGTACTTGAACTGTCATAATACCCTCGGAATTGGCAAAGAAAATTCTGCATTGGATCGCAGCGCACAAAGAATTTATAGGCAATCAAATGGCTGACGCCACTGGTCAAGATTTGTGCAAGAAGTTCTTTCACTGGGCCCAAAACATTCCACGTAGATAGCAGAACTCATTTAAAAGGAAAGAACGCACTCGGGAATGGCCCTATTGAAATCCAATGCAAGCAGGGCACACCAAGGCATAGGAAAGTTAAGTTTCTTGTGAATTTGAACAGGAACAATATAAGAATAATAAATGATGCTACTAGCAGTCACTGTCTCCTAAAGTGGATCCTCTACATACTTAAACCTACCCGTAGACTATGTCTTGAGAGTGATGAGACCTTTCTATACATTCTCTTGGAATACCCGAAAACACATAAGACAGGTGACGCTATGCAATCAATTAGGCTCTAGAACAACAGCCCTCTTTGGAAGTTGCTGGAGCAGATACGAGGACAGTTTTATTGTCTACAAATCGAAAGCGGTTGAAGAAAACGTGCTGTGCGTGTAGCTAACAAGAGAGAAAGAAGGAAAATCAATGAAAAATACAAAAGTATAATGTTGAAGCATATTTTTTTTAAACGAACTACTTTCAAAGTTTGTATGTAGAAGCACATTCCATTCACTACTAAACATTCTCTATGCGACATTAAATTCAGCATATACGAGTATATAAATCCTTAAATCACACCCGTAATTAAAAAGTAGTAGAAGTCATGTAATACAATGAAATTAAATACGTGTCCGTCCATGTTTGAAATCGTTGCATCGGAAGGCGAGTCAAAAAGAAAAAGTGGGAATTCTTCAGAAAAAAAAAATCCCCAAAATACCGACACGACACAATAAAACACTCCACATTTCGAATATTTGACCCTGTGTTGTAATTTCTTTTAATATCGCCATAAAGTTGTGTAATTATTTGTGTTGATGAAATCAACTCATCTTCAAGTAATGGTACGCGCCCCATTCAACACTGACATTGGTCATACTTAATGAATACCAAAATCTTATCTGTTTGTGCCCTCTATTTTAGGTCTAGCATTAGGCAATAAAAAGTGGGAATGCTTCAGTTTTTTTACGTTTATGTTTCTTTTATTACGACACACCCCCCAGTGCAGTTGTTGTACACTATTCCAAGAAAATTGCAGGGGTGTCCGTCTTTACTTTGTATACAATTTGGTGAACCCATTTTCATTATGAACTAATATAAACGTCCCTAAGGATATACACAAAAAAAAAAACCATAAACACAGTCTAAATGTACTGCTAAGGATTATTAAAAAAAAAAAAAACAAAAACATTTTTAACATTCTAACATAGCAACATCAATATTAGGTCGCCTGACATGGGTTTGAATTGTGCCAACCCTGTATAATAAAAAATAAAACCCAAACAAAGAACGTGAATGCAATTTAACAACAAAAAATATATTACATTCAATCCAAAACATTGTAATCGATATTTAACATCAGGCAGTCAAATTGGTTCCACTCGAACGGAAACGTACATCAATAGTTTGTCTACCTCCTCTATGTGATGACATGCGATCTATCATGTTAGAGTTATAGTATCTGCTATGTCTATCTATACTCTTATATTTTTATTGCAAATTTAGCATTTAATGGTCATTTACCGAGTACCCTTTGTCATGGATCACTTCGCTATGGGTTTTGTGTAATTTGAATCACAAAATCGCATTAGAAGCAGTCAACATACATACTCATACATATAAGACATACAAAGGTTGACAGCCGCTTCGAGGTAATTACGCAAACAATATGGACTGCATGTAGTCAAAGTATCTATCTAATTATGCAGAGAAAAACGAGTGTGTTACACTTTTTATTGACTTGCATTGGCGATGTTCTTCTTCTTCGCTGCCATTGTTGACACCTTCATAAAGCCGTAATCATATCATTCAACCAGGAAGTATTATTCCGCGCCGCGTTGTGGTGTCGCATTTCCGAGTAAAATAAGCTATTCAACTGTTATTTCTTATGTTTTCTTTTAGCAGTTCATTACAAATGGAATCCACTCATGAATACAGTATGTTTTAAAAGGAAGACTATGCGTCAATGGAATGGAGGCTTAATTTTAAAAAAAAAAATGAAAGGTTTTACATAGCAAAATAAAGAGTTTATAGCCTTTTTTCCAAAATGATCGAAATACGTAAAAAATTATAATACAACGGTGCCATGCAGTGATGCATCCGGAAGCTCTGAACCGCCAATCGATGACACATCATCTTAAAGTGAGCATTTTATGAATCTCGGTAATCTTATGACGCACCCATGTTTCCATTCGAAAACGAAGGTAAGCATAGCTCACACATTTGCACCGACATACGTACAAATGTTCAAAGGATAATTGATTTTGAGATTTTGATCAAATTTGATATTAACTGAAGGGTTATTCATTTCGAGGTTGGGATTTCACATCCCTGCAATATGGGATCTGTCAAATCCATCTGTCATCCATAATGACAGATAGTTAGTTCTTTCTTTGCCGTTTTACAATATGGCCACCGCTCAACGCATTAAAATTTTTGCATCTTACTACAAAAAAAAAAAACAGTTCTGTAATATCAGTGTATCGTGATTTAAGGACAGATTATGGTCGTCATAATCGTCCAACTGAGCAAACAATTCAAAACACAATCACCAAATTCAAACAAATGAGTAGAGCTTGTGATGTCGTAAGGCCTGTGCATCATCGTAATGCTCGAAAACATAGGTGCTGTGAATGGCCGAAAACCCAGAATTGTTAGTTCCACGCCGCGGTCAGCAATTGGGCATTTCCTATAGCTCCGTTTCATTCCTATAAGGTCCAGCTTACACAACAACTAAAGTTCGCTGTTCTGTTCTGCGCAGAACATAACCGATTGGGTGATGGAAAATTAGAAAACAACTTTTATACATATTTTAGTTAAGTTCCCTAGAAAGAAAAACTTTAGACAGACTTCAAAGAAATACGAAGAGAAATAGAGAAGATAGTGAAATATTCAAGGACATAAGTCAATACCCCGGAGAGAGACTGGAAAGAAAAAAACGCGAAGCTTATCCCAGCTTCCCTAACCTAATTCCAATCTAACCTAAAAACTTTTAACCTAAAATTATAGTACCTTAGGACCTAATGCGTGATATAAGGTAGTTATTCGTCAAGAATCAGAGACGTACCTGATATTGTTAGCAGAGGTTTGGCCAACAATACTCGTATCTGGCTTATCTCGGGTTCTTGGCGAACCTTAATCTTGGAGTTACCATGAAGAAAGGGGATGCGTGTTAGTATTAGTAAGAATTGTTTTTTTAGGTTAGTTTATGTATAGTTTAGACTTAGTTAGGTTTAGTTCGTGTCTTTTTCTCCACACTTTCCCCAGGATATACACATAAGTCCTTCGGCATCTCTTTTCTTATCTTTCCTGTTTATTCTTTTTTCTAATTTTATTGTTCGTTCGCGATCTGTATAAATTAGCTCTTTCTTGGTTAGATTTGTTATTTCTGTTGAAAATGGCACGATACGGAACATTTGTGAGTATTAGGTGGAGTAGAGTGGAGGGGAAAAGAACTACTCCCGTCTGACGAGCAGAGACGAGCAAATGTGAGCGTACCGAAGTCTTTCTCTCTTGCACCGAAGCTGCCTTTGTGGCCCTATCTTGACTCACAACATATCGCATACTATTTTCTCTGCAAAGCTAGCCAACTCCGAGTGCACACCATAGAGGGCACAGTTGGAACTAGATAGGCTTAACAATATTCGAACCTCTGTTTTTAATTCAAAGTTCACAGAACTAGCCTGGAAGGTTGTCTACAAAGCCAACCAGTATTGACAAAAGCACAATTCCTTATTAATACACAAGCATCTTAATCAAAAGGGTTCCTGGGCGGAATTCGAAGAAAAATCGTTGAATCTATTAATGGGGACTCCCTTGTCTGGCTGAACGCCTATCCACAATGTATGCCTTGCATCAGAATATATTGTACGTCCACAGATCTCTTCTGACTTAATAAGTGAGGAGATATTAAAGTGGGTGGTCAACAATTTCGAACCATTGAAATCTTCGGGATTAGATTGCATCTTTTCAGCATCTTGTATTCTGGTACTAGGATACTAAATACTTGCTCTGAGGTAAAGCGAACTCTCGATAGAATTTTAGATCAAGGACGCAGTGGGTAATACCTCGCTATGCAATTCCTATCAGGAAAGCAATTCCGTTGAGACAGCCCTGCAAGCAATCATAAACCATTTATAAAAAAAAGTCTGCTTTAATTAAAGATTTTGCCTTAGTTGCATTTCTTGATGTTAAATGAGCCTTCAATAACTTTAAAACTGAACCCATTAATTAGTAGGATCAAATTTTGCGAAGCTACGAGGGTGGGTCAATAAGTCCCTGAAAATTAACACAAATTGTGTCGTCATCTTAAATTTATTTTTTTTTGTCAAGAATCATCTTTCAAAAGAACGCACCCAAATTTTCAGACAGATCTGTCAAACAGTTTTGTTGTGGCAGCCATTTTATATAGACGCCTACTAGCATTTTCGTTAAAATGGAAAAAAGTGAATTTCGAGTGCTCATTAAACTCTATTTTTTGCGAGAAAAAACTATCACGCAAACCTAACAAAAGCTTGACAAATATTATGAGGACTCTTCATTGGAGCCATTCACCACTGGTTTACTCAATTTCGGTGCGGTCGTTCAAGCAGAAGTGACGCCGAACGTTCTGGTCGCACAATTGAGGTCACCACACCAGAAATGGTCGACAAAATCCATGTTTTGATAATGGACGATCGGCGAGTGAAAGTGCGCGAGCTTGAGGAGGCCACAGGCTTATCACATGGCTCAGTGATTTCGATTTTACATAAATATTTGGACATGAAAAAGCTTTCCGCAAGATGGGTGCCGCGTTTGCTCACAATCCACAACAAACGCATTCGTTTGACAACTTCAAAGGTGTGTTTGGCGATGTTCCAAAAAAAATTCGGCTGAGTTTTTGCGCCGTTTCGTAACCGTGGATGAAACCTGGATTCACCACAACACACCAGAAACCAAGGAACAGTCAAAACAATGGACTTCTCCTGGTGAATCAAAGCCGAAGAAGTGCAAGGCGGGTTTGTCAGCAAACAAGGTCATGGCGACAGTTTTTTGGGATGCGCGCGGTGTTATTCACATCGATTACCTTGAAAAGGGTAAAACAATCACCGGCGCATATTTCGCAGAGCTGCTGGATCGATTCCAAGCCGATATGAAGCAAAAACGGCCGCATTTGGCGAAGAAAAAAGTTATTTTTCACCAGGACAACGCACCGGCGCACAAGTCCGCAGTCGCAATGGCAAAATTGCATGAGTTAGGCTACGAACTCCTCCCTCATCCAGCATATTTCCCAGATTTAGCCCCCTGCGACTATTTCTTGTTTCCAAACATGAAGAAATGGCTCGAAGGTAAAAGATTTGGGTCGAATAAAGAGGTCATCGCTGAAACAAACGCTTATTTTGAGGGGCTCGAGAAATCGTATTATTTGGAGGGCATCAACAAATTGGAGAAACGTTTGATGAAGTGTATTAGCTCTATACACTTCATCCAACGTTTCTCCAAAAAAAGGAGACTATGTTGAAAAATAAAATGTTTTTATACCGAAAAGAGGGTTTTTTATTTCATTTTTCAGGGACTTATTGACCCACCTTCGTATCTGTTACACACATAAGACCAGAGTGATCAATGCTTCCTTCGGAGGCATTCCTTCGCAAGGATGCAACGCAGCATACGTACACCATTTGTTAACAAGAAAACCGAATTAAAGGAACGCCATGAATCGCGCTATTTCGCAAGATCAACGGTTGTTAAACATACGATAAAAATTTCGTTTAAATAAATTCAGCAGAAATTAACATGATCAACAAAGTTGCAATAAAAATCTAACATTTACCAGCCAATAAATCGGATAAGAAGTGTTGTTTTGACATTAAATGTAATAGAATTTGTAATAGTTCTTACTTTAGTAAAAGTTGTGAAAAACTTGTGTTAAGTGTTCTGTTCTTGATAAGCCCCAGTAGTATAAATTTCATCAAAATCTGTTCAGTGCTTTTTGTGTGAGAACAAATAGACGGGCATGCATGGAACAAAAAATGTTTGTTTTGATCTGACAAAATTAAAATAACGCGACGTTCCGGAACTCTAACGGCCCGAATCACATTATACAATATTTCTGGTAGAATTTAAAAACAGATGTCGGGTCACCCTTCCCTTTTTTTCATTGGTGTAATTTATAGATATGTAACTCATAAATTTAAGTTAATCGATTTTGAAGTCATAATCATAAATTCATGGTTCATCAGTCGGTATGGTTCATTGCAAAAGGTATTTGTACTATCAACGCATGAATATCTCTCTTGAAAAGTCGAGCATTATTTTTAATCGAAATTCAGTCTTTCCATGGTTTTATATGTACCTAGTCATGTCATAAATACTGGTACACGTTTAAACGCACTCATCGCGAAACTATTATTGAACACATCCATTCTCAATTGACAGATATTCAATGAGAAAAGATTTACACAAAATTTGTTTGTAAATATGGAGTGGGGCGATATTGAAAACCTTATTGTGGCACTTATCCCTGCAGTGAACAATTTTCGAATGGACGAGGTACGTGCTGCCATCGATGAGTAACCAGAACGACACAAGGCTAGCATAAATGCAAATGTCGGCTATTTGGAATAAATTGTTTAAATATTGTTTCTTAAATAATCAATTAAAGTTTTATAAAAAACAAAATTCAAGTTACTGGTCAACAAATCGAACAGAGCTACAAAATAGGACCTCCTTCTCGCACGCTGTCGTCCAAATCATATGAGTAGACTTTTCTTCTATGAGTAACTCCTACAGCTATTATCATTTGTCATTTGCGAATAAAATGACATGTTTCCTGTAACACACATTGTGCATACACCCAAGCCTCAACAATGTTCTGCGCAAAAACTGGCCAATGTCCGCTAACTAGTTACTTATCCTGCATAACAAAAAAAAAAAAAAAAACGGGTACTACTTTGTTTCAATGCACGACCCTGTGACCCTTATAACTCCAACTGAACGCACCTCCATCCAATCAAACCTGCACCAACTTAATGCACTAATATAACATTTTTCTCCCTACCTATCCCTACTGGCTATCAGAGAAAGCATAGTGTCAATGAAAGTTACGACGAATTAAGAATTGACGGCCTCGTTTTTATACCCGTACGTTCATGAAATATGTACCTCCCGTGTTTATGGAAGTGTCGTGTTGATTTTGTCGCCTTTCGAGGAGTAAATTAATTTTTACGATGCAAATGCACTTTCGAGGCGAATGGAACTCCCCCCCACCCCTGTTGGTAGTTTCTTTTATATTGAATATCTGAAGGATACAATATTGTTCACTCATGTTGAAGGTGTAGATATGCTTTTCTTCTTTACGAGCAAAATGGTCTTCATCTTCAGACAGCCAGCAGTGAGAGATTAATGCCAGAGTAGCGTAAGGAAAGCAAAAAAAAAAAAAAAAACAATATCCCACCGGACATTGTTGATTAATGCTTTGCAATTTGAGAGATTGTGTTCTTTGTTTCAGGAAAAATATACCGTTAAAAGTTATCGTTAGTCACTCCCAACTTACAATATACTTTGCATACATCATGCAAATGAATTTATGGAAATGCATGTTTGTTCTAGCGAGCGGAGCTCTGATTGTGGTAAAGTACAAGCTATTTGCACGGAATGCTTACTATGCTGTTCTGTTCTACGAATAATTAATGATGCAGACGCAAAATGAGGTTTTAAAGTTTTCACAATTTATGTTTTACGATTGACTTGCGGTCACTAGAGGGGAAATTAGATAAAGGCGACTTTCAAGTAAGTACTCAGTTGGATTCAGGTCAAGAAGCTGCATTAATTAAAACAAATCAAATCGGTTGTATTCACCTGGGTCCTGTTTCTCCAACAACTTATCATTCATCAGTAATCAATTAAATTTGTTTTTCTTAAATATTTCACAAAAGAATCTTAAATTCCACTGTCACTTATCAATTGTTTGCTAAGTGAAAATGGCAAGTGTATCACCAAAAATTAAGACAACTTATCAGAAAATTATATTTTGTTTTCAAATTGATAAACATTATTTGGACACTTCTTTTATGTATAATATTTATAGACGGATATTAATATACAGTTTCTGCAGTGATATTAGCAAACAAGAATTTAAAAAAAACAAATTAAAATTTACGACCAACAACAAGAAATCCAAAAACAAGGTCAATTATTTTGAAACATGTCTATTTCATAAGAGAACTTTTCCTTAGCAATGTTTCGCTAAAATTATCAATTTTATTATTGAAACGTGATAAGTAGAGATTTTTGAAGAAACGTCAGAAATACAACTGGCTATTTCGATGGATCATTTTTTATAAAAGAAGCGATAAAATAGGGAGAGACATTTCTCCGATATTCTAGTGAATTCACAATGTCTCTACCGCCCAGAAGTTTTAACGCGCGATTCTGTACCCTGTCAAGAATGTACAGAATGGTCTTGGAAGCACCAAACCAGATGTGGGCGTTATATTCCAGCTTTTTGCTGATGAATGCCTTATAAACTGAGGCCAGATCAGACGGGGTGAAATATTTCTTGCACCGCTTAAGGAATCCTAGACATTTTGCAGCATTTTTGGCGACCTTGAAAATGTGATCATTCCATCGAAGATGGTTATTAATATAAAGGGTCTTTCATTAAGCGCTTCCTATCTTTAAATTTAAATAAAACAAAGTGTGTGATATCATCGACATTTTTTATTTGTTTGAAAGGCCTATCGATATGCCATTATGTATGGAATATAACATCGTTCAAATGTCCGCCGCGGCTTCTCTGGGTGGCGTGCATCCGAAATGTCCAATTTTCCATGACTCTGGCGCATAAATCAGGCTGAATTTGACCGATGGCATGGGTTATGTTGGCTTTGAGGGCCGCTGTGGTTTGTGGCTTATTCGCGTAGACCTGCGACTTCAGAAAACCCCACAAGAAAAAGTTTAACGGGGTCAAATCGCACGATCTCGGTGGCAGAATTTTTAATGTGGCGTGAGCTGTGTGGCACGTAGCGCCGTCCTGTTGAAACCACATGTCGTTGGTGTTCATATGATCCAATTCAGGTCAAAAGAAGTTGGTAATCATCGACCTATAGCGCTCGCCGTTGACGGTGATGGCCTGCCCAACGTCGTTCTCAAAGAAATGTGGACCGATGACGCCGCCAGCCCAAAATCCACACCAAACAGTGACTTTTTCGGGATGCATTGGACGCTTTTGGATTGGTATCGCCCCAAATTCAACAATTTTTGTTTGTTGACGTACCCATTCATCCAGAAATGGGCCTCATCGCTGAAGACGATTTTTCGATGAAAATTAGGGTCAGTTTCCAACTACTCGAGAGCCCATTCAGCGAACACCACTTCGTTGTCTACGGTCGTTTACCTTCAGCTCCTGGGTAAGTTGAATTTTGTACGGGTGCAGGCCCAAGTCATGACGCAAAATTCGCCAAGTTGTGGTCTGCGAAAGGCCGAGTTCTTGTGAGCGACGCGAAATCGACTGCCTCGGATTCTCCTGCACACTCTCACGGACAGCGGCGATGTTTTCGGCAGATCTTGCGTTTCGTCGACGTACGGGTGTTGGTTGATCATTTACTGAACTAGTGAACACTGGGAATAGTCCTCTCGGAAGGACGATTATGGCGACCGTAAAATGGTCGAAGCGCGCGGGACGTTGCCCGAACAGAACACCCATTTTGATAAAACAATTTTATTATTTGCACGTGTTGTTGAACGTTATGGTGATTTGGCAAAACAGACTGAATAAATGACAGCCAATTTGACAGATGTAGCTTCAACAATATGGACGCTATCAACTGTCAAAGTTCGGAAGTCCTTATTGGAAGACCCTGTACATACCAAGAATAGCAAGTCTTCGGTTTCAGAGATGCAAGTACCATTAAGGTTTATGGTTTCGCTTGAGAGTTTGTGTTTTCAAAGCATTAAATTCCACTCTGTTGGTTGAATCCCATTTAATTATGCTGTCCAGGTCGGACATTAATGTGTTTAACATACGTTGCCGTTCCCCTTCTACGGCCGAAGAGCAAGGACGTGAGTTAGGGAACGAATATGAAAAACTGAGAGTACTGTCATCAGCGAAGGAATGGATTGGATTAGAAGTTGCAGACAAGAGATCATTTATAAAAATAAGAAAGAGAGCCGGAGACAAAACAGAGCCTTGGGGAACACCAGCATTTATTTGGTGAATTGCAGACTTGAAGCCGTCCAAGACAACTCGTTTTGAACGCCCCGAAAGGTAATTTCACACTGAATGGCTCATACCAGTGCGGCTTCACGACCAGCAGATCGACATTTGACCAAATTTTCAAATTAAAGCAAGTTCCTCCTGACATAACTGATGCTCTGCAGATCGATGATCCTTCTTGTTCTATTATACGGAGCCGAGTGCTGGATTATAAACAAGAAAGCTGAGCAGATATTAGGCTCTCTCGAAAGAAAAATCCTTCGCTGTATGTTTGGTAGGTACTCTGTACGAAGAGATCAAACGGAGGGAACCAAGACACGGATGTAGTGCGAAAAATGGAAAACACCTCTCCACTCAACAAGATCTTCGAATCCGGGTCCCGGGTTTAGGAAGATCAGGAAGACAAGGGGATTGCGGTTGTCGGGCAGCTTGGTCCAGAGAATTGGGAACAATATGCACGGGATCGACGTTCATTATAGAAGACAGCTGTGTCTCAGGCGAACACTGTGTCTCAGACGGAGCCTTTTCCTTAACGCAAAACAAAAGTCCTGGATCAATGAAAACAATAAGATAGACTCTCATCGCAAGTTTAGTCAATTCGGCTATGCCGGTGTTATTCATGGAGTGGTCAAAAGCAGGGGCCACAAAACAACGCATTGGGATGTCGGGCAGCTTGGTACTAGAGAATTGGGAACAATATGCACGGGATCGACGTTCATTATAGAAGACAGTTGTGTCTCAGGCGAACACTGTATCTCTGACGGAGCCTCGGGAGCCTGTTAAGGAAGTAAGTAGCAAAACAAAAGTCCTGGATCAATGAAAACAATAAGATAGACTCTCGTCGTAAGTTTGAATAGTTAACAAAAGCTTTAGTCAATTCGGCTATGCCGGTGTTACTCATGGAGTGGTTAAAAGCAGGGGCTACAAAACAACGTATTATAATGTTGGAGAATTGATTAGAGAAGAAGACAGTCAGAGATACATAGCTCAGTTGGCAGACCGTTGGTAGCTGAAACCATATCTATCGGAGGATCAACAATGCCTTACATTGATATTAACTCATTTAAATGCCCGATCACTGAGCGCGAGACTTAAGGTTCGAGTCCCGAAAAAGACCAAATAATTTTTTCACTGTTCCACCTCTCGAGAGCATCTAACAAACATCCGAGAGTAAGTTTGTCATTAGAAGCTACTCTCAATCGAAAAAATTGACCTTCGAAAATGTCATAAAACTGTAGGTCACTACCACTCGTGTCCCACTGTACGAATGGCAGCGAGAAGCTAGACCAGGCCCTGGACGAACTCTAAGTTAATCAACGGCCAGAAAGACCATCAACAACAAGAAATGTTATATGAGGGTCAACGAGTTTCTTTTATGGATATAGCAAGTAGCTTAGACATCTCTTATTGATCGTTCACGAGATTTTGATTGCTCATATAGGACTTACAAAGCTTTCAGCACGATTGGTGCCTAAAACGTTGCGCGTCGAATATCTAATCTAAAGAGCTGAGGCTGTTAAAAAATATTCAGACAGATCCAAAAAACTGTTAACCAGTATGATCCCGAATCCAAAATGAAATCAAAGCAGTGGTTGCCAAAGGGAAGCTATGGACCTAAAAATTCAAAGGTCAATTTTAAACTTTATGGCCAGTGTTCTAGGATTCCGAAGGAGTTATTCTGGTAAAGTTTTTGGAGCATCATAAGTGACGGCTGCAATGGACACTCTATTTCATTTAACACCCCTCGACATTTTTGGTAGGCAAATGGCAGCTAGCTCAGCTATTCGCCGTAAAGCTTCTTTACAGTGGCCCAGGAAAGTATATGGCCACGCCTCTATTTTAAACAAATTTAATATCTTCCTTGAAAACATTGACTACACCAAGTTAAATTTTGACAAAAACTTCCAAGTTACCATCCCTTCCAGAGCATTCTGGGAAGGTCGTTTTACGAAAGATAAGTCGTTACATTTTTACACCGACGGTTCAAAAATTAACTACGGAGTGGGTGGAGTCTTGGCTAAAGAAAAACGTGATATTAACCGCTGATATCCGCATCTTTTCAGACAGCCAAGCAGCAATGAAATCCTTGGAATCATCGTCCATAAATTATCTAACAGCTCTAGACTGCCGATCGTCTCTTATAGAGATGGCGGAGCAGTTCAATATTCATCTAATTTGGCTGCCGGGGCATAGGGACATTCCAGGAAATTGTAAGGTTGACGAACTTGCCAGACATGGAACAACAATACCTATCCTTCCAGACAAAAGTTCACTGGGTATGCCGATCGCTGCATGCAAACTTAAATTAAAGTTGGATGCTATTGAAAGGGCAAATTCTAGGTGGACAAGTGGTACAACGTGTCTAGCGACAAAACAGATTTGACCTACTCGTAATCTGGATCTGAAACGCTCTAAGAATTTAATTTCTCTCAATAGATTGCATAACAGCGCTGTAATTAATGTCATCACTGGACACTGTCTAATAGGCAATGAGTAGGCTAGAGACCGATTTCCAAAACCATATGGTATCACAATGGACCTATTATTGGTTTAAGTGTGTTGACTTTTAGCTGACAGCCACCTCAACCTAACCTAATCTAACCTAACCTAACCTAACTGACGTCAACTTATTGCGTTGAGGTTTTATGAAAACTGAAAACTGCAATTGAAAATAAAAAAAAATCGGAAAGTCCCATCAGGGTATCTTCTTCCATCACCATCAACCCATTCTTCGAGACAATATCGAGATGTTTTAAGGGAATCTCACAGGGAAAATTGTGTCCCATCCACTCTATGCCGGATTTTTAAAAAAGTTTTCCTTAAAGGATGCTGCCTTGTACTGAGAATGTCTAGACAAGTGGCAACACTGGATCCAAAAGTGTGAATCTCTCAGGAAAATTGTGTCCCATCCACCCTATGCCCGAATTTTTAAGAAAGTTTTCCTTAAAGGATGCTGCCTTCTACAGAGAATGTCTAGACAAGTGGCAATACTGGATCCTAAAGTGTGAATCTCAGGAAAATTGTGTCCCATCCACCCTATGCCCGAATTTTTAAGAAAGTTTTCCTTAAAGGATGCTGCCTTCTACAGAGAATGTCTAGACAAGTGGCAACACTGGATCCAAAAGTGTGAATCTCTCAGGAAAATTGTGTCCCATCCACCCTATGCCCGAATTTTTAAGAAAGTTTTCCTTAAAGGATGCTGCCTTCTACAGAGAATGTCTAGACAAGTGGCAATACTGGATCCTAAAGTGTGAATCTCAGGAAAATCTGTGTCCCTTCCACCCTATGCCCGAATTTTTAAGAAAGTTTTCCTTAAAGGATGCTGCCTTCTACAGAGAATGTCTAGACAAGTGGCAACACCGAATCCAAAAGTGTTTTGATGTATCTCATCAGTCTGATTACTATTTGATATACCCCCGTGTAGTGGGAAAAAATAAATGAAATTTAAAAATCTTACTCTTCAAATGCAGGATTTGCTGTGTGGATGATATTACAATAAATTGCGGAACAGTTTCCAAAAATGATGGCGTTTTTATGGACGTGAAATAAGATGTTCAATATTCGTTTGTACATAATGTATGTGAAAGGTCTACTGCATTTCTAAAAATATTACCAAACTGCTGATATCATAGGGAAGCACATTTTCCAGAACCGCAAGAACAAATTTAGGTATTTGTATTCCATCCATTCTATAAATATTAAAAATTATGATCCATCTCTGCCATGAAACTAAAACAAACCAAACTGACCTACAAACCTGACAAATTACTCAAATCATAAATTCCAGAGCACACCAAGTCTCTATTAAATTTTCAAGTGAAATCGAGTGCCAATTTGGACTGCAGTAATGTTTTTGGGACACCACATGGATTGGAGAGTATGCTTTTGATGTATTTTCCTCAGTCCTGCTGCCAATTTGGTTCTAATATACACAAATAATTTGTATTTTTCTATTTTTCAGTTGTATCGTGACATACTTCCATGGATTTCTTTTGTCGTATATAATTAAATAAAATTTATATCTAATTGATAGTAATTTGGAAATGTGGGTGTTGTCCCATGTCAAAGGGGGTTTCATCCGGAAAACCATGTGTAACGATGCGAATAAAAAAAAATAGAAACAAAAATAGGAGCCACATTAATTTTGTTAAAGAATTTAAACTATAATATGATATGGCGTGGGAAAAAAAACAGACAGAGTTCAACCATGTGTAGTGGTTCTTAATGTAACTAGAGCGAGGTCACCTGTCTACCTCAGGGATGCATTAATATAATAAAAATGGTTAATACTTTACGTTGGGTTCCATTACAAGTAATAAATACATATAGGTACATATGTAAGACTGACATGGGGTATTTATTAGAATCTTTTGTCTTTTTTAAGTTCATTTCTCTTGATATCCCTAGGGCTGCCGCACATACGAGTATTTATACTATTTATTTTTTTCTTGTCAAATGGGCCGTGAAAAGTAAAGAAATGTCAGGCTTCCTAAAATCACAAACAATAAAATACGTAGACACTTTAGATTTATCACCATAATCATTAATTTCTCTTTTCTTTTGACTTATTCTGTGGGCGGTTGAGGTTTGTGGATCGTATTTAAGTTCAGATGACATTTTTCAGTCGCCATCATCATCTATCAACTTTAGCGGTTCTACATATATTGAAAAGTGGTTTTGGCGCCATGTGGTAGAGCACTAACTATAGAGTTCATTTCATTTTAAAACTGGTTGCAACTGTGTGGTTAGAAATGAAAGTGCGTATTTATTTTCTGGTTAAAATCGTAAAGCAGAGGCTTTTCCTTTCATTAACCAAATGTCATCACATGAAGTTGGAAAATACTGAAATCCATTTGATTACACTGCAGTTGGATTTAAATGAAATTGAATTACGTGGGTGAAAAGTGTGTTTTAAATGATTTGAAAAGAGCATCTGTCTCAATTGACTCGACCCACTTTCTATTGTGCGTTGGAATTTATGGATAATAATCTTTTTTTTAATGAAAATGTTCTTCATTATGTCTTTTAATCGGTTTCATAAAATAAACTTTGATAAGAGGGTTTTTATATTTTTCTTTTGATTGTCTTGTGGGCGATTCTTGAAAGTAGATTTTCAAGCAAATGAGTGCTGCAGAGTCCCAATATTTATTTATTTATTTATTTCATTTCATCTACAAGTATATAACTTAACAGATTGTGATATATATGTATATATATAATAGATTACAAAAGTAATTAAATATAGATAAAATAAATATGAGAATTTGAATTTACCTACACAATTAACCAATAAAACTAAATAAAGTGTTTTTGAACATAGTTCTGGATAAACTTAGATCTACAACAGACCAAACCGAGTTGAAATTTAAAATAATTCGAGACATAGGCTCATTCAACTCGTAGTTTGTCCTATGTATTGCACGAAAAAGAAACTCTCTTTGTCTCAATGGCCTTTCAGGGGCGTAAATGGGGATTAAAGCTAACAAGCAAGGGCTTTTTAAATGATAACAAAAGAGGTCTCTCACAAACATTACATTATGGATCTTTCTTCGATTTAGAAGCTTAGCTAAACCCAGCAGTTGGCATCTAGCATCATATTCCGGTGAGAAATTCCAACGCATTTAAAAAAAAAAAAAAAAACTTGGAAAATCTTCTTTGAATACTTTCCACCCGATTAATATGCACCTGGTAATAAGGACACCAAACGATGTCACAATATTCCAGAAGAGATCGAGCAAGAGCTATAAAAATGGTTATCAGCGAGTGAGGATTAGAAAATTCTACTGCATTTCTTTTAATGAAGCCAACCATGGAGTTAGCTTTGACGTTATATAGTCTACATGATCGCAAAAAGTTAACGCCTGATCAAAAACGATACCAAGGTCATTAACAACATTTACCCGAGTTAACTCTATTGAATTAATGGAGTATCGGTGAATAATTGGGTTGAAACATCTGCAAAAAGTTGTTACGTTGCATTTCTTTATGTTAAGGAGAAGGTAATTGTCTTTGCACCATACAGAAAGAGCATTAATATCACTTTGGAGCTTTATACAATCATTTAAACTTAAAATTCATTTCATTAATAAATATAATGAAAAGTAAAGGGCCCAGGTGACTGCCTTGAGGTACACCTGAGCTGCAATTGAATGGTTCTGAAAGAAAAGATTCAATTTTTACAATCTGCACTCTATTCATTAAAAAAGATGAAATCCATCTCAAAATAGATGAATGAAAACCGAAGCAATTCAGTTTGCGTATAAGACACTATGATTCACAGAGTCAAATGCCTTATTAAAGTCGGTATAGACCGTATCCACCTGATAACCCCTTTCAAATGAATTTAATACAGACGATGTGAAATATACGAGATTGGAGGCTGTGGATCTCCCTGAAACGAAACCATGTTGAGATTCCGAAATATATTCTTTGACATAAAATTCCAATTTATCTTTGACTATACTCTCAAAGAGCTTAGGGATGGCTGATAATTTACAGATTCCCCTGTAGTTCTTGAAGTCATTTCTAGAGCCAGATTTAAATATTGGAACTAGAAATGAGACCTTCCACTCATCTAAAAAAAATGCCAAGTTAAAGATAAGTAGAAGGGGGTAACAGATACTGTCTTTACAGCTTCTTAAAACCAATCCTGGAATACCATCCACTCCTGCACTTGCCGATGGTTTTAGATTGCTAAGAGCCAGAACGATGTCATGAAAATCGAGATAAATGCAACCAATATCCACACTTTGATCGATTACGTTGGCTGGAGCTAAGTGGATCGAAGTGTTATTTACGTATACAGATTCGAAAAATCGAGCAAACAATTCGCAAGAAGTTCCAATATTATTGGATTCTACGTTTTCATACGTAAAGGGTGGTTAAATTTTAATGGCCGATGTTGAATGTGAACCACACCTAAACGTCAAGTTTTTTTCTGTATTTCATTTGACATTTTTCAATTTCAGACTAACTCAATTTGAACCATGGAAAGATACACAATCGAGCAACGCGTTAAAGTTATTCAGGCTTATTATGAAAATGGGCGTTCAAATCAAAATGCATATCGTGCATTTCGTGATTCTTTCGGTCAATTTAATCGTCCAAATGTGCGTACAATCGGAAAAATCGTGCAAAAATTTGTGCAAACCGGGTCTGTAGGAGATGTGAAAACACCAGTGCATGCTCGTACAGTTCGTACTGCAGAAAATATTGCTGCTGTTCGCGATAGTGTGGCTGAAGAGCCGTCCACCTCAACTCGTCGTCGTGCCCAACAATTGCACCTCTCACGCTCGTCGTTGATGAACATTATTTACGCGCTTACAAGGTGCAATTGACTCAAGAACTAAAGCCTCTTGACCATTTCAAGCGTCGTCAATGGTCACAATGGTGGCAAGAAATGGCAATAGTGGATGATCAATTTTCGAAGAAAATCATCTTCAGTGATGAGGCACATTTTCACCTCAGTGGATTCGTCAATAAACAGAATTGCCGCATTTGGGCGAATGATAATCCAAGAGTGATTGTCGAAAAACCAATGCACCCACAAAGAGTGACTGTTTGGTGCGGTTTATGGGCTGGCGGCATCATCGGGTCGTATTTTTTCCAAAATGAGGCCGGTCAGGCAGTTACTGTGAATGGTGTTCGCTATCGTGAGATGATAACGAACTTTTTATGGCCCGAATTGGAAAATATGGATGTGGACGATATGTGGTTTCAACAGGATGGTCCCACTTGCCACACAGCTAACGAAACAATGGCTCTTTTGCGCGACAAATTCAATGGCCGTGTTATCTCACGTGGTGGCGATGTCAATTGGCCGCCAAGATCATGTGATTTGACACCGTTGGGCTTCTTTCTTTGGGGTTATTTGAAAGAAAAGGTGTACGTCGATAAGCCAGCAACAATTCAAGAGCTAAAGGATGAGATAATTCGGCACATTAACGGCATAGAACCTCAATTATGCCTCAGCGTCATCGAAAATTTGGACCATCGGATGGAGGTGTGCCGCCGAGGTCGCGGCGGCCATTTGGCCGATATTTTGTTCCATACATAATCGAACCATACCAATATTATCATAATAAAAAGAAATGACAGTAATTTCCTAAATAATTTGTGTTTTATTCAAAATCAACATCGGCCCTTAAAACTTAACCACCCTTTATTACGCTTATGCTTTATAAAACTCCAAAAGCTTTTGGCGTCAGTTACTAGCTTGCTCTCGATATCCATAATATAATTTCTGTGGAGAAACCTGCTAAGCACGCAGAACTGTTTTCTCAAGGTACAAAAGCCAACATAATCAACCAAGTTTTGCGACTTTTTGTACCGTTTAAGTGCTTTAGTTTTAAGGTACAATAGAAATGTTGTTAAAATAAAATTAAAGGAAATCAGTAATTTTCTTATATTATTATTATTTTTGTAGCGTTATCGTGCACTGCGACCTAATGGTCTATTGTGCGCTCTGCTAATGCCTAGAAGAGGTTTACTCCCTCATTAGAGTTCCGCTCAGAATATAATTCCTTCAGAAGTGTTATCGAGGGTCAAATACTCTTTCTTTGCTTTGGCAAGGATATTTCGCCCTAGAGCACCCCCTCTAACCCGGTTTCTCTTAGGAATCTAAGAATGAGAATGATGGTTGACATATCCTCATCTGATAGTTGGTACTTGCCCAAGTATTTCAATCTTTTGTAGGTCAGTGCCCCACAAGACTCCAGAAGATGTTCTTTAGTCTCACTGAACTCATTGCAGAATCTGCAAAGACCTTTGTTTGTTATACCTAGTTTCTTTAGAGGCTACCCGAGTTTACAGTGCCCCGTTAGAAAGCCTATTATGATACGTAGGTTATTCTTGCACGCTTCGAATCTCTTCCGGTTGTAGTGTCCCGGAAATTTCTTAGCTTGCCTCAGGCCTGGAGTATTAATCCAAGTTCTCGCCCTGTTTTCTTTGTCCATCTTCCTGAATTGATTGCATATGGTGTGATTTCGTATTCCGCAGAATGGTTCAGGTCTAATGAAGGATTCTGCTGCTCCTTGTCTTGCCTGCTTCTTTGTCGCCCTCTATTCCAGCGTGGCCAGGTATCCAGTAGAGGGTTACCTTGTTATTCTTACCCAATTCATTAAGTTTGTATAGGCATTCCCACACAAGTTTTGATTTAATCACATGGGAGTCAAGTGCTTTGATAGCTGCTTGACTGTCTGACAATATTGCTATGTCGCAGTTTTTGCACCTTTTATCGATATTGAATTGAACACATCTACCTATAACGTATATTTCAGTTTGAAAGATACTGGTACATTTGCCCATAGGTTCTGAATACTTTGGTACTTTTGGTCCAAATACACCAGCGCCCCTGTTCCTTCTTCAGTTCTCGAGCCGTTACTCAACTTCGTACAAAATTTATTATCAAAGTTAAATTTCCTGATACTGTCGTCCCTAGGGATTGCTAGAAGGGGGAGTTTCTTGAGAAGTACATCATATTCTTTTGAACTGATGCATTTCTCCCTCCCGGTGGCCTCTTTTGTCATCCTTAGTCCTCGTCCGCTTTGTGTTTTGCTCAACTACGATGTGAAGTGGAGTTAGTTCCAGGAATACTTCCATGGCTGCAGTTGGACATGTTTTCTTGTATACAAGAAAAATTAAAAAAAACTGAAAACAGTTGTCCGAAGTCTGTTTTGCATTTGCAGATTAGAGTGACGCACATCGAATTCGAATCAAACACCGTAAGATCTTCAAACTCAGTACTCTTCAAATTATGTTTGTGAATGGGAATATATATAAGAACTTACGATTGTCAAACGAATGGGTACCTACATATAGCTGACGTTATTTTAAACAAACAAATATTTTAAACTTAAGTTCGATCTTCCCCAAATCTGTACCAATTTCAATGTTTATTTTCTACTGTTTGAGACTCTAGAGTCTAGAGCAGTAGTTTTCATGATGCTCTGGAAAAAGAAGCGGTTTTCATGGAGCCCTAACAAGTAAAAATAGTGTTTTTGCAAAGTAAGTACACTTACCTACTTTTTATTGGAAAAAAAAAGAATTAATGGATAATTTATAATAATTTTGATGAATAAATGGTCTTTCAATAGGAGCGCTTAATCTTTAAAATTAATAAAATGTCATTACCCATTAATGACATCATTCAAATGGCCTTCACAGCTTCGTCTGCCGAAGGCAATCCGAAAGATCCAATTTTGGATGACCTCTTCCTAGATATCAAGCTGAATTTCAGCAATTGCTTGGTTGTCATTGTTCTCCAGGTTGTAAATTGTTGCTGGTTTATTGGGATGATATGTTCACCTCTTTTCGAAATAGCTCGATATGGAAAATATTCCCTCAATAATACCATTGTTTCATTCGCTGTGGGGCACGTATGTAGGACCGTGTTTCTGAAACTATATTCATATCATCCAATCAACTCTCGATACCTCTCACTATTGACAGTTACCGCCTCGTCTCTCTCATTTCGGAAGGCGTACGGCACATGACATCTCCTGACCAAAATCCATACCAAACTGTGAGTTTTTCTGGGTGCAAAGGAAGCTCGTGGAACTTTTGCGGATTGTCATCGTCCCAGACCCGACAATTTTGATTATCTTCGAAATCAATCAGACAAAAATGCGTTTTTTCACTGAAGATGATTTTTTTGACAGAATACAATTGTCACAGAATGACAGCGCTGTCATTTATTGCAAGGCCCTGTGTAACAAAATAAGTTTCTCTTTCTTATGAGTGCATGCATTAGGAGCCAGCTATCTTGCAAAACACACGCCGAATATGCGTGAATATGATTCGTGTGAGGTAATTTTCAATGACTTTTCGGTACATTTCTGGTGTCTGCATAGACACGATCTTTAGCATAGTTCCACAAAAATAATTCCATCGGGGTCAAATTTTGGTGGCCAATTGATGTCGCAAAATTTCGAAATCAAACGGCCGGGGAATTTTTCGTGCAATAAATCCAAATTTGGCTGTGTTGTGTGGCATGTAGCCCCGTCCTGTTAGAACCACATGTCACTCACATCAAAGTCTTGAATCTCAGGCCAAACAAAATAAAATTGGTTATCATTTGGCCATAGCGCAGAGAATTCACCGTAACAGCGGCGCCTTCGTCGTGTTAAAAAAAAAATACGGCCCGATCACGCAGCCGGTTCACAACACTCACCAAACTGTCACCCGTGGTGGATGCAATGGTCTTTAGATTCTCAGAATACCAAATTGTGCAAGCGCTGAAGAAGATTTTAACGACTTTGACGACCATAATCTGTCCTTTAATCGCGATACACAGGTATTAGTTAAACGAAAAAAAAATGCAAAGGCAATAACTAACTGCCTGTCACTATGGATGACAGATAGATTTGACAGATGCCATATTGCAGGGATGTGAAATCCCAATCTAGAAATTAATAACTCTTTATTTCAACGGAAAAAGAGTGATTCCTTATTCTTTGAAAAAAAAAGTCTTTAAAAAAGGTACTTAACATTTTTTCGTAAAACGAAACCTTTTCGAGTTATAGCTGTGAAAAACAAAAAAAAAACTTCACACAACTGCACGCAAAAAGCTTCCATCTCCTCTTATGATTCTGTTTCAAACGTTCGAACTTCGAGAGGGAATGGAAATGAATACAAATAAATTGTAAAGAAAGGGGAGGATAACATTTTTTTTTTTTAATTTTATGTTGTTTTTATATGTCTACTTTTTGGACTGCAATGGAGCTTGGAAAGGTAAATGACATTAAAGTATTATAGTATCAGATGTATGTACATACAGCAATTAATTTATTGAACTTATAAACAACAAGTTTTGTGAATAATCAATTCATTTGCGGAACCCTGAGACCACTGGTCAGATTCTTTGTAAATAAGAAGTAAAATAAAATAAAATCGATAAATTGTTTCACAGTATTAAACTCATATTTTACTAGTTACAGCCCATTTACATTTTTATTTGAAGGCAAATATGTAGTTCTATTATTTGTCTGAATGAAATGTTTAAGTAGTTGGGTTGTTTCATTTTCCATTCTAGTTTAAGATGATTCATCCCCTTTACTGAGATTTGTTTACATGATAGGTTTCTTTGGAGTGTGAACTGAATTTGCATATCGTGAGAAATCGTACACAAATTCCTGAAATTCGTGGAAAAAATGGGAAATATGAAAATCGTATTCAAAAATCGTGCAAAATACGATAAATATGAGGGTGTTACAAGCCTTTTAGGTAAAAATCATACTTTGTAAGTTACAGCAGTTAAACGAAATAAATTGATATATGAATAGTCCCAAAGTTGGTTGTTCAAGTTTTTTTCGTAATTCTTGCCGACTTAACTGCTTTGAAGCCTCATATTTCAGATCATAATTAATTTATCAAAAAATTGGGTTAATTCAGATTTTTATCAAACTTGAAAAAAAAAACGTTACAAAAACATGGTATCACCTAGAGGTCCCAACTTTCAATTACTTACTTACTTACTTACTTACTTTAGGTGGCGCTACAGTCCGGGGTGGACCTGGGCCTCAACCAATACGCCTCTTCAGTTAGCGCGATCTTTGGCTAACTGCCTCCAGTTGCGCACTCCAAGTAGGTTGAGGTCCCCTTCCACTTGTGCGCGCCACCTAAGGCGAGGTCTTCCTCTACTGCGTTGTCCCTCCGGGTTGGAATCGAAGACTCTTCGGGCCGGAGCGTTGGTGTCCATTCGCTCTACATGTCATAGCCATCTTAGACGACTGATGCGCACTATTCTGACCAGGTCGATGTCGCTGTACAGCTCGTAGAGTTCGCTGTTAAATCTTCTCCTCCAAAGCCCGTCAACGCAAACGGGACCAAAAATCACTCGAAGAATTTTGCGTTCGAAACGACCAAGAAGATCTTCATCCGCTTTTGCTAGGGTCTATGCTTCTGCGCCATAGAGCAGGACAGGGATGATAAGGGTCTTATATAGAGTCTCCTTAGTGTTTCTTGACAAGGCCTTACTAATCAATTGCCGTCTTAGGCCTAAGAAACAGCGGTTGGCAAGTGTAATTCTTCGCTTGATTTCTGCTGAGGTGTCATTATCAGAGTTTACCGCGGAGCCGAGGTAGACAAAGTCCCTAACTACATCAAACATCAAAATTGTAGCTGTCTATCGTGACGTTCTGTCCGATTCGTCGATGTTGTGTGTCCCTTCTTGTTGACAGCACATATTTTGTTTTACCCTCATTCACCACCAAACCCATTTTTGCCGCTTCTGCACTAATACTTGCAAACGCATCAGTGACAGCTCGCTGTGTTCTGCCAATAATGTCAATGTCATCAGCGTATGCAAGAAGTTGTACAGACTTTTGGAAAATTATGCCCCTGGTGTTGGCTTGTGAGTTTCGCACAATTTTCTCGAGAATGATGTTGAAGAAGTCACATGACAGCGCGTCCCCTTGTCTAAATCCTTTTTTGACATCAAAGGTCTCGGTGAGATTGTTTCCAACCTTTATGGAGCAGCGAGCGTTCTCCATCGTCATTCTGCACAATCTGACAAGTTTGGCAGGGATGCCAAAACTAATTATTTTCAATTAAATAAAAAAAACAATTTCGCAGTTAAAAATTAAAAGTACTAATAGCTACACCTTGCGAAATTAGAGCACTTTGAGTTAATAAGGTAATAAAGTGTCCGATAACTTCCACGCTTAAGATGTAATGACCGTTGGATCCGGTTTATAAGGGACACTCTGTTTTTGACATGATTTTTTACCTTAATTGATGCTCCGTAGTTCATGAGTATTTTTTTTATAAAAAAAAAAAATATATACTTCTCGGCTTTTTATGAATTTATTGAAAAACTAATAACGTTTATTTTTTTTTACAATATTACCTAAATACATAAGATAACCGGGTGTCATCTGAAAATTATCTCTCTCAACTTAATAAAAAAGCTATTTTACAATATAAAAAAATAAAAATAAATATATGCACCCTGTAAAACAAAAGCACTGTCACTACAAATTTCCCCTTATAATTTGTCTTGATAGTTATACCTCTTTGATTGTGTTCAAATTGGACACCCTGTATAAGCTTTTTAGAGTCTGAAGCAATACAAGTGAAAAAATCATTGAAAACTGAACAAAAACACGCTCAGTACCTTTTCCAATATTTTTACTAGAATCTGTCGAGACTGAAAGAAAAAAAAAATAATATTAATAAATCTTTTGAAAGTTTAATTAGCCATTTTTGAACGGACACTCCTCAAATGATTTTGAATAGCCATACTTAGGAATATTTCTGTGGCCTTTCTGGAATTTTTTCTATATAAAAGGCTACTAAACTTGCAACCCATGACAATCCCTTGCCGACCCAGGGTTTAGGAATCACTGGTCTAGTTCCTCGGCGCATTGTTCGGCTTTGCTTGATCTGTTAAGGATTCAAACATTCCACGTACAGATCCGAAAGTTTTTGAACTTATTTCTTTTGCTCGAGTTGCCAACAGTAGAATCATCCTTAGCCGATCGCGGGATTTTCTCTTTCGTATTGCATTGCGAGCCTCATGAAAAAAACTGGATCGTTTTTCTATCGGCATTTATGTCGGTAGTTGGCTTCTAAAAGAGCTTCTCTGCAACCATTTTTTTTTTACAAAAATCTCTTGAAAGTACGTCACTGACCTGGTATAACAAATATGTTGAAGCAGCTCTATATTGGGCGTTTTCCCCCACACCAGTTCTGCAGAAATAAGTTCCGCGATAGCGTAGCCCCTACTTGTAAGAATTTACAGAAAATCAAATGAATGTTTCGCTAAAAAACTACGTCATACTTCATTATGACAACAGTTCGTGAACTACTGATTAATTTGTCGAAAACACCTTGTCACTGGTTAACAGTAGTTGCTCTCCTCCTGACTCATGCGACAAAGTGAATGATGTGTGATTCAATTCCCTCCACAGGAAGTAACTTCATTAACATTCACCACAAAATTCCTCTGAACTAATTGTAAATACATACTGATCCGATATTCGAATTTCCTTGATTGTCGAGAATTTTTGCTACTTTCCTGTCCACACTATGCACCTGAGTACGACTGCAATTGCATTGCAGTCCAATGCTGTGAGTCAAAAAAAAATTCCAGATAATTTTATCAAAGTAATGAGCACAACGTCAATCGACGTACACATATTGTATGTACCTATAGACTATGCCCTCAGTGTTGCGTACCAAAAGCATAATCGTAATCGAATAAATAATGAAAAATGTTTTTTTTTTTTTAACTCAATTTCTTTAAACAGAAATATCTACTATCTCTGTAGTGTGTGTGTGCAAGTCCATGTTTATTCATGTTGAGAGGAACAACAAGTGTTGCTTCATTGCACTGACCAATGCCGATAAAAACGGCCGGCAACCTCCTCAACAACAACAGTCCTTGGACAGGTAGAGAGGTGTTTTAGATACTTAGGTATACCTGCCTGTTTCTTAAGTGCACCTGTCGTTTTTCGATTCCTTTTCTTGCTCCGTTTTTCCTTTTTTTTTTCTTTATTTTGTTCTGTTGGTATTTTTAGTAAAAAAAAAAATATATATATATATATATATATATTTAGATGACGACCGCAAGGCAGCACAAGGCTATCACGTCGCCGGACTAGGTGGCTAGTGCTAGCTACTTCACAGTTTGTTTGCCTCCGCACGTGAGAGCCAGCCGTCTCCTAAATTTGAATGTTAAGCACATTTTTTTATTTAAAAAAATTTCCTTCTATAAACATTCTCTTTCTGTTCATGAAGAACCTAGATACACACACTATTGATGAAAAATTTATCTATAGTTAATAGTTGATACGTCAGCTAAGATACTTACGATAAGCCAGCCATAAATTCAATGTTCAGCGTGCGCGATTAAATAAGAATTAGCGTAAAGTTTCTTACTAGATACTGTGCCGATGCGCTACATTTCGGCGAAAGCATCTGCTGAATCTTGTGAGACTTCCTCCAATGGGTGCCTTTTACAATTCACAAAGAAAATCATTTCGACTTCTGTTCATTTGTTGGAAGAAATTTAATTCCCACGAGATATTTGGAATAACTCAGATAATTAAGTGTCTGGCGGGTATTTTTAGATTCGAAATACTTTTTTTTTTTTTAAATTTTGAGGAAGAGAAAAAAAAATAAATCGCGTCTATTAAATCATTAAAGCAACGTAAAGTTTGAAACAAATATTTTTCATGTTTACGCAGATCGTTTGTTTTTATTATGTTGGAATTTATTTTACTAAATTCCCCGAGAGACACGAATTGTAATGTAAACTATCTCTGAAGACAAAGGCAGCATCAGAAATTATTGTTATTTTGAGATTGTAAAGCAGGTGACGATTTATGTAGATGCATTGTGTCATCAGTTACACGGGGAATTAAGTTTGAATAATGAACCGGTAGATTCAGTAGCTCAAAGGAATTTCATAAGTGTAAACTGCTTTGAAATGAAGTCCCCCATCAATCTAATGAGATTAGACAGATTTCGACTAATTTATAGCAAAATCTTTAATATGTCAACTCATCTCCATACGCATGGAGATAGAGAGATAAAGTTATAAACTACACCGGTGTCAAAGTCTCATAACTTAAAAGAGAAATGCGCACAACCCTGAAGGTGTAGTATTTTTTTTTTTTTTTTTTTTTAAGAAATGATAAATTAAGACATCACCTACTGCAATATTATGAAGCCAATGGAACCTTTCGAGACAGAAAACATGGTGAAAGGACTACAAAATTCCGCGTTATTTTTAAACCCACACCAAACATTAATTCCAGTCCTAAAGACTAGAATTGCATAGAACTACGCCAGTAACTGCAAGTAACGATTTAATAATGGATGTTGAAATGGAGAGATGCTATATTGTTGAGTCGGCAAAACGAATAGGTTAAGCACATCCAAGCAACTCGCGGAGACCATAGACTGCTATAAGGCAGGCATCACTGTCATAGAAGAAGTGCGATAGGATCGGCGAGGTAGAAACACGAAGAAATAATGTGATAACTACCGAGATCAGTTTGCCTTGCAGTTTTAAGCAAGAACTTTAGACAAGTAAGTAAAAGCCTGATGATAATTCACCAAATTCAGCAACAACAACCTAATATGCGCGCACAAACCGACAAAGGAGAAAAACCACTCTAACAAAGAAAGCTTCAACGAGCTTCTTCACGACATAAAAATCGTCCTTGAAGGCATCTTTGGCAGTACGGTCGGAAAGAATAGCCTAGACAACACAAAGACCGGATATGGACTCAGGCTAATAGATTTTGCACACAAGACGACTGAGCGATCCCCTTATCAACTTATAAAGAACCAAAGGAGAATTTGCAGCTAATTCCACGCTGCCAGATAATGCTTTGTCTCCACCAGTACTTGAGAGCGTCAAATTCTCCATGGGACAAGTCCACTTTCGCACTCGTACAGTTGCAAGAGTACTCAAAGATCTTAACATTCACAAATCCGCTGGTCCATATGGTATCCCCCCCCCCCATAGTTCTGAAGAGGTGTTCTTCTACGCTGGCAAAACCTTTGCGTAAGCTTTTCTGTCTATCCTACTTTTCAGGGCTCTTTCCGAGTAGATGGAAAACAGCATTTGTCCAGCCCGTTCCTAAAAAAAGGCGAATCTTCCTCCCCGTCCAATTACCGACCGATTGCACTTACGTCCCTTCTTTCCAAGGTCATGGAAACGCTGATAAATCGTCAGCTTATGAAATATCTCGATTCACGAAAACTCCTCAATGATCGGCAGTATGGTTTTCGTAGCAACAGGTCCACTGGTGGTTTGATGGCATATCTCACCGAAAAGTGGCGAAACTAAGATTGCGCTTGATATTTCAAAGGCATTTGACAGAGTTTGGCATCAGGCTCTTTTGTCGAAAATGCGTGCATATGGCGTCGATGAGTCTCTTCTTCAATGGATTAGAAATTACCTTTCGGGGCGTTCAATACAAGTTGTTTTGGACGGCTTCAAGTCTGCAACTCACCAAATAAATGCTGGTGTTCCCCAAGGCTCTGTTTTGTCTCCGACTCTCTTTCTTATTTTTATAAATGATCTCTTGTCTGCAACTTCTAATCCAATCCATTCCTTCGCTGATGACAGTACAATCAGTTTTTCATATTCGTTCCCTAACTCACGTCCTTGCTCTTCGGCTGTAGAAGGGGAACGGCAACGTATGTTAAACACATTAAATTCCGACCTGGACAGCATAATTCAATGGGGTCCAACCAACAGAGTGGAATTTAATGCTTCCAAAACACAATGCTGTCTTCTGTCTCTCAAGCGAAACCAAAACCCTCAACCATTATCCATGGATGGTACTTGCATCATTGAAACCGAAAGACTTGCCATTCTCGATATGTGTATTAATAACCATCTTCGATGGAATGATCACATATTCGAGGTCGCCAAAAATGCTTCAAAATGTCTAGGATTCCTTAAACGGTGCCAGAAATATTTTACCCCGTCTGATCTGGCCTCAATTTATAAGGCATTCATCCGCCCTAAGCTGAAATATAACGCCCATATCTGGTCTGGTGCACCCAAGACCGTTCTGCACATTCTTGATAGGGTACAAAATCGCGCGTTAAAACTTATAGGTGATAGAGACATTGTGAATTCCATTCATTCATTAGAACATCGGAGAAATGTCTCCTGTCTCTCCCTGTTTTATCGTTTTTTCCACAAAAAATGCTCCAGCGAAATAGCAAGTTGCATTCTCCCCTTCAAAATTTCACCCGCAATACGCGACATGCTTCGAATGCACATCAGTTTTTCCTAAAGCCTAACTTCGGTCGTACTGTTAAATATAGGGATTCGTTTATAAGCCGAACGACACGAATGTGGAATGATCTACCAAGCTCTGTATTTCCCCACTTGGAGTGAACTATATTGTCTCATTTCAGCCCATGATTTCTGATTTTGCGATTTAAAAAATAAATATCATCTCATAATTATTATTTTTAAAAATCAATAAAAATAGATTTCAATTTGAATCAAAAGTAAAAATCAGATCATATGTTATGTTGTTTTCAATGAAAAATAAAAATCACAGCATGATTTATATTTTCTTGAAATAAAAATAAAAATTGATGTTGGATCATTATTACGAGTATAATTCTTTTTGATCGAAAAAACAAAAATTATTATTTCATTTTTATCATTGATTCATAATAATAAAAATTATGATTTGATTTTTTCCTTGGATTCTTAAAAGTAAAAGTCATGATTGATTTGTACCTCACATTTTCAAAAATGTACTACCAGCCAATATACATAAGTTCCATTTCTGTTTGCTTGATCGAAGTGATCCACGCCTCCAGTATTTTGGATCTTCGTACTTTCCGAGCATCGAACATTAACTTGGACCATTCGGTTGCAATCGGGAGTGACTGCTAGAAACTTTGCAGAGTCCACTGTTGACATCATCAAGTACAATGGCAACGTTCCCAAGAAATCAACCTATGATGTTATGGGTTTTACCAGGTTTCACAAGAGCCCTACAGTAGAGTTAAAAGAAGTCGATAGAGAGGTGTTACTGTAGGAATACTGTGCGAAGATGTTACCAAAGGTAAAAGAACACGTTAAGGATACAAGACTCGAAGAGAAGCAGTTTGTTGTTAAACTGCTTCTCTTCGAGTCTTGTATCCTTAACGCGAGACATCAGTCTTCACAAGATCGATTACACGAACCATACTGCTGTATTGTGTGACTACATAAAGTCGTTTGTCCATAACCTGATTAGTTTTTATCAATACGGTTTTAGGCCAAATTTTTATACTGCGACAGATCTTAGAAAAAATTCAGAAATTTAAAATCGACACCCTTCATCGAGTTTTAACAATCACCTATGATCGAGTTTATAGAGCCGAGCTACAATACACTGAGCCATGTCTCTTATTGGGATCCCTGCTAAACTCGTCCGTCTGTGCAGTATGACGCTATCGAGCCCTTTAATGTCAGAATTATTTAAGGGATTGTGCAAGACTCGCATACGAACGACAGAGATAGTCTTTCAAAACTCTGTACAACTATACATTTGTGAATATTGAGGCGGAAGTGAGATGGGTATAGCGGTGAATGAGGGAACAAAACATGTACGTATGTATGTATATGAAGTCATCAAGAAAGAACACTCAACATCGGCGACTTTGATACGGACCGTCACAATAGACAGTTTCATCTATCTAGACTCCACTGTAATCTCTCAAAATGATACTAGCGTAGAGGTCAAGCGAAGAATTGCGCTGTTTCTACGGGCTGCAAAGGCAATTGAGTAGCAAAGTCCTCACAGGAACAATTAAGACGACATATTTAAGACAAGCATGGACTTTTGTCAAAAGCGGGTGAAAATCCGCAAACGTCTCACACCACCTCCTAGGGTCTGCTTCATTCCCCGCAACCATAGGTCTGTTCCTCTTTTCCGTTTATCTCCTCATCGCACTATGGTTACAATGAACCAATGTCAAGAATGTTGCGCAAATAAAATAACTGGCAGGTCATTGATAGCTCAGCTTCTAATGTAATAAGCTCAAATTTGACCAGAACTAAAAAAAGGCCCCGTTTTGCTATGTAGTTACATGGCCTGATCTATCATACTTATTGTCAGATTTGCTCGACTTATGTAAATGTTAAAAAGCCCCTTTTTGCTTCAGAACGGTAACCCTGCTTGCATTTAAGTAAGAAAACTGTAATTTCTAAAACATTGTCTCTATTTTTCTCTTCCTATATTTCCAAGTTTCTCACTTAGGGCCCTCGTGGGTCTATGCGAGCCAACAGCTATGACTGCTCAGTAACTGTAATCTAATCAAATGGAGAGGTACTTGTGCAAGTTAGTCTTAGACAAGTTTTTCTTAAATTTTGCAAGCTGTTACGAGAAGGAAAAACTGTGAAAAATCTGTCTCTCCCTAATCAGAATTTTTCATTTCGTCAAGGCTTCTTTTCCCCAAGATCAGACTATATTTCCCAACTTCCTACAAAATTAAAAGTCCACCGAACGAATAATTTAATTTCACATTTTAACCGGAAAATAAATACCTACATAGTGAATAATAAAGCGTTATTCATTTCGAGGTTGGGATTTCACATCCCTGTCATCTGTCAAATCCATCTGTCATCCATAGTGACATTTTACAATATGGATCGTTTAACCATCGTTGAACGCATTAAAATTGTTGCATCTTACTACAAAAATAACAGCTCTGTAATATCTGTGTATCGCGGTTGGGTGTTGGAAAATCAACAAGTTGACGCCGATTTTTCGAACAATATCTTGTTCAGCGAAAATTGCAGAATTTAGGGTTCTGAAAATCCAAATGTGATTGTTGAGAGGCCATTGCATTCACCACGGGTGACAGTTTGGTATGCGCTGTGAAACGGATCGGGCCGTATTTCTTTGAAAACGACGAAGGCACCACTCCATGGTGAATTCTATGCGCTATGGTGGTGAAATAATATGGGTCCAACGAGACGGTGCTACGTGCCACACAACACAGGCAAATTTGGCTGTATTGCACGAAAAGTTCAGCCGTTTAATTTCGAGATTTGGCGAAATCAATTGGTCACCAAGATCGTGTAATCTGACCCCGTTGGATTGCAGACAATCCCCAAATTTTGGAGGACTTAAAAACCAACATTCGTGAAGTTAATGCCGCAATACATCCAGAAAAGTGTCGAAAAGTTATCGAAAATTACCTCACAAGAATCATAGTTTGCAGGAACTTTGAAATTCGACTGATGTTGTATTCCATACATAATGGTATAGTCCAAAATTTAAAACAGTAAACAAATCTTTAATACTTTTTATTTTATTTAAATTTAAAATGGTAAAGCACAGAATGAATAACCCTGTATCTATGGCAGCGATCAATATTTTTAGGAGTGCTCGAAACAATCAGTTACACTTATCCGAATTTCACTACAAAACTGATACTGCTTTATCTATTAATTGTTTATTGTTTTACTATGGCTATAGAGAAGTTTTCTATTCAAAGGTTCAACAAATATCACAACACGGAAATAAATATATAACAAAGAAAATGGCTGCTACCAGTATTTATCTCTGGATTAACAGTGGCGTTAACTTCGATTCTTTTCTTTTTTTATAACATTTGTGATAAGTAAAAGTCGCAAAAAGTTGCTGTGTTATTGTGTGTCTAAGTAAACTTTCAAGAATTACAGCCAGACACCTATATCGTGTTTACTGCTCGCATTAATGTATCTACATACTTCACACTTTGTCATTTTCATCTGGCAGTTTGTCAGAGTTTCTTACAAATCCAAGAGTGAAACTCGATCTGAGCGGATTCATTTCGCACGTGTCATTGCATTCGATTGGTTATCAACCTGTCTAATGTATCCAATGGATACCTAACCACATGAATCATTGACAGTGACTGTTCTAAACAGCGGCAGTGATGTAATTCTCAGAGTCAGAGTGATGCGGTATTGATATAAACCACAAATTGATTTGTTATTTAAGAGGGACATCTTTGCCATCAACTGCAGTCATAACTTAAATGGAATACAAAAATAGGGACAATAATACACCACTGACTACGGTGGCAACCATCTCTGTATAACGTTCATATCTACATCCTTTCGTCATTGGCGTCGGCGGTATGTCTGCTTTCCTTTATGCAGTTTCTGCATGAATAAAAATCCTTTACAGCCCACGTTGCATGATGGCCATAAAACAGTCAAACATCCTTGAACCCTTAGGTTGAGAATTTAGAGTGGGACATGTTGTTCACCAATTCACAAAAAAGTAGGTCTGTGTCATAGTGAGGATGGAAGCTTTGTTAGGGGATATGCATGTCGATAGTCTTTATGAAAGAAAATATTTTTTATTACATAGACGAAGACTGTAATATTTTTCTGATTGTGAATAGCACTTAACCTTTATTTCTATTTTATAGACTTATTTAATAAAATATGGGTCTGTTTGTAAAGTAAAAACAGCTTGAAGATCCTTCAAATGTTGAAGTTTGTAACGTGTGTACTTCAACTTTGTCACAAAGGCATTGGTTTTAGTTTTACGACTGCGTCTCTAGACTGAATAAAGCTCCTTTAAATGTTTCCAATCTATTTTTAAAACGATAACAATGTCAAATTGACAGACAGGTATCAGTTTTATATAGGATTCTTTTTTCACAATCTGAATCCTTTGTAATCTCTAATTCGTCATCTCCTGCAGATCATTTAAAAATTGGCAGAGATTTCGTCCAGAAGAAATAGGTGGGAGCATAATAAATTCTACCATATCAATTAAACCAACTTACATCCGCTTTCGTACTGCAGCCGTTCAAAGTAAACAACATAAAACGCTTCGAGAAGCCGACAGAATGAGGGCAAAAACCGAAAGGGAAAGTATAGAAACTTGCTTGCATATGCATACCAGGACCACTGGTATGGTCTTGCCAGACCGGGGCTAATTCTCGATCGTTCACCTCTACAACTCAGCAAAGAAGCAATCATGAGAATTTTAAAAGTGAGAATAGGGAAAGAGAAATACATCGGGCTCAGAGACCAGAACTCGCTTTCAAAAGTAGCACTTCTGACAGAAATCCTTAGAGATAATAAGATTAAGAAATACAGCTTCCATAAAAACTTTAGCACGAAACTTAGCACTAAAAATGAATGAACTAATGAATCCACGATTCGAGGACAGGGACAGGAGTATTCGGTTTAAGAACCAAACACTCGGAACCAATGATCAAATCATCAAATACAGCATATTCCAGGCGGTTATTCACACAATCGACAGAAACTATCGCAAGCAAGATATTGTGGTTATATCCGACAGCCAAGCTGCCAATAAAGCATTAAACTTCTACGAGAAAAGCTTCGAAAAAAGCAAAAGCACTACTCGGAATTTTTAGCCAGAAAAGATCTAAAGCTTGCACTAGCTTAATAGAAATAAATAAACTTGAAGAATACCAATGAAGTACGAAAGATAGGCCTAGAAAGCGACAGGATATGTAGATTCTTCAATGAATGGTATAAGCTATACGAGAGTAATCTTTCTAAGGAAAACTAAGCTGGACTGTGCGTTGTAGTTGACGAATGCGAGTAGCATCGGCTAACACCAGGAAGGAGATACAATTGATCTTTTAGGTCCCAGTCCGTCGAGTCTGTTCACGTCGAAGATTTTGGATAAAAGGATGGGATGTCAATTGTCGGATAAATAGAAGGGAAAATAAATCATGTAATCTGTGTGTCTAGAAAATTTTGTAAAACGAGCTGAAATTTGAAATAAAAAAAAAATCCTTAAAAAAAAAAAATATTTAGAATGAACATTCCCATACCCCACAGATTCTGGATATGAAGTTTGAACAAAATCCGTCCAGCTATTTTGACTGCATTCGGCAATCCACAGACAGACAAACATACAATTGAATTGTGGTATGGCGGTCCAGCGAGCAAGCTATCAAAAGTTTGTTTCGCTAAAGATGCCTCTAGTAACTATTGTAAATTTTTGAAGAAATAAGTTCCATCGTAGTCCTTTTTCAACAGTTTTCGATAAACAAAGAAAGTAAGCATCATGTTAAGATATTCGCCACTACCCGAAATGATTAGATCCGTATGTGAATTGAACACGATGACTGCATCGGTTTTAACACGCTGGTTTTAACACGATGACTACTCGTACATCGGAATTAGTTTCTCAATTCTTATTTAGTTTGAAAGTCTAACTCACTGGTTGACAAACTCGCAACAGTATCTTCAAAACAGTTGGATCTAGAGAGATGAAATTTTATATAACTTCATTGCAACGACCAGATGTAGAGTAAAATTGACGTGAAAATGTTAAAAACTTTCAAAATTCTTTTATTTTCTTAAACAAAAAACTACACAGCAAGTACATGTAACATTTCCAATGGCGGTAAAGCAGTGGATGGATTTGTTTGTGTGTGTGCTCGGTACACGGGCGGCGTGAAACTTGTTTTAGTTTCTTTTCCCTCTATGTAAAGGGAGTCCCAAAATTCACACAAGATTTGAATTTTGCGCCATTTGTGCAGTAAGGTGTAGCCAACGAAAAAAAAAGACAGCATAACAGCTGATAGTTCAGGGTTAATAAAAATGGAGTGCTACACGAAGTGCAATATTTTAAAAATAATGAAGGTTTGGCAAAAATAGACGGAATAGTGATTTAACTTCATCATTAATTCAAAAATTCAACTGGATCAATTAGTGATCTTAGACACTCTGGTCGTCCTCCAGCCCTAAATTCACACCAAACAGTGACACGTTTAGGATGTAGTTCCTTCTCATGAAACACATGCGAGTTTTCGTCACGTGTGTTGTTATATAGCGATCCATTTTTAAGAATGGCGGACTGTCAACCACCAAACTGTTATAATGATTTGACTGTTAAAACATAACAGGAAAAATGGCGCTAAATTTAAAATTTCCACTCTTGTTAGGACTTTAAAACAAACTGAACTTAACCCCTTCGCCCCTGAGTTTTTATTTAGGAACCAGAAACAATTATAGCAACTTTTTTTATTCTGGAAGTATAATTGCAAAGAAAATGTTTGGTGTGTATTAAGATAACGTAGTCCTTTTCGTTATCCTGGGACATATAATCCCAATAATATTTTAAGGTGGGACGTATATGTCCCAATAATGAAAATAAGACAAGGTTTTTTGTGCTGGGACGTATTATCCCAGTAGGGGCGATAGGGTTAAGGGAGAGCTATAATGTGTGAAAATTTACTATCTGTACATTTCTACAGGCCAGGACAGGATTCTGATGAAGTACATACATACGTTTCCACTTTTATAAATCAGCAGTGAATTAAAAGCCATGTATGGTATACGGATACTAACCTACTTTTCTGAAATTCCCGATTATCGCTCCAAGACAAAATCTTTAAAAAAAAGAAAGATATGATCCACTTAAAGACCGCACTGTGTGTCGTCCCGCAGCATAAGCTCAAGTCGTTATACGTTGCTTAATCCGGTTTTACTGGGTTGCTTCGACTTAAGCCTAAGTCAATCTCTCTCTCTATCTACGCTGTTCTTTGCTGTTTTTATAAAACGATTGAGAATGGCTTAGTGCATGGCGTCAAGAGTACGAAAAAAAACTTTTTTTTTTTCTTTGTGCTTTTGTTTTGTTATTGGGAAATGGAGGCCAAGCGTTTTACTTAGTATTGATGTACAAAACTTGGCAACAGGCCCCCATACAGTTGGAACATACTCACTATCTCCAGTTCTTTCCACATAACAAAAAAAGAAAAAAACAAAAAGAAAACAGGAAGTCGAAGATAGGTTCAAATGAGGAATGCCGGTGTTTAGGACCCTGCCAGTGCCAACTGCCATTTGTTCGGTCCTGCTCTCTTGCGGTTCCTTCTCCATTGTCGTGTTTTGTTGTTTTTTCTTCATTTTCTTTCGTTTTGTTCAAACATTTTTATTCATTAAAATTTCTTGGAACGATTTACTGCAGTTGTGTTGGTGTATCTATGTACGTGGGCATAAGTATATTTATCGGTTGTTTGTAAGAACACAACGATATGCTAAGCCAAGATAAGAAATGGAGGATGAGGAGGAAGGAATAGCTGTAGTAGGTGGTGAGAAGGTAGGTAAGTTTTCCCGAATAACACAATGAACTTGGTAGCGGGGTTGACTCATATTTTTTTATGGTAGCCAGTGTGTTCTTTATAATGAATTCAATATGTTTACGGTGCGATATGTCGCGATATGTTTTTAATGAGATAGATAAAATGTGTAGTAAACATTTGATGTTTATTATGTACTCGTACGTAGATGGGGATGACACTTTGTATTTATGAATTTTTCCTTAAGTCAGGTACCAGCTTATTACTGTTTGAATATGACGAAACTTGATTCAGCGTCCAAATATATTTTACGCTTATGCTTATGGTTTGGTTTAGGTTTTATGGCAGTTCGGTTCGTTGCTGGAATGGTGTTTATTAAGCCTAATTAACATGCAGCTACTTATTAACTGTGTGTTGAAATGGAAAGTCACTTTCACTTGTCACTTTCGGTTCTTATCGAGTGAATAGACTCATGGTAAGCTGTATGATTTATGAATCGGTTAGGAAACTGGATTGATTGACAAACCTAATCCATTGTATTTCATAATCAAGTCTTGTAAAGTTAAAACAAACATTTCCGCATTAAGCACAATAGTTTGTTATAGAACCATTTTTCTATGAAAGTAAAATCGGTTTGTGACCAATGCATAGGTATACATTTTGTGGAGCTTCTTGTTTAATCCGGATCTGCGGTATGTTTTCATTAATTTCTTTAATTAAGTAGTTGTCTTTAAGGGGCAATATTTAATGAACAGTTTGTTCTAAGCTCTCTTCCCATCTAATGTTCCTCACCTATTTACTACTTACAGTTGTGGTCAAAATAATAAGAGTGAAACCCTTTTGCTCGATTATTTCGATATAACAGCTATATTTTATTATGTATGATTCTGAAATGTATTCGTATTTTTTAAATAGAAGTTATTTCTGTAATTTAGACAAACTTTTATTTACAAAAATTATTGTTTAAAAAGTAAAATCTTGTAAAATATTTTTTATTGGTCTTTTCTGCTGGTTAAAAAAATAAGAGTGTTTCTTATAGCTCTCTAAAAAAAGAATAAAATATCAGTTAAGAGACAATTTTATTAAGAGAATGAGTAAAGGGTCACCTGACAGCCTCAGTACTTTGTTGCGTGACCTTTGTTTTTGAGAACTGCTTCACATCTTCTTGGCATAGAGTCGATAAGATTTCGGCACGTTTCGACAGGTGTGGCATACCATAACTTTTCAATTTCTTTCCACAACGCCTGCTTATTAGATGTTTTTTTGACAGAAAAGTCTGATATCCAAAGATAAATTCATTTTAATCGAGGTAGATGTTGTAAATGGATCTTTAAATGCCTCTCTAACAATTCGCTTATCCAGCAAAGCTGTTGTTTTTTCGGACGCCCCCTTGTTTCGACCTGTTTTAGGGGTAGATTTCGCTCCTTCAATATTCGTGCTACAACACATGGAGACCGATGAAGAGCATCAGCGATAAATTGATACGATATGAGTTGATCTCTAAGTTAGAGGATCGAACGCCGTTCTTCCTCTGAACAATGCTTTTCGCGTCCCATAACTATTTAAAAATAATCTCCCAACACACTTAAATACAATTCATGTAATAATTTCAACTAAATAATTGAAGAACGAGGTGAAATATGCCCGAATTACAGGAGATCTACACAGCACTCTTATTATTTTGTCCACAGTAAAAGTGAGTTTCATACATGAAAGTAACGGTGCTTTGACAAATGCTCATGGAAATTTACCAGTGTCACTGGAAATGTGTTACAAGTAATGCAATGAAAGTTCGTACACCTAATTTGTTTCAGGAGAATAGATTACAAAGATAGGATTTATGAAGCTTCGAGAGCATCACAATTCACTCTTATTATTTTGACCACCACTGTATATCGGTGACATACCAAATTGGCTAATCGCGATTAACTTGCTGATAGCAATTAGAAAGTCGATCTGTCAACTATGACTTAGCTCCAAAGGAAATGAGCGCGTTGTGGAACTGGATTTAGCTTAATCCGTCTCACAGAACGAGCTCAGCAGCAAAACTGCCACTTATACAGCAACACTGCATAGGGTGACGAGATCTACAAGCAGAAGAGAAGGGAAGAACACCAGATTCTAAGAAAGAAGAAGAAAAACGGAAGATCGTAATGGAAAGGTGTTATAGCAGAAATGAGGAAAAAGATTATGCCTCGGCTACAAAGGCCAAACAGAAGCCTGTAGGGATAAAGGAGATTCACAGTAGTAGTAGATTCACAGTCGGTGCTGAAAATCACTTCTGCAAACTGTTAAACGGCTGCGAAAACCAAAACTTCGCTGTTAGGCAGTATTTTCCATTCTACCCGGATGATGGCGATCAACAATTTCGTCCACCCGACCAAAGTCAAGTGAACATAGCAATATCTAAGCCTACATCCATCAAGGCTGCTGGATTCAACCGGCATAACTGCCGAGCTATTTAAAGCAGCTGGGGACGATTTGGTAAGGAGCATACATCAACGCATTTGTGGAAAGGATCCTCAGCATCGTTTGCCTGATCCTCAATAGAGGAGACCCTCTGAACAGCGATAATTGCAGAGGTATCAGCCATCGTATAAGATCCTATCTGCCATATTATCTGAACGCCTTAAACCTTTTGTCTAGCCTTTATTAGTGTGGTTATAGGCTAGAAAACTCCACCAGAGATTAGATTTTTACATTGCGGCAGATCTTGGCAAAAACCCATGAACTCCAAATCGACACTCACCACCTTTTCATCGATTTTAAAGTCGCCTATGATAGCGTCTATAGAGACGAGCGCTATACAGAGCCATGTCTAATTTTGGCACCCCTCCAAACTCGTTTGGCTGTGCAGGATGACGATGGAGAATGCACGTTGCTTCATCAAGATCGGTAACAACATCACCGATACTTTTGATGTCAGAAAATGACTACGACATGCGATTTCTTTAACATCATACATTGAAAGGATTGCACAACATTCTCAAGCTAACATCAGGGGTACGTACTTTCAAAAGTCTGTACAACTACTCGCGTACAACCAGAGCGCAGCGGGCTGTTAGTGGTGCTTTTGGGATGGATTTAGCACTTAACGAGGGCAAAATAAGTATGCTACTCGTATAAAAAATAACAGTCAACATCGGAGACTTGGACAGAACGTCACAATAGATAGCTACAACTTTAAAGTAGTGAAGGACTTCTTTATCTACTTTGTCTCTGCTGTGAAAGCCCATAACGGGGAATAGAGACAAAAATAAAACAGCGAACTATACCGGTTGTACAGCGGTATCGACCTAGTCTAAAGGCTCCGAATCCATCGCCTGAGATGGCTAGGACATGTAGAGCGAATGGACATCAACGCTCCACCCCGGAAAGTCTTCCGAATCCATCCCGGAGGGACGACGCGGTAAAGGAAGACCTCACCTAAGGTGGGGCGCACACATGTGGAAAGGAACCTCAAACCAGAGGCGGCTGGCACAAGATTGAGATAGCAGGAGACGCTTGTTGGTTGAGGATCAGGTCTTTTTTTTTAAGAAACTTAAAAGTAAGTTTCTTATAAAAAAAAAAAAAACATTTATTGTCTTTTCAAAGCTATTTAACACTTATGGTTATGTCTTACTGTGAATATCTCATCAGAATCCGTGAACTTCGGTTACACATTTTGGGAGCCACGCCCAATTTCTATTAACACAAGTTGTAACAACAGTTTTGTGATAAAATTTCTTAAAAATCGCGGAAATATCCTCAGTATAGGAATATGTTATGCATTTGTTTTTGAAATTTCGCAACGCCACGCTCATTTTATTGGATAGGGTATCATGTCATCCATTCCGCACGGATTGTAACTTTCCTGTATGTTTTTTGTTATTATTTTAAGTATTCGTTTTCATGTTTAAACAGCTTTATGTGCACGTGCTGCTTGAGAAACAAATATATTTATCCACGAATAGTCACGAATGCGGAACATTTGAGAAACAAAATTCGCGTCCAAACCGAAAAAATGTTTCAGAAACATTTCCTAATTGTTTTTCAAATATTTCTTTGGTGTGGACATACATACATACATAAGTACAGTGGCGAGCAAAACTGGATACATTATTTCGGATTTCATGGTTTTTCATGAATAAAAAATGAATGATTTATTTATTAATTTAATTGTTTAAACAACTGTGTATTTGCAAAAAGAAAATAATAAATATAAAAGTCACAACAGCCCAACAGGTGTCACTGCCTTCATGTATCCAGTTTTGCACGTTTCGGTGAAGTCAGTTTTATATGATATAAACTTTAATACTTTGTCGATAAATCTTTATATTGAATGACACTTGTTATCCATTTTGGCATGCTTTTCACCAATTTTTCAATATTTTCGTAAGGAACTTTTGCCCATTCAGCCTGCACTCTAATCCATAACTCCTCAGTTTTTCGATGGATGTCGATCCAGTTTTTTACAATTTTGGATGTATGTTTAGGGTCTTCATCTTGTTGAAAGACTATTTCTATATGCACATTCTTCGATAAACTCGGGCAAATTGGTCTGTAGGATGTTTAGGTAGTCCTCCTTCTTCATGATTCCTTCGATTTTTACTAGTGGACCGACTTGCCACCAAGTGAAGCAACCCCACACCATTAAGCTACCTACACCATGTTTGACAGTTTGTTTAACTTGGTGCCTTTGGATAGTTTCTTGTGCCAATAATACTCCTTTCCATCAGACTGGAATCGATTGATTTTTGTTTCGTCGGACCAAATAACGCGTTTCCAGTCTTCCGCAGTCCAATTCTTATGTATTAGCCATTATATTTTTTCTCATCTGGCTTTTTCTTCTTTACTCCAGATACTAGCCCGATCCTACAGTCCATTCACTAACATCTTTGTTGATGTGTTTTGCTTCCGCCTTGGGTGTTTTAGTGTCTTTATTATTCAATTCTATTAAACGAGCATCCCGATCCGTTAAGAGCCTTGGGCGACCTCCTTCATTTTGCACGATGTTAAGATTTTTTCTTTTGTTCACCATTATTAATACTCACAATCTTATCATTCAACGCATAATAAACCCAGCGTCAATTCGTTAAATGTTCGTTCACTTTTGCAAACATGGGCGAACATAAGAGAGAGCGGTCTCAGTCGCTCATTGCAAATGTAAATCTGACAGTTGTCAAGTTTGTTATGAAAATTTTTCAAAAAAAAAATGTCGGATTACGAATTTGTGTATATACTAATACAATGTGTTCGCAAAAATAGGTGCCTTTTCGATAAAAAGAGATGCCTTTTATTTTAATAAAATGAAAAAGGAAAGGGCCTGGGATGATGTTTCAAAAGAAACGAGCACATTGATTTGACAGATAGATATGAAGGCAAAAGTACTATATTATGGTCATCGGTTGGAACTGACAGAACATAGGGAAGTATTTCGTTCAGTTATGACATTAGCTTATGTTTCCCAATGTTGATTATGGTTGAGCCTTAATTAGATCAGTTTCCAACACACAAATGACACAAAAATCACAAAATGTGTCATGAAAACAGTTCAACTTATGTTAAATTATAAGAAAACAAAAAAAAATAAAACGTGTAAATTTGGATACATGGAGGCAGTGGCAGTGATATTTTTTGGGCTGTTGTGACTTTTATTTTTATTGTTTTGTTTTTGTAAATACACAGTTATTTAAACAATTAAATGAATTAATAAATCTGAAAATTTGATTGAAATCCGTTTAAAGGAAATTTTGTTATTAATGAAAAACCATGAAATAATGTATCGAGTTTTGCTCGCCACTGTATGTGCATACACCGATTCTTTGAAATAGTTGTGTAAAACTTCCCTTTTTCAATCAAATTTTCATAAAATGCTTTTATTAGGATGAAAAAACTTCAGAATATTGTACCTGAGTGAAGTTGGAAAAACAGTTGGCAGGAGTCGTTATACCGTACGGGGCATTATAAACCGGTTTAAAGGCAAAACAAAACTGGAAAGTAAGCTGAGAACAGGATGGCCACGGAAACTAAATGATAAGGAACAAAGATGTGTCGTAAAATTTGTCAAAAAGGATTCGAAAATAACGTCATCCTCAATGGGGCCCAACTTAAGGACCAGTTTGATAAGATCGTGACACCCAGAACGGTGCAGTGTTCTTCGCGAAGCTGGTTGTAATAGCAGAGTGCCTAGCCGTACATTTCTAATATCAACCAGGGCAAGTGAATTGAATTTGCTCGGGAGCATCAAAACAAAGATTTGAACTTCTGGAGAACAGTACTTCTCTCGGATGAGAGTAAGTTCAACATATTTCGTTGTGATGGTCGAGTTTCAGTATGGCGAAAACCGAATACTGAGCTAGAAAAGCGAAACATGTTGCCCACAGTTAAACATGGAAATGGTGGAGTGCTTGTATGGGGTTGTATGGCTGCCTCGTGTGTTGGGGAGATTGTTTTTATTAAGGAGATTATGGACAAGATGTGCTACCTCAAAATATTAAAAAACAATTTAGCAAGAAGTGCTAAAAAGTTGGGTCTTGCTGGAAATTATTATTTTCAGCAAGATAATGACCCAAAGCACACTGCCATATTGTACGAGAGTGGATTTTGTACAAAACACCGCCACAATCCACCGACTTAAATCCCATTGAGCATTTATGGGTTGCCCTTGACAAGAGAGTTAGGACACATCATATTGGCAGTAAAGCTCAGTTAAAACAAGCACTGATTGGGTTAAAATTGGACCAGAAATAACAGGAAAACTTGTTACTTCGATAGATTTATTGTTTAGTTATAAAAACATTTTTACGAATTTTTGTTTGAAAAATGGAGTTTTGTACAGTTATTTAGAAGGAGAGGTCCATTGTTCCAATACTTTTTTCGTTCAGTCTATGTACATACAGCTATGGCCAAAATAATAGCAACACTTATTATTTTTCATCAGTGGTAAAGATAACTCCTATTTCATTGGAATTTTTAAAACTTTTTTAGTTTCAACTTACTGCCAAATATGTTTACAACATATCCTATGTACAATTAGTTGTATAGTTGAAAGTATATTTTATCAGTCTTAACTATTGTGCTTCAGATAGCGTAATTGGCTGGACAAAAAAAATAGCAACTCCAAGTAATAACAACTTTCAGATAATGTATTTTGCTTAGTATATTTTTAAAAGAAAATTAGTATTTAGTCACAAAACCCTTATTTTTAATAAAAGCATTGACTCTGTTCTTCATAGAATCGACTAATTTGCGACATTTATCCAAAGGCATTGAAGCCCAAACTTCCTGGGCGATTCTCCAAAGATCTTGCTTGTTTGAGGGGTGGTGTTTATTAACTTCAATCTTCAGCTGGCTACAGAGGTTCTCAATCGGATTTAAGTCCGGAGATTGAGAAGGCCACTGCAAAAAATCGACACTATTTTGCTCAAACCAGAGTCTTGTGAGCTTTGCCGAATGCTTGGGGTCGCTTAATTGCTGAAAGCGCCATTTTAGCGGCATATTTTCTTCGGCCCATGGAAGCACGACATTCTGTAGTATGTCTACATAGTTTTCTTTGGTCATTATGCCTTCGATGAGGTAATCCGGACCTACGCCGCACCAAGAAAAAAAAAACCCCATATCATTACACTACCTCCTCCTTGCTTCGCAGTGAGTGTTGTGTACTTTGGATTGTATTCTACACCTACTGGGCAACAAAGTGCTTACCACCCATTCCAAAGAGATTAATCTTAGTTTCATAGCTCCAAAGCGCGTTTCTTACAAAGTTCTCACAAAGGCAATGCCTTTCTGGATGTGTATTTTTTCAGCAGTGGCACTTCCTCGGAGCTCGAGTGTATAACTTCGCATCCACCAGAGTTCGGCGAATTGTCTTGGCACTCTCTTCAAGTCCTGTTTCGCGTTTTAATTCTCTGGACGACATTGAAGGGTTCGCTTTGTCTTTCCTTATTAGCGCTGTTTTGTCTTTGGTGGACATTTTTGACAGGCGTACTCTGGTCTCGGAAAGTTGTATGGCGTGTAGAGCATTAAAAACCATTCTTGGGGAACATCCGAGTGATTTTGCGATATTGGCCTTGATTGCGTAGAGCCAAAATGGTTTCTCGCATAGCTTTCCTCTGCCCATAATACTGTTTGCTAAATGCAGAACAATCATCTAAAATAGCATTAAATTATCAGGGCACTATTTAATTATTATAATAAATCCTACCAATTTATTTCCTAGTTTTAGTTCAAAAGCGGTTCCTTTTAAATTTAAATTTGGGTGTTGCTATTTTTTTGACCAACTAATACAGTACCACAGAATAATTGCTACTGATCGTGTATTTTCTTCTTTTTTGCATGCTTTTACACAATAATGTGTTGACAACAAGTTTACCGTAACATTTTAGTGCGTTGCTTTCCTAGAATCCAACATAAGAGTACCGCTACGTTCAAGTAGTAAGTGTTGCTATTATTTTGGCCAAAGCTGTACATACAGCCATGGACATATAAATGGCACATTTTTTTATTTGTTGTTTCGTATGCTATATTGTCGTAAATATTGTTGATAAACTACAAGTATTTGATTTTTCCCAAGGCTTATTTTCTATATTCAATAACAAAACAAACTTAAATTATAATTCATTAATAAAAAACCAAAATGGTCAGAATGTAAAACAAAACCAACTTAATGAGCTGGACACATAAATGGCACAACCTGGAAAAAAAGGAAAAAATCGTGCTAAAATTGCATTTGTTGATTTTTGTTATGTAATATTAAATAATTAATATTTTGTGCTGTAGCCTTTGTTTTTGATAACAGCTCCACACCTGCGACCCATACTTTCCACGAGTTTTTGTCATTTTTCTTTGAGTATAGCATACCAAACTTTCTGTGTGGCAGACCAAAGATCATCCATGTTTTTATAATTTTTTTTGCAATTTCAACCTTGACAACAGGTTTCCACAGGTTCTCGATCGGATTTAAGTCAGGGCTCTGGGCTGGTCAGTCCAAAACGTCGATCTGATCCGCATGAAACCAAGTCTCCACCAGTTTGGAGGAGTGCTTGGGGTCATTTCTTGCATGAATGTCCACTTAATTGGCATGGACTCGAAGGCATATGGTTCCATATGGTTTTTCAAAATGTCCAAATATTGAAACTTGTCCATTTTGCCATAGATTTTTATAAGCGGACCTACGTCATGCCAAGAAAATGCACCCCCCACCATAATGTTTCCACCTCCGTGCTTTACTGTTTTCTGGGTGAACCTAGGACTGTACTGTTGACATTTAGGACGATGAACAAAGCTTCTACCATCTGGTCCTATCCTCTTGATCTTGGTTTCATCACTCCACAATACGTTTTTCCAAAAATTGATGGTTGTTTCTTGGTGGGTTTTGGCGAAGGTTAATCGCTTTAATACATTTTTTTTTAAGAGCAGGGGCTTTTTCTGGAAATGCGCCCAAACAAATTTGCCTCATTCAATCGTCTTCTGACAAGCCTGCTGGATATTTCCAAGTCTAATGACTGATTGATATCGGATGCTATCTGCCGTGATGACTTGAATGGATCCTTTTTCGACATTCTAACTATGGCTACATCTGTTCGCACATCTGTTTTTTTAGGCCGCGGCTTCCGAATTTTGCCTTTGGTCAGTACATCCGGATTGTCTGCGCATGATTTAATTGCATTGGACACTTTTTTTCGAGAACAATGCACAAGTTTTGCAATTTCCGTCACTTTTTTCCCTTCTTCATGCATTCTGCATATTATTCGTCTTTCCTCAAAAGTGGTATGTTTCCTGATCCCATTTTCAATTTATTTTCACTTTACAATACTCTTAATAACTTATTTTTCAACTACAAAAAATATCATGTGATTCAATTGAAAGCTACGCGAGTACTGCATATTCTAAAATATTTGTTCCATTTATGTGTCCACCTCAAATCAGCATTGTTTACGAAAAATTGATAACGGTAAATAATAAGCAGAACATAAAGGAACATTTATGAACCGTAGACACCAGAGCTATTGTAGCACCAAGCTGAATGCAAAAAACGTACATTTTAATAAACTTTTAGTTGAAATATTTAAACATTTGTTTGAAGTCTAATTTTGTGCCATTTATATGTCCATGGCTGTAGGTAGTTCTGTTTAAAATCAACGAAATTCAAAGCCGCTTCAAGGTCATCAAACAAATTCCTCTGCATTTTCCTCAATTTAGTTCAGAATAGTTTTTCTTCTCCTATCTTCATTTCCGAATAAAACAAGGTAAACTTTTTGTCAAAAAAAAACCTCACTCTGCATATTTTTATTTACCACTTAATGTAAGCCCCACCCCACTGTATATTTAACTGGCATATTGTATTGTCATATTCGCAAAAGGTAAACCAGATACAGAGCCGCCTTCTTAAGTCGCGTAAAACGTACACTAAACAGGTTACGTTAGGTCATAAATCTTGAAATTCTGCTCTCAGTGCTAATCACCTCCACGAGCGACCGTTAAAATTATATTATGTATGGATGTATGTATTCATTCTTAATGGCGCTAATAATAATTAGAATAGAAACCTAGGAAGGCTTGAGACTCGAAGCTTGGACTTACCAATTGTAGAAAACATGTTGACAGCAAAAAGTGTCGCCTAGTACAAGATCCCATGACATAATTATTCCATTGGTTTGTTCAGAGATGAGATGGGCTCCACCGCGAGTAGTGGTCGATGGGCTGGGGATTGATGTTGTTGAGGTGAACCACCACCGGTTACACCAGTCGAACTAGTTTCTCGATGGTAAATAACAGTGTAACAGACTTCTGATCTGAATTTAACTCTTCTAGCTCTCCGAACCTGCACCAATTTGAGTGAATTTTTTTTTTTTTTTTGCTTCTTCTTCCAACTGATGAAATTCTTTGCTATTTTGCTTCCTTTATTGAATTTTGATTGCCCTTTACACGCTTCTTCTTCCCAAATGAATCACAAAAAAAGAATAGAAATTCGCGCACACACTCAATAAAGAAATAAACAACAACAACGACGACAGCAAAGCCAACGATGATGACAAAAAAAAAAAAAACAAAGCTGATTACATAAAACGAGCACTTTTTCGGTTATTTATATCTGTGATTTCGATGAAAAAAGAAATCAAACGAAAGGGTTGACAAAATAAGGCAAACAAACACTTTTCTGCACTATCACTCCTCTGAGGGAACAAAAACACTGGGCTTGATTTAACTTGCTAAGGACACTTGGATTGGTATACAATACTTTCTGGTGACACTATTTTTTTTTTTAAAGCAAAACAAGGAAATTTCTTTTTTTTTCGAAGAAATAACAAGTTATGACAGAGATTACAAATTAGAAAATTTTTAAACCTCGACTGTAACGTACAAGGTCTCGAAACACGACGAAGATACACGGACAATGAGTAACGATACCCGTCCGTTCACAATGGCAGCAATTCGAATAATGCCGTTCCTGTTCGACGATTTGAGGACAGAAAACCGATTGTGGAGAATGCAGTTCTGTTGAAAAGAGAGCAGAATATACGACTGGAGGGAATGAATCACGTAGATAGAAAGAGAAAGAAGGTTAAGGGATTATTTTTTCCTTTTGAAAGTTGACACTTGTTGAATGGAATGAGGAGAGAAGAATGATGTCATGTGCGTGCTGTGCATCGGTAGTATGAAGGAGAGAAGTGGAGTGCGAATTGTTTTATTTACATTTCTGCATTGGTGGCGTAGTGTGTGTGGGTTCTGTGAAACGGTTGGTTATGCGGAGAGTTTACACAATACCGATTGGAGAGCCCAACGCCATATTGCGAGTGTGTAAACGGTTACAATTTGAACTTGGGTAAATGAAAGGAAATATTTCTTTGAGGACTGCAAAGTAATTGGTTCCAAGAGTAGGTGAATCGTACATAAATATTAATTTATTTCATTTTTATTTATTTATTTTCATCTAGCTTTACAGATTACAAAATTTTATAAATAGAATAAAAAAAAAAAAAGAAAATAGAAATATACAGTGCTCCACAAAAGTATTCGTTATTTGCCTATACTCACCTGCTAATCCAAATAACTCAAATTATTGACCACCTATTTCAACTTTCTTTATTAATTATTTATTATTAATTCATTCTTGATATATTAATAGAAAAAACTCAACTAAACTCTAATCAGTACAAAAATTATATGACTTTAAAAAAAATAACTTACATATTCTATTCCACAAAAGTATTCGGAAATTGTAATTTCTTCTTGACGAAGTACGTCATTAGTAGTCCATTAGTATCTTGTTGGATATCCTCGCTGTTTTATCACTTCCTTAAGCCTGTTAGTCATGGATAGCACAAGTTTTTTTGTTCTGTCCGATGAAATTCGATCCCATTCTTCTTGAAGAGCATTTTTTAAGTCATTTTTGGTTCTAAGACCTCTTTTTTTAATTTGCCTCTCCAAATCTGCCCAAAGGTGGTCTATGGGATTAAGATCCGGTGACTGAGGAGGAGTTTTGAGCTGGTTTGGCACATTGTATAATAGCCACAACCGAGTATTAAGAGCAGTGTGCTTCGGATCATTGTCTTGTTGAAACACATAACGATCAGGAAGCTGAAGCTTTTCAACACTGTTTCTTAAGTTCTCTTTCAGGATGTCTATGTACAGGTACTGATCCATTATACCATCTATAAAGTGTATAGAACCAACTCCATGCACCCCCACAGGTGACCGAACCACCACCATGTTTAAATGTACCAGATAGGTTTTTAAGATCCAACTCTTTATTTTTTTTTCTCCACACTCGAACTCTACCGCCGGAATTCATTACATTAAATTTGGTTTCATTTGAAAACAAAACAGTGTTCCATAAACTTTCGGGATGATTTAAATAAATTTTGGAAAATTCTTGACGTTTTTTACGATTTATACTGGAGATAAATGGTTTCTGTCTAGCGACTCTGTTTTTGTATCTACTCTTGTGTAGAATTCGTCGCATAGTTTCGGCACTAACATTAGATCCACTAGCTTCAGCTAAGTCTGCAACTATAGTAGACGCACTTATTTGAGGATTTTGTTTCACTTTGGGAATTATTTGCCGCTTTTCGATAGTTGAAAGTTTTTCTGGTCTATTTTTCACCACCTCTATCAGTACACCTCTTTATTATGGATTGCACAGTTGAAACACTTCTATGAACGGTATTCGAGATATCTTTCAGAGTCATTCCATTTTCGCTAAGGTTTAAAATTATTTTTCTTCCCCATTGCTTTCGTTTACTACACACACAATTAATAAAACACTAACTGGTTAGAATTTACGAAGCAAATGATCATACAAGTGAGACAAATACGAAAAAAAAACAAATTCTAACGGTATTCGAAACATTTTTTCGGTTTCTCCGACAAAACGTTTCCTTTTGTACGAATACTTTTGTGGAGGGGAAAATGGATGCGGTGTCATTCTTTGCCCTGTAACTTCGTTTGTTGAAATAATTTAAAATTTTTTTTTTTTTCGGAAAATGGGGATGGTGAAGTCGTAATAACGAATCGAAAAGAGAAAGTGCAGTAGGGAATGTAATACCTAAGATATTTAATCAGTTAAGTGAAAGAAAACAAATTACGAATACTTATGTGGAGCACTGTATATAGAGATAAAATAATAAATACAGTCGTGTCTGGATATAGTGAACTAATTTTTGCAAGGCCTGTTCACAGTATCAAGGTTGTTCACTATATCGAGGCTCACATTTTTAGTTCAAAAATTCATTTTATTTGCTGTAAACAGAAAATAGATATGTACATACGAGTATGTATGTTCATTGTAAGAATTCGCGAATAGATGTTTGCTTCTTGCGTTCAGAAATTGACTTTTGGACCGCTTTTTCGCGTAGACTTTGCAATGCTAGTATGCCAGCATAATCAGTAGTATTGGCCTCAACCCATGCGATGGCTTTATCTAAACTTTCAATCGCTTCACAGGATTTGTGATCTGAATTTTGCCTTGGTCGTCATCATCAGATTCTACGATATTCTCGGCATCTTTCTCAAAATGAATCGGTTCGTTTGCTTCGATTGCATTCCATTTTTCAATATCGATGTAAGTGTAGTTTTCCTAAAATAAGTAAAGTAACAACTAAATGAACAGGTATCTTTCATTTTTCCCTACAGCTAATAACAGCAGATGTTTTTTGTAGTACAGCTTAGTTATGCGAAACACAGTTCGATCCCCATGGGCTGAATCAGGGGGGGTGACATTTGGCGGCATATAAATCAGGAATATAGAGCCATCAGCAGTTTTAAGCTCATTATCTGCCTGATGACTAGGCGCGTTATCAAGCAATAGGATAGCTTTGATTTGTAAACCCTTTTGGTGCAAAAACTTTTGGACCTAAGACAATTGAAAACGAAAAAATATGTACTCTATTAAAGTGTTTTAAATTTTAAATGTGTTATTCATTGTACCTGAGGGACGAAACAATGGTGAAACCATTATCTGAAGATGTCTGCAATCGTCTATGCACTTTTAGAGTTTCGGTAGTCTAATGGGATGCCATACGCCTTAAAAGAGCGCGGCTTCTTTACACGCCCTATTATTAACGGGTTGCCTTTATGCTGTCCTGTTGCATTAGTACATGCATGAAATGTAATTCTGGCTTTTTCTGTTTTTCTCCCCGGAGCTGTTTTTTTCAGTTTGGCTGACATACGTTTTTTCAGGAAGCATCTTCCAGAATAAACCGGTCTCGTCTGCGTTGTAAATTTGGTCCTTGCAAAGCTTCAACTCATAAGTAATATTGTTGAGCTTATGCTTAAATGGTTCAATTGCTTGGGTATCCGATGACAGTATTTAGCCGGATACTTTAAAAGTCGAATTCTGAAACGAGATTTAAATTCAGATAACTAACCAGAGCTGGCATGAAAGCTACCTTCTATTTCCTTAATATCAGCGTGCAACTTTATTGCCTTTTCCTTCAGCATTTCCCCACTGACTGAACAGTTTTTTTTTTTTTGCGTTGCTCTACAAACCAAATGTATAATGCCTTCTCCATGCGGGGATACGAGTCTTTCTCTTAGATGCTTCAATTGTCTGGTGAGAGATAATATTACGTCTCTTTTTGTTTATTCCCGAAATTGTTGATTTAGCTACTCCATATATGTATTTTGCCGAAGATGAAACACTAACGCCTTTTCCTATTTTTTCAACAATTTCAGATTTTTCCTTTAACGATAGGAATTTCCTCGAAGACATGGTCGCACTATTAATTTATTAGCATTCAGAAACTTTTAAATACACATAAAATAGCACGCTTTCGTACACAGACGGTTTGCACTCGACAAATAACTTTTGCTTTCAAAATTTTGTTCACTATTTAGAGGTTTTCGATTGTTCACTATTTAGAGTACTCCATGTAAAAATATAGGTATTCACTATATCGAAGTGTTCACTATATCGGGTGTTAACTATATCCAGACATGACTGTATATATGTATGTATGTGCATGATTATTGTAATAAATCTTTTATAGCCTTTAAAAAAGAGAACGAGGAAAGCGATAACAAATTAATTCAATAATAAGGCAAACAAAATGTTTTTAAAGCGATCTCTAGAATAATGAAAATCTACGTCTCTACTGACTTCATTAAAAGACATAACAGCTCTAGAAATAGACTCATTACGACCGTAGTTTGTTCTATATAATGGTTGTAAAAATATCGTTTCGAATTCTTAGGCGCCTTTCGGGAGCATAAACGGACACCTGAGATAGAAGGACAAGGCTATTTATGCGGTAACACAAAACATCTCTAATAAATAATACATCGTGGGCATATCTTCTCACATTAAGGGTAAGTATACCCAGTAATTGGCAAAGTGCGCTGTAAGAGGGTTCAAAGTGCCAACGCATTTTTATGGAAAACATATTTTGTGAACCGCCTCTGCACTCTTTCTATACGATCCGAGTGGGTCACATGAATGGGATTCCAGATAACATCGGGGCATTCAAGAATCGACCTAAACAGTGAGATGAATAGACATACTAAAGTGTGTGGATCAGAAAACTCTCTTCAATTTCTTTTGATAAACCCAACAAGATAGTTTATTAGATAGTAATTAAAATTCGTTCATTACTATTTTCATTGGTCCATTCTACACAAGTATTCGTGCATCAGATTTAGAACCAGTTCTTTAGGAAAGATGTATGAAAGGCAATGTGAAATTTGGTCGAAAGTGCGGAAATACTACAGGAACACCTCTATTTAAGAAGCTGCGATTAACCTCATTTTGAACTAAATAGCTATATAAATTATTTAAGCAGCCTCTTTACAGTTATAAAGCGTGAATCAATTGGAGGTTACAATTTAAATCTGGCACTACTGAGATTCTGTCAAAGATAAAAAGCTGATATTTGACATTTGTGAATAATAAACATTGACATTTATAATTATGGAGTGGTATATGAGAGAACAGCGCATTTTAATTGTTAAAACCCATCTTCGAAATGGGGGAGATTTAGTTGACACGATTCGCGCATTGCGAAAGAATGTCGGTATATGTACATCACCGTCCATCTCATGCCGCAGTTAAGAAATTAATGGAAAAATTCGATCGAAACGGGTCAGTGTTCGATGTGCAAAGACCAGTGCGTCCTGTAGTGGCCGGCCACGCGACAATATCGTGGCAGTGACAGCGTTCTTGACAATTGTTCCTTCCCTCATCTTCAGCGATGAGGCTTACTTTCGTAAACAAACCAACTTATCGCATTTAGGGCCACGGAAATCTACGGACCATTCCCAAACAACCAATGCATGCACATAAAGTCAGTCAGGATTTTAGGCCGGCGGCGTACTACTCCGAAAATTCTTGGGGTACTGCTGTAACAGTCCATGGTGTGGTATGGGGACAAGATATTAAATTAAATTCTTTTTGACATCAATTGGACGATATTGTGGAGGATATGTGGTTTCAACAAGATGGCACCACCTACCAGACAGCGCGAGAAACAATGCAGTTATCGTACACAAAGTTTCCCGACCAAAATTGGCCACCAAAATCAAAAGCGATATCACACAGTTTGACTTGCTTCTTTGAGCTTATGTGAAGCAAAAGGTATATAACAATGACCGCCAAACGGTTCCAAAGCTAAAGGACGAGATTCAACGCGCTTTTTATGAGCTGCCACAGGATTTATGCCAAAAAGTAATGGAAAATTTCATCTGAAGGGCGGAAGTCTGTAAGGTCAGCCGTGGAGCCCATTTGGCTGATATCATTTCAACAATTTGTTAGTATAAAAATATCAGCAGTTTATTAAAACTCTCCAATTATTTCATCCTTTACATAGTTCATACATAGAAAAGTTTTTTAATAAAAGATGTAGCATGTCAATTTATAAAGATCTATATAAAAGGCGGACGTTAGACGCTGCCCAGAGCACTTTAAACAACTTTTTGTTTACCAACTACATCTCTTTTTTATAATAATTGAGGGTGGTGTAGTGGTAACATCATCGCTTGTCACACGCTGATTGCAAGAATCATCCTTTTATTTCGCATGAAATAAATAAAACTCTTTTTCGGTGTATGACACGACGGAATTCAACATTTTCACCACTGTTTTTTTCTTCGAAATTCAATGATTCCCTAATCCCCTTTTCATTAATATGGTGCATGATGATTTTGCGGTTCACTTAAACGAGAGTAGAATTGACAAGTATCTTTTGACCAACGTCATGTATGTGTTCCTTTTTTTTAATCACGAAGTGTCGCAAAAGCGTTTCTTTACTTTTCAGGATTTTCCCACACAAGAAATATATTGCTCCAAGTTTTGAGTGTTATTTTGAGTTGTTACCACATATTAACTCCTTCATAGTTCTACACACGGTGCTACTGTCATACATATTTGCTTACTTCTTCAGTGCGGTTTTGTTTACCACATTTTACGCTACGCTCGGTACGATATGCAGTTGCAATACGAGCTTTGAGTGAAATGCGGTTTTCGATCCGTTACCAGGTGACCGCGGATAGCTATGTGCTGTGGTGCTTCTTCCTTAATCCGATGAAGTTGTGTGCACCACTAGATTTTCCGCCTAAGGCCCAATAATAACGACCATATAGTAATAGTCCTTTCATAAAACACAGCAAAACAAAAGGTTGGCGGTACAAACGAATGTAGTAGGTGGCTCGCTTCGTTCGCGTCAAAGGTCTTTTTCAGTGCAAGTCGTTTATGCCCCCAAATTTAAGTTTTATTTTTCGATTTACGAGCTTTTCCAAAGCCTAATTATAGCCTTACTTGGTGAATCATTCGCTACTTGGTATCAAGATGGGGGGAACTAAAAAATGGCATGTAAAAGTAACGAGTTGCAAGAAAATAGTGGAATTATTAGTGTTTTTATTTTTTATTCATCAGTTCTACTGGAAATTGTATTCACTTGATTTTAAATTTTTGGACGATGAAGAATTTTTCTACCTAATCGAGTCATAAATATTAGTACACGCATTTTTGTAATTTTTTTTTCTATAAAACTTTAATTGGTTATTTAGGAAACACTATTTGAATAATTTATTCGAAATTGCCTACATTTGCATTTATGCAGATCTTGAGTCGCTCTGGCTACACATCGATCGCAGCCTGCGCCTCATCCAATGGAAAATTGTTTACTTCAGGAATAAGTGCGCACTTCAAGGACTCAATATTTGGGTGTGGAGTAGAACAAGTCATCGCCTCTAAAATAGACAACAGTTTATAATCCAAAGGAGGTCTGGACTGTCTGACGGCTAATCGTCTGCTGCTATGAAGTCCGGCATATTGTTTTGGAGCCACCCTTGTGCTTTTTTGCCTTATGAACTGGCGCGGAGTCTTGTTGGAAAGTCCACAGATTGTTTGAAAACAATTGTTGGTTAAGTCTCATCCCAACCCGTTGCAAAACGCCTGTTTGGTAGAATTTTGCCGATGTTTTTACTCCCTTCTCGCTTTACTAAGGTCGGTAACGAATTCGCAGCTTACTCCCCACCAAACAGTTCTGATGTTTCTTTGGTTGACCGCGCATAGACTAGTTCATTTTGCTTATTGAGCGATTCCTCCTGACCATTTTCCGCGTACTGGCGGAGTAGAGCTTTCGATCTTTCAATCCGTTTTTGCTTTAATTGTGAGTAAGTGGTCAGTGGGTTTTTTATATGCCCCAAATCTTGTTTGATAATGCGAGACATGAAGAAATCATTTCTCGTGGCAAGATTTTCTACTTTCGCGGCGGTTTTCGATTAATACTGGCTTTAACCGCTTTGATCGCCTATGGAGTTCTGACAGTACTAAGGCGTCTGAATCTTTGACGGTCAGTTACGCCACCAGTGTCCCCAAATAAATTAACAAGGTCCGGAAAATATCGCTTCTTTCGATATTACACTGGCGAAGGCCAATTGTCACGGTTTTCAATATCCCCAACCCCATATTTACAAGAGTTTAGTGTAAATCGTTTTGCGCGTTAATGTGGTATAAATGTCACTTATTGAATATTTGTCAATATAGAATGGACGTGTTCAATACTAGTTTCACGATGAGCGTGTTTAAACGTGGACCAGTATTCATATAGTTATCACTCACAAAGTGTAGTAAAGGCCTTAAAATGTCTTCAGGCTTAGAAAGGTAAATCAAAATAAGTACGTGAACAAATGTTTATACGAGGGTGGGTCAATAAGTCCCTGAAAATTAACACAAATTGTGTCGTCACCTTAAATTTATTTTTTTTTCTTGTCAAGAATCAACTTTCAAAAGAACGCACCCAAATTTTCAGACAGATCTGTCAAATAGTTTTGTTGTGGCAGCCATTTTATATAGACGCCTACTAGCATTTTCGTTAAAATGGAAAAGTGAATTTCGAGTGCTCATTAAACACTACTTTTTGTGCGAAAAAACTATCACGCAAACCAAACAAAAGCTTGACAAATATTATTGGGACTCTTCACCATCGATTGGAACCATTCACCACTGGCTTACTCAATTTCGGTGCGGTCGTTCAAGCACAAGTGACGCCGAACTTTCTGGTCGCCCAATTGAGGTCACCACCCCAGAAATGGTAGGCAAAATCCATGGTTTGATAATGGACGATCGGCGAGTGAAAGTACGCGAGCTTGAAGAGGCCACAGGCTTATCACATGGTTGAGTGATTTCGATTTTACATAAATATTTGGACATGAAAAAACTTTCCGCAAGATAGGTGAGGCGTTTGCTCACAATCGACAACAAACGCATTCGTTGGACAACTTCAAAGGTGTGTTTGGCGACGTTCCACAAAAATTCGGCTGAGTTTTTGCGCCGTTTCGTAACCGTGGATGAAACCGGGATACACCACAATACACCAGAAACCAAGGAGCAGTCAAAACAATGGACTTCTCCTAGTGAATCGAAACCGAAGAAGGCCAAGGCGGGTTTGTCAGCAAACAAGTTCATGGCGACAGTTTTTTGGGATGCGCGCGGTGTTATTCACATCGATTACCTTGAAAAGGGTAAAACGATCACCTTCACATATTACGCAGAGCTGCTGGATCGATTCCAAGCCGATTTGAAGCAAAAACGGCCGCATTTGGAGAAGAAAAGTTATTTTTCACCAGGGCAACGCACAGGCAAAATTGCATGGGTTAGGCTACGAACTCCTCCCTTATCCAGATATTCTCCACATTTAGCCCCCTGCGACTATTTCTTGTTTCCAAACATGAAGAAATGGCTCGGAGGTAAGAGATTTGGGTCGAATGAACAGGTCATCACTGAAACAAACGCTTATTTTGAGGGGCTCGAGAAATCGTATTATTTGGAGGGCATCAAAAAATTGGAGAAAGTGTATAGAGCTAAAAGGAGACTATGTTGAAAAATAAAATGTTTTTATACCAAAAAGAGTGTTCCTTATTTCATTTTTCAGGGACTTATTGCCCACCCTCGTCGATTTGCCTTCATTGTACATAGTATAATAGCTGCTCCGCATGTGGCAGAATTTCACCAACGGTGTTTTGTAAAATTATTCTTTGCTGAAAATTTAAATAAAAACCCAAATGAGTATATATTTTTTCTAACTTTTATTCACCTCTTCTTAATTTTTTCTCGATTTTGTTTTTTTCGCTATAAAACACATTATGGGAGACATAATTTTTTATATATTTTTTTTTTTTGTTTTGTTAAACATTCTTTGTGTTTCTTTTGTTGTTGGTATTGAAATCATGTACATTTTAGTTTTCAACTATTAATTCAAAAATTATTAACTAAATTAAAAACAATAAGTAATAGTAATTTATGTAAAAAAAAAATAATAAGAATAAAGAAAAACATTTGCGGAAGTTGAAAGCCATCGATTGGAACGGCTTTCTTCTTCATTTTTCATCAAGTCGTTTCTTAAATTTCGTTATAATCATTTTAGTAATAATATTACAGCAGTAATAGTTTAATTATTATTTGTTTCTAACATTTATATATATATTTATTTAATTAGATTTTTATTTAATAATTAGGTACTATTTACAAAAAAATAAATCTGTTTCTTACTCATTCAGTTGGTTTTTTTTTTTTTTTTTTTTTTAATTTATTTTCTTTTTTTTTTATATATGCATATGTTTTATAAACAATTTAAATTGTTCATTAACAGTAGTAACATAATAAATGATTACAACTAAGAATGATATTAAACTAAATAAACGCAAAATGGGAAAAGGAAAAAAATGAAAACAAAAAAAAAAAAAATAATATAAACAAATGAGAATTATAAAAAAAAGTTATGCAGTAAATTTAAATTTTAAATAATTTACAATTAAATATGTATTAAAGAAGAAAACATTAAATTTGTCAGTGTGTGTGTGTGTGGTTTGTTTGTTTCGAAATGCAGAGAAGCGTAAATGGCAAAAGGGAACAAATGAAAGTCTTGAAGGTTTTTTTTTTTTTTTTTTCTTTGATTCTGTTATTATATATAACTTATGTTAACAGAAATTAAATTTTTCTGAAATAGAAGAAGGATATGGTTTCATATGTGGTTGAATTTTCGTCCATGAGATATACATAAATGTAAAAAATGTGAGAATTAAAAATTACAAATAACTACATTAACTGAGCAAATATTTTATATTTTTCTATACTACGCACTTTAAACTTAACCTCATTGGGCAAATTTGAGGATAGAGTTTAGTTTTTTTTTTCAGTAGGGACTTATTTATCAACTTATCATACATCTGGGGACAACTTTCTGTTTTACCAAAAAGATAAATTGAAAAGAACTCAGTCAAATTTTGTTGAGTGATTAGTGCTCAACTTGTCAAATTGTAATTTGTACATAAAACACTCGTTTTAATGTTAAGTTTATAGAAGATGAGTGATAAGTAGTTATTAAAAGCAGGACCTATGTAGGTTTTCGCAGACGAGATGGTCAGGAACCATTACTTTTAACGAGTGATTAAAAGCTTGGACTAGTAAAGCTCGATTTACGTTAGCAAAAAATTCTGAAGTATTGGAAAATATTTTATATTAAAAGGGAATCTTTGCGATATACATTGTGACTATATTTTGCTCTTCATCATTTGAGAATGAAAAGGTACATGCAAGATAGATCTTCCACCTTTACACAAAAAAAAGATTAGCAGGAGAATGAAATGCTACCCCTTCTTAATTCGAAATTTAACAGCAACTTTAGGACATAATCACCCTCTGCATGCATCGATGATTGCAGGAATGTAGAATCTACGTGTGGCCTGAACTCGTATCAACATGCGTATTCAAATTTCGCCGCACGCAAAGTTCTGCACATTTGTTTTGGGCATTATTCCCGAAGTGATACATTGTCACTTAACTTTTTGTGTTTATTTTCGTACTTGTCCAAGCTATTCCACCATAGAGAAATCGCATCACTAAAAGTGAGAAATTGATACTGTCGCCTCGGGTGACGCGAGTTTGAAAATAGAAATGATTATCTGATCGGGGAAGTAATACTATTAGCAGTGAGATTTTTGAATATTTGAAGCCGGAACAACAAAAAGGCAAAATGGGCCTTATATTGCATAAATGAGTGACTCAGTCTGTCATTCAGTTATTTACGTACTTTTATAGCATAAAAACGTCTTTAGCAAAGCGACAGACTTATCGGCATAAAGTGGCAGTTACCTTCGCACAAAGTATGTACAAGTACATACGAGTATGTACTTTCCACCTGAGATTTGTTTGCTATAATTTTTTATTTTTTTTTAATTTCATCTGTTTTTACCAGAAATTAACTACAAAGTATAACCATTTGGTTATAGCAAGTGAGCGCTTTGTCGGTGAAAGGTAACAATGAGAGACGTACTTTGTGCGTTGAAATTCAAAATTCTCATTCTTCGAGCAGCTCGAGCAAATGTGTTGGGAGTTTATCAATCTCAGTCTGTGTACATGCTAATATCACTTTTTTGTATAGTTTCTATAAGTTTCAATTAGAGTTTCCTTACTCGATAGACAATCAAGGTGGTCACAGCTCTTTTAGGCCGTAAAGTTTGCCATTGCAAGTTATTTCATAGATTACTTGTAGTCTTTAGCCCTGGGGATTAACCATGTAATTGGATTCTTAAGATCAAACAATAGTAAATGAATAATTTTTGGTATGTACATAGTAATTTGAAAATCATGGGTGTTTGTGACCCGAATGGTGAAAGTTCAAGGGGATACAATCAACAACCATTCAAGTATTAAACAAACGAATAAAATATAGTGCTGAGTGAAATTTGGTTGCCTTTAAAAAATAAATTAAAAACTAAAATCGGAATAAAATATTCCAAAATCGAATAATTTTTAGTAACTAACTTCAACAAAACTCCACATTTTCGTTCGGGGATAAGATGCTTTCTCTATTAAACCGTAAGAAACTGAATAAAAACAAAATGCATTGTCATTTTGATTTATATCACCTCATTGGACTTACAGAATACTGATAGTCATCCAATTTGAATCGACTTAGGACATATGGGTGTTTGTTCAAAATATTGATCGACAGGCTAGAAGGTTTCTCCAGTCTAAACAACAAACTGACATAAAGCGTTTTTCAAAACATTTTCAGTTGTGGCTGTTGTGCTAACACTCAACATTTTAATGTCTATTCATGTTTCTATTCGATAGAAGATAGATTCTTAGGAGCCTATACACATGAGGTGTTTTCTAACACTCGATTCGATTGTTTTTGATGTCTTTGAACGCCAACAAGTTATTTGTTGTTGTTCGTCAATGAAAACTGAAGCTCCATGTGGGCAAACCGTTTTCCGCTTGAAGACACGGTATCGTGTTGTAAATAGAAAGGCTTAGGAAAGTGTTAGGTCGATTTTATTATTTATTTAATTTAATTGTACTCATTGTTTGTTTTTAAAAGCTTTCAGTCCTGCTTGGACAGTTTCGTAAGAATTAAAAGACGCGTGGTCTTTGAATCTGAATTTCATCTTTTGTCATCGTAAATCTGAGCACATTTCCACTCTTCTCTTGGAAAACTCACCGCTGGAGGGTTACTCTATATCGGGTTACGAACAATTTGCACTTAGTAATTTTTAGAAATTTATTTCTGTATCGTTATTCCGTAAATTCTTTGACAATACAGATTTGTCAATAGAATCTTAGACCAAAAAAATAGTCTAGAACTGCTTCACAAAGCCCAACACAATGAGTACAGCGTTGAGTACGAAAAACGATAACGGGAATCGGGCTGTAGTGATTTCTAGAAAAATGCAAAGAAATTTGAAAATGTTATCGTATACCAAAAAAAAAAAAAAAAATCCTTTCGAATGGTTTCAACTTTACTACTGTCACCTCATTTTTTACCAATGATACGACTATGAGAATAGGGGCTACTAAGACGTAAAGGCAAGGAAATGAACTGATAAATTATTAAAGTTTACAATTTATATTTACAATTCTGTTTAAAATGAACCAAAAAAAAAAAAAGCCACGTAATTTAATTAATAAATAATAAACACGTCTTTGAAGAAAAATATAAAATTTGTTAACACCCAGAATGGAAGAGAGGAAAGCTACATTATATTTAACATCACCACACATTCTACCATCTATACACGTTACAATCTCTCTACATATCAAAAAAAAAAAAGGACTATTTTTACTATTGATTTTCAAAAATTTGTATTTTTTTCTTCTTTTGATCTAACTTCTCTTAATTACCCTTAAAGTTATATATATTTAATTTGTAAATATATTACTTTCTTTAATTGTTAATTTATTTAATTCGTAGTCGTTTTTAATTGTCCTGTTTATTTATTTATTCTATTTATATATTCTTTTTCTGATTTATTTTACTTTGTTGAGGGCATTTTTAAAATGTCCCACATGCTACATATATTAAAATATATATTTATCCTTTTTGTAAGTGAAAATTATTTATACATAAAAAAAGAAATATTTATGTAGTAAAAAAAAAAAAAGAAGAAAATCTTATAGATTTCGCTTGATATACATTTTTTTGTTTTGTTTTTTTTTTTTTATAGATTTGTTTAACTTCCATTACTCTTTGTATTTGCAAATTCTCTCACTCTATGGTTTATTATTTTTGAATCTCCTGCGTCTTCGCCCCCCTCTTTCTGTCCTCGGTGTGTGTGGTTTGTGGTTGGGTTTGGATTGGTGGTGGTTGTAATAGTGATGTGGGTGCATTATTTTGTTTTGTTAAATCCTCTCATCTCTCTTTTGTCAACTGCAATTCAAGCTTAAAATTTTGGGAGGTAGATGACGTATAACCTTACTCAAGGGATTGATGAGTTGATGGGGGTGGTGGTGGTTGTGGTTGTGGTAGTAGTAGTAGAAGTGATTAAGGGTTGTTGTTTTGTGTTACGTTTTCTTTTTTTTTTTCTAATTAGTTTTACATGTATTTCTTTTGATCTATTTCGTTTGTTTATGTTTGAACAAAATCTGGATTAAATTTTTTAGAAAAAAAAAAAAAAATAATAAATTATATTTAAAACTCAAATAATAAATGTAGAAACATAAAAAAAAAAAAATTGCAGAAGAAGAGAAAGGCAACGGAAGGAGGAGATGCATAGGTTAGTAGTTAGATTTTGAAATTCTATTCTACACTTAATTGGTTTTGTGGCAATGATTTAGATAAATAAACTACTTTGTTCTTTTGTATATTGGAGTGGGGGGAACTACTTTTTGCAATTTTTGTGTTTTGATTTAATTTTATTACAATGTGGTCGGAGGATTGGTTTCTTTAAATTTCAATTACCCAGCACATGGACGTCCTCTTGTTCCTGTTCACGTTGGCGTACGGCAACAGCAGTTTCCACAAGTAGGTACAAGCATTTGAATTTATCTTTATCGTCACGGATGACACCTGGAAGATGGAAAATAAGAGATTTTTTTTTTTTTTAGACAAATACAAGGCGTAAATCAAATACTGAATGTCTGTCGTAATGTTCCATAAGTCAAGATTTGTTTCTATTCATCCCCCCAAGCAGAAAAAACTGTAAGAACCAGAAATAAACTTCGTAAAAAAGTACTGAAGGACCCTTCATCATGCTCTTCCCTAATATGAACTTTCTTGAGGAGCACGGTGTTAGTGTCGGCGGTAGACTCGATTTGTTTGAATTGTTAAAAATCCAGACAACATCCTCTGATCATTGTTCAATACACCATACTAAGGGAACTCAACCAATGTGCACTTGTCGGTCAAATCGTACTAAGTTGAGACGTTGGTCTTGATGACTAGCTCCGATGCGGTTTATATTGTTGTTGGTTTTGGTACGTCGAAGTTACTGGAGAACAATGTCTTTGTCATGCATCTTGACGATCTGCTGGAATTTTTGACTTAGAGTTTGGCCAGAAGGTGTCCACACTAACTTGCAAATCTTTGTTTAATCACCTCCAACTATCGCTATTCCCTATGCCTACCTATCAACTTAACTTTCTTGTTAATTACATGAGCATTAATATGGTTCCTAACCTCATGTATTAAAACGGCGAATTCCCTAAAAATGTACAGGGTGCGCCATCTTTTATGTCGGTACGTAAACTTTGAATAACTTTGGCATTTATCAACCGATTGGTTTGAGTAGACATGTTTTTGAAACGTCAATGCAGTACAATTTTGACCATGAATTGCTTCACGCCGAAATAGTGACGCTGTACATTGACAATAGTCGTTCAGTTGTGTTAACTTAACGTGCCAATAAGCACCGTCTGACAACACTATTCGTCGTTTGGTGTCGAATTTTGTTGAGCATGGGACAGTGGGAGATCGTCGACATGGCGTTCATCAACGCACATGTGTTGTATCGTCACCGCGCTCAGCATTTTGGCGTCAGTGGAACCACCTTGCGGCGCATTTTGAAGGATGATTTGAATTTGTTTCCGTATAAAATACAATTGACTCAAAGAATATTGCCGACAGACGGTCCACTTCGCTTGGAATACGGCCAAACAGTCGCAAACAATGCAGTTTCTGCAACGAAAATTGCCTGGACGTGTGCTGTCAAAAAATTGAGACATTGACTGGCCACCCAGATCTCCAGATTTGACCCCTCCGGACTTCTTTTTGTGAGGTTATTTAAAAAGCAAAGTATACGCCAGCAAGCCTCAGACCATTGACTAGCTCAAGGAAAACATTCGTTGCGAAATCTTCGCTATACCGCCCGAGATGCTCGAAAAAGTGATGGAAAACGCAGCAAAAAAGGCCACATTTTGCTTTGGTCAATAGAGGCGTCCACTTGATTGATGTTGTATTCAAAAACTAGTCCAAATAAATTGTAAACGACCAAATTAAATAAAAATACCTCATATATGGAAATCGTTTTTTTTTTTTTTAAGTTATTCAATACCCTGCACCCTGTAACTTTATGTATAAGGGACAAGTTTCAACAAGTTGTCCACAGTGTTTCAACTTGTTGCATTTGTCCTTCAGCGTAGATAAAAAAATGAGGTGTTTATGGGGACTCTTGTCCATCATTACACTTAAGAACTGGCTCAAGCTGTTTCGCGTTGAAACGAGAATCATGACCCACGTAAGGGAGACCCTGTAATGATGACTACTCCCAGAAATATGCAATTTACGGAACAAATTGTTCTGAACGACCGCCAATTATAAGCAAAAGAAATCGTCGCACAAACTGGCATTTCTAACAAGTGTCCTTGGCATCCTTCATGAGCATTTAAGGATGAGCAAAATTAGTGAAAGATGAGTGACCAGATTTCTCAGTGCAGTTCAAAAACAGCGACGTCTTAAAAATATAGAGCGCTTCTCGAAGCTTTGCAGTGAAGGCCAGAAGGGAATTATTGAATCGATTGTTAGAGGCAATAAAACTATGTCCAAAAGAGATTCAATGAAGTTGCACCGCACCGAAAGGGAGAACCAACTCCAGAAAACCAAGTCACCAAAAAGCTCATGACTACAATTTTTTTACAAGTTTTTATCCCAGGAAGTGCATCGTGACTTTCGATTGCACTGCACCGGCTTATATGCGAAGCTTCGAAAAGTAATCACGATTCTTCACAGTGTGTAACAATTTGTAGTGGTATCTCACCAGGCAACATCGCCCACAACCTCTCTTATCTGTTTCTGAGCCAAGCGTCGAAATGCAAGAGATGAATCATTAATACCATAGCCAAAGTGACAGATTATCACCTCGCTTTATTTTGAGTGTATTCTCATACGTGAACATTCGTGAGAAATTACACAAACTCTCAATGCGATAGCAGACCTCTTGTAGCCTGAATCTTGTGTGGATTCCCATAATCGCTCAAGGTGTCACTTACAAGGGGCGGGTGATAAGTTCGCGGTCTGACTCAACAACGAGTCATCTTCTCATTAGTGATAGCATTAACTGCGGCACTCTTTGCAAGTATAAATATTTCGTCGTTTCAATACTAATCTCATTTTGTTATTATCTGTGGTAGGATAAACATCACCATGTCAGCCGTAATCGGAAATTCTCGCAATTTTAAACACCGCGCAGTGATAAAGTGGGTCGTGAAAAAAGGAAAACCACCTAAAGAAATTTTCGAAGACATGTCATCGACTCTTTAAGATTCTGTGCCTTTGTATACCATGGCCAATAAATGGGCTCGCTTATTTCAACAAGGGCGATAGAGCTGTGAACGACCCCCGCTCAGGACGTACTGTGTCAGTGGTCACTGAAGAAAATGTCAGAAAAGTTGAAAAATTAGTTCTGGCCGACCGAAGACGAGTTGCACATCACCAAAGAACGGATTGGAGAAATTTTGCACAAGCATTTAAACACGAAAAAAAAATGTGTGCGTGCTGGGTACCGAAAATGCTCACGTAGTTCGACAAGTAACAACGACTCGAGTGCTGCAAAGATTATTTGGAGTTAGCCGGGGACAATCTCGATGAAATTTGCAACCGAATCGTGACTGTAAATGAGACTTGGGTTCGCCAATACGATTCGGAGTCCAAACAACAGTCTATGCACTGGATTGGAAAATGGGAGAGGCCACCGAAGAAATTCAAGGTGGAAAAGCCGGTTTCGAAGCTTATGGCGATTGTTTTTTTGGGACAGCGAAGGTGTATTGCTGATTGAATACCTGTCAAAGGGGACTACGATGAATGGTCAATATTATGGAAATTTATTGACTCGGGCACGTGAAGCGGTCGTACGGAACCGTGGCGTGGGAAACTCAGGCATCGGATCTCTTCTTTCACTTAATGCCTTAGGGTGCGAACTTATAAGCCGCCTCTCGTAAATGGACTATGTAGTTAGAGTAAAAATTTGTACCTATCACGACTATGAGAACAAGGATGATAACGTGTATGAATATGCAGGAAGATCTTCCTGGGTTGCTGTCGCCGAAAATAAAAGAAAAACTCACCTTTCACCATATGACTACTTGGAAGCATAACACTTTGCGCCGACGGCGATGACGTTAGCGTGTTATTATTGTTTGTATTTGTATTATTGTTGTTGTTATTGTTTAGCACATTGTTCGGTGTTGACGCTGTTGATGAGGTGACAACTGTTGCCTCGGCACCAACCGTCGCAGCTGCTACTTCCGCTGTTGAGTTTGCTGTAGTTGTTATCACGTGATTAGCTGATGTATTTGATTCGTTAGCAGATTGCACTACAACTTGTGTATTCTGGTTATTGGCACCACCTCGTGATAGACCAATAGGAACTGTGAAACAAAAAATCATTAATTCATAGCATCATTCAAATTACACATAAACCTAACGAAACTTACCAACTGTGCTTGTGGTATTACCACTCAACGGATGTGGTAGCTGCGGCAAATGCGCCAAATGCGGATGTGGGGCACTCCAGTAGGCGGCATTCGATGGACTTGTTGTCACTTCTTCGGTACTAAAAACAGACCCACACATTGTGGTGCAAAATTAACACAAGAAGTTGTCGACGACTAACAAAACGCATGCAAACAAAAAAACAAGATGTCTTACCTTATAACACCCTGCCATGCGTCAGAGTTTTCGAATTTGGAAGTGTCCTCCTCGCTGGGCGAACAGGACTCGTATTCATTTACGCTGTCATCTTCGGATCTACATAGAAGAATACAATTTGTTTAGAATAAGAATGCAATTTAGCGAAGGTTACCTTCGTTTCTTGATAGCGGGCTTTTGGAATGTCGTATTGGGATTGTTTTGAATGATTTGGTTAACAGTTTGGGTATAGAAAAAGTTATTACGAGGATATGGACAGAATTGATAAGCTTGAGGTTGCCGAGAATGGTTAAAGGGATATCTTGAAGCTTGTATGAGTTGTGGATGCGAGGGGGACATTTGTCGGCGGAATCTTTTTATATGATTTCTGAAGGAGTACAGGAGAGAGAGTATGATATGGAAGTGAGATTACCTGTATATAACGCTATCATCGTACTCCATTTCTGGTTCAACTTTAACAACTTGACCGCCCGGTGTTTGGACAAAATGATGACCCAATGCGGTGAGTACGTTGGCGACACCATCGTGAACTTCTTCGCCTTCAACTTCTTCAGTAGCTCCTACGATCTAGATAATAGAAAACACATCATTATTTCATATGAATTGAGGACAGAATTTTTAAAATTCACTTACAACTTCTGAAGCTGGACTGCCAGTGATCGGATTGGGGGCATTCACTCCGGATGCGTTAAGGCTTGATGAACTCATCGAGGAGCTGTTTAACTTTTTGCCCCGCCTTGAAATGGTGTAATGCAGGGGATCGTTACCCTCTCGGCGAATCATCTCGGGCAAGATTCGACGGCGAGCATTAATGAACCAATTACAGACCTAGAACAGAAAATGGAATGAATTAAACGAACATATGAAAGTTACAAGACTTTTTACCTGTAACACGGTGAGGTTGGCTTCCTGTGATAATGTAAGTTTTTCGGCATCACTTGGATATGCGTTGTATCTGTGCTCATAGAGCCAGCGCTTAAGAATCTTCACCGAGTGTTTTGGTAGATTTCCGCGGCGTTTACGTACCGATGAGCTGTCCATATTGACGCCATCACCAGAATCGAGTATATCCTTGATGTCTTTAATGTCTTGCATGTCGGACATGTCATGCATATCCTGGTGATTATCTCTGCCTTCATGATCTGAACACGACTCGTCAGCACTGGATGTTGATTTGAAGCGATCGCGTGCTAGAAAGAAGAAAACATCAAATGGAATGATCATGCGAATGAAGTCCATATTGTGTCACTACTTCCTTGCCTATCAACAGAATAGAAGATCAGGGAAAATGGAAAAGTTTTGAACGCTGATTATTGTATGGCTCCAATCAGATTCACAGCTTCTACTGCAAGAATCTGAAATCCGGAGCTTAACGTTGAACGGTGGAGATAAATTGGTAAAAGAAGGCATAAAAAGGGATTGCTATGTAAAGCCAAAACAAGGTAGGCGAAGGCCAAAGAGTCGAAAAGGCTATATACTTCTATGAAAGAGGCCATGTCGAGCTCTGAAGTCATTTATTTTTGATTAGACAAATAAAATTTAGTGACATCAATGGAAGACTAAAATCAAACATACGTCGATAGTCGAATAGTAAGTCAAATAGTAGGGAAATTTAACCGATGAAATAAAGGAAAAGGTGAAAGATTTTGAGTATTGCCAATGTTAAGAATCAAACAGTGTTGGAAAATTGCACAAAGAAACATTTGATCCAAGGGATGGGAACGATCCTTCGACAGATATGGTTTTAGCCACCAACGCTCTACCAACTGAGCTAATGTTCTCTTCTCAGATCAATTCTCCAACATCACAATTCGCTGTCTTGTGTCCCTTGCTATACGGGTTGTAATTGATTAAGAACAGTACATGAATGACTAGCTATTGACCATGGACAACACTGTCCATGGTAACACTTGTGCTGACTATTCAAACCTGCGTCGAGAGTCGCAACTTCAAATCCCGTCATATCAACAAATCAGACATACGAGCCATTCTTTTGAATGGGATAATGTCATTGTAAGGAATGAAACATTGTTGGAAAATTGCATAAAAAAGAAAACATTTGGATCCAAAGACAGGGAAAGATCATGCGATAGATGTTTGTTTTAGATACCAAAGTTCTGATTATTGTGATTTGAGAATTAAAGAGTGTTTTACATAAACGATTTTTCTTAGGAAAATCTTGCTGTAAAGGCAGTGGCTTTGTATAGCGAAGAATATTAAGATATTTCTTGCATTTTCCAGTTCTTCTGATACGGAATCCTTCTTTTAATCGGTCAATCCACCGCGTTAATTTTATTGTATAGTTACCGAAATTCCGTTTACCGTATGTGTAGCCTTTTAAAATGTTCTCTTATCGTTCGAAATCATTTCTTTAAACAAATACGCTAACATTATTAGTGATCAGCTAAATAATTAAAAGACCAGTAAAATATGCTGGCAAAAAATAAAATTAATTAACCTGCAGTCATATACAGTGGGTTGCCAAATTAATAGGGACATTGTAAATTTTCATCAATTTTCATGTTTAAGTGTTCTTTTCAGCTTTTGTTTTGGTTCTAAGTGTACGTGGTGATTTTTATTTCACAGCCTACTTGTTTAACGTTTATTTTTAGCTGTCAGCGGATATTCAAAATGGTTTTATTCGGGGAAAACCCCATTTTATTCTTAAAAGTGCTTGTTTTGAAAATTATTTGTGGATATTGTGTGAATTTTAAGTGCTTTTTTTGAAAATTGTGGATATTGTTTGAACTTCTTTTAATTAAAACGTAAGTAATGTTCTTTATTATGTTTAAAATAAAGCTTTTTAGAAAAAAAAAAAAATTATTTTTTAATGGTTTTAGGCGATACAAAATGGGTCGAGGAATGGATATCACTCCAAGAAAAAAAATGGAAATAAGAACTTTATTAGTTCATTCGAGTCATTCCCAAAGACAAATAGCGGATATTTCGGGTGTTTCAAAATCTGTTGTTAACAGAATAAAATTAAATTTGGACCAAAATATTCCAAATACTTCCAACAAAACCGGTAAATGTGGAAGAAAGCGAGTAACAACACCCCGCACGGATAGGAAAATCAGAGACATCTGCGTTCAGAATCGAAAGAAAAGTGCATCAGTTCTTACGAACATGATCCAAGACTCGGAAATAATGGTTTCCAAAAGAATTGTACAGCGACGGTTAGCAGAGGAAGGACTATCGGGTCGTCGTCCTTCTAAGAAACCACGTCTCACAGAGGCAATGATAAAAAAACGTTTGTCCTGGGCTCGGGATCATCGTCACATGACTGTTGATGACTGGAGTAAGGTAGGTTACAAATGCAATTGTATTCTAAAGATATTAACATTTATTGAAAATGTGATTTTTTTATTTTTAATGTTATTTCCTTTTATTACAGGTGTGCTTCTCCGATGAGTCGTCATTGGAAATTTTGGCTGACAAGTGCAGTCTCGAGCGGCGGCGTCCCAATGAGAAGTACCATCCTGACTGCATCGTAGAAAGGGTAAAACATCCTGTAAAAGTAATGGTGTGGTCGGTCATCAGCACAAGAGGAGTTGGACGTCTCCAAATTGTCCAGGGAACCATGAGACAGGATCAATATAAGGACATTCTGCAAACTCGTCTCGTACCCCAGCTAAGAGAATGGTTCAGTAACAATGAACCATATCATTTCATGCATGACTCAGCCCCTTGCCATAAAGCTAAGAGTGTGACGAAGTACATGGATGACCAAAACATACCAGTTTTAACCTGGCCAGGCAATTCCCCTGACATGAACCCCATAGAAAACCTATGGGAGATCACTAAAAGGGAAATTGCCAAAGAAGTTATCACAACGAAAGTAAGACTTATAGAAAAGCTAATAGAAATCTGGCACCACTGCCCTGCAATTAAAGAATGTGCTAAAAAGTGCATTGAAAGCATGCCGAGACGTATTCAAGCAGTTATTGAGGCAAAAGGAAACGTAACAAAATACTGATTTTTTGTATTTTTTTTAGTTCCTTTTGATTAAGAGCTTTTTTGAAAGATTATTAGTTTAAAAAATAATATTTCACTACTTATTTTGATGTATTAATAACCAATCTTAATAAAAAAAATACCTATTTATCAATATACACATAAGATTTTCATTAATTTGATACGGAAACATACAATTTTCTCAAAATCCATGACTGTCCCTATTAATTTGGCAACCCACTGTAATTTACCAACAAAAAAACATTCTTCGATCAACAGAAAATAGTTTCTTGAACAGCCCATAATATTTGTTTGATAAAAAACCAAATTAGAGGAACAAAATAAATGATTAGCAAGAATTAATTATTTGATCAGCAGAAAGAAACAATGATTCAAGGAAAATAATGCGAAAACAAACAGTTACCCAAGAAAAAACTTGAGCGATTACCAATTTTAAATACGAGGGGCACCTGATAAGTTCGCGGCCTCATTAAGTGAACGAAGAGATCCGATTAAAAAATTGTATTTCTCAATATAATCTCTCTCGAGTGAAATACATTTCACACATCGGGCATACAGTGCCTTAATACCACCGAAAAAAATATTCGTTTTCTTTGTCTTCAAAATGACATTCTACGGCCGCCTTGATCTCGTTCTCATCTGCAAATCTCCGGCCACGTAACTCCTATTTCAAATAAAAAAAGGAAAAAAGTCGCTCGGGGCCAAGTTTGGCTGTAGGGTGGGTGATCTATCGTTGAAAAACCTGTGTCTTTTAAGGCCTCTCTCTAAACCCGCGCAATGTCAAACGACGTGTGTCGAACGGCGTGAGCATTTTCGGTAACCAGCGCGTATAAATTTTGTTCGTGTTTAAATGCTCATGCAAAATTTCTCCAATCTGTTCTTTTCTGATGTGCAATTCATCTGCTATGTGCCACATATTTATTCTTCGGTTAGCCAGAATATTTGCATGAAAGAAGGTGTTGTATGTATGCTAGAAAATGTAGCATTGGAGTTTTAGATCCTGACCGCGATCGGCACCAAACTTAAATAATAATGTGCGCCTCACGAATGGTTTAGACCTGCAGTTTTATGCCGATTCTAAAGAACAATTTTTTTCGATTGAGAGAAGCTTCTAGTGACAGTTTTACTCTCGGATGTTTGTCATACGTTCGCGAGAGGGGGCACCGTGAGAAAACTTTTGTTTTTGTGTTTTCTTGGATTCGAACCTCTCGATCAGTGGTCGCTGATTTTCACATAGGGAAGTTGCGGTAAATGCCATAACCATGTTTCGAAAGTGATGCATACTTTCAGCATCACAGCACTTTTCGCTATTCATGCATACTTTCAGATACTCACAAGATGTACATTTTGCAACAATTCCAGGTTATTTAAACTTGTTTTTCTATGTTTAATGTATTTTTTACATTACTTACGATCTTACCTAGTATGGACAATAGTACTGTTACACACATTTATTGCTATAAAACAAAGACGTCAAAAAATAATTTAATAAAACTTTCAGGATTTATTCAAACATTTATTCTGAATCAAAACTTTATTTAAAAGGACTTCTCTTGGTCTTAATCCAAGTCTTTAGTCGTTTTGACCACTCATCAATCACAATACGCACCTCATTTGCAGCTGTTGCTCTTAAATTTCAACAGCTTCGGTCAGAGCTCGCTTTAAGAGTTCCATGTTAGGGTATCTTTAGTGGCACTTAATGTCCTTTAAGACAGTCCACAATCTGTGATCAAGTGGATTAAGGTCTAGGCTGGTAGAAGACTAGTCTTTGTACCAATAAAACGGGGTACATTTCTCTGGAGCCAGGTATTTTCACCTTATGAGCTGGCGCACGATCTTGCTGGAATGTTCCTTCCTTATGGTTTAGTGGTTTCACAAAGGGTCCTTAAATGGTTTGCTGGCACACTCTGTCCTATGTTTCGATGTTTTTTTTCGTAAAATTGCAGGTTAGTAACCCCGTCATAAGAGACTACCCAGCACACTATGGCTAACTCTGGCGGGTGTCCTTTACGGACCCTTGAGACTGGCTCGAATACTTCCCTAGATGACCGTGAATATACTCATCATTTTATTTATTTACGAGTAATTTCTTCTACACCGTGAAGATTTTCTCATCAGTAAACAGAACTTTTCTAAACAGAACAGCAGCGTATTACACCAAGAGTCGCTTTGATTTCTGGACCCAATTTTTGAAAAAGCCACAGTCAGCATTTTTCCAGAATGGCGTTTGATGGCCCCCAGTCTCAAGCCTATCTTGATATGTGAATCATTGACTTTTGTCTTACATTCATCTCAGTACCAGTGTTTTCTGCTTTTAGGGATTTCTTTGTACCTTAAAGGTTTTGATGGCTTGTGGCGTTCTTACCGTGGGTAATGGGTGCAACAAATGTAATAACAGTATTTTTGTCCCTACTAGGTACTTAAAGGGAGGTACATAAAGGAAGGTAAAGCAGCCATTTACCTATTAATATTAAATAAAAAAAATAAGCTGATTTCACTTGTACGGCGTATAATTGTGCTTAATAGGCAATTTCACACCACTTTTTTTTGCGGGGAAGTCATATTGGAAAGCCCCCACAAAATTATATTCTGCTTATCAAATACCGTCATGTTAACCTATAACGAACTCCTTGAACAGGCACATGCACAACTGATATAAATTCTGTGTAATTATTTTCTGCTGCAACGAACTCGCATATAATAACCATTTTTTACCTTTCAAACAACTGACATTGTCGCTTATAACGAACTGTCGAATATATAATGTGGAGAACCCCCGGAAAATGGGTACTGCAATCACGTTTGGGTGGCCGTGGTGTAGTGGTAACATCATCGCTTGTCACGCTCTTGGTTCACGGTTCGAATCCTGATGTCAAGAATCATCTATTTATTTCACATGAAATAAATAAAAAAGTCGATCAATTGTGAAAGCTAAGTCAACTCTACTGTGAAGGCATAACACTGGCAGTAGGGTGGTCAATAGCTAAAATGCAACTTGATCGTGATGATGACACCAGGAGGATGAAAAAAAAAAATACTGTGAATCATAAGCAACGACAATAATAGCGAAAACAAACAAAATACTCCCCAGTTATCTGGAAAGCCACCCTTGGAGTTTACAGAAACTTAATACCTCCTGAGTTTCAAACCACACCACTCTGTCTTTCTCTCCGTCTCTTCCCCTTTCCGCAAAAACGCACGTGTTCTAAAAAATTAGTATAAAGGTATTCATATCCCCTTTAACACGTGCAAATTATAAAAAAAAAAAAAAATATATATTTTTGTGTGTTTCACTGGTTATGGTTAGTACAATAATCATGGCGTCAACAAGCAGCGGTGGAGATGAACCAAAGCGCAAATCATTTTCTTTACAGACAAAGCACGAAATAGTTAAACAATTACAAAGTAGGATAAAACATAGCGAAGTATGCAGACAAATGAATATCAGCTGAGCAAAAATTGTAGGCGAAGTGGCAGCGGTTAACATAGAAATCGTAAATGATTGCTTGCGGAATAAATGGTAAAAACTCGAGAACTGCGAAGATCGTGATATTTTTAATGCAGACGAGACAGGTTTGTTACATCAGACAGAATGCTTAAATTTATTGCAGAGACCTATGCGGACGGGAAAACTACGAGTATCCAAAAAAAGAAAATCACGGTATTGGTTGCTGCAAATATTAGAGGCACAGAAAATCGAAAATAATTAGAAAGTCTCAAGGCTTCAAATCAAAAAGCTAGGATAGCTTCCGATATTTTCCGCACTGGATTGCATGTCTGGAGTGGTGAATTAAGACCCTGATGTTCGAAATTTAGATTCCAACAAATTGATTTCCATGCTTCCTAACACTAGTTGAAAACTGCAACTCATGGACCAAAGGGTTATTCAAAAATGAACTTCTTTTCTTGAAAGAGAACAAAATTATCGTGTAACTCTTCTGGATGCGGTAAACTTTATTCACATGGCTTGGGAAAGTGCTTAATAAATGTAGTAATGATGGGTTTGACATTGATGACGACCTTGAATGGTTGATGAAAAATGAAGCGGAGAGTGCAGTTGAAGTTGTATTGTCGGGAGCTTTGCAACTATAATTTTAAGGACTATGATTTGTTGACCTATGATGATATTATTGCCTCTATTCATCCAGAAAATGAGGATGACAGCTGCAATAATCCTGATATTTCATTGCTCCCAATAAATACAGTACTGCAAAACGTTGGTATTGTTCGTAACTTCCTAAAACTAAAGTGTTCCACAAAATATTTTGAATTGTTTTCCTGAGGTGGAAACGATATGTTTCGAAATGTAACTGACTTTTCTGCTAACACTGAACAAAGAGAACTACTAGACTTTTTTAAGAAAACAATGAATTCATAAATAAAATTATTAACCGAACTAAATCTTGAACATGATATATGTATATTCTGTTGGCAACTAAGTAATTGCCGAATTTTTCAGATAAATAAAACACTTTCTTTTTTTTTTTACAACGAATAAACTTTAATCAATTATATATTTTCCATTTTCTTCAATGACCTTTTGCCATCTTTCTAGCAACTTCATAATTCCACGTTCGTAGAACGCAAACGGCAAAAAACTCAAGAACTTTGAAGCACCAAAACTTCTCCGATTGGGCTCTGCAAAAGTTTGAAGAAAATTTTTGGCTTCATGGCTTTGTCAATAAGTAAAATATGCGTTATTGGACAGCAACAAACCCACATGTGCTTCAAGAGACTCAATTTCATCCACAAAAAGTGAGAGTGTGGTGTGGATTTCATGCCGAAGGTGACTCGACCGTATTTTTTCGTCGATGAAAATGATCGCCATGTTACGGTGAATGGAGTTCACAATCGTGCCATGTTAAAAAACTATTTTTGGCTTGACATCAGTGATATGTGGTTCCAACAAGATGGTGCCACATGCCACACAACTGGTCAAACAATTGATCTCGTGTAATCTCGAGAAATGGCCCGATCGAATGGCCAGCTCGCTCATACTTAAATTTAACATGTTTACCACACCTGGAATAAATTTCAGCCCGTTATCTCAATTATCCTGTCTTTTATTTAAATACAAAATTGTTATGTCCTTATTGATAAACCCTGTATTAGTCACCACCGGCCATTAACGACATACGATATTCAAGCAAAAGCAAACCTGGGGTCGAATTACAACATCAGTTAACGAGTGAATGAAATCTATACGCTATCGAGTGATCGAGTAACTACATTGGGATGATCACATAAGAATGGTCACGTATCGAGTGCACTTTGAAGATTGTACTAGTACAATTTTACTACATTGAATTGAGATGGCTGACAAATGTCAAAACTATTTATTTTTGTGTGAAGAAAAGTTTTGTATTTATCGTCTTCAACTAAAATTTTAATATTTACTTTATTTTTCATCTTCTGATTCAGAGGATGATCGCTATGAGTGTATTGAGCGAAGACGTTTAAGAGATAAAAGCGATCCCTTCTCTTTACAAGACTTTGCGTACGTATATAAAACTATAATTTTTTGAAAATATCCACAATATATACTTTTGATTGGAGTATTATTAAAAGATTCAGGGTAAATAATAGTGCATTCTTATTTATAATGGAGAAGATACATTTTAGAGGAGGATGCACCTAAACCGCTGTCCCAGCTCATAAAATTTGCCAAAAACCCCCTATTGAAGAGGGCTAATTTTATTTAGACTCAACGTGAAATTAATTTCAAATAATAAATTTAACCAGACGCAAAAATAACAATAAACAAAGATATTCTCACATATTTTCTCCCAAATGCACCTCAGCTCGTCAGCAGAAACCATATCGAATAAATAAATACACGATCACTGATGAGAGAATGCCAAATTTCGATACTCGATCTCTTAAGCGGTCATGTCAAATCAACATTTATCAGTCACGTGTTGCTCGATAACTGATGCGATAATTCGACCCCTGCAAGGTGACCCTTTTAAGCCAACAATATTGTATCCAAATAATCTTTCCCTCAACCCTCCAAAAAAAAAAAAAAAAAAAAATATAAGGATGTGATTACTTTGGGAAAAAAGTAAGTTCGTTCAAGAGGCTGAAAATTCAGACTACGAAGATGAAAATGAATATTAGTTCAAAAACAAAAATATTTTTGTTTTTACTTAAAAACCATAATTTTTTTAAATGTTTTAAATTTTTATGTTTTCTTTCCAAATAAATTCATAATTTGCAAATATTGTTTTTTTTTTTAGTTTTCTCAATATTTACAAAATGAGAGTTAAACTGGTTGTTTCAATTCAAATTAAAAATTAACGGTGACTTTTATAAAATCTCAAATTCCCACGAAAATATTTACTATAAACTGTCAAAAATTAACCGGGTAGTATGACGGTTCACCTCAAACCACCCATTACTTCCAACTCCCACAAGCTATCACAACAAAAGCAAAAAGAAAAACAAATGAGAAATACTCTTCTTAAATGTCAAATTGTCAATTTCCCTTCTTCGAATTTTTTTTTTTTCCTTTTTGCGCCATCGCGCAACGAAAACGAATTCAAATAAAAAACAAGCAAAATAAACACCAAATTTACGCACACCAGCGCAACCCCTTTCCAAAACGAATGAAAAGGGACAAAAATAAATTTTGACATTTAAACGACAGAGGGAGAAAAAAAGAAAAAAAGAAAAAGAAGCAAAGTAGGCGCAATTCCGTGTGGTTTTTTTTTTTTTTCTGTTCTCGTCTTCATGCAAACTTAAGACGCCATATTGGTGTCATTTGTAGCAAAGGAAACGTCCAAGTGGACCATTTGCAATTGCATTCAATTATTTGCAATTCTCTTGAACACATGAATGCATTGAGGGCACTTTTCCCCCCATTAGAAACGTAAATGACAGATACGCCGCCTACTGTACAATAAGAAATCAAATTGACAATCAGAATGTCACATTACGTAATTTGACAATTTATCGCGGTGGTGGTAAAGTGGTAGAGAGGCGGCATTTACGTTACTGCCAAAGGTGTTATTGGTTTCCAATTTCATTTTCGTGTATTTACCTTCATGCTGGATGATTTGGGCTTGAATTTGTGCCTCCTGTGCCATGTCCTGGATATCTTGACGTATCTGACGGTCGAGGGCCGAGTTCACCTCCTCATGGTGCAGAGTATCGGGGGAGATCATTTTTTTCCACACACTTTTCCTGTTGTTTTCTAATCCAAATTCGATTTGCTTTTTTTTTTTTTTCTTTTTGTCTGATGAAATATAAGATCCTGCCGAGTAACGTCACGGGCAAGCTGAAGACCACGAGGGGAAACTCTGTTGGGGGGAAAAACAAGAAGAAAATGAATACACAAAATAAAAGGCAAAGATTAGAAATAAAAATGCTAAAATTTCAGTATTATTTTCAATTTTTACTCATTGAATTTTAATTATAAAATAAAATAAAAAATATTCAATTCTAACCAATTGCAATAATTACGCTTGTCTTTCTCCGCTAGACAGCGACGACGACGACGTATCATACACGATAAGTTTTTCACAATTTGTCGATTGTCTCAATCGGAATAATTTAAAATTTTCAGCGGCTAACGCGATTGTTATTATTATTTTCGCAAAGTAGTTTACTTTTGGTGTTTTGCATTGAATTAATGGATCTGCCAAAAGAAACTTCAAAAAATTTCATTCGAGGAAAGACTTTTTCACAGTCACTCTGACAGCTGTCACGAAACGAATGAGATTACTGAAGAATGGTGAAAAATTTTGACGGCAAAAATGCTATTGGATTGCGTTGGTTGGAAAAGGATGGGAATAATGATGAGTGAAATAGAAAAGTAACGCGGTAAAATATTCCCCAAAATGGCGTCGCATTTTCATTTCTTTTTTCTTATTACAATTTTTTTTTTATTCTTTCAGTGGGACTTGAATGCATGTGAGGATGTGTGTGTGGTACCGGCGGTGATTGACGTTTATCAAGTATATAAAGAAAGATAGGAAGAAAGAGATGACGCGAAAGTGCAGTGTTACCAGGCGCAAGGCGTGTATTAATGTTGAGAAAAAACTTTCAAGGGTTGAAAGAGTTATTTTTAAATTTGGTAATGGTAGGAAAAAGAAACAAAAAGAAATCGACCAACGAATAACTAAGGTCTGGAACATCCGGGTCACTGTTCAATTATTTCTGTTTTAACATACGGTAGTCAAACATGAGCAAGCAGTGCCGAAACAAAAACAAAATACTAGTATGCGAGGGATTGTAAAAATTAGACAGTCGGAAGAAACGAAATTATCAGAATTTTAAATTGTTTAAAACAAATCGTAATATTTAATATTATATTCATCACAGAGAGCGACGTCCCGTATACTAATTGCTTACGTGTTAGAGTGTGGAACGTCCGCCCAAGCAGTTGATAGCTAAAAGAAAAGCTCACTTGAAAGCAATTATTCTCTCGCTTTGCTAAAATTTCACCTCTAGCTGTCTTTTCTTTTTTTTTTTTTCATTAACGAATGCTAACGAATTACCTGTCATCACAGTACAACAAAATATTGTTTTCGCTAGCGTAAGCAGTGTGTATGGAACGCGGCCAAGCTCATTGTGTCGAGAATCCAAATGAATCGTTTGTTTACATCTTAAAACACCAATGTAAAGCTTGGAGGTAAACGTTTAAATAAGTATCTGATTGTTGAAGTGTTAATGCCCAATTTCAGATTCACTGGTATTCTTTTTCTGAATAATTTTGCTAGTACTCTTTATTATTTTTCGCCTTTAGGGTAAGACACAACGTTTCGACTTATAATAATACGAAAAGTCATCGACTTGTGTATAAAAAATTTGAATGAAATTTATTTTTGAGCCATCAAATTATTATAATCGGCCAAAACTTTTAATTTAATTTCGAAATAAGATTTGTTTCAACTACTTTTTTATAATGTAATGTCTAAAAACTAGCTTGCAACACTCTAAATGTCCTCACCAAGTCTTATAAATGTCCTGACCAATACGAATCAACTACAAAGCAAATAATTGAATTAAGAAGTAAAATTAAAGACAAATTAATTCACTGTTACTTAAACCTATGAGACGAGGTTCAAAGAATGAATGGCATCAGTGGCAAAAGTCTTGCGCAGGCAAAAACTGGTAGTCTTTTGGAGTCAAGCGTATGTTTTTTTCATTTAGCGCAATAAATTGATTTTTTTTTTCCTGAAACGATTTTAAAATAATAGCTGCGATTGAACTCATCCAGTTCAGCTCAATTCTTAATATACAACACAAAAACTAGCCACTGAGCTGGTTCAAGTAATGTGAACCCAATGCTAGGTTTCATCAAGTTTTCGTTAACTTCAGTCGGCTTACCGAGTGTTTCTGCACGAAAATTTTTCAGCATCTTCTTTTCTTCTATGGATTATTAGTTTTCATCAGGAAATTAATCCCTTCCGAAACCGAATGTAGGCAATTTGACTGATTTTGAAGTTTTCTTAAATCCATTATGGGTAACCAGAGCGTTTGACAGGAAACTGGTGGACTGTTCAACCAGTTTTGACTTAAGGGCCTAACTAATAGATGCAGCATGCATTGCAAAGGTTGATAGCAATCGGTATTTATCAGATGTCATTCATATTTTTATTTGGATATATAAAACCGTTCAGTGGTTAAATGCACGATCACTGAAAGGGAGATTCAAGTTTAGGATCACAAAAAGCAAAATAAAACAAAAAAGTTTTCTCACGGTCCCACTTCTCGCAGACGTCGACGACAAACATCCGAGAGTAAAATTGGTCATATTATACGGAAAAAATTGAAAGCTGTAATGAACAAGGGTTCGCACAATAAGATAACACCGGAATATATCAAAAAAGTTAATGACTCTATGCCAAGAAGGGTACAAGCCCTTGTAAAAGCTAATGCCCTCAACAGACAGACTCAATTTAAAGTAACGATGCACAAAATTCAGTGTCTCTCATCCATAATAGAGTAAAATCGATGCATTTATATTTATTTGAAATGACTCAAGTTTTACAGTCAATTACAACGATAATCAAGTGGAACAGCCTAAAAGTATTCAAATTTGCTTCTTAAAAATACGAAAGTAGAACGAAGAAATACCACACTGAATTTAGTTTTTATATTTCAATCTAGGTATGTTTCAATATTTGTTACATTTATATTATAAAAGTTCACTATTCTAAAGTGCAGTTTGTCTGACTGTACTTAATATATGGTTTTGGCAAATGCACTAGTCAGTCTGTCACATACATACAGTCTACCAGCCATTTGACCGAATGATTCCATTCATAATGGACCATAATGTTAAATGACAAACAATATTGTAATTACTGATGAAAAAACCTTTGCTTAAGTCTTTGAATCTATTTTGTTAGCCTCCTAACTCAAGAAAGTGTGAGCGGATTTTGATAAAATTTTATACGAGTATGTAGGATAACACTGACACGATAGTAGTCCCATTTGCAAATTATTAAAATTTAAAACAGACTTTATACATTATTTCAGCTTTAATTTGATAAGTCGCATGATGAGGAGGGAAAATATATACATTCTTTGTCTGCTTTGGACCCAAACACCTGAAAAAATATATTTCATAGTTTTGTTTCCAAATTATTTTCGGTTCACCACTTTCTATTTTTGTGCAAATGTTCAGCTCTCTAGGTAGTACAGTTCAAACGTTATAAGCCGGCAGGAAGACACCATGCTCAATCAAATATTGAAGTTACGTTTTAAACTATTCTGGTACTGAACACTTAAAAAAAAAAACTCCTAGTGAAATATAAACAAAAAAAAGGCAAGACTCTGTCGCACGTATTTCCTTCTGAACTGTTTCATTCTGAACAGTTTATTGAACAGCGAAAAACCGAAAGAGCTTTTTCGTTTCTGATTCCAACGTGTCAAATTCATATGGACTAGCAGCGGACTAGCTTCAGTCAAAAAATTTGGATATTGAACGGGTTTGATGAGATTTCGTTCCTATGTTTGCGCTGACATATCTTTTCCTACATTTTCAAGGTTCCGATACTTACAAGCATTGCTGTAAAATTCAAGTACAAGTACAATTACAAGTACTTGAAAGTACTTAAAAGGAAATGAAAAGAATTACAGTTTTTCAATTACTTCGAAGGAATTGCAAGTACAAGTACAATTCCCTGTACTGGTACTTGAAATTATCAACTAAAAGTACCAAGAAATTGTACTTGTACTTACAAAAATAAGTACGATATAATTATACTTACGTCGTACTTCAGTACCAAAATACTTAATTACTTTACAGGTCTGCTTACAAGGTAACAACAAGAACGAAACATTTATAGTGAGAGACGGTTGTCTGTCGCTTTATAACTTTTGAACCATTAGACGTAGAAGTTTAAAATTTGGACCAATCTTGAATTTTACTAACCCGCAGACAAATAAAGATTAAAATTTTGAAAAAGTTTATAAACCAAACAGTTTGGGAGGTTAGTGTAAAAGTAAAAAAAAAAATGCATTTTGTTTATGCAAATAAATACTAATGGGTGTCAAAGAAAACGTGGCGATTCCAAAAATACATAGTCCCGTTATTTTTAGTCTATCAGCTTTCGAAACAAATCCAAAAAGACTGCCAAAAATCTCCTTACATCTGAAACTACAGAACCGAAATTTTTCCAAAAATTACAGAAAAACAATTTTGATTTTGATACATACATACATATATACATATGTTAGCCTTTGAAGAATTTGTACAAATGTGAGTAATAATAAAATGACATCTACCACATAAGCACTACGAAGTAGTCTTAAATGGAATTTGAATGCAAATTCAATTCATGCAAATTCTTTTACTTTGACCGTAGCTAGTCAAATCTACAGAAACTACTACATAGTATGAAGTATAATAGCTGTAAAAAAAAAAAAAAAAACAGTATAATACTGCCTACTTGTTTAACACCTCGCACATGAAGTACTTTCATGGTTGAACGTCTTTTTCTGTAAGTAAGTCGCTTCGCTCTGAATTCATTTTTATTTGAGGAGTGAGCCAGTTCGGAAGGTGGCTAACTTTAAATGAGTTCAACTTTTGAACCGCTCTTCCGAGGATTACTTTTTTTTAGATTTGTAATCAGTGATCTAATCAAATTCGGATGAAAGTGGTACTAATGTATTTTTAAGGTAATATAGGTCACTATTAAACAGCTTAAAATTCAAAAATAAGTTTACTCTCCAAAATTATGCATCAAAATCATTATACCACTGTCGAAATGAGTACAAAATATCATCACACAAAAATATCATCCCCTCTTCGAAATACTTCCAGCAGGCAACTCCACGACATCAGAGAATGAAAACCACATAATAAACTACACCAAAAAACGGAATGCCCGATATATAAAAACAAACAAGCAGAGCAAACGTTTGACGTTAAATATACGTCAACCGATTGGAAAAAATATCCCACTATCATACCACTACCACCATCGCCGCGTCAACCTACCTACTGTATAATGAAATAGGAGGGAAAAAATATCAAACTACTACACTAAAATATACGTCACAAGCATATAAGACTGCGCAAGTACACAAAGTGAAAATGAAGATTATTTGACACGAAACCATTTTGACATTTTCCCCAATCAAATTTGATGTTTAAAACTTTCAAATTTTTTTTTTTGTTATTCTTCCATGACAATTATGAGAGTCCGTCATTTGAAAGTTGCCGCTTTCAAAATACAATAACAAACTACAAACTACAAACTTTAGAGAAAACCTATTTGAAATATAGTTTTTTTATTTAATTTATTTATACACTGAACAAAATGGCGGACTTTACTTTTTCCAATAAAAAAAAAAATCAAATTTACGTGTAGAAATTTCCAGACAATTCGTACTTACGAAGTTTCACTTAGTTTCTTTCCATTTCATTGAAATTGCACAAGATCACTGTCGTTTCTTATAAAATATTAACTTTTCACTTCAACAGCGCCAAATATTTTGGCTTCCGCCTTCGAATGTCAGACGAGAAATAAAAAAAAAAGTTCACACAAAACTTCTATTGAACGTCAGTCAGCGGTGATGGTAAAAATTATTGCGGTTATTTTTTTTGGCCACCAATTTTCCGCTTTAATTATTTGCGGGTAATTTATTTTATTTCCTTTTAAGGTTTAGCGGTTTTATTTACGAGCCAGATGACACTTGGCCGACACTTTCGTGGGGAAAACTTTGAATAACTTGAATTTTTTTTTTTCTGTATACACTTTTCAGCCGTATAGCGAAAGAAATTGCAATAAATGCCAAAAAGAATGACGAACGGTGAATAGCCACAGAATTGGGAAAGGCAAAAAAAGCAGTGAAATGACAGCGGTTTTGGAAGATTGGTCGAAAGGGAATACGAGAAAAAGATGTTTTGCGCGTTTTTTTTTTTTCTAGTTAGACAGCGGGTGTGTTCGTACCTAATGCGATAAAGTTGGAAGTTTTTCTAGAAAGCTAAAGGGTGCGTTTCATTATTCATTCCACAGGAAGAAAGGAATGAACGAAATACTTGGTAACATGGTATTAATATGTTCGGGATTTAATTCATACAAAGAACATTTAGAGGACAAATTATAGTTAAATGTTACTGTAGAACTATTATTTCTTCTGTGTTTAATTTAATCAAATTAACTCAAAGCAAATGTGAAAATACTTATTTAACATTTTCGTCGACAAACAATGACAATTGCTTTATTTTTTTTTTTTTTTTAAATATTAACTTACAAAAAGGGACAAATCTCCTGAATGTAATTAATTGGTTAGACAACAATTTCATTTGACAACCATGTATTCCATTTATTCCGATTTCATTCGTGAGGTAGTTCAAACGGAATACGTTCTAAATATTCCTAATGAATAAAGAACTACGGAATGGAGTAAGCAAAAGAATATTCCGAAATATCGGAAAATAGATTTTGTCAACATTCTCGACTCCAAGATTTTAGTAAATTTTGGTATTGCAGAAATTCGAAGTGTAGTTCTTGCAATTCTGTCCGCCCTTTCCTATTTTTGTCACTCTGTCTGTGTCTCGCAATGTAGTCTAAACCGCTAGATGGTTTTTTTCTACATATGTATCTGTAGTCTGTTGGTTAGTTTCCACAAGAATTGGTCACCAGAGCCAGATATCTAAGTGACACTTAAGAAGGCGAAGCAAACAAGCCAAGGCAAGTATTACAAACCTCACTTCTCAGTTATTAATGCACTTAAACACCGAAATTGAGTTGGATTTTGTATTTTTGACAGCTTATGTAAATTCTTTACCATGGAAATTAACATGCTTTTACTTATTTTGCTTATTTAGAACTATGTTGTCCTCAGAATCATTCTATAGTGGTTGATTTTACTTTTTTAATATTCCTTTACATACTCGAATGTAAATCTCTTTTTCTACACGAAACTTTCCAATAATGAAAAAGTTTGGTATTTACCTTACCTTACCGTACAGTCTGTGTAATCCGACATAACTGAGCAGTCAGGGGATGGGAACCAACACATGTCCGATCTCTCAAAAAACCTACATTTGTCAAAAATTGTCCAGATAAAAAAATGTACTTTTTGGCCAAAAAACGACATCAAATACACTACCGGCCATTTGATTACCCTTATTTAAAATTTCTACCTAAATCATAATCCGGAGGTAATATTTCTTCGGATCCGTTTCTAAAACTTTTATTTTCACTTGTTCTCTGCTACCTGATGACAAACGTGAAACAATTTTATGAAGCAAAAAGAGAAATCCCCATATTCGGTTTTTGCTTTCTTTAACAGGATCACTTGATTTCTCTCATCAAAATCAAAGAAAAAACGAATGTTTTTAATGTTTATAATATTTTCTTTCATTGCTAATATTTTCTAAATCCTCCATTATTGCGTACACAGTCTATTTTCTAAGGATCGGTATGATTTTTTTAAATAATTTAGTTTAATTTCCTCAAAAGCGTCTTCAATAGCTTCTACGTAAACTTTTCGCGACAGCCAAGCATTTTCAATTAGATTTAGGTCAGGAGATAGAGGTGGCGAATTCAAAACATCCACATTGTTGCTTGTAAACCACTGTTTTACACGTGCTGCTGTGTGGATGACGACTTTATCCTACTGGAAAGTCCGCCGTAAGCCGCTGAGTCCTACCGCCCTTCTAAGACTGCCAGATCTATTGCGCTATGAAATTAAATTGTGGCCCATACAATGACAGAACCAACAGCAGTGTGACGACGTGACAAGAACAACTCTGATTTCCTCAAATGATGGAAGTTAGATTGAAAGCAATCAGAGCCATCCATATAAAACTTGTTCTTGTCGGAAAAAATCACGGCTTCCCATTCCTCCTTCCAGCTTAAATGAGCACGGCAAAATTCCAATCTACGATCTTTATGACGCTGAAGTAAATAGTCTTAAATTTTTGTCGTCGTATATGTGGACACTGTCCAATCACCCTAAGTTCCAACTGTGCGACCTCTTCGGTTTTCCCATAATTTTCTCGATCTTTTAGAAAATTGTTGACCGTCCAAGGATCTCGAAAAATTTTGTTTTTTAGCAATTTCTCGGTTGGAATAATTTTCTTGTTTAAATGCAAGAACTTTGTCAATTTCTCAATTAGTTAGTATTTTACCTTGACCCATATTCTTTAGAATGCAACAAAAACACAAAAAAAAAGAAAAATAATAAACAAAAAGTAGCAACACAATTTTATTAACTTTAAAGGACCTTGCACTTTGAATGTCCCTGCGTCCGTGTCAAGGAAGGCAAAAGCACAAAAGTGATGAACTTTGGAGAGCTGGTTGCGGTAGAAATTAAATCTATTTTTCGTTTCTTATAATGAAATTGAGTGAGATAGCAATATACACATATTCGTTCATCTTTAGTCATCTAATGGAGTTGGTGACTGAACAATATCAGTGTGGAAGCGCTTACTGTTTTTAAACCGGTTACCAAATATGGAATGGCCCATTGAGTTATCGGCAATTTTCTAAAGTTTCTCATAATAATTAGTTTTATCTTATGGTCTCTCAATTGGTGCATTCCATGCTCGCCGCTAGATTCTAGCGAAACATTTTGTACCAGGATGATAGATCTTCAGTTAGCGAAATCCTCTCTCGCTAGCTGAGGACCTGTCATCTTGGTACAAAAATATTATTTAGCCAGAATTTAGCGGCGTTCATAGAATGCGTTAAGTGATTGCGTCCGGTAAAATGACATAATGATCATAAGGTGATACCATTATGAAGCTATTTGATAGGTTGGTATGTCGTAACACCATCGGCTCGTTCGCATATAAAGACCGTAGTTATGCATACTTAGGGAACTTTTTTCTGATTGGCCGGTATAATAGCTTTCGGACCTTGAATTTCTTGCTAAGTAGTCCAACACACTAACCACGGCGCACGGAGTAAGGCTTTAAAGAGTCCATGAGTGTTTTCATTTGCACAGGTGGTATACGGGGGTCTATCCTCTTGTTGCTCGGTGATATACCACCACATCTTGCTATAGGTTGGTTGCGCTTGATATTTCAAAGGCATTTGACAGAGTTTGGATCTTTTGTCGAAAATGCGTGCATATGGAGTCGATGAGTCTCCTCTTCAATGGATTATAAATTACCTTTCGGGGCGTTCAATACAAGTTGTCTTCGACGGCTTCAAGTCTGCAATTCACAAAATAAATGCTGGTGTTCCTCAAGGCTCTGTTTTGTCTCCGACTCTCTTTCTTATTTTTATAAATGATCTCTTGTCTGCAACTTCTAATCCAATCCATTCCTTCGCTGATGACGTACCCTCAGTTTTTCATATTCATTCCCTAACCCACGTCCTTGCTCTTCGGCCGTAGAAGAGAAACGGCAACGTATGTTAAACACATTAATTTACGACCTCCACAGCATAATCAAATGGGGTTCAACCAACGGAGTGGAATTTAATGCTTGCAATTCTCGGTATGTGTATTAATACCCATCTTCGATGGAATGATTACATATTCGAAGTCTCCAAAAATGCTGCACAATGTCTAGGATTCCTTGCGGTGCAAGAAATATTTTACTCCGTCTGATCTGGCCTCAATTTATAAGGCATTCAACTTTTCATTCAAAAAGCTGGAATATAACGCCCACATCTGGTCTGGTGCACCCAAGGCCGTACTGCACATACTAAACAGGGTACAGAATCGAGCGTTTAAACTTATAGGAGACGGAGACATTGTGAACTCCATACATTCACTTGAACATCGGAAAAATGTCTCGTATCTTTCCCTATTTTATCGCTTTTTTTATAAAAAAAAAAATGCTCCAGCAAAATAGTCAGTTGCATTCCTCCCTTCAAAATTTCACCCGCAATACGCGACATGCTTCGAATGCACATTAGTTCACCCTTAACGACACGAATGTGGAATGATCTACCAGGCTCTGTATTTCCCCATCACTATAACCTTCAAACATTTAAAGCCAACGTGCGCAGACTTCTCCTCTGTTCCTCTTCCCTATTCCCCTAAAGGCAATGGTATTCATATTCTCTTTGGCGCGCGCAAATTACAAAAAAAAAGAAGAAAAAAAAAAGAGCACCTCTGTTTTTTGGTGTATAATATTCAGTCCGCAGAATATTGAGCCCGGTATTTAAAAGTTCTAATATAGCTGACAGAAAATTTCCTGTTGGAATTACGGCTACGTCGTCGACGTATGATATGACCTATACCCTAGTTCCAGTTGAATTACATTTGTAACTAAGATTCATAATAGTGGTACCCCTGAAGGCCAGAGCAAACTTGGTATCCTCCCAGTTCTGAGTACTTTTCGTTTTGAGCATGCACTCCACCCAATCCGAGAATGGTGAATCTATGTTCAAAGAGTCTAGAGCTTGTCGGATAGTTTTCACTTCAAATTATTGAAGGTACTCCATCCTTCGGGGTTCTGTGGCTAGGCTTCTTTATTTTGGGTATGAAATTAACCTTAATTTCTCTCCATGCAAGCGGTACGTAAATACAGTCGGGGCTTTGAAGACCTATACGGTATTTCTTTAGTGTTTGGTAGCAAATTTTGCTTCACAGAGTAACATGCCAACTAAAAGAAAACACCATCTTATTGTATTGCTTTCACTTTAACAAATAACTGTTATTGAAACATTTAATTAAGTGCAATATAACATATAAATTAAATTAATACATAACGCTACGTATGTAAGAATAACATTGCTTACTTTTGCCGAAACACCCTCATGCAGGCATTTCCATGTGAGGTACTTAAAATTTGTATTGAAACTTGTGTGCGACAGATTGCTTATTGGATCTAGGTGGAGCGGATTGATTCAAGAAAAGGCTAAGAAACTGTTCATTCTGTGCCTCATTTAGAGGCATTTCCAGTTCACTGCAACTCTTGATGATCTCGGCACAGGCACGTAGATCCTTGCGATGATCTAAAAAAAACAAAAATATTCATTTCTATTGTACTCTTGATCTAGCTCTAATTTTAAACTTACATTGATAATTGAATAGAAGACTAAGGCAATTACTGCACGACTCGCGTTGCTTGTATTGCAAAAATAGTTCGATTAAACGATGCACAGCATCGACATTCTTCTGTCGCAGGAATGAAGAACATAGTGATTGCGATCTGAAAAGAATGAAACTGTATCTGGAAAGGTACTCAAAAATAACTTATTTAACTTACCTCCTTCCAATCAACCCTTGCAACTCTTCATATTCCTCAAACAGCTGAGCAGCGGACTTTTGATCAGAGAACCATTCGCTAGCGAAACAACTCTTCCAGACACATGCTAATCCGAAGATATCCTTATGTTCGTCGTAGATCTTCTTTGCTAATTGTGTTAGGCCCACCAATACGGCATCACTTTTTGTCTCCAATGTCTCTTCCGAGATGGTTTTGAAAGCAACTCTTATCATGCGACGTCCCTCATCATCCTTGCAATTAGAATAGCCCTGGTCGAGTGTTTGCAAGGCTCCCTCTGAACTGCCACTTCGCCACATAGACATTGCCCTGAAGGGAGCTAACCCAGCGTATATCTTTAGTAGAGGATTCTTCTGTAGTTTACAGATTTCAATGAAATCCTCAATCTGTTGGGTCTTTCGCAGGGTGCTTAAGTACTTGAGGCATTCGATAAGAACGTCCTGCGTTAAGAGGAAAAAAGATTTGAATAGTAGTATACACGACATAAACGTTGGTAACAATAGGTTAGTTCCCGTTCTTGACCAAGTTGAGAATTTCTATGAAATTTTAAGAAAATTGGTCAAAACCACAGGGATGCAGACAGAATTTGACTAAATTTCGTAGAAATTCCAAACTCTGGTCAAGTACGGGATCAGAACTAATAAGAACATTTGAAACGGTCACTACAAAAGTAGACACGAGTAATCTTAGAAGACACGTGAGTCGACGCGTTATCCACTATCTACTAACTCGTACACCCTTCCACGGGGTGAACCGTCCCGAGTGCATGGTACCCTCACTGAAGATTGGGTTTCATTCCCTGAAGGTAGCAAACGGTAGAGGAAGTATTCTCCAGATGAAATCAACGGTTGCATCTACAGTTTCAGTCAAACATCATACTGGATACTTTGACATATAACACTTATACTGGATACCTTGACTTATTTAAAGCTCAGGTGTGTGAGGATCTTCAAGGCTGGGTCAGGGTTTTAAAGGAAAGAGATAGTCATTGGAGAGCCCTTAATGGGCCAACGGTAGCACTGACATTGGATTTGGTGAGCGATAGCTCCTAGGTGCACGTAACACGAAGAACCATCACCATGAGGAAGTTTAGCACAAGAACCAAACGATTGACCGGAAAATGTGGCAGGAAATAAATTCGTAATTTGTACAAAATTATAAAGCGGGCAAGCCGGGGTTTCACACTCCAAACTGGAGCCTGTAAGGCAGTGTTGAAAATCTAAAGAGAATATTTTTGCTGACTATTAAACGGTGACAAAGATTGTCTCAATCCGGATCATGACACATTTTTTCAAAGCACCCGACCGTACTGAAATCAAAGCAGTAATAGCTTTAAACCGAATAAAACACAATTCGACTCGCTTTCCACAAAGAATACGTCTATTGTACCACAGCTTTAAATGGACCACCAGACTATATAACCCAAAGCAGCTCTGGCATGGTATAACGACATATCTAACATCGCAAAATCGGGGTCCATTAAGATAAGCTACCAGTTTAGTGCAAAGAGATACGATAAATAAATCTCTTCACCTACTCGACAGCACACAAAGGAGAGCAGTTCTGGGTAATCTAGTTACTACCAGAACTTCTGCTCTGAAGACCTCAATATTTTTTTTTTATAATTTGTCCAGGCCAAAGAGGATATGAATATTCTTATACTATTACAGGACACGGGCGTTGTGAAGAAGAGAGAGAGAGAGAAAGAAAGATTTTAGTGTAGTTGTTTGAAACTCAGATAGTATTAAGTTTCTGTAAACACCAAGGGTAGCGTCCAGATAACTGGGGAGCTTGTTTGTTTTGCTTTTGTCGTTGCTCATGATTCACAGTAGTTTTTTTCCGTCCTCCTGATGTCATCATCACGATCAAGTTGCATTTTCAGCCATATGACCACTCTACTGCCAGTGTTATGCCTTCGCAGTAGAGTTGACCTAGCTTTCGCAATTGATCGACTTTTTTATTTATTTCATGTGAAATAAATAGATGATTCTTGACATGAGGATTTAAACCGTGAACCAACAGCGTGACAAGCGATGATGTTACCACTACACCACAGCCACCCGATTATATATATTATGATTCGCTAGGGCCCATCACCTGTATGTACATCTGGCAGCCGATCTAACATCTTTCTATACAAATTATTTTGCTAAAGAACAAGTGAACTCTGGAATTCACTCCCAGGAAACATATTTCAGGAAGGAGTCTCTTCCGGGTTGCTGGGTTTCACCTCACCTCCACCAGGAAACCCCTGGTTTGACGAAGGATGCGGACAATAGCATGCAGCGAAACAAGAGGCATACAAAACAGTCTTACACAGAAGGAGCAGGGCTGCTTGCGAGCTCTACGAACAAAAGAGACGGGAAGAACATCGGCTTCTCCAAAAGAAGAAGAAAGAGCACGAGAGGCGCGCGTTCGAAGATATTGAGAGATTCTACTTCAGGAACAATGTACGGAAGGTTTACCAAAAGGTAAAAAGAACCTGTCAAGGGAACAAAGCCCGTCCAGATACCTGTAGAGATGAAGAAGGAATCTTTGCAGTAAAGTTACAGTCGGTGCTGTGTATATGGAAGAACTACTTCTGCAGACTGTATAACGGCGACGAAGACCAACTTCCCCCTGTCAGGCAGAATGAACAATTCAAACTAGACGATGATAGCCAAAACTTCCGTCCACCTGGTCAAAACGAAATGATGAAAGCTAAAATTCAACAAGACTGCTGGACCTGAAGGCAGAGTTATTTAAAGCAGCTGAGGATCAGTTGGTAGAGAGCATAAACCAACGCATTTCTACTATCTGGTCAAACGAGTGTATGCCTGATGATAGGAAACTCAGTATCAGTGCAGTTTTAGGATACTATCGATTAAATTTTCACACTTCGGTAGATCCTTGGACTCAAGAAGTCCAAATCGATACTTCCCATTTCTTTATCGATTTTAAGGCCGCCTACGACAGCATTTATAGAAACAAGCTAAACAGAATCATATCTAGTTGTGGCATTCGTGCCAAACTCGTCCGTCAGCGCAGGATGACTATGAAGAATGCTCTCTGCTCCATCAAGGTCGATAACGACCTCACTGAGACCTTCGATTTAGGCAAGGTGTTACGAGGCACAATCTTCCAATCTATGAAGAATGCTCTCTGCTCCATCAAGGTCGATAACGACCTCACTGAGACCTTCGATTTAGGCAAGGTGTTACGAGGCACAATCTTCCAAAAGTCTGTGCAACTACATGCGTACGCCGAATATATCGACATAATTGTCAAAAATCAGTGTGCTGTTACCGGTACGTTCACAAGTATTGAAACAGAAGTAGCAAAAATGAGTTTAGCAGTGAACGAGGGCAAAACAAAGTATATACAGTCAACAAGAAGGGATACCTAACATCGATGAATCGGATAAAAAATCACAGTAGACAGCTATAACTTCGAGGTTGTTAGGAACTTTGTATACCTTGGTTCTGTTATCACATCAGGCAACATTAGCGCAGAAATCAAACGAAGAATAACTCTTGCCAATCGCTGTTTCCCTGGGCTGAGAAGGCAATTGAGTAGTAAAATCCGAAGAACTAAGGAGACCTTGATAATCCCGGCCCGCTCTATGGCGCTGAAGTATGGACTATATCGAAAGTGGATCAAGATATCTTTCTTCGTAAGATATTTGGTCCTGTTTGCGTTGATGGGCTTTGGAGGAGGAGATTCAACGACGAACTGTACGAGCTGTTCAGCGACATCTACCTAGCTGTAAGGGTTTGAATTCATCGCCTGAGATGCCTAGGGCATGTAAAGCGAATGGACATCAACTCTCCGGCCTACAGTGTTTTCGAATCTTACCCGACGGTACGACGCAGTACAGAATGACTCCGCCTTAGTGGTGGCCACGGTGTAGTGGGTAGTGTGTTCGCTTGTGACCCGAACTGTGCAGGTTCAAGTCCGTTCTAAAGGAGTTCTGCCTGTTAGTACAATGGACACAGAAAATTGAGTCTAAGTGCTCCGGGATTTCCTTTTAGAAAAAAAGACTTCGCCTTAGGTGTTGCGCACAAGTAGGGGGGGACCTCAACCAACTTGGAGTCAGTTGGCTAAGGACCAGGAGGTTTGTGTGTTGACGCTCAGGCTTACTCCGAACTGCAGCGCCACCTAAGCAAGTAAGTAGGTGGATCAAATGAGTTTTATGTTGAAAAGCGCGGTATTGTTGCAATCTTTTGCGTGCTCTACTCTTTTCTCGTATCAGTTCCTTTATTTCCGGCGGATATTTAGCTATTTGCGACCTCTTTCTTCCTACAGAGAGTGTTATTCTACGCGACGCTCTGTGACAATTCAATAAACCTGCCGACTTTGTCTTTAATTCTTTCAGGTGACCTTAAGCAAAATGTCCCGAAGTTGGTAAGCCACAATTATGAAAAATTAATGAGCTGAGTGCCATAATTGACAATTTATCTGGTCAACAGTTGAGTCATATTATTCGAGAAACCGCATCATCAATCGTTCCACTAGCAGTAGGATAGTGCACATGCATATTGCCATGAAATAACGACTACTTAACACGAGGCGGAGCTAAAATGAGTAATATTTGGTTAAATTAAATGAAAGAAACTCTTAAGTCGCAGAGGCATTGTGGCGGTGATACACTGCAAAGGGAAACAGAGGTAATAAATAAAATACCATGCGTGTTTGAGGAATGCACGCTATACCCTTTGGGCCTTCAAAATACAAAGATTATCTTAATCTGGAAACAAATTTAGGGTATGGCGTCATTCTAGTGTGATGTCATCTTCTCTATCATGAAAGGAAGGACTTTACAGACAAGTAGCTTTGCTGCCCATCCCACTGCTGTATGTATCACCTCAAAACACCTGTTGTCGATTATTTTACGAAGAAAGTTGGAAAATTATCGATTTTAATGAATCAATAAACAACTTAGCACGCAATCTAATCAATCACTAATGCAAGAGAGACTATTTTTGGAAGCTTTTCCTTGTGCGACGTTTTTCTGTTTCGAAGGTGACCTATACTGAAAAAAACACATCTTAACATATACAACCCACCTTTGATGGCAGCAACCTCCAGACGATACACTGCTTGATGAGATAAAGGAAATCTAATTTGTTTTTGATTTCTAGAGTCGAAAGCAAAAGATTGTCCAGCTGCGCCTGTGACAATGATCGAATGTCCAATCCCAATTCTGGTGAACGAATTGATTCCAAATCTTGTAGAACACCCTTCTTGGCCAGCACTACAGTCTGGCCGAAGGGTGGTGTTGGCGAACAACGATCATCAGACTTTTTCATTAGATTCTCACGCAACGATTCCCATTTCTTGGTCTTCTTGGTAACCAACTCATTAGTGAAGCTGTCGATGGCATCGATTTGTGTGGACTTCTGGAGCGATGGCCACAGGAAACCGATGCAGTTCTGCAGGTGTAGCAAAGCCTTTGGCGATCCAGGCGATGAGGAGAAACGAGTCAGCAAAGCCATTTGGTGTTATGTCCGTGTGGAGAGCGCGAAAGCCTTATGCGAGTGTCTACTTTCTAGAAGAGTTGGCTATTGACCCAAAGTGTTTTTTTACTTGTTTAACAGTGCATTGTTGCTATCGGTTACATAAAAAAAAACACCCAAAACAAAACTTTAAATTATTTTCACATCGCCAAATGGTAAAAGATTGAAGTGTCTCTGCTGTGAAAAGAATAAAAGTTGGGTAGAGAAATGTCAATTTGTGGTGACAGCAACTGGTACTGTAGAAATCTGGTACATTTTGCGTTGGGGTGACATCTAGTGTTTGGTAGCTGTTACTATGTAAAACGGTGGTTATTTTTCGACAAAATGTGTTTTACGTGTTATACATCGTATGCAAGAGAGTGAAAAATGTGTACGATTTGCTCATAATCTGAAAAAGAGAATTAAAATAAAAATAGTTATTAAGAAAACTGATAATGTTACATGACAAACCTCTTTGAAAGAAATCAAACAAACTTCATGAAATGTTATGGCGTTCAAATTTGCAGGCCTCTGTGAGCGGCAAATTATTATTTGAATAACTTTTTGATACTTGATTGTGTTCTCGTACCAGTTGGTCTTGTAAGCCGCTTCTCCGACATTTAAACTCTGTTAAAAGAAATACAAAACAAAAATTAATTAAAGCTTTACGTCATGAAATAAGAGACCTCGTGGTGAGTCTAAAACGGGTGTACCACGATATCTCGAAACATAAAATCTAAAATTGTGAAATGATTACAATCCGTGCAGATTAATTCGAGATTTATTTTATTCTATCTATTACTAATTCCAGAGTCATTAGTTCATTGCCTCAATAATTTCTTTGTATATTATCAATTCAAAAGTCTATTTAAGTGTGTTTATCTTTTACTTTAATTTTAGTTGTTTTTGCTCATGCGAATATATTGTAATATGCGAGCTACGGCTCGAGTAGATAAAACGTTATTCTGTGAGATTATTTCTTTATTTTCTAGTCTATAGAACAATTCAAGTTCACACTATACTATTCTTCGCAAATTCTTTTCTTACAAGGTCTCTTTCCTCTCAAATCACTTTATCTCCTTTCAATTACTTAATTCACAAATCCAAACTAATTACTTTTTCTTGTTCACTCTCAACTTTCAATTTATCACCAAATTACAACTTCGCCCATTATCACTTTTCCAATCTCTTCGCCACGGTTCTAAAACCAACTGTCTTTTTTGATCGCCATCTGTCCTTATATAGCAGAAGTTTCTGATAGCCAGAAACTTCTAGCAAATTCTTCGACCACTGGAACAAGAAACTTCTGATGTAATAATTCCAAGATGACAGCTGCAGCCAATAATCTCTTGCGGTTATAATTCTCTTGCGGTTATAATTCTCTCTTAATTCTGCGAAGTCGTCTTAGACATAATTCGTCTCTTACTGTGGACACGCACCTCGAATGAAAAGACACTTCGGAATGTGTTGCATCTTTTGGAGCGTAGTTATTATGCTACATTATGTTACAATATTTTACACCACCGTTTATATCTTCATTGTGAACCGGCTCTAATGATAGCTTCACACACTTATTCAAGTAAATAATAAAACCTCGAATATTATTAGTGATCAGATAAATAATTAAACGACCAGCAAAATATGCTAAAAAAAAAAAAAGTTAATCAACAGGAAAAGATATCATCATAAAGAAAATCATTTTCTTATCAAAAAGTAATTTTCGGACCAGCGGAAAATTACTTCTTGATCTGCAGAAAATAAGAAACAAATCAAATCAGCAGAAAAAGTAAATGATTAGCAAGAATGAATTATTTGACCAGCAGAAAGAAACAATGCTTCAAGACAAAGAAATCGAAAAGAAACCGTTATTCAAGAAATTTGCAATCACTCAAGATTTTTCTTAAAATTTTTGAACACTATTTTGTACCTTTTTATATTTTGTGCTATTATTTTTTCTAAAATATAATTTTCAGATGATCCATTAAAACTTTTAATGACGTTCTACTTTTTCTGCTTATAAAAAAAACTAATATTCTACTAATCAAATAATTAATTATCTTAAATTTTCCTTGCTAACCATTTATTGTACCCTATCCAGGGTGTATTATTTTTTATACTTAGTTTGTAAGTTAGAGAAATAATAACGATAGATCTCTAAAAGGATATGTTTCTGATCAGCATCAAAAGTTATGTCGATCTACCCATATCATTTTGTCAGTTTGTCCGTATATATATATATTTTTTTTGGGCCTTCAATTTTGAGCCAGGAGCATGACATTTTATATACAGGCTTTCTAGAATCCAAAGCACTACAAGTGTTAACATTTTTGAAATCTGGCCAAAGATACTCCCACTTTCAAAAAAAAAAATCGTTTTCCTAAATATTTTTGCTAAAAACTGAAACGTTTTATCAAAGTAAGATACTTTCTCTACATTTCGTCCATACATCATACGCGTATAAGGCCATTGGGGGCGTTTTCTTTTAAAAAAAATATAGTGAATATCTCATCAGAATCCGTGAACTTCGGTTACATATTTTGGGAGCCACGCCAACTTTCTAACTAAGATTACATTTCTTAAAAATCTTCTGAATCAAATGATATCATTGCATCTGTTTTACAAATTTCAAAACACAACGCTCACTTTATGAGAGTGAGTGAGTTAGAAGATGGAGGATAGGGTATTATACGATCACTTCCAGATGGATTATAACTTTCCTCTGTGTTTTCTGTTGATTTTGTTTCTAATTTTCTGCAGATCAAAATTAATTTCTGATGTCAAAAAACTATTACATTGCTAATCAAATAATTTTATTTTATTGGTAAAAAAAACTGCAGATCAAATGGTAGCCGTAGTAATCGGTATTCGAATCGATTATTTCAGAATTCCCCCATCGACCAATATTCGAGAAATTGTGTTATACTCACATTCACCTTGAATTTAGTTATACTCATCGCTTGGTGCAGAAATTTCTTTCTTTGTACAAAAAAAAAATAATAACTCGTTTTTTTTGCAAACAAATTTCATATGTCGCAACATGCAGTGTTTCTACACTGAAATAAGTATGCTTGGCAGCATTGCTCCTGAACAGTGTGCACAATTTAACGTGAATGCGAATATTTGTATAGATGTAAATAGATGAAATTCCAAGTTTCAAAGACTTGTGGCCACATTCTTACAAGAACACGACCAACTCTGATGTAACATTGGACAGACATTTTCCCAAAGCCCCAAGATATCAACGTACAGTTTGCCTACAGCAAGCAAATTTATAGCAAGGTTATCGCTAAGCTCTATGTTTATGGCTTGACGTGTTTCAAGATTTCCACTTTATTATTTGATTAAAATAAATTCGCTATTAAGACAAGAATTATTTCTTTGTTTTATTTTCTGCCTGAATTTAAAAGTTTCAAAGACCCAATACATAATTAAAATTATTAATTGGAGTAATCCCATATGTCAGAAGTTTAATGTTAAAAAAAAGACTTTAGTAACACAATGGAGGTGTATAAAAAAGGATTGTTTAAGCTCATGATTTTTTTTTGTTTTATGAGAGTTATACACTTTATTTTTATTTTTCTTAAAACATGAAAAACTGGAAAAAGGGGGTATATACCAATACGTCGAATGTTTCTGAAAAAGACTACATATGTAAGTATAGATAGGATAGGTATAGCTTGCGGACATATGAAGCGCTTTCTAATGCCGCAGTTTTAACCTATTTTTTTGGTTCATTTCGAGGCGGCAACATGCTGTTCATGAATTTAAGACAAGTCTCTCCAGACAGTGCGATGCTTTGCCAGCTGCTTTCAGATGCTTACGCCAAGTTGGTCGAGGTCTCCTGCCAGCTATGCATGTGGGACACAACTATGTATTTCGTCCGGGCATTCACCGTGGAAATAACGGTACAAGAGCGCTAGGAATCCAGCATTCAATCGGCATTCAAGCGAATGAATATAGACTGATCATCGAGTGAGTTATATTCAAGTTTCGGGTGAATATAAGCTTAATAGATGCAGTAGTGAAATACCGTTTACACCCTTTAAGGAATACCAGACATAACTTGAATAAGGGAGCAACTATCTTCAAAATAGCCGCCCAGAGAAGAAGAAATGCTCAGGAGATTCGTTCCCCAAAGTTCATTAACAATGCTCAAGGCCAGCTTCTTGTGGAAGACGACAAAATTCTCCACAGATGGCGACAGTATTGTGAAAGACTTCTGAACGAACAGTTTCCCCGGGTACACTTTCCAAGAGCCGCTCCTAACCATGATGAAGTATCCGACATTACTGTCGAAGAAGTTAGGAATGCCGTCATATACTAAAAAAAAAAAAAGAAAAGCGGTTGGGCCAGACGAGATACCCTCTGAGTTCTGGAAAAAGATGGGAGACATCGGGTCCAGATGGCTCATGATTCTTATCTCCAAACTTATGAGCGGTGATCCAATGCCTAATCAGTGGAGGGAAAGTTATCTTCTTCCTTTGCACAAAGGGAAGGGCCATACGCGAAACTGCCATAACTACCGTTCTGTCAAGCTGATGTCACACACCATGAAGATCGTTGAGCGGGTATTAGATGGCCGACTGCGGAAAATAATAAGGCTATCTGATGACCAGTGCGGGTTTGTCTCGGGTAAATCAACAACAGATGCAATCCAAAGTATAAGGATCATAATGGAAAAACATCGTGATTCCTTAAAGGACTTGCATATGGTGTTGGTTGATTTTGAAAAAGCCTTTGATAGACAACCAAGAGATCTCTTTGGGTGGCGCTAAGACAACGAGGAGTTCCAGAAACCTACGTGCGCATGATCATGGACATGTATGAGGGAGCAAGGACAAGAGTACGATGTCCCGCAGGAGTCACCGAAGAGTTTCCAATCAATGTCGGTGTACACCAGGGAAGCGACCTTAGTCCTTTGCTATTTATTGCAGTCCTTGATTATCTGCTTGAAGGAAAAGAGACGGACCCCAAAGTACATCAGTTATTCTTTGCTGACGATGGAGCTATCATAAGCGAAGATCAAATGGCCTTGCAACGAGCACTTGATGTATGGGTGGATGTTTTGGAGGGAAATGGATACCGTATTAGTTCGCAAAAGACAGAGTATCTGTGCTGCCCGTTCTCTGATCCACACCGGCCTATTCCAGACATTTACTTGAATGGAAAAGTGCTTCCCAAGTGTGAAAAGTTCAAATATCTGGGATCTATGATCAATAGCGAAGCAACTTGTGATGATGACATCAATCATCGCGTAAGCGTAGGGTGGATGAAGTGGCGGGAAAACTCCGCTATCTTCTGTGATCGAAAAATGCCACCTAAGCTTAAAGGAAGACTCTTCACCGCAGTTGTACGTTCGGCGCTCACATACGGTTCACAATGCTGGACAATTTACAAAAAGTATGTGGGCAAATTAACGGCAGCTGAGATGAAGATGCTTCGCATGACAGCAGGAGTAACGAAGATTGATAGAATAAGAAGTTCAAAGATTCGAGGAAGCCTTCATGTAAAAGAACCCATCACAAGCAAGATAGAGCACGACCGGCTCAGTTGGTATTGTCATGTTTAAAGGAGAGATCCTTCGAACCCCGTCAAAAAGGCAATATCAATCAACGTTCCTACGCAATCGCGCAAAAAAGACAGACCAAAAAACAACTGGATCACACAAATGCAAAAACACCAGCATTCGATTGGCCTCAGTGACGAAGTGATCCGAAACCGGGAAGCCTGCCGGTACTTTCTGAGGTCAAACCGGCAAACCCCACAGGCGGACCAGTAGGGATGCAGTAAAGTGGGAGGGTTGTGATCCTTCTACTCCGGATCATAACTTCGCCGTAAGAAGAAGAAGAAGGAATATCAGGCATCTAGCACCAAATGATGCTTACAGAGTTCGTTCGATGTCAGAGCTGAGTTCGATAGACATTTGCTGCCGCTGAGACTTAATGATTTAGAACTCTTGTATCGATAGCGAATAGGTGAAGTCAAAAGTAGTATCATACGCAAAGAAATGAGTCGGATTACAAGTAACAGAAAGGAGGTCATTGATGTAAATCAGAAAAAGGAACGGAGAAAGTACTGAGCCCTGAGGAATACCGATATTAGTCGAGAACGGTGTAGAAGAACATCCATCTAATACAACCTGCATGATTGACGACATTGCCTGAGCAAGGGCTGCCATCTAACGTAACCCAGCTAACTGTTGGCGGTACAAGACAATAAAACTAAAACCATAAATCGGTGAATTGAATAGCTGAATATGAAGAAGCTTCTCTCAATCGAAAAAATTGTCCTTCGAAAATGGCATAAAACTCATTCGTGTGTCGTACAGGACGAATGGCTATGAGTATCTATGCCAGGCGATAATTGACATCGATTACATGTCTCTGATGAAAGTCGACAAATTATTGCCCGTCAGTGTCATGTATCATCTTGAATCCAGTTCCTCAAAGCTGATTATATATCTCCTAATCATAACGGCTTTCCAGTTGAATTAACATAAAATTTGTAAAATCTTTAAGTAATTACTTGCGCGTTACAATATCTTAAGAGGCAGACATATCAACAGCACACAGCCCAGCCCCGGTTAACATGATAAATCGATTTTTAATTTCAAAAAGAAAACCCAAAGAGTAACAGAGTGGAAGAATGGGAATCAGTCACTTAAAGCAACAGGATAACAGGGAGTTCAAGGATACAAGTGGTACGATGAAAGCACATATTTTTTTTTTTTTTTTTTTAATTTTTACTTTTTTGTTTGTGTTGCGCTTCTTAAGTTCTATCATCATCACCTTTGGCACTCTCGGGAAGAGACTAGAAGTGGATAATAACCATATTGAAGTGAGAAGTGATGCAGCAGCGCCGCCTTTTGTGAAAACTCCCAAGGACCCAATTGAAACTCATTGAAGGGTGTTTCCAGTTCTCCAATCTCAGGCTTTTTTTCTTTCTTTTGCTTTTACTTGGGTATGTACGAGTATCTACCTCCCTGTGTGTGGTACTATGGATTTCCTTCAGGATCTACTGAACCAGATAAAATGCCTTAAAAGCTTTTCTTATGTAATCGACTTTATGATAATCATATCTTTGTGCATTTTGCGTGTACATTTCAATGGATGTGGTTGGGTAAGGTTTTCAAGTGGAGACTGACTGTTCCTTATTGTGTTTCAAAAGATAACCTGCCTGACGGGATTTTTTTTTGATTTTTTTCTTAGAGATTATATCAAGGAATATTAAAGAAAAAACTTACCGATTCCATTAGCATATCGCCAAGGAGACTTGTCTGGAACACCTTCATCATCTCGTACAATAGAAATAGGACAAACTTAATGATGTCCAGCCCGTTCGTTCCATTCATCACTTGAAATCCCACAAAGCACAAAACAAACGAGGACGATAGAAAAGTTATAAATACAGGAGAACTAAAAATCACATTCACTTCATCCATCAATCTAAAGAAGAAAAAAAAAAAGCTTCCATAACTTTACAATGACTCCAACCATTCCTATCGACTTACCGTAGAACAAGATCATGATAATGAACGATAACCGATAAATCCTTGATGTCTCCCTTCGCACAATGCCTTTTGTTCAGTCGCATCGATAGCGCATCCAAATGCATACAAATCTGCAACAGGATACAGGTTAACAATGCATCACTTCCCAGGACACACAGTGCCACCATCTGTGATGCATGAAACTGTTGCACAATCGCTGCGAAGAATCTCAAAGTAGAATTGATCTCAAACGGATACCAGAAATAAAACTGAAGAATTGAACTCAAATCGCCGTTTATATGGTCAAAGGTGAAGAAATACATATACAACGATGTGCCAGTGTAGAAGGACACATTGAACCACATGACAAATGTGACCGGGATGGTCAGTAGTAGAATTCTTCGTCGATACTCCTTCAGATTGTAGGCGGCCATTTGATTCTCAGTCACTGGGAATATATCATGAAGCGTACTGAGGAGTTTATTTATTTTGACCAAATTTTTGAACAGACACAAGATCTTGATTTCTGACAGCACCGAATAGATGACGTATATCATGAGTGCAGTACCTTCCATCATATTCTTGGAGATCTTAAAGAATTCCACTTCGTAGAAGAACTCACAGAGTATAGCCAAGTTGATGCTGAATAGGGTGAAGAAGAAATTCACTATTTGCCACTTGTTGTCCCAATAGCTTGTTTTGGGCCAACAAATCAAACCGATTCCATTGAGAACCCATGTTGGTGCTTTCATGAAATTTTTGAATGTGTACGGATTGGATGGAGGTTTCTTTGACTTCTCGTCTTCTTTTTCTTCTGGTGGTGGTGTCTCCATGTTTTTAAATGTTTCTGACTGGGAATAGCGCTATGTGTTGCTTGCTTATATAACAAGAAATGCTGTTGATTTGCAAAGATAATTGCCTCTAATTGATTGGGCGTGACTGTGAATGGTGCAAGCGACATAAATGCAGAATTGATTGAGCAATTAGAAGGGACATACGACACAGTTGTAGTTAACTTGAATGGGAAGTTTGTTTTAAGCAACAGAGTCCAGGAATTGAAGGAAAATATTATATGTTTCAGTTATTTTTCCATCTCGAAAAGAGACTACTTGACAGAAGCCATCAAAAAGTAAGGAATGATGTGGAACATCTTGAGAATTTCAAGTACTCTACATATTGAAACTCACTGAATGATACTACAGTTCATATACACTTCTTGTTGTCTGCTTGGGGCAGACCATGCTCATATGTAGAGTCCTCCAGCACTCATTGACCAATATAGTCGAAAGTATAACAAATTTGGGAAAGTTTATGTCGCTTTATCTAAAATTAATTATTCTTTGAGAATTAATTGAATGAGTTACATGGGATTGTATAAACAGGAACAATTTTCAAACGTTTTCATGAGTACGACCTATTGGGCAGTGAATATTCGAGTGACAGTGACAATTATGCACATTGTACTCGTAGGTACACCCTGGGCGTTGCTAAAACGGGAAACAGTCCTTAAGTGCTTACATATTCACATGTCCTGTATGCCCTAATGGGTTACAAAGCTTCAACAATGGTTGTGTACTATTTTGTTCGGAGTTCTACAACTCATTCACACAGTGTACGTGCTGTTGAAACTGGTGCCTGGTACAAGCGGTATTTTCCGTTTGAATGACTCGTTCTGCCTAACAGAAGTCTGTTGGTTGTCAACGAAGTCTAACAATCTACAGACATTTTTCTTCCAAATTCTCAGCACCGACTCTGGCTGTACTACTAGATTTGCTTGTAAGTCTCTGCAGGCTTTTTTTCGGCAGGTAGAATCTAGCATATTAGATGCATTACCTATAGCGTTGTCACAGGTGTGAACTACATCGATCGCAATGTGCTCAATTTGGTTCTTGGCGAGCTGATAAGAGGATTCCCAAGTCGGTGTTTTACGTCATCGCAAATTCGATTAGCCTCTGAGCATGTTGTTTCCGGGCATGGTTTTGTGTAGGCTATGTTCTGTTAAAAACTTCAAAAAATGCCCTCTTTTTCATAGTTAGGATATTCTTCGTAGGATGTAGACGATTTCGCAGAAGCTTTCTTTGGTATTGTCTTTCTCGTGGGCCGTGCGCGAGAGACTTCTGGTCTAATCCCGCTTTTGACTACAAATTCACATCCAGCTTCTTCTGTTCTTCGTAGAAATCGTCGTAGTAGATGTCATAGCTTGCATCCTCTTTCAGCCCGGGACATTCCATCATGCTCCTTGAATGGCAATGATGTCTATTTTATTGCAGTCTCTGTTAGTTTTCTGACACATAACCTGTTAAGGGTTCGAATATTCTACGTGCGAATCCGAAGCACATTTTGGCTGGGATCATCAACCATGGAGGGATTTTCTCATTCGCATTGGGTTGTAAGAATCGTAAAGGACGTGCAAACGTCGCACTCTGACGAGAAAAGGTACTCGTAAATACTCCTTATGGTTAGTTATACATATGTGTGTTAAAGCCAATTTGCGCTTGTCCACGATATACGATGCATCGATGCATCGAAAATATTCAAAATGTCGTTTCAGTGCGTCGAAACCAATCGATACGAGGGTGGTTCAAAAAGTCCCTGAAAAAAGAAATAAGGTATAAAAACATTTTATTTTTCAACATAGTCTCCTTTTTGCTTTATACACTTCATCCAACGTTTCTCCAATTTGTTGATGCCCCCCAAATAAAACGATTTCTCGAGCCCCTCAAAATAAGCGTATGTTTCAGCGATATAGTCGCAGGGGGCTAAATCTGGAGAATATGCTGGATGAGGGAGGAGTTCGTAGCCTAACTTATGCAATTTTGCCATTGCGACTGCGGACTTGTGCGTCGGTGCATTGTCCTGGTGAAAAGAACTTTTTTCTCCGCCAAATGCGGCCGTTTTTGCTTCAAATCGGCTTGGAAGCGATCCAGCAGCTCTGCGTAATATGCGCCGGTGATCGTTTTACCCTTTTCAAAGTAATCGATGTGAATAACACCGCGCGAATACCAAAAAACTGTCGCCATGACCTTGTTTGCTGACAAACTTGCCTTGGCTTTCTTCGGCTTCGATTCACCAGGAGAAGTCCATTGTTTTGACTGTTCATTGGTTTCTGGTGTGTTGTGATGAATCCAGGTTTCATCCACGGTTACGAAACGGCACAAAAACTCAGCCGAATTTTTCTGGAGCATCGCCAAACACACCTTTCAAGTTGTCAATCGAATGCGTTTGTTGTCGATTGTGAGCATAGCGCGGCACCCATCTTGCGGAAAGCTTTTTCACGTCCAAATATTTATGTAAAATCGAAATCACTCAACCATGTGATAAGCCTGTGGCCTCTTCAAGCTCGCGCACTTTCACTCGCCGATCGTCCATTATCAAACCATGGATTTTGCCTACCATTTCTGGGGTGGTGACCTCAATTGGGCGACCAGAAAGTTCGGCGTCACTTGTGCTTGAACGACCGCACCGAAATTGAGTAAACCAGTGGTGAATGGTTCCAATCGATGGTGAAGAGTCCCCATAATATTTGTCAAGCTTTTGTTTGGTTTGCGTGATAGTTTTTTCTCGCAAAAAATATAGTTTAATGAGCACTCGAAATTCACTTTTTTCCCTTTTAACGAAAATGCTAGTAAGCGTCTATATAAAATGGCTGCCACAACAAAACTATTTGACAGATCTGTCTAAAAATTTGGGTACGTTCTTTTGAAAGATGATTCTTGACAAAAAAAAATTGAATTTAAGGTGACAACAAAATTTGTGTTAATTTTCAGCGACATATTGACCCACCCTCGTATATCGATATATTCATCTCGGATCTCCGATTATACCTATCCGATGCTGGAACTGTGTTAACATATTTTCTTAGGTTTATACAAACTTGTGGCAATATCTCAAGCAAGATAAAAATAATAAAGAAAAAAATCGATTTTTAATTAGTAAAAAAAGTTATAGCTAAATCAAATTGGGTCCATTACTTTTGCGCCGCCTTGTATAAAATAAAGTTTTACTTTTGCTAGAACAAAGGGCTGTTTCCAATGCATTGGTGAGACACAAAAAAATTAATAAAGGGTTATTCGTTTCGAGGATGTAATTTCACATCCCTACCGTATGGCATTTGTCAATTTGTGGGTGGCCGTGGTGTAGTGGTAATATCATCGCTTGTCACGCTGTTGGTTCACGGTTCAAATCCTGATGTCAATAATCATTTATTTATTTCGAATGAAATAAATAAAAAAGTCGATCAATTGCGAAAGCTAAGTCAACTCTACTGCGAAAGCATAACATTGGCAGTAGAGTGGTCACATGGCTGAAAATGCAACTTGATCGTGATGATGACATCAGGAGGACGGAAAAAACTACTGTGATCATGAGCAACGAAAAAAGCTAAACAAACAAGCTCCCCAGTTATCTGGACGCTACCCTTGGAGTTTGCAGAAACTAAATACTATCTGAGTTTCAAATCACTACACTACCACTACTAAATCTTTCTTTCTCTCTCTCTCTTCTTCAAAACGTCCGTGTCCTGTAATAGTATAAGAGTATTCATATCCTCTTTGGCGCGCAAATTATACAAAAAAAAAAAAATAAAAATTCAACATGTCATCCATAGTGACATGTAGTTAGTTCGTGCCTTTATAATATGGGTCACTTAACTACCGCTCAACGCACTCAAATTTTTGTATCTTACTAAAAAATAACAGTTTTGTATGGTCGTCATCATCGCCCAAATGAGCACACAATGGGAAACACAATCACAATCAATTAAATTTAAACAAATCGTCAGTATTTGTGATATCGTAAGGCCTGTGCATCATCATAATACTCGATCAACTGAATACATAGCTGCTGTGAGTCCGCTCAACAATTGGGCATTTCCTACAGCTTGGATTTGCATTTTATCCCTATAAGGTCCAACTTACACAGCAACTAAAGCTTGCTGACTATAGAATGCGAAGAACATACGCTGGAAAATCAATAAGTTCAGGCGAGGTCCATTTCTCGACCAATGGCTGAGTAAATAAACAAAATTGCAGAATTTGGGGTTCTGAGAACACAAATGTGATCGTTGAGAGATCATTGCATCCACCACGGGTGATAGTTTGGTGCGCGCTGTGGACCAGCGGCGTGATCGGGCCGTATTGAGGGTGGCCGTGGTGTAGTGGTAACATCATCGCTTGTCACGCTACAGGTTCACGGTTCGAATCCTGATGTCAATAATAATCTATTTATTTCGCATGAAATAAATAAAAAGTCGATCAATTGCGAAAGCTTATATCAACTCTACTGCGAAGGCATAACACTGGCAGTAGGGTGGTCAATGGCTAAAATGCAACTTGATCGTGATGATGACATCAGGAGGACGGAAAAAAATACTGTGAATCATGAGCAACGACAAATGCAAAAACAAACAAGTTCCCCAGTTATCTGGACAGTCACCTTTGGAGTTCACTGAAACTTAATACCAGCTGAGTTTCAAACCAACTACACTTCCCCTTTCCTCAAAACGCCCGTGTCCTAAAATTAGTATAGGTATTCATAACCCCTTTCACACGTGCAAATTACAAAAAAAAAAAAAAATTCTTTCAAAATTTAAAACAGTAAACAAATTTGAGTGAAATTTAAATCACAAAGTGAGTATTCCTGTACAAATTGTACCGATACTGGTGTGAAAAGCCTAATAATTTAGCCTATGCTTTATTTGTAATTTAGCCTAATTCAGCAATATGCTTTATTTGTAAAACATAAAGTTTAAACAATTAATGTTATAATAGCTTTGTTTAGTGACTCTGTACCTTCTTCTGCACCTACTCTTGAGGTAGAACACATTTGTGAGAAGTGTCAAAATCAGCTGTTTTGTGTGGCAAGGCTGTAATTTTCTGTTCTAATCTATTTTGTGCTGTTCTGTGCACTTTTTCAGTCACTGAACAAAGCTAATAATGCATATTATTTTCTTCTGGGTACCTGTCAATTTCAATATCCCGGTAAATTGTGCGGGAAACGCAAGCATATAGAGTATGTCATCGCGCCAATGTCATCTACAATTTTCCCCACCTAACCTCTTCCAAACTTATTTTTTCCATCAACTACAACCTTAGGAAGTTGAAGGCTTTTAAAACTCACGTTTCTGATAGAAAAGCTTTTTTAATTTCTTTCAATTACGATTTTTAACTATTTTTTTCGAAGTGCCTAGGATATGAGTTTTTCTTACACTGCTTGAGGGAGCAAGTTTCTAAGGCTTAAGTGCATCAGTTACGACCACGTTTGTCATGAAGTTGAGTCTTTAACTAGATATAATGAAGAACGAGTACTGCATGCATTATGTTTTCCTTTACTTTTAGCCATTTCACACCGAAGTAAAACTAAGTATTCTTTTATTGATTTCATTACGTCAGATATCCTTTTATCCATCACTTAATTCCTGTTCAGTATCAAGGATTTAACATTATCAATCGAGACGCGAAATAATGTGAATTTCCATAATTCAGGTAATTTCCCTCCGTAATATTAAAGTCCTATTTACTTTATACGTGCCTGTCATTTTTCGTTTTTATTAAGTTAAGCCATTTCGAAGAAAGCCCTTCAAGCCAAAGATAAAGTAACGTCGTCGCTGCGTATTTAATGGCCATAGAAATAGGGAACTAATCAAATGCTTTAAAGTGCTTCGGGTATTTCTCTTCTTCGGTCGTTCGCATTTAAATTATCCAAAGATGTAGAAAAAATAAAACGGAATGGAAATGGGGACGCTTCTTCAGAATTATTGATTTGGTGACCCCCAATGGCGCGTTTCCAATAGTGCCTACACATAAGGGGAGGGAGGGTAAATTCAAATAAATTTTATTGACTTTTAATGGAACCATATTGCATCTGCTTCTGTATACGTAAAGTTCGAATTTGTCAATAGGAGACAGAAGGGCCCACAATTTAGGTCTAGCAACTAACATCTCCACATCCGTTTTGATTGAATTTTATATAATACATCAGATAGAGTGGTAGGTGGGTTATGACTAAGCTTGGTATACCTTCTTTCTATCGCCTTTCATTTGATATCAGACTTTCTCTGCCAGGTGGCTTCAAGGTAGATATTAAAGGAACACCCCCAATGCTAACTTTAAAACCATGAAATTCACAAATGAAACGCACCCCCCCCCCAACACAACATATCCTACGGCACTATTATCTTCTCGAAAAAAAAAAATAGCATAAATCTGTTCATGCCTCTGGAAAATGCCGTCAAAGCACATTCTAAATCTTTGCCCTGCCTTTAATGTCGGCAAAAGGAAATTCCTCAAAATTATTCATTGTTTCGAGGCCATTTCATATGATGAAAGTAATCCTGCAGCTAAGCCAAACGGATATTTTAACTTTTGGGTTCGTATTTTCCTCAGTTAGAACTTACTAAGAAATGTGTTTGAGTTAGAAAGGTCGGTCTTATCTATCTTTTTACTACAACTATTCGCGTAAAATTAATTTCACTTGACCATGAAGGCAGAGGAATGTCATTCTTTTCGCTCTGTCAATTCATGTCGGAGATGCTTTGTATAAAGCTAATTTTATGTTTTGAATTATATTAAGGAACGCACATTGGAGAGAATGTACATATTTCCCTTTAGGGAATGATTCAAAAAGGCCGACGACGACTACGAGGAGGACCGTACTACTCCCAAGAGACACTCTGTGCCTGGATGTGGTAAAGAAACTTCTTTGTAACACCTCAAGTGACAAGAAAGGATGAGGGCACAGGCGGCCGGTCTAGAGTCCTCTAGTCCATCATAATCACATTTTGTGATGCTGGTTGGTTGCCTTCGACGTTGTCGGTGACATTTTCCATTATCTCTTACTCTTACTATCCATGGGTTTGCTTTCTTTGCGTTTGCGGGATGTGTATGGGTAGGAGTGTGGGTGCAACCTTTGTCCTTTGTATCCCCTAGTCTGGCGTTGGATTTTCCTTTTTAACAATCTACCATCTTACCAACAAGGATATCCCATTGCATATTTTCGTCGTGCGGCAACAACCAAAATCAATTTAAGCCTTGTTATGCCTTTCGCATTGTTGTGTTTGGTGATGGTGGCGCCTGGTGGGTGGGTTGGTGTGTATTAAGGATGTGTAGAACAGCATGTTTAACGTATTTATTTTTTAATATCCTTGCCATGCACAGAGCGCCACAGAGGAAGAGTGAGGGAGAGTAGATCCTAAAGCAGCCTCGTTGGCTTCAGCAAACACTGATAAACTCAGTAAACTCTTTTGTGAATTAAAATTCAATTTTCTCTTTTTGTTTAATACATCTCTCGCTCTCTCGTTATTTTTCTTCGATTTCTTGCTTTCACTTCCTGTTGGGAATAGGATATACGAGTAGCAAAAAATATATAGGAAGGTTACAATCTGCCTAAAATGGGTCGTATGATACCCTATCCCCCGTCTTCTAACGCAACCCTAATAAAATGAGCGTGGCGTTGCGAAATTTTGAAACAAATGCAATGATATTTTCCTCTACAGAGAATATTTCCACGATTTTAAAGAAATTTGATCACAAAACTTTTGTTACAACTTTTTCTTAGCAGAAAGTGGGCGTGGCTCCCAAAATTTATAACCGAAGTTCACGGATTCTGACGATATGTTCACAATAAAACTGAATCATCACCGTAAATAGCTTTGAAAAATCCACATAACCTTTTTTTTAAAGAAACATCCCCAATAAGTGGGCGTGGCCATACATAATTTATGGAGAAAGTGTAGAGCAAATCAACATCTATATATCTTACCTAGACAATATTTTTCAGTTTCTAGAAAAGTGGGCGTGTCTGTGGCCGGATTTAACAAATTTGAAGCTTATACACCAAATTTCATGTCGCTAGCTTAACATTTGAGGTCCAAAAAGTGGTGACATATGGGTGTACGGACGAATGGACATGGCTAGATCGACATATGATAATTTTTGATGCTGATCACAAATATGGGTGTATACTTTTGGTTGCCTGTCGTTATTATTTTCTACGTTACCAGCTATGTCTCAAACTTAATATACCCTGGATATGAACTCAGAGTAACCTCAAACATAATGGTTGCTGGATGCCAGCCGGATCCTTGTTGCTGTTTCTCGGTCTAGCAAACAAATCAAGAAAATGACTTTTTTTGTTCGGTAGCTTGATGCAACTTGATGCAGGGACGTTGTTCATGTGAATGCCCGCGACTATTCCAAGACAAATCAGTGAGGCGTAGATGTGCAGTATGGGAAGATTGAACTTCCCAGATTGGATTGGGAATTCCTTGGAGATGACATTTCCTCCCAGGGGCTGATGAATTTCTTGACACAGTGATGTGTTTAAAATAAAGTGTATGACTGGGTCACACGTTCTTGCCACTCATTTGCAAAATCACTCAGATTTGAAACTGAAAAAATGTATTTTTTTTAAATCGTTAAAAAACAAACGTAGCCCGTCATATTTTGTAGTCAGATTTCAACAAAATCGTTTGAGTGATTTTCGAGAAATAACAAATTTTCAAAGAGTTTATATCGTACCGTTGCACGGCATTTTTTCCAAAAACGCCATCTAGTGACGTATGCCCAACCCAACCCAAATGTAAAATTGGTTATCGAGAAAATCCTTTTTTTTGTTTAAATCAGCCATTAGTAAAGTAGTTAATTTTGGTATTAGACAGTGACTCCACAGACCCCAGATATGAAGTTTGAAAAAAATCCGTCCAGTCGTTTAGGCTACAGTCGGCCATACATATATACACTTACAGACAGACGTAGACAAACAAACATAATTGAGGAAAACATTTTTTAAGATTCTCTATTATATGTACATAGTTACCCAAAGATTGATCAATATCTCGACATTGGAAATTTGCACGAAACCAGTGCACTTACCCTTTTAGGTCAAGTCGTAGAAGGGAGTTACTGGAAAAATAGTTAACAGTAAAAAATCCAATATGGCGTATGTAATGGTAGCCCAAACTTGTCGGCAAGGTTATTTGTTATTCATTTAAATGTTGAAACAAATGCAAGCGTTTTCGACCAGTTTGCAAATTGAGCTGATAGTGTTATATTATAGAAAAAACTGGAAATCATATAAAATCAAAGATGGCGAATATAATATGGCGGTCCAACATTTCAGAGAAAGTAAATTATTCCACATTGAATTGTTTGGTACAAACTACAAGTCACAGGGATAGGTGGTTTTAACCTGCATGTAAAGCAAGCCAAGGACATTAAGTAACAAAATTTGAAACCATAAAAATCTAATATGGCCGACACTATATGACTTTTAGAAAAAATTGTACGTTTAAATTAAACAACAAGTTATAAGGACTAGCGGTTTCCACCAAATTGAAAAAAATGTCTGGAAAAATAGGAATCTATAAAAAAATCAAAGCTAGTGGGTACAATATGGCTACCCAAAAGTTTAGGGAAAGTTATTTAATATGTATTGAAATGTTTGGGACAAACTACAATTCACAGATGTTTTCACATAAAGAAATCTGGAGAAATTTGCTACGAAATTCACGTTGTGTTCCTGACACAATTATTCCACGTTCTTGAAGAATATAGTATTTTACTGTTCATCGTCATATTTTTCGCATCAATTGTCATTATCACAATGACAGGAGACGCCATTTGCAAAAATCATAGACAATTCATATAGGGCCATTACTTTTGCGTCAACTTGTACAACATCGTTCTTGCAGACGTTGATGTTAATTAGTGGGAAGACTTAAAGAAGTTTTAAGAGAGTTTAAATAAAATTAATAAAAAGCCCCAAACATTCTCAACGTGGCTACTGTAAAAGAAAATAACAAATTGATCAAACAAGTATAATTTTTAAAGCGACAACGGGGCTTCTAAAACTCAGTTATCGTAGGAGTAGACAAGACTATCATGCATTAAATTATCTTAGCATTTTTATTAGCATGGAACTTAAACTGAGTATGTTATCCACATCACTTTTCAAATCGTTTCTGCTATTTTTTTGTTATATTGTATTTTGTTTATATTGTAACTTTAAAGTTGCAATTTTAACTTTTATTTTTCTTTACTTCTTTATTGTAAACTTATTTTATGCTAATAAAGAATGAATAATAATATCATATCTACAACTCAAAAACGGGGACGAGAGCAAACTAGAGAACTAGCACTAGTGCTATACTGACTACTCATTTAAAGTCAATGAATAAACAAAAGTGTATTGATGGAATGGTAGAAAACTAAACGCACAATCGATGCGTACTGGTCTTAGCTCGAAAATTTCACTAATTTCGTCAGAATATTTTTTTTAAATGTACCCGCACAATTGTGTACTAGCGGTCTGAAAGGGTTATAAAGCGTGTCTCAAAATCCACGCAAGTTTTGAATTTTGCGCATTTGTGCGGTAAAGTGTTGCCAACGGAAAAAAATACAGCCTGGCAGTTGACAGTTCAGCGTTATTAAAAATGGAGTGCTACACGAAAGAACAACGCGTTGTCATATCAATATTTTAAACATAAAACTACAAAATATGCTGCAGTTCGCAATTTTCGTACTAAATATGATCGGAATAGTGATTTAACTTCATCAACTGTATTTCAAAAATGCAGGGAAACTGGATCAATTAGTGATGTTAGACACCCTGGCCGTCCTTGAACAAGTCGTTCAACACAAAACATCGAAGCAGTTCGTGAGAGTGTTCTTGAGAGTCCAGGAACATCAAGATCACCGTGGTCAAGATCTGGACGTTTCGAGAAGTTCTCTACAGCGCATTTTCACGAAAGATTTGCATCTTCATGCATACAAAGTGCAATTGACTCAAAAACTGAAGCCTACTGACCACACACAGCAGTAGTATTACACACATTGAATGTATTATGGAACAACAACAAGTGGATGCTGATTTTTTAAACAAAATCATCTTCAGCGATGAGGCTCATTTTCATCTTGATGGCTTTCAGAAAATCAACGAGTGATTGTTGAGAAACAAATGCAACCACAACGTGTCACTGGATTTTGGGCTGGGTGTATCATCGGACCATTCTTCTTTGAAAATGCGGCTGATAGGCAATAAATGATAATGGTGATAGCTATCACGATGTGATAATCCAGTTTTTGTGCCTAAATTGCAAGATATGGATGTGGACGACATGTGGTTTCAACAAGACGGTGTCACATGCTATACAACACGAGAAATAATTCAATTATTGCATGAGTCATTTCCTGGTCGTGTAATTTCCCGTTTTGGTGATCTGAATTGTCCGCCCAGATCATGCGATTTAACGCAGTTCGGCTTTTTTTCTTTCGGGGTTTTTGAAGTCTGAGGTTTATGCCACCAAGTCCATGACCACCCACGCTTTGAAGGAGAATATTGAGTGGTGTATCAATGAAATTCAGCCACATTTATGTAAAACGGTCATGGGAATTTTCGACAAAAGAGTGCGTATATATCAGCAAAGCCGTGGAGGCCATTTACCCGATATGCTATTCCATACATAACCCCATACTGTAAAACATTTACAATTTTTAATTAAAAACCTGTGTTGTCTACCAAAATTACTTCTTGCTTGAATTTTGGGACACCCATTATAAGCTCTTTACTGCACTCATTAGCGATAAAATATATAAACGCTGTAGCGGAAATAATAACAGAGGAGCGAAAGGATGCATTGATGCTTCCTGGAATGTAAAATCTAACTTACGGATCCATAGATATCATTATCCTAAAACAATCGAAAATGAAACAGAAGAACTTGCAAATGTGTTATATTGACTACAGAAAAGCTTTCGACTCTACCCCTCATGAAGGTAAATTTGGACTAGGAAAGCAAGAAACAGCTTCAAAAAAACATAAAACGAGGTACATTTCAAGGTGATTCTCTATCGCCAATGTTGCCTTGCCTTTAACCCACTGTTAACAATGTTGAAGAACACAAAGCTGGATTACAAGAAATAGCGGACAAGGTAGAGAGTCGAGTATTTTCCAAAACTGTAAGAAGAAGACTCAAGGATTCTGGATTAAGACCATAAAGACCAGCAAAGGTCCCCCTTCTTCGACGCCAGTAGCGCGTGTTGGCTTCACCGGAAATCACAAGAACTGGTCTGAGGACGACTGAAAGCGAGTGCTCTTCACTGATGTGTCCAGATTTGCTTGAAGCCAGACGATAGACAGGAAAAAGTGTGAGCGATATATACAATACAACATTGTTCCAAGAGTGGCTTATGGTGGAGGTTCCATAATGGTCTGGGGTGGCATATGTTTGGGAGCACGCATGGAGTTACACGTGGTAGAAAATGGATCCTTAACAGCAGAACGGTGTGTGACAGTTATAGCGGATAAATCCGAACCTATCCACCTTGAGAGAGCTTAAAAGTTTTTTGCTCGAAGCATGGATGAAATACCCCAGGATAACATCGATAACATTATCAAAGGAATGTCAAGGAAACTTCTTCGTTAATTAGAGCAAGAGGTGGGAGTACCAAGTACTAACTCATCCACAATTTCACTGAGCTTTAAAGGTATTCTTGAAATTTAATAAATAAATGAAAACCATTATTTTAGTCAAAATATCCTCTTTTTTTTCTTAGGAAAACAAGTAGCAGACATTTTTTTCTTAAAATGATGTAAAATTGAACAAATTATAAAAAATATAAATTGTGTTCACTTTTTGCTTGCGTTCCTCTAATTTTGTACAGCAGTGAAGTTTTAATATCGGTGCGGGAGGGGCAGCATATAAACCTAAAAAAGAGTCTACAAGGAAAGTTCCCCAAAGCAATACTCGAGGGTCACATTGACAAGAAAAGCGATCCTTGCAATGGCTCACCGATAGCTGTAATAGAGGAAAATTCCTCGCCTTATTGCAATTATAAACCACCAGGAGTCTTAGAATCGGACGACCATTTTCTGTATTAAGACAGACTTATGCATACAGATCAGGCTGTTGGCTACAATCGGCAGAAAATTCTGCTAGTTGACAAAGAAATGAAAACGGTTATGATTATAGATATTGCGGTTCCGCTGACCAACAGAGAATTGAAACTGAAGAAGTAACAAAATATCTAAATCTAGATATTGAAGTAAAAAGGATATGACAGCTGAATGAAGTGAGTATGTATTCGGTTGTGATATCCTAGGAAAGGTTGATTTTAATTTGGGACCTGCATGGCGATTGATCGGGAAACTACTGACTGTCCAAAACATGGATTGGACCAGTAGCGCAACAACCAAGTTCGTAATGTAGTGCTTGCTTTACCTCCTCGCGGTGGTCCCCGGGCTACTGCATGTATAAATCCTTATACATATAGGCCAAAGTTGAAAGCACGAGATTGCCTAGGGTCTTATGCCTAGGCTAGGTAACCTGGGCCAGCAACCCGCGTTACCGAAACTTTAACCGCTACGGAAAGCGACACAATGCCTCGGATAAGGACTGATAACACGTTGACGGCCTTTGGCTATCGTACCCGGACTAAGATTGGTTTCTGGAATGTGAAGACGCTCCTTGACTCCCAGAGTGAAGGACCTCAGAACGCCAGATTCCTTCAATTGGAGCATGAGTTCATGCGATATAGGCTGGACATATTGGGAGTAAGCGAAATAAGATGGTTAGATGCGGAGGAGTACCAATCCCCAACGCGTAACACTATATTACTCTACACCGGAAGACCATCCGGAAGCCCCCGTGGATATGGAGTTGGACTGTTGCTAACACCAACAGCACGCAGAGGCCTAATTTCCTGGCAGCCGCACGGTGATAGGATTTTAGCGGCCAGATTCCGGGCGAGAGTACGTCACGTCACCATTATACAGTGTTACCCCCCCACGGATGGTTCGTCTGAGGAAGAAAAGGAGACCTTCTACAACCAGTTGGGAGCTGTTCATAATGCAACACCCAACGGCGACAATGTCATTGTGATGAGGGACCTGAATGTCAAGGTAGGTTGCGACAACGAAGGGCTCAAACATGTTATGGGACGGAACGGACTAGGCAATCGCAATGACAACGGCGAAAGATTTGTTGACTTTTGTAACGCAAATCGTCTTGTCATAGGTGGCACCATGTTTGAGCACAAAGCCTGCCATAAAATCAGTTGGGTGTCAACTGACAGGCAAGCAACCTTCAACCAAATTGACCATTTTGCCATCAGTCGCTGTTTTAGAAGTAGAGTTACCGACATGGGGTTGGTACGAGATCACCATCTTATGATAGCTACTCTCCGATTACGCACTGCTGCCGTTCGTAGATCTAACGACACAAGAATACCTAGGTTCAACGTAGACCGACTGAGAGTTCCCTCAGTGCGCCAAGGATTAAGGGACCACATATGATGGGTCCACATGTCACGTTTTGCACAGAGGAAGGCTGTCTGAGGAATTCGAAGTCCAAAGTGGGGTTCGGCAAGGCTGCATACTTTCACCAATACTGTTTTTATTGGTGATTAGCGATGTGCTGAATGCGGCCTTAACAACAGGAAATGGAGGAATTCGATGGACTCTCACATCTGAACTCAAACACCTCGACTACGCCGACGATGTATGCCTATTGTCTCACAGAATAATGGACCTTCACCAAATGACAGCAAATGTGGAGAGGGAAGCAGACGTCGTTGGGCTGAAAATTAACTCGGCAAAAACAAAAATGATCAGCCTAGGACCAAACTCATCAACTCATATATGCATTGCTGGACAAACGGTTGAGAGAGTAGAGAGTTTCCAATACCTTGGGAGTATTGTCTCAATCGATGGCGGAACCGAACTGGATATAGCCAGCCGAATAGGTAAAGCAAAATCTGCGTTTGGGATGCTATCCATAGTTTGGCGAAGTAATGCAATTAGCTTAAACCCCAAGCTACGACTGTTCTGTTCCGTTCTAACGTTGAATCCGTGCTGCTATATGGATGTGGTACCTGGAGAGTGACCGTCACTATCACGAGGAAGCTGCAAACGTTTGTCAATAGGTGTCTACGCTACATCTTATGGATATTTTGGCCAAACCGTATCGAACAGCTTTATCAGAGAACGGCGTGGCAGTGGATCGGTTACACTCTCCGAAAGGGTGACAGGTCCAAGCGATGCAATGGAACCCGCTTACCCAGGATGGCATTATACGCGACGGTCCTAGGAGTACGTGGCGCAGAACAGTTGAGAAGGAAGCACGACAACTGGAAAAGAGTTGGGGAGAGCTGAGGCACATTTCCAGAAATCGCACACGATGGCGCGTAGGCGTTGTCTCTACAGGCCTCTGCCCTAGGAACTAAAAGGGGATACAACGCACTCGTAACGTGGGGTTTTATGAGATGAAGTGAATTTCCCCTTCATAACGTTCGAGGGGAATTCCACTTTAGGGATCGGTGAAAGTTTTCCAGCCCCAATAGCTGAGAAAGTGAAACAAATGATAAGAATCCACCCAGCGGATTTATCAGTGTTCTATGATATCCAAACACCTTACCGAGAGCTTTTGGGTATTGCAAATGGCGCTTATTCTAAAAAAAAACTTAGCATATATTATGGTGGCTCAGTATGCAACCACAAAGAAATTGTTTAAACCGCACCACATTTATAAGCAAATCGGTGGTCCAATTTTTTATTTTTTTTTTTTAATTTTGTGAAATACGCCCAATTTGGATCGAAATGGCAACCCTGTTCTCTATACCGAAATTTAAAAAAATGTTACCTACAACAAAAATCATGGTTTTACATGTTCCTAAGGACAACATCCCCGTTTTTGACATAAGAAGAACATACCCGACATTGTTTAAACCACAAAAAAAGAGAAGAGAACCATAGCTTCGGTGAAAAATAATTTTATTTGGAAAATTTGTAAGGAACCTCACTTTGCATCATGCATTCGAGGTATTTCCACCTAACCTAACCTAACCTAGATCCATCAAATATTCCGTACAGCACAATATAATAAGAAAATCTACACACAAGCAAATTGTCAACGTTTTTGGGAAAGCTTTGTTGAGCTACAAAGATTCGGGGTGGTTGGCAGGGTAGAGAGTGCCTTTACCATTATTTGGTATTCAGGACATTACATTCCCAATCTGAGAGACAAGCATGCAAAAATCTTATCCTTCCCTCAGTTCCGGTTTTAGTTTAGCTTCTTGTTCATTTTATAGAGAATTCCTCGCGAAGCATCGAGAAGTTTTAGTTTGAATTTTTTTTTCGTAAAGATGCATGACTTTAGTACTAGCTACTGCTGGCACTAGCTGCAAGTGTGCTTGAGAAGAATTGTGTGAAATTCAAGAATGCATTATGTACATTGTACAAAGTACAGGGTATAAAAAGCAATATTCGTATGCAAATGTAGTATGCATTTGAAGAAGAAGAAAACAAAACATCTTCGGGGTTGACAAACATGGAATTTGACTGCAGTATACTCGTATATCAGAAACAGAATGAATTTAATTTCTTTCTAAATAGATGGAAATTCCGAAAGATACTTGAAGAGTGGGTGAGATAAGTTAAGAGATGTGGGTGTGAATTGCTTGTTGGAATTAATAAGAAAAAACTTAGGAAGGCCATGGTTTCCTTTCATTCTATTTCAATGGAAATCAGCTGTACATGTGCAATGGTCGAGGTTACTTTTTAGATACTTCTTAGAGTTTTGGGGAGTCTTTTTTTTGGCTAACATTTTGATAGTAGCCATCAAGTGAGGGTCTTTATATTGTATCCGAGTTTTTCTTATGAATTGATTGAATTGAATTGAATTGTAGAAGCTTTATTGAGGTTAGCAGGCATTTCGTGAAGCATTGCCATTTTGTTGTCCTTTAGTACTTTGATATTGGCAATATGTAATGTTCTTCTTCTCATCGAGAAAGCTATGCGAATTCAGGAATTGCGATCACCGAATCTAATACTCGTATGCTTAAAAATATTGACCTCATCGGTTTATCTTATTCCCTTCCGGAAACAAAAGAAAACCATCCAACTTCCGTACCGTATATTACGGTAAGTTACGTGCATCTATCAGCTCTGAAATCGGATTTCCCACTGGTTGTCCTTGTTAGTTTATTTGTTTGGTCTTTTTGTGGCTGAAAAGTATTCCAGGATATTAAAATTGTCACTGATAATCAAGCTACGATTAAATCTTCTGGAATAATCATTCCTCAATGCTAAGACCGCTCCAGATTGTTGCTTGACGCCGATATTGCTGTCACGGAGATGTTCTGAGGAATTGTATGGCTGATGAACTCGTCACGCATGGCACAACTCTGCTGTAAGTTGGTACATATAAATTGCTATTCAAGCTGGATGCAATCAGGAAAATCAATCGAAGGTGGGTATATCGATTTGAACTAAGCTGAAGCAAAGAAGTTCTAGCAGTTTGGTTTCGCTAAAAAGTAGTCACATACATAAGCACAGCAGTAGGTGAATACAGGACACTGCGTCATGGCAGTTATGAATTGCCGAAATTTTAAACGATTTCTAAAGGAGTAGTAAGGACGAGAAGGAAAAAGATAGTCATCCAGCCCTCTAGGTTAGAAGAAAAGCTTATCTGCGTAGATTTGTCTCGATAATCTTGGTGGAGGATTCGTCTTCTTGGTCGGGCCTTTGGACTAATAGAGTTCGCAGTTAAATTTTCTCCTTCACTCGCCCTTCTCCGACACAGTATCAAATATCCGGCAAAGTATTTTCTTTTCATGGTTTTGTCCCTGGTTTTGTTCGCCTGGTCTTCAATTGCCGTGGAAACTTCTAATATGGTATGAAGGGACTGCCTGATGATGTCAATATTGCCTGCGTATTCTAGTATTTGAACGGACTTGTGCACTATTTTTCGGGTAGGTTTGGAATTGAAACTTATTGATCTTTTTACGATTTGTTTTAGAATTTATCCGGGATGGATGCCTCACTTGTACGCACCAAACAGTGCTTTGTAGAAAGGCTTTACATGTTCACATAATACACTGGATATTCCAGTCATCAAGTGCATGTGTTATACTAACCAAGGAACGTTGATTTCGGATCTATGAATGTCGGATCGTGTAATTTCATTTAATATACACAGATCCTTCCTAAGCCTTAACTTGAAGATGGCGTTACTCGTCAAAAGTATTCTATGATTATACTACAATTTTACATGCTTTGAGAGTCCTTTTGTAGCAGTCTACGTCAATGTTTTTGTAAAAAAGTGGTCGTACCAGCTTGGTTGATGATGATTGTTCGAAACGGCCAACAACTGCGACCAATACCGATAACATCGAAAAAGTTCACCAAATGTTAATACATAATCGTCGAATTGAGTTTAGAAAGATGGCAGAGGCTGAGGGCATATCAAAGGAATGCGTTTATCATATTTTATATGAAGAATTGAGCATGTCTGCGATTGCTGACTTTGGGCCAAAAACGCACCGCCTCACACTTCTGTGGACGCCATGGTTAAAATTCACGAATTGCAGTTCGAACTGATAGATCACCCTGGATCTAATATTCACCAGATTTGGCCACTGAAATTTTTTTTCTTTATTCAGCTCAAAATTTGGCTCGGAGGAGGGCTGAGGAGGTCATCGTATCCGTAAACGCCTATTTTGCAGAGGTCAAAATGATGGAAGCATTCACTGGAAAATGAATAAATAAATATTTTGACGCCAGCAGCCCATACCTGGCCTGGCCTAGGTTCTCGTAACCACTCGTGCTGTGCGCCGTACGTATGGTTGGGACCTACAGTTTTACTCGTATGGCTTTTCTGAAAGACACATTTTCGACTGAGAAAAGATTCTCATGACAATTTTACGCTCGGATGTTTGTCAGATGTTCGCGAGAGGTGGGACCCCGAGAAAACTTTTTATGTTTTTCTGGATACGAACCTGGGATATTTTGGATCTCTGAAAAAAACATTATTTGTTTACGCTCTGCATCTAGGTCACCTGGTGCTGGTGGCTTCTGGAGAATTCGGGAAGGAAAACATACAAAGTACGAAGTAAGAGATAAAAGTTCCTTCCAATTTTGTGCTGTTGGAAGAGTACCCCTCAGAGATCGATCAATGCTGGCCGTTTTTGGTCTAATTTTAGACCGTAATACTCTTTATGATGGTTCGGTTAGGTAAAAGAGGTTCAAAATGAACAATTCCGAGCTAGCCAGGGAGCATTAACTTTTTGGGGTGGAGACATGCTTTAGGCAAGTGCTTAGCCACTGCCTAGGATGCAAAATATTTTACCTAATAAAGCTTAATTAGTATAATACCTATTTTACTTCATAATTCACTCGAGGACCAGGATGGCTTTTGGCCACAAAACTGTTAACTGCTCAAATCAATGCTTGAGCCAATGAAACAACAACAAATTTCGAACCAATTAAGCAATTGCATTCTATGGAAGGGGATTCCAAGATCTGTGCTAAGTTCATTATTTACCCATTCACCTTAAACGAGGTGCGCAAGCATACAGAGGTCTTATAATTTCTTACTCGAGTCGAGAGGTTGTAAAAAAGGGGCAAATATAGTTTATACCTATAGTTTTGCGCAATATATTCCTAGTGGGGAAATCCACAGAAAATCCTGCAATTCAGTTCGGAACTGAGGTAGTCGGTACTCAGTGCGACCAGAAACCACATATAAAGCAAAAGGGCAAATGCTGACTTGATCTAGGTGTTCAGTACACACAGAGACAGCAAAAGCTCGGCCTATCAATCCATTTGGTTTAAAGAGATTTTAACAAGAGGTGTCAGAAGCCAGTTCACGTGGTAATAAGTCCGGAATGTGGATGTGATTGTACGATTTTGAAGTCCAGCTCCAAAATTCGTTGAGCCTGTGTGCGCTTTACCATTTGATGCTCTTAATCGCCCTTAATCTCATCATTTTGTCGCCTAAAAAATAAGGTGACACCTAGAAATTTGTATTATCCTAGTCGATTCAAGTAACACACGAAAGTGTTGTTTCCGCGTCGAAGGTTCACATGCAAGTACGGGTACATATCTAAAATAAAATGAGATAGCAATACTCGTATGTCATTATGAGAATAATGATGAAAACAGATCGCCTGTGGCGTCACTTACTGTCGTTCTTTAATTTTTTAAAATTAGTTAATGTTTTCAACTTTTCTCAGAGCAGTGCACCAGACTAGTGACCTATTCTGGACGTTCTACGGTTGTGTACATTTATAGAGGCACTCTTTGGTTGAAGTCTACGTTTCTTTCCAAAGGTTCCATTCAGCCTGCGCATGCTATCTTAACTCGTTCTTCTATATTTAGTTTCTCTTTGACGATTACGAGAGTTGTTGTCCGTTCAACCGGGGAAGGATAAAGTGTTCCGGGGAGGGATAAAGAGTTCTATTTTTTTTCGAATGAATTATTACTGATATATCATCGGCTGAAAATTTAAATGAAATTCTTCTAGGAGAGGTGAACAAATAATACTTCTTGATTCTGATCTTGAACAGCTGTAGATTAAAAAATCTAGTTTGTTGTGTCTGTTGGGAGTGGTTTTCAAAGTTTACTAGTTCTAGCTCACCCGGTTACCTGGTGTACATGAAGGTGATGGGCCGTAGTGGGACCAGTATCTACTATATAAATTGTTTTGTAATATTTCAATTGTTCCGCACACTACAAGTTCTGCTAGCAAAAATCACCTGCGAAAGACAGTAACCCGTGTCGAAAAGTCGGGAAAATAAATTAATCACTAAACTACAGGGAATTTAAGGTGTGTTGAGGGTGCTGGATACTACAGCACCCTCAACACACCTTAAATTCCCTGTGACGTCCTTGGCAGAAAGAAAAAAAAATCGTATTATGCTTTTATTTATTTTACTAATTGCTCTTATAACAACCCATTTTCAAATCTTCTTGTACACCTAAATCCATGAGCTTGAGTAAATCTAAGAATTTAAGGTCATTGTACAATTTACCACGGTACATATACACCGGTGCACACCCCTCAAAAAACCATTTCACATTTCCTTAAAGTTACGACAGGAATTATAATTTCTTCACTCATTAAGGATTTAAGGTTAAGGTCATGTCAAAACTTAAGGCCTCGTTTACTCTAACACCAATGAATTTTCTTCCTTTTTATATCCTCTACACTCAAGTCCTTACTTTTTCTACACAGACTCAACTGTGTTATCGTAGAATAATTATGCCATTTATGCTTCAAAGTAATTACTCTAGAAATACCGACAGCTGTTTTGCACTGCCTACCGTACTACCAACCACCATGTACATGTTCCAGGTATACGTAGTGTGTCTACAAAAACACGTTTTGCTATCCTTAGATCTTATCCACATCCACCATCGTTGGGATTCTCTGAAAATAGCCCCAACTCTCCACATATTCCACTCAATCATCCAACCCCCCTCAAATAGTCAAGGAGCAAAACTCAACAACAACATCTGTTCATCGCCTCGCCAACGATGTTTTACGTTTGCTAGACGCGTTCCACATCTAATTCACTTTCTACGTGACCACAAAATCCATCAAAATATTTTTAATAAACTTTGGCTCCCCCTTAATCCATCGTTGCCGCGCGCCGGTCATGGCCTTCGTAATTTCTGATAATGTGCACGTTAAGATGAATGCTGTATGCTGAATGCCGTCCTCCCAGAGCAATAAGGACTTCACCTGTCGCCAGATAGTACCTTCTCAGCATATTCTATTATTAAACATGGAAGAGGCATCCGCGACGTTGGTAGATCTCCTACATGCACCGCAATACGTCATGGCGTATCCATCAAACAGTAATTGGATGAAAATGGAAAAAGAGCGAACGAGAAAAAGGAGTCAACCACGCGAACATCACTGCATCTCATTACAGCCAGTGTTAGGTGTTCGCCAGTCAGATAGAGAGTATCTACGTAACCAGGACATTGGGTGCAGATAAGTTTCCTATCGAATCTTTAAACTTCATTATTTCTAGAAAGGAGAAAAGTAAAACACCGGAACTGCATTAAGAATGGGAGGCAGATTGCGGTGTGGGATTTTTAAAAGGATGCTTCGGTGACGACAACGTTGTCGTTGTTGGTGCGAAATACTAATAAATGATGCTAACCCTATGATCCGGGCAAGAGAGTCAACTAGAAATGAGCCGTCGTTGACTTATGCGATGTTACTTTGCTGGTTGTACAGTGGTGGTGTAGAAAAGCTGGAAAAATCGTTGTGCATTTTTCATATCCTTTGGAGGACAACTTCATTTTTCTTCATTCAAAAACTTTCACGCATATTAAAACTATGCACTGTATGCTGCTGGCTGATGGCGATGGTAATGCTGGTGGCATGTTAACCAGTTCCACAGTGGTCTCGTGTAGCTCTTACATATTCGTTGTACCACCTTCCATGTCTATCAGGCTTGTAAAGTTGTTTTAATTTGTTATGGCTCAGGATCCTTGACATTTTTTTTTTTTTTTTTGTATTTCTTCTCCATCCATTGCCATTCTTTGGTCGTTGTTTCCTCTGGTATTCAGTTCTTTTTCGTTGTGGTTTTTACCGCGTCTACGTCCTCGTGCCAAAGATTGAGCTTCTCTCATGAATGTTGGAAAAGAATTTCACTGAAATTAATGGAAATTTCTTTGGCATTTAGCTGTACATCCATACACACTTTGAATGTGTTTTCTTTTTCCATGGTGGCAGGAACTCAGCATCTGCATATAGCTTGATGTGGCAGCGAGTACGTGGAAGGAATTCAGAAATTTTAGGTGAATTACTGAAATAAAGATCAGAGATGGCTTTATTAAGAGAAAAGAGTAATTATTATGGGTAGATGATCCTTTCTCTGTTGTGAAAGACTTGTTTGTAACCTTAAAAGCTACTTGTTGACTGCGTGAATGTTGGGTTTTTGATAGAAGGCACAATTGAGAGCGGGGTGGGTATGCTTATCTTCAAAATAAATTCTCGTAGAACAAAGGATTATAATAGTGAGTCAATAGTGGGCATGCAAGTATCTAAAGGTAGAGAAAGCATGGAAGGAATTTCAACAAGGACAACAGGATAAGATGGAAAATAAATAAATAAATAAATAAATAAATATTTTGACAGTGCAGTGCGCTGCAGGAATGGTTGCGGCCTACAGTTTTATGTCGTTTACGAAGGGCAATTTGTTCGATTGAGAGAAGCTTATCATGTCGGATGTTTGTCAGACGTTCGAGAGAGGTCCCAGCGAGATTTTTTTTTTTTTTTTTTTCTTTTCTTGTACCTCCGGTCAGTAATAGCCAACATCATGGAGGCTTTTGATGTCAGAAAAGGACTACGACAATGTGACGCGCCGTCATGTGATTTCTTTCCCATCATACTTGAAAGGATTGTACAAAATTCTCAAGCTAACATGAGGGGTACGTTATGTCAAAGCCTGTACAACTACTCGCATATGCCGACAACATTGACGAAACTAGAAAAACGCAGCGGGCTGGTAGTGCTTTCGTGAGTATTGGAACATAAGCGGTGAAAATGGGTCATCAATAAAAGACAGTCAACATCGGCGACTTGGACAGAATGCCACAATAGATAGCTATACTTTTGAGGAAGTTAAGGACTTTGTCTACTTTAGCTCCGCTGTAAATTCAAACAATGACAGCAGCGTAGAATCACTCTGCCATCCGCTGTTTCTTTGGGCTAAGAAGGCAATTGCTTAGCAAAGACCTGTCACAGACAACTAAGGTGGGTAACAAAGGCGGATGATAACAAAGGTCCCGTTTGTATGGACGGGGTATGAAGACGAAGGATACAACAACGAAGTGTACCAGATGTACAGCGACATTGACCTAGTCCGAAGGGTTCGAATCCATCGCCTGAGATGGCTAGGTCATGTAGAGTGAATGGACATCAACGCTCCGGCCTGGAAAGCTTTCAAATCTATCCATCCCGGGGGATAACGCGGTAAAGGAAAACCGAGCCTAAGGTTGCGCACACAATTGGAAAGGGAGCTCAGCCATGCTAGCTAGAGACGCTTGTTGAGGTTGAGGCCCAGGTCCACCCCGAACTGTAGCGCCATCTAAAGTGAAAGTAGAGTAAAGTAAGGTAACGAGAATTGTCGCATTTAACAAGATCCCCAGAGTTTCGAAAAGACATATCAGGAAAGCATTTAATCCAATGATTCTTCCAAATTCAACGTACGTGGGACAAACAAAAGTTCGCTTAGTTGATTGAATAATAAAACACAAAAATAATTTTAACTTTAGATATTTAATCTTCATCTTTTTTTTTAATTTCTCCACATAATTCCCATTTATTTCAATACATTTCTTCAGCCGATAGATCTTTCAAAACAGCTTTCAAAATCCTCTTTTTGGAGCTTTTCGATTTCGACATTGACTGCATTAATAATCTCCTCATTAGATGTGAAGATTTTTCCCCTCAAATCTTTTTTTATTTTTGGAAACAGCCAAAAGTCACACGGCGCTAGATCCGGAGAATAAGGTGCTGAGCGAATTTCATTGATGCCTGAGAGCGCAAGAATGTTGTCGGTTTTTTCAGCAGTGTGCGCAAGCGCATTGTCATGGTGCAGAAAGTAGCGGCGCAGCTCCTCTTTCTTGTCGGTGTCCTAGTACATTTTGGAAAACTTGTTGTGAGCAAGTTTCAGTATACCAATTAGCAGTGACTGTCTGACCAATTTTAAGCGGGATGACGGCAACCATTTTTGCCCTGGTGAAGTACATCGACATCATAAGTTTTGTCGCTAACTTTTGTTGTTTGGCCTTTACTGGAGGATTTGCACCTCCTGAGCTCCATACCATGGACTGCTGTTTGGTCGTACCGGGTCGTACTTGTAAAACCAAGATTCATCACCTGTAACGATCTTATTAAAGCAGCTTGACTCTCCATTTTCAAACCTATTCAGGAAATATTGAGCAAAACAAACACGAGCCTCTTATTGCTCTCCATTCAACATTTTTGGAACCCATCGAGCTGATTTCTTCGAATATTTCAGGTGATAATTTAAAATTTGTGACACAGTCATGGCATTCAAGCCCAGTTCATCCGCTACCATCTCTTGTGTCATCTTGTTCAATTTTAGCCTTCACCAGGGCCACATTTGTATCGTCGGTCGAGGATTTGGGCCAACCTTCACGAGATTCGTCCTCCACATAAAAATGGAAAAATGGTCTGGAATCTTCAAAACCACTTTGATATAGTAACAAGAGATGGTGCATTTATCCCGTATGCATTTTGGCATTCATGCAGAATTTTGACTGGCGTGAGTTGAAGTCGAAATCCGAATTTCTTCCTGTGTTGGCCGTGGAACTTCAACCGAACTTACGTCACTAATTTTTCCCTTTCTCGTCTCCATTTTTACTTATTGTTCTGAAATTTGGAAATAAATATTGTTAGATATATAAGCTACAGAAATGCATCTTTTTTTTTTTTTTTCAAAAACTACTAAACTGACACCAACTAAGCGAACTTTTGTTAGTCCCTACAGTTAATTTTCGTTGTTACGATACATATTGTAATGTGCAAGCTACGGCTCGAGTAGATAAAACGATATTCTGTGAAATTTATTTCTTTATTTTCTAGTTTATATAACAATTCAAGTTCACACTATACTATTCTTCGCAAATTCTTTTCTTACAAGGTCTCTTTCCTCTCAAATCACTTTATCTCCTTTCAATTACTTAATTCACAAATCCAAACTAATTACTTTTTCTTGTTCACTCTCAACTTTCAATTTATCACCAAATTACAACTTCGCCCATTATCACTTTTCCAATCTCTTCGCCACGGTTCTAAAACCAACTGTCTTTTTTGATCGCCATCTGTCCTTATATAGCAGAAGTTTCTGATAGCCAGAAACTTCTAGCAAATTCTTCGACCACTGGAACAAGAGAAATAATTCTTGCAGTTATAATTCCCTTTTATCCCTAATATTATTCGTCTCTTTCGTTGACATGAGCTGTGGAGACTTCGTCCCAGACACGAACCTCGAATGAAAGGACAGTTTGAACCAAAATTCTGCCAGAATGGAAAGTCACTTCGGAATTTGCTGCATAGACATAGGAGCGTGGTTATTATTATGCTACACTGCCCCCCTCTTAGACGTGTTCGTCCCGAACAAGTGCATCCTCATTTCGGCCATTGTATCGACTCAGTCGGTCCACATGAACCACTTTCATTTTGGCCCTTGGTCCTCGCTGGATGCGGTAGACAACATCGTTAATGCGGGTTACTATTCTGTAGGGACCTTCCCAGTTCCGCTGTAATTTAGGTGATTTCCCCTTTTGGCGATGGGGATTATACAGCCACACCAGATCTCCTTCCTGGAATCCTGACGTTGTTGCCTTGGCATCATACCTGGTCTTCATGCGGTCGCTCGTCATCTTAATCTGGCTTCTGGTCCTTTGGTGTATGTCCCTAAGCCTTTCCCTAAGGTCCGCCACGTACTCTTCTTCATTTCTGGGCTCATTGGTAGGAGATCCAAATTTCACCTCACTGGGTAAACGAGCTATTCCACCAAATAAGATTTCGAACGGCGTATGTCGAGTAGTGCTATGCACGGCACTTCTATAGGCCATCAAAAACAAGGGAATCTGCCGGTCCCAATCCCGTTGGTAGTCACCTACGACCTTCGAGAGATGTTCGTCCAAAGTCCTATTGAAACGCTCCACCATACCGTCCGACTGTGGATGAAGCGGGGTTGTCCTTGTCTTTTTGATTCCGAGTAGTTGATACATCTCTTGGAAGATTCTTGACTCGAAGTTCCGCCCTTGGTCAGAATGCAATTCCAAGGGCACACCGAATCTGCTAACCCAATTGTAGACGATCTGCTCCGCCACGGTTCTGGCTTCCTGGTTAGGGATCGGAAACGCTTCCGGCCACTTACTGAAGTAGTCCATCACTACGAGTATATACCGATTACCATTGTCGGTTTCCGGAAAGGGCCCTGCGATGTCAATGACGATTCGTTCGAAAGGTGCTCCCACGTTGTATTGGTGCATCTTACCTCGAGTTTTGATTCTCGGACCCTTGCTAGCTGCACACACGTCGCATTTTCTGCACCAGTCTTCGATATCTTCCTTCGCTTTTAACCAATAAAAACGTTCTCGTACCTTTTCTAGCGTCTTATTCACTCCCAAGTGGCCTCCGGTCGCCCCGCCATGCATTTCCTGTAACACCTCCTTGACCCTCGTCCGCGGTACGACAAGCTGCATTACAAACGACTTTCCGTCGGAGGATTCCCATTTTCTTCTCAGAACACCTTCTTGGACATGGAGGGAGTCCCACTGCGCAAAATATGCCTTTAAGGTCGGGCTTCTGTGAGAGATGTCCTGATGATCCGGTTTCTCCATGTTCTCCTTCCAGGCCAGAATCGGCTCGATATCCGGGTCTTCCTTCTGAGCGTTCCGGATCTCATCTACGCTCCAGCCGGCGATAGGTTCGGCTCTCATTCTTTGGATTGAAACCAGCTCCCGTTCTTCCTGACGCGCACAATGTTTACAATCCGTTCTGCATGGTCTCCGGGACAGTGCATCCGCATTAGAGTGGAGTTTTCCTTTACGATGCTGTATTTCGTAGTCGTAGATTTGCAGCCTTTCGATCCATCTTGCGACCTGACCCTCAGGACTCTTGAACTGTAATAGCCATTTTAAGGCTGCATGGTCTGTGCGAAGAACGAACTTCCTCCCGTAGAGGTATTTGTGAAAATGCTTCGTAGCCAAGATCAAAGCTAGAAGTTCCCGCCTTGTCACGCAGTAGTTCCTTTCTGGCTTAGAGAGCACCTTGCTGAAGTACGCAACCACCTTCTCTTGGCCGTCATGCACCTGGGAGAGTACGGCTCCTACCCCGACATTACTAGCATCTGCATCCACAACGAACGTATCCCCGGGAGTGGGGTAAGCCAGTATCGGGGCATCGCATAGCCGTTGTTTAAGTGCCTTGAAGCTCTTCTCGCACTAGAATGACCATTTGAATTGTTTTCCCTTTTCCGTCAACTGGTGCAGGTTCTTTGCGATCCCGGCAAAATCCTTCACGAACCGTCTGTAGTAGGTGGCTAGGCCCAGGAAGCTCCTTAGTTGGTGTTTGTCTTTGGGGACTGGCCAGTTTTTCACCGCTTCGACCTTCTCCGGATCGGTTCTCACTCCTTTCGCTGAAATTATGTGTCCCAGGTACTTGACTTCCGCTCTAAACAGGGCGCACTTCTTGGGGTTGAGCTTCAGGTGGGCACTTCGAAGCCTTTGAAACACATCCCTTAGATTGTCTCGGTGTTGCGCAAACGTTTTTCCTACGACGATGACATCATCCAAGTATACCAAACAGGTTTTCCATGTTAACCCTTGCAGGACACATTCCATCAATCGCTCGAAAGTCGCCGGAGCATTGCACAGCCCGAATGGCATTACCGTGAATTGCCATAGCCCATTTCCTGCGGTGAAGGCGGTTTTCTCCCGGTCTTCTGGATGGATCTGTACCTGCCAGTAGCCACTCTTCAAGTCGAGAGTGGAAAACCATCGGGCTCCTGATAGTGTGTCTAGCGTGTCGTCAATCCGTGGCAGAGGGTAGCTGTCTTTCTTGGTGACGTAATTGAGCTGCCGATAGTCCACGCAGAACCGCGTGCTGCCATCTTTCTTCTTAACCAGTACAACCGGTGATGCCCACGGACTTTTGGAACTTTCAATCAGACCTTCTTTCTCCATTGCCGACACCATCTCTGCAACTTCTGTCTGCTTTGCCAATGGAAGGCGCCTAGCAGGCTGACGAATTGGTCTAGTATCACCAGTGTCTATTCGATGTTGTACCAGGTGTGTTCGGCCGTATTCTCCGTCCTGTGAGGCAAATACATCAGCGTACTCATTGATAAGATTCTCTGCCATAGTTCGCTGCTCCTGATTCAGCTCACTGGACTGGAGAATCGTCTCTCTCGCTTCCGCTGTCCAAGGTGATGGGAGAAGTTTTGGAGCATCACGTTCAGATATTGTTGCGACGGCGGTAATCGGCGTGCATTTTCCAGTCACCTCCCCTCGCCTTAGTTTGACAGTGTGTGGTCTTGCGTTCAAAACCCTCACTGGAACCATGGTGTTCTTTGGTTCGACTAACGTCTTTCCCACGATGTAGTCTTGAGAATTCTTCTCTGGGTCTGGTTCTACTATGTAGAATCGGTGGCTCCCAAGATCACCTTCCAGCTTCGTCCAAATGATTGTCTCTGAAGACGGCGGCAAAACTTCGTCTTTGCTGATGACTGTCCTGAGAGTTACGGCATTCTCATTTCCGTACACCATCGGAATCTCCACATTTCGATACCTCAGTACTTGCATCCCGATGTCCAAGATTACTTCATTTGCTTTCATGAAGTCTACTCCGATGATGCACTCGTCGCATATATCTGCCACCAGAAACGCATGGGAGAACGTCAGTCCTGCCAGAGTAATCGTAAGACGAACTTCTCCAAATACCTTCGCCATTTCCCCTGTTGCAGTCTTCAGGCAGTAGCTGTTGGTGTTGTGCAGCCAGGAGCTTTTGACGATATCTCTTCTTACAATGGAGGCAGTGGCACCTGTGTCGATGGTGGCTACGCACTTCTTCTCGTTGATTAGTGCCTCCACTGTCAGGCTCTTGTTACCCCGTTTGGTTTGCGAAACTTGAATGGTGGTCCTGGGGGCCTCGATTCCAGTAACCATATCAGATTATTATCACCGCCAGATGCTTCCTCTCTGCTTCTCCTACTTCCGCAATGTGAACAATTTCCTCGTCTAGGTGCACTTCTGCACTGCCGTTGTAGGTGTCCCGTTTGGTTGCAATTCCAGCAACGGATTTGACTTCCGCGAGCTCTGTCTTCATCCATGACGGCTGTTCTCTGGCATGAGCATTCCACGACGGACATTTCCCTGACACGGTGTATTCCCTGGTATGCTTGGTCCGCAGCCTTCATTGACAAAGCGAATGCCAATGCCTCGGGGAGTGTTCGCTTTTCAGCCATCCTTACAGCCATTTGCAGTTGTCTGTCCTCTATGGCCTGAATAAAAGCTTCCACCGCCATTTCGTTGATAAGCTCCTCACCGGCTTTAGGGTATGAAAGATGGGCTAGTCGCTCTATATCCGCTTGCAACTGTTGGAGCGTTTCCCCCCTTTTCTGGACTCGACTACGCAGCTGAACCCTGTACACCTGCTGCATGTGTTCATCCCCAAACCGCATCTCGATAGCCTGAACCAGAGAGTCGTAGTTTTGCTGTTTATCTTCCGGGATGGTCTGCAAGAGCTCCGCAGCTGGACCCCTCAGTGCAAGTGTGAGTGCAATGGACTTCTCTTCATCGTCCCAGCTATTGGTCATTGCGGCCGCTTCGAATTGCCTTTTATAAATTGGCCATGACGTTTGACCATCGAAGATAGGAGGCTGCATCTCCTTTCTTCTCAGACCGTCAGTGGAATATTCCCGTGCTTTCTGTCTCTTCACGTTGCTGAGCTCCTTAGCAAGATTTTCGACTTGCTTTCCTACTATCTCGAATTGCGTATCCACTTTTTCAAACTGAGTCTCTATCTTCCCGAACTGAGTTTCATGTTTCTCAAAATTTTCATCGAATCTGGTTTCGACTTTTTCGAGTTGCGTCTCGACCTTCTCGATTTTCTCTTCGATCACTTCGAATTTGGATTCCAAGTTCTTGTTTTGCTCATCAAGTTTACTTTCCAGAGCATCTAGAGAATTCTTTTGTTCGTCCATTGCTTTCTTTTGTTCGTCCATAGCGTTCTTTTGTTCATCCATTGCTTTCTTTTGTTCATCCAGCTTAAGTTCTAGAGAAATCTTCTGGTCGTCCATTGCTTTCTTTTGTTCGTCCAGCTTAAGTTCTATAGAATTCTTTTGGTCGTCCATTGCTTTCTTTTGTTCGTCCAGCTTAAGTTCTATAGAATTCTTTTGGTCATCGAGCTTATGACTTTGATCTTCTATTGCTTTCTTTTGTTCGTCCATGACTAACTTAAGTTGCAGGAGCAAACTTGTTATACCCGGGTCGGCTACTGTACTTGCTGGTTCCTCTTCCACGTCAAACTCTATGTCATGCGGATTTTCACCTTCCTGCGTTACTGCTTCTTCCAGACGAATCAGTAGGGCATCTTTTCCCCCAGTTGTGTCGAGATTCCGCTTACTGAGTTCTGCCTTTAGTTGACTTATAGTTAGTTTTCCCAATTTGCGACCCATTTTGCGCAACTAATTAACTCAACACAGAAATGGTTTTTTTTTTTTTTTTTTTTTTTTTTCCTTGTGCAATTTCACACCACGGAAATAGTTATTCACAGAATAAGTTTTATCCCACTTCTGACACCAATGTAATGTGCAAGCTACGGCTCGAGTAGATAAAACGATATTCTGTGAAATTTATTTCTTTATTTTCTAGTTTATATAACAATTCAAGTTCACACTATACTATTCTTCGCAAATTCTTTTCTTACAAGGTCTCTTTCCTCTCAAATCACTTTATCTCCTTTCAATTACTTAATTCACAAATCCAAACTAATTACTTTTTCTTGTTCACTCTCAACTTTCAATTTATCACCAAATTACAACTTCGCCCATTATCACTTTTCCAATCTCTTCGCCACGGTTCTAAAACCAACTGTCTTTTTTGATCGCCATCTGTCCTTATATAGCAGAAGTTTCTGATAGCCAGAAACTTCTAGCAAATTCTTCGACCACTGGAACAAGAGAAATAATTCTTGCAGTTATAATTCCCTTTTATCCCTAATATTATTCGTCTCTTTCGTTGACATGAGCTGTGGAGACTTCGTCCCAGACACGAACCTCGAATGAAAGGACAGTTTGAACCAAAATTCTGCCAGAATGGAAAGTCACTTCGGAATTTGCTGCATAGACATAGGAGCGTGGTTATTATTATGCTACAATATGTAGGTAACGAATATGGTTGAACATAATAGGGCTCCTGTTCAGTACAGTTTCGAATTTACAGAGTTCATAGCCCAAAAAGGGATATACTCAATGGTTTCCAACTTCAATTTATAATATTAGAAATTGTATCGCACCTATTTTATAGATCCTGGAGGCATATACGAGTAGATTTATTTAAAATCAATATCTTTTTTTTGTTTGCTTGGCTTGTGTTAGTTTATTTCTTTAATTAAATACACCAAAGAGTTTTTTGACTATCAAAATAAAATGATTTAATAAGCAATTCAAACCAATTTTTGATCTGCAGAAATTCAAAAACACAATCACCTGAAAGAGTAAATGATGGAGTGAAAATAAATTATTTGATCAGCAGATTATAGTTTTTTAACGAGCAGAGATAGAAGAAGATCAGCAAATATGTTAATAGGTCATCTGAAAATTTGCAATTTCAGCAAAAATTAATTATTTGATGAGCAGAAAATGTTTTAATTTTTTTTGGCACAAAAAATCAAAAAAGAATCTGAAAAAATAGCATAATTCAAAAAAAAAGGAAAAAGAAAAACAGTTTTTCAATAAAAGCTTGAGCGAATTTCAGCAAACAATTATTTTCTGAAATTTGCAATTGCTCAGGGTTTTTCTTGAATAACTGTAGCTTTTCTTTCGATTTATTTTTATTTATCCGGGTAATATTTTAATTTTTCTGCAGATTTGTTTTTTTTTTATTTTCTGCTGATCAACTAATTATTTTCTGCTGTTCACAAAATTACTTTTTGCTGATTAGAAAATGGGGGAGAGTACGATAACTTTGGCGCCAAAAATTTATAACAAAGGCGCCAGTCTGACGAAAAGCACCTACCTCGAGCGGAGCAACGAAGTTGCGTAAGCGGGACCTGCCGCATGCGAAGTGGGCCATCCGTGTACTGTTAATTAAGAAAACTGTTGATATAGCCGCCTGCCTCACTTACCTCAAAGCCAAAAAACAAAACAAAAATAGTAATTTTAAATTTTTTAAATTTTTTTTTTTTAATTTTTTTTATCAAAATTTTGAGTTTGCATGCGAATTTTTCAAAAACTATTGACATAAATTATTTAATTTAAATTTAGGATTAAAGAACAGGTTTCTGCCTTTCGAAACCGGTATAGTACTTCATTGTAAGTGTTGCCGTTGGTATTTAATAATTTTTTTTTTATTTTGTTATTTTTTTCTAAAATTGCCCCTACCTCCTAAACGGGGCGAGATAGACCCCCCCCCTCCCATAATAAAAAATGCTTGTTTTTGATCCCTCTACAAAAAACCGTTATCAATTTTTGGCGCCAAAGTTATCGTACCCGTGCCAGAAAATGATATTTATCTGCTAGGAAATAATTTGTTTCGCTAGCATATTTTGCTGGTCGTTTAATTATTTAGCTGATCAATAATAATATCAGCGTTAGAGTTATATTAAGATCGAATATTTTCACTTTACCATTTAGATACATATTTCTTTGTTTTTTTTTTGTTCCCTAGTGTTATTTAGCTAGTCTGTAGTCAACTGAAATGCAACTGTGAAAAAAATATATAGAAATATTAAAATAAAGGCTCTTACAGTAAAATTTAGCTTGTCACAGTACTACAGTGATTGTGAGCCATTGTGGTATATAACAATATAACTAATGCTTAATACACACGTGCAGCAAAGCATCGTGAAGTTAATGCATGCAGCAACGCATGTGAAACAGTCGTGCAGTGAAATGTTGACATTTAATCGTATTGTGTGCTGTCATTTTCATATTGGACAATGGAATTTCGAAAACAAATTGTTTCGCGATGGATTTTGAAAGACGTGACAAATTAAAGAAAATAACCATTTCACTATCCGTTCTTCAATGTTATGTTAATTTTCTGCATGTTGTGTGCAGTGTTTACTGTGCGAGAAAGAAAAGAAGAATATGGACGCGGTTTATTTACACGGAAATCACCAAATGGTACTAAATTGTACTATGTTGCTGTTCTACTAATGGGGGTTTGCATCAAAATTAGAAATAGCGACGTCTTGCATTGCTGCATGGACGTGCAGTAAGAACATGTATTCGCTTACATATAAAGCTCTGTTGTCTAATTTTGCTGCACGCATTTTGCTGCACGTGTATTTTCAGCATAAGATATTAGGTACATCAAAAACATAAAATCTAGTAAATTTCAGTTATCGTCGAGACTGGGAGTAGTTCAAAATTTCAACTTCTTGCACGTAAGCATGAAAGCATCCAGATTGTGATGATAAGAGGTACACGATTGCCAGACTGATAATTAAAATTTATTTTGTTACGACGCATACAAAGCTGGACGGTACTGGGACATAAAATGGCTTCTATCTTTGCCTTGTTTTTATATGTATAGTCGTTGCTTTTATCCTGTGCGTTGGTGGCTACTTGAAAGGTTTTAGATTGATTCCGCTCTTTGATCTTGCTATGGATTCCTGGATAAACTTCTATGTTTGTTTCTTACCCAAAGTCATCAGTCGTACGAGTATGGTTTCATCCTCTTCATCCGTATTAGACCGTGCATCGTATCTATCGGCGAAAAGGTAAATGAAAATGATTCAATTGTAACTTTTCGTAATGTAACGCAAGACACAGAGAAAGTACAAAATCAAATTTACCATAACTTTATGTTTATAATTTTGCTCATTCTACACCAAATCCCTTTCATTTGCTTAACTTTTCACATTTTTGTCGAAGGAAACATACGAGCAAATGCAATCACATTACCCAAACCAGACGTAATCATAATATTTCGCAACATTTATTGCATCCGTAATGTTAAGAAAATTTTTGAAAATTTAAAATGCCATTGGGGAACTTGCCTTTTAGCATTTTTCTCCCCACCCCACATCTTGTCGTCGGGCTAAAATGGGGAAAACCGAGTTCCACCCACGTAATCAAATGGAATCTGTAGTACGAGAAAAAAAAAATCACGTTGACTTTGCATAAAATACTTTCAAAGTGGTGGCAGTAGCTAAGCTCCAACTCTGCTGTCTCACTTTGGTTTCCAATTTTTTTTTTTCATTTTTACCTGCAGCATAAATCGCTCATCTTACTTTGAATTTTGCTCCTTTGACACATTAAGGAAAATGAGCTTTACATGGCAAACATTGTTTTTCCGATTTATCTCAGTTTGCGCGCCCCATCGTTCTATTGGGTTGCGTGCGATAGTAGCTCCTCGTCGTCATCGGGACGATATGATGTTGAAGGAAGATGTACTAAACTCAGATGAAAGGTATGTTTGCAGGCATAAAGAAAGAACTTCTTTGCGGAAGGAATGTATGTGCAGAGTCTGAATGTACTATAACGCAAGGATCAAAATGGCGATAGGGAAACATACGGCGCGTTTGATTTCCTTTTATGCAAACCTAACGTTGTAAAGATATAAATTAAGATAATTTTTTTTTGCTTTCTTAAAAGGGATGCTGGGTAGAGTTGAGAGCATTCAATATGGAAGTGTAATAATAGATTGAAATTTATGGAGTGATTCGGTGGTTTGCTTTAGGTCTTAGTAAAAGATGGCTACTTCTTCAAAGATTCGAACTTCTAGGACAAACTTTTTTTTTAAAAACTTTTAGATCAAGTCAACAAAAAAAAAATCCTGCGACTTTTGCTTGTACTGGAGCCACATAGGTAGGTAGATAGGAGCACTAGGTGTCGTTTTGATACCACAACTCATGTATACCTTTCTATTAAGGTGTGTTGATGAGAAATATCTAACTCCAACCTGTGCAACTTAAGAAAGTTATTAGTTCTTTAATATTTTTCCCTGAGATCTCCTCGAGTGAATTGAAAAATGGTTTGCTTAATGCTCGTTGTCTGGCCCTAGCTAGAGCCGGGCCTAGGCTATAGCTAGGGCCTAGGCTATAGCTATATGCGCCTGCATATATAGTGGGTGAGGGTTTTTTTTTAGGTTGCGGCCTTGCAACTGCGGCAGTGTGTATTATGTGGGATACCTAGTGGTTTCCCATCAGCCAGTGTCCCGTGGTGATCGCTGTTATTCTGGCGATGGTCACATCTTTCTAGATATGATACAATTTGTTAGCCTAGCCCATCTGAGGTTGGCTTTTCTAAGGAAGATTGAGGAGATTTCGCGCGTTAGCGGTAGCAATAGGGTTCCGTAGTCCAGGTAGTGGTCTATGTACGATTGAGTACGCACACGAGGGTCACTCTTATCATGAAACTCTCAGAAGGGATGAAGTATACGGTTATTCATTTTGTGGTTTACAAAATAAAAAGTGTATGGAAATATGAAATACGATTACAACATCGGTCCCCCGCCAGGGGAGTTCTTGCAAACTTCGATTTTTGTGAGGTAATTTTCGATTACTTTTCAGCACATTTCCAACTGTATTGTGGCCATAACTTTACGTATGTTTCTTTTTAAGTGGTCCAATGTTTGGGGCATCACAGTTCTACAAAAAGAAAATCAACGGGATCAGATCACACGATCTTGGTGACCAATTGATGCCGCTATATCTGTTTGCGTAAAAATCGCGATACACAGATATTACAGAACTGCTATTTTTGTAGTAAGATGCAACAATTTTAACGCGTTGAGCTGGATTTGACAGTTGCCATATGGCAGAGATGTGATATCCCAACCTCGAAATGAATAGCCCTTTAAAATGTCTCTCTGTTTTCAGGAAACCGATCAACATTTTCCCATCACTTATATTTTACACACTGAAGAACCTTCCCCAATGGTATCTTAATGCCCAAAACACATGTGCAGAACTCTGTATGCAGTGAAATTGGAATACATATGTTTTAATTCGCGAAGCTATATATAAATGTTGCATGCAGTTCTACAAGACATCTCTATTTCTAAATTCACTGAAATCGACCATGTTGGCACAACACAAAAAAAGAGGTATTTGGTATCACCAACTTTTGAAGTTTCATGGTTTGTTTACTTAAAAACTTCCAGTATGACTGATAAACATTTTGTATATTCATTTTTCATTACAGGAAAATTATTTTCACAAAAGCAAATTAAATTTCAATTCAGTACCCGTAAGTGACAGTAGCTGTAAAATGACAGTATCCGATGCGATGCACGTCAAAAAAATATCTGCACGTCTCTTTCACGTGCAGAGCTGCCAGCAAATTTTCTGCACATGTGTTTTGGGCATAAGCAACACTGTGTTCCAGCAAGCTGACAATGGGCCAGTTCAGTTGATTAAAGCGCTTCAATATTTCTAAAGTGGTTTAAGCAATTGCACACTGAACACCATTTTCTTTCCATCGTTTATTTGCATCGCTTCATGAATTTTGAAGCAAGGAAAAATTGTGCTTCATTCCATATTAAGTGTCATTTTTAATCTTAAATTTGCTCTTTGCTTCTGTTTACAAATAATTAATAATTATTCAGGAAAATTCAGAAAAATTATCCGCTCGACGTTTGTTATTAAGCGATTAATGCTTCAGCGGTGCAATTCTTCGTAGAGATTAGGCCATGTGCGCAGTTTCATATAAACGTAGACACACGTGACAGTTTCATCACCTAAGACTGTCAAAAGAATCCGAGAAAATGATGGTACCTATATGTTGTACTTCAAAGTGGTTAAGTACTGGCTGAACCGCTCTTGTAAATTTTAGTTTCCTTTTGGGCTTTGAGTAGGAAAATCCTATCCAGACTTGTTATGAAGATACTTTTATAAGACTTTTAATTCAAAAATGCAATATAAAAGCAACAAGTTCAAAAAAGCAATAATTTGGTAGTACTGCTTGAATAATTTTTTTTTGTTTGCAACACCAGCGCAACCAAATCAATCCCAAAACATAGCAACCTGCGTAACAGTTATTTTGTTGTTGCTTTCGTTTATTTTAGATAAGCTTTTGTTTGTTACAGTTCGTGAGGTATTATTATTTATTTCTATTCTTTGTGTACAAAATGGGTGAAAGGCAACTTATAACAATTATTGTAAGTTTTATTTGTTTCTATTGTGTAACACATTGCAACACTCTGGGAGTCCTTCAGAGAAATATTCAGTGTACGTTACTATTTGCAATAACATAAACTCACTCCTTTTACTTCACTTAACTTTAGATGGCGCTACAGTTCAGAGTGTAGCTGGGTCTCAACCAACAAGCGTCTCCAGCCGTTTCGATCTTGTTCTTCCCGTCTCCAATTTTACGCATGAAGTTGGTTGCGGTCCCTTTTCACTTGTGTGCGTCACCTTAGGGTGAGGACTTCCTTTACTTTTGATGACAGCATATATTTTGTTTTGCCCTCGCTAACCGCTATAAGCATACTCATATCTGTTCTGAATATCGGTTAAAGTTTAGCCAAATTTCATCCTTAAATATATTTAAGAGAATAAATTAAAAACTCCTCTAAATTATCCGTCGCATTGTATAGGTACATTAATTTTATTTCATCTGACTCTTCGACGTCCTGTTCGAATCATCCCATTAATAACAATAGTTACAAGCTATAGAATAGAATGAATTCTTACACATTCGACAAAAAAAATGAAATAGAAATATCCTTTCAAAGATGCGATACATGCCTGCGCACGCTGTTCGTTTAAGCTGAAGGTTCGTGTGAGTGAATGAAATTTCATTGGAATTCCTTTTCCATCCATTTTGTTCCTCCATTTCCATTTGCTATTTTGTGTTCCTTGAGAAAAGAACATCGGCAAATGCAAATGTGACATTATATTAAAACACTTTCACATAAAATGCGGTAGAACAAACAATGTGACATTCAATTTAAATTCCTGAAATATCCTTGCGTAAGGGGATGTGAGAGTGCACAGACCTTTTTCTTACTACACTCTCGGATCGCCTTGTAAGGGGTTACTAGGGAAGGGATTTTTTCCTAAATTTTTGTTTTTATTGCAAAAGCTTGAAACAATCTAACGACGACGAAGGCAAGGAAAAAGGAGACAAATGTTACTGCAAGGATAATTCGAATGCATTTGTTGGCAACAAACTGTACAAATTAACCCAAAAACTCGAGTGTATCTCTAGCAGTCAATCTCTGACCCCGATTAATGCATCAATGATAGAGATCGTTGGGAAGGCTTTTTGGAAGGATTTTCTCTTAATCCTGTGAAAGACACTTGTACTCAATCTAGGGATTCAAAATGTATCACAATGCGGTACTCGTAAAATAATCAACAAGGATAGAATGTTGGATTTCTCAATTTGACTACCAAAAAAGGGACACACAATGAGAGTGGATCCTTGCTCCGACAATTGGTTGGAATTAGTTTGCCATTGTAAGCTTCTCTGTTGGAGTTTGTTGGATGTGTAGGTAGATAGGATAACAATTTTTACAACCTTGCAATGCATTCGTAAAGTATTTTTTTTTTTTTTCATTCTTGTGGTTGCATTGTGCGATTTCGTTTATTCTGACAGGATGGAAATTACTCGAAAGTCAACGGGATACAATAAAAATAGATAAAGGATAATGCCCAAGAATTTTTCGGGGGGGGGGGGGGGGGGGGGGGGGGGGGGGGGGGGGGGGTAATGGAAAATGTATCTGTCAGTCTGGTTCTTTGGGATTTTGTTTTAGTGTTTTAGTACCACATCTAAAGGGGATAACAAGATGGTTGTGGTTCTATCAATAAGTAATTCGAATGATTTATGTAAATGTCTGTTGGTGGGATATAATAAGAACATTTTAATACAAGGACGACAAACAGTGTTCTTATGCGATTGTTTATTGAAATGTGTTCTGCTTTTGAAGGCCTTAAGTCCAGTGTTGATTTGTAGATGGGGGTAATCGAACTTTAAGAGATTTGTGTGAAAAGCAGTAGACTTTTGTCTGAGCCAACAAACTTTTGTACTCGAAATTGCCGCAGAAATACGCCAAAGAGGGAGTATGACTAACTTGCTACAAGATCAAAGGCTGCAGTGGCTTTTGATTCTATCCAATTTACCTACCCAGTACATTACTGAGAAGTGCTTTCAGTTGCATATGTCAGGAATAAGTATGATTGGGGTCCACAACGAGCACGCCAACTAAGATAACGTCTGCCTCTTCAGTGTTGTCCCTATGAAATGAGTTCAAAAACTCTCTGGGTCAAGGAACAGTTGTCTAATATAGTTACCTTAGGCAATAGGAGAATAGATTCTGGGTAAAGTTGAAGCTTATGTATTAAACAGCTGGAATGGGGTAATGAGATTGTGTGTTCATTTCGGGCATACTTTCAACCGACCGTATCTTATAGATGAGTTGATATATGCCTTGTACCAAGCTGCTCTAAATAGATCGGCAGATGACCCTTGGCTCCAGCAGCCCTGTTGGATTTAAGTTTAGATACGCCTATCTTCACTTCCCCTTGGTGGATGGAATTCTTGATCGTTATCGTCCGAAGCCATTAACAGTCTACGGAAGTGATCTTTTCAAATCTTTAGCACCGACTGTGACTGTGACTCCTAGTAGCCTTGGCATGATATCTGTACCTTCTGGTGCAATTTCAATCATTTCTACTGTAACACCTCTCTATTGACTTGATCTCGCGGTTTTCATATTCGTTCTTCTTGTTTTTTAGAAGCTGGTGTTTTTCCCTCCTCTTCTGCTTATAGATGTCGTAAGCTCCTCTTGTCACCCTATGCAGCGTCCTTTATAAGTCTCTTCCTTTTCTTCGTGCGCACTCTTCATTAAACTAGGGGTTTCTCTGTGGTGAATGCAAGAAACCTAGCACATCAGAGAGCGCGTTCTTGATGGCTTGCTAATTTCTTTAAAGGTTCAGTGACCCTCGGTCAGCGAAGGCTTTGGCAGTCTCTTGCAATTGTAACCGTTGGATGTTAAATTTTCTGACAGTAATTTGTTGGTGTCGTGGTGTTTGGGTTATCCGTACTGTAAGGTACTTTGGCAGCAACAAAACAGTGATCCGAGTCAATCTTAGCTGCTCGGAAGGTGCGGACATCCAAAATACTGGAGGAGTGTCTTGCATCAATCGCGACGTGATCAACTTGGTTGACATTTATTTGATGATCCGGAGAGCGCCAGGTCCCCTTACGAATATTAAAGTGCAGGAATCGTGTGCTAGCTACAGTGATGATTCGGCAAAATGGATTAGCCTGGGTCCGTTTCCGGAGGTGTTGTCATGCAGGCTCTATTTTCCGATGGTGTTTCTAAAGATGCCCTTCTTTCCAATTTTATGCTATTCGCAGTCTCAAAGAATAGAGCAGAGTCATACTAAACAGCGTCCAACTCGGCTTTAATTTGCGCATACGTACTATATTGCCTTTGAAATGCAAGAATTTATTTACGACAACTGAGCGTCAAAAATGTCTGAGATTTTCAGAGATTTCCTAATCTTCGGAGACATGCCATTCAATAATTTTAGGCATTTAAAGTTGACCAATACTATATTAGTTACCCTGGCCAACTTTAAGTGGTCATAACTATTGAACTGAAAACTACGTCGAATAAACGTAAAATTTTGAAAATTGGTGCAAAAATGCCAGTGTTACCTATGTATGTATCTACCTACGAGTATATATACCCTTAAGGTAGTTTCGGCCAACTTTAAATGGTTATAACACTTGAACAACATAATTCTGCGAACTAGTTTGTTCATATTCGTAATAAAGAGTCGAACGAAAAGAAAAATCGGTGGAAGGTGTTACCAATGTGCTCTTAAGTTTTTTTTTTTTTTATTATTATTTTATGAAGTGGCTTGTGGTTGCTGTTCTCCGCTTGGGCTCGAACCTGCATATTTCTGGTCAATTTTAAATGGCTGAACGGCGTATTCGTAATAAGATCTAAAACTACGTCGAATAACGCTAAGGCCGATTTATTCGAAAAACTCAGCTGTAACATTCTAAAGAAATTAAACAAATCTCAAGGAAAATAGAAAGAAGAAGTGTTCTTCAAACAATTTGTATTTTTTGATTAAACTTGAAAGTCAGGCCTCGAAAGACTTAAAGGTTCCCAAAAAATATAGAATACTCACCCTCCTGAGCCAATACATTCTCAAATAAAAATTTCCTTCGCTACAATGGTCCTGATTACATTTTCGGCAAAGAAAAGTAAACAAAACTACCTCGTAAAGGCTGGTAGAAAACGATTATTTATCACCAAAGCCTTGACGAGGCCGCTTAAGTTTGCACTCTCAAGGCTCTTTGTGGGGGTATAATTATTTTTTCTCCCCTTGTAAATTTATTTAGTATGTTTGTACTAAATTTACTGAAGCATACTGTGTGCCGTGTAGTAAATTTTCAAAAATAATCCCGTCAAATTCAATTTTTTTTTTTGCATTCATCTCTATAAACAGCAGGCGCATTGAAAGGAACTGGCACGGTGTCCTCCATGGGATATTGATGGCACGCAATGAAATTCATTGCGTGTAGCGTAATGTTACTTGATGGGTGAGGAAAATTTTACGTTGCCATGTTTCGTAAACCGCAAAATTGATGAAAAGTAAATATATTGATTTTCGCGGCTTTTTAAGGTCGATGAGAGATTTTTGTAATTTTTTGTTATGTCGCCGTCGTCGTGTCGTTGCCGTTGTCTTCACCACATAAGAGGACGAAAAATCCCCCAAGGTCCTCAAAAGAAAGTGTGTACGAAGAGTACTTACTCGGTGGAGGAGGAGAACGAAATGCTTGATTGAAGCCACTTTAAATTTAATTTATATTATAGGATTTTGTTTGTTCCAGTAGATTGAAATTAAATTTCTTTTGAAAATGATTTACAGCGCCAGAAATTGCGAGTAATTTCATTATAATGAGTATCAATTGAATTTTCTTCCAGTCATTGGAGCATCATTGGGGTTTTATTTGCATTCTATTTTTGGATCTAAAAATAAATTACATTCGAGTCAAATGATATTGTGTTTCGACTTTGGATATTCAACATATTTAAAAGAATGAAGACCATGGAATATATTGATTGGTTTGACAGCTCTGAATTGGATATTAAATAATACGCTCCACAAGTTCTATTTAATACGCTGAAATTGCTAATGCCAGACTAATGCTTAAGTAAATATTTTTTCATTGCTTTTAATGTACAAAATCAAGTGGGAAAATTCAACCAGTAAGTACTCTGCTAATTACAGAACTACAATTTATAAAGCGTGATTTAATTGGAAGTTACACTGTATATCTGGCACTACTGTGGTTCCGTCGAAGATAAACAGCTGACATTTGACATCTATGAAGCACTGACATTTGTATATATGAGGGAACAACGCATTTTAATTGTTAAAACCCATCTCCGGAATGGGTAAAATTAACCAAGGCGATTCGCGCGATGCGAAATAATGTAGGCATGCCTATCTCGTGCTGCGATTATGAAACTAATGGAGAAATTCAATCGAATCGGGTCACTGTTGGAGTGCGTCCTTAAAGCGGCCGGTCACACAACAATCTGTCAAAATACATACGCCATCGTTGCCAGCTATTTTACCTTTCCTACAGACCCACGCAGCGTATTTTAAAAAAAGGATCTGTATCTGCATGTCTACAAGACTGAATGGCTATGTAAACGAACAAATTTTATCACATTTGGGGTCATGAAAATTCACGGGCCATTCACGAACAATCAATGCATCCACAAAAAGTCACTATTTGGTGCGGATTTTGGACCGGCGGCGTAATTGTGCAGTACTTCTTCGAAATTTCTCGTGGTGCTACTGTAACAGTCAATAGTAAACTTTTTCGGGACACGATAATAAATTATTTATGGCATCCGCTACATAACGTAATCATCTCCCCTTGCGACGACCAAAATTGGGCACCAATATCGTCCGGTATCAGGCCTACTATTCCCGTGTAATGTTAACGGATGAATACTAGTAAGCTATGAGAAATAGCTATTATTGCTATTCTCGCTCTTAAGCTATTTTTTGCAAGTTAATTAAGTAAAAGACTCATTGCCTCGCGAGGAGTGGAACTTAGAGCCATGAGGTGTTGACGCAATGCCTTAACTAGGACGGCTACACTGGCGTTATTTTTAGCTATGTTAGAAGGCATGCTTGTATTCGTGCGTGATGTGATGTGATGTTGTTTTTTTTATAATTTTTTAAATACATGGAACGTTTAATTTCGAAAGGACTTAAGATATCAAGGAGAACTATTGACTATAAGGATACAAAATTCAATAGCGACAAAAGTGTCAGACGATCCAGGATCACGACTTTAACTCAATATCAGTAAAGAGCGATACTCAGCAAACATAATAGATGCCTTAGGGTTAATCTGCGTAGGGTTAAACCAATAAATGTTTCAACCTGAAACGTAGACTTCAAGAGGCAGATCTGTTTTGGTGGAGATATAGTCAGAAATACTTGCAGAATCCAAAGTAAAATGAGGAAAGAACGATAACCAGCAAACGTAACAGATGCCTTACCGCATCGGAAATAGCATCCCAAGTGAATCTGCGTAGGATTAAACCGTAGACTTCAAGAGGCCGATCTTAATGGCAGGAACTGTTTTGGTCGGCAATACTTCCAGAATCCAAAGTGAAATGAGGAAAGAACAGGGAACGGGTAATTATTGAAAATTAAATGTTGCCAGCTGGTCTGCTCATTTTTGGAAAAAATATTTAAATATCAGCAAAAATAAAAAAATATTTAAATATCCCATGCACTCTTCAAAGCTCTGCACGTAGTACTTGGAAAAGTTATCCGCTGAAGGAACACTAATAGTTACGTATGAGCTGGACGTGGGATGAGCTGGACAGTAACACAATAAAAGTTTGCCCCACTCTCAAGAACATTTATGGAATATTTTGCAGCCAGAATGACGGCAAATTTCCACAGAAACCCTTTTGAAATTATTAAAGTGAATGCCGAAATTTTGTAGAGCAGTAACCAAAAATAGGTTCAAAATGCTGATAAGGCTACAATTTGGTAATCAAATTATTATTCTGAAACCTCTTTGTGTCCTTCTTTATATACTTTAATCACTTATTGCCAGAAGTTTTATTTTCATTTTGCTTACCTGTGTCTAAACGACATCTACAGTAATTTTTAAAAATAGCAGCTCTAATTCAAATAGAAGAATTAGCTACGAAAAATAGCCATTACTGCTATTTCTAAATATCTTTTTCAGCCTTATTACAATGGAATGCTATGCTCAAGTTCTGAAACAGCAAGGGTGTAATATAAACCTGAGTATTTGAAACGCAAAACAACCACTATTCATATCCTTTATATGACCTACATGTGGGTAAATGGTAGTATTTTCAGTTCTTAATTTTAGATTTCTTATGCTGTTTTTGTTATAAAAAATGTGTAAAACCAAAATTTTTGTGTGAACTATTTAATGGTTCATATTTTGCAATACTAGAAATGCCCCATTAAACAACAGAAATACTTTCTTAGTTGTTATGTTTCATAGCAAGATCAGTGGATGCGACATTGTTCAGTTCAATAAATTGCATATCTAGTGGCAAGATTAATGACTATGGATTTTAGTTTAGTTTTTAGTTTACTTTATTCCATCTACCGAGCTTAACTCTAACAGATATCAGTTAAATTAATAAATATATAATAAAATAATAGTAATTTAAAATTTAACCTATCATAACATAAATCAATTTCGGTACACACTGAGTTAAATAATTTTATACATTTCGTTATTGGCTCATTGAGACCATAATTATAAACATGCCTAGGATTTAATAAAAAATTTCTGGTACGAAGTATTCTTTCCGGTGCATAGAATTCAAAGTATATCAGGACATATTACACGGCAAGAAAAGACATCATGAATAAACAATATACAATGAACATTTCGCCTTTTTTCCAAGGTATCCAAACCGATCAAAGCACATCTAGGAGAGTACGAGGGAATATCATCAAGATTCCATTTCAACTGTTTTACAACAAATCTTGTAAAAGACTTTTGGACCCTTTCCAATCGCATTATAGAATTACAGTAATTTGGACACCAGACTATAGAGCAATATTCAAGGAATGGACGTACTAAAGACATATAAACGGATTTAAGAGCATACGGGTTAGAAAATTCAGCACAAGAACGTTTAAGAAAGCCAAGCATAGAGTTCGCTTTAGCAACTACATAATCGACGTGAAACGAGAAAGTAAGCTTTGTGTCAAAGAGATTTTACTTTAAGCCGAACGACTTCCAATTCATTTTTGCATTGCTCTACAAACTTGAGGGATATTGTAGGAATCTACGACTGCCATTAACTTCTATGTTAAAGTTTTCCGAGACAACACCCACACAGTTCGTCTTTGTATTATCGGTTTGATTCATTGTGTAAGCCTTCACCGTTCTTCCATTCGACTGCAGTTGGAAAATCTTTAGTGGAATTATTCTTCCTAAACTCCAATTTGGTGATAACAGGTCTGTTCTCGTACTTGACCGAGTTGAATTTGCAAGTACGGAAACAGACCTAAGGTAGTCTTTTGAGTATGCAATTCACATGGTAACGAGTTCACGATAGTGCTGTTACCATACAGCTCAGCATCCCCGCAAGCAATTTGATTTTGATTTACGCTTTATATTTGCCGTTTTTATCATCGCCCTAAGTTTATTCAGATTGTAATTCTAAATAAAAGCGGTCCACCAGGCTGACCAGTTTCCATGTCTTCCAATCTCCCACCTGTGCCTAGTCTAATTCAAATCGAGGATGCAAAATAACCTAAACCTGGAGTAATTGTATGGGCGAGCGAAGGTTCTTAAATGACTGTTACCTAGTTTTGCCTCAACAATTCTATCTTCACGTGTATCTTATGTTCACACATTTGTAACATCGCCCACTTTAGCAACTGATATTATTTTCTCAGCTATTTTCGGGCAGGCTAATTGTCGCTGTTTGCGTACCGAAATATCCGTAATGACTTCAAGGTGCTTAAGTCTAGACTTTCTAGTTTAATGTGCTTTATCGTTTTCACTTCCGCTTGTATTCCTAAGGCCTTTCTGATATGGTCTAAGTTCTAGCTCAATCTTTAGTTTGGGGTTGCCGAACCAAGCACCTTGCGAAACATATGTACGCAGGTGCTTGGGTTTGCTTCCAAAATTTCGTTTTCTCAAAAATACCCCAAACCCTTTTGTAAACTTAACATACAAAGTATACATAAGATTCATTGAAAATTATTTCACTTCACGAACAAGTCCTTATGCGACCGTCTATGAATAAAATCAGGCTACCTATCTGTGAGGAGTCATAACAATTCCTAGTGAGTTAATTTTACCTGGGGAGAAAAGCAACCGCTGTAGCCAGCAAGTTTTTGTATTTGATTTACATGTAAAATGGTAGCCACTAGCTAGCTAAGAGTATCAAAAAAACACGTCTAATATCCGTTTGGCATGTCTTGACTAAGGAGTGCGTAAGTGAAATTCCACTATCGTATCTTGCAACATCTTTTAGATAACGCATCTATACACTTAAAATCGAACTCATGATACCAATTTTTTTTTAAATTTGTTAAAGGTCGTACCGGAAAACACAGGGCGAAAAGTTTTTGTTTTGGTCTGAAACAGATGCATACATAAGTCTACATATGTACATCCGAGTAAAAAAAAAGTGGATAATCTTTTTAGGCTCCAGAAATGATCATGTAAAGGGTGTCCAAAAATTCACGCAAGAAGTAATTTTGATAGAAAACACAGGTTTTTTGATGTTCCTTGACTCTCAATAAATCTCTCACGAACTGCCTCGATGTCAGCCAGAGTATCTGAGATCTCTAATTAATCCAGTCTCTCTGAATTTTTGAATTAATCTCTTCACAGTTGATGAAGTTAAATCACCATTCCGTCTATTTTTTGTACGAAAACTGCAAACTGTAGCTGCCAAACCTTTATTATTTTTAAAATATTGCTCAACAATGAAAACGCGTTGTTCTTTCGTGTAGCACTCCATTTTTAATAACCCTGAACTGTCAGCTGTCACACTGTCTTTTTTTTTTTTTTCGTTGGCAACACTTTACCGCACAAATGGCGCAAAATTCAAATCTTGTGTGAATTTTGGGACACCTTTTAGATTCCTATTCGAATTTGTCTCAGTATTTTGCAAGCTGTAATCATACCCCGTTCTGAAATCTACTCTACCCTGTTTAACAATCTGCAATTCAACATGAACACCTACATTAAACATAAACTATTTATCTCCATTAATCCTCTTTTCCTACTCAAAGTATCTCATGACTAGGCTAAACCCCCATCTACAACATCTAACCAAAACAGTGTTTCAAATGTCCCAACCATTCAGAGCTACTTGTAAAAAAGGACACTGACTGTAACAAACAATTATAATATCCATCATCCCATTTAGAGAAGTTACATCAAACTTCAGATCCAGAGTTGGTAGTTGCAGTTTTACTACATCCACGGGTGTCTGTTTGTACAGTGCCACTAGAACTACACGCTTACAGATTGCTGAGCACAGTAGCATGCATGTGACAGGATACGTGTTAAACCACGAAATTTTCAAATTAAACTTTTTCATTCGATGTTAAATGCGATGTGTGAAAAGCAATGACAACCGGAAATGAAGTGGATTCCGGCTGTGTGTTCAGTACACTCTTTCTGTGTGCACTATCTGTGAGAAGATGAAAGTTTTTTCAAATGCACGCTACTGCTGCTGTTGCTGTCACCCGTATTTGTGATCGTAAAAGGACACAAGGACACAATCAATGTAACACACAGGAGCAAACATAGCAACGCACGTGTTTGTATTAATGGCGAACATAAATCCATCTGAAAGCACTCACTTGAATGTCAAAATAAGTTTTCATGTTGTCGTATAATACTTGAGAAAAATTTATTTACAACAAATCTAGGAACAGGACACTTTAATATTTTATTAAATAATTGCTGCTCTTGAAATTTGGGACAATATATATTTGCCAAATAAACACGTGGTTGGTTATTAATGCTAACAAAAATTTAATGCATGTGCAGACAAGCTTTGACAAATGCAACGCATGACTAAGATTTGTTAATTGCATAATAATAAATGAGGATAATAACCCCACTACCCAGGAAGTATGTGTGAGTATTGCGTGATTTCTGAAAATGTCCGCGAGGGCCCGTGCGAATACTTTCAACTGGTTGCAGTCTGAATTAATTACACAACTCGGCGGCTGCAGTGTATAATTAATTTTAAATTAGTTGGCAGTGAGGTTACTTCTTAATTAAACCTAATAATCGTCAAACAAAGAAATTATGGAAACCATTTAAAAGGAATAACACTAGGCACAGACACCACTGTCAAAGTTTCCCATTCATTTGTGGAGGAATATGGTCGATTAAAACAACGGTCGAGTATGAATGTGTTTCATGCCCCAGGGGTTCCCGGACCAATTATAATCAATTTGTATTGAATCAAGACATCAGTGCCTTTCTTTTGATACCCATATTGTGTACACAAAGAACGTTCATTGTAACCACGAAATCTTTATTTTTTTCCACTTTTTCAAAAAGTGACCAGATAGCAATGATAGTTGTTCCAATTGTTATGTTTCGGCAGCTGTCAAAGTTACCAATGACATCCAGCTGTCAAAATATTCAGTAAGGTTTGCCATTTCATCGTTTGATACTTCCCGAACGTGTGGAAATTATTAAAAAATATTTACGAAATTCCGGCTTATTTGTAAATACGCAACGTGAATTTCGTGGTGAGATCAGTCGTCATTATGGCTTCAGTGCGCAGACAATTCGTCGCACGGTGGAAAAGTTTGAGAGTAAGTACACTCTTTTGGACCTTAAGCCACCAACCAGACAGAGATCGGTGCGAAGTGAAGAAAATATACCCGCCGTAGCGGCCAGTATCGAAGAAGACTCAGAAATGTCGATTCGGCGCCGATCAGCTGAATTGGACATCGCCAGAGAGTCAACCAGGTTTATTTTGCGGTCGGATTGGGGCCTACATCCGTATAAGATTGTGCTGACGCAAGATTTGAAGCCGGACGATCATAGTTGGTCGGAGATCCGGATATTGGTGAAAAAATTATCTTCTCGGACGAGGCCCATTTTTAGCTCAGGGGCTATGTCAACAAGCCAATTGCCATTATTGGAGGGACCACAATCCACAAGTGTTCGACCAAGCATGCATCCACAAAGATTGACTGTTTGGTGCTGCATCATCGGACCTTAATTATTTCGAAATGAGGAAGGAGACACCGTTACCGTCAATGGTCCTCGGTATAGAGCTATGTTAACCGCCTTTCTGTGAACAGAGCTCGACATCATCGATATATCCGATCTGTGGTTCCAACAAGATGGCGCTACATGCCACACAAGCGACGCAACGCTCGAAATGGTGAAGGAGATATTTGGCGGCTGGGTCATCTCACGGCGAGCGTTCATCAATTGACCGCCGCGATCATGCGACTTGACGCTCTTCGATTATTTTCTCTAAGACTACGTCAAGTCCTTAGTCTACGCTAATAAACCAACTACTTTGGACGAGCTCGAAGCCAACTTTCGAGACGCTAGTGTGAGAATAACGCCACACATATTGGATCGAGTTATCAAAAATTGGAGCGAACGCTTGAAGCACTGCTAGCGAAGCCAAGGCGACCATTTAAATGATGTGCTATTCCATATATAATGGCATGAATGTAGCTTTAAAATAAAGCTAAAATCAATTTGATATCTCACACAGTTGTTGTTTTATTTCCATTTATTTTTCTATCGTTCTTGACTGGTCACCCTATATATGAAACTATCTACAAGTTGCTACTAGTACTATTGTTTTGTCCTTCCAGTGACTCTATTTGGAGCTTCCATGGAAATGTCATTCCATGTTTAATGTGAAGAAGAAGTCCTCGTCAAATGTATTGCGACAGGTCTCGGCTGGAGTTCTAAAGGGTCGACTGCATTGCGAATTCCAATAAAGAGCCTGTCGCGTTATGTATCTACATATTGGGCTGATGGAGCGTATGTCCAATTCGTCTCTGAAGTTAAAGGGCAAGGTCTACAAAACAGCGGTTCGGCTAGCTTGATGTTTGGTTCGGAATGTTGGGCAGCACAAAACGCCCAACATTCGCACAAATTAGGAGCAGCAGAAATGCGTATGCTAAAGTGGTCAGCAGGAGTAACCCTACTAGACAAAGTACGAAACACTTATATAAGGGAAGAATGAAAATAATCCCGATAACGGAAAAACTAGAATAAAACCGACTTCGCTGATATGGACACGTAATGCGTCGAAACGAAACTCATATCGTGCAAATATCGATTAATATCCGGGAACCCACGAGAGGAAGAGGACGCCCACTTGCGACATGGTTAACAACCGTCAAGAAGGACATAGTGTAGAACAACCTCCAAGCATTGACAACCCAGGACAGAGCATTTGTACTAGGATAAAGGCAAAGGAGGGAGGAAGAAGAAGGGCGTATGTCTAATTCAGTACTATTTTCGTTTCTTAATTTCCACGTCTGTTTTTTCTGTGCAATGTGGTTCCAAAGTTCGACGTTGGGTAATCTTGCTGGCCACCAAATTTTCTAATATTCGACGGAGGCACTTATTTATACATTTGAGTTGAAAATTTGCATCTCTGTTCTCATTGTAATATGACTAGACTTTCATATATTGCTGAGTTGAATGAAAACGATTTTGTACTTACTTTGTGCCACTTGTGTTTGCTACAATACAGCCTTAATATATAAAGTATAGTATGCACTTAGTATTAAGTAATCCACTACGATGCCCAAATTCAATTCGAGTACTACTACAGCTTCATGATGAAATCTATCAAAGCTGTATATATGTATATACTTTCTTAATTAATTACACTGCTAAGTATTATACCAACAGTGTTAATGAGCACGAACGATTCCTTCTAAAACCTTACTGATTTTGCAAAACGCATGTCTGGTCCAAACTTGAACTTTCTATGTCAAACGGTTCAAAAGTCGAGACCAAAATTGTTATAGCTAGTTTCAATTACATTTTACAGATGCGTTATAAAATAGTGGATCCCTTCCATTCGTTGGAAAAATATATTAAGCACATTGAAATCGCTGCGTTAGCGCTATTTTCTCTTTTCTTGCATGCTACACAGGTCGTTCGAAGAGTTTTGAGCCTCAACCTTAAGGTGGCGTTACTCGTCAAAACTATTCTAGTACTACAATTGTACAATTGTACACGTTTGAAAAACAACTCTGTAAATTTCAGCCATTTTGGAAGCTCACTTATTGTTTGACAGTCGTTTGTATCAGCCTATGCCAATGTTGTTGCGAAAATGGAAAAAAATCTAATACGAGTATCGTACAGTAATTAAATTCTTCCATTTAAAAGGCAATTCGCTTGCCCAGATTAATGCTGTTTACCTTCATCATTTGCATCGTAAAAAACTGGTCAGCTGAATTTGTATACGCATTTGTACCAGATTAGTTATTGATGGTCGTTCGGCAAAAACTTTGACCACCACCGATAATTTCACAAAAGTTCACAAAATGGTACTAGGTGACCATCGAATCACGATTATAAAGATGACAGAGTAAATTACTTAAGACATCGAATCACGATTATAAAGATGACAGAGGCTATCGGATTAACATATTTATCAAACTTTACATGAAGCATTCAATATGACAAAGCTACGAGGATTCGGGCGTTGGATGCCGTGCTTGCTCACTTTGGACTAAAAACGCATTCAACTGAACCTGGCTGAAAATGGTTAAAATTCACAAACTTCGGTTTAAACTGATAGACAACCCACGTGACTTTTTTCTGTTTCCTAAGCTCAAAATTTGACTCGGAGGACAGAGATTTTATCGCATCCATGGACTCCTATTTTACAGAGCAATATGCCAACTACTATTTGGATGGATTGTTTCTCTATTAGCCTTAACACTTTTCAAAAGACCCTTGTATATCCATGGATCTGAATTGAAAGGAAACATATTGCATACTAACAAGCGACAAGTTGAATTTACTAAAAGCGACTAAAGAAATAGTCCAAAGATTAGTAAATCCTTAAACTCAGTTCAACATCAGTTCGCCTCTTACAATGTCATGAATTGCAGTTTCACTTTCCTTACAAGTTCTACAAATATTGCAAGTAAATGCAGGTATGCTATTAACTACATGTAAGGCAAAGTAAAGCAAACATCAACTTTTCCTTGCCGATAAGAGTTGCTTCCTTGTAAATTGACTTTGGCCATGTATCAGCGGCAACTCGTCCATTCATTCTACAACCCCTTTTACTTCATTCATGAGAGTAAATTACTTAAGAACTTTTTAAATTCACAATTAACAGAAAGTTTATCATGCATAACAGCGCTTCACTTCAAGATACAAAATCAACCAGGAACCTTGGCAATCTCATCTGCTACCATCGCTCCCTCCCCCCGCTGCTCTAATGTAATTAAAAGTTACCATTGTAAACGTCGATTTTTCTCGGCAGAAATTAAACTCGAAACACAACACACAAGTCCAAGTTTATTACTTTGTACAATGGCCATTGTTAATTGTCACAATGTGTAAGCTTCCCTCTAAGACAAATGAAAACAACCAACCGACTCGCAACAATGGGACAAGAAAAGCTATTTGCACTTCCACTTTGTCTTCTTATTTCCATTTTTCCCATCATGCCTGCTGCCTGCGCCTGGTTCGAGAAGCTCAGGATATTCATCTTATTTTCCATTTTAATATCTCAGAACGGGCGGGGCGAAGAATAAAACCAAACGAATGCAATTCAAAGAGAATAAACTCTGCTACAAGAATAAACAACCGAAACACAAGTTTGCTGTGCGAATTCTTCCTCCTTCCAAGGACATTTTTCTATGCACCAGGTATATCCAGGTGGATTGCCAACCAGACGTGTCGTCTGTATCTGTTTTGCAGCAGACCGTATCTCAAGATAAATATAAGATTTTGAATAAAAGACAAAATGACGTAAAGATTGTACCAACCAACCTACCAACCGCACACAGAACAATCTGACAGAAAAAGTAAAAAAAAAAAATGAAGAAGAAATATCCTTAACAAGGAAATAAATAGTTCGTCTAATGATAAAGTTTTGTATTCAAAAAGATAACCGAGGATTGGAGAACACGCCAGACCGCCATGAACTTGGATTATTTATCAGAAATGTTAAATCACAAATAATTGCATAGTGCTGCGCGAAATGGATGGCTGGGTGGGTGGAGGAAGTTTTGTTTCGCTAATATCCGGTGGGGATTTCCCTAAGAAATTAAAATTAACTGCAATGACTACAGTCAGTGGCAGTTGCCGCGTAATCCACCGCCGCCGACTGGGAGCATTTGTTAATGAATGCGAAATGGACGAAGAAACATCCACTCGGTGAGATGTTTTGTACTTGAGTTGTTGACGACGACGACGACGATTTCTTGAGATTAAAAGTTTGAATTAAAAGTGCAGGACCTTAGGTTTTTGTATGGTTTCTTCATCTGAGATAGACATGAAGAAGTGAATGGAGATTCAAACAATTGGTTGAGAGGTTTGGTTTGGCTTAAGCAGCTCCAATTGAATGGATGCGAGTGTCTTGAAGAAAATTATATCAAGATGGAGATATTTTCTTGGACTCAAAGTTGACCTGATGAATTTTCTGAGTTAGTTCGGATTAATGGTCAATAAAACTTTCAAACGACGGCAGTTTGATTCAAGTGGAACTTTTAACTGCTGCCGAGAATTGTTCTTGTTAACACTTCCGTGAAGAGATATTACATATCTACACATAGTTAACCAAGCCGCGATCAAACCCATCTTATACACAATAACAAAATCAAAATTAATAAAATCGCAATCGCAATGAGTTAAAGATTCTCAGCTTATAATACAAGGTGGCGCAAAAACAATGAACCTGTATGAATAATTATCTATGATTTTTGCAAATGGCGTCTCCTGTCATCGTGATATTGACAGTTATGTATTAAACAGATGCGAACAACACGACGGCAAACAATGGAACGCTATACTCTTCAAGAATGTGAAGTATTGTGTCGATTTGTTTGCGGAAGAGTTCATTGAAAATTTCCCCACCGTTAGGCACCGACCGATACCACAATTCGACGTCAAGCCGCACGCCTTGAAGAGACTGGCTCAACACTAGATAGTGCAAGAGCTGACAGAGCAAGAATGGCCACATCAAAGAGACGACCGGCCACGCAATTGGGCATTTCCGGGCGGTTTCTGCAATAAAATACTCAGCTGTTGCCCGCAGACCACCGAACCCTTCTGGAGTACAGCTATCGCATCATAAGCCTTAACCATGTACAGGACGATTTTCCTTCAAAATTAATCATGAGTACATTTCCATCTCTCTGGATATCAACAAACAGAATACTCGCTTTTGGGGCACTGAAAATCCGCCTATTATTTAAGAATCGCTTTTACATCCACTGAAAGTTACTGTGTGGTGCGACGTCTGTGTTGAAATTATGATTTGGCATTACTTTCGAAGACGTTCCTGGCAACGCTACAAAACATGTTATGTGACTTTTGATACCCGAATTGAATGAACTGGGGTTGGAGCATATGTGGTTTGAACAAGACAATGCCACTGCACACAAAGCGGGCAACACAATTTACTTAGTGAAGGACACCAGGCCGCGATATATCTCTTATTGGCGATTTGCATTGTCTCGCAAGATCACCCGATATGACCGTTCCAGACTTATTTTTTTCAGGTTATTTGAAGTCATTGGTCTATGTGATCAAGACACATACTCTCGAAACCCTGAAAGACAACATTGAGAAAAGTCATGGAGAAATTCCATATAAAGGTCTGAAATTTTCATAAACTGTGGAAGACTGGAGGGCAACATTTTTGAAAGAACAAAATTCAAGGTCCATATAAAAATAATAAAAAATAAAATCATCGTTTCTCATTCAGAAAAAAAGTTATAGCTGAATAAAATTGGGTTTGTATAAGGTAGCACTCTGTTGTGTTCTGGGATATAGGGGTGACCCCTGTAACGAGAATGTCGGCGAACTAGTTGGAAGGGGCTCGGAACTGGACCAAAAAATGGTACTTCCAGGTTTGCAAACGACGTGAACAAAATTATGTCACTTCTGGAGACCCAGAAAATAAACAACAGACCTCAAGAATTTCCTCGCACCTATACATATTAATATGTATATATATATATATACAGTTATGGACAAAACAATAAGACCAGTAGTGAAAAACCCCACCATTTACCCTTTTCTCATTGAAATCAAATTAACTGTGGCTCCTGTCTGCATATTTTGCGTTGTTGGTAACGGCTACTTTTTTCCCACCAAAAAAGATAACAAGTAAACACGAACATATGAAGAAAATTCGCCAATAAACGTGAAGGAACTGCCTCGACATGTGGACAGCATAATAAGACCGGGATACTTTTTTTTTTTGTTTGATTGTGAGGGGTTGTGTTTCATTTTATTTTTTATATATACTACTGTAAGTATAAAAATAAACAAAATCTGTGTATTAAGATGCACAGAATTATTTATGAAAACAGCCAAAATGGGGCGCAGCGTGCACTGCTCCGCAACCGAAAGGTATTTTATCCTAAAACTCACGCAGGAATGAAAGTCGCAGCGGGAGGTGTCCAGACCTATTGGAACATCGAAAACATTTGTTTTTATTGCCTCACAGCCACCAAACCCCACATGTCAACAGGTCGACTACGAAAAACTTCTCTGAAATAAGTCGCCCAAATAAAACGCCTGTCCAAGAAAGACCTTTTCAAGCCAGCTGCAGGCATTAAGATTGAATTGGACTTGCTAGTCTGCTCTTGAATAGTGAGAAGAAGACTCGAAGAACAACATCTCTTGGGAAGAAGTCCCAGAGTAGTGTCATTCGTTACCAAAAAAGCACCGGAGAAACCGTCTACAATTCGTAAAAGAACATCTGAATTGGATAGGCGTAGAAAAAGAAAACAAATGGCCAAATATTTTTTGGTCCGATGAAACAAAGATAAATTTGGTGGGATCGGATGGCAAAAGATGGATCAGGCGTCCTGAAAATGTAGCATACCAGCCTCAATACCCCACCAAAAGTGTTAAGCATGGAGGCGGAGCTATAATGGTCTGGGTATGGTGTAGATCTAATATTTTGGATCAAGGAGACCATGGATCAGCATCTGTACGCCAAGATATTAGAGGAGGTCATGGCTCCGGATGCTGAGTAGGAGATGCCATTGAAATGACAGTTTATGCATGACAACGACCCGAAGCATACGGCTGCAAAAGTAAAAAGGTGGCTGGAAGAGCATAATATCGATGTCGTGCGCTGGCACGTCCAATTGCCAGATCTTAATCCCTTGGAAAATTTATGGGGAATGGTAAATAACTTCATTGGAGCCGAAAAATCCAAAAATAAAGAACAATTGTGGAGCAAAATACAGGCAGCTTGGTACACCATACCAGCGAGCAGTTGTCGTACGCTGGTCGAGTCCTTACCTAAAAAGTCCGTGCAGTTATCAAAAATAAATTGAGTTTCATTTACGGACTTTTCAAAATATTAAATATATTCTATAATTTTCTATAATTTTTATACAGTGGTCTTATGGATCTTTACATGTCCGTTTTTTTAATACTTTCGTATTTTTTATAAAATTATGAAATTTATTTTATTTTGTAATGAATAATTTTTCATTTTCTTTATATTAAAAATAATAAAATGAAAAAATTTTTTTTTTAAAATTATTAAAAATTCTAGTTTTGAAATGAAATCTAAAAATATATTCAGTGGTTTTGTCCATAACTGTATATATGTCACATATTCTGAGAATTTTAAATTATGCTTTTTCCTACGAGATGGAAATAAAAATTAATTAAAAAATCACACAAGAAAGTTACGATGCACCTAGAACGGATCGTATATTACCCTATCCCCCATCTTTTAACTCACCTCTAATAAATTGAAAATAAAAGTTGCAATTTTTTTTAAAACAGATGCAATTCTATACAGAGGATATTTCCGCGATTTTTAGAAATAGTATCACAAAACTGTTGTTACAACTTGTCCTTAGCAGAAAGTGATCGTGGCTCCCAAATTTTGTAACCAAAGTTTACGGATTTTGATGAGATATTCACAATAAGATTTATCCTTCATCGGAAATAGCTTTGACAAGAGAATATGTTTGGCGTGATCATATATAAATGTAGAGAAAGTCAACGTCTACTTATATCTATTCAATATTTTTCGGTATCTAGCAAAAAATTTCACTTTCTTTACATTTGTTTATATATTTTATAGAGTCACGCCCACATTTGGAGGAGTTTTCTATAAATTAAAGTATTTTGGTTTCTCAAAGCTATTCACGATGATGATATGAATATTTCACCAGAATTTTTGAACTTTGGTTAAAAAAGCCGGCAATCACGTCCACTTCCTTCTAAGAAATAACTGTTTTTCTGGTAAAAAAAAATATTCAACCAGTAAAAAGATGTCATTGCATTTGCATCAGAAAGCCCACGCCCACTTTATTAGAGATGGGATATTAGATGAGGGTATCACACAATTCGTCTATATGTCTTTTATCTTTTCGTGGTGGGGCCTATCACCTTTAAATGTTTGATCGTCTGAAGTGGAATCACCCTGTATTACCCTCAGCATTTAATACTCATCAAACTCATCATATGTGTGTTTAGTAAAGAAGATGTTAAAATAAATTCCCAAAAACGAAGGTTTATGCGACAAGTGAACATATATTTCGCAACTTAAGACTTCAATTTAATGTAATTTTTATCTTTCTTTTTGCTGCCAAAATGTATAAAAAAGAAGTTTATTTGTCGCTGTATAACACTTGTATAACAAGTTTATTCAATACACAATAGGAAATTTTATCAAATGCACAAACCAATTTTATGACGAATTGCTCATCAGAAATTTTTTTTGATGAAATTTCACGTATTGCTGAATGAAATCGCTGTGAATAAAGTGTATCCTTTCGCATTGCTGAGTAATTTCTGATGAAATGATGCCAGCGATTAGTCTTAGTAGATATACCCATTGATTGATAAATAAAATTTTTGCTGAAATTCTAAAAATCGCTTCTATAGGTATGTTCCATTGTAGCGCGGTCAAGAGAAAACAATAGCAGGCAAGGAAAAAATAGGATCGGAAGATTCCATTCCAATTGTCTTGTCTACGTTACAATCTAAAGAGTTGGGGATGAAAACAAATGTGTCTAGGCCGCAACTAAGAACAAAAGGATACTAAATAAGCATGCAATTTCATTTCGAGTTCAACCGCAAGAGAAACTTCAATTTGCACTTTTCCGCTTGCATTGTGTTCCGCAGACATTCAATAGTGCATTCGGAATAAAAGTAGCTCCGAATTATATCCGACAACCTCCGATAGTACACTCTTGAACATTACAAATAGCTACTGCTTGACCAAAGATCGCGGCTCCCCAATAAACCAGGACCGAATCCATGCACAGCACATTTCTACTATCGTAATGACAGCAATGAAGTGCCAAGTAAACTCTTTCAGAATATATTCGAGAGCACACGTCCCAGAATAAAACCACAGCGAATGAAAAATTCCGCCTGACGAGAAAGAAGGCGAGACAAATTCCTGGTGCACACAAGCTTGTGATGGTGCTGTTGCTGTCCTCTTACGGTCCATCGGCAATAATCATAAATTCACCATGAAGCTAACATAAGAAATCGTTTTACGATTCTGCGAATGTCATAAGGGTGATAAGGTTTTCTTCCATTTTTGTCCTGTTTCCACTGTGGCCATCTTGATTTCGCCCTCACTGCCCCCGCACCCTCTTGTGTGTCATTCAATTCGATAAATAGCTTTAAGATGTCCTGTGATTTGGTATGTCAATGTTATCAGGAGTTAAAGTCGAGGGAGTGCGGCGACGTTTCGAAAACCTTTGACATAAAGGTTGTTCGTCGTCGTATGTGGGCGGGTGGACAAAAGTTTGTTGTTACCCCAGCGGTAGAAATGTATCCCCAAGGGACGACGATGTGAGTTGTAATTTGTTGAGGTCGGCGAACAACAAGTTGAAATGAATTGAGAAAGAACGACTGAACGAAACGAAACTATACTTGGGTTAGAGACGATGATGATGATGGTGATGTTGGTGGTGGTGGGTGGTTTCCTTATTTATTTCTTTTATTTTGCTTATTTTCCTGGAAGAAGGGTTCACGCATGAACATAAAGGTTTCCTCATGCTCCTCACGGATACTTTTACTATGAAGTCGGATAATGGTTTTGGTAGTTTTATGCTTGCTATCTTGGTACCTGTTATTGACGACATTAACTGGGATTAGTAAAACAAAAGTAATTTCTTCTGAGTAGTAAGGAAAACTATTAATAGTATTACAAGGATTCGACCATTTAACCAATAAAATTGGGAATTTTAGATTGAAACGCAAAGGTGATGGGATGCTGTGAGTAATGGGGTTAATTGTCTCAACTGAAACGGGGTTGGGAGTCAATTTATGAGTTTAAAATAAAAAATATATTAAATTTAATATACGGAGGTGACCGTGTTGGGCGCCATTTTATGACATTTGGAACTTGTTTTCGAAAGAAAAACTAAAACATACATTAAAACGGTTCACAATCGGAGATGTGCCAAATGGTTCATAAAATTATGAGGCAGGTTATGTGAAGTTGAAGAAACCGATGTGAAAATAGAGCAAACAGGAAATCTGAAGGTATTTTGAGGAAAATAATGAAAAATTAGAAACATCAAATGAAAAGAAACAGTTCACTACACATTTTTCTATCGTACCCAGGAAAGGATTGATTTGTGGAATTTGACCACCCACTTTGGTTCCAGATTCCTCCAACAAGGAAAAGAGACAATGCGGTGTAGGCTGGCTGGACGTATTTGGTCTAATTGAAATAAAGTGGTTAGAAAAAGAAAAGGGTGAGTTACGAGTATAATTTCCAATGGTTAACATTCCGAAAAGTATTTGGAAGCATAATTGAGTGAAGGTATCACAAATCCTTGAGAGCTATTCAATAACAAAACAATTTTCAAAAACAGCTTTGTTTTTTTAAATGTCGATCACCTAAGGAGATAGAGATAGATAGACATTTTCTACTATTTCATCCTCATCCTCTCAGTAAGGAAGCGATCATTGCCATTCATAAAAGCACTCCACAAAGAAAAAAAAAAAAACAAGAAAGCTGGGCTTTGTGGCAGTTCCACGGAGATATATTAAGCCTTAATAACAACATATAAAAAAGTTACAATTCATCTGGAACGGATCGCATGATACCCTATTCCTCATCTTCTAACCCATCCCTAATAAAGTGGACGTGCCGATCGGACGTTGTGAACCTTTTGGTTCAAATGCAATGATATCTTTCTACATAGAGGATTAAGAGAATCTGCCACATTATTTGTGAGTAAGACTTTTTCTTTGAAGAAAGTGGGCGTGGCGGTCGTTATTTGTTACCTCAGCTCAAGGATTCTGATGAAATATTCACAATTCGACTTAATTATCACCATAAATAGCTTTGAAAAAGCAAAATAAGTTTTTCTGAAGAGAACTCCCACAAAAGTGGGCGTGGCAGTATACCTATACTATATGCATTAATTGTAGAGAATTTGAACCTCTATATATTTCGTTAAGGCGATATTTCCTATAGCAAAATATATAAAAAAGATGGGCGGATTTGAAAAAAATGTTAGACTTTTTTTTTGTTCTAGCTCAAAATTTAGGGTCCAAAACTGGTGACATACGGACGGATGGACATGGCTAGATCGATATAGCTTTTGATGCTGGATAGGGTAAACAAAATATGGGCAAACATTCTGCACACACTTGTACCTAATTTCCTGGCTGTGGTATATTTCGAAGAGGTGACAATCTGCTCGACTTGACAAACTGAATTCGGCAAACGAAAAGGCCGACTGAGCAAAATCCGCTACGAGATTGGGCAGAGTTGTATGCTATCATAAGAAGGTTGCCTAAAGATAAACTGCCCGATATTGTTACAAGTGAACGTATAGTACCCAACATTGGCCCAATCTATCCCCAGAATATCAGCTTTTCATCATCGAAACAAATCGGGGGTCGGAGGTACAATTAATAGCCTAAAAATAATAAATACCCAGGATGGGATTTCAAAATGTAGTGGGAGACCCGGAGATTCAGAGTCTTAGTCCAAGAAAAGTGTGCTTAAGGTACCCCCTCTATAGAATGTCTAACAAATATCTGAAAGTAAAATTGTCATGCAAAGCTTCTTTCAATCGAAAAAGTGACCCTTGGAAACGAGGTAAAGCTATAGGTCCAAAATGATGGAATCGGAGAATTTTTGTTGCTGAAAAAGTGTGACACATCAGATGAAAATAGTTTTAGAGGGATTGCGGTGTTGGCAATCCTTGACCAAAAATATCTACGACCATAGAAGCGACAATTAGGGAAAACCAGATTTGTTTTGAGTGATAGGATGATGTGATTTAATTTTAACAGCAGCAGCTTTAGTAACTTTGCTCTGTATCTTCCAAACAGGGGCCCATGTAATCGAAAGATGCTCTCAAATTTAACCTCGATATGAAATACCGCGGAAAAATCATTGCGATATTGTTAGATAGTCCGGTCGTCTTCAAAGCTGTCATTAAATTAGACTCAATCTGGTGTGGGAGTGCTTTATTAAGATAAATGGCTGGGATGGGTACCAGGCTACGTGGGAATAGAGGGATATGAAGCAGCTGTGATCTAGCAGGGAAAGGGTCGGAAGCCAAAAATATGTCTTAAGACTTACAATTTTAACCCTCTTCGGTCGGCTTACAGCAATACAATAAAACTAAGATATATTTGACATATAGACAAAGACAGAATTTACAGGGTTGTCACATAAATGATTTTATAATATAAGGCGGAAACACAATGTGACCGGAACATTCATAAAGTATACAGTATAGGGTTATGTATGAAGTAGCATACCGGGTAAATGGTCTCCATTCTTTGCTGGCACAAATTTTCCATGACCGTTTTGCATAAATGTGGCTGATTTTCGTAGATACAGTGCTCAATTTCCTCTTTCAAGGCGTGGACTTATTGACATAAACCTTAGACTTCAAAAAACCCCAAAGAAAAAAGTCCAACGGCATTAAATCGCATGATATGGGCAGGAAATGACTCATGCAGTAATTGAATTGTTTCTCGGGCAGTATGGCATGCGGCATCGTCTTGTTGAAAACACATGTCGTCCATATCCATATCTTGCAATTTAGGCACAAAAAACTGGATTATTATGTCGCGATTTCGAGCGATTACAGTTAATGGTGCTCGAAATTGCCTGACTATTATGCCTCCAGTCCAAAATTCGCACCAAACAGTGAAACGTTGTGGATGCATTTGTTTCTCAATAATCACTCGTTGATTTTCTGACCTCAAATTTCGACAATTTTGACGATTAACAAGGCCATCAAGATGAAAATGAGCCATCAAGATGGAAGATGATTTTGTTTGAAAAATCAGCATCTACTTGTTGTTGTTCCATAATCCATTCAACGAACTCTCTTCGCTGTGCGTGGTCAGTATGCTTCAGTTCTTGAGTCAATTGCACTTTGTATGCACGAAGATGCAAATCTTTCGTGAGAATACGCTGTAGAGAGCTTCTCGATATGTCCAATTCTTGACCACGGTGCCGAATTGATGTTCTTGGAGTCTCAACAACACTCTCACGAACTGCTGCTTTGTTTTGTATTGAACGACTTGTTGAAGGAGGTTTTTAATATTCCGACCTTATTTTGTACGAAAATTGCGAACTGTAGCTGCTAAACCTACATTATTTTTAAAATATTGCTCAACAATGAAAACGCACTCCATTTTTAATAACCCTGAACTGTCAGCTGTCTCGCTGTCTTTTTTTTCGTTGGCAAGACTTTAATTTTGAATAAGGAAACCAGGCATAGAGGAATACAGAGGCTGTAGATTTTGCACGGATGTTTCCACCTCCTTAATAAATATGGAACTCTGATCCACAAAGAAAGGACTACCTAGAGGCCTACCAGCTATCAAAAAGGGATCTACTAGCGTCAGATTCGCTCCAGATACACCGTTACATACGTCCAAAACAACTTGCATAAACAAGTTTGGGATTCAGCCATGAAAGAAGCAAATTGATGCTGTTTAGTACTATAATCCGGCCTTGTAGGAGGGGAAACAAAAGAGAATTATAAGCTGTGGGAAAAAGTGAATACAGTCCCACAGGCTAAGGATAAACACATACCATTGCAATAGTTCAAATCTATGTAATTGGAAGCAACCTGTGACCAATTGATAAGGACTTCTTCCCATTCGTCTGAGCTCTAGACTCTGATAAGTGAGTAAGGATAAGGAAAACAAATTTACACGACGGGTTACTACTTTACGCTTCTAAGAATTACTTTATATTTACTTCCAATTTCGACAGGAAATTTATAATGAATTTCTGTTTGAAAGTGCATCGCAGTCAAATTCCCTTTTACAACACAAAGTCGAGCAAAACTTCAATCGAATTCTTAATAAAAAGAAAAAGCTCTACACCAATCCAATTTAAAAGTTCCTTTATAGAATAATTGACATTCAAGCTTAACTACTTGCGTTAAATTTTCTCCCAAGGCGGCAGGATAACAGAGACTACATGGTCATTTGTTGCTGCGCTACAAATTGAACTAGCTACCAATTTACCTTTCTTGTGTGCCAAAGAACAGGACACAAGAACTAATGGCAATTTATTAAAGTGAACAAACTTTGTGAAAGTCTTCAACTAGTATACCCAACCATCGTCATTAACTGAAGTAACCTTAAAGTCCGGAAAGAGAACGATGCATCGGCATGGGCATCCTCATCGTCATCGTCATCGTCATCGTCAATGACATCGACATAGCCGGTGTCGACAAAATTTTCATTCGCCCAGGATACTGATACGCTTTCACCGAACACTCACATTTTGTGGCAATTTGGTTCTCCGGAAAAGCCAGACCAATAGATAGAGAGAGAGAGAGAGAGAAAGTAGTTGCTGCTGTGCCGGGTGCTTCCATTACATCCACACTGACATTGCCACTGCTACTGCACCTGTAGGCAATAATTTGGTAGGTCTTCTTCATGGGGACGTTATAATAAAGTCCTTGTTGAAAATTGCACAATTTTCCATTAACCACTCGAATGGTGGTGCCTTTGTGTGTTTGTGTGATTATGTGTTTGGGTGGCTGAGAAAGTTCGAAGCTTGAAGCCAGACGTTGACGACGATACGATGACTATACCATCTGCAATTTCGCTTATGGTCCACCCCTCCCCCCAGACCCCGTAATTGTATCCCTTCTATTCTTCACCAATTTTGAGTGGGCAAAATCCTTACAAATCTCACAAAAGTTTAACACAACACAATTACGATGGAAATTATTGTTATGCCGTCGCTCTATAGTTGTTGTAGTTATTGGTGCAGCAGTAGCAGCAGCAGCACAACTTGTATCTAATTCGAATGAGACCAAGTTTGGCTGGAGGCTGCTTGAGTTTACCACATTCTTCGATGGAATTCGGTTTGTTTACGAATGCGAAAGCCCTTATCGAAGTAAATTGGGAAAATTTTTAAGACGAGAGAGTTTCGCCGGAGCAAGTTTTCTGCATGCGGAACCATTCGATGTACAAAGTATCGAGTACGCGAATAGAGTTAGTACGTTAGTGCTGCAATTATGCTCAAGTGCAACTAATTAGCATTATGTTGTTTTTCGGGCAAGGATGAACGCAAACGGAGGGAATTTTCAGGAATATTCTTCTTAGTATGCTGCAGGGAGAAGTCTGTGTCCTTGGTGCTTGGCTAAATGAGCTGCTTCATGGGGTTGTTGTAATCGCTTTTGAGTGGTTTTTTGACGAAGTTAATTAATGACGACAGTGTAAGGCGCTTTAAACAAAAAAAAAGAGGGTGTTGTGTTGTTGTTTTTGTAGTTGTTGGGAGTTTAAGATGCTTTCAAGTCGTCAAGTTTTGAGAGTTAATGGACTTGTTTATATCTGTTGGGTTTCTGGGTGCTTTTGAGTGCGGCACTGAAATGTAGGACAAATTTTATGATAGCGTGACCTTCATTTTGGGTATCATTAAAATTATTATAAAATACGTTTTAGTGGTGGTGTCACTTAACATGCTGGTCGGAGTGAAAATGAGGGGCTCTTTACTTGGGTGTAACTTTATAATATATGCTTAGGGATAGGTTCTAATTGTTTTGCGCTCAACGCTGAAAGTAGAAAATCCTTCCCGAATCTGGCTGATGCTCACAATAGTATTAAACGGGTGACGACTACATTAAAAAAGAGTTGTAGACCACAATGCCGTACCGACAAATATAATTTTCTTGCAAAACATGGTGATTTGTGAGTATTTGCTGGTTACACTTCCAGGAGGGCTTAAGTTTCAATGAACAATGACTGAAACATTCGGCTCCTAACAGAGTCACCCTTGTCAGATAGGCTGTTGATGAATTACGAGCTAATAATTTAGGAATGCTATGCAGAACTATGCCTAGTGGATGTTTCGGAAATTTTCAGGGGTGTGAATCTGCTTTTTTGAACAGAGTTTCTCACCAACCAGACCGAATCACTGTAGCCATACTATATCACACGGGATTCTGGCATTAGAAACCTAAGGTCTCCAGATAGCACCGTCAAGTGTGAGTTCCTGCAAAGTCAAGGTGAAGTTGGTTATATGCTTAACAGGCGCCATGAAAAGAAATAAAGAAATTTGTTGATGCACAAAACGTTCGACTGGATACGGGTGTCTTTAAAATTCTTAGATTCAGAGCACAAGGAAGCCATCCAATACAGGTTCGGAAGAATCCAAGTTCGTGACATAAAAATCGGATAAGTAACTGACGAAGGGAGTGCTGCTTGTCCTATGGCAAAATGGACAAAATATGGATGGACTGTATGGATTTAAAGTGAATGTGTGAGATGTTGAACAGAATGACTACCGAAACATTGAATGGAACAGAGTATTAGTACAATGGCAATGTGAAGTATAGTATTGGATGAACTGGTAAGACCAATCCACTATCACTTTCGCTTTTGTAATAATCGCACATTCCTGATCCATTCTCTCATAAAAATGTTCGCTTTAGATATGGGTTGGCCAGAACACCCGCGAAAAGAGGTAAACATTTGTGAGCGTGGTCGATGTATTTGAGACGTCACTGATTACCACCAGAAAGAGTAGTGGCAATAGAATACAATCTTCGGACACTGCTTTGAATTTCAAATTACTTAGACAGCCTTCTTCTTGCCGCTTTATTCATTCTGAGTGCTTAATTCGCGGTAGTGATCTCGTCCTTGCAAATTTGATTTTAGGGCATAATACCTCTTTCAAAATGTGGTTTAAAATGCTGGGGAAATGCCCCCTCTATCTTTTTAGCTGATTTCCATCCAAAACCGGCAGATAATAATCTAAATTCTTTATCGGATGTTGACACAAGCTGTAACCAAATATGAGCTTTTTGCTGACTCCGTATACAGTATATGTGCATCTCTCTGTACTGAGACTCAAGCTAGTTTCTGTCCTTTGCGTGAGTGGCTGCAATGTAAACTTTAGGTTATTTTCGCCCCTCCATTATGTAACATCGGTGTTCACCATGGGCAATATGCACTATCAAAAGTTGCTTAAAAGCACTGCATGATGGGACTATACTAAATGTTCCGTCAACTAAGTAAAGAGTGGGTCATCTGTTGGTTTCTTATTAAAATTACTATAAAAAAATCCATTTAATATTTTTCAAAGTTCTTTTACTTTATTGAAGAAAATACACTTTGCGGTTATTTATAGAAAATAATTTCATTTAATTGACTGCTGCGGGTGGCTTGGCAGTAGACCATCCTGTCAACCCAATTTTGCAGTATATTTTCGATGGTTTAGGGCTCTATTTCACGAATAGCTCGATCAATATTGTGCTTAAGTGCCTGAATGGTTTCTGGATTGTTAGCATAACATCGACCTTTAATAGCAAGCCACAAAAAAATCACCAAAACGGCTGATCGCACGATTATTGAACTTAGTGCACAAAAGATCGATTGCTTGTATGACATGTAGCGCCATCTTGCTGGAACCAGAGATCGTCCAAGTTCATTTTCTTAGTTTCTGCCCCAAAAAAGAAGCTCTGTAGCGCTCAAGAAAAATTGGACAATAATGCCTCCATTCCACAAATCACACGAAACAGGAACACGCTGAGGATGCATTCGCTTCTCTACGACTACGTGTGGATTTTCCGAGCCCCAAATATGGCAGTTTTGGTTGTTTACATAGCCTCCGAGATGAAAATGCGCCTCATCCGAATAAAATGTTTTTTTTTTTTAAATCAAAATCAACGTCAATTTCGAGATGCTCTAAAGCCCAAATTGGAAAGCGACCAACGAAGCGGGTGGTTAATTTACTTCAATTTCTAAGTCAGTTGGACCTTATAAGGGAATAATGCAGCTACTGAGCGACTGAGCGCACAGAATGAACACGAGGATAACTTGTGTTATATAGGGTGACCAGATAAGAAGTATAGGAAAAGAAATTTAAATAAAATAACAACTGTGTGAGATATCATATTGGTTCTAGCTTTATTTTGAAGCTACATTCATGCAATTATGTATGGAATAGCGCATCATTTAAATGGCCGCCTCGACTTCGCTTCAAGCGGTCGGTCCAATTTTTGATGACTCGGTCCAATATGTGCGGCGTTATTCTCGCAATAGCGTCTCGAATGTTTGCTTCGAGCTCATCCAAAGTGGTTCGTTTATTAGCCACAGAGAAAATAATCGAGGGGTGTCAAGTCGCATGATCGCAGCGGTCAATTGATGAACGCTCGCCGTGATATGACCCAGTCGCCAAATTTCTCATACAAGCGTTGCGACGCTTGGACCATTGGCGGTGACGGTGTCTTATTCCTCATTTCGAAAGAAATAAGGTCCGATGATGCCGCACCAAACAGTCAATCTTTGTGGATGCATTGATGCTTGGTCGAACACTTGTGGATTGTGGTCGCTCCAATAACCGCTGAGCCAAAAATGGGCTCAAGATGATTTTTTGGCCAAAATCCGGATATCCGACCAACAATTCCAGCGCCCAATTAGCGAACTCACAGCGTTGTCGTCCAGCTTCAATTCTTGCGTTAGCACAATCTTATGCGGATGTAGGCTCAAATCCAACCACAAAATAAGCCTGGTTGACTCTCTGGCAATGCCCAATTCAGCTGATCGGCACCGAATCGACATTTCTGGGTCTTCTTTCACTTCGTACCGATCTCTGTCTGGTTGGTGGCTTAAGGTCCTAAAGAGTGTACTCACGCTCAAAACTTTTCCATTGTGCGACGAATTGCCTGTGCACTGAAGCCAAGATGACCGACCTCACGACGAAATTCACGTTGCGTATTTTTTAATAATTTTCACACGTTCGGGAAGCGTCAAACGATGCATGATGAAATAGCAAATACTTTACTGAATATTTTGACAGCTGGATGCCATTGGTAACATTGACAGCTGCTGAAACATAACAATCGGAAAAACTATCATTGCTATCTGGTCACCCTTTACATTAACAAACCAATCTAACGAACTTTCTTCACAAACTTGCGTACAGCAGGAACGGTTGGTGCATTACTTCTATCGAAATTCGCACTGTTTCGGGAACACAGCACTCACATTGGAAATAAGTTTTCAATAATTCCAAACGTTTTGCAAGCATAAATCGATTCATATCGTACTGCGGACATATGATACTGTTTTTGTCAATTCTTTGAGCGTGAAAGAGCTGTCAGTGTCAAAATAACTTGTAATTTAAAAAATAACCACCAGATGGCGTATTCTTTTGACTTTAATGTTTACTCTATTATTGTGGCTAATGTAAATATGGAATACGCGATATCTTCTTCTACTTCCGTGCCTCGATAAAGAGTAAATTCGTTTAATATTTTCTTAATATTTTATTAGGACTTTAACCAACTTGGCATATGAAACTGGAGGCAGCTGGCTGGAGTGCAATGTTGATTGAACATCTAACATCTGTCTTGGTTTGCATATAGGGCGGGCAAGAATACAATATATCATAGAATTGGTAACACCGTACTACAAAATTTAAATTTAAATCTAAAAAATCAATTCGAGTTGAGGCTATACCTGTAATTATTTCATATTCGAACACTTCACGATGAAGCACTTAATTTTTTAAGCCATGATATTTCGATTTGGCCTAAGATTTGCATAAGAGAAAATGCAGGCAATTTTTGTTTAGTTTGGAGAGAAACAACGTTATTTACAAAAAGAAAGAACGTTTCGTGTCTGCTTGGCGTGCATGTTTTTACTATAGCATTAAACTAAATTTCGACTTTATTTCGAACTTCTTTTTTACATTACTACCTATCTGGATTTCAGCTTTTTTTGCCATTTCCATTTCGCTGGCAGAAAAGACCCGAATAATTGTTTTTTTTCTCCTCCTTTGTCATTATTACTTTGGACATAATTACTCTTTTATTATGGAAATACAGTCGAAAGCAGGAAATATTGCCAATTCGACAATACTTCCGATTTTATGGAAATAAAGTCGAATCGAAATTATTTCCCTCTACCTTTCCCGTAGACCATTCCTGCCTACCATACATCAAACGTAGATAGTACTTAAGTGATGGGACACATTTTACAAAGCCTCTTTTTTATAGAGAAGGAACAAATAAGTAAAACAAAAAATCGAACTAATGCCAAAAGATCTCAAATTTTATTAATATATTCTTCTGTCTGGTGAATTCATTTTTCTTAGAAGTTAATTTGTTCATCTCTAATAGTAATTGAGTGCTGCTATAAATACGTTTCTGCCCTTTGAGATCTCTAGAAGGAGTTTTCCTTCCTTTTTTGCAATTTAAATACAATTCACCAGAAGGAAAAGTGTAAAAGGAAATGCGAAAGAAAAATTTTGTAGGTACTTCTACTCCTGAAAGGACTTAAAAATAAAATTGCTTTGAATGGTAATTTGCCAATCCTTTTCGATTTTTTTTGTATCTTAGATGTTGTTGCTAGTCTTGTATCGCTTGTTGCAATGGTTTTCATCATGAATTATCTACAGTAGAGTTGAATTTAAAATTTTTAAGAACATGAACATTTTCAATCAATGCGTCCAGATGACATTAATTCTCTTTTGCGGCATTAGAATTGGGACTTGGAAAAAAAAAAAGATACAACCGAAGAAAGGTAATAAATGAACAGCGTCACTGAGAAAGGGTCACAAGATTATTGGATCTGTAATTTGATTTTTTCCTCAATCATCTTTCATTAAAATTTTTTTCTATTTTGGGTTTTTCTTAGATCCTTCGTCCTTTGGCGGGAATTTTCATTTACCAACTTAAGTAGATTGATTTTTTTGCTCTCATTTTTTAAGGAGAATTAATTCTTTTTATTGCCATTTTTAATAGAAAAGTGAGATGAGATCGATCAGAAAGGATACTTCATGTTTAGTTTAAGTGAGGAAGAGTGGAGAACATTTTTTTTTTATAATTTAATATTTAGTTGGCCCTCCATTGGCTTTTATCACTGCAAGAAGCCTACGAGGCATGCTAGCAACTAAATTAAAACATTCTTCTGAGCTGATTTTTCTCCATTCTCGTCATATAGCGCTCTTCAGGACTACTAAGGTTGTCGGATTATAGTTCTTTATCCTCTTTTTTAGAAGTTCCCACAGTTGTTCAATTGGGTTCAGGTCTGGCGATTGAGCTGGCCACTCTAAGACTTGAATGCTTTGATTTGAAAACCATTCCATCGTTTTTCGGGATTTATGTCACAGAGCATTATTTTACTGAAAATTTTTCGGTGAGACTTGTTCCCAAATATTTTGCGATAGGATGCCTTTAAGGAGGTCTCTAAAACATAGCTGTCGCTATTCATTCTTCCCTCGCACGTGAATAGCTCTCTTATGCTTCCTGCCGCCATGCAGCCCCACACGATGCAATTACCACTACCAAACTTGACTATGGATACCCCACAATCGGAATGGTTCTCTTCGCCCTTCCTACTGCGAACATAGACTACGAAAATCTGTAAAGACACATTCTGATTTAGTGTTCAGTTCGGACTCACTTTTATTAAAAAAATGTCCAATGTTTTCGTAAATCCACTTTTGATTTTGTTTTTAGAAGTATGCAATTTACTTGGTTCAAAATTTGCTTCGTCTGACCACACGATTTAGCTCAAATCTTCTTGGCTGCAATCCTTATGCCCACTTAAGCCGTGGGCATAAGCTATCTCGCAGATAGCGTAACATTTTGGTGTTCCTGAAGCGAAGCAGCAAGTTCAGAAGAAGTCTTTTGAAGATTTTTTTAAGACTCCCAGGCAAGAATCTGATTTTCACTAGTCGAAGACTTTCTTTTTCTGCCTGGGCTTAGAAATTTACTCTCCAGTCTCCCTGTATAGTCTTAAAGCATATTGAATGGCTGCACGCACATGCTTAAGAATATTTGAAATTTTTAGCTGGGACATGCCTTGAGAGTTCATGATGTACACACTTTCACTACTATTTTTGAAATGATACCAATTATACCCATTTTACTGCACACAAAAAATACGGAGTTAAAAATTGCAGGAATTCCCTATAATTTAGTCATTAATGGGTAGCGGATCCTGGAAAGTCAAAAATATTCATCTACCAGTAGTAGTTTTTTATTTACACGTATTTTTAGGGGGTGCTTTTCACGGCTATGACTGTATACTCTATGATTCCGTAGCAACTTTATCACTAAAGTAGTCATCGGTTGTGATGCTTTTCCTTGAGCAGAGGTAAATGCAACATGCGAGAAAACCTTGCTATAGTTTTGGCAAACTATTAACAATGTTAACTCTCAGCCGATTTTTTTAACGATAAGAAGATAGGCTTGACTCTATCTAACAGGTGAAGGATCCGAATCGAACGCGAAGATATACTTTTGTAGGGAAGCAAGAATCCGAGAAAAGCAAATTGGAGCTACATAAATCTGTCGGAACCCCATCCAAACTTGGAACAAGACAAGAGGTACAGGATGCCGTACGTACCTGATTGGTGCCCTTACCAGGTCTTTCGAACATCTTTTTTCAGAAAGGGAAAAACACCAGTACACCTTCACCACAAAACTTCAAAGACTACGGGAGGAGACCAGAAGACTTTTAAGTAAGTCGTTAAAGACTGATCAAAGCAAAAAGAATATAACAAGTTACCTCGGGTATCGGAAGGTGTTTCCTTCAGAGATTTTTGTGAAAAATTAACAACAGGTGAAACTTCTCGAAAAGAGAAAATCTACCAATTCGGAATCACCTAGTAAATGTGATGATACGAAAACAGGAAACATAAATTTTTGCTGATTGGAACGCCATCTCTGCGTCAGGCAGGGAACTTTTCACCTTGCCCTCATATCTTTCAGGGCTCGGACTTCATGTCCTTAAAAGTGGTCTAGAATCGGGGAAAAAACCCGGTTAAATGATAAATTTCTAGGCTAGTTCTTCTCCCATCTAGAAACAAAATCAGTCAAGCACGACTCAGTTTGCACATACAGCGGTCCCGTTAGAACAAAAATGCTTTAAAATTGAAACTATTATTCCGTAAGAAAAGCAAACAGAACGTTCTGTCTGTCATTTTCTTAAATAACTTTTGAATTATTAAAAAAAGTGAACAAATAAAAGTCACCAACTTCTTGCATGTGGTCAAGGGAATAGAATCACTTCCTGCCAAAGCTCACGTCTATTTTTGGGTTTTGTCCTACCTACAATATCCTTCACTTGTTTCCACTAGTTTGCCTCTGGATTGAGGTCCGGAGGCTGGGGCTGCCAAGGTAGAACACTAATGCCATTAGTGGGGATCCAGTTTTTTTGTGGCTTTGGATCGTTGTCTGCCTGCAACGTCTGCATACAGAAGAAGGACCTTTTGCAATATATTAACATACTCTTCCTTAGTCATTGTCGCCTTTATTACGTAGTTGGGACCGATTCCATACGAGGGAAATTGTGCCCAAACCATTATGTTCCCACCGCCGTGTTTCACTGTCTTTTTCGTGTAACGTGGATCATATGAGGAATTGGGCGGGCATCTGACAAAGCGCCTGCCATCAGATCCAAACAATTAAATTTGCATTCTTCCGTCCCAAATATTTTCTCAATTTCTTGATACTTTCTTCTCCAGAGCAATTTCGATGTTGAATAGCAAGGTCCAGTCTATTTTTCAGATCTCTTATTGAGTTTGTATTCCTAATTGTCTTTGAAGACACATCTGGATTTATAGTTTTCAAAACGGCGCCTGAAGAATGGATCCGTTTTTGGCTTTAGAGACAAATCTGCGGTCTATTTTCTTCGTTGTTTTCGTAGGTTTCCCCTCTTGTCTCCTGTTTTTTTTTGCTTTAAGTGCAGCCAACAGTTGGTGCATTTTTCCTGTAGCTATTGACATCATTTTGAAATTATTTTATTACCCCTGCTTTTCCAGCGGTGCAGTGCTTCTTTCGGCCCATTTTATGTATTAAAATTTGAGTTTACTTTAATATTTCGTTAATAAAGAAAACTCATATTCATTACTTCATAAATTTCACTTCAACCACTTCCGGAAATAGCTAATGTATTTATTTACATATTTTCTTTTTGAAATTAAAAATGTATTTATTTTATCGTCCACACAAAAACGCACTACTCTTGACATTACTTTCCATCTGGGTAACGGTAAAAATGCACTCCCTTCATCAATTGCCTATGTGTATACAGCACAGCGGTTAAATACACTTATCGCCATAAAAAGTGGACCTAATGGTGGCTCACATAGCTATATTTATTTTGTTGTACATAAGTGGAAATTTTTTTTTTTTAATTGTGCATCTCTAGCTCTATCATTTTTCCGGGCTAGATTTACCCGAAAGGGCTAAAAGTTTGAGTCGTGGTACTTTTACTCAGAGAAAGGACATTTTCACTTTTCTGCTGTCCCTATCACCGATGCTGAGAACCAGCTCAGTCCTTTGATGGGTTCAAGTTGCCTGGTATTGTTTAAGATACAATATGGCTATTGGCGAGGGAAGTTATGTGAGATTGCGCTTCATAAAATAGAACAAAATGTGCCGTTGACAATGAATAGGACCCAGGATGTTATGTTAAGTTTTAACATAACAGGGTGGCCGTGGTGTAGTGGTAACATCATCGCTTGTCACGCTACAGGTTCACGGTTCGAATCCTGATGTCAATAATCATCTATTTATTTCGCATGATATAAATAAAAAGTCGATTAATTGCGAAAGCTTGTGTCAACTCTACTGCGAAGGCATAACACTGGCAGTAGGGCGGTCATATGGCTAAAATGCAACTTGATCGTGATGATGACATCAGGAGGACGGAAAAAAATACTGTGAATCATGAGCAACGACAAAAGCAAAAACAAACAAGCTCCCCAGTTATCTGTACAGCCACCCTTGGAGTTCACTGAAACTTAAAACGAGCTGAGTTTCAAACCAACTACACCAATCTGTCTTTCTCTCTGTCTCTTCCCCTTTCCTCAAAAACGCCCGTGTCCTAAAATTAGTATAAGGGTATTCATAACCCCTTTCACACGTGCAAATTATAAAAAAAAAAAAAAAAAAAACAGGGGCAGTCCGAAAGGCGGAACTCTGTAGATACTAATCGACTCTCTGCTGAAGATTCTCAACTACGCACTGAAAGATATTATCATTTTTATTTTGATGACATCTGATGAGCAAATGCCCTGCCCTTCCAAGAAAATAATAAAGGGCTCTTGGTAGTCACCCCTTAGCGGAGCTGGAGGATTTAATTTAAATTGAGCTAAAAATCTTATTCAGATTCATATCTTTATTTGGCAGCAGGTTGTCTTTACAGAAGCCAGGGGTAGTCGAAAGTATGATGGACCCAATTGCTGGTCCACTTGAATAGGGACTGTCAAAATAGGGCACCCATCTATGCACCTAACCTAACTTTCTTGGAAAATGAATTCTTCTACAAGAGCATATGATGCTCGATGCATACGAGACTATCTAAATTTTAACGAGTTTGACCAAGAATGATTATTCATAGACCGTAAAGCGAAATGCCGTATAACGAGTCATTTTTTTTGTTGTTGCAACGAAAAATATTGGCCGTAGAACGGAAACAAAGAAAGGCCGTATAAAGAGCGGCCGTATAGCGAGGTATGAGTGTATTGGGTTAAGTAAGCCATTCAGTAACAAAGAAAGAAGCCTGCGGAACAATACAAACCCATCATGAGTGCACTTTTAAATCCTTAAAGAAAACCATAGCGCCATATTGTCATAGTAATTTTCTTTTAAGTAAACCGAATGAGCTTAAAGTGAAATCAATTAACACCCTGGTCACTACTTTCACCTGCAGCAGCATATCTACTTCTCCTACTAATTTCCTCATCTCCTTCCACATTTTTCAGTTTACAACTTTAACAATAGATCACCTCATCGTCACCACAGTTATCGTGTGCGCACCGGGTCCTTAACAGCATCGAAGCGGAACAGAAACGGAAAGTTTAACACTCGAATGGAATTTATTAGCCACCGCAGCTAGTCTCCTCTTGAAATGTTAGCGGTAAGTCGAAAGGATACTCGCCACACTAGCTCGGCTATTGTTGTATCCGCAAATGTACAGATACACAGACATCCCCAAAACTTAACAATCCCATTTTTACAGGAGAACCTGTAAATGCAGTAAGCAGCATCACGGTGTGAACTAAAAGTGGTCAAAAGGACGAAGAGACGACGATACTATGCTATGACGAAGGGTGGCAAAAAAAAAAAAAAAAAACATTTTTGTTTTATTAAAAAAGTTTTGTAATTAGAGAGTCCGCATTACGTCTGTGTGCGGGCAACTGTTCCAGGATATTTATTAAGTTGAAGAGCTCGTTTTTTCCTCGTTCTCCGTTCTCGCCATTTCTCCTTGTTTTGTCTTTTGTGTGGTGTGTGTTTCGGGGCTGTCAGTCAGTTCAGTGGCTATTTTTCATGAGAATAACGTTTTTTTTTTTTTTTTCCTATTTTAGTCCCTTTTTCTTGGAGTCGAATAAATGAAAGGACTGTGCAACCCGAAAAAAAGGAAATCGCTCTGGTATTATGTGTTTCAGAACTCAAGCAAAGTTTTACAATCGCCACATAGCAAACAAGAAAAGGAGAGCAATGTTTGGGAGCTTAAAAATAAAACCAAGAATGGTGTTGAAAGAAATTTCTAAAAGAATACAAAGGGGTACGTTTGGAGTTTTTATTTTTTTTTATTTTAACTGACCTCGTACTATACCAACAATATTGGGAAGTTAAAGGAGATCTCGTATTCAAGGATCAAGGTAAATATCTAGTTTGTAAATTGGCTGTAAAATAAATAGCACTATACGACTGCCTGCAGCACTTAATCCCATTTAACACCCTCTCCACTTAATCAGTTCACCCAGATTGTAGTGTCCTATCAATTTATTCAAGAGTACACGTATGTGTACTCACTCCCTCTCCATTGCGTCAAATGAAGTGGGTCCATCGGGTTACTGTGTACACGAGTTTAGGAATGAATCAATTTCCACAATAAAGTGCCATTGTCACATAGTATTGGTTGGCCCGCTGGGCCTTCAGGCAATTCCTATTGACAGATATGTCACCCGGAGCAGCAGGATAAATTCAATCAATTTGAGTAATTCGCTGGCATTTGTCCTTCCTGTTTATTCTCAGTGGACTCGCCAACGAAATGTGAAGCGGCTCTCCCCTGTGTACTGTGTAGCTCATAAATTATTTCGAAATGTCACCATTTCGTTAAACTGTTCTGATTTCATGACAATTAAGAGTGAACCAGTCGTGCATAGGAATTTCATTGCATTCTGAATGAACATTTTGATTTTGGGATTGTTTTTCAGCGTATCAATCCCAACGGAAGTTATGCCAAATCGTTTAACATAAACACGTAGAATCAAGTTATGAAGCATTCTATGTACATTTAATCAATTTGATTTGTTAATATTGCAGAAGAGACCTAGTTTTCCTGTTCGAATCAAAATAATAGATTTAGATGGGGCACAAAGGATATTGTAAATAAATAAAATTTTCCAAAGCATTGGGACATTCGAATGTGAAACCATTGAATGGATTTACTTATTTATGTTGGGGCAGCGGTGTTATGCATATAGCATTTAATCGATCAGCAGTAAAAGGGTTTTTTAACCAGCAAAATAAAATTATTTGATTAGCGATTTAATAGTTTTTTGATCAGCAGAAAATTAAAAATAAAATCAGCAGAAAAATAAGAGATGAGCTGAAAAAGTCAATTATTTGATCACCATAATCTAGGTTTTTGATGAGCGGAAGCTAATTTTTTGAGCAGTAGAAACGTAGAAGATCAAGGAAATGTGTTAATAAATCCTCTGAAAAAAAAAGAAAAATATTTTCAGCAAAAATAAATTATTTGATCAGCAGAAAATATTTGCTTTCGACTAGCAGAAATTATCTGCAGGAATTTTAAGATTCATATGCAAAAAGAAGACTAAAACAATTAGAAAAAAAAAAAAACTTAAGGTATTGCGAACTTCAGAAAATAGAAAATAAAATTTTGTACGAATTTCTGCTGATCAAATAATTAATTCTTGTCGAGAAAATATTCTTTCAGATCATCTTTTATTTTTCTTGCTAATCATTTACTTTTTTTGTTGATTTTGTTTTTAATTTATATTATAAGTAAAAAAATAGTTTTTTTGCTGATTGGAAAATAGTTTTCTTCAGGATGATTTATTTTTCTGCTAGTTTATTCAATTATTTAGCTGATTACTACTAATATTATTTTTATTTTTTCCTGTCTGTAAATGGTCCAACAAACCTTTATGGGATTACCAGCTGACCTGTGCTCGCTTTGCTTCGCCTGGATGTTAATTTTCTTCTCATTCCCATAGTCCGTAGATACCCATATTTCATACATAAACATGAACTGCACCTGTGTATTCCAACTCAGCGACTGGTGTATGCTAGTGTGTTATGCGAACTGATACTACATCATTATTACCAGCGTTCCCACTCTCACTACTATATTAATGTTTCACTACACTTTCTTAGTATTCCATCAATTTCACTACTTCGCTACGAACGTTTTTAAGTCACTAATATTTTTCAGTAAAGTTAAACCGAGCCAAAATCAAAAGTATAAATTGTATGAGTTTTAACTATCTGCCTTTTTCAAAAGATGGCAAATGCATTCATTTCGTTATGTTGTGAACGTTTTACTGAAGTCAATGTACTTCTGAATACCAAATTTCCTTAGACAAGTTCAAGAGACTGTTCTAAAATTAATAATAATTTCAAACAGAATAAGAATTTAATTTCTTTACGTAGTATAGGATTTTCTTAATTTTCTTACGTAGTATACTCTCCGCTCACCATCAGCCAATCGCCTCTGCTCGCGAAGGGAATAAAGAGATGGTGAAAGGAGAAAAGGAATGAATAAAAAATTATCATCACCACTTAGATTCTGAATTTTGCAAAGTATATTTTTGATATTGTTCAGCTTCTTCGTATAAATGTGATTTGAAATCAGAGTGTTATTAAAATCAATAAAGCCAAAGTTGGAGTTATTTGCGTCTCTAAGATTCATTATCCCATTTCATGGTCTCTCGAATTGAAAACCCATTAACTAGCTTTATATAAAACTGCTCCGTACAATTTCCTAATAATTTAAAAAAAATAATTAAAATCCGCTTAGCCGTTTTCAGTGTAGCCAGCGGCAAAGAAAATATCAGCTTATCCTTTTATGTGGGGCACTTTTTAACTACGAAGAAGGACAAATTAAAAATCATACACATGCATGTAAATACAGTAGACTCGCGGTAACATGAACTATTAAAAATCGAGCGTGTTTTCGTTTGCGAAGTTGTTCATGTTTACGAAGGTGAAATTCTTTAAATTTTCCAAATAAATTAGACATTTGTTTTAACTCAAATTCATATATATATTTTTTTTTTTTTTGTGTTTCGGTTTGTAAGTACCTAATCCATTATGTTTTGTTAAGAAAAAAAATTTACGTTGAAATTAATAAAAAAAATGGGTTATCTTTCTCTGGATTTTCTTTTTTTGCAAATTGCTGAACACAGACTTTTCGCGGAGACGTTTAAGTACGCTGATATCTGTTGGACTTATGTTTTCATTTTCCGCCCATTCCAAAGCTGTATTGAAAATGTTGATTGCTTCACTAGGCTCTATTCTGGTATGAGCTCTTTCCAAAATACTGTCCTCGCTTTCACTTTCATCACTGGTCAAAACCTCGTTCGTTTCGGTTGGGTTCGGAAGATCTTCAGTCCATTCATGGATATCAGCAAATGAAAAACTAACCTGCAAACACACAATTTGAATTAAATGAGTTACTGGACGGAAAAAAAGGTTCAAACCTCTGGATTAATGGCATGAAGAAGGTCTATTGTGCATTCTTGTTGGGAGTTAATTGGTAAACAAATCCTTTCTCTCAAAATAGCTAATGGGATATCCTCTTCGCAGTCTTCTTCATCTCCTATAGAGCTTAAAATGTTCGTCCAGCATTTTGCTATTGTTTCCTTTTCAAGAGGTTTCCAAGCTGAATCTAAATAGCAAACAGCTTCCTTAACGTCAATTTCTTTTGGTCTTTAATAACATTAGTCCCTGTAGCTACAATTGATGCCAAAAGACTGTTTCTGTAGAAAAGTTTTGTAAGTCTTATGGCATTTTGATCCATTGGCTGTATGAGCGTCGTGGCGTTTGGTGGCATTTTTTTTTTACCTGTGGTACAAACGAATGGTGAAACCAATTTTTAAAAATAGCACCTGTCATCCATGACGATTTAGAGCAACTGTAGTCAACAAGAGATTCAAAATTTCTAAAAGAGCTAGGATTTTTTGCCTTTCCAATCACTAAAAGTTTAACTTTGTGTACACCTGTTGCGTTTGTACAAGCTAGAAAAGTGACGCGCTGTTTTTCCGTTTTTCTTCCAGGAGCATTTTTTTCTTGAGATGATACGTATGTTTTGTCAGGTAGCAGCTTCCAAAATAAACCCGATTCGTCTGCATTATAAATTTGATCGTGAGACAGACCTAGCTCTTTAATCTTGGCTTGCAGCTTGTTCTTGAAAGGGTCCACAAGTTCAGGCCTAGAAGATAACTTTTCTCCACTAATTTTAATAAAACGCTCACCATAACGCTTCTTAAATCGTTGCAACCATCCGTCACTCGCATTAAAATCGCTTTGAGTTTCTTTAATTTTTAAATGAAAAAATTTAGCTTTTCCTTTAACCATCAATCCGTTGACAGGATAATTTTTTTGTCGCTGTTTGAGGAACCAACGGTACAGCGCTTTTTTCATTTTAAGGAATTCAGAACACTTCAAAGTCTTCCGCATTCCAGGTCCAGAAAATGTATTGTTAACACATTTTAAAATTTTCTCAGTTTTTTTGTTTATAGCGCAAATTGTTGACTTTGCAACATTGAACTACTTTACTAAGCTAGTTATGCTTGTTCCTCCTTTTAATTTTTCAATCACATCCATCTTTTCCTTTAGAGACAGGAATTTTGGTCCTTTTTGCAACATTTTTCACGAAAATGTAAATTATGTAGATCATTCCAAATCAGCACCGCGCACTAAACTAAATGTCAAACCACAGCGAAAATGCCAGGACTAACGAGCAATCATTTACGGGGATTCACCGATTTATAAAAACGATTCAAGTAACCGACAAATGCAGAAAAGAAAACAACGTTTTCTATGTTAAATGCATTTTAAATTTGTTCAAGTTATAGGGCTTTCTCACCGTGTTCACGCTACAGAGTAGTCAATGTAAAAAAAATTATGTTCATGTTAGCCGGTGTTCACGTAAGACGGTGTTTTTGTTAACGCGAGTCTACTGTATAGCCTTAGCCTTAGCCAATATTCAATCCAATCTACTGGATTAATTCGTTCACCTTACAGGCAGAAGCGACCATTTTTCACTCCGAATGGCTACATAGTCTTTTCCAGAAGAATTTTTTCATGGAGTCCACCGATATTGGTGGTACTGTTTAAAAAATAGTAATTCAGTTTCGTTTAACACAGATGCCACCTGCATTTACACTTGAGTTTCAACCCTTGATATTTTTCTGGAACGGAAATTACGATGTCCAGCAAAGTTAAGTGTCTATGAAAAGATTCAGAAAGGGAGAAGGGGTTGTATTAGTGTAAAAAATGTGTGGGCCGATGTAGTGAATACACGATGTAGTGGAATATAATGAGTCTCACATAATATGCATCGATTCTATGGTGGTATCGATTCAAAGAAACCCCTGGTTTGATGAACAGTGCCGCCAAATTGAGGCTGCCAAGGGTGACGAGAGGAGCTTACAACATCTAGAAGCAGAAAAGAAGGGAAAAGCACCAGCTTCTAAGAATGAATATGAAAAACGTGAGATCGTGAGAAGAGGTGTTACGGCAGGAAAGATGATCGAAAGTTTTACCAGAAGGTGAAAAGAGCATGCCAAGGCTACAAGGCCCGAGCAGAGGCCTGTAGCGATGAAGAAGGAAATCTAGTAGTCGAGTCAGACAGAGTTGGTGCTGAGAATTTGGAAAGATTACTTCTGCAGACTGTTAAACGACGGTGCCGATCAAAGTTACGCTGTAAGGCAGAATGCTCCATTCACCGACTCCCTTACATTCCGACTCCCCGACCGAAGAGAAGTGAATGTAGCAATATCTAAGTATAAATCCAATAAGGCAGCTGGAAAAAATATACCGAAATTGCACAATTGTTTTCAAAACCGGTAGTCCGATTGACACCAAATGTAATAGTAGCCCAGTCCTCTCTAAGACTATTAACACGCAAAAAGAAATCCGTGCGTTTTTGCTCGAGTTATCATGAACGAAAGAAATGCATTCAAAATCGCCACAAAATTGAGCGTCAAAACTATTAAACCAATTGCCACCAACATTAATAGCACTCGAATCCTACGTCAGGTTAATATTACAAAAATAATCGGACAGATAGGCAGACAGGCAGACAGACACATGCACAGCCGCTATTCGGAAAACCACTTTTCTGTACATTTTGAATACTACTCGTAAATATATAAAATAATAAATAGATATATTTCTTGACACAACCACCATACTTCCATTTCCTTGGAACTTGAGCTATGATTACTTATTAAATACTAAAAATCTGCGGACTTCAAACTAATGTAAAATGCCTTATATGGCCCGTAAAGAACACCAAATTGGACGTACCTTCACTACGCCGTTGCCACCTTTATCGTCCAAGTAATTTTAAAGAATTATATAGGGTTATTCATTTCAAGGTTGGGACTTTACATCCCTGCCATATGGCATCTGTCAAATAAATCTGTCATACGTAGTGACAGGTATTAATCCTTGACTTGTCATTTTACAATATGGATCGTTTAACCACCGCTAACCAGTTCAGTAATATCGCGATTTAAGGACGATTTTTCGAGTAAAATCTTCTTCAGCGAAGAGGCCTATTTCTTGCTCGGTGGCTACGTTAACAAATAAAATTTCAGACTTTAGGGTTCTGAAAATCTACGAGTAAATGTGATCGTTGAGAGATCATTAGATTGACGACTGTTGACAGTTTGGTGCGCGCTGCCGGTGGCGTGATCGGGGCGTATTTCTTTGAAAACGGCGAAGGCGACCCAGTTACGGTGGATTCTCTGCTCTACGGTCAAATGACAACCAACTTTTTTTGGCCTGAGATTGAAGGATGTAAGCAGCATGTGGTTCCAACAGGACGGGGTTACTTGCTACACAACAGGCAAATTTGGCTCTATTGCACGAAAAGTTCCCCGGCCGTTCGATTTTGAGATTTGGCGACATCAATTGGTCACCAAGATTGTGTGATCTGACCCCGTTGGACTTCTTTTTGTAGGGTTATGCTAAAGATCATATCTATGCAGACAATCTTCAAACTTTGGAGCACTTAAAAACCAACATCCGTGAAGTAATGGCTACAAAACAGCCAGAAATGTTGCCGAAAAGTCATCGAAAATATCCTCACAAGAATCGAAGTTGATGACGTAGTCCAAAATTTAACACAGTAAACAAATTTCATTGAAATCTTTAATACTTTTTAGTTGATTTAAATTTATATTTCTAATACTTAAAATGAACAAATTTTTAGTGGCACCGAGGTTTAATGACAAGTGCGTTGGACTACTGAGTGGGAGGTTCAGGGTTGGGTTCCCAGACACAAAGAAATAGCTGTAGCGAATGTCTGACAAACATCCTAGAGTAAAATTACGACAAGAAAAATTCTCAGTCAGTAGGCCCCTTTCATTTGTGTGAAAAAAATAATTCTCACTCAATTAAATAACTTTCAACTTTCTCAATCCTTCAATAAATTATTATTCTATCAATTTTCTCTCCCTTGATCCAATAAATCCGCTGCCTTTGCCACTAGATACTACCGACTTCAAGTGGAACCATCATAATCACGATAATGCATTTGAAATTCATTTCAAAACTTCCTTCCACCAGACGAGAGAATGTGGTTCAGCAGCTATCCAGCTTAAGCTTAGGACTTTTGCGGTAAGACAATCCCAAAGCATGAACAGCGCTTCATTGCTGCTTGCGGCCGCAAACAATTATCCCTTCTTCATGATCAAAGTTTTTCCTTTACATGCACGCGAGTGTATTATTCTGCTTCCATTATCTTTTTGTTTTGAGCGCGGAAAAACTTCTTTAATTAAACTTATTCTTTGGTTAAAAGAAATGGAAAATTCAGTTCTCCTCTTGGCTTTCCATTCAAAGAAGAAAAGGATTTTGCATTCAACTTAAGTTTTTCTGCATTCTTCTCGGATTGCCATGGACATTGTAATTTCACTTCTCTTTCACGGCTGAGAATTTGTTGCGCTTTGTGCACAGAAGTTGCTGGCATTACTTAAGTTTTATGTAAGATTAAATTTAAGGGATGTAATTTTTATTTTATGTGCCAGGAGCATCTTTTTTCAAAGCCCGATTATAGAAGTTAGACAAGTGTTGAGAAATTTAAAAGATTATCTAATGTACGCCATGTAGATCAGTGGAATTTAAAGCTTGCAGCCCTCCAAGTAGTATTCAAATATAATGGAGTCTTGGTACATAGGTACTATTTTCTTATCATTTCCTAGCCAAAGTCGCGAATTACATGACTTAGATGACTCTACTGTCCAAAGTTGATCTAGGTCTCAACCAACAATCCTTTCCAACTTGTTTCTGCGCGCTACCTTAGGAGAGAGTTGTTTTCATTCGTCCTTTAAAATACCCATGGCTTTGTGCCTTATAGCAACACTGGGACGGTAAGTACCCTTCGTTATCCGCGAAGGGATCCTGCTACTCAAATTACCTTTTAACCTAAGCTATGCAAAGATCTCGCGAAGAAGAAGTGCGCCCAATTTCAAGCAAAAAGTATCGGGAGTTGGAGGAAATATCGTCTTCGGCGTCTGATAGGCTACCCAGGAGCTTCGACAAAGCAACTTGAATAAGGGAGCAACTATCTTCAAAATAGCCGCCCAGAGAAGAAGAAATGCTCAGGAGATTCGTTCCCCAAAGTTCATTAACAATGCTCAAGGCCAGCTTCTTGTGGAAGACAACAAAATTCTCCACAGATGGCGACAGTATTGTGAAAGACTTCTGAACGCACAGTTTTCCCGGGTGTACTTTCCAAGAGCCGCTCCTAACCATGACGAAATATCCGACATTACTGTCGAAGAAGTTAGGAATGCCGTCATATACTAAAAAAAAAAAAGAAAAGCGGTTAGGCCAGACGAGATACCCTCTGAGTTCTGGAAAAAGATGGGAGACATCGGGTCTAGATGGCTCATGATTCTTATCTTCAAACTTATGAGCGGTGATCCAATGCCTAATCAGTGGAGGGAAAGTTATCTTTTTCCTTTGCACAAAGGGAAGGGCGATACGCGAAATTGCCATAACTACCGTTCTGTCAAGCTGATGTCACACACCATGAAGATCATTGAGCGGGTATTAGATGGCCGACTGCGGAAAATAATAAGGCTATCTGATGACCAGTGCGAATTTGTCTCCGGTAAATCAACAACAGATGCAATCCAAAGTATAAGGATCATAATGGAAAAACATCGTGATTCCTTAAAGGACTTGCATATGGTGTTGGTTGATTTTGAAAAAGCCTTTGATAGACAACCAAGAGATCTCTTTGGATGGCGCTAAGACAACGAGGAGTTTCAGAAACCTACGTGCGCATGATCATGGACATGTATGAGGGAGCAAGGACAAGAGTACGATGTCCCGCAGGAGTCACCGAAGAGTTTCCAATCAATGTCGGTGTACACCAGGGAAGCGACCTTAGTCCTTTGCTATTTATTGCAGTCCTTGATTATCTGCTTGAAGGAAAAGAGACGGACCCCAAAGTACATCAGTTATTCTTTGCTGACGATGGAGCTATCATAAGCGAAGATCAAATGGCCTTGCAACGAGCACTTGATGTATGGGTGGATGTTTTGGAGGGAAATGGATACCGTATTAGTTCGAAAAAGACAGAGTATCTGTGCTGCCCGTTCTCTGATCCACACCGGCCTATTCCAGACATTTACTTGAATGGAAAAGTGCTTCCCAAGTGTGAAAAGTTCAAATATCTGGGATCTATGATCAATAGCGAAGCAACTTGTGATGATGACATCAATCATCGCGTAAGCGTAGGGTGGATGAAGTGGCGGGAAAACTCCGCTATCTTCTGTTATCGAAAAAGTCCCCTAAGCTTAAAGGAAGACTCTCTACCGTAGTTGTACGTCCGGCGCTCACATACGGTTCACAATGCTGGACAATGTTCAAAAAGTATGAGGGCAATTAACGGCAGCTGAGATGAAGATGCTTCGCATGACAGCAGGAGTAACGAAGATTGATAGAATAAGAAGTTCAAAGATTCAAAGAAGCCTTCATGTAAAAGAACCCATCACAAGCAAAATAGAGCACGACCGGCTCAGTTGGTATTGTCATGTTCAAAGGAGAGATCCTTCGAACCCCGTCAAAAAGGCAATATTTTTGCGCGATTGCGTAGGACCTACTTTCTAGTACCTACTTTCTGGTACTTTCTGAGGTCAAATAGGCAAACCCCACAGGCGGACCAGTAGGGATGCAGTAAAGTGGGAGGGTTGTAATTCTTCTACTCCGGATCATATCTTCGCCGTAAGAAGAAGAAGAAGCCTAAGGAAAAAGCCGTTGTCAAAAGTGATGCTTCTTCGGTCGGAAAATTCACCGACACCGTACTAAACCAGTTGCCAAGTCTAATTCAAGAGGCTATAGACTGTAGACTTTTCTAGACATTGAAGGAACTTTCGACAACACTTCTCTTGAGGCAATTAGGCAAGCTCTCGAAAGAAAGGAATCCAATATCATCTAACTGGATGTGTGAGATGTTAAGACAAAAAACCATCACAATAAGCACAACTAGGCTGCTTAACGGTAGGACAAAATATAAGCCCGATCAGGACCACAATAGTACCTTTCTCCAGAAATAGGCAATTAAAACACATATAGTACATCAGAGTAGAACCAGAGCAACAGGTCAAGTATCTAGGCATAACACTAGACAGTAAACTTCTCTGGAAAAATACATAAAGAAGCTGCGGTGTGCAGAAACTTTTCAGGTAAAACCTGAGGATGCAACCCAGCCACACTGATATGAATGTACACCATGATGGTCAAGCCCATTATAACGTAAGGAGCAGTAGTGCTTTTGGACTGGCCCAGGGAAGATATGGTCAAGATATACTTCTTCGAAAGAAAATTCAACTGGAAGCTGAGCAACAAAAGAGAATGGAGCAATGAAGTCGGGATGTACCAAACAAAACACCTTAAAGTGGTACATGGATGGATCCAAAAGATCCGGAGGAACTGGAACAGGTGTAAACGGTCCCAGGACAAAGTACTCGGAAGCTATGAGAACATACCCCAGTACCTTCCAAGCAGACGTCTACGCGATCGAAAGATGCGCTCTTTTTAACCTCTACAGGAAGTATCACGGACAATACACCGCGATACTGTCGGATAGCCAGGCCACCATCAAGACACTAAGCTCTCGGGTGTGGGAGTACCTTACCAAGATAAACCAACTGAGTGAGAATAACAGAGTCACCCCTTACACAGGCTACGTGGGAATAGAGGGAAATGAAGCAGCTGGTGAATTAGCTAGAAAAAGCTCAGAGACCGGAACCCCTTATGATACTGGAAGAGCTGAGGAAGGAGGAAGACTGTAAAAAGTTCACAAGAACTCCCTAAACTAAGACAGGAAAAATAGCTTCTCGGGAATTATAACAGGAGATTAGTGAGGTCTGTATAAAGATTAACAAAAACCAGCTGCGCACTCTTACAGGCTTCTTTCATTGTAGACTTAAGGAACAATTCAGGAAACTGGATATTTTTTTTTTTTTTTTTTTTATAATTTGCACGTGTTAAAGGGGATATGAATACCCTTATACTAATTTTTTTTTTAGAACACGTGCGTTTTATGGAAAGGGGAAGAGACAGAGAGAAAGATAGAGTGGTGTAGTTTGAAACTCAGGTGGTATTAAGTTTCTGTAAACTCCAAGGGTGGCTGTCCAGATAACTGGGGAGTATTTTGTGTGTTTTCGCTGTTATTGTCATTGCTTATGATTCACAGTATTTTTTTTCCATCCTCCTGATGTCATCATCACGATCAAGTTGCATTTCAGCCATATGACCACCCTACTGCCAGTGTTATGCCTTCACAGTAGAGTTGACTTAGCTTTAGCAAGTGATCGACTTTTTTATTTATTTCATGCGAAATAAATAGATGATTCTTGACTTCAGGATTCGAACCGTGAATCAACAGCGTGACAAGCGATGATGTTACCACTACACCACGGCGGCAACGCGGAGTCTGCAGATTTTGCGGAAATGTTGAGGATACTCCAGGGCACATTCTTAAGGAATGTGAAACACTCATCCACAAAAGAAAGAAACACCTGGATGCCTGTCAACTACTAGAAATTGAATTGATGCTCTAAGTCGACTATACAATTGACTGGAGCTCCAAGTCGGGGAAGTACAAACTGCGCTCATACTCAGTAATAGTGTGCGATTTCCATCCACTATACCTACTTCCGGCCCTTTTTCCTCGCGGGACTACCATCAAGCATTTCATAGCGAGGAGAGCTCGAGCCTTAGGTGTTCGGCTCACTCTTACTTGCAGCATCCTGTACTGCGTATCGTTGTCACTTCCCCCGATAATGGAATCATAAATCATAATGGTTACCACAGTGTCGCTAACTGCGTCCCAGCCATTATTCGTACTCATCATCTGCCTGGTAATGTTGTCTGGGGTTAAATCTTCACCCAGTTTCTGCGACAGCAGATGCCGTTCTTCATCGTACCACGGTTAATGCAACATGGCGTGTTCCGCATCTTCGACTGCTTCCGTGCAGGTTGGACAATAATACCCTACCTCTGTTCGTTAGGGAAGGTCTCGGTCCTCCAAATCTTTTCTATGAGTAGGTGCTGAATGTTATTGCCGACGCTTTATTTATCTCGGTTGAAAAATGCTTACTCCAGCTGTGACTCCCTGCCAGCTCTTTGCGCTTTTCTTGCTTCTTCGGTTTGTTAGGTGCGTTGATGGAACTCTTTTCTATTATAGTGCCCGCTTCTATAATCTTGTCCGAAGGTCCTCCTAATTGTGTGCACTGCTTTGTCATCTATTCATCGAGTGACTTCATTTTAAAGTGAAGAAATTCCTCTAATTTTTGAAACTTTCTAGTTAACCCTGTTTGTGAAATGTGACAGATTATAACTTCCCGAACTGTAACCTATCATAAAGTTATCACCCATTCAGCTGGAACTCAAATCTCTTAATGAAACTGAAACGACATAAATGCATTTCTTATCATTTAATCCTTGTTATTACAGGAGATAAATTCCAAAATATGCCTCGTACACACTATAAGTAATATCCACAGTACCACCCAGTACCAGTGCTCACTCAATGTGAATACCTGATGTTAGGACACACGAAAGAACTCTCAACGAAATATCCGATCCAGGTCAGATTACAGCTTCCTTATGGGTGATCCGATCCAGTTATCCTCATGCATAATGAATTCCGATAGCAATCTGAAAACTTATTGTTACGAGTACGTTTTTGGGTGCAATTTACTAAGTGTTGCTATCGGCAAATCCTTCCCCCAACTAATAATCCTGTTTCCAATGTGAGTCCCTTGACAAAATGCCCTCAGGTATAATATAAATAAATAAAATGAATCTGAGCATCCAACAAATTAACATACAGCATAGCAGAACTCAGCAAATTCTAGAGATGAAGCCTCTGCTCCGAAATGCCAGCCTGCATATCGTATTGTGTAGGAAATGTAAGTGTTTCTCTTGTTGTGTTGATATAAAATAATTTTGCCAGAGTTCTACACTCCTTCTCCTCCGTTGTCGTCGTCATCGTCGTCGACATGAAGACCTTACACTTAACCTCTTGTCTCTGTGATGACGACAAAAACAGAAATGATGATGATGATGATGGAATGAGAAGACCAGCCAAGTCATGGATCAGATTGGCAGATGGGCTAACGTGTGTAGGTACAGGAATTGTTTAGCTTTCTGCTACTCCACTTGCTACTACCTACCGTCGTCTTTCGAAATTCTTGAGTAACCAACGAAATCCTACCAACTGGTATGTTAATGCGTACACACATGGGATGGAATTACAAAGGAGCAAACATCTTGGAAATCCTTTAATGCAAATTTGTGGAAACTGCGGCATGTGTGCCTTAGTAAACATACATAAACGTTCGCAGCGAACACTCCCCCTTCGGTTGCTTTTTAAATTTTGATGGATTCTAATCCTGGTATTGTTTCACGAGTAATTATCTCACATAAAATTGCCAGCAAATACAATTGTATGCGCGAAGGAATGTATGCCAGTGTATATGGAAACATTAGCATAAACATTTGATCCTTGCTCCTACTACTAACCCCTGCATCCGCTCGGGGGAGGATTATATTCCAACAGACCTTGGAAAATAAACAAAATTGTAAATAAGAAAAATAAGAAACAAGGAATTTGAATTTAATTAATTTGTTTCTTAATCAGGCTGGAGGAAAACCTAGCTGTGGTGCTAGATATTATCCAGAGGGTAAGGGGAGTGAAGGCTAATGATTTGTTGTGAGCGGGTTTAGTTAATGAAAGCAATTTGGTTAAATTTTATTAGCTACGGCATGTTTTTTGAAAGATATCTGAGTTGTTGTCATCGTAGTGTAAATATCTCATAAGAAACCCAAGGCAAAGATTGTGTTTGTCGAAATTCCTTGGAATCCAACTCGTAGTCGAACAAATAAGTTACAGACGTCCGTAAGGCTTGAACTAAGTTAGGAAGGATACATTTTGAATCTCTTTCATGGCTTGGTGATGGTTTCGGAAACCTGCATATCCTTGTTTGGTATGATCGCAAACTATTTCGTGCTCCATGTGAACTTCCAATATTGAGATTTCTTGCTCTGCCATCCCGTGATAATCCTGACTGGCGGAGACTTTTCACAGACGCAAATAGTTTCATCATCCGCAGTAATTGTACTCTCCGCTGAGAAAAATCTGTGCAGGCAGCCTCTTGAATTATATTTCTCTCGTTTAGTCCTTGGACAGAAATCGAGCCAGAGTGCTCCGGGACTTAGTTTCCCTCTATACTCGTCTATTATCGTCTTTAGATTGGTTTGCACAGAGCTATGCACTCCTAGTTCTATACAAACCGATCTAAAGATTATTGCACACACAAATTGGCGCAAAAGTAATGTCATAATATGAATTGGCTGCCATTTTGTTAGAAATGAAAAAAATTGGGCTCTGTTTTCACGAAAAGTTTATATGAAGGTGTAAAATTGATAACATAAGTTGAAAAAATGATATCGGTCAAATGACCACCTCTTGATAGGAGGTTTTACAGCATTTTGAATTGTAAACACAGAAATTGGTGATTCAAAATATCCATCGTTGCGCGAGCTGTGTGAGCGGTTGCTCCGTCCGTCGCTCATTATGATTTTGGAGACGAAATCATCATCTTCTTGCACCAGGTTTAACAGAGCATGGGAGTAAGTTACCCTCACTTGATGGTAGCAATTGGTGAACGGTTTGCACTTTATAAGGGAACATCTTCAGGTCTTTCACCAAAATTCGACGTAACGAACGTCTACTGATGCCAAATTGTGTGCATCGTTATCTAGTCGATGTTTGTGGACTCTCTCGGGCGTCCTCGGTCACAGAAGTGATATTCTCGGCCGAACGAGCAATACGGGGCCGGCCACTTCTTGCGACATCTATAGTGAACCCAGTTTGCACGATTATTAAGCGTTTGGCTGAGCATCGCCAACCGTTTAATTGTTCGCGTACATGGTGCAGGACGACGACAAAATTCACGCTGCGTTAAAACAATAGACGGAAAATTGTTCAAATAAGCAGTAACAACAACTCCGCGTTCTTCAGGTGCGTATCGCTCTATTGCTTGTTGTCAACTAATTCTCTATCTGTCTACAACATAAATGTCAAAGCACAATGACATTTGACGCCATTTGCAAAAATTATGGCACATTCACATTATGACATTACGTTTGCTTCACCTTTGTACTTTGTTTAGCAGGCTTATTTCGGTTTATTTTATCCCCACGAGTACGGGGAAGAATAGGCCCACCTGCACCCAAGCACTGTATGCATGTAAGAGGAATTAAATTAAAGCTGACGGCGCAAATATTAAGAGTTTGCTCTCATGGCTGTGCTACACCTCAGCCTGTAATTTTAGGCGCATCGAAACTTACCTTTATTGATTTCCACTTTGCTTTTTTTCCTCTCCATGTGGAACTAACTGGCATGGGTGACCATATATAACTGACTTTTTTTTTTAAACAAATAGGAAAATGTATCTTAGGGTTCATAAAGTTCATATAAACTGGATTCTACTGCCCAGTTAAATTTAAAAATCTATCCTACATATAGATGAACAAAAATACATAAGCTTTGTGTCTACTCCTACACTCCATCCCTTATAAGTTTTCTCATTTCAGCTCACATTACTCTCGCACTAAAATAATAAAGTAACATTCTGCCGACCTAAAATCCACTAGTTAAGGGTTTCTTAACATTAAACTTGCGTTAAACTGTTTATCCTCAGCATTTCTCACTAAAACTCCTTTCTAAGGGCGGCACAAAAATGTAGACAACGTCTTACAGAACTTTTTCTTCCGCATAGGCTTCGAAAACTTTCTACAAAGGGAAACCCTTTTTTTTTTTTTTTCATAATAATCCCATTCGAAACTTCCTCCACAACTACTCGTATGTATCTCTGCAAAAGTTTCCCCATTCATTTCGTAGGAGTTGTGGAGCAAAAAAAAAAAGAATCCTTGTTTTAGGATCTCAAATTATATTGGAGATGAAAGCGCATAATGTACGACATGTGGCTTCGTACAATTCACAGCCATAGACATACATCGTACATCATCATCATCGCACACACCCAACGAATCAACCCAAACAGACTGATGTATGAGGCGGTAAAACTTCTTAAATCTATTTTAGGTGTTTATAGTGGAAATCTCTGGCTTTCTTGTTTGAGGAAAACAATTTCATGCTTTTCCTCTATTTAGTGCCGTTTTTACGGTTCAGAATACATTATGGAAATTAAGCCCAAGTCAAACAGAGTCACCCAAAGAACATAGCCCCAAAGTCTACAGAACAATTGAAAAGCGAGGCGAAAAATTACCCCAAGGATCGTCCGCCCCATAAAAGTTTGTCCCTCTGTCACGCGCCCGCATAATTCTTTTATCATTTCCGCTCAATTTTCGAGGAAATTTTTGTAAAAAAATTTATTTTTGCTTTTTGTTCTTTAATCACTGTTTCGAAAGTTATACGCAAACCTTTTTGAAGCGAGCGAGTTGTATCGCCGAGAAAATGGTCGATGGAGGTTGAGGAGCTACATGTTGATGATGAACATCTTTGGGTGCGTGTGCTCCCAAAAAAGGGAGCGGCGGTGTGGCGAAAAAAAAAAAAAAAAAACTTAAAAGTGAAGGGATGAAGGGAGAGCTTACAGCTTAATTAATGAAAACACCTTAAGGACTTGCCAGAGAGTTTGCTGAAATTAAATTGCCTTGAATTCATCTTTATCTCATTATCCTGAACAAAAGTTAATCTAGGTAATTTCGCAAAAAATTTCTTCGCATATTGCTCAATCTTTCTTTGTCGTTTTTTGCTTTGGCCGTTTGCTTTTCTTCCAGCCCTCTACTTCCTTTTGCCTCTTTACATATCACAGGAGATTTGTATACTTTTTTTTTGAGAGCGTCTACTTGGTAAGTTGTCCCTGGGGGGTGTAGTCTTGAAACTATTTTACTTTTCGATTATAATTACTTTTGCTATTAGTCTAGTCCTAGTTTGAAGTAGTCCTGGAAGTTATGAGTTTTAGTTTATTTGAATTTGTTTTGCATCACCGGTTTGGAAATCCTATTGAATTGTGAACACATAAATACAAGTTCAAGAGGAAATAACGTCTCAAAGGAATGAATGCTGGTAAAAATCTTCATTCTGGGAATTTTCATTCCTTGTGCGCAGCAAACTAGGAACTTGTGATTGTCAACATTTTTCAAGATTTCCTCTGCGTTCTCTAGGGAATGTTTCAGCTTTGCAAAAGAAATATATCACAGTAATTCTCAGAAGTTACCGCATTTTTGTACAACAACTTCTCTTCAGTTAAAAGAGCTCTCAGTTTCAGCCACATTCTGGAATAACTTGAGACTTGACTTACTAACAGATCGTTCTAACAGATCGTTCTAACAGATCATTCCAACTTGGTTAGTAATAGGGAAAATTATACCAAAATAATGTGCTAATTATGTGCTGAGTTTTCGAAATTGTTGAACTGCAGGTAATACAAGGCGGCGCAAATTAATGACTCAATTTGATTTAGCTATAACCACATGTATTCCAACCCCAATTCACCCAATTTGGGTATAAAAAGCCACAGATTCCGCATCACACAGTAACTTTCAGTGGATGTAAGGCAATTCTTGAATAATACCCGTGTTTTCTGTGCCCCAAAGCGAATAATCTGCTTGTTGACATGTCCGGATAGATGGAAATATGCTTCATCACTCATGATCAATTTTGAAGGAAAATCGTCCATGTTGAGGCTTATAATGCGCCAGCTCTATTCCGGATGGTCTTGGTGATCCAGCTGATGCACCATCTGAGTTTTATCCGGAAATATCTTCAAGTCTTTCATGCCTGGAAATGCTCAATTACGTGACCCGTTGTCTCGTTGATATTTCTGCACACTCTTTTACATTCTCGCGCACAGCATCATTATTCTTATTTGCCAGCTCTATCTCGTGTTGAGCCAATAATATACGCATAGTGCAACTTGGCGTCAAATTGTGCGACCAGTCGGTACCAAACGGTGGGGAAATCTTTGATGAAATTCACGTTGTGCTCTTATCACTAATGAATTATTCCGCACAAAAATCGAAATAATTATTCCACGTTTTTGAGAAGTATAGCGTTCCATTGTTCATCATTGTGTTTTTTGCATCTGTTTACTACACAATTGTCAATATCACGATGACAGGTGGCGCCATTTGCAAAAATCGTAGGCAATTCATAAAGGGTTATTACTTTTGCGCCACATTGTACTAGAAGAAGTCTCTGCTAGGTTGATGTCGATGTGTCTGAGACATCTTTTATCCGTGAAACACATTTAGTACAATAATCAAAAGCTTAGCACGAAACTAGCACCTAAATAACATACAATTTTGGAATAATTTCTTTTTCGATTAGTTACAAAACTATTAATGATCCATACTAGGCTGACGTCAATTTAGCGAAAACATCGAAATAGTATGATTATCTGATAAACACATTTATCATACAAATTGAAAACTTTGAACAAAATAATCACTGCACTCTGTTGACGGGGGTCACTAGCAGTTCCAATCAAAGTGAGTTCAAATATTTTGGAAAAATATTTTAATATTCCTATTTTTACTTGCTCCTATAAAGAGTAAGTCGTAAGACTTTTATCAATCTTGGTACCCATTAAAGAAAATGGGTCTCGTTTTAATAACTGCACTTTAATTTTTATTTTTGTTGTTTTTCTTTTTTAAGGATATTTCCAAATCCCGGAGCACTCAGACTCGATTTTCTGTTCATTGTACTACCACATACACCGCCGTCCATAAGTCTCCGGACAAAAAACTTTTTTTCCACAATTATACTTCCATCTATCTGCGCAGGACAACAACAAAAAAAACTCAAATGGTAAATAGCAAGGAAAATAGTGAAGTTGAACGTTTTGGCATATTAACCCCGCATAAAGAAGGGCATACAAATAGTGCAATTGCAGATAAGCTTAGAATATCTAAGTCGATAGTGCACGATACTCTATGTTGATTTAAATAATCATCGATTCTTAAGACCCAGAAGAGAAGCGGAAGGCCCAAAGTAACATCAAAACAGGGGTGCCAGACTATAAAATCAATAAGCAAGAGGGATGGATGGCTTTCAGCTCCAGAAATCACAGTTCAACCGTTCGCACTCAAAGCGGATATCAGTTTTTTTTTTTGTGCATTTAGCTGGGTGAAAATCGTCAAAAGACATCGCATGCGAGCTTTGCGATAGTGTGGGACTTTAATCCACTGAAAACACACGGGGAAGGCATGATTTAGGTCATCCTTCCAATTATCGCACCTAGTCGTCAAACTAAAAAACAATTTATTGTATTTATAAATTGATTTGGAACGACTTTAGGGCATTTAATTTGACTTGTCATTTCTTGGTCCATTTTGATATTTATATTACGAGTATTCACTGCCTTCTGCAACTTTTCCGTCGCTACTTCTATAGTTTCTCCAATAGCAAGTATCATCTGCAAATATTGCCACAGTTATTTTTTCATTTTCTGGCAGATCGTTGGTAAAAGATATAATACAGGGCCAACCACACTGCCTTGTGGTACACCAGCTTCTGCTGCTCTCAATGTGTAGTACTCATCTCCATGTTTAATTCTAAAAAATAGTTGTAATATATAAGACTCCAGAATTCGCCTTTATTTGGTTGCTTTTTGCCCAGTTACCTTCTCTGCTTTAAACTGGTGGAATGTGTGCGATAGGCCTATTCTTTTTGTTTGTAGCCTTCCAAAGTGAGTATTCGGTACTAGCATCATTTGTAAGATTGGTAAGGTATGTTTTAAGAGACTCATATTGAAGTTCTCTTATCGATCTTCTAAGCTTACCAATTAGATTATTAAGTATTCTTTTGTCGCTGGGCGCCCTTGATTGTTGCCAACGTTTTCTAGCTCTTCTCTTTTCTGCAATAATTTCAAATATTTCTTTTGGATAGGAGTTTTGTTGAATTTTTGATTTAGTCTTAGGTGTTGTAGTCCATTTAGCTTTTTGGATATTAGTTGTAAATATCTGCACAGCCTGTTCGAATTCATCTTCTGTTTCAATTGTAATCAGTAATAACGACAGAAACGCGTTTAGCTGCCTCAGGCCCTCACGGTCGAAAATCAATACGAAAACTTTTGCTACGACTTCAAAACAAAGTTAAGTAGCTAGATTGGAGTAGACACCACCAGGATTGGTCTTATGGACCGACGAGTCAAAAAAGGAGAGTTTACGTTCGGGGGTCTGCTGAAGAAAAGATGCTCCCTAGCTGTGTTGTCCCACCAATCTGGGCATATTTCTCGTCCGCCGGTGTTGGAAACCTCATCCGTATCGGTGGAATCATGAATAAGAAGAAGCACAGACAAAAGTTAGAAGAATACACCTCACTATCGGGTTTGCGATTAATAGGCCCTGAATTCACATTAATGCAAGATAGTGATACAAAATATTCTTCCAAGCTTTCCGAGAGGATACGTGGACCATAAACAATAAGAAGGAACACTGAAAAATATGAAATAGAATTGCTTTGGGACGAACTTGACAGAGAGGTTCGAAGATAGTGTTCAACATCGTAAGACAAACTTAGGGAGTTCCTTCAAGTAGCCTAGAGATCAATAACATTGGAGACTATTAAGAAGCTGATCGATAGAATGCCTAAAAGAGGCCTCACTCTATTTTATTACCCAAATCTTTTTATTTATTAGGTTCAGTTAATTTTTTCATTTGACACAATATTGATGAAATGAAAAAGGCAAAGAGTTTTACGAGGGTGGGCCAATAAGTCCCTGAAAATTAACACAAATTGTATCGTCACCTAAAATTAAATTTTTTTTTGTCAAGAATCATCTTTCAAAAGAACGCACCCAAATTTTTAGACAGGTCTGTCAAATAGTTTTGTTGTGGCAGCCATTTTATATAGACGCCTACCAGCATTTTCGTTAAAATGGAAGAAAGTGAATTTAGAGTTCTCATTAAACACTATTTTTTGTGAGAAAAGCTATCACGCAAACCAAACAAAAGCTTGACAAATATTATGGGGACTCTTCACCATCGATTGGAACCATTCACCACTGGTTTACTCAATTTCGGTGCAGTCGTTCAAGTAGAAGTGACGCCGAACGTTCTGGTTGCCCAATTGAGGTCACCACACCAGAAATGATCGACAAAATCCATGGTTTGATAATGGACGATCGGCGAGTGAAAGTGCGCGAGCTTGCTACAGGCTTATCACATGGCTCAGTGATTTCGATTTTACATAAATATTTGGACATGAAAAAACTTTCCACAAGATGGATGCCGCGTTTGCTCACAATCGACAACTAACGCATTCGTTTGACAACTTCAAAGGTGTGTTTTTGGCGATGTTCCAGAAAAATTCAGCTAAGTTTTTGCGCCGTTTCGTAAAAACAATGTACTTCTCCTGGTGGATCGAAGCTGAAGAAGGCCAAGGCGGGTTTGTCAGCAAACAAGGTCATGGCGACAGTTTTTTGGGATGCGCGCGGTGTTATTCATATCGATTACCTTGAAAAAGGTAAAACGAACACCGGCGCATATTACGCAGAGCTGCTGGATCGATTCCAAACCGATTTAAAGCAAAAACGGCCGAATTTGGCGAAGAGAAAAGTTCTTTTTCACCAGGACAACGCACCGGCGCACAGGTCCGCAGTCGCAATGGCAAAATTGCATGAGTTAGGTCACGAACTCCTCCCTCATCTAGCATATTCCCCAGATATAGCCCCCTGCGACTATTTCTTGTTTCCAAACATGAAGAAATGGCTTGGAGGTAAGAGATTTGGGTCGAATGATGAGGTCATCGCTGAAACAAACGCTTATTTTGAGGGACTCGAGAAATCGCATTATTTGGAGGGCATCAAAAAATTGGAGAAACGTTGGATGAAGTGTATAGAGCTAAAAGGAGACAATGTTGAAAAGATTGTTCCTTACTTAATTTTTCAGGGACTTATTGACCCACCCTCGTATATATCAATTTCTCTGACAGAATGTATTGTCCCGAAACTTATGAACGGCAGTGTATGAAACAAGTACGTACCGTCCAGTCGTGCCCTTTATTTAATATTACATGTCATAATGAATAAAACTGTATCTGCTCAATTTTTTCGTTGACAATATGTAATTTCATCTGCACAAAACGAGTACTCGTATGTAAAGGTATTTACTTGTTTTCATTGCGTATGTAGTAAAGTAATTATTTCCTCTTCCTTGTTACAATTTTTATTATTGTTGTTGATGGTTATTGTTTTTCTCTATTCATAACATGTTGTTGTAATTTTTCGTGGAATAATATTTTTAATCAGATGGCCTTAATATACTCAACTCATCTCATTTCAGTTTCATGAATACCAAACTAAAGTGTACGTACGAACATATTTAAAGTATTTCCTTAAATTACTCGTATGTTGACCAAAAGATACACTACGTGTATGGTAAAATTTAATTAAATTTCATTACAAAATAAATATTTATGAAGAAACAAGACTCCAGTGGTGATAGGCCAAGCTATAGCTTGCTTAACAATAAACCATCTTAGTACAGTCATAAATGAGAAGAGGAAAAAGACTAGCACTGCTGCGGTGTAATGGCTACATTTTACAATAGTAGTGTAGTAGAGCACATGCGTTTTTTAGGGATCTGCATTGCAATTGATCGAGGAACTACTGACTCCTCAAAATATGGCTTGGGCCAGTAGCGCAACAATCAAGTTCGTGATAAAGTGCTTGCTTTACCTCCTAGTGGTGGTCCCCGGACATCTATGCGTATAACCCTAGCTGAAATTGCAAGTGGGCCAGCAACCTACCTGCTGCAGAAACCGACATTACGCCACGGACAAATGTTGACTTTTTTTTTGTACATTAATTTAAAAACAAAGAGAAATAATAGTGACATAAGTATTTTTTTAAAAATAGATATAATGCCACTTCAAAGGCTTTAAAGGGGTACATACAAAATTTAAGAATGGGTGGGTTGACCCTTAGAATGAACTTCCCAAAGATACAAAAAAAAAAAAAAAATTATGCATGTTATTGGGTTTATAACTTAATTCGTGCGGTTTTTTTTTGTCAAAATTTGAACGTTTTTTTAAGAAAAACATGTACAATAGTATTATTCAAAGTATAGCCCATCTGAATCTATGACTTTTTCCCATCTTTCTGACAATTTGTGGATCCCATCCCAAAAGAACTGCGCCGGCTTGGCAGCCAAGAATGAATCAAGCCAATTTTTGATATTCTGCTCTGATATGAACCGTATTTCAGTGAGGGCGTTCTGCATCGACCGGAACAAATGGTAGTCAGAGGGGGCAAGGTCTGGGCTATAAGGCTGGTGGGGTAAAACTTCCCATCCACTGTTTTCCAAATAGTTCTTAACCGGAATAGCAACGTGGGGCCGAGCGTTGTCATGATGGAAAATTATTCCGGGCGTTTTTCGGCTACTGCTCTCTTGAAACGGATTAATTGTGTTCGGTAGCGTTGTCCATTGATGGTTTCACCCGGTGTTAGCAGCTCATAATACAGCACACCCTTCTGATCCCACCAAATACAGAGCATTACCTTCGCGCCATGGACATTCGGCTTTGCCGTTGATTTGGCTGGTTGGCCGGGTATCACATATGATTTTTTTTCGCTTGGGGTTGTCGTAATGGATCCATTTTTTATCACCAGTAACAATCCGATGCAAAAATGACTTCCTTTTGTGGCGTTCCAGCATCATTTCGGACATGCAAAACCGCCTTTTGACGTCTCTCGGCTTGAGTTCATGTGGAACCCAATTTCCTTGCTTTTGAATATATCCAGCTGCTTTTAAACGTTTTGAAATGGCTGCTTGAGTGACACCCAAAGATTCTGCGAGCTCTTCTTGTGTTTGGCAACAATCTTCATAGAGTAATGCTTCCAGTTCTTCATCTTCAAATTTTTTTTGCTGCCCAGGACGTTCATCGTCTTCCAAGCCAAAATCACCACTTTTAAATCGTGCAAACCACTTTTGGCACGTTTGCTCAGCTAGCGCATGTTCACCATAAACTTCCACCAAAATACGATGACTTTCGGCAGCAGTTTTCTTCATATTAAAGTAATGAAGAAGAACTCCCCGCAAAACACTTTTTCAGGCACAAAGTTTGACATATTTGAGTGAAAAAAAATTATTGTTGTTTACCCTTCAAATGAATGACATATACTGAAATGACGTACAATGACAGTAGCTTTCCAACGCATGTTCCAATGGAATAATAACAATGGAATAATACAAGTTACGCCATCTCTTAGCAAACCGCACGAATTAAGTTATTGACTCAATATAAAGTTTGCAATAAAAAGATAATAGAAAGCTATAAAGAATATTTTAAGCACTCTACGAGTATAATATAACAAGTGACGGACTGGAAGAATCTTTAAATCGTTGAACAATGGAAAACTAGAATGTAAACGAGGTTTCCGGTAAATTTTCTTCAAAATGTGTCTTTGAAGTAGCAAAAGAGGCTGGATTTTATTGAAGTAAGCTTCTGCTAGCAGGTAATCTCATAGAATGAAGAATTCCATAATACGAGTAGATCTTTAACAACAGTTGAGTAGAGCAAAATTTGCGCAGAAAATAGAAGTTCAAGTTCTCTAGAATGACAAGCCCCAAATATTTAAATTCATTAACATTTTCAATCTGAAAATATTTATCACTGCAGCTGAGACAACTATGAAAAGTGCACGAGGATAAATTTGTATCGCAAGTGCAGTAAGAGAGTTTAAATCTGAGTCAGTCAGTTGAATGAAAGTAGTCCTCGGCCCCAAAACAGTTTTACGCTGACAAATTGAAAAAAATTATTTTAATTATTGAACTAATAACCAAGATCCCAATTTATATCTGCGATAAGATTCAAAACTGACTCTATGGAGGTATCAAACTTAATAAGCCGGCTAAACGTCCAAAAAGCGCCAGGAGGAGATGGTATCAGAGCGATTGACCTCAAAACAAATGCCGAAATCTTTGCTCCTATCATCACCAAGCTCATCATTGTAAGTCTTGAAACCTCGACAATACCAAAAAAAGCTCAAAGAGGCACTTGTTAGACCAATCTACAAGGGAGGAGCCAAAAAAGAGGTAGCAAACTATCGTCCGATAGCAATATTGCCAGTCATAAAGAAGGTATTGGAGCAAATAGTATCTGATCGTATATGGAATTTTGTTGAGAAGCACAATCTGATATGCAAAAACCAATACGGATTCCAGAAGGGAAAATGCACAAACAAACTCCTTGGTGATTTTTCGAACCTTGTAAACAGCAGCCTTGTTAAAAAACACCATGCCCTTGTCTTATTTATTGACTTCAGCAAAGCATTCACCCTTGATCACAACAAGTTAATCAATGCCCTAAAAGGATTGGGATTACGAGGAAAGCTGATGGAGTGGTTAAGGGACTATCTGACAGAGAGGACCTTTCGTGTTAAAATCAACAACTGCTGTAGCACTGAATATGGAGTCCAGTATGGGGTTCCGCAAGGATCCAAACTCGGCCCGCTACTCTTCATACTATACACAAATGGAATGCTGAAATGCCTGAAAAAGAGTGTTCCATTCGCATACGCAGACGGCACCGCAATAGTTGTATGTCACAAGGATATAAACGAGGCAACGAGGATGATGCAGAACGAGTTCGACGAAATAGTTAAGTGGTGCCATGACAATGGACTTGTGTTGAATGCATTAAAAACAAAAGTTATGCACATCCGCAGTCCTCAATACCCGGCAGCAGAAATTAGGCGTAAGACATTTATTTGCGCCAACCAGGTCAACCGTGAAGTTAATGAAGTAGTGGCTACTTATAAATACCTAGGAGTCACTGATGATAACCACTTCCTCTGGGAGCCACACATCAACGATCTGAGGAGCAAGCTAAGAGGGTCCCAAGCGTTAGCTTGTCTGCAGAACAAATCAACAGCTTGCGTCCAAAAGCAGGTATACCATGCTCTTATTGAGTCCAAGCTAAGATACGGCCTACTAGCCTGGGGAGGTGCGGCGCAGACACATATTGAGAAGCTGCAAAGTATTCAAAATCGGGCACTTAAACTCATATCGACAAGAAGCACACAAACAACAGCAAGCAGAGTGAGGGTCCTAAGTGTAAAGCAGATCTTCAAAATGACGGCGGCGTTAGAGTATTATGATGATCAACGCTTCCGGGTACAAATCAATCATGCCTTTAACACCAGAAGAAGAGCGGAAGGAATGTACCAGCTACCACACTTCTACAACACCTACGGCAGGAGACAACTAATGTAAACAATTCCCATTCCACAGTGCCTAAAAAATATCATTGATGTCAAACAGAGGAAAAGAAAATAACAATTCCCACCATTCCAAAAATAATATAAAAAAAATTGTGTCAACTTAAAGTAATATACTATCATATATGTATTTAAATAATCATATTTAGTTCAATTGCTCATTTTGATGACTAGAAGCAATTTTCTAAACACAATCTCCTGCAGATAAGCCATGTGGCTTCGCAGGTCTGTATCAAATTGTAATAACAAAAATTAAAATAAATAAAACATTGAAACTGAAATTGAAATTGAAACACTGTCTGAGCCATAAGCAAAACCAACAGCACCCGCAAATACTGTCAGTAATCCTCTAAAATGGAACCTAAACAATGAATTGATATAAATAAAAAACAGTATTGGTCTCAGAACAGAACCTTGAGGTACTCCTAGACTAAAAAACTTTACTTCACTCCTGGTATCATCAATCTTAACAGATATTCGTAGGATCTAAACCACTAACATAATAAGCCCCGAAAGCCAGCATTTTGAACTTTACCTGACAATATGTCATGGGCGACCATATCAAAAGGTTTCGTTATATCAATAAACAATCCAGCTGTACACTTTTTTTTTTTATCAAGGTTGACAAATATCTGAGAACAAAAATGTAAAAAGCTTCTTCTGTAGATCTACGTTTCTGAAATCCAAACTGAACAGAACTGAAAAACTTAGCTTTATTCAAAAAAAACCCACCACTCTATTTTTCATAACTCTTTCGGAAATTTTACTTATTAAAGGTGAACGTGAGATAGGACAATAATTACGCAATTCATTAACAGATCCTCTATTAAGGAGTGGTAAAATATCGGCACATTCTTAAGGGCATCGGGAAAAACTCCAACAAAAATGTTGTTGAAAATATGGGCCAAAACATCAACTAGAAACGAGCAATATTTTTCAGAACTAAATTTGAAACACCATCAAATCCAGAATAATTTGTATTTTCCAACTTTCCAATTATTTTAAGGAGTCTAATCCATTTATTGGCTAAAATAAAAAGCTTTGTCTCTGCAAGGGTTGGCCAGAATTACTTAAAGGTCTACAAAAGGTAAAAGTACAAAAGATACAAGTTGAATCAGATCACCTTTAGCTGAATTGAATCTATTACTGTAGTAACTTCCTCGACAGATGGAAATTTCTCTTTTCAATTCTGCACGCATTATTATATTTTACTTTATTTTTTTTTTAAATTTAATTTCCTGACAGCTTTATGATGATAAGATTACGAGGGCAAGGTGAAAAGTTCTCAGCCTGACAATGAAAGACTGCGATTTTTAGTTAAAAAATGATTTTATTTTTCTACTTGACTTCAACACACTTGGTCCAGCGTTTCCCCAACATCAGTATTCCTTCTCGGAAGTGAGAGTCTGGAAGGTTGTGAAAATATTCATCTACGGCCCTTCCAACTTCTGCATTGAATGCGAAGCGCTTCCCAGAAACAAATTTGGTGAAAGATGATTTTTTTCTTCTTCACGCCAGGCCTCTCCTCGCGAATTTTGGCATCCAGCTGGTCAAGAAGGTTGGAGTAATATTCGCCTGTAATTGTTCTGCCTTTCTCAAGGTAATCAATTAACAGGATCCCTTTCGCATTCCAAAACACACTGGCCATGACCTTTCCGGCAGATGCGATCGTCTTCGCTTTCTTTGGCGCTGAACCACCGGCTTCCACCCACTGCTTCGACTGCTGTTTCGTTTCTGGCGTGTAGTGGTGGACCCATGTCTCATCCATGGTGACAAATCGCCGCACAAAATCGGTCGGATCTCTATTGAATCGGTCCAAAGATTGCCGCGAAAATCGTTTGCGCATTTGCTTTTGATCGGCATTCAGCAACTGCGGCACCCATGTTGCGCAGAGCTTTCGCATCCCTAAGTTTTTGTGCAAGATGTTTCGTACCCTCACTTCCGATATACACACAGCCTCAGCTATCTTACTCACCTTCACTCGCCTATAGTCCAACATTTTTTCGATGGTTTCGGGTGCGGTTGCGGTTTTTGGTCGTCCTTCACGTGGGTCATCTTCGAGGGGCGTGCGACCACGTATAAATTCAGCTGCCCACTTTTTAACGGTTGACATGGAAGGAGCAGAGTCCCCGTAATTTTTTGTCAACTTTGGATGAATTTCCTTAGGGGTTAACCCATCCAAAACGAAGAATTTTATCACCGTACGATATTCAAGTTTACCCATTTTAACGAAAAACACGCAAGACGTCTACTGCAAAATTTCGTGTAAACAGACTACTTGAGTACTTGAGAGAACAAGTTAAACTTGTTAGTGCACCCAGGTAGGAAACATAAATACTTGCTGATTGGAACGCCATCTCTGCGTCAGGCCGAGAACTTTTCACCTTGCCCTCGTATGACGGCCAGATTTCGGACTAGAGTATGGTGACGCGTCCCATTATACAGTGTTATGCTCCAACGGATGGCTCATCTAAGGTCGTAGTGATTGCGAATTTGAATGCTAAGATAGGCAACGACAAAGAAGAGCTCAAACATGTCAACGACGAAAGGTTTTTGGATTTCTGCAATGCGAATCGCCTTATAATAGGTTGCATCATATTTGAGCACAAGACCTGCTACAAAGTCAGTTGGGTTCCCAACAGCAGGCAAAAAATATGCAATCAAATTGACCATTTTGCTATTAGCCGATACTTTAGGAGTTGTCTCTTGGGCGTCCGAAACAGGAGAGGAGCAAATGTGGACATAGCTACTCTTCGACTACACACTGCTGCAGTTCAAATATCAAACGACAACACAGGAATGCCCAAATTCAACATCGACATGCTAAGTGATCCCTCAGTATGCCAACAATTAAGGGACCACCTTTCGCAAGGTTTGGAAACAACAGCAGATCACTTCTAGTGCTGAGAGAATTGTCGGTCGATCGGGATAGAGACATAGAGCGTCGCTTTCCGAGGATACCTGGAGACGTATCGACGAACGAAAACAGGTGAAAGCTCGCTTTGTAGATATTCCAGGAGTAGGGAGGAGCGAGCTAGAGTTGGCTACAGAAGTAGAAAAAGCTACAAGCAGGTGCAACAGCGGGTGCAACAGCAGAGTCGTCTTCAGAATCACCAAAAAGCTGACAGGTGGTCGTAGCTCCAGCCTATCTGGATTCTCCTGTGTCGGCCCCATCAACACCCTGTGGACCATCATTGAGAAGTGTGTTGAATATAAATCGCCATCTCACCTGCTGTTCATCGATTTCGATTTTGAGAAGGCGTTCGATAGTGTTAACGGGGCGTTTACTTGGAGTGCCTTACGCAGGAGAATTCTTTCCAAAACCAGCACTATTAGCGACGAGCTTAGTGCAGCTTCATCGAGGGGGATCAGAGGAATTGGATGGACTCTAACATTTCAACTGAAACATATTGACTACCCTGACGATGTACGAGTATGCTAACTCCCTCACAGAATTATGAACTTCCACCAAATGAAATGAGAGAGAAGCATGCGTTGTCGGGCTCAAATGTGCATTGCTGGACAATTGGTAGAGACGGTAGAGGATTTCCAGTATCTAGGTAAGGTAGTATGTTGGAACCGAACTGGATATAGCCAACAGGATCGCCAAAGTAAAGTCCGCGTTCGGCATATTGTCCAAAATATGGCAAAGCTAAGACTCTTCCGCTCCAACGTTGTATCCATACTATTATATGGATGCAGCACGTGGGGAAAGCTGCAAATGTTTGTTAGCAGGTGCATGCGCAATATCTTAAGGATTTTCTGACCCAACTGTATCTCTAACGAACACCTCTAGCGAACGACCAAGAACCAATAGGCACAACTATCCAAAGACGGAAGTGGCAGTAAATTGATCACACGTTCCGAAAAGGTGACAGTTCCTGAATGGAACCCTTTCCAAGGAGAACATCGCCCAGAACAGTCTAGAAAGAGGCATGGCAGTTGGGGAAAAGTTAGAGAGAGCTGAGACACATTGCCAGAAGCTGTATATAATGGCGCGTAGGTGTAGTAGAGGCCCTAGAAGACCAAGAAGACATGCGCATTTTCCGAAGAGGCCTTATTTTCCAGCGATACACGGCACGTCTGAATAAAATTCCTCAAGTCTCATTCGCCTGATCTCAACACACTGCAAATCAAGAGACAGACAGGAAGTTCTCCAATAAACACCTTAGAAAAGGCACCGTGTTGGCAAGATTAAGAAAGTTTAACCAAAAGGAAGACTGTCGTCTCTGTCTTCCTTTCTATCAACTTGCTCCAGTCCGTACATTCCAGTGTGCTTGAAAGACACTCGCCTTTTGCGAGATTATTTTGAGACATTGCTGCCTTACTGTCCTTTCAACTTTTTCTAAGTTTAAGGGAAAAGCAAATGGACAGCCTCCAGTGCAGGGAGTTACAGTGTGGAGAGAAAGGACACAGTGTTGCCACAAGGAGATCAGGGCTGCTTCCATACGATCCGAGTCAGACAACACCGTTTGAAGGAGGAGGTGCTTAATAAGGAGCAGAGTTTCCTGGCAGTTGACGACTTCTCCAAATAGACTTCTATGAATGTCGACAGATTTTTTGAAGGCTAAGGTGAGGTGTGTTCACTGCGATATCCTGGCTACAGCTGTCATTTTACCATCATTCAGCATCATCTCGTTAGTGAGCATTATGGCTTAGTTTTTGTGCGGCTGAAATTTAGTCATGTGTGATGAGGGCACTGTTGCGCGAAATGGTGCTTTCGAGGCCCACAGAGTTGGGTAAAGTGTGATCGATTATCAATTACTTACATGAGTACAAATTGTAATCAAACACATTTCCTAAATGGTGATTACTCTTTCATAATCTGTAATTGTTTTAATCGAAATTACAGTTACAAAGTAATTGGTAATCATAAAAAGAGACATGAGATAAAATAGAGTATGGAGTTTCAGGTGATCTTTTAAGTAGGGAATGTATGCGAAATAGTAGTAATTCAAGTAATTAAATACCAAATTTTAATCTACACAGCAAACATTAAGTAGATCACAATGTAATCATAAAACATTGATTGCGATTACATGTACTCTTAATTGCCAAGTAACTACAACTACTTTGTAATTTCAAATAATGTAATTGTTCAAGTAAAGGATTACTTTTGTAATTGGTTACGCTCAACTATGCCCTGAAAAGAAACAGATGTCTAGGGCAGCTGAAGACCATAATACACATTTGAATCTAAAAAAATTTGGTAGCCATGCAGGTCATAATAACCGTTTTACCCCCAAGACTTCCTTTCACTCCCTTCTTTTGTCACACTACTCTGAATGTTCAAGTAAACGTAAGTAATTTAGCTGTAACCGCCTTTACTGAATTATTTCGGAGAATACCTTCCCTCTCGCCCAATAAAGGTGTTCAACCCAATATTCTGTCAAAATATTTGAAAGGTAAGAGGCTAATATATTCCCAAAGTCGGCTTATGATGGTAATAACAGCTCAATAACCCACCCACCGGCAAAAGTCAACAAATCAATTAATCCCCGAACTATATTGAGATCCTAAGGTGTACAAATGGGAGCAAAATTTACATTTTCAATACCGCACCATTAAACAAACCGCTGACTATTAATCAAAATTATATATATCTTCCAGTTCCAATTTGTGCGATACCCAAGCGTCTTGTAGTAGCATCTCTATTACACGGGCTGGTAGCAGCAATTTTACTGCCAGTAGTTTTGGTACTCCTAGAAATTAATTCAATTCAATTTAGTTAAAAGCTACAATTGGCGACATTAATCAACACTTTGGGGTAATTTTCCTTTAATTAACATAGAAGCCGATTTGAGTTGTTTCACTTAGGCAGCAGCTTCTTGGAAACACTACATATCGACTGCTAAACCCCCCGCCTTCTCCCAAAACACAGTGATCGCAATAATTTGAAAATAGCATCTTGAAAGTGCTTGCGGTCGCCTTAACCAAGCCTTCGTCTTAGTCAACTTACGATTCGGAGACCCAGAACGAGAGGGGACGACGGTATAAATAAATTGCTCAGCATTCTCTCAACCGAATCCCAAAGAAATTAAGTCAAACGTTGATAAAGTGTCGAGGAAATTTTAGGGTTTGAAGGAGGTTCCCTGCATTTGGTTAATTTAAGGGAATCCTTTGCCTACACCTCACCCTCTGGCAAACCAACAAAGAACCCAACCCGGCCAACCACGGAACACTTTACAGCTATGTATTTTGGGTGACGAATGGGAATTTGGAGAGCATATGCGGTGCAGAAGTAGATTTTTGATGGAATATCCGTTCAATTTAATGGAGCTGACGAATTGTGTCGCTATGGAGATGAATTATGTGATGGGATTGGATGGTAAATTAAAAACGACAAATTACCCATAGAAGATGGGATTTGTAAGGATACAATTAAAACAGTATGGGTAGCAAGGAGGAGACAATCCAGATAACATCGAAATATATTCATAGTTTTCTCACAGATAGCAAACGTTATAAGGTCTCTTAACATGACGAGCGCAACCCAACAACCATAAGCTGCTAGCAGATATCATTGGCATCCAATAAGTGCAAACAACCAACATTTACTGCAGTGACTGCTGCAGGGAGCTTAAGAAGTGTGCATTTTTAATAAAGTGCGTTTTTTTTTAGAGGTATGGAACTGACCATCGTATTGACTTCATTGGAAACATAATTTTATGCCATTAGTGCTTAAATATGATTTCGGGCATATGGGCTCCGAGGCTGGCTGAAATAAAAAGTAAAATTTTCGACCATTTTTTCGAGCAGCTAGGGCCGCATATCGCTAATAACGCGGTAAATGTTGGCTTCCAAGTCATCCTTCCTCTCTGGTTTATCGGCGTAGACAAGCGACTTTACATATCCCCATAGAAAATAATCCAAAGGTGTTAAATCACACGATTTTGAAGGTCAATAGGTTGAAATTATGCGCTCATCGAATGTTTCCTTCAATAAATTGATTGTGGCGCACGCTGTGTGGCATGTTGCACCGTCTTGTTGAAACCACAGTTCCTGCACATTAATGCTATTCAACAGGGGGACAAAAAATTCAGTAATAATGGATCTATAGCGATCTCCATTAACTTTAACATTCTGGCCGGCATCAGTTTTGAAGAGATATGGACCAATGATTCCACCAACCCATAAAGCACACCAAACAGTGACTTTTTATGAATGTAACAAAGTTTCAATTAATGGCTTGTGGATTTTCTTCACTAGAAATACGGCAATTTTCTCTGAATGACGCAGCTATTCGACCAAACATGAGCCTCATCGCTAAACAACATTTTGTGGTGAAAATTAGGATCAAGAGCAATCTCTTTTTCAGCCCATTCACCGAACGTACGACGTACACCATGGTCAAGCAACTTCAATTCTTGCACAAGCGGCATCTTGTAGACTCGTAAACCAAAACCTTTTCACAAAATCTTCCATAAAGTGGATGGACACAGCTCCAATTGCACGATGGCGAATAGACTCATTCGGGTGCTCCTCAATACTACGAGTATGCTCCACATCAGCAACAGGTTCCTCATGCGTATTATCAATTAGAGTATGCGTGCGGCGAAAACTATCCTGGTTATTCGAATTAATTGCTCGGATGGACGATTATGTCGACCGTAAAATGGACGTAGCGCACGGTTTCGAAATAAATTTGCACAATTTGCAAGCGTTGTTCTGGCGTAAGTTTATTCATGATGAAATGGCAAGCCAAACTGAGCACAAATCAGCTGTCAGCTGTCAAATTGGCTGTCACTGGAAAGTATTGCCAATTCGAAAACAAACTTCTAAAAAAGTAATCTTTCCATACAGATTTGTAGTTAGAGGCGAATTATTTTTTGCTTAAGGCAGAATAATGGAAGATCTTTTTGGTAATTAACCGGTCTCCCAGACAAGCCTCTAGGGTCCATCACTTTTATATCCATTTAGTAACTTTGTTAACATCTCTCTATTAAAACGTATTTTCTTGCGGAACTTGTGAACTTTGGGAATTTACTCTCGAATGTTGGTCTCGAGCTCGTCCAAAGTAGTTAGCTTGTTAGCGTAGACTAAGGACTTGACGTAGCCACAGAGAAAATAGTCGAGGGGTGTCAAGTCGCATGATCGTGGCGGCAAATTGATGAACGCTCGCCGTGTGATGACCCAGTCGCCAAATTTCTCCTTCACCACTTCGAGCGTTGCGTCGCTTGTATGGCATGTAGCGCTGTCTTGTTGGAACCACAGCTTGGATGTATCGATGTTGTCGAGCTCTGGCTACAGAAAGTCGGTTAACATCGCTCTATACCGAGGACCATTGACGGTAACGGTGTCTCCTTCCTCATTTCGAAAGAAATAAGGTCCGATGATTTATTTTATTTATTTATTTATTTATTTATTTATTTCAACAAAATCTTTTACAATAAGCTTTAAGCCAATAAGTGTAAAAGTTATAATTTCATTTTGTTTATAAAAGCAATTTAAACAAGTGGCAAGTAAAAATATTTCTAGTTAAAAACGATTAACAACTCAAATGAATGAAAAGAAATACAAGAAGAAAGAATAATACTCAAAAAAGCATTAAAATTAAGAACGATCGACCATATACCTGAAAGTGACCTCATTAATTTGTTTTGTGCCTCGAAGTCTTCGTATGTTTAAGGGAAGGGAGGTATACTGCCTGATAGCATAAACAAGAAACTGATGTTCAATTACCACGTTTATATGGCGGATTGAATCCGGATTCAATTCGGGTTGAGTGTTATGTAAACTCAAATTGGATTGAAACAGGATTGACTCGATCCGATCTCAACATTTTCTGCGATCGAGTTGTGTTTTTGCATGTAAACGAGGGTCGAAAGATTGAGTTTGACAGATAGAGAAAAAAGAGATATGGAAAGGGAATAAATTTCTCGCAAGTAAAATGCCGGATAAAGGTGTTTGGCTTACGAGTACATACACAACTCCGTACACAAGAGAAGTGTCAAACTCAATCCTCTTTCGATTCCATTCTAACTCGAACCCTCAATTCGGTTACAGCGAAAACCTGGATCGAAACTCAATCCTTTTTCAATCCGATATCTCAATCCGGTCATAAAAACATGGTAAATATTTAGACAAGTGAAACCCGGTTGAATTAAAACATGTGAACGAGATGAAGAGGAACAATTTTTTCATAAAGATATGATGGACTTCTATAAAGTTTTGAGCATGCATAACTTTAAATAGTTCATCAAACCGCATCCTAATATTCTTTTATTATGTCTCGAAACATGGTCAAAGAGTTTTAGATTATACACATATCGAACGATGTTATTGAAAGCTACATTTAGTACCCGTTTTGTATCTGCACCTAATACACAACTAATTTCGCATCCATAAGATATAATCGGCATTATTAAGGCTTTGGCTAGTTGCATTTGTATAGGTTAGGGTGTAAAATTTTAGGATAAAGATAAACTACGTAGGGAAGTGTATATTTTGGCAATGACCATTCGAACATGGTAGTCCCAACTAAGAGTGGAGTTAAACCAAATTCCTAAATTTTTAGCAGTCTCAACATATTCGATAATATCTTTGCCTAAGGACAGATTTGGAAAATAAGTTTTGTCTAACTGCTTCTTGTAGATACAATGCATTTCGATTTTTTTGGATTTAGAAAAAGGTTGTTACTCTCAGACCATAGTCTTATATTTTCAAGATCCTCATTAAGACCCCATCCTCGATCATACCAAGCCTGCAGTTCAAATGGATTTGAAAATCATCAGCATAAAGATGCCTTGATTAGTTTTGTACAACATTTGGAGAATCATTTATAAACATAATAAATAGTAGAGGGCCAAGTATGAATCCTTATGAAACGCCCGATTTAACTTCTAGAAAGCACGATACATCTTTTCCCGCGAAGTATTAACTTTGCGGCGGTATCGGAAATTATAAAATATTTCTTTAGTTTGTAAATAAGGATTTGGTGATCGACTGTGTCAAAAGCCTTTGAAAAATCTAGGAGACAAAGGAACGACACTAAGTCGTCATTCATAGAGTTTCGAAGGTCATCTGTGACTTTTAAAAGACCTGAGATACAGCCATGCATCGCTCTAAATCCTGACTGGTGGACACACAAAAGATTCTTACCATCAAGGAAATGCAAAATTAGTCTGTGAAGTTTTTCCAGCACATTTGACAGAAACGGTAGAATAAAGATGGGTCTAAACTCAGCTTGCGTTTGACGGGCAGCGGGCTTTTTAACAATAGGCACAACTTTTGCAACTTTCCAAACCAAGGGAAAAGAGTTGGTCAAAATAATAGTGTTAAAAATATGGGTAATAGTTGGTCAAATATGTGGCAGAACTATAATATATATAATAAGAGCATTTAGATCGACATCCACAATGCTTTCATTTCTTTGCCTTCCAACACCTAGCTCACGAATATTAATCCAGAGCTGGCAAATTTGGGTCAAGTCGGTGACAGTAAAGTTGGCTTTTAGCTTTGCGAATACGGGGGTGACCCTAAGTGCCCGAAAAACACTGTAGAACTCCGGCAGCTTGATGATGCCGCACCAAATAGTCAATCTTTGTGGATGCATTGATGCTTGGTCGAACACTTATGGATTGTGATCGCTCCAATAATGGCAATTTTGCTTGTTGACATAGCCGCTGAGCCAAAAATGGGCCCCGTCCGAGAAGATGATTTTTTGGCCAACATTTCCAGCGCCCAATTAGCGAATCCACGGCGTTGTCTATGGTTATCCGGCTTCAAATCTTGCGTCAGCACAATTTTATACGGATGTAGACCCAAATCCGACCGCAATATAAACCTGGTTGACTCTCTGGCGATGTCCAATTCAGCTGACCGGCGCCGAATCGACATTTCTGGGTCTTCTTCGATACTAGATATGAGAATATGCAAATTCTACAATACCGTGGGAAGCCTACAGGGATATGGACACCAAATATAGTTCATTCAACATTTCTTTCCACCAGACCAAAGTGAATTGAAGGTAGCAATATCTAAGGCTTAGATTCAACAAGGATGCTTGAGCCGACGACTGATGGTCTAATTGCTGAGCTATTTCAAGCAAAGGGGGGATGAACATACATAAACACATCTGTAAAATATGGCCCGATGAATATAGTGTCAGCAGCGTTTGCTCGATTCTCAAGAAAGGGTATCCTCTGATCTCAACGGTCTTGTCTGACATATTATGTGGAAACCTTTAGCTTTTTGTCAACAATCTGATTGACTTTAGAACATTTATTTTAAAAGCTTCTGTGACTAACATTTATAGAGGCGAACTATACAGAGTCATGTTTAGTTTGTATGCCAAACTTATCTGACTGTGCAGAATAACAATGGAGAATGTATGCTGCTCCATCAAGGTTGGAATTAACATCACCGAAGTCATTGATGTTACAAAAGGACTATAACAAAGCGTTCTCGAAAAGAATGTTTACAGATACCTGTTGATTCTGCTCTTGAAGTGTTTGAGATTGAAGGCTTCTGGAAATATGTCTCTTGGGACTGAATTCCAAACTTTATTTGTCATGTAGCAGAAAGAGTTTTGAGTTAGTGTCAAACGAACTGCTCGTCTCTGTATGGTGTCCAGCAGATGAAGAGATTGTTTTGGGGCCGAATTTCAAACGTGAGATCAATACTCAAATCCTAGAATAACATGTGTTTTGTGGAGCTGTTGCGCTGTAAAATATCTCTTTACTCTAAATAGGTAGCTCAAATTAATGGACGCTGATTTTGCAATGTTGGTCGTGACGTGTTACACCAGAATTAGCTGTGACGCCAAGAAGATGCATGCTTTCCTTGGAATGGATAATTTGGTCGTTCGTAGTCGAAAAGATTTCTATCTTTCAACTATCATTTTCAACTGAATGGCTACGTAAACAAACAAAATTGTCGCATTTGGGGTAATGAAAACCAACAGGCCATTCACGAGCAACAAATGATTTTAGGCCAGCGGCGTGAATCTACCGAACTTCGTGGTACTGCTGTAACAGTGAACGTTATCGGAACGTGAAAACAAATTATTTTTGGCACAAAATTGGACGAAGTCATATGAAAGACATGTGGTTTCAACAAGATGGTGCCACCTGCCACACAGCTCGGAAAACAATGCAGTTATTGAACACAATGTTTCCGGCCGCGTCATCTTATGTTGCGGCAGCCAAAATATCCCATTGGTAACCCTGCAGTCTGTTGGCCTTATCAATAGACTTTCTTGTTAGCCAAATTGTACGAAAGTCCTTCTCAATTGAATCATTTTTACACTTACGCCAGCAGCAGCAAAAAAAAAGGCAAAGAAAAAGAACTACCTCTTAATTTGATAAATTTCCACTGAGTGCACATGAAATTAAGGCACACGACAAGCAAAACAGCAATCTCAATCCAATCCCATTACCACCAGATGGCGGTAGCATTTTGCAATCCTACGGCACATAAGGTACACAGAGTGAAGCATCAAAAATAGAATAGAAGCGCAATTTATTCCGTTTTAAGCCTTCACTCATTCGAATAATGCAATTAACCATGCAGATACAGTATTAGCACACAGGATTACACTGAAAGCCTCCCTCTGGTTGGTAAGGCGACAAGAGCTCTATTTGGCCCTCATTCATTACGTACGGCGACGATAACTCCGCTCTTATCCAATTATCTCCCGTCATGGATTTTTATGTTGCCGTGCTCCGCTGTTGTCTCTCTAGAAGAAGGGTGCCTCTCAAAGAGTTCCCAGGACCGGAAAATGAAGGTTTCCAAAAAAAAAAAAACAAGGAAATGATTCTTTTTTTTCTCTTCAAATGGGAACCGGAAATACTACATCGGACACTTATTCTCTACTCTGTACAGCGGATGTTCTCACTCTGTCGCATCCGTGTCGTGTGTTGTTTTTCGTCGACTCATTGCGAATTCATCAGAATTATTCAGAATGGAATTAAAATTATTTTTTTTCTGCACTTTTGCTGAAAATTTATTCCATGAATATTCAAATCGAGGTAATTTCTGCGCTTTGCATTACAAGGGGGGTGGTTGCTGGTGGAGTTTGGATTGGATTGGATGCAACGACGGATGTAAATCGCTGTCGGCAGTATAAACGGATATTCCGCAGGCGGTGGTGGCGGATTGTAGGATCTTGGCTATAAAAGGAGATTTATTAATCTGGGATGGTAATACGTAACTCTGGCGCACATGCACCCGAGTGCGTTTTTTATTTTAATTCGAAGTGAGATTGGTGAAACATTTGCATTTTGAAGATATGTAGTTACAAGGCTCGTCGTATGTGTGTAGACAAGGACATATCAGCAAAGTGGGACTTTCCAGAGAGCCGAATACATTTTTATCATGATTGCGAGCTGGAATTAGAAAATATGATGCTATGGCAGATGACAGGTTGTGTAGAGGCAGCTCCGCTGTGGGTTGTAGTAGTTAATGAGATATTAGAGGAACTTAGATGTAGTGGGTCAGGGCTACAGATTATGTAGATGATTTAGCGCTGTTACCAATGGCAAATTCCTTCAGACTATTAGTGCTTTTATTAGAGAAAGTTAAACTGGAGACAGAACATAAATGAAAGAGTTAAAAAGATCGTGAAGACATGGGGACAGAAACCCAGGACTATACTAACTTATGGTAACCTAGTGGACGGCTATCACAAAGATTCACAGGCTGGCATGCATTGGCATATCTAGTGCAATGAGAACCCCACACACAGTCGTAAAACTTTTCGGAAAGCTGGAAGTCAAGCGCTACGGAACATACTCAGATCCTGTTTTTTTTTAACCCAGTAAGCAGGGACTAGACTACGCCGTATTTGAACTTTGCAATACAATTTCCTAGCTTATTTACAAGTAAGATATGTCAGCAGGGGCACCCCTTAAGGGGGCGTCCTATCTCCACTTGTTTGGAATCTGGTAGTCAATGAACTATTGTTAATCCTGGAAGATGAGGATTGCGAAGTTGTCGCCTATACGATGTTGCTATAGCAGTCTCCGGTATACACCTCACTACATTAAAAGAGCTCTTACAAAACGCTTTGAGTGTAAGCAATATATAGATGGACAGCTCTGTGTGGTGCAGGAGTGAATCCCCACAAAACCGAACTAGTCCTCTCCTCAAGAAAATTTAAAATCCCACCTATTGACCCTCCATCCCTTAATGGAACAAGCTTAACTTTCTCCAACGAAGCAAAATATCTGGGTCTTATTTCGGATAGGAAACTATAGGTAAGCTGGAAACTTAATATACAGGTAAGTGTTAAAAAGCCACTGTCACACTTTTCTCTTGCAAAAAAGCCATTAGAATCAAATGGGGCTTACAACCCAAACTTACTCACTGGCTCTATATCTCGGTCATTAGACCGATCTTTATGTACCGGGTAGTTGTCTGGTGGTGTTACGAATTAAAATTATTATTCCAGATGTTGCGAACTAAAATTATTATTCTATCAGTTCATTTTATCTCGCTGAACGTTCTCATTGTAATGGCTCACCATCCAGAAACCGCTGTACAATTTCATTAATTTCGTTAAGAGAACGATTATTCGTTAACTTTGTTCTAGAAGGATAATTTCCGTCTTTCTGGCCATTTTTACGTCGAATTTCTGGATGAGGAGCCACGAGTGTAAGCAATTTGCATAATATATTTTTTTTATTTTATTAAATTTTCTTATAGAAAATAAATAACTCGTTTAAATCAAGTGTGTTGGCCTCGGGCTGTCGACTTATCCAGTACAGGTGCATGGCAATAAACCAGAAGTTCAGCTTGTCTGTGCATTAACACCCCTTGACATTTATGACAGGCAAATGGCAGCTAACTCAGCTATTCATCTTAAAGCTACTTCACAGTGGTCCAAAAAAGTATATGGCCACGCCTTCATCTTAAACAAATTTAATACCTTACCTGAAGACATTGACTACACCATACCCAAGTTAAATTTTGACAAAAACTTCCAAGATACCATCCCTTCCAGAGCATTCTGGGAAGAAGGTGGTTTAACGGAAGATAAGTCGGTAAATTTCTATACCGAAGGTTCAAAAACTAACGACGGGGTGGGTGGTTGTGTCTTCTCTGATAGGCTTAATTTAAAGCTCTCTTTTCGTCTCCCAAACCATTATAGCGTGTTCCAGGCCGAGATAATGGCAATAAGGGAAGGCTGGTCTTGTCTAAAGTAAAACGTGATATCGTCCGTTGATATCCGCATCATTTCAGATAGCCAAGCAGCAATCAAATCCTTGGAATCATCCTCAATAAATTCTTTAACAGCTCTAGACTGCCGATTGTCTCTTATGAAGATGGCGGAGCAGTTCATGTTCACCTAATTTGGGTGCCGGGGCATAAGGATATTCAAGGGAATTGTAAGGCTGACGAAGTTGCCAGACATGGAACAACAATACCCATCCTTCCAGGCAAAAGTTCACTGGGTATGACTATCGCTACATGCAAACTTAAACTAAAGCTGGATGCTATCGTAAAGACAAATTCTAGGTGGACAAGGGGTACAACTTATCTAGCGACAAAACAGATTTGGCCTATGATGGATCTGAAACGTTCTAGGAATTTGATTTCTCTAAATAGGAAGCATATTAGCTCTGTTATAGGTGTCATAACTGCAACAAGGCTTGGCGTCTTTTCTAACGATTTCTGCAGAAGCTGAATGGACGAGAAGGAGGAAGAGACTATTCTTCACATTCTTTGCACCTGCACAGCTCTTTCCCAAAGAAGGAAACACCATCTGTTTCAATGATCTAAATGATCTGAATAATATTGACGTTAGGGACCTTCTACGCTTCATCAGAAACTCCAAATGGTTCAACGAGTGGGCTAGAGGCCGTGTGAGACATCCATGTGGTATCACAATGGACTAAGTGTGTTGGCTTCTTTTCTTTTGCTGACAGCCACTTCAACCTAACCTAACCAACAAGTAAGATGAATGGAAAACTGGTCACATACTAAATACCCCAATCCAGACGGCTCCAAAATGGACATGAGAGTGAGTACGCGAATCTTCTCTGAGACTAACCAAGTCAATCATACTTACAGACCATAGCAGTGTTTCTAGGCAGAGATTCTGGCTATAATGAAGGCAATATCAGAATCGAAGCTTGTAAAGGTATGTCGAGATAAGCCCTAGGTTCTTGGTAAGCAAATAAACACCCTATGACTTGAATGTTTGATTAAAAGGCTGGTGAACTGGCAAGGAAGGTTCACAGCTAGAACCAACTTACACTGACAAAAGGATGAGAGTTCCGCTTTGCAAACTTCAGTAATAAGCAGGAAATAAGACTCTCGTGGTAGGTAACGATAAGTTCCACTTCCTTTGTCACTACCCATGCCTCTGTCACATAAGATTTAGATTCCTCCGAAGACGTTCTTTTTCGTTCCTCGATTATAGTTTCACTTCATTAGATCTGCATAATTTTTTAGAACCAGAAGGAAAAAAACGAGAATTAGTTCCGTAAGAATGGGGTTTCTCTCCCCCATAATGGGTATCACAACGGCTCTGTATTGATCTGAGTGGGACGTTAATCTTCTTATCGTCAATCCAATTCTCTAGCTTAACCGGAGTAAGTTCTTTGTACTTGGGCCTAATTTTTAAGGATCTGTTACATGCATAGTAAAAGAAAGATTGAACGAAACTTTTATAGCCAATTGATTGCCGTCTGTCTGTCAGTATTACTGTTACAACCTCATGACTTTTGAAGCATTTGCTAATCTGCGGATAGTTCTAAAGTAAAATCTTGAATTAAGTGGAAAAAGCAAAATGGTTTATAAGGTTACCAACATACCCATTTTATTCTTTATAATTTGGGTGTATGATTTTAGTGATCTCCATCTACTATTTGCTATTGCAATCATTTTATTTCTAACTTCTAGGTTCAGGTTGCAGGGTGGTGTCTTAATTGACGGGTCAGCTCGTTCTCATTCCTCGCGACTCGGAAATGAACTGGAAAACGGCTTATGAAAGTCTAAATAGGGCACTATGTCTGTGCTAACATCTCCGCCCATGTATTTGAGTAAAATCCGTCAGGCTTGACCTCCAACCTTCAGATTGGCTTAATCTTAGAGCACTTCTAGCTGCAGATTCCTGCACAAATAGATCTAAAGGTAATAGATTGAGTATGGTTTCTAATTCTGCAGTTGGTGTGGTTCTCATAGCTCCTGTGACACCAATGCACGCCATTCTTTGTACTCTGGTTAGTACCTTGAGGTTTGTGCCCTTACTTGCGGCTGGCCACCATCTCATCACCTTAGTATAAAAGTGGAATTTAGAGGAGTTTAGAATGCGGCAATGAATACCGGACAACATTTATGCGCCAGTTCCTCATTAAACTTTCGGCCCACTACGCTCATCACTTCGCTGGATATCGATAAAGTGACAAAATTTGGACACTTGGGGTTTCTTAGAAAACCATATCTGATGCCATTAAAAGATTATGATAGATTGGTGATTTAGGTGACCGTTTAGGAATCGGCAAACGACTATTTCTAGGGTCTGAAAATTATTAGACAGCGGAAAATAGCCTCACAGATCGAAATAAGCAATCAAACTGTCAGACGTTTATTGAAAGACTATCTTCACTTTCGCAGCTAATAAGAGCATACGTCTGCAGAGATGCCGGTACGTCAAGGGTAGTTGGCAGTCCATCCTGTTCTCTGATGAGAAGCTGTTCACTGCAAAAACGTCTTTCGATATCCAAAATTATTGCATTTTGTCTGCACAATGTCCTGGATAAAGTGCCACCATTGACCTGAGAGAAAAATCATCGGTCATGGTTTGGGCGGCCATCTAATCTACCGCCAAAACTCCATAGATTTCTATGAATCCTGTGATCCAAATCGGCAAGGCATACTACAAAACAACTTCTTGGAGTCCTCAATGTTTCCTTGCCCGTAGAGATTGCCGTTTCAATAGGACTCTGCTCCTGCCCATAATGCAATATTAACCCAGGCTTGGAAAAATTTCCCCACTTCACTTCGGCTGAGAAATGTACGCTATACTCCCATAATTGAAAGTCCTGAGTACTCAATTCTCAACATCGACAGAAAGCATCGCCGACACACCTTAAAGTCGCTGATGATATTTCGATTTGTGGATTGAGTTCGCTGAGATTTAGCGCTAATTTGAGCTCGAATATCCTGCACACCTTGGAAAATTAATCCGAATTGCCTGCTATGCCGATGTTGAATGATTTGTAAAGATGATTCGGATTCTGCATGTACTTCTGCACCATGTCCCATCCTCCATTTGCTAGGCGAAGTGTTCTGTTTGCGATGTTCACAATCTTCAAAAGTGTTGACGCGGCTTTGAAGTTAAGCACAATAGGTCAGCTAAACTGACCTAAGCATCACTGTTCTCGAATTTTGAAATGGTCTTGAAAGGCTCTCATATCAGAAAAAGACTTGGTATTAGAGCTTACAAATTATTTACAACAGCTGCTGCAGGGCGATGAGGACATTCTTCTTTTCCAGTTAAGGGTGTTGAGTATTCCTTCAAATTCAACAGAGTCTTACCCAATATCCACCTCAAATAAAACTTAACGTCTTTGATGTCAGCCATATAACGCCCGCCCAATATGAGGTGCTACTGACTGGTTAAATATCATAGATAAGGTAATTAGTTAACAACTTAACTCTAGTCACTAGAATAAGGACCCCTATAAGCTCTTTTCGGTCCCGTGTCGCTGAACAATATAAGAAGTGACGAGACATCAACCAATCAAAGACAGCTATAGAGACGTGGTACCAGCCAACATGTATATAATGTTGGAAGTGAAGCCCACGACAGCCTTCCAACCACGTCTCTAAGATAATTGAAGTAGAACGGTTCCAGCAAAATCAACACCGCTGTCCAGAAACAGTAGGCTTGGGCAGGTCACGTATCAGCTGCTGTTGAATAGCATATTTCTAACTTCGGTATTTCACGCAAGGTTTCTATAAAGTGGCGCAAAAGTAATGACTCATTTTGATTTAGCTAAAACTTCTTTTCCGAATTAAAAAACGATGGTTTTATTATTTGGACTTTAGAATTTGTTCCATTAAATACTGAAGATGATATCGTTCAAATATTGGCCTCCAGCGTTTATACAAATTTGAGCCATTTTTATGACATTTTCCATAATTTTTCTCAATACTTTCGTCGACATATTATCTATTTCTTGTCTAATGTTTCCTTTAGGGGTGCGAGAGACTATCGCTTGTTCACATAGACCAGTGACATAAAATAATTCCAAAGAAAGAAGCTGGAATGGCTAGATTGGATGATTTTGCGGACCAATGCAAATCGCCAGAACGGAGTATAACACGCCCTGGAAAATGTATTTCACAAAGTCTATTGTGTTGTTTGCTGTGTATACGGTGGTACCTAGTGTCACATGTGCTGCAACCCCAATTCATCCAATTCGGGTATCAAAAGTCGCGTAACATGATTCTGTAGCACTCGCCCAGGGACAGTTATCGCTTTGCCAACAGCATCTTCCAAGAAGTAGGGCCCAAGCACCCTTTAGGCACAGCCGCCGCACCATACAGGAACTTTTAGTGGAACCTTGGGGGTTTTCAGTGTCCAAAAGGTGAGTATTCTGCTTGTTGACATGTTCGGAGAGATGGAAATGTGGTTCGTCACTCATGATTAATTTTGAAGGAAAATCGTCCTCTTCATAGTTTAGGCTTATAATGCACTGGTTGTATTCCAGACGGGCTTAGAATCCAAGTTTTTCACCAAAATACGCCACGCTTCCACATTCTCGCGCATATCATCAATATTCTCGGTCAAATGGCCTGTTCTTGGTCTGCCAGTCCTTGCCTTATCTCGTATTAAGCCAGTCTCTTCGAGGCGTGCGGCTTGGCGTCGAATCTTCGAAGAAATTAGTATCGTTAGCTTAGCAGCAGTGGGAAGTTGAGTTGGATTCTTCTAAGCTGAATGTGTCGATGAAATCCTGAGCTTTCAGCACATCCTGATTAACTCATCTTCATCCAAGAATTGCAAGCTTGCTTTGTCACCTTAGAAATGAAAAAGTGCTATGGAGCTTGTTCAGGATGGGGTGCTCAATTCGTACGGTAGGACGAACACAAATTTGCGGCACTTGCTGATATTGCTTCAGAAGAGTCGGACACCCGTTTCAAGCCGACAGATTGAACGTCTTCTTCGCATGTGCCATCAACGTCACTACTCGACAATACGGCTACTAGAACCAATAGTACTTACATAAATAATTTTTAAAAGTGTTGCTTTATCATTTTAAAACGTAGTGAAGCTACAGGTTATTGCTTGAACTTTTCCAACTCCCATCCTCCTTTCCGATTTCCTTAATCGCTTTCTGTTCCCTTAAGACAGAAAACATATTTCTCCACATTCTTGGTGACACATCCACGCGTCCAAAAACCGGTAGAATTATCGCCTTGTAATGTTTCAAATCTCTTAAGCTATCGTCTTTACTGTGAAGTACACACTTTCTATAAAGCAAAGTTGTGTAATTAACTTTGAGTCACCCAGGGGAGAAAAAAAAAAAGAAAAAAAATTTCATCTCCAATGCTTGTATCCCAAAAAATACGAAACTAAATTGTCGAAGACCTTGCCGCTCTCACTCCCTTATCACAAGGCAACCAAATGACATTGATAATCTGATTAAGGGTTTCTTGTTTCTTTTTTTTTTTAATTCTCTCCAATTTAATTGAAAACCTACCCCGCACCCATTAACATGTTCTGCTCGAATGCTCTGCAAACCATAAAATGGGAGAAAAAAAAACCCGTCGAAGAACATAAAACAATCCCGACATTCATCTTCGTTCCGCGAAACAAAGCAAAGCCCGGGCGCGCCAAAAAAAAGGGTTTAGCGCTAACCTTACGGCTAATAATAATTTCAAATTAATTTCGAACTACCCTCAGCCCTAATCTCCATTAACTATCAGCCATCGGCGGCGCGGTAGCCGCCTTACGATTTTCTTCAATTCATTTAGCCCCGACCGCGGTCCACCGGTCTTCTGTCCGTCATTCCGAATAATTAATTTCGAAAATTTTCAAAAAACCCTTTAAGCTAATTTGAAATTCTTTTGGATCGTTTTTCTTTTTTGTTTCTTTTTCTTGCGCCCTCTTTTCGTTTGTTTCTGAGTATATACGTATATTATCCATGCTTCCCTTAAGTTTTTGAATTTTTTGTATCTTCATCTTCTGGTTGCCGATTTTGGTATTTTTCTACTTTGGCATCTGGTCTTTTTTTTTTTTTTTTCATCTTTGTCGTATGGCCTTCCCCGGCCCTCTATTGGTGGATTTAATTTGAAGAGCTGCTGAATTCATTTAATGGAAGATCAAGTCAAGTGCGGTTCTTGACTTTCGATTATTTGTCTGTCTGTCGATTTATACCTCAATCCCTTAGTTCTGGTTGCCGTCGTCATGCCATTGGAAAGGACTACAACGACGATGATGACGTTTACAGGGTGCGGGACTTGACTCAGTTTGTTTGTCTTACGAAGTACACATACAAAAGAAATCGCATTGACGTTGTGGTCTACGGAATTAATCCGGCTTTTTGATTTAATTTGAACTATTTGTTCCGTTACAGGGCAAAATTGTACCATTACTGTGGTGTTTGTGTGTTTGGAGACTTTATAGCGCAGAGGAAAGGATTTACAGACGAAGGATGGATTTAAAGTTTGCGCGGTTGATGAATGAATGAACCGTGAAGTGGAAGTGGATTGATAGGAATTTTATTAAGAAATTTGTTGATTTTTACTTGATCCCTCTTCCGCTGAGTCTGGACGTAGATACCTACGAGTATACACTACACAGATGAAAATAATAAACCGAAAGATACAGAGAAATATTAAAATTAATTTTCTTTTGAAGTTGACCGCGGAAGTCCAAGTCTGAGGAGGAATTTACTTGTTTGTTTTATTGATCCGCCACTGATCCCTTTTGCAAATGAAAAACAGACAATTTTTTCGCTTTACAATTGAACTTAGAGGATGTTTTGGTATCTGGAGATATCCTTGAGTACTAGCAAATAGTTTTAATGATTCAGGTATTCCTAGACTTTTCAATATTTGAGTGTATCCGAACATTTCTATGCAATTCATTATTATAATGATTTCCTTTATTCAACAGAGGTCAACGTCCGAATTAATTGCAACAAGTTTAGGTACACGTAGATACTTGGATAGTAGGTGGTCTTTTTTTTATAACTTGAACGTTGACTTATTAGCACATTGTTTTCTGTTTGGGAACACCTCGGAACCTAACGATTTAACCCACAAAAGATGTTTCGTGGCTTTTGTAAACTATAGGATAGTCACCGACAAGATTGGGCTGCAAGGATGTCCTTTCTGATTTGTGTGAACGCTGATTAGGGTATCTGCGGATTAAAGACATCCTTCCCTGGGCTCCAGGTCCATAGCAACGCAGTGGGAAATAAATAGGCTGTCGAACTGGCCGAACAAGGATTCAACCCTTTGCGGAGGGAATAATGACTCAACTATATGGACATAAGAATTTTTAAACACTACTCGTGCAGATACCGCCAGAATTGTGACGATTAGTTTGGGACACTACTCGTAGAAGGTAGAGATGCATGCGACTAGACTGCGCATTCCCTTTAACGCCGCAGTTGTAAGGTCGAGAACGAAAAGAAAGTTCACTTCCACTTCCTCATCCTCTAACCCACCCCTAATAAAATGGGCGTGGCGTTGTGAACCTTTGGTTCAAACATAATGAATTCCTTATACTTGGAGGATATTCTGTCGATTTTAAATAGATTTTACCGCATAATTTGTGGCTAAGACTTTTTATTTCTCTTCCAGGAAGTGAAAGTGACCAGAGTCATATGTAACCGAGGGTGGAGGATTCTGGTGAAAGATTTACAATAAGATCTAATCAACACCGTAAATTGCTTTGAGAAAGCAAAATTTTTTTTTTTTATAATTTGCACGTGTTAAAGGGGATATGAATACCCTTATACTAATTTTTTTTTTTTTTTAGAACACGTGCGTTTTGCGGAAAGGGGAAGAGATAGAGAGAAAGACAGAGTGGTGTAGTTTGAAACTCAGGTGGTATTAAGTTTTCTGTAAACTCCAAGGGTGGCTGTCCAGATAACTGGGGAGTATTTTGTTTTTGTTTTTTCGCTATTGTTGTCGTTGCTTATGATTCACAGTATTTTTTTCCATCCTCCTGATGTCATCATCACGACCAAGTTGCATTTTAGCCATATGACTACCCTACTGCCAGTGTTATGCCACCCAAAAGTGGGAGTGGCATCATAGAATTGTAGAGAATATGAACGTCTATATATTTCGTAAAAGGGATATTTTTCCGTTTCTATTAAAAATATTTATAATGGGAATTTTTTTTTTAAAGTGGGCATGTCCGTCGGCGGATTTAAACAAATTCTACACTTCGGGTTCTTAGAAGATATCAAATTTCATCTACGTAGCTTAAAATTTAAGGCCAAACATTGGTGACGTATGGACGGATGACCTAGCTTCTGATCACAAATGTATATACTTTTGGGGGTCTACCATTATTATTTTTCTATGTTACAAACTATGCGTCAAATCAGATAGAGTGTAAAAACAAAATTATTGAGATGATCTGCATTTTGTTTAAAAATAGTGAACACATTTAACAACAATCGGTTCACGTAAATTTAAGTTTAAATTGGCGCTCAAGCTATTATTGAGTTCTGGCGAGCTAGTTTTACTCCGGGCACATCAACCTTAAAGGGACCACCAGTCCACGGAAACCATGCATCTTTTTGACATCACAGTCAACTCTGGGGTACAACCACATATCCAACATCGCAAAATCTACACCTTTGAAGTTGAGCTACCTGTTTAGAGCACAGCAGCGCAGCAGCTCCCTCACAAAGCTCAAGTTAGACTGCTGATGAGTTTTGTTCTCATATTTGGAGATCGGCCCCAAAACGTTCTCTTCAATCCACCTGACAGCATATGGAGACAAACAATTAGATGATTCTTTGGCTGATGTGCGCATATTTAGATACTCCATAGCAGAGGTGCCGTGCGTCTTTTGAGTCCATTACTAGGCAAGCCGCTAGGGTCCTTATATCTACCTGGCAACTGCAAGGAAGTAAACCTTGGAATTCATTCCCACGAGACCTGTTTCCAAATGTTTTTAATCTCCAGCTACTCAAGACCAGAAAAAAACATGAATCTACAGGCATTTCGTTGTACTGTCACATCGTTATGGATTCGCCGATATATTTTTCTGCGCAGATGATGATACTTCCGCAATTTTTAATAGATTTAAACAAAGAAACTATTGCTAAGTTTTTTTTAAGAAAAAAGTGGGCGTGGCTGTTACCATTCGTAACTGAAAATCACGGATTCTGAGGAGATATTCACAATAAGAATTTAAATACCAGAAAATAGCTACGAGAAAACATAACATGGTCGCTTGAAGAAGACTGTTCCAAAAAGTGGGCGTGTCCATTGAATGGATGTTAAAGTATCGCAATAAAAATTAAATTGCAGCAGCAGGTGGAAATTTAAATGCACTGTGGATGATCGTTTGTGGGATACATGTGTATTCCATTCTGACCATGATATTTCCTCAATTTTTAAGAGATTTTAATAAAGAAACTACTGTAACGTTTTTTTTAAGAATTAAGTGGGAGTGATTGTTACCATTCGTAACTGAAAATCACGGATTCTGATGAGATATTCCCAGGACGAATTTGAGTGCCAGAAAATAGCTACGAGAAAATATAATATGGTTCCTTGCAGAAAACTGTTCCAAAAAGTGGGCGTGTCCATGCCATATTTATGGGCAAATGTTTGAAAAGCGACCGTCTATATGTTTTGTTTAGGTTTTTCAGTTTCTAGTAAAAGTATTTAAAAAACGAACTTTGACAAGTGGGCGTGTTGGGTGAAGGGACACTTCGGTATCTAAGGAAATGGAAAGACCAAAGCATGAATTTCTGAGTTTCGGTGAAGGATATGATGGATAAAGGAAAAGTATGATAGAATCGAGATACGCTCGAATAAATAGTAGCGACGATGGAATTTGTGAAAGACGACACCTGCAAGTTATGCCTAAAGGTTGTGGAACCTAGGTCAGTGGACAAATCCAGACAGTAGCTCTGGCTAACAAAACTCGTAGAAGGAAGACAAAAAATTAACTAATCAGGTGCGGTCTGGTTCCATATCTATAGCACGTTTTGCTATGCAATTTACTTACCGCACTAAATGGTCTACTCATTTCGTCATCTAGTGTGTCGTATGGGTCTTTTTTCGTTCGAGATATTATGAATCTTTAAGATGCTCTGAAGACAGTTATTCAAGGAACACTGCGGTTTACGAGAAACGGTGGCATCTTGTTAGTACTAGGTAAGCCCGTACCGCAATTTTGACTTTTCATGGGCGCTAAAGAAACAAATTACTACATTATTTGGTCTATTTAATAGTTCCATAATTTTAAAGTTTAAAATTCTCTTTGTTTCAAATTCATAAAAGGTTTTTAAATGCCATCCATGCCCTCCTGGTTTTCAATTTCTTTAATTGCTTCCCTCGCAAACTTTAAAAGTTTGTATAAATTTAAATACGTAGTGCAAAGTAAACGAACCCCGCAATTGCTACGCAAATTTTGGTAAAACGATTTCGCCATCACTTGTGTCCATAAAACGCCTGAAGTATGGAGTATAGGTGAGGAGCACCATAGCGATAGCATGTCCGTTACTTGCCACGCCACTGTACTATGTATTTGTTTCAAAATTGATTTCAATGGACCAACATGAAAAAGATTTTATAAAAATGTGTTGCCGCTCATCGGGTTTGAACGGAAATCGTCTGTTTGTACGAGAGTATTTTATAAAATATATTTTCCACCATTTAATAAATCAATTAATTTAATTGAATTGCCTCGCTTGGCCGCTGGTCCTTCAATGCAAAGATCCATTCGTGTCGGGCACATAACTAAATTTAATTATATTCAAAAATAGCGTAAACGATTCACGGCACAAGAGTGCTTTTAATTCTTGGCTTAAATTTTTGCGCAACGGTCAATTTATTCCACTGAAGTAACCCCCCTTCCCACTGGTGTGTCCAACTACATACGAGTATATTGGTTCATTCAAATGGGCTACGGTGTAGTGTTGTAGGCCAGGTTAATTTGTGTACGGAATTCTGCAAATTGACGTCGATTCTGGTAATGGAAATCCATTATATTGATTTGAGCAAATATTTTGAGTGTTTTTATTTATTTTTTTCGCTCAAATTTGTTTGCTAAATATTTTGCATAACGATAATTATTATTTGTGAAGCGAATGGAAATAGAATTTTATATTAATTACGGTTAAGTGTTTATTTAATCGATATGAAAGTATCGCAATACAAATTAAATTGCAGCAGCAGGTGAAAATCTAAATGCACTGTGGATGGTCCTTTGTGGGATACACGTGTAATCGATTCTGAACATGAATTTACAATCGTTTTTAGCCGTTCAACACGAATGTGTATCAGTATTTCCAGAAATCTATTGTATAATTCGCAAATTAAATTTTAAATTAACGTGCATTGTTACTAGAGATGGGCGATGCTATGAAAAATATCGATATTATTATATCGATATCGGAGGCAAAGAATCGATGCATCAAATACAAAAAAGAACGATGTTTCTAACATCGATACCTGGGTCCTAAATGGGAAACTTTTTAACTCTTTCGCGCTCAAAAAATTTATAAAATAAATCGATTTACGCTTGAGCAAAGTTGGGCAATATAGAAAACATATTTCCAAAGTGCTGTGTTGCCAAAACAGTGTGAATTTTGAAAATAAATTTCGGCCGACATAATCCATCAACCGTGCCTGCTGTACGCAATCCATCAACCGTGCCTGCTGTACTGTGAGATTGGCATGCTAATTGATAACACAAGTTATGAGATTACTGAGGAAATGAACTGGGACGAGCTCTCGATAAGCTTTTGATTCGTCGGTTAGGCAGCGAGAGTATGGTGCTATCAACTAGTAGAGTCGTAGAATTCATTAGTACATGGAAAGTTGGTTTGTAAGAGCAAGCTAAGGCTTTCGATTTAGACTTGTTCTATATCTTACAGCAGGATTCGTAAGCAGGTGTAATGTGAGAGTGGTTCATTAAGTCTATATGAGGTATCAATTACTGAAGATATGGGTTTGACCGCACATTTAAGGAGCTCAGACTCTAGTCTGTGCATTTAGATACCATATTGCTGGTTTGTTCTGGTGGTGGTTTAAAAATGAGTCTTCGAATATGTAGGCCCCATATGTTCTTATTAGAACTTGGCATAGCACCACAAATAAAAGGTCTTGATAACGCTGAATAACAAATTTCAGATGATAGATATCCTTTTTTTTTTGTGGGACAAATTTTGGACTTTAAAAGCGTTCCAATATTTTATTTCTTATTTAATTTATGTGATAAAATAAACTAATGTATCTGTCTGCGGGTTAATAAAACACACATTTGTGTGGTCCAGATTTCAACTTTTTATGTCTAACGGTTCAAAAGTTATAATGCAGTGACATTATAAGGGTCCGGTCTTACTTTTTGCTTCTTTGTAAGTACTGGAACTACACTTTAAAATACTCTAACTGGATCGATAGCAAAATCGATGAATCTGCAGTCGTGATTAGGACCTTTTCAAAATAAAAATCATTCAAATCGGTTCAGTTTTACAGAAATAGTAAACGAAAAACATGCTTATATTGCACAAAATTGATTGCATTTTCAAAACCGCTGATCCGATTGAAACCAAAATAAAGAAGTCTTGAGTCCCACCTCAAGTAAATAGTCCGCAAAAAGAATCTTTCAAATTGGAGCATTTTCGCAGAAGTGAACAAAAGAGGAGAAAAGCAATGCCACAGACAGACACACAGATGGACAGACGAACAGATAGACAGGAACGCACACAGCCGCCATGCGGAAAACTACTTTTTTGAAAATTTGGGTTATCTCGGGTACGTTTTTTTTGACGCGCCTTGGCTAGCAAAATTCGACGAACGGGAAAACACAAATTTTAAGGTAATCAAAGATAATGGATTTTTCAAGCTTTCAACGGTTGCACATATGATTTTTGTGTAAAATGGCGACTCTCTAGGTCTAACAGTTCACAAGTTACAAGCATGTGACATACTGACGAACAGTTAGACCTCGAGTTGAATACATTAGGATTCTGTTTTAAACTATTTTGCCACGGAACACTAAAAAAAAAAAAAAACAGGAAAAGTCGCTATTAGACTTAGTGCTGTGGTGATGTAAATTCAGACAACGATACGAGCGCTGAGATCAAACAAAGAATAACTCTTGCCAACCGCTGCTTCTTTGGGCTAAGAAGGCAATTGAGTAGCAAAGTCCTCTCTCGAACAACTAAAGTGACCCTTTACAAAACCCTAATCATCCCAGTCCTACTCTATGGCGCAGAGGCATGGACTTAATCGAAAGTGGATGAGGTTTCTCTTGGTTGCTCTCGGTTGATTTTTGGTCCCGTCTGCATAGATGATACCCATTTGTCTTTATTTCCATTTTAAGAGCGAAATAAGGCCAAATTTAAGATTTGGTCACATTTCTTTGGGACTTATTTCACGTCACCAATGGTGTTATGTTAGTCAAATGAAAATCGCAGTTTAGAACGTTAAAAGGCTTATCTATGTAGGTTAGGTAGGAGTGTTTGCTACTCACTGCTCTGCAACAAAATTAGTAAATAAGCGCCATTATGATTACCATAATTCACGTGACCTTGACGGTTGGATAGGAAATGCTTTCAAATCCATGCTATAGTACTCAAGAAACATGAAATTTCTCTGACATTTGAAGGTTTCCGGACACCCGCAGAGGAATTGGGAGAGAGTTACCTTCTCATATACATTTTTACAACTGCGGTAGTGTGTGTTAAAAGGGATGCCCAGTCTAGACGCATTCGTCCCTACTCGCCAGTGATGCGTGTTTATAGCTACAATTTTCGCAGCGTCTGCCCGAGTCCTTTTCTCAAGGTCTTGTGTTCTGGCACAATTGTAGTTCAGCCAGATCTGCCTAGAAATGACACAACTCTGCAAAATATCCCACCTTTTATTTGCCACTGAAGTGTGAAAATATTTCGCTCTTGACAGTTCCCTGCGACCTAGAGAAGACTGATTTTAGTCGAAGAACCTCGCGACGAGACCTTTTGCTTATATTGTTTCTCCAGCTGGGAAGATGATGTTGTTGAAATCAGGCCCTTGATAGCAGCCTGAATATCAACGAAAATGGGGATATTATCAAGGGGTGAAGACTTGTGTCTGACACGTTTCGCACTCTTATCTGAATCGCTTTAGTTAGGACGTTATTAAACGAGCCTCCAATGTCTAAGAAGGTAGCTAGGGTATATGGTTTGTAGTGAATTGGTTTTTAGACAGTGAGGAAATCTCGAGAGTCTTTCTTATGTGATCGTCTAAGATACATTTCAGCGTCTTTAGTAAGAAAGAAGTTAAACTCGGAAATCCCACGCTTTTCAACTTTTGGAATAAAACCCACTCAAACGCCTCCTAGATCAAGGGTACGTAATTTAATGATTTACAGCTTTTAAAAATAGAGATTAGCTAAGAGACTACTCGGTCTTGAGGTTTATGCAGCATAATGAGTAGAATGGCGTCAAGACCGGCTGATTTATAGGGAGAAAATTGTTCGCCTGTTATTAATGATTATTGATTGACTGAGATTCGGGTGCGTTCAGGCAGTGTTGATGAGTCTTCTGACACTCATCAACACTGCCTGAAGATTTTGTTCAAGTTCAAGTACCATCCGGCCTTTTTATAAAAGACGGGCTGGTAGGAGTGGAGGTTCTGTTAGGAAGAACCCAATTAGTACTAGGTGTTTTGTTACCACAACTCATGTAACCTGGGTGTTACGGTGTGTTCTTGAGAAGTCTCTAGATCCAACCTGTGGAATTGAAAGTATTAAGGTCTTTGATGTTTTCCTCTGAGACTTCCTCTAGGGAATTGAAGAAGGGTTTTCCTAAAGCTCATTGATTAGCCCTAGCTAGTGCCGGACAGGCACATAATTAGTGGAAAGGGTTTCTCTTTCAGTTGCGACATTGCAACTGTGACAGGGTTTGTTGTGTGGGATACCTACTTTGACTCCGTGGTCTCCTATAGGCCAATGAGCCGAAGTGATCGCTGTTAATCTGGCGACGTCTTTACGCATTCTATTTGGACAAAATCTTACCTAATCTGGCGGAGTTCTTGATGGTTTCAATGGAATGGCAGTATGCCTGTGTCTTAGAAGTTCTCATTGATTTTTTTTGTAGATCTTGAGGCGATCCTAGGGGAAAGTATTTTTTTTTTTAACGAGAGATCGACTACTATATTTCCCAAGAAAGTAGACCACTTGTCATTACTTCAATCAAGTTCTATAAACAGCAGTATGGGTGCTGAAATGTATGCTGACCGTACTTCCACCCATTAACCGATTTAATATTCTCGCTTCCGTGAATAGACTAAACACACTCTAAATACACAGGTTCGAGTATCAGAAAGCACTAAAAAGTTTCTTCACGATCCCACGTCTTGTGAACATTTGACATATATCCGAGAGTAAGCAGAAGCAGGTATGCCAGGCAGTGTGTGGCTATTGGCAGCAAAATATTTATTTGTTAGGTTAAATGTTCAATTAACATTTAACCTAACAAATAAATATTTTGGTGCCAATAGCCACACACTGCCTGGCATACCTGCTTCTTCCTTAAAAAAATTACTAACAGTCAAGACTGCGTTGAATTTCAAAACCAAGTAATTTCCAAAGACCAATTTTTGCCGCACCACACAGTCAATGAAGTGTAATTTAAACTCCAAGTAGAAATTTGAAAACCCTAAAATTAGACCATCAACCTGCAGCATTTAACTGTCGCATAAATCTGATTTAATAGGGCGCTGCTAATGATTGCAATTAAATTCAGCTTGCCGAATTGAATTTTAAGAACAATTTTGTGTAATTTAATTTCATTAATATCATTCAAAGTAATCTGTCAATCGGTAAATAAAATTTCACGGGCAATTAGGATGGAAACTCCCCAAACGAAGCTATAAAACGGAAACGTCCGCCGGCCGCACAGGCAAAGGCAATTTCTCTCACCGAAAACGTTATTGTATATTTTTTTTAAAGATGAAATTATTGCCAATATTCGCACTGGTCATCGCCACCGTTGTTCTGGTCCAGGTAAAACAAAAATAACCAATTTCATATTCATAAAGCTATTTAAAAAAATGTATCTCAACGCTTCAGGCTCGCTATGTATCAATCAATATGAGCCTGGGCATTACACTTTCAGAGGAACCGAAACAACTTACGGAGGAAATGATTCGCATTTGTGTCCAAGAGACCGAACTCTCCATGGGCGAGTTGCAACGTTTCAATAACAATGACTTCCATAATTCAACAGAATCAACCGAATGCTTCGCCCACTGTATGTATGAGCAACTGGGTATCCTGAAGGATGGTGTTTTTGTGGAACGCGACCTCATCGGAGAGATATCGTCTGTATTGGATCCTAAACATTATGTACCTCGTGAATGTCGTGCTCTGAAGGGGGCCAACAAGTGTGAATCTGCCTTCAAAATGCACAAATGCGTTCAGGAGCACAAAACCCGACGCCCAATGAATTAAAAGTGAAATAAATTAAATCGTGGAATGCATGTTGATTCCCTGCTGTTACTATTGTTATAAATGAAGTGAATAGTATAAATTTACTAGGTATAAACATAAACCAAAGAGAAAGAGAAACGGACAAACATAGTGAACACAAAACGCACAACTTATGAACACAGGGTGTCTCAGGTTAAGAAGTCAACCTGACGGGGATCTAATTCTTAGGTCAAGACAATAAAAAATTATACCTGAGGGGGTGCAATTCCACCCTTTCAGCAGCTACGGCTATTTGAAGGTAAAAAGACGGACTTAGAGATGTCATCACTTAGCCGCTTAGCCTCTAAGACTGAGACACTCGATATATGTGAATACCCACTATTTTCAAATTTGATGATTCACAAGATTCAACAATGTAAGTAATATAGCAGCGAACAGATCAGCTGTTTAATAGTTTCAAAATCTGGCTACCTGCTGGCAAGTACGAGTATATCACAAAAGTGATACAACAACAGTATCCAAATATATAGATACAGCTTCTATACGTCACAAATACTCATAGTAGGTAAGTGCAGACTCATTGTGATGGGTGGGTGGAAAAATCGAGGAACATTTTCATCCCACTTGGTCTCCTTTTACCTTTAGGTTCTAAACCATTCTGAAGCATCACGAAGCGTCTCTGCATTAAACATAGCACTCTTACATCCTTCACGCTTCTTGAAAAGTTGTCTCCAGTTCGCCGTACCAAGCCTTCCGGTACTTGCAATCGTTTGATCTATATGTCACGGTTGTCTCCATTCAGCAGGCTGGGGTTTAAAGACCATCTTGGCTGTCGAACGAATGTAGTAAATCTTGGTACAGCTCATATAGCTCACAGTTATGTCTTATTCTACATTCGCCCTCTTCGCATATTGGACCAAATATATGATTGAATATTCGAGTCTTTCGAATGAGCTCAATACAGCAAAACTGGCAGGATCAGCGATTAGTCGAGCTTCAACTTAATGCTTTGAGTTATGTATTTTAGATCCCAGCTATCATACTCGTATTTTGTTAAACCGAAATGGTTTTGTATGGTCAATCTTCGTCGAATGTAATTTGTGGAATTCATATTTACTGCGAGGTAGGGTGACCCATAAACTATCTCAATCATTTCCCTAACATTTCCCTGACAAAAGCAAAACAAACAAGCTCCCCAGTTATCTGGGCGCCACCCTTGGAGTTTACAGAAAACTTAATACCATCTAAGTTTCAAACCACTACATTCAAATCTTTCTTTCTTTCTCTCTCTCTCTCTTCTTCACAATGCCCGTGCCCTGTAATAGTATAAGAGTATTCATATCCTCTTTGGTGCGCGCAACTTATAAAAAAAAAACCTGAAGCCCTGTTATTTTTCAGCTTTTTTATAGCTGTACTGACCTCCTCTATTGTTGGGATATAGACTTCTTTCAGCCCTATTACTCCCTAAACTTTTCTACTATTTCCTCAGTATCGGTGACAAGATTTTCTCTAATCTCTCGAAGATTTTCCTTTCACTTGACGGTCCTTTATTTGAGCCGCTATTAAGAATGGTTTGATTTGGTTGGTGGAGATAGCCAAACAACTGCTCTACCACCTGATGCGCATTCCTAATTATATTTGCAGTGACATCCATGAATTTGGCTCTTGCCATTATTGCTACATTCTTTTAACTAACTGTGTGGATCCTCACTTCTTCTAATCTGTCCAGAATAGAGTCCACTGTAATGTTCCAGAGAATAGGGTATAGAACATCATCCTGTGGACAATGCCTTGCTTAGTCCTATCAAGTTGATAGCTACTCAGCCACATCAGCACAATGTTGATAGTTGCCAAAGCTGGCTAAAGTTACCGCTTGGAACCAGAAACCGTAGTTACATTTGAGTAGCACCGTGTGCGAAACAAGAGCAAATACAAAACAGTGGTGAGTTCATGACTTCAATGACTTACCAGTATGGTCACGTCCTGGTACTTTGTCATGTGTGTTCCTTGGAATTCCAATGAATTTAGATCAATACTGTGTGTCAAATTAGATAATTTGCAAAAATGAATTCTATTTCTCTATTAACTCCCGCAGGATCGAGGTCAAGAATAGGCCTGCGGTAAAGTATCCCTGTCGTATGAGACGAATAATCCATCAAGAGGAGGCCCTGCCAGCGCCTGCCTAAGCTGTGAGCGAAACTGAAGGTTAAGTCTATGTAGATATGTCCATCATACAATTTGCGGTACATTAGTCAGCGTCTGACCCCAGAGTGGCGGCTGCTATACTCTAATGGGGTAGGAAGGGACATCTTGCTATAAGCTCTGTAAAGTAGTGGTGATTAATTTTTGGAGCTTCGCAAATGTGCCGGTATTATCGGGGCGGTATCACAGCGCCTTCATCCTGAGAGAATTTTATCTAAATCCTTAAACACTACAGACTCAAGTGAAACATCTCTTCTGTAGTTATCGTTAATGCTCCCCCACTCTGTCTTGTTAACATTCGCATCGCAGACAGTCACTAGGTCTTCTTGCCTAACTAGAACAGAAGGCCTAATTATATCTCCAGATCGCACATAGAGCAACGTGGCTACGCTGGTAATCCAAATTTAACACTTCTGGCGCGAGGACTCGACAACAACTTGGCTCAGTGATAACAAACTGCATGACTGTATAATATAGTTAGCATCCGACATGTGCCAGGCAAAGGTCTACTCACATCTTTTAAAAGTGTCGGTACCACTTTGAAAGCCACATTCCAAATGCCGTAGTACCTCGATGACATTTCTGCTGGTTACGCCAAATCCAATACTGAAGAAAGCAGGTCGGAATTCCTATTCGAAAAGGAGAGTACATACCCTGGTTCTGGATCTACTACTATATAACAAACACGCTTAAAGCACAATGGTTCAATCTGTATCATTGTCCTTTTAATGGTTCTTCAGGAGTGCCGCACACACCGTTCTAAAGGCTTTTGGATTTATTTTCGCCTTAAGTCGCTAGGATAGAAATTAGTCTCAAAAATCCATCTTCTCTTTTAAACAAATGGTTTATCATAAGCCTTAAAGTTTGAACAAAATTCATTAAGAAATTTTCCGATTCTTGAGTTCACGATGCCCGCAAAACGAACCCTTACCGTTTAAAAGTCATTGCAATCAATAGAATTTGTTTGTATGCAAACTCCTGATTTAACAACGTTATCCTTTCATACCACGACCATTTCAAGAGCCCGTATCCATATCAGCTGTGGGAAATCTACGATATTTGCAGAAATGGAGGGGCTTTTCCATGATAAAACTGTCCTACACTCCATCCAATCGGTCTTGGAAGTTCCCCTCCAAATGGTTTTGTTGTTTTATTTTCGCGCAAAATTCAAACTTCCACTGTTTTTCGAAAACAGATGTTCTTTCCCAGGAACATAAAATGCTTCCAGGCACATTGAATAAAATGTCGTTCATTGACCATGTTCCAGGACATGCGCATAGGGCAGCCCGTAGTGAAACGTGGTCTACAATCATCATCGCAAGATATAGCAAACAAACATGGCAGGAAGGATTCCCTTTAATGACGAAATTTTATCCCATTTCATATCCTTGTGTTAGATAAAAAGGGACTTTTTTCCTTATTTTGATGTGCAATAATTTTCTTGTCAACAATGGTAGATGATTTCCCTGCAATAATTATCAGGAGCACTCCACAATATGGTTGCCTGATACAGACATTACTGTGGCTCCTCGTCAAACCAATTAGTCTCCAAGGATATCTCTACCACACGCACACAATTTCAATTATTTATTTTTACGCCTCCCCCCCAAAAAAAAAAAAACATTCACACAGGTCGTCTTCGTCCTTTGGATCGGCGAGTCCTTTCCTTTGTCGGTGAAAAGAGAAGAAAATCCTCCTTTGTTGGCCTGTGTGTTGTGTGTTGGCTTCATTTTGTTGGAACAGTTGTTAGTTGCATAGCAGCCATTTCCTGTTCTTCAGGTTATGTATAGAGTCCGCTTGTTCTGGGACGACCGGTGGCGGGGAACTTTCGATTTTATTTTATAATATAATCCTGCAATTCATTCAAAGGATTTCCAAATGATCCTAGCCACAGTGCAAAATGTTTCAGCATTTAGAAATGGCATGCGGTTTTTATAGTTAGTTCGCTCAACCGTTCAGACTTTTGTCCTTCCTCGCCCCCTCACATGCTAGAGAATTAGTAAAAAAAAAAAAAAAAAGCGGAAGGCTTACAATGGTAGTTGGAGAGAACATTTCATAATTTAGAATTAAAGGTGGGTGTCCCGGTGGGAAACCCAGTGTAATGCCGGTAAGTTTAGCATGGTGACCGACCCCATTTGGGGGAGCTGTAGGTGGTTGGTTTTGGGGTTTTCGTAAATTCTGTGTGTTGTTTACATTTAATTTTTGGAAATTAGAATGAGTGCTAGAGAATGGTCCATGGTCCACATTTATAACATAATTTTGAGGCGGGGAACATTCAGTTTTATGTTTATGCGGGAGCATTTTCCGGACAATCCTAATTAATAAGGGCTGTAGTTGTGTCAATGTTTTACCTGGAAGAGTGTCCCTTACTGTGGAAACGGCAGGTGTTTATGTTCAAGTGGGTAGTGTCAGGATCAGGACTGGAAATTCGATAAGAAATGTGAATAATGTGAATAGTTGTAGGTATTTTCTCTGTTCTTGTTCCTAAAAAGGGTTGAAGCATACCAGTTTTCCAAATTGTGGAGGTCGATGTCGGCCTCAGTTCGACACCCCATCAAGTGTCTCTCTTGTAGTCCCACTAAACAACAGGCCTATGTTCAATCTACGCCTCTGTGAATGATAAACAACTAACAAATTCTTCGTAGAAGTAGCGTCTCCGGATAAGTTTTATTTCTTAAAATGACGCGAAAAAACAACTACTGTCAAACATCCTGTAGCTCTATTAGGTGCTATATGGGAATTTTTGCGGAAATTGCGAGTGCCTTGAGTCAAATAAGTTTCGGTTTGGTTGTGTGGACCAAAAACCTTACCTACCCGTAAACAAATTTATAAAGTTTTGAAGCGCAAAACAATGCCTTTCAGGACCTTTGTCTATCAAATAAGAACAACTGTACGATGCTAAAGCTTAAGGGTTCTTCTCCACTCTAGGAGTGAGGTCCCCTAAAACCCCTTACTAAAATTAGGAACTGAGTTGGTGCTATACTTATATAAAATAGATATTTTGGGATCAAGCGCTTGCTGTACTCTGGAAAGGCAACTGAAACCATTGTTAAACAAAAGGCTGATATCTTGGAAAAGTTATAATGACCGAATATTATTATGACCAGACAGAAGCCGCGACTGTCCGTAATAGAACCCAGACAGGTAGTACTGGAAACCTATACATTGTAATCTCAGCTGCGAAGGATAACATTGTCATTTTCTCATGAATTTCAGTTCATTGTGACTCCAGTTTTTTTTTTTTTTTTTTTAATTTGCGCGTGCCAAAGGGGATATGAGTACCCTTAAACTATTTCAGGGCACGGGCGTTTGTAGGAAGTGAGACAGAAAGAAAGATTGGTGTAGTGGGTTTGAAACTTAGATGGTATTAAGTTTCAGTAAACTCCAAGGGTGGCGTCCAGATAACTGGGGAGCATTTTTGTTGTTATTGTCGTTGCTTATGATTCACAGTATTTTTTTCAATCCTCCTGATGTCATCAACACGGTCAAGTTATATTTCCAGCCATATGCCCACCCCGTGTTATGCCTTCGCAGTAGAGTTAACATGAGCTTCGCAATTGATCGACTTTTTTATTTATTTCATGTGAAATGAGTAGATGATTCTTGACATCAGGATTTGAACCGTGAATCTGCAGCGTGACAAGCGATGATGTTACCACTACACCACGGCCATCCTCAGTGAAAATTAAACGGTTGACTTGCTAGATACAGGTGGCTTATGTAGTCCCTTAACCGACTCTGAACGACTGTGGTATAGGACTGCGACAGAAGTCCGGCTTACTATTCCGGGTTGAGTCCGTGTTATACACTTTATTCCTAAATATTCAGAGAACAAAATTTAGCTTTTTGTTGAATCTTGACAGAAATAACTTTAGAGATGTGACCATAGTATTACTGTCCCCTGTGCCTTGGAAAACATCTACATCGACTAAGACATGCTACAGATCCACTGTGCAGATTGTGCCTTGAGGACGACGAAATATCTCTTCACATTCGCAGGTCCAGTCTTCCTCTGCCTTAGAAATACAATTTTCGAAGAGGAGATTGTCTCAAAAGTGAACCTCGCTGGGTCTCAACTGATACGATATCCATGGAACATGCAACCAGATTAACTGCTTGGCTATAAGTAGGCGCCTTAGAATTTGATTCTTAGAAGTCAAGCGTTGGACCGATATTGGAATGACTCTTCATCACAGTCTTATGATGGCTTTCATACTCATTCGTACTACAACCGTTCGAACAAAATTTAACCAACACGATTCGAGATACCAGAGTGCGTCAACAATTTAGGGACCATCTCTTCGAAAATCAGAAGTTCAGTGGTGGAGTACGAGTATATACGAGTATGAGTACTCCTTACTACTTCCGTACTTCCTTTTTAGAACTGGTACAAACTTTTGTCGAATAAAATTGAAAAAACCACAGCATATGACTATTTTCGGAAACTGCAAACGGACCGAAGGTTACTTCACTCAAAATTTGTATATAAGCCAAGTTTTATAAAAGCCCAACTTAAATCCTGGTGAATACACACATCCTCTTAAAATACTCCCGAAAACTTTATGAACAAAACTGAGAGTTCTATATAAGTTTAGACAAAGCACAAATCAAGCCTACCCTTGAAATTATAAAAAAAATACTATCTCTCTCTCAAACATTTTTCGTTACTTGTGCTGCCTCAATCTGTTGGGTTATCCTTTAACTATTATATGCTGCTAACACCATGTAAATGCTAGAAACTGTCACAACCAGTTGTCGTTATCAATTTCAGGCTATTGGTATATAAGCTGTGGGGGAGTCGACCTCGAAGCCCAGTACCACAGAAGAGGAAAAATGTGCTTAGTACAAGACATGACAAATTAAAGCGGTCTGAGGAAGCACTAAATAGGTATGACAGTAGAATGGTACGAGTATGTATTATAAAATCACGAAGAAGTTGGTAGGAGGCCAAAATTTCAAAGAATTAGCACCAGGCCTCCCCAAAGAATAATTTGAAAGTGTTAGCTTTCAGAATAGTAGAAAATGGGATGGCTATCAGGATCCCAAAGAAGGGTAAATTGATGGAGTTAGGAAACTGAATATTTGCCAAAGCAAACGCACCATTTTCGGGATATTTCCACACAAAAAGATTTTCGAAAACTTTGGAATAAAGTCTGACATTTTACATGCGTAAACAAATTGCTCGAACCTTGTCAAACCCATGTTATACAGACTATAATACCCATCGAAATAATATTTTTCATGCTACACACCGTTTTCGAGATATTCGCACTCTAAAACGAATTTCTTTAACTTCTGGATAAATTCGAATATTTTGAAAAATTCCATAGCTACACTTTCCGAAATAGAATTCGGCATCTTTTTTGCGGAGAATTTTGAAGCCTAATCTCTCGATGGTAATAATATTTCTCGTAGGACGAGATGGTGTATCTGCGAGATATTCGCACTCAAAAACGATTTTTTCATTAACTTCCTAGCAAAATCGGACAGAGGAAGATTCAAAAATCCACCTTGTTGAGAATTTAAAGCCCAATATTATGCGTAGGATGCATCGTTTTGTTGATATTCGCTTTGAAATAATTTTTTTTTCATAACTACCCGGTAAACTCGAATATTTTGGTACTGGAAAATTCTAAATCCATCTTGTAGACAATTTCAAAGCCTAAAATTTTAACAATTAACTGGGTATTAAGTTTCTGTAACTTTCGATATTATCCATAGTTATCGCTAACTGAGTATATCACATTTTGACAATCGGGCGACAGATGGCGCAATTGGTGTTTCACTTGTAGCGACCTCATTCGCTAGTTACTTGAAGATGGCGCGAAAATCACTCCAGATAAAAATGTGAATTGCCAACCGGCAGGAGCGAAAGAGAAAAGAATTTTATCCTTTACTTTAGGTTTTTCGAACGAGTTACGGCGTAATTAGATTTGTACCTTGAATTATTTTTTGTGGAGAAATAAAGATTAATTTTATTTTTGTTGAGTTGTTAAACTATGCTGACTGGTTTTTTTTTTCAGGACGCCCCATAGTCTTCAATAACTACACACTTAGGAATATTATGTGGCTGTAGAAACAGTAATTTTCTTTGAACTCCAATCTGCGACATAGTCAGTAGTGCCAAATTTAAAAAAAAATACGTTTATCGTTTTTTCTTTTTTTAAACTTAACTGAACTTTATACTCGTATGTTGTTACAAAGAAACACGTATAATGGAAATTTTGCCACGTAAAAGGAACTGGTTTCGGGACATCACCGAGAGTTACAACCTAAATATTATTTTATAATGTCCATCTGGTAAAATTTTTACCAAATATTCAAGTCCGTATAAATGGCTGAAAACGGAAGATAGCTAAAGACGATCTCTGGCTGACTTTCTGTTAACATTGAGGAAGATTTTCAGAAACTACAGCTAACAGTATCTATAGATGCAGTTGGAAGCACTGACTTTTTAAGAGTCCAACTACGATGCCTTATGGGTTCGGTGACCTTCAGAGTGAAACAACTCCAAGCAAGTATTGTTTGTACTGGCTATAACATCATATTTCTCTCTTATCTCATTACCACGATTTGTATGAAGGCAGGACATCCCATTGTTATGAGCTAATTCACGTGGAAAGGCCAGAACACCATGGCATATTAACCCGCTAAGTTCCTCAATATTCTGATCTTATACACCAAACGCCTTTTCAAAGCGAAAGTTCAATGATGCCGTCACAAACAGAGAAGTTTCAAACTCTGCAATACTATCATTAAATGTCCTCCATTTCCATCATTTATGTCACCGAAGAATCAATTCATTTTTTATTGAAGGGACTTCAGTCACCTTAAGATGTGCTTTAAACAGTGACCAAGTCGCAACCTACTTTTATATAGTTTACGATTGATCCGAAACGCCAAGTTTTATAAAATCCAAACTTAAATCCTGGCGAATGCACACATCCTCTCAAAATACTAACGAAAACTTTATGAACAAAACCGAGAGGTCTATATAAGTTTAGACAAAGCACAAATCAAGCCTACCCTTGAAATTTCAAAAAAAAAACTATCTCTCTCTCTCAAACATTTTTCATTACATGTGCTGCCTCAATCTGTTGGGTTATCCTTTTACCATTATATGCTGCTAACACCATGTAAATACTAGAAACTGTCACAACCAGTTGTCGTCATCAATTTCAAGCTATAACCTTACAATTGCCTTCGAAGCACACCCTCGTCACGCATTCGTACAAATTAACAAATCCAATCGAAAACTTGCAATAGTTGTCGACCAACGACAACAAAACCCATTACTCAGCCAAGTCGCCAACAACACGAAACCATTTTAATTACTTTCCAAAGAAATTTCTAGACCAAACACCCAAGTTTCAACCAGCTACACCAAACCACACTCCCACCGGTCCGGGAACTTCATCTAACCACTAAGACAACACAAAAAAGGACCTGTATTTCTATACTTTGCACACGTTCACCAGAGGGATGCTGGAAACGTTGTCCCAAACCCAAACCCAAACCCATGTCTCATTTAGAATTCTAGTATCATGTCAGGCATTTACTTTCAAACGTCACGTCACAAGTCCATTATAAGCAATACAAAATGCGGTCCACAGCCCCAAGGCCGCTTCGGAAAGATTTGCTGGATTTACGATAATGAAGCACAAGACAATTTATAAATTATTTCTCCATGATAATCATGAGCCAAGAGGAACACCACACAAAAGTGGAAGTGGTGTACCGCTTGAATCTCAAGCCGGATTCATCTGGCGTAACGCATACGAATTATTGAAACCTGCTCTGTCAAATTTGATCGGTGGCGGGGGGAGGAGGCTAATCAGAAAAATGTACCAGCTGGCAACTTTTCCAATAAATTTCTCAATTATCCTGCAATCCTTCTAATCATTGGCTATAATTACGCATCGACGCGGAGGCTACAAATTTGTTGGGGGAGTCATATCGCATGTCCATGGGGGTGATGGGTGCGTCACATCCGGCCAATCAATTTTTCGTCGAGGTTAAAGTACTCGTCACGTTCCCGATGTGGAAGGTGTCCTTTCTTTTCCATTTTGTTCGCACTCAACCTCTCGCAAATGAGAGAAAGGTATCCGCGAACTCATTGTTTGCTAATCAATGGAATAGAAGTTTATGTTGTTCTGCCCGGATGGAGCGGAGCGGGCTAGCAAAGAACTGGGTGCGAAGTCCTTTAACAGCAAAACAATTAATCACAACGATGACTTGGAGTTCCTTAGGCACGTAGCCCAAAATGCAGATGTTTGGCGTGCGATAAAGTTTCTCCCTTTCAAGTGTGGTGTGCTGGTGCGGCTAGGGTTTTGCTTCGAGAAGATGTTGTAATTTGGATTTCCAGCTTCGCTTTTAGCCAATCAATGTGGAAACTTGTTGCTAATTGTTTGATTGGAACAGGGTTCTTAATTTTTATTCATAGTGGATGGAGAGTGTAGTAAATAAGTATTTTTGTGGGGGTTGTGGAAGAAATGATTCTACAGCGGGTTTCTTGAGTTTTCTAAGAAATCTTTTAGGTTATCCAAGAGGATTTATCTTTTATTTACTTTGCTGCTGTGGTAGGTGAGGAACGAGTGGTTGCCTGCAGATACATTGTGATAGCATAGGATCTAGTAATTACCCAGTCCAACCTTAGAACTATATCGGGCTTCCAATGAATCGTTAAAGGTGCCTGACTTTCGAGGTTAATTAAGCTTTATTCTGACGGAAGGAGAGGAGATGAAGAATTGTATATTTTTCCTTAAAGTTCCCACAGCTACTACCAATTGAGGAGAGTCATTTTCAAATGCTTATTACAGGGACAGCGTCCTGTTGTTCTGCTAGTATATGTTCTTCTTTGCGAGACCAAGATGTTAGAGCTTTTTTGATCCAGTTAAGGTCAGACTCGTGTGATGACGTTACTTAATGCCATTTCTTCACATCCAGTTCTGTAATTGCTTTCAGCTTGAGTAATTGCTTATATGTAGCTAGAGGCATGTCGAGATTCACGTTTTTCGATTGTATTTACTAATTTCGCCAATTTCTGGCGAGCCTGTTAGCCATGACATATATCGTGACTCACCTCTGCTGTTGATATCTATACTTTCCCAGTCTTTTACCTCCAGGCTTTCCGGAGGAAGTGGATCTTCATGATAGTGCGCCAAGTACGCTGACATTAATCAACTGAACCTAACTGTAATAAGCGGGTGAACATACAATAAGACTGCTCGCGCAGGCTATTGGTTTACCTCTATGTCCAAAGAATATCAGTTTGTAGCTTCTAGGCTTGAGTTCATGCACCGGGTCACCTACGACTCAGGGTTCTCGAGGAGGCCGGCAGATGACGTTTTAAAGTTGTGGAGATTAATCTAGATCAATCGAAGTATCAAAACTACAACCAAAAACAGAAGCTGTAGAACCCATGTGCTTCCCATATGGCAAATCCAGTACAGGAGCCCTCTTTTGTAGGTTATGGAGTTTAGGTGTGTCTGCATTATATTTTTCTTAGAAAGTTTCTTGAAAAAAGTCAGACGTTTTCCGAACCTAAAGCAGCACTATGGTTATTCTTTGAAGTATTCGAACCGGCTTTAGGGTCCTCGGAGGGAATTTGGGGCCAAATCTTTGATTTTTTTAGGAAGGTATTCAACAGGCGGACAGACACCGTTTTGAATATAAAGCCTTTATTATAAATCTTTGGTCTTACGTAAACAACATTCAGAATAAGGCTCGTTTCACACATATCCGGCAAAGGATACACGACGTCGGATACGCTACTGGAATGGTATAGAACTGAATAAGAACTTTCAATACATTACCCTCATCGAATATAAAACACAGACGTCGGATCTGCTTGCCAGAAAAATCTCAGCTTGCTAGAAAAATCTGACACGATTGATTCGTTAGGTTGCTTGTGTTCACATGTACGTCCAGCACTTTACCAAAAGAATTGTTTTGTTTTATTTTCAAACACGCCAAACACAAAAGGGTGGCACTGGTGTAGTGGTAACATTATCGCTTGTCAAGCTGTTGATTCACGGTTCGAATCCTGATGTCAAGAGTCATCTATTTATTTCGCATGAAATAAATAAAAAAGTCGATCACTTGCGAAAAGCTAAGTCAACTCGACTGTGAAGGCATAACACTGGCAGTAGGCTGGTCATATAAAAAAAAATACTCACGTGTTCTAAAAATTAGTATAAGGGTATTCATATCCCCTTTAACACGTGCAAATTATAAAAAAAAAAAATAAAAAATTCAAACACGCCACAGTGGCGTCTGAAAAGTCGTTCCTGCTATACAGATTTGAACGAAATTTAGTTGTATGGTTCCATAAAAATCGGATAAATTGGGAACAGCATATGTTTGGTTATTTTGTTTGGCTCTTTGCCCTAATGTGTAGATGGTCTCATCTAAAAAGTATTAATATCGAATGGAGTCGGAATAAAATATGAGGTGAGGTTCCGAAATGTGCGAAAGTTCTCACTGAGTTCTATACATCTTGAGCTGTATATCCGATGTTGGATATGTCTAAAGATTTCTAGAACTTGTATATCTGGGATCGTATCTCCGATGTCGGATATGTGTCAAATAGGTCTAAGAGCACTCTTAGTCACCGTAGATCATAACGGTTGTTGTTTTGAATTTGAATAGTCAGTAGCCAATTGCCTCCCAAAAAACTTCATTTAATCAAAATGCCCTAGGCAAGGGGTCACGATTGAAGTGCAAGTGTTGAAATCTGCTTGCATTTTTTCTATTCCCTTAAGGAAACATTGTCGCCAGACAAGTACTCGGACTACAATTCATGAAACTTTTCATTACTGCCGTTCTAGAACGAACATTTTATATATTTTAGAAAAAGGACACAATCATACAACCAAGGGATACACATATTCTCTCTTTGAAATTTTATACTTTCCCAACATAAATGTTGTGCTCAGACCATTTGGAGAATGGTGGCCAAAATACGGACTTTAGTTGATTATCTAAAATATTTGTAATTTTTTTCATTTGTCTCACCCTGTGGGCATAAAATTCTATCGAAACTGTATCTCTTGCGGATAGTTTCATACACTTCGTTATTTTGTATTTGTTTTTCTTCTCAAATTTTCCGGAGGCCACCGGGTGACCTAGAAAGCTGGAACAGAGCGTTATTATGTGATTTTCGAAATATAGGGTATTTCAAAAAACTTAAAAATGATTTCTCAGCTTACATTTGCTGAAAATTTTGACAAGACAGGGTGTTACAAAGAACACTTTAAAAAACACTTTAATAAGACTTCAGTGTGTCTTTGTATGCCTTTTCAAACTCTAAGGACCGTTTGGATGGCCTAGAAATAAGAAACAAACATTGCACACGTACATAGACTGTGGGAATTAATATAATGGGGACAAATTTTCAATTTTTAAAACACACACTGTTAAATATAATACTTTTGTGTGTCTCTTTCATAAAATTTCCCAATTTGTTTGTGTGCCTTTTTACAATTTCCAGGACTATTCTGTATCGTGCACGAACAGCAGAGCTAACGCAGTAGAATCGAACGAAGATGGGTTTTTGATTTACAAAACACAGGGTGCTAAAGAGAAAAATGTGTGTATCTATTAAATACATTTTCTTCAGGGCTTAGCGGACTATACAGAAAGATTAAGCTTTGCGGTTCATACCGCGGGATAGAAAATTATCAAGACAGACTTTTAGATTTCAAAAAACAGGATGCTGCAAAGTAAATTTGTTGGAGTTTAATTAATTTGTAATTTTGAGCATTTATAGTTATACCATATTGTGGGCTCCTATCTTAGAAACGGCTGTTGAAGATTTATGATAGATTAGTTTGAGACGAAATTAACTATTAGTCCCCATATGTAGAAACCGGTGTGAGATGTATCCAGCCTCCAATTTTTCCTTGCTGTTGTTCGGTCTTACACTTCTAAGTGTTCGATCGTCTGAAGTAGTCACCCAGTATAATTTTGTAATTCTTATTTTATAATTCGCAAGGGCTTTTAGTAAATTAGTGCTCTGGTGGAGTTTTTTTTTTTGCAAATAATACATTCGTTACACTATTCAAAGCTTTATTCTCTACCACTGTTTGGACGGCTAATTTTTGCTTAAGTCACTCGTTTTCCATACAACAGCCTAATAATGATGATACGTGTGAAACTATCAGTATAAAATAAAAGTTTAAAGTAGTTTTGTGCCTTCAGGGTAAGGTGTTAAAAGCAAAGGTCTTTGCAGTTATGAAAGCAACTGAAATACTGGCAGAAGACGTCAGTGAAGAGAGGCAAATCGACATCTGCTCGGACAACAAAGTAGCAATTAGGGCGATTACAAACCCCATGTCGAGATCACGACTAGTAAGAGAGTGCAAACAGAGTCCATCTTACATGGATACCGGGGCTTGAATGTGTACCGGGAAACGAAAAGGCAGATAAACTGGCAAAGGAAAGAGCGAGTAACATAGAACTGAATCCTGAAAAGTCAATAGGGGTCCCTCTGACAACTATTAAAACGATAATCAATGAAAAGATATGAAAGGAGTTCAATAACTACTGAACAAATCTAGATACATGTAAATTGGCCAGATCTGTTATAATAGAACCTAGTAACAACGTAGCAAAAGAGCTTTCAACTCAAGACAGACAGTTGAGATTGATGGAGGGATTTTTAACAGGACACATCAATCTCAACAAACATTCGTTCAGACTCGGGCTAGCTGACACAACAATCTGTGCCAACTGTGAGGAGGAGATGGAAGATATAGAACACTTCCTCTGCCACTGCCCTGCAACAGCGAGGTTCTGACTGAAGATACTGGGATCTAACACACTTCAGTAAAAAAGGAATCGGTGATATATTGGTGTTTGCTAGACGAAAAAGACCATTCCCCAAACACTATACGACATAGTTTCCTTATGATACTCCCCCTGATCAAAATACTTACATCCCCTCTCAACGCATAATTCCCACAGCACAGTACTATGTACTTATAGTTCGACAGGCGAGGAGACAAACACAACAGGCCTAATGGACGCCTAACTGAAGAGCATAAGTTCAGCCTCTAAAACCAATCAACCAAAGCAAATCATAAAAACATGTTATAACAAAAATTATAGATAGTTGTATCTTTAAGAATTTTTGTTTAGACATTTTTTTTTTGTAAGATTAATGGTTTTCGACATAATAGCCAAAAACCGTATTTTGGCTAAACTGTCAATAAAAATTATTTTTTCAAAAACCCTCCTTTTTACTTGCTCATAATTATAACTGCATGTGTTGGTTCCCTGAAAATCTTGACATTACTTTAACAGGGGAACTCAAAAAAGTGGGTCTTTGAGTTCTGTTTGTCTGCCTATTTGTTTGTATGTATGCATCTGCGCTGGACTGTATCTTTAACAGTCGCGCGGATTTCCATGAAAGTTGACATCTGGAGTTTGTAGGGTCACAAGGATTTTGTTCAATTTGTACTCGTATATTTGAGCTTTGGCGAACAAATGCTAATAGATGGCGTACTAGGTTTTTGACAAAAAATGCGTCTAACTTAATCGGTTTTTGAAAATTGGCTGTTTCTCGTCTACGACTCAACTGATTGTTTTAAAAATCAATATACAAACAGTATCTCACATATAAATGATTATATGGCGTACAAAGTTTTGTAAAATTGTCAAAATATTTTTTTGATTCCTAACGGTTTTTTTTAAGTATAAACAATTTTATTTAAATTGTAAACCTAAGTGATTTGTATATGAACAAGTGAAAGAACGAGCGACGAAAAATTACGAATTTCAGCAAAACATTCTTGAAATGGGTCGGAAGACTGAACTCACTGAATCTTGTTTGGGTTGCAGGACACAAAGGGATAACAGGAAATGAGATTTCTGACGAGCTTGCTTTTAGCAGAAAACATTGCAGATACCCCTGTTACCCTTGTCTGCGAATCCTGTGGAGAGGGCGATGACATTGCGGAACATTTCCCATGTGATTGTCTTGCCTGCTCGGATCAGGTGGCTGATCTTCTGTACTGATGTGGTGAGTGCTGATGACCTAAGCGCTTCACCACTGAAGCGTCTACTCGTCTTTTTTTTTTTACAAAAGGCGAGAAAAACACATTAAAATGGAGTTTTCTGCCTGGTTGTACAATGGACCTGTTTTTGAGTCTGAGTGCTCCAGTAGGGTGTACCCGCCCCGACAAAAAAAAAAGAAAAATTCTTTCAGCAAAAAACTGAATGCGAATACAAAGGATTTGTATTGTGTGACCAATTTTAACTCCGATTCGTTAATTTTTCTTTCACTTTTGCTCGTACGAAAATTTGACACAACAGCTCAAATGACAGGTAAAACAATTTGACAGTAGCTTCCGAACACATACGCCTATTATGGGCTACTTGAGCAATTGACAGTGCTGAAGGAAACTTAATGTAGAATTATGACATTAGCTTCCGATTGTTTCCGACTATTATAGTTCAGCCTTAAGTTATACGAGGTGCTGTAGACCGAGACCATGAGTGCAGGTAACCCTGCCCCAATTCATTCATTAGTACTCCCCTTCTCGAAAATATATTCCCCTTCAAAGTCCCAAACCTCTTTCTTACTCTGTTAACAAATCATTTCACATTATCGTCAAAGGAGCAATATATCCCCATGAGTTGAGTACCAACCATCATGTTGTACTTGACCGCCATCATGTTGCAAATAGAATTAGATAATTTCCACCGGTAACTGGAGCTCGTAAAACTGAGTTATATATGTTTTCATTCGCAAAAACTTTGTATCTACTCATCACGGTTACTGTCGGGCCAACTCATCCCGGTGATGGGGTTGAAATAAAAAAAAAAAAAAAAAACCGCAGTTAAAGTTGAAATAAAATTCCCGAGCAAGACACAAACATTCAAGGGTACGCGTTAAACGAAAACCGCAGACCACTAAAATTCTTGTGACCCATTTTCTACGCCTTAAATCTTTCGCAAGGAATTTGCTCATCCCACCGTGCGTCGCCTTCTAAAAATAAAGGGATGAGTTCGTGTATTGAAGAGAAATCCATATACTAGCGAGTATGTTGGAGGGTTGTTAAACCAGAAAAATTACTCACATGTGCGTACGCGACAGGATGCGTGTCGTTCGACGGTGAGAGGAAAAATGCGTACAACACGGCAATGTTTGTTTGGATGTATGCCCATCAAAACGTGGGCTAAATACGGAATATGTTTGCCGAGTATTCCCACAGGAGCTAGATCACGTAAAGCTAAAGCGCAAAATTGAGTTACGAGCTCGAGTACGAGTCTTCAAAATGTACGGTGCTGCTGTAAAAGAAGCATAATTGTAATTAATCTGTGGAGAGACGACAACCGAATGGTTAGAGTGAATGTGTGCATCTAAGTGTGTGTGTGTGTGTTGAGGAGTGGGTTTAGTATTGATTCCTTTGAGGTTTCATGGGTGTTTCATGTTTTTAAATTTATGTCTTTTTTGGGGGGGAGTCGGGCGAACACTTCTGGTGGTTCTTTAATCATTTATTGGTTAATACTGCGCTGGAGATTGGTTGGATCCTGGCAATAATTGGTTTTAGAACCCACTGACTGGTGAATATAAAATGTGTTGATATTATTCTTAAGCTTCAATACGCTACACATGCATAGATATAGACTATTATTAGACGAGATAGGAAGTATTAATGTCTGCGGGTAGGAATTGGTATTATTATTAGTACGCCAGTCCAAGCGGACCTATGCAGTTACAAAGGATATTATCAGTAGTTGCTTCTTCGATGTGCATAGTACATTCTACATGCACTCCTTCTCCATAAAACCCTTTAAAAATTCGGATATAAATTTATGATTTAACTGCAATTTAATTGCAGTAGATACACAACTTTAAAGTTGAACAAATACCTAACATTTCGTACCTCTTTCCTTCCTTAACATTTGTATATTTTTGTTTACGTTTGAACGGCATAAATTTTCATATCTGCACAAATATACTTTTTTTTTTTTTTATATAAATAGAGGTACATGTGCATATTTACAATACATATGTAAGTGGCAGCAAAAGCTAATTTAAAATGTTTCAATAATTACAGGACAATTAATCGAAAAGCTGTATCCCTAACTATGTACAGGTGGATATCTACTATGTTTCGTACGAGTATATCCGAACTTCGGAAATGTTATTATAGAAAAAAAATATCTACCATGGCATTAAAACGTGGACCAGTTTTCATTCAATTACGATATGGTAATCAGTTGTGTTTATATTACGCATAAATACTTTTTGCTTTTTTAATGAAATATTTTAAAACATTTTTATTCTGACTTCTGTCTGGTACTGTTAGAAGCTTAAACGAGATACGAATGAAGGTGCAATGCACTCTTTTGGCGATGATTTTCCTCAGGCTGGCCGTGGTGTAGTGGTAACATCATCGCTTGTCACGCTGTTGGTTCACGCTTCGAATTCTGATGTCATGAATCATCTATTTATTTCGCATGAAATAAATAAAAAAGTCGATCACTTGCGAAAGCTAATTGCCATAACAATGGGAGTAGGGTGGTCATATGGCTAAAATGCAACTTGATTGGGATGATGACATCAGGAGGACGGAAAAAATACTGTGAATCATAAGCAACGACAATAATAGCGAAAACAAACAAAATACTCCCCAGTTATCTGGACAGCCACCCTTGAATTTCACTGAAACTTAACTACCATCTGAGTTTCAAACCAACTACACCAATCTGTCTTTCTCTTTGTCTCTTCTCCTTTCCACAAAAAAAAAAAAAAAAACGCCCGCGTCCTAAAAATTAGTTTAAGGGTATTCATATCCCCTTTAACACGTGCAAATTATAAAAAAAAACATTTTGTTGTGTACGTGCACTTACTGAGCGAAAAAAAAAAAACAAAAACAAAAAATAACCAAAACGCATTCTGGCCATTAATGTCAGAAATTTTCAAGCAGAAGATGCCTGATTATGAAACGAAAAATGCTAAAGTTTAACAAAAAGTACTTTATTAGAACGTATAAATTACCAAATCACTTGTAACTGACAAAAAAGTAACAATTCGCAATCAGTCTGATCCAAAAGTATGTACCAGGTGTAGTAAAAAGAAATCCATTATTTTTCCAACAGATGGCTTTAGTAATCTCTACCTCACCTTGTATACGTCCTATCGGACGTGCACTAAATGCCGTTAGAAAGATGAGACTTCGTACAAAAAAAGGCATAAAGACGAAAACGCAAGCCAGGCGGCTGAAAATGTGAATAATGTTTATGTTCCTGATACTGTAACAGCCAACCACGCACAGTTTTGGTTTAGTCTATTCCATTCCGGTAATTTCAATGTCAAAGATGCGCCACGCTCTGGAAGGCCAATTGTCGCAAATGTCGACAAAATCATAGAAATCGTCGAGTCAGACTTCGATTGCCCAGGAGCTAAACATTGCACAAAAAACCGTTTGGAACCATTTGAATAAAGCTGGATACAAAAAGAAGCTCGATGAACCTCAAGTGCCGAATTTCCATCTGTGAATCGCTGCTGAAGCGGATGGTGACTGGTGATGAAAAGTGGATCACTTACGACAATTTAAAGTAAAACCGGTAGAGGTGAGCCGGCGCAAACGGTCGCTAAGCCAGGATTGACGGCCAGGAAGGTTTTGCTGTGTATTTGGTGGGATTGGCAGGGAATCATCTACTATGAACTGCTCCCCTACGGCAAAACTCTTAATTCGGAGCTGTACTGTCAACAATTGGACCGTCTGAAGGAAGCAATCGCCCTGAAGCGGCCAGGGCTTCAGAGGAATTGGAACACAAAATCAGGACAACGCCAGGCCACACACATCGATAGTGACTCGCCAGAAGCTCCGGGAGCTTGGTTGAGAGGTTCTTATTCATCCACCTTATAGTCCAGACCTGGCACCAAGTGATTACCACCTGTCCATGGCAAACAATTTTGCTAGTGTTGTGAAAATCGACTGTCCCAATTTTTTGCCAATAGGGACAAAGGCTTCTTTGAGGGAGGCATAATGGAATGACCTTAAAAATGGCAATAAGTTATAGAACAAAACTTGACCTAAATCGGATCATTATAACTATACTAAATAAAGCCTTCAATTTCATGCAAAAATAATGGATTTCTTTTTACTACACCGATATTATTTCAGCCCTCAAAAGTTCATCCGGGTATTTCATATGGGACATGCAGCATACTCATATGTACGTCCTCTCATTTCAACCTTTTTCTAGTGGCTTTCATGACATTTTTTATATTTCTTACAATTAAAGTGAAAATAAAGGGTTATTCACTTCGAATTTAGAATTTCACATCCCTGCCATATCTGTCAAATATATCTGTCATCTATAGTGACAGGTAGATAGTTCTTCTCTTGCCATTTTACAATCTTCATCGCTATAAGGTCCTACTAACATACCAACTAAAGCCTGCTGACCATAGAATGCGGCTACGTATATAAACAAAATTCCAGATTTTGGGGTCCTGGGAATCCAAATGTTATCATTGAGAGGCCATTGCATCCACCATGGGTGACAGATTGGTGCACACTGTAGACCGGCGGTGTGATCGTTAGTATTGTTTTTTTTTTTTTGAAAAAAACGAAAGCTCCACTGTTACGGTGAATTATCGGCGCTATGGTCAAACATAACCAACTTTTTTTGGCCTGATATTGAAGATATTGATGTGAGTGACATGTATGCCACACAACACAAAAAAAAAAATCCTTTTAATGAGTTTTAAATTGGTAATCTGGTATGTCATCTGATGGGATACGTTAGGTCAGGTTGAGGTTACTGTCAGCGAAAAAAAAAAAGAAGCCAAGACACTTAGACCAGTTATAGGTCCATTATGATACCACATGGGTTTGGGACGCGCCCTCTAGTCATTTGGAGCTTCTGATGGGATAAGTTTAACTTAACTAATATTTTAAATTTTCACAAAATCTTTCGAGCCATTTTTGATAAAAACAAAAAAAAAACATAAACCATTCTCTAAACAAAAAAAATACACATATAAAATTTGAGTACAATCATTCGGCGCATTTTTGTGAAAAATCTACTTTCAAAATTAAATATGACAATCATGCAATCATCGTTATCCCTTTACGAGTAATTTTTCTTTTCCTTTTATTAAATGGCTTCTTGATATTTGATGCTAGTGAATTTTCTTTTCCTTTTATTAAATGGCTTCTTGATATTTGATGCTAGTGAAATTGTAAAGTATAGTATACTGTTCATGTGAAATAAAAATTCCCAAATAAAACTAGAAACGAATATAACACATATTTTCTCTATTGAAAAATGACTATTGATTATCATAAATTCATTTTTTAAAATATTTTCTAAATTATTGAACCACAGTCAATTTTATTCATAAGTACGAATACTTTAAATACAGGCTACTAATTTTACAATATTTAATGAACATAGCCGCTACGTGTGGTGATTACTTTGACAGTTAATGACTGAAAGCAGAAGTACCAACCTTCAAACACAAATAATATAGAAATCCGACTGATTAGGAATCGTTTTTGTGAACCACTGGTTAGCTAGGTTTTATAAAACACGCTTATAAACAGAGTAGGTTTTTTCCTTAAGTATGAAAAAAAGAAAAAACAAATCAGCACACAAAACTGGTTGAATAAGAATGGAGGCAGGTTGATTAAAGATGAAAAAAAAAGGTTTTATAGCTTTAAAACTTTTCTAATTAACGCAAAATAATTACGCTTACGTGCTTAGTGTGAATTTTTCATTTCAATTTGACGTACCTCTAACAGACTTCTCAAATTTAATGGACAGAAAAATAATTTTCCCTAACTGGTGGAATTCAATTCTTGAAAGAAGAATAATGAAATGTATTATACCTTCAGTACTTTTCAGATAAATAGGCAATAGATGGAATAAAACTACATTGAAATTGGTTGAGTTATTCTCTATTTATATGGAATGAAAGCAAAGTGAACGTTAAAAAATAGGAAACATAAAATGTCCATTGGCACGTATTCAGTTATGTTTCGTATATATGTATGCGTTAGAGGCCCTTTTCGTAGACATTTGTGAACTTTAAGAGTCCCTCAAGGATGGTCATTTGGAAATACCATTTATAATTTGGCCATTGTATATAATTGCATAGCACTGATGATTTTCACACGACTTCGGTACATGTATGTGTAGCTTTACGGCCCAGCTTTCAGATGCTAGAGAGTAGTGCCATATAACCGAGTAGATGCTCAGAAAATGTCCAATATAATAAAGAAAACCGTATCAAACTTGTTCAATTGGTTCTTGAGTTATGAACGGTCACGCAGCCAGGGAAACATTTTCAATTTTGTAATATAAATAGCAAACCCGCTACCAAGAACACTTCCGTGGCCTTTTTGTTAAGAGACTATATGCACGGTTATTTATTTTGTGCTTTCGAATTTTAAGGTCAAAAAAAGTTGGTTATTATTTGAACATATCGCGGAGAATTCACAGTAACAGTGGCGCCTTCGTCATTTTCAAAAAAAATACTATCCGATCACGCTGCTGGTCCACAGCACCTCTCAAACTGTCACCCGTTGTGGATGACGAAATACTGCAATTTCGTTTGTTTACATAGCCGGCTGAAGAAGATTTTGTTCGAAAAATCGGCGCCAACTTACAGATACACAAATATTACAGAAATGTGTATATTTTGTAGTAAGAAATTTAAATACATTGAGTGGTGGCTAAACAATCCATATTATAAGATGGCAAGGTAAGAACTAATTATCTGTTACAATGGATGACAGATTTATTTGACAGATGCTATATAGGAGGGTTGTGAAATCCCAACCTCGAATTGAATAACCTTGATTCTGGTGTTAATCACATTAGAAAACACTTGTGATGCTTCTGTTAGAATAAACAGATTTAAAAGAATAATTTTGTAGGTTGTAGAAAATCTTGAATTTTCTAATGCGGATATACGTGTATATATTTGGTACCTATGTACATTTAACCAACATTTGTATATCAAACATGATTTTGGAAAACGATTTTGTCATATGGAAGTCATGTATGGTTTTCCATATCGATATTTTCAAAAACTGCTTGCACCAAGAGGTCTTTTATGTTTACCTCCCCCAAAAAAATATTTTTTGTATTTCGTCTTCCTAATACTATTTTTCACCTACTACTCGTATTTGTGTGCAAAATTTCAATTCTTTAGCTCTATAGGTTAAACTATTAAAAGCTTGTGACATATTGATGGACAGATAGACATACGAGTATGTACATGCAGACATCGGGTTGAATCCACCAGTTTTCCATTTTATAAGATTCTGGTACCGAACACTAAAAATCTTGTGCATAATTAAAATACCCCGGTCATTTTAGACCCAAAGAATGATTGTGTTACTTTTTTTTTTACATAGTTTAGGTTAGGTAAATGGGTGCCTTGTTGAATTTGTTTAAAACCCTGGGAACCTGAAGTCTTATCAACCGCTAGTTAAACCAACCAGATGAATGAATCTCAGGAGTTAAACAAGCTCTATATTTCGTAGGTCCTCCAGTCTTGAGAAGAAGTTGCTGCCGAAAGCTGTTCTTCTTTAAGGGCTAGTGCAGAACAGTCGCATAGTAGATGGCGAATTGATTATATTTCTTCTTCGTCTCCACAGCTTCTACAGTAGTCGTTGTATGGAAGTCCTAGCCGCGCTGCATAGTTGCCTAGTGCCCAGTCAGGTTACTGTTGATTTTTTGAATTAATTTACGACTAAACTTTATTGGACTAATAGTTCCCGTCGAATACTGCGCCCCCGTCTGGATAAATAGCGCTCACACCTAAAGAAGATGTGCAGCTATATACTTCAATGCGTATAATCACAGGCACTATTAGTTCTACCCCAACGAGGTTTCTCCCGGTATTGGGCAGCATCCTTCCAGCTAACCTCCGCCGCCAAAATGTTTTACTGCGCGAGTTCCACAAAATTAATGCCAACTTCCTCTTGCCAATCCACAACGACATCGAGTCTAGTTCAAGATCTCGACTTACATCACGGCGCCCTCCCCTAAGTTTGGCACTAGAACTTAACTCCAGCAACTTCAGCGCGGAAGTGTGGAAGAACGAGTGGAGTTCCTCTCTATTTTTAATAGTAATGATTAAGAGCACTAGCAGCAAGGAACTATCAGCTCTCGACTTATTTAATATACTTGGCCCTACATCCATGCCAGCAGGCTACGACTTACACAGGAAAACATGGGTGAGTCTTAACCGTTTGCCAACGAACCATGACAGACGTGCAGCAACAATCTACAAATGGGGAGCATCCTATTCACCATACTGCGACTGTGGCGCTGCAATAGAGAACATCAAAAACGTGACCACAGAATGCGAATTCCGAAAGTATCACGGCCAACCAACCGACTTCATCACTGCTTCTCCCGCTGAGAGAACCTCGACATTCGATTTTGTGTCAACGCGCAATATTTATAACTTATTGTCTATAATTGTGTATAATATTTCATATTTATGAATAGTTTTAAGTCTGTAATTAATGTTCATTATAATAATGTACAATATCTTGCCATACGCTAAATAATAAACAAGTTCCCGTCTTATCGTAGACTGTCCAAAAGGATCCAGTTGTAGCACATGTATCTATTCATTCAAAACAGCACCTATTAGCCTTCTGGTTGGATTCTATGTCTATTTCCCTTTAAAGTGTAATAAGAGGGGTAGCCTCGAGTACGGCTTTTATAGCCAGTACATATGCTTCTTCATTTCCGGAGACATCCCTATGTCCTGATACCCTGCAGAGGGTCATCATGTTGATTGTTGATATATCATTCAGTTTTATTATACATATTGTAACATCGTCTAAAAGTATGCAACAATAATGTAGAATAATAACTACGCTCCTACAGCCCATTCCAAACTGTACTTTCATTCGAGGTTCGCAATAGCTGACAACGTCACGGATAAAGAGAGAATTATAACTGGAAGAAATGATTGTCATCTTGGAATTATTTCCAGTGGTCGAAGAATTTGCTAGAAGTTTCTGGCTATCTGAAACTTCTGCTATATAAGGACAGATGGCGATCAATAGGAAAGACAGTGATTTTTAAACTGTGGCGAAGAGATTAGAAAAGTGATAATAGGCGAAGTTGTAATTCTGTGATAAATTGAAAGTTGAGAGTGAACAAGAAAAAGTAATTAGTTTGGATTTGTAAATTAAGTAATTGAAAGGAGATAAAGTGATTTGAGAGGAAAGAGACCTTGTAAGAAAAGAATTTGCGAAGAATAGTATAGTGTGAACTTGAATTGTTCTATAGAGTAGAAAATAAAGAAATAAATTTCACAGAATATCGTTTTATCTACTCGAGCCGTAGCCTGCATATTACATTGGTGTCAGAAGCTGGGATAAAACTTATTCTGTGAATAACTATTTCCGTGGTGTGAAATTGCACAAGAAAAAAAAAAAAAAAAAAAAAACGATTTCTGCGTTGAGTTAATTAGTTGCGCAAAATGGGTCGCAAGTTGGGAAAACTAACTATAATTCAACTAAAGGCAGAACTCAGTAAGCGGAATCTCGACACAACTGGGGGAAAAGATGCCCTACTGATTCGGCTGGAAGAAGCAGTAACGCAGGAAGGTGAAAATCCGCATGACATAGAGTTTGACGTGGAAGAGGAACCAGCAAGTACAGTAGCCGACCCGGGTATAACAAGTCTGCTCCTGCAACTTAAGTTAGTCATGGACGAACAAAAGAAAGCAATAGAAGATCAAAGTCATAAGCTCGATGACCAAAGGAATTCTCTAGAACTTAAGTTGGATGAACAAAAGAAAGCAATGGATGAACAAAAGAAAGCAATGGACGAACAAAAGAATTCTCTAGATGCTCTGGAAAGTAAACTTGATGAGCAAAACAAGAACTTGGAATCCAAATTCGAAGTGATCGAAGAGAAAATCGAGAAGGTAGAGACGCAACTCGAAAAAGTCGAAACTAGATTCGATGAAAACTTTGAGAAGCATGAAACTCAGTTCGGGAAAATAGAGACTCAGTTCGAAAAAGTAGAAAAACAAGTCGAAAATCTTACTAAGGAACTCAGCAACGTGAAGAGACAGAAAGCACGGGAATATTCCACCGACGGTCTGAGAAGAAAGGAGATGCAGCCTCCTATCTTCGATGGTCAAACATCATGGCCAATTTATAAAAGGCAATTCGAAGCGGCCGCAATGACCAATAGCTGGGACGATGAAGAGAAGTCCATTGCACTCACACTTGCACTGAGGGGTCCAGCTGCGGAGCTCTTGCAGACCATCCCGGAAGATAAACAGCAGAACTACGACTCTCTGGTTCAGGCTATCGAAATGCGGTTTGGGGATGAACACATGCAGCAGGTGTACAGGGTTCAGCTGCGTAGTCGAGTCCAAAAAAGGGGGGAAACGCTCCAACAGTTGCAAGCGGATATAGAGCGACTAGCCCATCTTTCATACCCTAAAGCCGGTGAGGAGCTTATCAACGAAATGGCGGTGGAAGCTTTTATTCAGGCCATAGAGGACAGACAACTGCAAATGGCTGTAAGGATGGCTGAAAAGCGAACACTCCCCGAGGCATTGGCATTCGCTTTGTCAATGAAGGCTGCGGACCAAGCATACCAGGGAATACACCGTGTCAGGGAAATGTCCGTCGTGGAATGCTCATGCCAGAGAACAGCCGTCATGGATGAAGACAGAGCTCGCGGAAGTCAAATCCGTTGCTGGAATTGCAACCAAACCGGACACCTACAACGGCAGTGCAGAAGTGCACCTAGACGAGGAAATTGTCCACATTGCGGAAGTAGGAGAAGCAGAGAGGAAGCATCTGGAGGTGATAACATCCATCCTGTCAGTCAGACTTCCCAAAACCAGCAGTCGGGAAATGCGTAAGGACCAACTTCGCGGGGCAGAAGTTGGTTACTGGAATCGAGGCCCCCAGGACCACCATTCAAGTTTCGCAAACCAAACGGGATAACAAGAGCCTGACAGTGGAGGCACTAATCAACAAGAAGAAGTGCGTAGCCACCATCGACACAGGTGCCACTGCCTCCATTGTAAGAAGAGATATCGTCAAAAGCTCCTGGCTGCACAACACCAACAGCTACTGCCTGAAGACTGCAATAGGGGAAATGGCGAAGGTATTTGGAGAAGTTCGTCTTACGCTTACTCTGGCAGGACTGACGTTCTCCCATGCGTTTCTGGTGGCAGACATATGCGACGAGTGCATCATCGGAATAGACTTCATGAAAGCAAATGAAGTAATCTTGGACATCGGGATGCAAGTACTGAGGTATCGAAATGTGGAGATTCCGATGGTGTACGGAAACGAGAATGCCGTAACTCTCAGGACAGTCATCAGCAAAGACGAAGTTTTGCCGCCGTCTTCAGAGACAATCATTTGGACGAAGCTGGAAGGTGATCTTGGGAGCCACCGATTCTACATAGTAGAACCAGACCCGGAGAAGAATTCTCAAGACTACATCGTGGGAAAGACGTTAGTCGAACCAAAGAACACCATGGTTCCAGTGAGAGTTTTGAACGCAAGACCACACACTGTCAAACTAAGGCGAGGGGAGGTGACTGGAAAATGCACGCCGATTACCGCCGTCGCAACAATATCTGAACGTGGTCCTCCAAAACCTCTCCCATCACCTTGGACAGCGGAAACGAGAGAGACGATTCTCCAGTCCAGTGAGCTGAATCAGGAGCAGCGAACTATGGCAGAGAATCTTATCAATGAGTACGCTGATGTATTTGCCTCACAGGACGGAGAATACGGCCGAACACACCTGGTACAACATCGAATAGACACTGGTGATACTAGACCAATTCGTCAGCCTGCTAGGCGCCTTCCATTGGCAAAGCAGACAGAAGTTGCAGAGATGGTGTCGGCAATGGAGAAAGAAGGTGTGATTGAAAGTTCCAAAAGTCCGTGGGCATCACCGGTTGTACTGGTTAAGAAGAAAGATGGCAGCACGCGGTTCTGCGTGGACTATCGGCAGCTCAATTACGTCACCAAGAAAGACAGCTACCCTCTGCCACGGATTGACGACACGCTAGACACACTATCAGGAGCCCGATGGTTTTCCACTCTCGACTTGAAGAGTGGCTACTGGCAGGTACAGATCCATCCAGAAGACCGGGAGAAAACCGCCTTCACCGCAGGAAATGGGCTATGGCAATTCACGGTAATGCCATTCGGGCTGTGCAATGCTCCGGCGACTTTCGAGCGATTGATGGAATGTGTCCTGCAAGGGTTAACATGGAAAACCTGTTTGGTATACTTGGATGATGTCATCGTCGTAGGAAAATCATTTGCGCAACACCGAGACAATCTAAGGGATGTGTTTCAAAGGCTTCGAAGTTCCCACCTGAAGCTCAACCCCAAGAAGTGCGCCCTGTTTAGAGCGGAAGTCAAGTACTTGGGGCACATAATTTCAGCGAAAGGAGTGAGAACCGATCCAGAGAAGGTCGAAGCGGTGAAAAACTGGCCAGTCCCCAAGGATAAACACCAACTAAGGAGCTTCCTGGGCCTAGCCACCTACTACAGACGGTTCGTGAAGGATTTTGCCGGGATCGCAAAGAACCTGCACCAGTTGACGGAAAAGGGAAAACAATTCAAATGGACAATTGAGTGCGAGAAGAGCTTCAAGGCACTTAAACAACGGCTATGCGATGCCCCGATACTGGCTTACCCCACTCCCGGGGAAACGTTCATTGTGGATGCAGATGCTAGTAATGTTGGGGTAGGAGCCGTACTCTCCCAGGTGCATGACGGCCAAGAGAAGGTGGTTGCGTACTTCAGCAAGGTGCTCTCTAAGCCAGAAAGGAACTACTGCGTGACAAGGAGAGAACTTCTAGCTTTGATCTTGGCTACGAAGCATTTTCACAAATACCTCTACGGGAGGAAGTTCGTTCTTCGCACAGACCATGCAGCCTTAAAATGGCTATTACAGTTCAAGAGTCCTGAGGGTCAGGTCGCAAGATGGATCGAAAGGCTGCAAATCTACGACTACGAAATACAGCATCGTAAAGGGAAACTCCACTCTAATGCGGATGCACTGTCCCGGAGACCATGCAGAACGGATTGTAAACATTGTGCGCGTCAGGAAGAACGGGAGCTGGTTTCCATCCAAAGAATGAGAGCCGAACCTATCGCCGGCTGGAGCGTAGATGAGATCCGGAACGCTCAGAAGGAAGACCCGGATATCGAGCCGATTCTGGCCTGGAAGGAGAACATGGAGAAACCGGATCATCAGGACATCTCTCACAGAAGCCCGACCTTAAAGGCATATTTTGCGCAGTGGGACTCCCTCCATGTCCAAGAAGGTGTTCTGAGAAGAAAATGGGAATCCTCCGACGGAAAGTCGTTTGTAATGCAGCTTGTAGTACCGCGGACGAGGGTCAAGGAGGTGTTACAGGAAATGCATGGCGGGGCGTCCGGAGGCCACTTGGGAGTGAATAAGACGCTAGAAAAGGTACGAGAACGTTTTTATTGGTTAAAAGCGAAGGAAGATATCGAAGACTGGTGCAGAGAATGCGACGTGTGTGCAGCTAGTAAGGGTCCGAGAACCAAAACTCGAGGTAAGATGCACCAATACAACGTGGGAGCACCTTTCGAACGAATCGCCATTGACATCGCAGGGCCCTTTCCGGAAACCGACAATGGTAATCGGTATATACTCGTAGTGATGGACTACTTCAGTAAGTGGCCGGAAGCGTTTCCGATCCCTAACCAGGAAGCCAGAACCGTGGCGGAGCAGATCGTCTACAATTGGGTTAGCAGATTCGGTGTGCCCTTGGAATTGCATTCTGACCAAGGGAGGAACTTCGAGTCAAGAATCTTCCAAGAGATGTGTCAACTACTCGGAATCAAAAAGACAAGGACAACCCCGCTTCATCCACAGTCGGACGGTATGGTGGAGCGTTTCAATAGGACTTTGGACGAACATCTCTCGAAGGTCGTAGGTGACTACCAACGGGATTGGGACCGGCAGATTCCCTTGTTTTTGATGGCCTATAGAAGTGCCGTGCATAGCAGTACTCGACATACGCCGTTCGAAATCTTATTTGGTGGAATAGCTCGTTTACCCAGTGAGGTGAAATTTGGATCTCCTACCAATGAGCCCAGAAATGAAGAAGAGTACGTGGCGGACCTTAGGGAAAGGCTTAGGGACATACACCAAAGGACCAGAAGCCAGATTAAGATAACGAGCGACCGCATGAAGACCAGGTATGATGCCAAGGCAACAACGTCAGGATTCCAGGAAGGAGATCTAGTGTGGCTGTATAATCCCCATCGCCAAAAGGGGAAATCACCTAAATTGCAGCGGAACTGGGAGGGTCCATACAGAATAGTAACCCGCATCAACGATGTTGTCTACCGCATCCAGCGAGGACCAAGGGCCAAAATGAAAGTGGTTCATGTGGACCGACTGAGTCGATACAATGGTCGAAGTGAGGACGCACTTGTTCGGGACGAACAAGTCTAAGAGGGGGGCAGTGTAACATCGTCTAAAAGTATGCAACAATAATGTAGAATAATAACTACGCTCCTACAGCCCATTCCAAACTGTACTTTCATTCGAGGTTCGCAATAGCTGACAACGTCACGGATAAAGAGAGAATTATAACTGGAAGAAATGATTGTCATCTTGGAATTATTTCCAGTGGTCGAAGAATTTGCTAGAAGTTTCTGGCTATCTGAAACTTCTGCTATATAAGGACAGATGGCGATCAATAGGAAAGACAGTGATTTTTAAACTGTGGCGAAGAGATTAGAAAAGTGATAATAGGCGAAGTTGTAATTCTGTGATAAATTGAAAGTTGAGAGTGAACAAGAAAAAGTAATTAGTTTGGATTTGTAAATTAAGTAATTGAAAGGAGATAAAGTGATTTGAGAGGAAAGAGACCTTGTAAGAAAAGAATTTGCGAAGAATAGTATAGTGTGAACTTGAATTGTTCTATAGAGTAGAAAATAAAGAAATAAATTTCACAGAATATCGTTTTATCTACTCGAGCCGTAGCCTGCATATTACAATATTTTTATGAGCTTGGATCTTATCAAAGGTGATTGCAACGCCTTTATCGCTGTTTGACTATCAATATAGATATTAATAATTTTTTCTGGCATAATTTCTTCAACAATCTCAGCTTGCTTTGTTACGACCACTTTAGATTCCCTCCCTTTGATCTAAAAGGGCGATTTGTATCTTTTACTTTTCACACAGATGGTACTAATTATCGACACCAGTTTTTCTTTACAAAACAATTTATTTTTACATAATGAACTTAATCCACCAAAGAACATTGAAAGATATTTAAGATAAGCCGTGGTGTAGTGGTAACATCATCGCTTGTCATGCTGTTGATTCACGGTTCGAATCCTGATGTCAGGAATCATCTATTTATTTCGCATGAAATAAATAAAAAAGTCGATCACTTGCGAAAGCTAAGACAAGGCATAACACTGGCAGTAGGGTGGTCATATGGCCAAAATGCAACTTGATCGTGATGATTACATCAGGCGGACGGAAAAAAATACTGTGAATCATAAGCAACGACAATAATAGCGGAAACAAAACAAAATAGTTATATGGACAGCCACCCTTGGAGTTTACAGAAACTTAATACCACCTGAGTTTCAAACCACACCACTCTGTCTTTCTCTCTGTCTCTTCCTTTCCACAAAAACGCACGTGTTCTAAAAATTAGTATAAGGGTATTCATATCCCCTTTAACACGTGCAAATTGAAAAAAAAACCAGACAGATTGAAAACCCTCATGTAAATCTTAAACCTAAAACTAAGATTTATAACAAAAATGATTCTATTCCCTAAATCCATTGGAATACACACTGTAATCACTCTCACGTCTGTTAATTAAAGTTTGAATTTTTGGTGTTACATCTTTCCAGAAAATTGTGGAAGTTTTCCTAATTGCATCTCAGACATGATTTTGCTAATTTCTGCTAATCAGATGTATTTCCTAGCAAAACCGCACTAGATAGGTACATTTCTCATTACCATGTTCACTTCATCGCCTCTAGGTGTACACTGGTAGTTCTTTATATGCACTTGCTTTCCATTTAAGCATTCTAATTATATGTGATGATCTTACTCAAGCAACATTGTTTTAGAAATACGTATGTACGTACTTAATTATGTACATCAAATCAGTTCCTGTCAAGCTTTCCAATCAGAAAATACCAGATGACATCTTATGTTTCTTGTTATATGCACCAAGATGTCGATGAGATAAAGCATTACCTGCAAGTACCATATGTTAAATAATTTACTCCAGGATAATATTTGTATCCTCATATATCTGTCTGTCTCATGTGAACACTTATTTGTAGACTGGGATTGCAGCAGAATAACTACATAATAATCTGCGAACACCAAGATGCGACCTGGATGTGACGCAGTACAAAGCAGCGTTTAACAGTATCTACTTTTGGATACTGCTACTACTCTCCCCTGGTGAGGCATATAAACAATTCATCGGTTCGCAGAACATCGTGTTCCCCGAAGGACTACCTATCCATCTACGAGTATAATTGAAAATCCAATTAATCTGATATTGTGTAATACACTCCTGGTAAATTTATATCCTGGATCTTGGCTCACTGCGGTTGTACGCTGTTTGGCAAAAGACTCAAATGGATTCTTATAACAATTTGTAACATAAAATTCGGGAAGCTAGCTATGTAAATACTTGGGTATTGATTATTATTGGGCTTATTGTAGATGTAGACAAATTGCTTCAATGATTACGGAGGTACATTAACAATCTTTGTGAATACCTAAGAGATTTTCCTGAAGACAATTTTTAAAAGCTCGTTTTCAGCAACAAGTTTTACGATTCTCCGAGTGTTACAAGTTTCGAACTCTTTTCTAATTCATTTACGTCGTTGTAGACACTCTCGCCAAACCAACCTATAACATGTTATATTCAATATGTCAATATCTCCGTATGCATAAACATTTGTTTGTGTCACCAAGAAGATAGTAAACATATTACATGTTACATTTTACATGTTACATGTTACATTTTACATGTTACATGTTACATGATACTTACAATTCCCATCCCATCAAATGGCAGCAAAATGAATGAGCAGCCAAGTGAAATGCTGATACATCAGAGCTCGTCAGCCGGTTGTTTTAACGTACCAATCTAGTGTACTCCTGGCACTCATTTTGCGGTTAGGATTTACCCTTCGCTTGAACTGATTATTTTTTAATAACGGGTGGGTCATCTGCTGGTTTGTTTTTAAATTACATGTTATTTTGACACTGACAGGTCTTTGATACTGACAGCTCTTTTCGCGGTACGAAATGAATGGGTTTACGCCTGATCAACTTATTTCCAAAATAAGTGCTGTGTTTCCGAAATAGTGCGAATTTTGATAAGAAATTTCAGTCGAAATAATATACCAATCATGCCTGCTGTTCTCGCAAGTTTGTGAAACTTGATAACATAAGTTATCGTGTTCGTCCTGTGCGCTCCGCCGAGAATATTGCTGTTATTGCCGAAAGTGTGCGCCTAAATCCGAGAAACTCAACTCGCCATACATAGACCTCAGCAACTGAACATTAGCCATACTAGCCTGAGGAAAATTATGCATGTAAACAACAATCAAACTCTCATATTTGGGGCTCGGAAACCCACGTGTAGTCATAGAGAAGCGAAGTGGGGGCATTATTGGCCAATTTTTCTTGGAAGATCAAGATGGCAACAACGTTACAGTCAACGGAGCGCTACAAAGGAATGATAACCGATTTTTTTTTTTGGTCAGAAACTGAGGAATAAAACTTGGACGATCTCTGGTTCCAGCATGGTGCTACTTGCCATACAAGCGACCCAACAGTCGATCTTTTACGCACTAATTTAAATAATCCTGTAATCACCCGTTTTGCTGACATTGCTTGGCCTCCGCGGAGCTGCCATTGGGCTATTTTTTTGCGGAGTACCGTTAAAGACTGATGTTATGCTGACAATCTAGAAACCACTTAGGCACTTAAGCACAATATTGATCAATCTATTCGTGAAATAGATCCCTGAACCATCGAAAATATAATGCAAAATTGAGTTGACAGGATGAGCTACCAAAGTGTACTCTCTTCAATAAAGTTAGAACTTTGAAAAATATTAAACAGACTTTTTTTTATAGCAATTTGAAAAAGAAACCAAAAGATGGCTCACCCTTTATAACTACTTTTTAGAATGACACGCTGCTTTTGCAATTTTTGTTCAGTAATTCTATTTTAGAAGGATCCATTGTATTCCCAAGACTGCCAAAAGTAGAATTTGGTGGTTTTCTAAGACTACTGTTTTCCCATGTTGATAGTTTTCCAAAACCTCGTATGTCATATACTTGCATATGCCAAAAACTGCATAGAAGTCAATTTTCAGCTAAATAGTTTGAGTTATAGTTGAGAAATGAACATTTTAAAAAAAAATTGTTAACAAACCAAGTACCCTTATACGAATTTCCAGCCTTAAATCTGGTACGCCATTCATTAGCATATATCTAGCATAACTCAAATACTAAATTTGAATGAAATTGTTAAAGTCGTTTTCGAGAAAGTTGATTTATTTTTTGAAAAACTGACGACTTGCAAAGTTTTGTTTATTTCGGTACGCTGTGACGTAGCTTATGTTAAATATTGTTTCAATATAGATTTTGAGCAAAATCGACAGAATCATATCCGAGAATGAGCCATTTTACAAAACCGTTAAATAAGTAAAAGTACCTGGGGCGCCATACTAAAGTAACTCAAATATGAAATTTGAACAAAATCGTCGCAGCTGTTACAGCGTAGCAAAAAAGAAGGATTGATACTAAAGTTCCTGCAAGTATTACCGCGCATCAAAACAGCCACCATACTAAACAATATGCTCAGCGAAAGACTGTTTCAAGTTTTTTTTTTAAACAATACACACGGCAGGCCAAGAAAGCTGAACAAAGGCTACCACAAGGTTCAGTTCTAGCACCGCTGCTTCTTAATATATACAAATATGACATACCAGTAACATTACAAAGGAAATTTGAGTATGCTGCAGACATCAGAGCTTGACCTACACGGGAAGCAATACTTACTAAGATTCTTGGTACACTAAGCATTTATTTTAAAAAGTGAAGACTCTGAACAAGCATGAGCAAAAGAGAAGTAACGTGTTTCCACCTAAACAATAAACTCGCCCAAGCAAAGTTATGTGTGTATTTCATCAATATCCACACTGGATAGAGCTTTAACATTCAAACAATAACTTACTAGCACGGCATCTAAATTCGGGACCTGGAAGAACATAATCCAAAAGCTGGATTCAACACTATGGGGAGCCCTTGCCACTTACTTTGCCACCCTTACAAAATTATGTTTGGTTAAATAGCGCCCAAATAAAGTGATACACACCAACGAGATTTCTTCCGGTCCACAAAACGCATTACTGAGCGAATTAGTTTGAACCAGTATCTTCTAATCCATATCCAGAATAGTGCGTCATCCCACACTAAAATCTGCCAACCACACCGATGCCATTAGAGGCCACTACCCATTGAAGGGCACATCCACATCCACCTAGAGAGTGAGGAATTCTCTCTTTACAATTTCACAGAATACCCCACCCTCATTCACGTAAGGAAGTGGACTCTAGCTCACCGACTTTCGTGCTGCGAACAGTAAAGCATTTAAAAGCCTCTCCTAGCAGATGTAAATTTGAATTTAAGTCGGCTAAGCGATAAGCCATTTTGTCAACTACGCAAGTAAAATAAACCCATGAACTTTTTTTTTTAAATTCAATATTAAAGACCCGCTCCTCCGCCAGATGATATCAATTTCCCCCCAAATCTACATGGAACCGGAACTCTACGAAAAACGGAGCAAAATTAAAACCCAATTACAACTGCCACCCTAATGCTTCAATGGAAGACGGAAAATGTAAAACAAAACCTCGCTGTCTTCCTAACATTACCAATCGGAAACTGTCCTTTCCTTCCTTCCTTCCTTTCAATTTTTAATATCTCACAATTTAGCAATATCGACAAGCGAAGAATAAAACAAAAAAAAAAAAAGGATTCCCTTCTCCTTGTCGAGTTCGAAGAAAACCTCTGAAAACAAAAATTTGCCAATTCAAAATTAAATTACACTGATACAATTCAGAGTCCTGCACAGGACGAGAATGGCTCATTCTTAGAAAATTTTCTTTCAAAACCAAAAGGACATTCGATGAAAGTTCTTCTTAGTCGCTTTCTATTTTATATTTTCTCCTTCTTTTTCATTGTATTTCTACTGCTGGTTTTGTCACTGACATTTACTTGGCTGTCATGGTAGCAACTATGCTAATGCATAACGCGCGCGAAATGAGAGGGAACATTTTTGCTATATCGGAAATTTCCCAATTACATCCCGATCGAAGTCCTTTAATTTTGTCCACCCCCATCGCTGTCGTTGTTCACAATCCATTTCCGTGATTTTTCTCCTTGTTTGTCAGAGGCAGTGCAATCTTTGGCGAACAATTTGAATAAGGAAGAAAGTTTGGTTCTTTGCAAGGACGAAACTATAGGAACTCTACAGTAGACAAGCAATCAATGCGCGCTGTTCCTATTGTGTGTGTGTATGGAACATTTGGAAATCTCTAAGGAATTAAGGACAAAAAAAAAGAAATGAACTTTTACTGTGAAGCCTCTGTGAAGTTGATAAATAAATGAGATCCTGTGAAGGATAACAATAAATAGAAAAAAGGAAATCAATTGCAGACGATGATGATGAGCCCATTATAGGAAGGACCATGCGAGTGAGTATATGTGCACTTAAGTGGGGGGAACGGGTACTTTTTGAGTTCACATCATCAGCGGCAGGTAGGATGTACCCGTATACCAGTACGATATTCTGTTCTTACAAAGAGCGAACATGGTATATCAATAACTCAATTTTGGAGTTTTCTTCCTGGAACTGATCAAATTGAAATAAATTGAATATATAACTTTTGAGAATGTTCCTTTTGCTGTCGTCCTCTTCGGCGGGGGGGAAGAAAAAAAGGAACACCGAACACGGCAAAAATAGAAGCATAGTCACATAAGAGGAGTCCTTGCAAAATTGGACTATTGAAAGCAAATTACATCAACGGAACGCGAAATGGAGAGAATCGAGGGAGAGCTCGAGTAGAACGAGGACAACGCTGAGGGAAAGTTGTTAAAAGTTACCACAGAATTCGCATCGTATTCAGTTCCGGTCCTCTGCTATTGCTCCATGACTCCCGTACAAAACGCTGATAAAACTTAAACTCAATTCAATAAGATTGTAGTTTTCAGATATTGTTGAAGCAGAAATGAGTTTGCAAGGAGTCGCTCTAGGAAACATCGAACGAATCAGAGATTCTGGTGATGCTTGCGGGCTCTTGGGAATTGTCGCGAGAGGAGGTGAAACTGTTCGAAAGAGGAGAGAGTAAGTTTTTGAAGTACAAAGGGTTTTCAGATTTAAAGAAGGGAAACTTCATCCATCGATATTAACAAATTTGTACTGATACGAGTGTGTATATTTATTTTACATTAAATATATCTCTTGTTGGATAGTTGTACTACGTACGTCATTGCACCTGCTCCGTCCATCCGTCTGTCTGTTTGCCTTCAATTTCGAGCTAGGAGGATGAAATTCTAGGATCTGAAGCTATTGAACAATTGTACAAATTGTTTAAATTCGCCTACAAGACTCACCCAATTTCGGAAATTTCGTTTTTTCAATATTTTCACTACAGGGTGGTTCAAAAAAAAAATTAATGAAATTTGAATAACTTTTTATTTGATTCACGAATTTTAACAAAACCAGACGAATATTGAAGATTAATCTTTTGCTATTTTTTGATACTCGTATGTTAAGGATGGAAAATAATATCCTTTACTGTTTTCGCAAAACTCAAATTTTTGATGACATTTTCCATCACTTTTTTCAAAATTTGTGGTGTCAAGGCCAATATATGGGACTCAATGTTCCTTTTAAGGACTGCAAGAGGCTGGAGATTATATTCGTAGAGCATTTCTTTTAGATAAATCCATAAGAAGAAGTCTGGAGCTGTCCGGAAAATGAGCAGGCCAACCAATGTCTCCATTTTTTTTAGACTATTCGACTATTATGGAAACATTTCTCGAAAAATAATCATTGTATCTCTGCATGGGCAGTAGTTACCCGGCTGCAGATTTAAAAAGTTTTCGAACATTGCTCTATACTCGTCCCAATTTACTGATCCCCATTTGCGAATTCAAAGAAACAGGGTCTCATCACCTTTTCAGTCGAGATACCTCACCAAACGGTGACTCAAAGTAGATTAAACTATTCGAGGGTTTTCCACATCCAAAAAATGTAAATTTTGTCTATTGAGGTGGAAACGTGCTTCGTCTGACATAACCAATTTATGCAGAAAACAACGATTTTGATATTGTTTTTCAAGCAGTGTTCGGGCCACACACTCTGTGGTTCTCTGGCAAGCAGTTCCTGACTAAATTGGATTTTATATGGAAAATTATGCAAATCCCTTCTTAAATTCTCTGCAAGGTCGTCCGAAGGATGTTTAGCTGGAACGAGCGTCCCCTGGTCGATATCGAAGGGTATTCGTCAACAGATGCCTGTACGCGGGTTAATGTTGTCTTCAGATCCGGAAGCAGGTCTTCCTGTTTGTCTATGATTGAACACAGTTCCTTCTTGCAGAAATGGTCAACGAAACACTGGACAGCATCTCTAGATGGGGTACTTCTTATATTAAAATGTCTGCCAAATGCTGGTTGTCTTTACAATTAAGGAGTTGTGCTGAATGTAGGATTTGACAACGGTAACCCGTTGTTGGATCGACCAGTGCACCACTATTCAAAATCGGAGTATTTAATCAAAAAGAAAAAAAATAAACAGTTTTGAAAAATATTGCTTCGTTCGAAAGTTACGCATTTTTAAAATCCATTTTTGGGACACCCTGTAAAAACATACAAAATATTTACTTAACAAAGTTGACGTTGTTTCTCCCTACAATTCTTCAATAGATTATAGGTCAGGTTCGACGGATGCTGAATCTGTCAGCTCGCATAGGCCTACGAGGGTCCTTACGCTACCCTAAGTTAGGAACCTGAAAAGAAAAAAGAAAGAGAGAAAGAAAGAGGAAAAAGAAAGACTTTGGAATTATTGTTGTGGAAATGTTGGAGTTGGGGGTACTCTCCGTTTGCCTCGAACAGGAATGTTTCCCGTCCTGGACGGGTAAACAAATTTTAGGATATGTATAGGTTAGTCTGCCGGTTTATGCAATTATTCGAAAGAAAAGTTCCCAAGGTGAAACCAGCAACACACCCTTAAGGTAGCGAATACTAGGAATTGATAGGTTCCACATCACTTGCCTCGAATAGGAATTTTCCCCATTCTTACCGGTTACGAAATTTCAGGATATATGTGAGCTGTATGTCTGTAGTTTTGCAAGTTTGAAAATTTCTCCATCTGCTCTTTGCTATAGTCAGGAGTGATGCGTGGACCCTTGCATCGGTTAGTGATGTACACCGGTCGGATCTCATTTTATTTGCTATTTCGTTTCCGATGACACACCCAAATAATTTGAACATTGTTCCGTCAGCTCAGAGCCCCAAGTTCTGTGCGACAGAGTTTAACCACTTTCGATTTTCGATTCCACATATTATACATTGCCGCAACCACATTTTGGGGGCGTTTTCTTAAGAAAGACATTCTAAAGTTACTCGTCTTATTTTAACAATCTCATCTCATGCGGGAATTTTGGTTGCAAATGGTGAGAACCACACCTACTTTTTCCTTAAAAAAAAGTTTACAACAATTTTTTTTGCTTTTGTCGTTGCTCATGATTCACAGTATTTTTTTCCCGTCCTCCTGATGTCATCATCACGATCAAGTTGCATTTTAGCCGTATGACCGCTCTACTGGAAGTGTTATGCCTTCGTAGTAGAGTTGACATAAGCTTTCGCAATTGATCGACTTTTTATTTATTTCATGCGAAATATAGTACCCATGATGTTGGTTTGTGAATTGTGTACAATCCTCTGGAATATGACAGAGTTCTGACGTCGAACACATCGGTGGCGTTACTCTCGACCTTGATGGAGCAACGTGTATTCTACATCGTCATCCTGAAAAGATGAACTAGTTTGACAGAGTTGCCAAACCTGGACATGGCTATATATATCTGGGTCACGAAATATGGACAAATCTGCCTACCGAACGGGTCAAAAATATAGTATGACTAATCCACGGACTCTATAGTAAGATGAAGTAGTATCCCACTGGGGTATGGACCCTTTACCAAACCAGGGGTTTCTTTGTAGCATTTGGCAGCATTCGTGATAACTTGCTGACAATAATACTTTTGCTCATCTGGTCTTGACGTCAGCGGCATTGGATTTCTAGAAGGGTATAGGGACACCCTATCGGCAAAGACTCTATCAGTCTCAAGCGATTGCAGTCAGCGGATGTTAAATTTTCCGACAGTTCTTCTTTAGTAGTATGGTGTTTATGATATCCGTATATGTTCCTTGACAGCAACCAGGTAGTGGTCGCTCGGAAGGTGCGATTATCCAAAATAATGGATGGGTGCATTGCATCAATTGCTAATTGATCAATCTGGTTGTCAATTAGTTATTTCGGATAGCGCCAGGTCCCTTATTAGTATTAGGGTGCTTGTATGGGGTGCAAGCTTCAGTGATGTTTCGCCCCTAAACCGATTAACCTGATTTCGTTTGCGGACGTGTTGTAGTGCAAGCTATATTTTTCGACTGTATTTTCAAGGATGCCCGCCAATCTTTGGGGTAATATATCTAAGCACGATTTTAACATCATGTCGTGGACATTGGGATTAAGTCCTGTCGAAGTAACAATCTTTGGTCACGTCGACCTTTTTCTCTGTGGGGGAATGAGTCCATCTAGGGAATTCTTCCGCTGCGTCCTGGACGCAAGGAAGAGTGCCTTAGTATAAACACTCTCCTCCTAACCTAAGTGGGTCACTAATAAAATCAATGCCCTACACCTATCCGCTAGCATCTCTGCCGGCCTCTTTGATTTGTTAAACACTGAGACACTATCGAGTGCTTGATAGTCAGGTCCCTATCAAAACCATGGATTCTGCTACGACATCATCCAAACAGATCCGAAACGAGACTGCTGACTTAAAGCGATCAACTTAAGGTCGTTTTCCTTATGACAACTCAACGAACTTTCAAAATTCAGTTTATGCCATCTCATTCAGTGAAATTCCACCCCTTAGCACATGTCCATCACGAAATTCCTGTCCAGGAAGTCTATACTCATACTAACCCATTCAATTACAGCCGCATTAAATTTCCGATTTAATCAATTGACTTTAATTAGATTTCCGGATAGGTCTCCACAGTAGAAGGCTTTAAATAAATTCCAGAAACAGTTCAATCACATCAGATGAGAGGGCGGATGGAACACAAATTGTTTTATTCGCTGGCAACCTATTCCCTGCTGGGAATCCAACACCACCCCATACTCCCCATGGACCGAGGCAGGACTCCTTGTTAACAACCCTACCAATTGCATCCAACCAGTCTGCCAGTTACCAGTGAATATGTTACTTGCTTTTGGGATTCAACTTATCTCTCCTGCTTCTATAAAGCATTATTAAAGACTTAGTTGTGATATCATCAATAGAAACAACTACCACATGAGCAGAAAAATCAGCACAAAAGATGACAGCAGTAGTAGTGGTGAAGTGACGTTCCACAGCACAGCAACGAGACGAGGACAACAACGGCGAGGACGACGACTATGATGTGGAGAGGAGCATTATCGACATCAACAAAAGGATACAAATCCTATTGGAATTGATGTTCATACATGTTGCGACACAAGCTGTCGCATAAATGGCAGTGTGAGGTGCATCCTGCAGCTCATTCCGAAAAATACCACTGGCCCTGCGCCCGGCTGAAATGCATGAGGGAAGATTCACAAATATTTATTTTAAACTGCTGCACTGGGTGGTCGGGGCTGCTTAGTCCTTATACACATCCAGCATATGCTATGTGAGCACAAGAAGGGATGCTGCTTTTATCAAATTTGCATGCAAATATTGGGAGTGCATATATGGACGACCAAAAATCTCTCCTGTTGTATGCCAGAACTTTGTTAAACAGTCGGTACTAGCCCATGCGTGAATGTTTTGTTGTACGCTCGTTTCTGTGTGTGCGGGGGAATTTTTGTGTTATAATTTTTCAAAGAAATGCCAACGTCCTTAGACCCCTCGTATGCCTTTTTGTGGGTTTGTACAGATTTTATTTCGACGAACAATGCAACCTACACCAGGGAAGGGAATGCTTTGCTTCTAGTCTAATTCTATTTACCAGCCCAGTGAATTGAAGGAGATAGAGGAATTTCATTAAAATAAGAGCGTATGAGGACTCAGAATTATTAAATCTGTTACCTTAAACCGATTTGTGACTACCCGACGATATAATTTTATCTAACAAAACTGAACCATTAGATGGGTCATCTAGAAGAATTGGCTATAGAATGAACCTAGGCAACCTTTAAACTTTGGATGGTGAGGAAACTGAGGAAATAAAACGGATACTTCAACTAGCATATCCAGGCTGTCCAAAAGAAGATTGCTACATTTGAAGCTCTTCTCTTCGATTGGGCGAACTCTTTGGCGAGATTGCCACCAGCCGTGCGGACTATTAGCCCAGGAATTTTAGATTTCCATGGAAGAAAAAAACAAGGTATGGCTGGAAATTTGAAAATAGACTTAGTTATACTGAATAACGTATTGCTAAAGTTTGACATTTTATGGTCATCAGAAGGTAGGTAGGTAGAAGTGGATGCTGCTGCCCAATTAGCACTTAAGCGGCATTTTGAGTGTGACGTTGCGAAATTGTTCATAAGTCCGAATATATGGTCTTTCTGTTCATCTCTTCATCACTCGCAGCACAACATACCGGCCTATGCATTATGGATTTATTTTGTTTCTATCGCTTTTCCTCTGCTTCGCCGTAGTACATACACCTTAAGAGGTTACAACTGATACAGAAACATATGGGCGATGAGTTCGGCGTTTCATTTGGTTCTACGATTCACATTTGCTTTTTGCACAAGAATGCATGAGAAGCCAAATGAGATCCTCAGTGAGTGAAATTGTACCAATTTGTGCAGCTAAGTAATTCCAAACCTTTTTTAAGAAAGTGGCTGTTTATTGCTAGCTTTCGGCACGGAAATCTTAAGTCCCAACCTATAGAATCCGTCAATCCGTTGCTGCGTCGTTTTTAACTGATAGATAGATAGAATACATTCTTATGGAAGGTGGCCCATAACCAACGGATATACTATATGAACTTCGACGGATAAAGTAGGTTTACTTTCTAATTTTTTAGTCCGTTGTTAGGTTGGCAGTTCACGCATTTACAAATAGAGAGAGTAAGCACATTCATTGATGAAAGAATTGAGGGAATGTAGAGAAACTGTAGTCGCCTTTGAAAGTCTGACAGCTTGAAGAGAAAATACTTTCAGTAATAACAGAATGTCATCGGCTGTCATCTGTCAACGAAGGTATGCGAAGACAACATTCAACGGAACAACGTCGATGAATTCTATAAGACGGGGCTTTTAAGCGGCGAGTTGTGTTCTTTATCGCGACAGCTTTCAGTGCCTAGTTGAGTCCTCTCCCCATACAGCCTTCAGCGGCGAGTTGTGAGTGCTCAAAACAACTGTTTTAAGCGGGAGTTGTTTTCATCAATGCGACAGACTTCAGTAGAAAAGTTACTAGTGCCTCGAACAGCTTTCGCAGTGGGTTGTACCATTTAGTCTTAGGTTTTTAAAGAATTGTTATGTATCAAGGAATTGTTAAATATCTTATCATAGGGTTATTGACTGAAAAATAATATCAATTTAAGCAGTTGCTTCGACCTCTTATATAGTAGGAGGAATTACTGCTTCTTCTGAAATTGTATTTTATACCTATCTTATCACTCTCTGTATTCTTTACTCATTTATCACCTGCCGGTAGAGATGTAACGATACAAGTACATACAAGTAAAGTACCGATACTTTTGTTTCGTTATCAGGCACTTCTATCATTGGTAGGAATATACTCAGTATGGCGATTTGAATACGGATAGGTTTTCAGTTGAATCTCATCTAAACTCAGATTATGTTGGAAATGGATTGACTCGATTCGATCACATCCTATGGGTTCGTTTGATCCGTTTGTACACCATTTGATGCCGTTGCTACTTGAAGCAAAATTCTCTAGACCATGTGGTACTTGAGCTAGTCTAGAAGACTTATTTGGAGAGGGTTTATCGCTCTTTGCGGGCGATACATTATCTTTTCTGACATCCTTTTTGATTATTCTTTGTAATGGTCTTTTTGGTGATTCTTTTTAGAACGCAATGTAGTGGCAAAATCACCTCTAGGGCTGCTGTGGTATATTTTCTCATAGTCAGCTTTTGGAATTTGTTAAGTATTTTCCTTGTCATGCCTAGTCTGGGTACACTATTGCAATATTTAGCTGGGTATCCACCTTTTGAGTGTGAAACACTGTTTAGCCAGACGGGCGCTCCGTATTCAGCTGTTGAATATATAAGGCCAAGTACTGCAGTTCGTAGCTTGCTTGGGGAAGCATCACAGGAGCTCGTTGCCAGTTTTTGAAGAAGGTTTATTCGTGTCTTTACTTTGACAATGCTGTTTAACGTTCAGGGATCGGTGCAGGGTTATGCAAAGGTATTTCAGTAGTTTGTTAGGATGCGCGATATTTGGTTATTCAGTAAGCCTACAGTTTCTAAAATATTCATTCACTGGATTGTGAAGAATAGACAAGCTCCACGCGCTGCAACCTGGGTAAAGTTTGTTTAAATCTCTAAGCCGAATTTTCAAAAGAGATCTAAACTCCTAGTGTTATGAGTAGTATCAATAGTTTGTTGCGATACTACTCGAATCACTATCTCAAGGGGATGACTGCGTTTCTTCCACTTTTGCGAAGAGTTTGCATTCAGGGCTGAAAAGCCAGTAGCCATTTGAAAGGCTGTATTGTAGCTTACTTACCGGATAATCTTTTGACTTTGGGACTCTTTGATCTCTCTACGATGTATTCCAACATTTCCTCGTAGTCTTACTTACAAACATTTATTCAAATCAAATTAAATCTTATTGCCCTTTACTTTTCTCACGCACTTATTATGATGTATGGGTATTTTCTACCAAATTGAATCGGCTAACTTAATTTTCAAACCTTGCTAATATTATTTTTAAAAAATGGCTTCAATAGTAAAACTTTGTTACATTTAATGATACCCAACACTGCCACAATTGCTTCCCCATACACTCCAATATGATTAAAGTTAATCCCTTAGTAAGGCAAAACTTGAGACAACAGCCTATAATGTAACTCATACCCCTCTGAGAGCAACTCAAAGCTTTTATCTGAGAACTCCCACCATCAGTACGAATATAATACGACCATCTACTTCAGCAGAAATCATATTCAATTAGAATCTCAAAAAGGATATGTAATCTGATTCCATTTCCCTATCACGTTTTTCCAAGTGTACCCTACAAATGCTTCATCCAAACCTCTTCGCACTAATTCAAAGTCGTTTGCTATTAATTGAAATGTGAGAGCACATCAAAGTACGCACTTTCTATGTGTTCTCTCGCACGGGTTCATCAGTGGTGTTTCCATTCCCTTCCCAGTCCAATCTACTGCGAGGTGTCAAAACATCATGTAAGCCATCCCATTCGCCCCCGCCCGATTCCATTCGATTGCATATTAATTAAAAATTATTCCCAATGGAACTCTTCACCTGAATTCTTGAGCCATCAACAGCCTGAAGAACACCAGCACGCACTATCATCGTGTCACCCGAGTTCATCGTCGCAATTGTGGAGATCGATTTAAAATTCACATCACGTCCCAATCATCTTGCTCCGCCATCGTTGTTGTGAATACATACGAACACATCACACAATCGATGTGATGCATCACATATGTCCTGCCATTGATAATGTAACTTACATTGAGATACGGTCCGTGTGATTACTGTGCACTGGAATTATGTGTCATATCACTTTGGATCATTACCCTCTACGCGGCAGCATAAATCAACACCATTTTCCAGGAGCCATTGTTGTCACATGCAGAGTCACCACTTCCTCTCCACATGAGATGCTTTCTGATGTAGTAGAATTTGTGTCGATTTTGACCAGTACCCGATCCCGTTGGGAAAGGACGATTTAAGAAGTCTAAAACATTTTTCTGTCAACACCGGATATTGCTGTGGCTTTCATTACTGCTTTCGTTTTTTTTTTTACGCGCCTGGTACCTCTGTCGTTGGGTAATCTGTAATCGGATAGCGTCAAAATTTAACAAAAAGATTCTACAAGGACTTTACCCGCTGTGCTGTTAATGTAAAACGAAAAACGAAAAACATTCCACATTGCGAGGGATTACAGTTTTCTCTCTCGTAACTGTGATCAAAATGGAACGACAACGACAGAGATGTTATATGTATGTAACATCCCTGGAAATATAATGAAAGGATGCAATGGATACCCGGAGGAGGAGTGTGAAAATGGTAAAGCCACAGAAATTTTCTTTGACAAGCGGAAATTAAAGTCCTTTTCATGCGATTAAATTTGAAATACAATTTAACGGTATGTGGATTGCGAATTATGTGATGCAGTTTTCACTGCGTGCGTCTCTGTCAGACTCCATTTGCTTGTGGGAACGGTGCAGGTCTTGAGGCATCGTTCGGATAATGGATTCAGTTGGAGTTGAAGTTGAATGTGTGAGTTGCATAAATTAATAGCGAATGCAAGATGACAAAAGAACGAAGAAAAGAGATTTAATTTTAATTGAATTAATGGAAGTGTGTATGGCGTATAAGTAATATTTTCAGATTATTTTTTCCACACTAAGTGTGCTTGATATGATTGGAAGCTGACACTTACCGGACTCTTGTAGATTTTTACAAGATGAGCTTTCTTTTGGGTATTCACTGATGAAGAGATTTAGTACATTTTACATCCTCTTCTGTTTGTTTGTAAATTACTTTACTTTAGGTGATGCTATCATCATCCAGGGTGTCAATCAGCAACAGCTCAAACCAGCTCGACCTTGTGCTAGCCGCCCCAGTTTTGCACACGAAGTTGGTTGAGTAGTTGTACAGATTTTTGAAAGATCGTATCCTTGATGTTAGCTTAAAAATTTTGTAAAATCCGTTCAGGTCGAAGGTTTCTGAAAATATATTTCCTGGGAGTAAACCTCAAAGTTCAATAGTCCTGCAGCAGAAAGGGCTATCAGCGCCGTTTCTAGGTAGACATAAAGGTAATGGGCCCTGGAGACGCTTAAATGTCGCATTTCTAAATCTCATTCTATTGATGTCTTCGGAAGATCTACCATGATAGTATCCACTGTATGGCATAGGTCTGCTATCAGTCTTCGTTGAGCTAATAGTTGTAGATTGGAAGTTAGTGCGGGATCTTCTATTAACCGAACTGCTCGTCTTTTTATGCCTACATACAGATGAAGACAATGTTTTGGGGCCGAGCTTTAAATATGAGAACAATACCCAAGTCCTCGTCTAACTTGTGCTTTGTATAGGAGAAGGAACTGTTGCGCTTGACTGTTACGCCAAGAAGATGCATGTTTTCCTTGGGATGGAATATTTGATCCTTCAATTGAAGTTCCTTCTAGAACAGTCAATAAAATGGTGTTTCTTCGCATTGAATTCTACTGAGTTTCCGAGTACTTTTCCTCAGTTCAAAATGTTCTGGAGGTCTTTATTTAATGAGTTGATATGGTCGCATCTCTGACGATGTGATGTATTAGCATTGACAGACATGATGTTCAGGTCATCGGCAAAACTGAAGATGTTGTTGACTCTAAAAGATCGTTGATATGAAAATGTATGGGAAGACACACCATCGATCACAACTTGAATTGATCTGTTATTAAGAAATTTGTCCATCCAACCGCAGAGCTGTTGTGGTAGTCCTTAGGAGAACAGCTTATATTATAGAGCACTATGCTAAAAAGTTGTCAGAATTGAATGCGCTCTTGATAGTAATATGTCCGCTATGGGTATTTTCATCGACGATGCGACTTTTGACAATGCGTGCGATTCTGCCAGACAACACGGCTTTGTTCATCATTAGTGTAGTGGATTAAAGAAATGCTAATGAATAGAGCTTTGGCTTTGGATGCGGATTATGGCCGACATGTATGGAAGGGGTTAAAAGGGGCTGCCCTCAAGGTGGCGTCCTTTCTCTGCTATGATGGTCTATTCTCTGCTAAATACTCTCAACAGCCTACGTCACTCCGCTCACTCATACGTGGATGATCTTGCCGAATTTTCTGCCGGATTATGCCTAAAGACTATCTGCAGACTTCGATGAATGGTGCACTAGGAATGGGCTTTCGGTTAATCCTCTCAAAATTAATGTTGTTCTCTTTACGAGAAGGAAGAAGTTGATTAGTCTGACTCAGGCAGTGTTTAAAGGCGGCACTATTGGAATCTCAAATGAAACTAGGAGTCATCCTGAATAGTACTTCTTCTTTTAACTTATGTCCTGTATCCCCTTGTGGGTCCTAGGGCCTCTACAATGCCTACGCGCCATCGTGTGCGATTTCTGGAAATGTGCCTCAGCTCTCCCCAACTCTTTCCCAGTTGCCGTGCTTCCTTCTCAACTGTTCTGCGCCACGTACTCCTAGGACCGCCGCGTATCCTGCCATCCTGGGTAAGCGGGTTCCATTGCATCGCTTGGTTAGCTATGGACCTGTCACCCTTTCGGAGAGTGTGACCGATCCACTGCCACTTTCGTCGTCGTATGGTTGTGCCTATAGGTTCATGGCCCGTTCTCTGATAAAGCTGTTCGTTAGAGATACGGTTTGGCCAGAATATCCTTAAGATGTAACGTAGACACCTATTGACAAACGTTTGCAGCTTCCTCGTGATAGTGACGGTCACTCTCCAGGTACCACATCCATATAGCAACACGGATTCAACGTTGGAACGGAACAGTCGTAGCTTGGTGTTTAAGCTAATTGCATTACTTCGCCAAACTATGGATAGCATCCCAAACGCAGATTTTGCTTTACCTATTCGGCTGGCTATATCCAGTTCGGTTCCGCCATCGGTTGAGACAATACTCCCAAGGTATTGGAAACTCTCTACTCTCTCAACCGTTTGTCCAGCAATGCATATATGAGTTGATGAGTTTGGTCCTAGGCTGATCATTTTTGTTTTTGCCGAGTTAATTTTCAGCCCAACGACGTCTGCTTCCCTCTCCACATTTGCTGTCATTTCGTGAAGGTCCATTATTCTGTGAGACAGTAGGCATACATCGTCGGCGTAGTCGAGGTGTTTGAGTTCAGATGTAAGAGTCCATCGAATTCCTCCATTTCCTGTTGATAAGGCCGCATTCAGCACATCGCTAATCACCAATAAAAACAATATTGGTGAAAGTATGCAGCCTTGCCGAACCCCACTTTGGACTTCGAATTCCTCAGACAGCCTTCCTCTGTGCAAAACGTGACATGTGGACCCATCATATGTAGCTTTGATAATTGCTATTAATTTATCCGGAATGCCTCTCCTGCGCAAGGCACGCCAAATAAATTCCCGATTGACACTATCAAACGCCTTTTCAAAATCGATGAACAACAGGTGAAGTGGTGATCGATATTCAACACATTGCTCGATGATGATCCGCAGGGTGTTGATGTGGTCGACACAGGAGGATCCAGAGCGGAAACCTGCTTGTTCGGCGTCAAGTGTGTCTTCAAGGTGTTCTTTGATTCGCTCGAGGATGATTCTAGCTATTATCTTGGCTACAGCAGGCAGCACGCAGATACCTCTCCAGTTTTCGCACTGCATTAGGTTGCCTTTTTTAGGGAGCTTGACAATCCTGAATAGTAAGCTTAGTGAGCTTGTTTGGTCAAATCATGTTGAGTAGAACACAGCCAAGGCGCTCTCAGTTTTCTGGTAACGTAAGGGTGCTTTCGACAAGACATGGGCTTATCACCAAAAAAGGTCCTATGGATCTATACGACAATGGTAAGATCTTTCTTAGCATTTATATGAGTTGCTTGATGGAAAAATATTTCACGAAAATATGTCACTGCTTCTCTCACTCAACTCCAAAATCTCGGCTGCATAGAGGCCTTCTCTGGTACTCGTTGCTCTACTCTTGATGTACTGCTGAACCTCCCTCCTCTTAGTATTTATATCATGGGCAGCACAATAAAAGCCGTCCATACCGTCTTGAACGAGGTGGTTTTTGGCATAACCTTCACTAAAGCTTCGATGACCATGCGCGACACTTATCTTTAGACCCTTGACTCCTGGATATGCCATACGACGCAATGACACCAGAACCTCAACTGCTTCGTAAATTTAAGATCGACTTGCCTCACGCTCAGGACTGGATTTTTCCGGAATCCCAGTTAGGAAGGAATTGTAGTCGAATTTTCACGGATGGTTACAGAACAAATTAAGGATCTGGTGCTGGAATCTTCGTGGAGGACGACAACATTATCCTTCACTTCTCGTTAGGTAAACATGTTTTTCAAGCTGAGACTTACGCAATCCTAATGGCTATGAACTATATTTTAAGGAATAGGTGGAGGGGAATGGAGAATCTGCGTCTGTAGCGATAGTCAGGCAAATAGAAAATGCAAGAGTTCTTTGAATTCTGTCGCAAGACTGATGTCACTGAGTCTAGGACACAATAAGATTACTGGTAATGAGGTCTCCGATGAACTTGCTAGACAATATTCGGAGGAGAATTTCTCAGGACTTGAACCTAAGTTAGGTGTTCAGTCAGTGTTTCAATTGACGGTTGAGTTACTTAAGAACATATTCGTAGATGGTATGGCTCTCCAGGATGTAAACAGATAGAACGAATGCTCCCGAACGTCTGTAGGAAATTCGCGGAATTCTTGTTGTCCCTCAGTAGAGAAGACTGCAGACAACTTCTTGCGGCCCATTATACTTTTTCACATCCCTACGAAGCCATTCAAAGTTATTATATATATTAAAATAAAAATAAAATTCGTAGTGGTTCTATAGAAAAAAAAACATCCACTTAAACACAGATCCATATCCTGTCTTTAAGTGGATTCCCTGCAATTAACACTGTACGAGTACTCCTAGACTTTCAACATCACCTGGGCCCCGACTAAAATTTCTCTAGTTTCAATATTTCACAAAAAGTTTTACCTAAGGCTAATGGAGTAAATAACTTCATTACATCCAACTAGGACATACCGAAAATCCCCAAAAGGATGCGCTAAGAGCTGATATTCACCAAATTGCCAAGCATTTTATGAGTTTCCACTGCAATTTCCACAGTAAGAGTGTTGAATGGTATTTTGAAAGCAAAATACTACTTTAAACAACCGTGCAGTTTGGGGTTTGGTTAATGGGGGAGGGGGGGTTGCTGCTGTTGGCTGATGTTGAAAAGGAGCGAAGATCCCAGCAACTGAGTGCTGATGAAGCGAACAAAGTGTGCGATGTTATTTGATGCTGTATGGTGTGGTGTTTACGGTGTGAAGAGTTTTGGTTATTTATTGACTACAAAGTTCCACATTAAGCCCGTTGAGTGTAGTGGAAATGGGTTGAGTTTTTTTTTTTTTCTTCAAAGGATTTTACTTTCACACAGTTCTTGGATTTTGATTGAAACTACATGGGATGGTAGTTACGAGTATTTCATAAGATTTGATAGAGATATGAGAAATGGCACTCTATCGACCAGTACCCTATTCCATTAGCTATTTCTAATCTTTCACCGTCACCCTAAGGACTTTGCCACACAATTTTCTCTACATACACCATTCGACGCATTTGAATTCCTTTCCCTTATTGTAACAGTCCTTTGTAATATGGTTCCAACCCTTTTTATCCCTTCAAGAAGAACAAAACTAAGAAGAAAAATTCCAAATTGGCCGAGGACAAGTTAAAAGTTCAAATGTGAGGAGGCGAAACAATGGGGGAAACAACAACGCATTTGTTGGGCATGGAACAAAGTTCCATCTGAGATTAGTTTCGATCGTTGTGAACAAGCAAATAAAATTGAATTGCTAAAAGCAAAAATTGATTCGAAAACAATTCGATTTTATTTTTTATTTTTATTTTTTCTTTGCCATTCTGGCCGATGTTTTGTTTTCCATTTGAAATCTCACATTGAGGCGAGTAAAAAGGATAAAACAATTGCAAGTGTGTAATGTTCATGTTCAACTACAGCTGCCAGTAGGAGATTCCATCCGGGTAGTGGGCTGAACATATGACTCGTCTAGACAGTTCTAGAGAACATATTGCTACCTCGTCCTATGGAGGGGACAAACTCTGAAGAGAAGTGCATTCGGAATTCCGATTTGTTTTGAGGCGATTAGGAACTTTTTGCTCTGTATTCGTGTTTCAAATTGAAATTGATTGGTTGGATATAAACTGGAGATTGCAGTACACAAAAATTATTGGTTTAGGATAGGAAAATTTCTATTTGATTGTAATCTGTAAACAAAGGATGCCATAATGTTAAGGCAATGATTTTGTTGTCGGTATTAGCCGAACTTTGGGAGAGAGTTACTCTTTGGATGTACCCGGAGTTCTTCCCTGACCTCGAATTCGTGTATCAGTGCCATCGTTTGCGAATTGTATTGATTTCCAAGAAGTAGTCGCCCATTACATTTACTCTTCTTTTAGTTAGTCGAGGACATTGAAGCAATAAGTGCTTTGTCGTCTTATATCCTCCAAACATAACTTGTAGGAATTTACAAGTTTCATCTTCCTTAGCTTATACCTAAAGTCACTATGTCCTGTGGATATGGATACTACCCACGTACCTTGCTTCGCAGAGCACGTCTCCACATCTGACTATAGTTTCCGGTGGATAGTAGTGGACCATTTCTAGATCATGTCCCGCACAATTCCTCTGTCTAAAGAAAATGGTTCAGAACCCAAAAATTCCGAGGCTGGCTCTGCTTTATTTGGAAGTTCCCATTTAAGCCAGTTTTAGTAGTCTTCGTCAGTGATATGTTAATTCCCATTTGTTCCCTGGGCTTGATCATTGCTTGACTAAATAGTTCTATTAGGATATATTTCCCCAATACCTGACAGTCTAGTAAGTGATCTAGTGCATCATCTCCTCCGCGTGACATACAATGGGCATTGTAACCAGCCAAAGACAATATGCTACATTACACTTCTCCGAGAAGATAATTACCGATCCAACGTAATTACTTTTCCGGTCTTCTTATCCAAATAATTAGCACTACTTTCGTCCCGTCCGTGGGCATATTCAGTTATTTTATTTTGCTTTTCAAGAGCTCCGGAATCCATTAACGTATTTAGTAGTGCATCCCATCCATGTATACTCGTAATTGGTTAACTTTATTTAAAGTTAGCTTTTAAAAGGATAACTAATACTCAGCGAACAATCCAAACAGATTGACCACATGGCTAAGAGAAGGCACTTTAGAAGTTGCCTCTTATATGTCTGAAACAAGCTTTGTGCCGTCACAATCGAACCAATATGATTCGAATTCCCGGGTAAAATACCGACAGGCTTCGGGGGTTACGTAGTATGTCAATAATTTAGGGACCATCTTCCAAAAGGAGCTTAAACAATTCGAAGCTCAGTAGAGCTAAGCAGTACAGCCAAGCACTGAATGGCTTTTAAAAAGTATTTTAGCAGCTAATGAACAAAATTTTGTCGGACTAATGCAGAAACCCCTTAGCACATCACTATCTGCGGACACCTGGAAATGGGTCGAAGAGATTATTACATAAAAGCTTGCATTTAAGGTGCTTCGGAAGTAGAGAGAGAGTCAACCTGGAAGCCCAGTAATGGGTGAAGATTGAAGCGTAGTGTAAGAGGTGGCAAATGAAAACGCATCAATGCCCTTATTTCACAAACTGAGGAAGCAGCAGTACGACCTTCCCTAAACTCCAAACAATTACCCCTTAAAGAGTCTCGATCAATGCAGAAGCAAGAAACTTTTTTGCTGCGATACTACATAAATTATTTAAGCGACAGCGTGAGCTATCCGGGCACCAAGGTAAGACTTTGATTTCAACCGCTGTCACATCACTCATGGTATACCATTTAAGCTTTCCAAGCCACAATAAAGCTTTCCCAAAGAGAGATAAAATGATTTTCGCTCAGGAGCTCTGCGGAGCATCATAGAGCAATGATTTTTATTAACTTCTAGAAGGCATTCTCTAGACCATGAACCGGGAATTTATTTAGATTCCTGCCTTACATATGAGAGATGTAAAGTGTCATGTATTGCACAATGGTAAGGAGTCGAAAGACATTTAAATCGGGTTGGGGTCAAAATCCCGAAAATCCAAAATCCCGAAAAACCAAAATCCTGAAAGGCCAAAATCCCGAAAACTAAATCCCGAAAAATTATATAAAATTAAAAATTTGTCAAATGTTCAAAAATATATATATATTATATCCACAATGCATAAACAGTAGAATATGTATGCGGGGGCATGCAGACCCCCTGCAACCCCACTGCTTGGGGTCACTGTAGGATTTGGAGTGGGTGCGAGGTGTTCACTTTCATTTTCGGGAATTTGGCCTTTCGGGGTTGCGGGTTTTCGGGATTGTGGATTTTCGGAATTTTGGGTTTTCGGGATTATGTTTTTCGGGATTCTGTCCGACTCCCATTTAAATTTAAAGCAGGATGCGACAAGATTGCATACTGTCGCCATTGTCATTCTTACTTCTCAGTGTAGCTCTGCGTCATTATCAGATATGAAATCTAGAACATTTGGACTCCGCTGTCGGAATTTGTTTGGTTTGTCGTTCATCAAATGGCTCTTAGTCTTTTTAAATTCACCGCTCAAATAAACATTAGGGGACAGCAGAAATTAGAGAAAAGCTAAACAGGCTACCGGACAGATCCACGGATTTTTTTTTTAATGGAACCTCCTTTGGATATAAAGTTTAACTGTGAACAAGTATTGATTTACTCGTACAAAAAAACAGTCCCGAACAACCAGCAGGTATTAGATAGGCTTGGACTTTGTAGTTTGACTCTACGATTTCCATATAGCTGGGTCCAATATCGACAAGGTGAGCAGATGTTGCCTTAAAATGAACATCAAGCAATGATCCGCACCGCACTATTTGACCCAAAATGGGCAGCTACTATCAGCGTCTGATTCTTCAGTTCACGAGACGCTAAAATTAACAATTCGCCAACATACCCTTTCCTCCCTAATCTTCAATTCTCGTTCCTCTGCCTCCATCACTGTGTTAAAAATTTTTAAAGGACATAAAACTATGTGAGGCGTAACATTTAAAAAAATAAGAAAACCTTGGAACATTTTAGGGGTGACTGCCACTAACACTTGTAAGCTGCAGTGTTTCATAAACAGATGTCTTTGCGTCATCAAAGATTTACTTGCCGAATAGTATCTCCAATGAACAGTTTCATATGAGAACGGATTAGGCACCTATAGGCAACACAATTCAGTGAAGCAAATAGTAATGGTTAGACACACCTTCGGCGGTGAAGAAAATTGCATGCAAAATATGTCATTCAGTAGAATCTTTTAACTAATAAGCATAAAACAATCTTGGTACAGAGCAGTCGAAAAGGATTAGAGTAGAACTTTGGGAATGTGTTGGAGAAAGTTGAAATGTCGTTGTTGGCGTCCTATGTCCATGAGGGACATAAATAAGTAGCACACGCGTATTACTTATTTCCTTCAAGTCTTAATGCATTATTTCTGCGACATATGTTAGATCCAGGTCCACCCGGGACTGTAGGAATGTATATGTTAGAATGAGTCCTACACGCGGCATTTGCCATAATCGCTAGATATTACTAAACGGTCTTCCATGTGCGTAGAATGCTAAACGTGGCGCTATGATTCATTTGTGAATGATCTCCTTTCCAGTTTGGCTTGAAATGTAAGATTGCTTCTGTATACCTACATTGCAGATGGTCAAATGTTAAGTACAAGCCTGGAGTGTTCAACGCGCGCTAAATAAATTGGGTCTTCAATCCCGTAGACCTGCATAAAAGCCGCTTCTCTCCGCAGTAAAGAAGAAAAAAAAGGTTGATGTGTACCAAACACCACCGGGAATGGACCATCAGTGATTGGAAAAGGGTCCCATTTTCTATTGAATCCAAATTTAATTTGAATGGGCTTGACGGGAAGCAGACAATGCGAGAGCAAAGGCTCTATATTTAGATGAACGTTTGCTTGCCACCGTTAAGCATTCACTGTTATGTTATGGTTTGGGCTCTTGGCCGTATTTTGCTTTTGGATGATTCCGTAAATGCAGCGAAATACAAAGAAATCATTGCTGATGGTCTTGTTCCTACAATAGAGAAGTTATGCTGCTACATCCCAAATCCCATATTTCAGGATTAGGATTCCGCTCTCTGTCATCGCGCTCATTCCATAAGCAAAAACAAATATTGACCTAAAATTTAAATTCAAAACTGCTTCTAAATATTGTTCAACAGATAAGCCAATGCAAGACAGATATTGGCCTTGAATCTCTAAATTTGCCAGAAAATAGCCCTGACCTTAATGTAATAGAGAACTTGTGGTCAGTTATGGGTCAGAAAGTATGCAACAAGGCACTTAAAACAATTGAAGAGCTCAAAACAGTCATAGAGGAAATGTGGACTAAAGATAGAAGACAACAGAAGAAATTCAAAAACTTTATGACTCTATGCCACGGAGGGTCCAAGCGGTCATGAGGGCTAAAGGCGGTGCTACAAAGTACTAAAGAAAATATAAACTGGGTTCCCTGTAATAATGACTAATTAGTGTTATTCAAGGTTCTCTTAATTACTTTTAATAAAAGCCAAGTGGACACAACAAAAACCAAGAAATCATAGCCGTCGTAGCGGCCATTATGGAAGAAGACAAAGAAATGTCGATTAGGCGCCGATCAGCTGAATTGGACATTGCGAGAGAGTCAACCAGGAAAACAAGATTATGCTGACGCAAGAATTGAAGCCAGACGACCAGAGACAATGCCGTGAGTTCGCTAATTGGGCGCTGGAAATGTTGGCCGGGGATCCGGATTTTGGCCAAAAAATTATCTTCTCGAGCAATCCACAAGTGTTTAACGTGGCACATATTGGACCGAGTCATCAAAAATTGGACCGACCGCTTGTAGCACTGCCAGCGAAGTCGAGGCGGCTATTTAAATGATGTGCTACATACGAGTAATGGCATAAACGTAGTTTCAAAATAAAGCTAGAATAAATTTTATATCTCACACCGTTGTTGTTTCATTTAAATTTCTTTTAATATCGGTCTTATCTGGTCACCCTATACCATACAAATTCCTATACTGTTACTGTCTAGAAAAGATGCACGGGTGCGGCGTTTTTTTTTTGCCAAGTAGTGCGGATAAATATAGCAGCTACAAATACTTCCAAGTAAAGATACATACTTTGTGGGATATTTTAGTCTCTGTACATACTACAGGGTGCCGCAACCATGGTTGAATTGTGGCCATTTTCTGCTTTGCATATTCTTGCTCTTTCTAACATATTTTCCATCATCTTTCAGGTTTTACGACACGGATTTCATTGCAAATATTGGTTTTCAGTTGAAGTATTTCAAATAGGCCCAAAGAAAATAATCAGGAGCAGTTAAATTCGGTGAATTCGGCGGCCATTTAAAGTCGCTATTGCGAGAAATAATGCCCTCATCGAAGATGTCCCGTAACAGAACCATTATATCTCTTATACTATACTATGTGACCCCATCCTGTTGGAACAATAGTTGTTGATGGTTTTGCACAGCTGGCTCCAAAAAAATGTTCCAACATCGTCTGAGAGCAGCCGTAATGGTAACTGCGGCACCGGCTTCATTTTCAATGAAATATGGGCCGATGACCTTTTCGGACGATATCCCCCAATAAACAGTACACTTAAGTGGTTGTAATTATCGCTGATGAACTGCTCTTGATTTCCTCAAAAGCCCGAGTTGAGCCGAACTCGTTGGTTTTCAAAATAAAGTTCGATGATTTCTGTTCATTGTTGAAAAATATTGAAAAATATTGAAATAAAAAATTAATGCAATGAATTTAAAACATAAAGGTTATTTTGCACCACCCGGTACTACCATAACTTTACGAATTAAAATAGGATGCTGATGTCGCCCAAATAGCTCAGATGTGATGGCTATATAAGCTTGGACATATTGAGTGACAACGCCCCATCTGAGAGAATCTTCAAATCATAGCCGATAAGATCAAAACAACGAAAGCCGGGCCAAGCGATCGTGGATGCCTGGAAGCTTGAACCATCGAAGTTGATGCAACGTGTACGTGTCCTAGCTCAAAGAATTAAGTAATACACTAATAAATATTGAAGTCAAGTCATAAGCAGCCTTGAAGTCCACGGTGCAAATTCATTAAATATTGCGAGACGATTGGTTGAAAACCGTCTGTTTCACAAGCTCTCATTTGATTTCCCTTAAGTGTGAGATCCCCTTCCCGTAGGTAACTAGGTACGAGTAACACACGAGTTCCATTGAATTGTTCCGGACAATAATTCCATCTCACCATAATGGTCGTTTTAAACCTCTTATTGCAAAATTAATAAGCTTCGTAAGGCAATGCGCACTGAGCGATATTAATAAATACCACCATCGGACCTTATCTAGGACTCCTTACAGATTTTCTTCTCCCGTCCACTATCAAGTCTGAAGGTATCCACCCACCTAATAACCTTTCACCTTTCACCTTCCCCATTTAACAAAAAAAAATATCTCATTTTCTGAATTAGGAAACATAGTATGAGAACTAGGATCCAAGGATAAATCCATTGTCTGCAATTTTTTTGTGTTCGCTCCACGCGATTGTGGTTTTGTGGCCTTGCAGGATAAATTACATCAATGTAAGAGGTTAAATAATAAAGAAATCACGAACTCAATTTTCTCAGATTCCTTTTTATGCGTCACCATGCCCGGCACCTTATTAAAAGCGTAGGTATTTCTTTTTCTTATTTTTGTCACCTGAGTCTTGCAAATTTCCTCTTCCATCCACCATCATTCAGCAATGTCAAACGACTGACTTGTACCACGTTGGTGATATTTTATCCCTGTACTATCAATCATTTTGCTGATTTTATTTTAATGGTGTATCCGAAGAGAGATGGCGCCTGTTTATATCGTTTTTTTTTACGCTACTGCTGTTGCTGCGATGAAATGCAAAAGGATACTATAAAAACCATTTTACAATCTCATTCAATTAAGATGGGGACATGCAGGCAGGCAGGCAGGCAGTCGGGTAAAAAGGACAAGTTAAAAAACAACATCCTGGAGTACACACTTGCACATCCTACTCAACTTGAACAGTAATGCACTTCATTTGAGGATTGTTCACACCATGAAACCATTAAAATTTAATTGATATAATAATTTCTGCTGTAAGGACACGTACACATTGTATTAACAGGTTTTTTCCTTTTCTCAGTGTCCCCTGCTATACCTCTCTGGAGTCGACTTGAAACAATGTCACCAAGCCTTTAGGGGATCATAGGTTGTAAGGATGTAGCGGGTATACTGGAGTACCCGTTTGTGTTGATGAAAGTCACATCCACTTTGGTCACATACTTAGGCGTACGAGAAAATGAACTCCAATTACATACGACGACGACGTGGAGCAGCGCCTTTATCCTTTTACACAGAGACTTGAGGCAAACAAAAAGAAAATATAAAAGCAGTATCTTCTCTCCCTGTTTGTGTAGATTTATGTTTCTGGTCTCCTTTGCTACACATCATTGACATTGGTTTCAAGTTATATTACGAGAATGGATATTCAGATTTATTACTAGGGGAGGACGACACTATGTGTCGTCTTCGTTGTCGTATCCAGTTTCTTTTGGTTTCACGACGGCCGAGCTGCGGCACATGCATCGTCTTCCTTTTTGTGCCCGTGTGACCGCACTCTCGGCAAGGAATATTATAACTCATAATGAAATATGCGCACATAATCCTGATGTAAAGGACTCTTAAACTATTTCTTATTATTATCCCAAACATTCATTCTAGAGTGTGCAGATGTATTATCCTTTGCTTTCTGTTCGTATACGATTCATTGGAGCGTACATGCGGATACCCACGTCGTATACGTAACGTACATAAATTTAATAAAGATGCAGGACAAACGTCGTCGCTGTGGTTGCCGTTGTCGTCCTTACAGTGTTTGCTGAAGTGGCCCCATTGCTACAGTGTGCTTGTGTTATTCTATGTGACCAAGGATATGATAATAATTTCGGTGTCCTCATGTTGATGTGTCCTGGTCATGCATAACATCGGCATTGTTATGTGAAGAAATTTAAGCATATAATAGGAGGAAGGGAACAGGAAAAAATAAAATGACTGAACGAAGAGGAAGGATATTTTATTATAATAAGGACACACAAAGAAGATGTTAAGCAGAGGAGTAGCAGAAGGCAATGCAAATGCAGACTAGAGTGTGCTCGCACTTGTCTGCTTGGGGGTCGTTGGACTTTTATAATAAGTCAAGTGGATTCCTTCAAATATATTCAAGTGAAGCTTTCGATTCAAACTGTTTGCTATAAGTTTAACTTTAAGAAAGCTAAGGTATCTAGCTGGTGGAAGTAGCCTGAGTCTTACATATTTCTATAATGATATGAAGTGCAAACAGCTACCATATAACACACAGTTTATCTGTTCCTTAGCGAATGTTATAATCCATGATGGGCTAGGATGCAATCAGTATCTTTTTAGCTTTAAACTCGGAGTTGATTAAGCTCATACTTAATTTTAAGATGCCATGGGATCTATCAACGTTGCGCGTGCTGATTTATGAATGGAACGGATCGTATCCTTGGGATGCTACCTTTTTTTATTTTGCTACATGCACGCACCGCGATCTTCACAAAAGCTAGGGCTTTGCTGTGGTAAGTGAATGAAGTTATGGTTATTTGACGAAACTGATCTTTGATGCCATCATTTAGAAACCTAAGGCCTGTAGAGGGTTAAGAAAATACTTGGTAGCCTGCTGTTTCTACTTTGAGGACAAGCCCCTCTTTAACCTAGTTTGTTAAAGGAGACTAGGCATATGTCTACTGACCCTAGAGCTATGTAGAGAGACTCGTTTATAGCTCGCAACACAAGAAAAAATCAAAAAAATCAATAATTCATCTCGCACCCAAACCCGTTCGAGGGTTTCTAAGAAATTACGAGTATGTTTGGTAGACCAAAATGATTTTGTTTGGGGATTTTGGTTTGGATCTTTAGTGCCTGAAGATTTAGCTTTTGGAATTTTGACCTTAGATAATTTTTAGGGAATTAGAGTAAAGTATACTTTTCGAGTTCTGGCGCACTTCTTGGACGTCATCGAGCGGCTTACAACCTGTTCCGTTAGCGGTTTGATTGGAGTAGTTCTGTTGTTTAAGACTACTAACAGTGAAGTACGAGTAAATGACGCCATCAAAGTGCCGCATTCAAGATCAAATTATTAATAAGGGACTTGTCAAGTTGTTTGCCAAAATTGCGCCAGAACCCACATAGTCTACCTACCGATATTGACAATGGAATGTCTCTAAGTACAAGCCAGAATTCGTTTAATCTTAGATTAGCTCCATTTCTAAAAACTGTCTTCATGCAAAAGCTGATTTGATTATTTTTTTTATGTGCTTTCAACTAGTTTCCTCATGTTACGAAATGACTTCTCCTCTGTACCTACAATCTGGCCATATGTAAGTCAGTGTTTTTCTCCAATGCATCCTAAGCCGTTTCTAAGCAAACCAAGGTGCCGTTTTGATAAAACTAAGCTTGCATCGTGTCCTCTTACTTCATCTAGAAGCTCCTATATGGCATATTCACTTAAAACTTTGCATACTTTTTAAACGGGTACAGGATATGATACATAACTCTATGGAGATTGTATTTCGAATACTCAAATGCAGGGTTTTGCAAGGAATATTTTGCTTCTCCCTTCAGTGAGGTTTTCCACGACTTCTCGAAGACACCGGATGCTCAGGGAAATTTAATTGAAACTCAGATCTTCCCTCCTCTAGTGAGGAAAAGAGGCGTTTAAAGCTCGAGCTGGATACATATGTATTTTAATTTTTTTTTTTATCAGGATCGTTGGTGCAGTTCTTTAATTTAGTGTGGCATATGTGGATTGTGGGTTTGGGAGAATTTTTATGTTTGGGGATTTTCTATTTGGGGATTTTTTAAAAGTCGAGGATTATGAACTTTGAAAGGTTTCCTGTATTTCAGGGAGTTTCAAAATGATTTGATTTCTATATTTATACATTGTTAGATATTCATTACAACAAAACAATGAAATGTCTGGTAATTTCCGAACTTATGTATCATCTAGAATACCTATGGGTTTTATGTTGGATACTACAAAGGACTTGAACCTTTCATACAGCCTTTCACGCAGCTTATTTTAACAAAACATCTGCATGTCCATGCCTATAAGATCCAACTGATCCAGGAATTGAAGCCAGCAGACCATGAACTTTGTCGTGATTCCATTGATTGGGTGTTAGTGACCCACCAAATTGATGACAATTTTTCGAACAAAATTATCTTCAGCGATGCGGCTCACTTTCGACTGAATAGATAAAATTGAAGAATTTTAGGTCATGAAAATACCTGAGCCATTCACAAACAATCAATAAATCCACAAAAAAACTAACTGCTTGGTCGGAGGCGATATTTGGACGTAATTTTTCGAAAATTGTCATGGTGCTGCTGCAACAGTCAATGGTGAATGTTACCAGGACATGATAACAAATTATTTTCGGCATTTGCGATATGTGGTTTCAATAAGACCTACCACACAGCGCGTGAAACAAGCCACGCCATCTCTAGTTTCGGCCACCAAAATTGGCAACCAAGATCGTGTGATATTACGCCATTGGATTTTTTTCTTTAAGGGTAATGTGAAGTAGAAGGTGTTTGCCAATTACCTCTAACTTACACATAGCTAAGGAACGCTTTATTTATGAACTACAGCAGGATTTATGCCGACAAGTGATGGAACATTTAATCAAAAGGGCACAAGTATGCAAGGTGGCACCCATTTGGCCGAAAACAATAGAATCATCCTTCATAATAGAGCAACTCAAAAAAGTGTGTTTTTTAATTCCGTCTGTCTTTTTGTACGTACTGCCGACTGCATACTTTACACCTCATATCTGGTGCCTGTGGGCCTATACCCAGAAGCGAAATTGAGATTTTTATTTAAACCTCGAAAGTTAAATTTCCTCGAAAATGGCTCCAGCAATTTTAATTTAAATTCATATGAGAATCATTGCGTTAAGATTGCTTAGGTTAGGTTAGGTAGATGGGTACCTTTTGACAAATAGAGTCACTACTCACTTAGACCAACAATTCGGGTCCATTGTGCCCCATAATTTAACCCTGGAAACGTTAGTTAGAACCACACAGATAGTGATATAAATCTCAGGAGGTACTTAAGCTCTACATTACCTAAGTTCTCCAATTCCGAGAAAAAGTAACTTCCGAGAGTCCTCATTCTGGTAACGGATAGGACAGACCAATCACGCAGCAGATGATGAACTGATTCAATTTCTTCTTCGTCCCTGCAGCTTCTACAATAGTCAGTATGTAGCACACCGAGTCGCTCCGCTTGTGCGCCAATTGTACAATGACCAGTAATTATTCCAGAAACGACCCGTGTATTGTAACGACCAAGTTTCACCAGCGAAGTTGATCTCTTCCGTTCCGTTACGCATGTTTCCAGATGAATACATCTTCTATTTGCTCCATGCGTGGTTTCATCTCCTATTTTCTTCCGTAGGGAACTGATTGGGGTTACTACAAAAGGGAGGGCCCGCGATAAGTGCAGCGCCGACCCTTTCCTAACAAGCTCGTCATTTCTTTCAATATCCATATGCCCTGGTACCCAGCAGAGGGTCACCGCATTTTCTCTGGATATTCCATTTAAGACTGATTTGCAGGTCCTCACAAGCCTTGATCTAATTACAGCAGAGTCCAGAGCCTTAATGGCTGCCTGACTGTCTATATGCACAGTTATCGTTTTACCAACGATATTACTCTCGCGTATAATTTCCTGTGATTTCGGCCTGAAAGACGCTACAGTCGTCGCTTATTCTAAAGGAGTTGTTTATTTCTAGGGCCTCACAATAAACACCGGCTCCCGTGCCAACGTCCATCTTAGAACCGTCGGTATAGAACGCCAGTTCCTTTCTCTTCATGGTTACTAGGTTCCTCTATTGCATTCTGTCAGGAATTCTTATAGTGAATCTCCTTTCAAATGCTAGCGTAGGGGTCGTGAAATCAGTTTCCGCCGATACTGGGGTAGTCCCCCATCGGGATAAAATGGAGGCATGGCCGTAAAGGCTCGATGACCACAATCAACCTTCTCTCAGTCTTCAAGCGAATGAAACTGAGCATGGTTTCCATTGCCCCTGTTGGTGTTGTTTTTATTGACCCCATGACTCCGATACAAGCTGCCCTCTGGATTTTGGTGAGGTTTGAAAGCTGATATTGCTATAGTGAATCATATGTGAGAATGCGTCTTTCGACCGCTGTGTATATCCAGTACACCACAGCTAGTTTGAAGCCCCACGTGTTGCTGAATTCCTTTTTGCAAGAATAGAAAGCTACGCTAGGTTTTTTGATGCGTTTGGCAGTGTTATCCTTCCAGTTCAGTTTGCAATCTAGAATTACGCCCAGGTATCGAGCTGAACTTGAAATACTTAGTTCAATACCACCGATGTTTGGGGGTCTGAAGGTAGAAATTGATCTCTTCTTAGTGAAAAGAACTACCTCCGTCTTTGATGACTTCACTCCCAGCCCTTTACTGCTCACCTAATTATTCACTAGTTACAGTGCGAGATTGAGTCTTTCGCTTATGATTGGAGGAAATGTTTCGAAACCAGGATGACCACATTGTCGGCATAGGCCGTCGCGTTGAAGCCGTTTTCCTTCAGTATTACCAAGATCTCATCCACTACGAGGAGTCATATTAAAGGAGACAGAACCGCACCTCTTGGGGTTCCTCTGCAGACCCTTCTCCGAATTGTTACATATATAGCACTGAAAATATAATATCTGTGCAATCCAATTACAGAGGCCCATGTTTAAATGAGCTCTGTGTAGGCTGTCCAGGATCGCGTCAGTGTTTACGTTATTAAAAGTCCCTTTAATGTCCAGGAACGCCCCGATAGTGAACTCTTTAAAGTGGAGGGATCTTTTTATGCTTGATACGACTCTGTGTATCGCAGTATCTACCAATCTGCTGCAGATGTCCGCGTGTTGCGGTTTAGATAGGTAATTATTGCCGATCATGTTTCTTAGGTATACATCTATTAAACATTTCAGTGTTTTTAGCATAAAAGACGACAGACTGATAGGTCTCAGGTCTTTTGCGTTTGTGCGACTCGCTTTTCCTGCTTTGGGAATAAATACGACATGCAACTCCCGCCATACTTTAGGAACATATCCTAGCTTAAGGCATCCTGTGAAAATGCATTTGATCCATGGAATAGCAATATTCATTGACTCCTGCAGCAGCACAAGTCGAATGTTATCCATTCCTGGTGCCTTATATGGAGCAAATAATTTAATTGCCCAGGCTATCTTGTCATCATCTATTACATTCCTCACCTCTTCCGCGCTAATTCCCGGTGTCGTCTCTGGAGTGGGTAGATCATCCGGGTAAGTGAATGCTGAATAGTATACTCGTATCTAGCATTTCCTCTTGTGACTCTGCCCAGGTACCATCACCTTTCCTAATATTGGATGCCGGCGTTGGTGTCTTGGCCAGAATCTTCCGTAAGTGAGACGCTTCGTTTGTTGATTCTAGTTCTTCTTTGCGAACGTAATCTCTTTCTTGAGGAACTTTACGCTTTCTTTATAGGTGGACCACTCAACGCGGATCCCCTCTTTTGCGAGGTTCTATCCTACTCTTGAGATGCGAATGAGTTCCGCTATTGTTAAGATTGCTTACTCAGTCTTTCGTAGATTTGCGAAAACTGCCTGTTGATATCTAACTCACTTTCGACATGCATTTTATGAAAACTAAAAATTCATCGCTTATCAAAAATCCCAAAATCCTTTGTGGACCATTTTTCATCACACCAACGTATCTGATAGAACAATGCTTCCATGCTCTGTTTGATCATGAATGGAAGTATAATTTGTTAAGCCTTGAATAGCTCATCAGTTTCATTATTACGACAAAAAGCACCTTAATAAAAGATAACTAACACTACCCACAGACATGACCTAACCCCATTTCAATTCAGTAATTCACAAGCTATCTCATCTTATAGTCCACTGTTTTAACACAAAATGCAAGTCGTATCCATATCCATACGAAACAATTGTGGGCACTTTAAAAGTATCTCAATCACCTGAATTTCTGGTCCACATTCAATCTGTATTGGCTCCTGACACATCGAGGACTTGGACCAGCTCATTTGCAAAATGTTCCCAAACTCATTCCGAAAGCCAATCAAAGCGACCGCAAATACTTACCTACGTTTATTTATGCAATCAATTTGTATCTGGAGTAGGGTGAGCTACTCCTGGACACACTACCGATCTGAATTTAAAGATGGCAAAGTGCCTTTAAGCAAACACAATACACCGAAAATACCGAAAGGATACGGCCTGCTTTAAAATAGTTTTAACCCTTATCCCAGATGCCGGTCCCTGAATGAGTTTCATCAACACACCAGGACTCTCATGTGGATGGTATTTGATTTTTATAAGGCAATATAGAGTGTTTTGGTTATCCACATTGTCCAGGTTGTGATTGGAGTGACAATGGTGGTGGAGGAGTCTCCTTGAGGGTACTTCATAGTGATGAAAGCCTCAAATTTTAATGTCAAATGTTTCTGTTGAAGTGATGGGGATAAAAAGGTTGGGTCGTTGATGGAGATGCACTCACAATAAATTACTCATTCAAGGAAGATCCCATTTTGGATGGTAAAACGCCGGATCGATATATACATTCTGTTCCTTCCAAGACACCACCGAGTATTAGCGCTTTCCCCATAAGTAATTCACATTTCGTTCGAGGACAACAACAATGAATCTCTTGCGAAAAGTCCTAAAACTCTTGTGATGCATTTAATTTGTCGTATAGTCAACTGCGGCTCGGGCATTGTGGTACGCAAATTGAGGAGTACGAGAGGAAGCACACACCGAGAGAAAGAGAATAACTTTTATTCCATGCGGCATGTGTTGACTTAAGGATCTGAAATTGGAATTAATTTTGGCTCAGCTCCAGGATAAATAGTAAACGGATGTGTGCGGAAAACCTCTTCTCTCGCTGAAAGTGGATGAAAATGTGGTTTCTATGCTCTATGGATGTTTACTCTGGGAAAGCTGCGCTGAGATTTTCCAAGAAGATTTTCTATAAAATGGAACAAGTGTGAGTCTATGGAGCCAGAGCAAACCAAACGGACGTGATAGGCAGCCAGACAGATGAGGTGTACACTACTGTCGTCGTTATGGATGAAATGGCATTTCATTGTGTGTGCCGAATCTCATGATGATGATGATGATGATGATGGAGACACTTTCTAGCGGCGTAAATGACTTTGATGTTAACGAGCGAAACCGAAATTGATGGCATGCCCAGCAGACGGAATCCACAAGATGTTTATTCAGTAAATATTGGCAACAAATTGTTTTCTATTTCTTTGACCGAGGAATATGTTGTTGGCTTTTCTTTGGTGAATCTGTGGATGCGAGTGAGTGTTAAATTTACCGAAGAACCACTTAGTCAAGCTGGGAAGGGGGTAAAACGTTTTGAGAACATATTACGTCTTAGAAACATAGCCAGTTATATACCGGTTGGGCTATAAAGGACGACTTTCTAAAATGATACCGAATGGAGTAGAAAAGACAACATTTGTATTACTTACCACACGTATTTCGAAAACGTAATCATTGTCTTGGATGTTTGTCAGATGTTCACGAGAGGTGGAGATATAAAAAATTGTTTAGTCTTTTCTGAGACTCAAGCCTGAGTGGACCACACACTTAACCACTTTTTGAAAATGTCACCAAATGTATGAACGTAGATAATTAAGAGGCGATAGATCCAAAAGGCGATGTGCATCGGAGGAATCCGATGGACTCTCACATCCCAACTTAAACATCTCGACTACGCTGACGACGTATGCTTACTCTCTCATAGAATTATGGACCTCCACCAAATGACAGCAGATGTGGAGAGGGAGGCTGGCGTCGTCGGGCTGAAAATTAATACCGCAAAAACTAAAATTATCAGTCTTGGAACGAACTCATCGGCATTGCTGGACAACCGGTAGAGAGAGTAGAGGATTTCCAGTATCCTGGGAGTATTGTCTCGACCGATGGTGGAACCGAACTGGATATAGCCAACAGAATCGCCACAGCAAAGTTCGCGTTCGGGATGTTATCCAAAATATGGCGAAGCAATGCAATCAGTTTGAGCACCAAGCTAAGACTGTTCCGCTCCAACGTTGAATCCGTGCTGTTATATGGATGCAGCACGTGGAGAGTGACCACCGCTATCACCAGAAAGCTGCAAACGTTCGTTAATAGGTGCCTGCGCAACATCTTAAGGATTTTCTGGCCCAGCGTATCTCTAACGAACATCTTTACGAGAGAACGGGTCAGGAACCAATAGGCATAACCATCCAACGACGGAAGTGGCAGTGGATTGGTCACGCGCTCCGAAAGGATGACAGCTCCATAGCGAACCATGCTATGCAATGGAACCCTTAACTCAGGATGGCAGAAGACCTGGTGGTCCAAGGAGAACATGGCGCAGAGCAGTTGAGAAGGAAGCACGGCAGTTGGGGAAAAGCTGGGGAGAGCTGAGATACATTGCCAGAAACCGTACACGATGGCGCGTAGGCGTAGTCGAGGCCCTAGGACCCACATGGGGATATAGGACATAAGTAAGTAAGATCCAAAGGGGCTGCTGGTTCGTTCAGATAGATAGATACCTAGGTACTGATTGTTTAAAGCAAACGCTGTGCACTAAAAAAGCAAACATTTCCAATATACTCGTATTAACCCCGATGGTTGTTGTTTTAAGGTCAACAATGGCGATCTACTAGAATTGATTTTCCGTCACATATGGAAGCCTGTAAGTATTGGTAGCTTATCTTTGATTGAGCTAGCGCAAGTTTTCGAACTTTTTCGGTTAAAATTTAAAAGGAAAACTTTTGCTTGCCTTTCTTTTGGAAGATCGTTCAAGAGTTTAACTTCTTATTTCCTTGTATCTTCGTCATCTCCATCTTTTCGGATGATGTGTTTCTTTTGCGGCGCCGAGTCTATGTAACCTTGGCCTTTTTTTTGGATGCGCCAATGGATATGGTAATCTTTTGAAGAAAATTCGCAAAATTCCCACAATTTTACTACAATCCCCGCGGAACTGCCGTTAGGTATTACTTCACGGGGCTGGTTAGCAACTTATGCCATATCAACTGCATTTGCCGTTCTTAGGCTTTCGACTCTTCCAAGCTCATTCGGCATGCTCATTATGAAGGAACAGTTCTCCAGCAAGTCGTCCCCTGACCTCGTCATTTGACTTATTAGAAGTTGTGGGCTTGACAGGTTCATTCTTCCCTCTGCGTGCTTAGCGTCTTCCTCTTCATTTGGGCATTCTGGACAGAAGGGAGCTATCATGTTCAAATCTGTGAAGATACTTTCGATAGCCGCCGTGCCCGGACAGGAACTGCATAAGGTGGTAGTTGCAGTATTCTCTTTCTCCAGACCTTGATGGTGACGACCAGCTTATGTATACATCTGCCTATTGCCGTGCTATCCCACCTGGTTTGCCACAGTGCTACAGATGTTGCCCTTTCTTCTCGTTATATCCCTCTGGTAACGTTGGCTTTTTGACGGTTCGCGGTTCACTTAAAGTAAACCCATTGAACTCGTTGGCGAGAATATCGATGGGGATCATACCGGCTATAACGTCTGTAATTGATCGGAAACCAGTTATAGTTCTGATTGTGCAGTGACTGTATCCAGATGAGAGGTTCCTTCTTGATTTATTCGTTGTGAGTGCCCCTTTCCAGACCGGGGTAGCGTAAAGAAGAATTGAGCTTCCCACTCTGGATAGCAGAATCCTCCTGGCGTCTTCAGGTCCACCTATGTTTGGCAGCATACGGGAAAGCATTACTGCTAAGTATTTTAATGTCTCTTTAGACCTGATTTTACGTATTCGTTATTAGGACTATTAGGACAGCCTCGGTCTTATGGTCTGCTGGCTCTAGGCCGGCAGACTCTAGCCAATTTTTGATCTTGGTGACTGCTTCATCCGTCGCAGACTCTATCTCGTGTATGCTTTTGGTGACAGTAACGACGGTGTTATCGTCAGCAAAGTCTATTACCTTAACTCTTTGTGGCAGCGTAAGTCGCAGCATTCCCTTATGTTCTACTGGAAAGGTCCAAAGACTGACCCCTGTGGAACTTCCGCAGAAACGTTCTAGTACTTAACGAAATCTTCTCCCCAGTATTGTTGCAGCTACTGTAGCTATGTATCTGTGACTTTATGGCGATGCTAGAACGCGATTTTCTTAAACCGTACTGGTCATCTGACAGAGCTCCTCTATCCTCTGTCACCGCGATCAGTCTGCCTTGGCCTGATAACCAATATAGGGCTTAGGTTTATCCCATTCGTTTTGATAGTAACTTGGTTGTCTGCTATAATTGCAATGTCTTCCTTGGAATAGTTTCGATTGGGAGCGCAGTGATTGTGTGCGCTAGCGAGATGTCGTTTCCAAAAAAAGACGCCGTCTCCCCTGTCCAAGCTATTAGCTTAGCCGATATTTCTTCGAGCCCATCGTCTGGCAGTGGACAAGTAACATTCTTGATCTGAAGTTAATTTCCTTAACTGGAGGTTGGGCCCCAGCTAACGGCCACTTGATAGTTAGTAGTACTACGGTTCCTTTTCCAGTAGTGAGTTTTTAGAGCAATTTATGGGATTTATTACCCCAGGTATCCTGAGAGTATTGGCCGAGCATGCGTAGTCTGTTTTGGGTCCAGGCATTTGGCGAAATCCTTTAAGGATATAACATTTGCTTATGATTGCATCACTAGTTGTAGTTCCTTGCACTGTTGTTGCATTTGACATATCATACATAAGATGATGAATCAGTGGAGGAAGAGCCGCTTCTGGCCTAATTATAGTTTTAAGGCAAATTGTATGTGGGTCTCTAGCAACTTATTATATACATATATTATTATATACATCGTTAAAGATTCTGCGCCATTTATTGTGACAGTTTCTTCAGAGAGTGTTTACCAACCAACTGCCCCTTTTGTCATTAAACAGTGGTGTCTGTTAGTTGCTGACCCGTTCTCTAAAAGATTCTATTTAACAGTGATATAATGCCCTTGTATCGTCTTAAAGATAATTAAATCAATGCCACTGGGGCACTTTCCGTCGCTAATCATTATTGCTTGCATCTCTTAAAATTCGTACAACTACTCATGAAGATACTTCCTTCAAAATACAAACAAAATTATTTACATACCCCATCAGCGTAATAGATTCGCCTCTAACTGCATTTATTTAGAAAATCATTCACAAGCTGTTAACGATCCTCTCCTAAAAGTAAAGAGAATAAGACTTAAAGGAAAATCCTTTAATCTAACTGCTTGCATTCTTAATTATTCCATTAAAATATTTAAAACTAACTAAAGTTCTATTAAAAGTTTCTTCATGACTTTGCATAACACATCACTCGTTGGCTATAAAGCACGAATAGCAAAGGCATAACTCCCTTTCTTCGTCTTGAGGCGGTGTTTTATTATAAACTCATCCGCCACTCTCTGGTACAACCCGAACAATTTTCCGCCTCACAAAACGACGTACTACATTTCCCATTTACCTTGTTGCCACGGCAGCAATATTTCAAGTGAACATATCCCCCTGACTCTCGGTGGCGCTCCTTTGAACTCATCACAGACTATGGCTGTGTGTGTTTGAGCACTAACTAACAAGTCGACAAAGTTAAAAGTGTAAGAAAAGTAAAAGAAAAAGTAAATTTCAAAAGTGCCTAAAAGTTTGCATAAAGAAGTCATCACAGAGAATGCAAGGATATGCAAGGATGTGTGAAAAGACTGACTACATCTTGAACTGTCACCTCGCTACATACCATGTACGTTATCACAGGAGGGCTGTCGCCAAAAACAGTGTGACTTTCTTACGCGGGAGAGGACATCTTTGTCGCACATATTTTTAATGCATCCTTTTATGATGACACAACCCAACCAGGAGTAAGATCGCTCATTCGCAGAGACATTTCGCACGCCATGTAACTTAAAGTGCATATTTAGGTGTTTGAAAATGTTTTTTTTAGTGCAGTGATTATGTCTTGCGCGCAAGGATATTATGGCGCGTGAAAATAGATTGGGCGGTGAAGAGGTTAGAGACAAACGGCAAGGTTACAGTAGATGACAGTTCGCACCAAAGCGGAAGTCATACAGGCAAATGTATTTACATTCTTTTGGAATGCAAAGACTATGACGCCGACAATGGTGTGCTGTTTGATTGTTTGTTTAACGAGCTTGCGAGAAAAATTTGTTTGTAGCTATTGCCGAGATATAGTTTTTATGTGCCGATAAATGTCTCGAGTTGGCAGGTCGACTACGTGAATCTTTCGGAATTAAGTTGCTGCTACACTTTTATACAAATGACTGAGCCATTAATTTGTTTCTCTATTAATGTCGGTCGAGGTGGTGTTTGTTTAACATTAAGTACTAAAACTTGTATCAACTTTGAAATTGTAAATTGTGTCCCAAAATTCATGCAATTTTTTGATAGAAAACACAGGTTTTTAATTAAAAATTGTAAATAGGCATGGGTGGTCGTGGGCTTGTTGGCATAAACCTTAAACTTCAAAAAATCCCAAAGAAAAAAGTCCAACGGCGTTAAATCGCATGATCTGGGCGGAATGAGAAAATACACCACCAGGAAATAACTCATGCAGTAATTGAATTGTTTCTCGGGCTTGTGGCACCATCTTGTTAAAACCACATGTCGTCCACATCCATTTAGGCTCACAAATTCACCATTAACTGTTATTGCCTGACCAGCCGCATTTTCAAAGAAGAATGGTCCGATGATGCGTCCAGTTCAAACAGGGACACATTTCATTTCACTCGTGATTCGACAATTTTGATGATTAACAAAGCCATCAAGATGAAAATAAGCCTCATCGCTGAAGATGATTTTCTTTGAAAAATCAGTATCCACTTGTTGTTGTCCCATAATCCATTCAACGAACTCTCTTCGCTGTGCGTGGTCAGCACACTTCAGTTCTTGAGTCAACTGCACTTTGTATGCATGAAGATGCAACTCTTTCATGAGAATACGCTGTAGAGAGCTTCATGAAATGTCCAATTCGTGATCACGTTGCCGAATTGATATTCCTGGACTCTCAACAACACTCTCACGAACTGCTTCGATGTTTTGTGTTGAACGACTTGTTGAAGGACGGCCAGAGTTTCTAACATCACTCATTGATCCAGTCTACCTGAATTTTTGAATTAATCTCCTCACAGTTGATGAAGTTAAATCACTATTCCGACTATAACTGCCAAACCTTCATTATTTTTAAAATATTGCTCAGAAATGAAAACGCGTTGTTCTTTCGTGTAGCACTCCATTTTGAATAACCCCGAACTGTCAGCTGTCAAGCTGTCTTTTTTTTTTTCGTTGGTAACACTTTACCGCACAATTGGCGCCAAATTCAAATCTTGCGTGAATTATGGGACACCCTTTAGTAACCCTAGACCTAGTTATTTACGCCCTAGAATTAATAAAGGGTTATTTATTTCGAGGTTGGGATTTTACATCCATGCCATATGGCATGTGTCAAACCCATCTGTCATCCATGGTGACAGGTAGTTAGCTCTTGCCTTGTCATTTTGCAATATGAATCGTTTAACCACCGCTGAAAGCATTGAAACTGTTGCATCTTACTACAAAATAAGAGTTCTGTAATATCTGTGTTTCGCGATTGGGTGTTGAAAAATCAACAAATTGACGTCGATTTTTCGAACAAAATCTTCTTCAGCGATAATTGGAGAATTTGGGGTTCTAGAATCCAAACATGCGTTCCTCGGTTGTTTAATTTTGCCCAAACAGATCGTGTCATCTGACCCCGTTAGATTTAATTTTGCTAAACTTGATGCTTAAGATCGTATCTGTGCAGTCAATCACCAATCTATAGAGTACTTAAAAACCAACATCTATGAAGTAATGGCCGCAATATAGCCAGAAATGTGTAAAAAAGTCATCGAAACTTTATTTAAATTTAAAATCCTAAAGCATCAAATGAATAACCTTGAACATCTCAGCTAAGTTTTAAATTTAAGATCACGTGTCGCAAACGGGCTTAAACGTATTATTTTTTGGACATTTCTTAAAACACTCTCTGAATGCTGACAAAAATTATGTTTTGAGACATTTAATATATTTTTAAGGCCTTCTTTCATTACTTTGGGGAAATATTTTCACAAACTAAATATGAGATAAGGCGATTAAAAGACAAAATAGCTTCAGGTTTTGACTTGATCACTGCGGAAGTCCTGAAGCGACTGCCAAACAAAGGGTTAGCTAAACTCTTGCGGTTAATGAATAAAACAATTAGCCTTGAGTATGTACCAAGTGTCTGGAAAATAGCTGACGTGATAATGATTCCTAAACCAGGTAAGGACCCTCACGAGGTATCCTCATATAGACCAATATCTCTACTTCCTTCAACATCAAAGTTGTTTGAAAGATTGATTTTAAGCGTCTGAAACCAATCGTAGAGTCAAGAAACCTAATCCCAAATCACCAGTTTGGCTTTCGAAGCAAACACTCCGCAATAGAACAAGTTCACAGAATAATAACTGAAATCGAAAGGGCACTAGAAGAAAAAAAGTATGTTCTGCAATTTTCTTAGATGTGGCACAGGCTTTCGATAGAGTACGGAATGAAGGTCTACTCAATAAACTAAAAGTGTACCTACCAGAAAAGTTTTTCCACCTAATGGAGTCTTATTTAACATCGCGATACTTCCTTATAAAACAAGAAAACTACTACTCTAAGCTAGTGCAGATCGAAGCCAGAGTTCCTCAAGGAAGCGTCCTCGGACCTCTGTTATACCGTCTTTATACTAAAGACCTACCTACAATGCCCTACACCAAGACTGCAACTTTTGCCGACGATACGACAGTATTGGCAGTGGGAGATACAACGCCAGAATCAACGCAAAAGCTGCAAGCTGCTACAGAACAAATTATCAGGTGGACTCAAAGATGGCATATAAAACTAAATTCGAGTAAATCTGTAAATATTGACTTCACAAATAAGTCTATTTCGTTCTCCCCTATAGTAATATCAGGCACGACAATACCATATGCAAATACAGCGAAGTATCTAGGTATGACTCTAGATTTAAAGCTTCGTTGGAAAGAGCATATTAAAATCAAAAGACTAGAATTAGACATTAAATGGCGAAAATTAGAATGGCTTATAGGCAGGAAGTCAGGACTATCAATTACTAATAAAATTCTTTTATATAATCAGATCCTAAAACCAGTGTGGAACTATGGCGCTCAACTCTGGGGATGTGCCAGCCAGACCAATATTGCAGTCATCCAACGATTCCAGAATAAGATCCTTCGAAGTATTGTGAACGCTCCATCACCAGAAACAGCGACCTTCATCGGGACCTAGGCATTCCTACTGTTCTTGAAGAGATCAACTTTAATGCCAAAGCACACGAGAAGAGACTTCAGGAGCATATTAACAAGGAAGCAACAATTCTTCTAAACGTATATGGCGTGAGACGACTGCAACGTATAAGACCGTCAGATCTTGTAAGGCAACCGTGACAGGACTTACCACGTACTCTACTAGATAGTAAGAGAGCGACAACAACTAGCGAAAAGATTCGCTCGGAGTGAACTTAACCTCCAACGCTTTGGATGGATTAAATCCCATCTATGCTCTTGTTACTGTCATTAAAAGTTAACATACAGCAAATTACAATTATAATGTACCTTAAAAATAGTAAACTGTTAACCATTTACTTTTCTCCCGCTAATAATACTGAAAAGCAAACTGCTCGTTAGTTTCATAACTACTCGCAGTGTAATTTGCAATTCCTTGTAGTTTATTTTGTTTGAAATAAGAAAAAAAAAACAAACTAAATAGGGCCTTATAATAAATAAATAAATAATATCCCATTTTTGGGGGCCTTGATTCACTTTTCCCTTTGATACGTTATTTCCTTGGGACTAATTTCGCTGTAGTAAGGGACTTTGTCTACCTTGGCTCTGCTATAAATTCTGACAATGACACCTCAGCAGAAATCAAACGAACTCTTGCCAATCGCAGTTTCTTTGAGCTGAGAGGGCAATTGAGTAGTAAGGTCCTATCCTTAACAACTAAACAGACTCTATACAAGACCTTAATCATATCATTCCTTCACCGTCGAAAGCGGATGTAGATATTCGGTCCCGTTTGCGTTGATGAGCTTTGAAGGAGAAGATTCAACGACGAAATATACGAGCTGCACAGTGACGTTAACCTAGTCAAAAAACTACGCTTCCGTCGCCTAAGATGCTTAGGACATGTAGAGCAAATGAACACCAGCTCACAGAGTCTTCGAATCGAATCCGGAGGGACAACGTAGTAGATGAGTAGATCGAGGGGCATATGGCGTCAACAACGCCCTCGCGCCATCTTGTTCGCAGTTCTACAATGCGTTTGAGCTGCCTCCAACTCATTCCCAAAGAGCTTAATTCCTCCTCGACTGTCCTGCGCGACGTTTGCCATGTTCTCAGATGAAGTTGTTCGTTGGAGATACGGTTGGGCCAAAAGATCCTCAAGATGATTCTTAGACATCTGTTTACGAAGCTTTGCAACTCGCGTGTGATAGTGGAATCCACCTTCCAAGTACTGCACCCATACAGCAGTACTGATACTACGTTGGAGCGGAATAGTCGCAGCTTTCTTAAGCTGAGAACATTGCTTCTCCAGACTTTCGATAGCATTCCGAACGCAGCTTTTACCTTCCCGATTCAATTTTTCAAAATTTCTGGCGATAAATTCTCCAATTCTTGTTGAATGTTCTTCTTTAGGTCGTCCAAGGTTTGCGCCTGGTTCGTATAGACCCGGAACCCCAAAAAACACCAAAGAAAGAAGTCTGGAATGGTCAAATCGGGCGATCTTACGGGTCAGTACAAATCGCTAAAACGAGAGATTAAGCGGCCGGGAAACGCTTGCCACATATTCTTCAAATCCAATTTGTCAATTTGCGGCAGCAAGGAGTCGTCGATCATGGTTCTGAAGCGTTCACCAGTCACAGTGACAGTGTTTTCGACACCGTCATCGAACAAATATGGATCAACCACCTTTCCTCTGTAAACGTCGCACCAAACAGTGACTTTGAGAGGATCTAATGCCTCTTCGTGCATTAGACGTGGATTTGCAGTGCCCCAGAAGCAATCGTTTTGCTTATTCACGTAGGTGGAAATGCGTATCGTCGTACATGATAATTTTCAATGGAAAATCGTTCCCATCGCAGTCGAGGTTTAAGACGTCTTGACTGTAATTTGCACGCGATTGGCGGTCTGAATTTTGTACGGGTGAATCTTCAAGTCTTTCACTAACCTTCGCTGTAAAGACCGTCTATTGATTCCCAATTCCATGGCCCGTCGTCTGGTTGATGTTAGAGGGTCCTCTTGGACATCTGCAGCCATAGTATTTGCCCGGTTGGTGCCATATGACCAGGAAATCGACGATGAAGTTCACGTTGAGCCAAAACCATCGACCGATTATTTGTCAAAAAAATTGACACAATTATTCCCCATTCTTGAAGATTATAGCAATCCATGGTTTGTCTACGTGTGTTCTGCTTCTCTCTACATCACAAATGTCAAAGTCGCGATGATATAAGACGCCATTTGCAAATTTGAGAGCAACATCCTATAGGGTGATGACTTTTGCGCCACGTTGTACTGACGGAACCAGTCAGCATTTGGCGAACTGATGACTGGGCTTGAAAGATGAGTACACACTCACCAAGAGTCTCAGAGCAATCAGTCTTTTTTTGCAATTCAGTGGATCTCCCGTATGCGTAGTAACATGCCTACGAGGCTTCTAAAACCAGCAGTTAATGATTCGGTTTGGAGCATGTACCATCTCATCTGTAAAATATTTTCGGATGAAGGTATGGAGGCAGAAATCTGAACTGCATTAAATCCAGCGATTCGCTCTCATGTATTGCAATTTCTTTAATATCATACCTGGATGGATTGCACAAAATTGTCAAGTCAATGTCAGCTATTCGATCTTTCAAAAGTTTGTACAATTTGGAAGTGAACTGCCAGCTTTGGTTTCATGAGTAATTGATACCGAACACCCACGACTCTGTCATACCATCTCTGTACCTGTATTTGTGTCCATTATTTTCCATTAGACCCAGAAATATTAAATTTAGGTAATATTCTATGTTAATGACGGAACTATTAGAAATAACAAATTCAGGTTCAGATTTTACTGGTTTTCAAAGTTACTAATGACTTGAGAAAAGTTTATCTCCATACTATAAGATTCTCTTAACAACCGACACCAGGACAATTAAAATTCCCCATGATGTAGTGGCTGCTTCTAGAACAAAGTGAACTTTACCGTACCTTTAAAAGGGAATAATCAAAAGTGTTGCACAAGTTTCGCCATATGCAAACCAACACGAAGATCTAAAGTCACTTGAACTGAAGTTAACTTTACGTGCATAGCATAAATGCACAAACTTTCTCCTTAAGATAGATTTCAACTTGAAGTTAATACCGCAGAAATACATATGTACACATCTAAGGAAGACCTGCAGTTGGTAAACACACCAGTAGTGAAGAAAATACTCATAGTGAAGTGAAAACTTTCAGAGAATACAAAATGCAGCTCTTCCCCCATACAAAGTAAATAAAATGAAATGCTTCAACCGGGTGTTTATTGTTTAGTGGTTGTGGGAGGACGGTGAAATATTGGCGGTAGGGTTGAATGCAGGAACTTTAAGTTCGCCAAGTTAACCCCAGTCCGTTGTACAATATATTAATGTGGTCAGATTTTTTTTTTATTCTGAAAAGATGTCTTCAAGTGGCTTACAATTTATAAAGAGAGATCGAACGATTTAAACAGAATATTCCCTTAAATGGCGCCTAGGTTATTTATACCAGAAATTGTCCACGTAATTGTGAAAGAAGCAAGACACGATAATCGAGTTCTCCAACTTTCAAAGTTCAACAAGTCGGTGATCTATATGGATGACTGTCTTTCCTCGCGTCCACTAACGAGGCAGTAGACTTAAAACAGGCACAGTCATTTCAATCAGACCTTCAGCCGTTTCGGGCAAATCTAGCCCAGAAAAATTACGCTCGAATACAACGCAATCTGAAAGTCCAAATTTCGACTATATCCAAAGGTCTTAAATCAGCGAGCTTGGAGGCCAATCCACAGGTCCATTACACGAAATTATACGCTCATCGAATGTTTCCTTCAATAAAGTGATTGTGGCGGACGCTGTATGGCATCTTGTTGAAACTACAGCTATTTCACATTACTGCCATTCAATTGGATAACGAAAATTCAGTAATCATGGATCTATAGTGCTCTCCATTGACTGTAATATTCACTTTTGAAGAAATATGGGTCAATGGTTCTTCCAGCCCATAAAGCACACCAAAGAGTGACATTTTGTGGATGTTATGGCGTCTCAATAATGGCTTGTGGATTTTCTTCACTTCAAATGCGGCCTTTTATTTGTTGACGTGGCCATTCAACCAAAAATGAACCGCATTGTTGAACAAAATTTTGTGGTTAAAATTAAGATCAAGAGCAATCTCGTTTTCGGCCCACTCACCAAACGTACGATCCACATGATAGTCAAGCGACTTCAATTCTTGCACGAGCTGGATCTTGTAAACTCGTAAACCAAAATCTTTTTGGAAAATCCTGCATAAAGTGAATGGACACTGTTCCAATTGCTATGCACTATGGTGAATCGATTCATTGGGGTCCTCCTCAATACTACAATCCACAGCAGCAACAGCTTCTTCATCTCAGCGGACGCGTATTATCAATTAGAGTATAAGTGAGGTGAAAACGATCCATGGTTATTCGAATTACTTGCTCGGATGGACTATAATATCGACCGTAAAATGGACGTTTCGCGAAGTGAAGCGTTGTTTTAGCGTAAGTCTATTCGTGGTGAAATGGCAAACCAAAGTAAGCACAAATCAGCTGTCAGCTGTCAAATTAACTGTCGCTGGAAATAGTGTTGCCAGTTCCAAAAATTTTTTTTTACAAAAAACTCCCTTTATTTGCAAGTGTCATTGGCCATCATGGGCCTCAACAGTAAATACTAATACCTTCTCTTCAACCCTAATAATAGTAAGTCTAGAACTTGCATCTTACTTGTAGCTTCTACTTTACTTTACTTTACTGCAAGTGGACCTGGGCCTCAAGCAACAAGCATTTCAAGCCAGCTCGGTTTTGTGCTAGCAGCCTCCGGTTTCGTACAGGAAGTTGGTTGATGTCCTTTTCCCCTTGTGTGCACCACCTTAGGTGATGAGGTCTTCCTTTGCTGCGTCCTCCCTTCCCGATCGATTTAAAGACTCTCCGGGCCGGCGCGTTGATGTCCATTTGCTCTACATGCCCTACCCATCTTAGTCGTTAAAAAAAGGGACCAACAATTACTATACGTATTCTGTGAAATAATATGGAGAAATTGGGAGGTTTTGAAAGACTATGATACCTCAGTATTTACCGATAGCCCAAAGTCAGATTGTGGGGATAGGAGAGAGATTGGAGATCACGGGCGGGGGACCGTATACGATACGTCTAATTTTGTGGGAAATTCCCTAAGCTCAGACAAGCCAAAGAACTTTTCGGGAACTGCAATTGGAGAAGAAGTAAGGTGTGCATAAACATCAGCTTCGCATTCTTAGGAAGTTAGGAAGCCTTAACGAGTCACTGCAGACTTAAGGAACTGGGTATAGAGCAACTAGGAGAAGCTCCAATAGATGAAAATAGACCTAAAGGCAAGAGAACTGATTAACTCCGCATGGTCCGCCAGAAGCGACTGTGTCATATCTCGCAGCTTATGGCCGACTGTAGATGAAAACAGAACAAAAAGCCTATTGGCGATGAATAAAAAGGAAATTCGAATCTTGATAGGCCCATTAACAGGACACTGCGTGATAGGGGAAATGGCTGCCAAACTAGGCATCAGCACACTCGACCATTGCAGGAGCTGTCCAAATATAGAGGAGACAGAAACCATCAAGCACTTGTTATGTGATTGCTCAAATCTTCAAAACCGCCGCCTCCGTGATATGAGAAACAAGCTTTTTGACGAACTAGGGGATCCACTTAGGAACATTATAGGCTTGATAAAGAGCGCAGGCTGGTTTGTAACAGAACCCACTGCAAGACAAAGCTTTTAAATATAGGTTCGACACAACAAAAAGGGAAACACAATGAACTGTATGGCCCTCGTGATAAGCACTTAGGTGCACTTCCATCCAACCTAACCTAACCTAACTAGGAGACCGCAGATTTTGTGGAAAGATTGAGGGATTCTCAGGGCACCTGGTTAAGGAATCCTATAGTCTGGTCCATTAAGGCAATTGGACTGTTCCAAGTCGAGAGGCACAATAGATCTACAAAGACTACAGTGTGTTTACACCCCTATAAATAATTTAAAATCTACAACCTAGATTGTGGGGTGGGTTCAGGTGTCTTCTTGGAAACTCTGGAAATATTAAAGTCTCTTAGACTGCGGAACTTCGGCAGTACCTTCTAGGCGAAAATGTTAGCAATTCTTGATGCTTATCGTGTGTTTAGTAGCGATTCAACAGCTAAATTCAATATGTCTACGAAATCGACTCTCGGTTATTTTCGGCTGGATTCTGGGTCACATGGGCATAGAAGGAAATGAATGAGCAAGAGATGGATCTGTCCTTAAGGTCTCCCTAGCGGAAAGAATTTACATTCAGCTTCGAGCAGTTAAGAGAAGAGTTTTTCCTGACTATTTAACAAGAGCTCAACAAAAGTAGAGTAGCTGAATAGCTGCATCATATTCAGAAGGATATGACCCAAACACAATCTTAAGAAGACTAAAGTATTTCATCGTATTGTGTCGATATGTATTGGTCATTGGGCTGTAGGAAATCCTGCAGCTTGATTTAGTACTCACTATTATCGCTGTTACAAGAACGTGAATAAGGAAGAGACCCTTGACCGCTTCCTTCGTAAATGTCCCACTCTAGCTGAAGGAAGACATCTTGCACTGATTAAACCTATCTACACCAGTTAACTTTCGGTTAAAAAAGTCGCTGATTTGCTACTTTTAATAAAATCTACAGGCTGGATATAGGACACTCATTTACACTCACTAAAACTAAAAGGTCATAAAAGTTGTGGTAAAAAATCTCTCGCTACAGTGCTACATGGGACACAGACATGTTAGTTTGAAACCTCCACTTCTTCCTTACCAACCTATCTGACACCAGAAAAAATAATTTTATGACGTCCAGTAAAAAGCTTGCACATAAATTTCCCCATAAAAAAAAAACCCTCTTTTTATTGTCAGGACATTGCTCTACATTTGTACTATGTTACTATATTTAGCATATAGCATACCCTTAATATGCACCAGAAGTAGAAAATAGAGACTTCCATTCTGCTCGAGTAGACTTCTCTGTGACAGAAACAAGGCATTCCGTTGATGATAATGTCGCTCAATACCATGCGAACATGGTCTTATCGTAATTAGTTCTTCTGCCATACCGTTAGACCTACACGCAGTACACATATCCTCGATCCTCCACATCCAGCAGACACAGAAAGTGTGACAACTTAATCTGCAATCGCAATCGAGAAATATGACTGACAATGATGATGCCTCTTCTAGAAATAATGGTCTGTATTGTACTGTACAAGCGCTTGTAGACGTAGTGCGAGAATTCCTATCCATGTGTATAGGTATATGGATATCCTAGGGCGTTTCGAATCTGTTCAATTTAAAAGTTTGCAAGAAGCAATGCACAATATTGAAATTGATTCAGCACGCGAAACTGATTGCTGGAGATGTCAACGAACCACCAGCACCACCATCACTACCACCAGTCTTGTTGAAAAGTTGTGTACCCTCGAAGCGTTCTTCGAATGGTGGATGGAACTGGCTAGCAATCAATAATACCCTCTGTCATTCGGCCGTACGAAGAAGATTCGTTCGACGAAATAACATGGCGATGATTATGGAATATTCCATTCAATCACATGTATACGAGGCATACGAAATGGATGCGATGCGAAAGTTCCATCGGCTCAGAAGTAGAAGACAATTGGTTCGATGAATGGAGGATATGCATGGATGAGATGTGACGTGAGGTGGGTACAAGGACCCAAGAAGTAGTAATGGAAGGTTTGTATTGCCCTGGGCCGTAGTGTCATGAGAAGTTTGCAATGGAAGAGAAGCAATAAAATTGAAATTGTTTTGAAAAATGGATGACGGTGGAAAAAAGTATGCGGTGTTGAAGAGGGACGAGAGCAAGATTTATTGAAAAATTCATGAAATGATGTTCTATGGAAAGACCTGATGTATTGTAGTTCATTTTTGATTGAAAGTTAAGGACGAGTGCCTAAGCACAATGTTGCAGGTACACGACCTCTTGAATTACCGAAGTTTTTGGACAATGAGCTTTAAAATCTTGCATTTTATTCTCAAACAGCTACACCCAAATTCATGCAATTAGTATATCCTCTTGGGTTTTTCACATTTAATCCAATCCAATATAAAATATGGCCTACAGTTTTATCGTAAGTTAGAGGTAAACCGTACCACACCTATACTAATATATGGACGGTTCTGGAGAAAGTTGTACACCTCAACCTTATAGGGAAAGTGCAGAGATCTAATACTCCATCTATTTACCTAAGACATTGTTGGGAAGCAAATGGTCGCTGGTGCAGCCATTCGTCACAAAGCCTCAGCGCAGTGGTATAGGTGCAAAACTGGCAACCCTCTATTCTTGTCATATCCGAAAACACCGACTACATTCCACCGAAACAATTCGCTACACTCCACAGGTAATAATTCCCGCCCGTGATGAGTGGTATTATGCTGTCACACAGACGGTTCTAAAACTGAAAATGGGGTGGCTGGTAGTGTATTCTCCTATAAGCTATATTTGAGCATGTCCTTCAGTCTCTCAAATCATTATAGCGTATTTCAGGGGGAAATAATGGCGAGAGAAGCGATACTTAGATACGTCTCTCGCTACATGTAAGTACTTACTCAAACTAAATGCTATCAGCAAAGCCAACCACAGATGCAAGCATGGGACCACATATTGTGGCGGCTTTGTCACCTCCAACTTCTGCCTTCAGCAGAGCCGACTGGATGTGACGGCTTTGTCACCTGCACCTTCTATCATCAGCAGCGCCAATGCAAACTTCTTTTAAATAGTTTGTGTTTCTGGATGTTACTTTTTTCTGGGTCGTCTTCTCGACACGGGTTCGTTGGTACTCTAATCTAATCTTTTTGTGTGTATAAGTACAAATTATCTTTTAATAGTGGAATTGTGAGCAACTGCACAAAGTTTCCATAATGTCTGGTATCCAATCATATCTGGTCCAAGCTAGTTCACAAATTCTGTAAAGGACTGGTAATGCTCAAACGATCACAAATCAGCTCCGTCATCGGTGTCCTCATGAGGTATTGTCCTATAGATTCACGGGTTAAAATGCTACGCCTCATTTTGAATGATTTTTACAGGAGCTACATTCGCTCTATTTGTACCTGTCCAGCCCTGTCCAAAAGAAGATTGCTCCATCTGGTTCTCCTTTCTTCGATGATCACATCGGTCTGGTGGATACTGACGTCAGTAGCATCCTTGACTTTATAAGAAGATCTGACTGGTTCAATTAGCCCGCAATGTAGATCCTTAGCGCTAAAGTAAATTTATTTTTATGAGTCATGTAAAATCAATGCCAGACATTTTGGTTGAGTCGGAGGGGTTTGCTATATGACCCTGAATCTACTGAATTTTCAAAGACGCTTTTCACCAAGTTTAAGCTTCAGGACATATTTGGTATTTAACACCTTTATTATAAAATTTTTGAGAGGATATTACTTAGGCGATTGCAGCCGGTTAAAGAAGGAAAACGTTTTATTCCTGATCAACATTTTGGATTCAGAGACAAGCATTTTACAACTAACCAAGTACATAGAATAGAAAAAAAGATTTGATCAAGCTTATTCCCTGACATATCTCAAGCCTTTGGCATGAAGACTTAAAGTACAAATTAGGGCATGTTTTTCCTGACTTATATAAAAATTCGAAGACATACCTCACAAATAGACTCTTCTACATCAAGCATGGGAACGAATTTTCGAATTTTAAAAAAATAACGGATGGAGTACCTCAAGGAAGCGTTCTTGAGAAGACGGCTCTGAATTAGCAACATTCGCCGACAACGCGGCCATCGTAATAGGTAAAATGACAGAAGAGAAAAATAGAACTGACAAATTGCAAGAATCATTGGGTAGAGTAAATGAGTGTACGAAGATTTGGCTTATTGCACTTGATGTAACCAAATCGGTTCATGGTTTCATGGTTTGCTTATAAAAAAGCAAATAATTCGCATATCTTTACGAGTATTAACTCGGTCCGAATTCTGTTTGCAAACGAGGCTAAATATCTCGGAACGACGCTTGACGTAACATTGAAATGGAAGTCAAATATAGAGAAATGTACTGATTACTTGGGAAATATTCCAGGCTTAACATAGAGATTACATTGCTTTTATACAAGCAAGTGCTAGAGCCGGTGGGGATATGTGGAATTCAACTCTGGGGTTATACCAAAAAAAGTGATGTTAATATTTTAAATTTTTTTGAAAATACAGCCCCGATGTACTAAAGAAACCACGATATCCACAGAGATCTTGGAATTGTTGCAATCGAAGATGAAATGAAGAACTTTGCGCGAAAGCATAAAAATCGATTGCATGCAGTCCTTGAAATTTCGGTAGAGAGAAATTCATTGTACCGTCTAAAGAGGATTAAACGTATCGTTCCGCTTAGCACGCTAAGAGAGTAATCGCGACTAAATTGCGGAATAAGCAGGAACTTTTAATGGAAATTTGCCTGCCAAAGGTTGTTTTATTTCGTTAAAGAAAAACTGCTCATTAAGTCAAAACTTTGTTGAATTATAGTAACAAATTTTTGTTAAAGGGATGTGTTTTTCTAGTGAGTTCAAATCTCACATTTACGGTCCCCATAGTGTCTTTAGAAGATTTTCAACAACCCTCGGGGAAAAAAAAACTTTATTATTCACAAATATCGATTACATAGGCGTGCTGGCACGCCTACTTTACTACGGGATGAAAACTTAAAATAAAGTATTGTAATATGCGAGCTACGGCTCGAGTAGATAAAACAATATTCTGTGAAATTATTTCTTTATTTTCTATTGTTTGCAATTCTTTTCTTACAAGGTCTCTGTCCTCTCAAATCACTTTATCTCCTTTCAATTACTTAATTCACAAATCCAAACTAATTACTTCTTCTTGTTAAATCTCAACTTTCAATTTATCACAAAATTACAACTTCGCCCATTATCACTTTTCTAATCTCTTCGCCACAGTTTAAAAACTACTGCTCCTTTTTTGATCGCCATCTGTCCTTATATAGCAGAAGTTTCTGATAGCCAGAAACTTCTAGCAAATTCTTCGACCACTGGAACAAGAGAAATTCCAAGATGACAATCATTCTTGCAGTTAAAATTCCCTCTCATCCGTGATATTATCCGTCTCTTTCGTAGACATGAACTGTAGAAACCGCAGACACGAACCTCGAATGAAAGGACACTTCGAACCAAAATTCTGCCAGAATGAAAAGACACTTCGGAATTTGTTGCATCATACTTTTAGGGAGCGTAGTTATTATTATGCTACAGTATTCTCATGCTTTATTTGAAAGCAATAAGTAAGTTTACAAATTTATGCAAATGTTAATTCTCTAATAATTACGATTCAATTGATGGTTAGAATTTGAATCTGGCACTACTGCGGTTCTGTCAAAGATAAACAGCTGATATTTGACATCTATGAAGCACAGACATTTGTAATCATAGAGCGGTATACGAGAGAACAACGAATTTTAATTGTTGAACCAATTTTCGAAATGGGGAAAATTTAACCAACATAATTGGGTCAGTGTTGGATATGCCAAGACCAGTGCATCTACTGACTGTATTCATGGCAATGCATTAAAATCCATTTGCCATCGTTCCTAGTAATTGAACCTTGCCTACAGATCTACGCAGCGCATTTTAACAAAAGATCTACATCTGTAAGCGTACAAGATCCAATTGCTCCAGGAGTTGAAGCCTGCAGACCATAAACAGTGTCGTGACTTCGTTGATTGGGTGTTTGAGATCCACAAGTTGATGACAAGTTTTCGAACAAAGTCATCTTCAACAATGAGGGTCACTTGCAACTAAATGGCTAGGCAAATGAACTAAAATCGTATTTGGGGTCATGAAAATCCACGGGCGATTCACGAACAATCAATGCATTAAAAAAAAGTCACTGTTTGGTGATGGTTTTGGGCCAGCGGACCGTACTTCTTCGAAAACTATCATGGTGCTGTGATAACTATCAATGATGAACGTTATCGGGGCAGGATAACAAATTATTTTTGAAACCAATTAATTGAAATTTATGCGGAAGATATATCGTTTCATGTGGCACAGCGCGAGAAACAATGCAGTTATTGCACGCAAAGTTTTCCGGGCGCATCATCTCTCGTCAACATTATATTTATCAAAAAACATCGTCAAATTGAATCACCCTCTCTTTTCGTGCATAACTTCAGCTCTCTAGGTCTAACGTTTCAAAAGTTACAAGCGTGTGCCATACGTACGGATAGATAGATAGACAGACACTGTCTATTTGTGTACTATTTTATAAAATTCTGGTACGGAACCCTTCAAATTATGAAAAATCTATTAGTTTATCACGAACTTCCGAGGAAACTGTGGAACATATCTTTTTCAAATTTGATTTTGTGCACTAGATATTTAGTGTTCGAATAAATAAAAGTAGAACTGTTGAAATTGGTACCGACATGGCGAAGGTATAGCCAAGTTAAGAGATAAAGTTGAATCCATAGTTTTTATAACATATTGTAATGTTTTTCGTCGGCTGGGGTTCGTAATAAAACTATCTTGTGTATATTTCGAAACTCTTTATTCAATACAAAAACACTAACAACTTCACAATAGTTAAATCACTTTATTGTTTTTTATTATTCACACTTTTCGCTTTACTTTTCTTTTATCTAATTCCCTATACTGTTTATTTCACTTCTCTTCACTATTTTCTGCACTTCACAAAAGTCGCTATAAAATTTTTAAAGCAACTGATTCTAAACAACAACTGTCTCAAAACAAATTAATTCTAACTCTGCTGATGGTCAGATCTTTATATCAGATCCCAGGACTTCTAGAATATCTCCGAACACAGTCATCGAAAGTCATCTCGAACATTTCCGTCCAGAGTTGTGGAACCTCGAATGTGGACAGTCTTCTCGAACCACAATCGTGGAACGTAGAATGTGGAACAACTGATATGTATGGTGACAGCAGGGATGGTTGTGTTCCCAAAGTGTGGCTGTACTGCCGCACCATGGCTGTGTTGACAAACAATGCTCGTCGGTGAGAAGTACTTTGCCTGGATGTTACAATATTTTTATACTCTATCTTTTTAAAAAATGTCGTATTTTCCAATATTTTTACTAAATAAAATCTGAAAAATATTTTTTTATAAAATATGTAAGCCTTACTTTTGGGAGCGATATTGTAAAAATCGTGTTTTAGTATTTCGCTTTCTCATTTGCTATTTACGGTGATGGTTAAGCCTTATTGTGACTATTCCATCAGAGTCCACGACTTTTGTTTACAAATGGCGACAGCCATTGCATTTGAATTAAAAAGTTCTCAACATCACGTTCATTTTATTATGGATGGGTTGGAGTATCGTGCTATCCACTCCAGGTAGGTCGTGTCTTCCCCGTATGTTTTGCGGTGTCCAAAAATGCATAGCTTTTACACTTTTCAGAAATTTTACTTTGGAACTACATAAGTAGGTAAGCAAAATTTAAAAAAATATCCAAAGGTTATGAGGCTGTAACAGACAGGCGACTGATTTTCATTACTAAGGTTGTATTCTTAATTTTTTTTCTTACGTTGTAAATATCGAAACCATGGACAAACACTCTGTATGGAGTTAAAAAATAAAATGTTTTAAGATTATGGCGTTTCAGCTTTTCTAAAACAGGAAATTAATGATTTTTGCTATTTCTGCATTCTTGTCAACTGAAGCGACTTATTGTGACCACAAATCCGGAACTTGTCCCGTTGAATTTCAATGCACATATCTATCATCAGCACAAACTGTCGGCACATCGTCACGAATCTGCCGTCCAAATGAAGTGTTCAAATCTAAAAATCATCAGAAATGCTTTTCATTTTTTTGGTGACTTGTTCATTTCAGCCACGTTCCAGTGATATGATTCAATTTTCTCAATCACACAGATCAGGAAGAAGTCGGCCAGGACTATTTGATGATACTACGAGTATGTCCCCATGCCAAGTCATGTATGAGACAAATTTAAGGATTCCCTGTGGTCACCATAAAACGTTCATCTTAAGTGGCAATTACTGCTTTTCTGCTTTTCTGTTTTTCTGTTTTCCAAAAATATGCAACGCCATAAAAGTATTGCAAATGTCCTTTGACCATAGTCAGGTACTCCTCCGTACCGTATCACAGAGAACTCATCAAGACAAAAAAAAAAGTTCAAAAATCAATTTTGTCCACTTCTTTCAGATACAATTGATCTTTCGAACAACCAAGGGCGACTGTGGCCAACCGGAAGAGTCTGCAGATAAATATTGTTGCCTTCTCAACCTGAACTAATAAGCTATTTGATTTAGTTCTCCCAGGACCTCGTTCCCGTCCTATGCAGCACGTTTCGAAAATGTTCATTTCATTTTCATCGACTATGCGATGATGATAGCCAGCAATGGGATTGCAATTGGAAATTGCAGTTGACCAGCCAGTGATGATGGCGGTCGGAAGGAGCAAACAGACAAAAAAACGAAAATTCTCCAAAATGTGCTGAGAAAACTTTGAAGAAGCCACAAAGACAGACGCGGGGGCACGGGCGACGCATCCGTTGACCACCATCTGAGAACGTTTCTGGAATAATTTCCTTCAAAGTTTCCGTTTCACTTGACCAAGTGATTGTAAATTTTAATGTCTGCTCCGAGGAAGTTATATCCTTTCTACTCGTATTTCTTGTGGTATGTTTTAACGATTGTAGTAGTACTATGCCGATAGGACTCCTGTCCTAATACTTAGGCGACGATAGGTGGAATGGGCAGATAAAGTATAGGAGTCGACAAAATTTATTCCAGGTGCAGAGTTTTGTTCATCTCACACACAGGTTTTTCCGGGTTTCTTATGTTTGACTTGCATTACATCTTGAAAATCGTCAGTCGGTTGAAAAATGAAGAAGTAGCAGACAGAGCTTTGTTCTGAGTTTATTCCAGTGGTATTAGGGGGTAGTGAGAGGGTGTCCTACCTTAGCTTAGTATGTAGTTTGACAGGAATCTTTGAAATGTAAAATAAGTGAATTTGGATTAAATGAAGTTGGTTTGCCACTCTCCGATTCGGTAGGAGCAGATGTTTTTTTAGGAGTTAAATTGGAAAATGAATTGCGGATTATTTGACAAAAGTCCTGCAGAGGACAGTGTAAATTTGTACTTTGAGTCAAGTTGTTTATATTCAGTATTTGAAATGAAGTTTGCTTTACGGCAAAATAGGATTTTTAATATATTTTTCAATTGACTCTGACTGTTATGAGTCTTTATTTAGTGTGGCTATAACTTTAAATATCTGTCAGAAAAGTTCTTCAGGGTTCATGGTAATTAAAGGGAGCTATGAACAAGGCCAATAAAGTGCTACATCATTTATTTAAAGCAGATAAATACTTTACAGCGCAATAGCTCCTTCTATTTTACAAAGCATCAAAGCTTGAGTATTGTTCTCACATTTGAAGTTCGGCTCCGAAACATACTGTTTATCTGCTCGAAAGGTGAGCAGTTCGCTTAATAGAAGAGCCCGCACTAACATCCAACCGTTAGCTCATTGAAGACTGATAGTAGACCTATGCCTATACTAAGGATGATAGCAGATGTTCCGAAGATCTCAGTGGAATGATCCCTAGAAATGTGGTCACTTGATAACTGCGCTGACAGCAAACTTTGGAATTCACTCCTAAGTTACATATTACCAGAAGCTTTTAATCTTCACTAACAATTCAAGAGCAGCATCTACAGGCATCTGACAATGGGCATCACAATGGATCTACATTGATTTAAGTGTGGCGTTGTAGGTCTTTCACTCTCTACGTCAACCCATAAAACCTAACCTAACCTTATAGGTTCGTCTCTTTTGAAACAAGATTACGGAAAAAAGCACTCATATTCATTGAACTTCTGCTTTGAACGAAGCAAGGATAAGACAAATGTTACGAAAATATTGTTTGCTTCAAAAAATGCAGTAAACGCGTTTGTTACGTTTTATTCATGAGACCCATTAAGGCCGAGCCCTGACAGGACTAAGCAAATAAGTTGGAGTTAATTCGTTTTCCAGTTTTCTTTCTTTTCAGTTTAAGGTGCTTCCAAAAGTTGTTATATGCTATCGACACTGGAAAGGAGTGAATAACAGGAAGAATATCATAAATCTTTATAATCAGGTTCTCGTTCTTACTAGATTACGAGACCTAGTTGAAAAAGATTCGAAATAGGATTGAAATTAGTACTCTTACTGAGAGCATTAAATATGCCAACACTCATCTCCCATTTGAGTCTAACTGCGCATCCATCACTCGATGAGTGAAAGGAAAACAGTCCTCTTCAAACTCTGCGTGTCAAAATGTATCTTTGTATCTTTCCGCGATTACATGAAAAATTTCAAATCGATCACAAACTTGTTTGCTTTGCTTTGATTCAATTAAGATTGTTTCTGACTTTTCTTTCGACATCGAGAAGGTTTCGGAAAGTAGTATCGATGCCAAAACTAGTTGCTATCTAACCACAAGTAGCGATACTTTTGTTGTTTTTACTTTTAACATTCCGTCATTAAAAATAATGCAAAACTTCTAGACCCGTACGAGACGTAGGTAATAATCACTAGCGCTGTCAGTATGAAATGTACAAAATATTTGCTAAATTTTACTATTTACTGAGTACTCAGTACTTGTACTCATTAGTTGTTTTGTACTTAATCATGACTGTTTGGTAGTTGGTAGTCCCTAGTTTCTTGTAGTCATTTATGGTTTGTACTCAGTCATGACTCGCAGGTAGTTATTTGTGGTTCACTTTTGAGAATGGTGAATATTCGCTCGTTTCTTGTTCTCATTCGTGATAGGTTTTCCTTTATGAATGGTTTGTCAATCATTCGTGGATGATTCTTGCTTATGACTATTTTTTGTTGTACTCTTGTCTTTGGTGATAGAACATTGGTAGTCGTTCGTTATACTCACCAAATATGTTCATTAATATCACCCTTCAAGCAATGAATTTTAATTGGAAATAACTTTAGAAAATATTAAATCACTTTAGTCTCGACTGCTGTTGCTCCCGCCTTCAACCCAGAGTTCAATTAAATTTCATTGTGTAAGCATTTCCCATCACCACTGGAATATCAATGGAGAATCCTTCAACCTAACCAGCTAACATTCCACCAACGAAATACGTTGACTTTCAAAGCATTCAATAGAATTTATTATAAATTTGAAATTCATCCTGTTTATTGCCCGGGACCGGTATTAACTTTCCAGGCAAACAATAATTTGTCGCGCGATCTATATTGAAACTGGGGCTCGTTTATTCGAAGCTGTAAGGGATAAAGCACATCTGTCGGCGTAACACCCAATCACCAGAAATCGATTATGCGTTCAATTAAATTGGTTGGGCTGTGTTGTTTGCGTTTAAATTGATTTGTTTGCCTGCGAAGAAAACCTCTCGCTAGGATGGCACAAACCACAACATTCTATTGACTATGAAATTTAAAATTAAAAATTCCAACCGATAGGATCCTTTACTGTTGCAAATGAATTTAACTAACAACGGGCGTCGAGTGGTTTGAATTGTTGGTGTTCCATACCATATTGATGTAGAGTGGAGCAGTGTATGTCTTTCGGTGTGTTTGTCACATGCTTGAGCTGAAATTTTTTTTAAAAAAAAGTATGGAAAGAAAGTTAATGAAAATAATCAACTCCTGGCTCTGTGGTTAAATGAACGTTCACTGAACTCCCATTCGATTCTGAGAAGGCGTTCGATAGTGTCAACAGGGAGTTTATTTTGAGTGCCGTACGCAGGAGAAGTGTTCCATTATCAAAGCTACATACGATGGGTCTAAATGCCACCTTCTGCACAGATGAAGGTTGCCTGAGGAATCCGAGATCCAAAGTGGTGTAAGACAAGGCTGCATTCTTTCACTAATACTATTCCTATTGGTGATTCGCGAATTGCTTCGTGAAGTTTTATCAACGGGCAACAGAGGAATTCGATGAACGCTTACATCCCAACTGAAATATCTGGAGTGACCATTACCATCACCAGAAAGTTGCACAAATTTGTTAACCGGCGCCTGATCAACATCTTAAGGATTTTGTGGCCCAATCGTATCTCTAACGAACAACCGTAACAGAGGACGAGCCAGGCACTAAATGGTACAACCATTCAATGACGGAACTGGCAGTGAATTGGTCACACAATCTGAAAAGGTGACAGTTCCATAGCTAACCTTGCTAAGCAATGGAACCATTAACTCAGGATGGCAAAATACCTGGCGATCCGAGGAGTACATGGCACAGAATAGTTGAGAAGGAGGCATGGCAGTTTGGGAGAGCTAAGACACATTGTACACGATGGTGCGTAGGCATAGTAGAGGCCCTAGGACCCACAAGGAGATACAGGACATAAGTAAGTAGTAAGTTTCGATACATATTCCAGTCCATTCACATGTTGACGTATCGTATTTTTGCATGCTTTAATTTATCAGATATATTGAGCCCCGTCTCACACATGCCAATAAATATAAATTAACAAGAGACTACGAAGTTGCTTAGCGCCTGTATCTCCATGGACGGGATGTGGTCAGAGTCTCCTGGGAAGTATGCCGACTAGCATACCATATTTTGCGTTCCTATAAGCATTGTAGTTTGGTTTATCCTGTGAGAAGATTATAAAAAAAAAAGAAATATTCAGACTACGGCTGGTATTCCGTCAGGTCCCTTTGCCTTTTTGCAATCTAAGTGTTAAATGTTAACTGAGCCAGATTAAGGGATAGTTAGTGCCTGCGCTTATGCCAGATCTAATAACGAATTTTTTGCACTCAGGTGCATGGTAGGAAAAATTAGCCTTATTTAGTCCTGACAAATTGAAAAACATAATTTTTGTTTTAGAACTTATTACCAGATTATGTTCTGCAAACCAGATTCGCAGAAACTTTAAGTCAAAATCTATATCACAGACTAGATTTAGGGGACTATCCGAGGCACAGGGCACAGCCTACATCATCTGCAAACGCAGTGATAATGTCCCTGAATTTTAATCCAAAAATAGAATTTACATAAATTAAGAAAAGTATGGGTCCCAAAACAGAGCCTTGGGGTACCTTCAGATTAATATACTTTATTCCACTCCCGATCTCTTTAACCTTAACTCTTTGTGATCTCCAACATAAAGATTCGAAAACCAGCTTTTTCAATCTTTGTCAGCAAAATATTATGGCTTACCGTATCGAAGGAGCTTTCGTAATATCGACAAATAAGCCCGCAATTAACTTTCTACTGTCTGGGTTAGTAAATATTTGGGAGCAGAAATGTAAAAGAGCATTTTTCGTAGATTTTCCTTTTTCAAAACCAAATTGGGCAGTACTGAAAAAGTTTGTATTGTTTAAAAAATTAACAATTCTATTTTTAACAGCTTTTTCAAAAATGTTGCTAATAGACGAAAGAAGGGAGATGTGAGATATATCGTTAACTATCCTTTTTTTGAAAAGTAGTACGATATCCGCAAATTTAAGCGCTTCAGGAAAAACCCCAGAGAGAATACTTATATTGAATATATGCGGTAGGACATTGACTATAAAGCATGCAATATTCTTTAGCATTCGATTTGATACCCTATCAATACCTTTAGAGTTTGAATTTTTTAAAGTACCAATACTTTTCAAGAGCTTTAAAGCAGTTATTGGCATGAAGAAAAAATAACTTTCATGAAAAGATACATCTTGAATATCCAAATTGCTTTAGTGATTTAGCTATCGTGGCAAAGTAAATATTAAATTTGTCGGCTATAATATTTTTATCGGAGACTACAGAATCATCCACACAAATATTTATGGTCCTTTTCGAGAGAGAGAGGATTTATTAAGGATGTTATTTACTACCTGCCACTCAGCCCTAAGAATTCCTTTGACAAGACGAAATTGGTTGCTGTAGTAACCATCACGGCATAATGGAATTTCCCTCTTTAATTGCGAACACGATTTATTATAAAGGGTGACCAGATAACAATGATAGTTTTTCCAATTGTTATGTTTTAGCACTTGTCAAAGCTAATACTAACATCCAGCTGTCAAAATATTCAGTAAGGTTTGCCATTTCATCATGCATCTTTTGACGCTTCCAGAACGTGTGAAAATTATTGAAAAATATTATCGAAATTCCGGCTCAGTTGTAAATACGCAACTTGAATTTCGTTGTGAGGTCGGTCGTCATCATGGCTTCAGTGCGCAGGTAATTCGTCGCACCGTAGAATAGTTTGAGCGTGAGTACATTCTTTAGGACTTTAAGCCACCAACCAGACAGAGATTGGTGCGAAGTGAAGAAAACATAGCCGCCGTAGCGGCCAGTATCAACGAAGACCCAGAAATGTCAATTCGGCGCTGATCAGCTGAATTGAGCATCGCCAGACAGTCAACCAGGCTTATTTTGCAGTTGGATTTGGGCCTACCTCCGTATAAGATTATGCTGACGCAAGAATTGAAGCCGGACGACTATAGGCAACGCCGTGAGCTCGCTAGTTGGGTGCTGGAAATCTTCGCCAAAAAATCATCTTCTCGGACGAGGTCCATTTTTGGCTCAACGGCTATGTCAACAAGCAAAATTGCCATTATTGGAGCGACTTCAATCCGCAAGTGTTCGACCAAGAATCAATGCATCCACAAAGATTGACTGTTTGGTGCGGCATCATTGTACCTTATTTCTTTCGAAATGAGGAAGGAGACACTGCTGCCGTCAATGGTCCTCGGTATAGAGCAATGTTAACCGACTTTCTTTCTAGCCAGAGCTCGACAACATCGATATATCTGAGCTGTGGTTCCAACAAGACGGCGTTACATGCAATACAAGCGATACAACGCTCGAAGTGGTGAAGGAGAAATTTGGCGACTGGGTCATCTCACGGCGAGCTTTCATCAATTGGCCGCCGCGATCGTGCGATTTGACACCCCTCGATTTTTTCCTCTGGGGCTAGGTCAAGTCCCTAATCTACGCTAACAAGTTAACCACTTTGGACGAGGTCGAGGCCAACATTCGCGATGCTATTGCTATCCTTTATATGTATTTTCTTTAATAAGCAGCTAGTAATCCAGTGTTTTACTCGTACTCGTATGTCATAAGACTTAGAGGCGTAGCTTTCAGAAATTGGGTTGACAGCATGGTCTACGGTTAAGCCAGCCGCTGCAGCTATTTAAATGAAATTATTTTCCATAAAGAATCGGAAAGTGTACTTCAATAAACTAAAAAACTTTGAAGAATATTTTTAAAAAATAAACCAACAGATGGCCTACCCTTTATACCAAAGTAGTTGTCCGCTCTATTCACCGTATGAATGCGTATGCGGCTCTATCTCTTGCTACGAAATATTGGTTTCAATTCTCAAATAGAATCGATTTTTCTCCAACCGTATCTTATAGAGCTGAAAGTGTTTAGTCAGCGTCACACTCACAGCGTCACTATGTCCTCCACATCACTATTTTGTCACCATGACAGCAAATCGAATTTAACATACATAATCCATCGCAATAAACCTAATCGTGTGCATTTATTCACGAAAACACATACTCGTATGTAAACGTTTCTGATTTGTTGGGGGTCATCAACCACATACAAAAGGATCTGCGCTTCCCAGTTCCTTTCCTCGAATGGTAACACGTACACTCGCGCGTTGAATATAATCTATACTCTTGCAGATGCCCCTCGAGAGCATTGCTTTTCCCTATTTTTTTTTTTTGCTTTTTGTGCCTTTGATGAGGTGTTAGTGAGTTACTGCTGCGATGAATTTATGATTAGAAGAGTCCTTGTGAAGGAAGACAAAAAAAAAAAAGAAGACAGAAACGCAAAAGTCATGAGATGAATGCTAATTTACCACGACGATGGGGTAATGTCTTTGAATTGACTTACAATTTGGTATACTCAACCGGGTGTCCCGAGGATGACAACTAGGGGGGCTCTTCTTTTTCTTAATAATTTTATGTATGCGCATCTATAAATGGATTTTGTTGGGAAAATTCAAGTTGGTGCTCATCTCCCTCAAATAACCATGCATTGATTTTATCTAGGAATCTTTTGAAGTAATCACATCTGAATCCGAATTTTAATTGATCCAATAAAATTCAGTCGCTCTCAGACATTCTTCAGCGAGGAGTACTTACCCACAAAGGGGGTTCGTTTACACTGTAAAAATTGAATCAATTTGCTAACAACATGTTCTAATCGAAATAATTGCTCACAATCTCAACGTCCATTCGGATTCTACGTATAGTCTCTCTCACAATTTGCTGCGATAAGAGAACTCATTTCGCGTGGTGGCAACCTATTCATACAAGGACCCTGTTCACTTCCGTAATACCTACCACCGTACAGACGAGAACTCTTAAGCTCTTGCTTTAGCAGTGGCGGCCGGCGGTAAACTAGAATAGCATTTGGTAAACGATTAGATTCAATGGCGACTTGCCTACGACAGGACATAATCCATGTCCTTTTATCTGCGACCGGTTGTCATCAGTTGTGACGCCGCGTGTCTATACAGCTTTTAATGGTAATTTCGTTACGGAGAGGTTTTTCCATCAGTCCGCCTTTTTTCCATCTTAAATTTACGACTGTGGATGAAAAACTGATTGTGACAAATGGCTAAAAGGATTCCAATGCATTCTGCTTCGGAATGCACGAGGGATAATTTTTTCTCTCCTTTTTTGCACTTCTGTAAAGCAAGAGTAAAAAAATATCATAGTTTATTGCATTGCACCTTTTTAAAGCAATTTCAGGAACAAATAGCTGAGCTTTAAGTGTTCTGTGAATGTCCTTCAAAGGCACCATAATTTGTCTCTTGTCAATTCTCGACGATGGCAAAGAAAAAGTTATTATGTCGCCTGTCCAGAATTTTAATTAACAAGATTAATTTCTTATGACGACATCATTGCAGGACGATGGACATTTTTGCTTGTACTTTAGTTCTCACACACAGAGAAAAGTAGAACGATACAGGATAATGCCTTTTAATGGCTTAACAAGGGCTTCAATTAAAATAATTTCAACATTATTCAGAACTGACAGCAGGATACTGTGCTGCCTGCCATGTTGCAGGGTTCTGTTATGTGCCGCCTGAATAATCACTTCGCTATTTATTATCGCCGGAAGGATATTTAAATGAATGTCCTCTGAGAGTAGTTTGCGTTTATTAATTCCAACGAGAAATGAGAGAAGTGCGCAAAATATGAATATTATCTTAGACAATGAGTTAAAGAACTGGTGAGATGTATGTAGTTGGCTGAAAAGGGCAGAGAAAAATTATTAGGGGTGAGAACAAGAGCTTTATGGACAGTCTTAATGCAGCAGAGAAAGACTGAGTCGTAGGATCTTGGAGCTTCCCAATAAATACATATTTTCAAGCTATGATGGAATTTATTACCACAGAATATTTTGAAAAGTATGAAAAATATTTTGATGAGTATATACTGGTAGTGTTATACGAGTTCATAATGCAGGTAGAGCTAGCTGGAGTATGCTTTTTGGGATACAGAAACGGTTTGATTTCAAATTTAAGTGAAGTTGAGAGAAAAAAAGGCAGACATTTAGTTATGATAGAAGGCAAGCGCTTCAAAATCTTTTCAATATATAGGGTGACCAGATAAGAACGATTGGAAAATAAATTTAAATAAAACAGCAATGGTGTACGATATCAAATTGTTTCTGGCTTTATTTTGAAGCTACATTCATGTCATTATGTACGGAATAGCACATCATTGAAATGGCAGCCTCAGTTTTATTGGCAGTGCTTCAAGCGGTCGGTCCAATTTTTGATGACCAAAGTGGTTGACTTATTTACGGAAACTAAGGACTTGACGTAGCCCCAGAGAAAATAATCGAGGGGTGTCAAGTTGCATGATCGAGGCGGCCAATTGATGAACGCTCGCCGTGAGATGACCCAGTCGCCAAATTTCTCCTTCACCACTTCGAGCGTTGTATCGCTTGTATGGCATGTAATGCCGTCTTGTTGGAACCACAGCTCAGATATGTCGATGTTGTCGAGCTCTGACTACAGAAAGTCAGTTAACATCTCTCTATACCGAGGACCATTGACGGTAGCGGTGTCTCCTTCCTCATTTCGAAAGAAATAAGGTCCGATGTTGCCGCACCAAACAGTCAATCTTTGTGGATGCATTGATTCTTGGTCGAACACTTGCGCATTGAAGTTTTTTTGCTTGTTGACATAGCCGCTGAGCCAAAAATGGGGCTCGACCGAGAAGATGATTTTTTGACCAATATCCGGATCTCCGACCAATATTTCCAGCGCCCAATTAGCGAACTCATGGCGTTGTCTATGGTCATCCAGGTCCAAATCTTTCGTCAGAACAATCTTATACGGATGTAGGCCCAAATTCAACCGCAAAATAAGCCTGGTTGACTCTCTGGCGATGCCGAATTCAGCTGATCGGTCCGAATCGACATATCTGGGTCTTCTTCGATACTGGCCGATACGGCGGCTATGTTTTCTTCAATTCGCACCGATCTCTGTCTGGTTGATGGCTTAGGGTCCAAAAGAGTGTACTCACGCTCAAACTTTTCCACGGTGCGACTAATTGTATGTACACTGAAGCCATGATGACGATCGACCTCACGACGAAATTCAAGTTGCGTATTTACAACTGAGCCGGAATTTCAATAATATTTTTCAATAATTTCCACACGTTCGGGAAGCGTCAAAGCATGATGAAAAGCAAACCTTACTGAATATTTTGACAGCTGAATGTCATTGGTAACTTTGACAAGTGCTGAAACATAACAATTGGAAAAACAATCATTGCTATCTGGTCACCTTTTACAATAACTTGTGCAACTGGAATAGCGATTTCAGAAAATTTTTAAACTAAGTACAGGAGGACATAACACTCTATTTGTGTGGGAAAGGAACAAGTTTCCACAATTGCGCCAGATGGAGTGAAAGCTTGCACAATTTTACTAAAAAATCGAAGGATGGAATTCTAGATACAAAAGGAAAACAATTAATTGAATGAATTGAATTTGTGTATGCTTAACAGCAGAAACAGAAGTGATAGCGAAGGAGAACTTACATACCTTATAGGAAATGGTATAGACTACGCATTGATAAATAGAAAATGACACAATCTAGTTCAGGATATGCATGTACTTGCGCAAACGTTTTCCGACCTTTGATCGTCAAATAAATAGAAAAAATGTCTCTTCTCCCCAAACTTATTTGGAAAGACAGCAATAAAACATATCTATCGCCACGAACTAGATGAGTGCATCTCCAACTTAACACCTGAATGGAACAACGCCCTTTTGCTTGTGTTCTTAGAAACCATATCAAAGTTGCCTCCCAGATAAAAACAGCAAAAAATAAAAATAAATAAAAACAACCAGGGTTCGACGACGAGTGCAGCAAAGCGAAGAATAGATCTATTGGAACTTTGAATTAATTCAGAAAGCAAAACACTGAAGCGGTGAGAAAACTCTACGAGTATATGGAGGCAAATGTATATTATAAGTCACTATGTGAACAGAAGAAAAAAAAAAAAACATATTATGAGGAAATGGCCAATTTTTCTGGTCAGTACTAAAAGGCTTAGCGGAGATACTTTTAAAATCGGAACAAGAATGGAAGGCATTAGCCTTAGCACTACATTTTAAAATGATCCTCAGCCCACAAGGATTATTGACGGCTTTTCATTATGCGTTGCGACAATGAAAGTCTGGATAGGCCTTTCGAGCAGTGTGATCTGTTAGAAACATTAAGAAAAGTCAAACGTAATAAGGCTCCGGGAGAAGACCGAATACCTTACGCCTCACCAACATTCCTGGACTATAGTTTTCTTTTTATTCTTTTTATTTTTCCCCTATTCAAATAGGTGGATCCGAAAGTTCCAGCCAACTACAGAGGAATATCGTTTACGAATTCAGTTGCTAAAATTTTCACTGGCATTCTGACCCCACGTTCATCGAAATGGGTAAAAGATAACAATAAACTAAGACAATTTCAGTTAGACTTTAGAGAAGGACACTCTACAGTTGACCTGCAACAAAAAGGAAGCTTTATGCGTGTTCTATAGATTTTGAAGCCGCTTTCGACTCTGTTTGTTTTGCAAACTTTCATATATTGGACTATCGTCAAAGTTCTTAAGCTTCCTTAAAGATCTATATAACAACAATACGGTGGGGATATGGAATAGGAAGGATATGAGTGAATGGTTCGATTTCGAAAAAGGAATAAAACAAGGATGTCTTCTTAGTGAAATTTATTTTGCCTCTTCTTGGATGATTTAGTGGACAACTTACCTTACCATCCGGGATCTGTATCGAAGGGTTGAGAATAAGAGCGCTGCTATATGCAGACGATATTGTCATCCTAGCAGAGACACTAAGTTCATTGCAGCTTATGATCAATAGGCTAGAAGAATTCTGTACAGCAAATTGTATACACATCCAAATCCAAAGTCTTAATATTTCAAAAAAGCCAGTGTAAGGCTGGCGAAAATTGAAAAATTGAAATACGCAAGAAAGGATTTTGAAGTAGTCAGGACATTTAAATATCTAGGAGTTAACATAAATCATAACTAATCGGTAAATAAACATTTTGAGCTCAAATTGTCAGAAACGAAAAAGACCATAAATTATATAGAAACCTCCTGGCTAGCAATCAAATCTCAACGTCAGCGAAGATGAAGGTTATGTACTGTAGGGCAAAAGTATGAGGAAGCCAGCCATATGATCAGGAGGAAGAATTGCTGAGTTTCTATATATGTATATATACAAAAAAAAAAAAAAAAAAAATGCTCCGACTACCGCGATATTAGTCGGATGTCGGAAATGATGCTCAGCCCACAAGGATCAATTATATGATCCATACCGAAAGCAGAATCTTCCCACTTTTATGTATACCCTGAAATTGAACATGAGCTACATAGCCAAAGTCTCAAAGGGCGAAAGAGATACGTGACTTACAAAGATACTTGCATGAAAAGCTTTAGAACAATATCACTATTCTACTAATACTGGAAGAATATTGCGAATAATTATAGTTGCAGTTTCAATATGCAAGAATTAAATCTTTTGGAGTGGGAAGGTTTAATATTGAAATTCGTCTGTGATGTCGACGCTATAAAGAATGGCTTCGTAACAGAAGCAGTAAATTCAAACTTTCGTCAATTTTATAAGGCGCTTCGACATGAGCAATTCAATTATATAAAAGGTAATCGGAGTACAACACAAATTTCTCTTATATTTAGAGCTAGAGGAGAGCTGTTAAATCTCAACCACATACAACGTCGAAAGGACCTTCCACTTTTTCTATCCACTGTATAGTAATGCTACGAGTCCTTGGCAATTATTTTACTCTGTCAAGTTATTTCTCTTTGGGAGTTTTGCAAAAGATCCTCTTCTATACCTGTGAGAGAATGTCTTCATATATTTGTTAACTCCCTTCTATGAGTAGGTGCAGAATGACTGTCGATACTGCACTTGAAGCTTTTTAGAGTTTGACTTGATTCCTGGTGGATACAATGCAAATTCGAACTACGAGGGTGGGTCAATAAGTCCCTGAAAAATGAAATAAGGAACACTCTTTTTGGTATAAAAACATTTTATTTTTCAACATAGTCTCCTTTTAGCTCTATACACACTTCATCCAACGTTTCTCCAATTTTTTGACGCCCTCCAAATAATACGATTTCTCAAGCCCATCAAAATAAGCGTTTGTTTTAGCGATGACCTCATCATTCGACCCAAATCTCTTACCTCCAAGCCATTTCTTCATGTTTGGAAACAAGAAATAGTCGCAGGAGGCTAAATCTGGGGAATATGCTGGATGACGGAGGAGTTCGTAGCCTAACTCATACAATTTTGCCATTGGGACTGCGGACAGAACACGCCGAACGTTCTGTCCGCAGTCCCTTGTGCTTGAACGACCGCACCGAAATTGAGTAAACCAGTGGTAAATGGTTCCAATCGATGGTGAAGAGTCCCCATAATATTTGCCAAGCTTTTGTTTGGTTTGCGTGATAGTTTTTTCTCGCAAAATTAGTGTTTAATGAGCACTCGAAATTACCTTATTTTCATTTTAACGAAAGTGCTAGTAGGCGTCTGTATAAAATGGCTACCACGACAAAACTATTTGACAGATATGTCTGAAAATTTGGTCTTTTGAAAGACGATTTTTGGCAAACAAAAAAATTAAATTTAAGGTGACAACACAATTTGTGTTAAACGTAATCACGACTACTTCAAGAAGCGATTAGGGGGTGAGTATCTACCATAAATCAACTAAAATGCTAGGACTAGTTATATAACTTCGCTTATTATTATTAATAAGAGGAAATAAGTAAAAATAAAGTTTACTACAATATTTTTCGGGTTATATACATTAGGCACAAAAGATTAAATAATAAAATAATTAGTACTGAAGCAATCTGATGGTCATTATTGAGAAAATGAAAAAGTGGTTGTCCTTGGAAAAATATTCTCTTATTTAAGTGTATACGTGGACTTTATAAATTCTCTAAACAGACTCAGAGCAAAGCTTATTCAGCCTGTCTACTGAACACCCTAACTCAGTCTATATGAATAAGCGTTTAGGCGGCTCCTACTATAGAAAGCTGTGTGCATACCCATAGACTGTATTCAATAGACTGCAAATTGTTCTGACTCACGTCGGTGTTTTATACCCAGAATTGTAACGGTCGATCTCCTTCGACTCCTTATTTCTTTATTCTTACTCTCGTTCAATTTTGTGTATGGAAAGACTTCGTGTTACAACGGGAGTGATCTTGTACGTAGCACATGTGAACGTTAACATAGAAAAAATGTGCTTTGTAGATAATGAACAATTGAATTAAATATTTTTTGATTTATTATAAAAGAATGAGCAAATTTAAATAATAGAATTTCATGAGAAATCAGGTGCAATAAAAAGAAATTCATTATTTTTCCAACAAATGGCTTTAGTAATCTGTTTCCCGCGTTGTATATGTCCTATTGGACGTACACTAAATGCCATAAGAAAGATGAGATCTCGTACAAAAAAAACTTGTCTGACAGTTTTGTGATTCATTGACTCAGTTTCGTTTGAGCGCGCGTCAAGGATGGCTAGTGCCCATCTTTGACGCGCGCTCAAAAAAAGAGAAAATACGCCATATTTTACAGTTTTTCTTCGATAAAGGCGAAAACGCAAGCCAGGCGGTTCAAAATGAGAATAGTGTTTATGGTCCTGATATTGTAACAGCCAATCATGCGGAGTTTTGGTTTCGTCGATTCCGACACACTCTGGAAGGCCAAATTTCGATTGTCCAGGAACTAAACATTGCACAAAAAATCGTTTGGAACCATTTGAATAAAGTTGGATACAAAAAGAAACTCGAGGTATGGGTGCCACACGAGTTAACGCAAAAAAACCTCAAGTGCCGAATTTCCATTTGCGAATCGCTGCTGAATCGCAACAAAATCGACCCATTTCTGAAGCGGATGGTAACTGGTGATGAAATGTGGATCACTTAAGACAACTTAAAGCGAAAACGGTCGTGGCCAAGCCAGGCTTGACGGCTAGGAAGGTTTTGCTGTGTTTTGCTGTGTTTGGTGGGATTGGCAGGAATCATCTACTATGAGCTGCTCCCCTACGGCAAAACTCTTAATTCAGACCTGTACTGTCAATAATTGGATTATCTGAAGGAAGCAATCGCCTTGAAGCGGCCAGCTTTGGCCAATAGGAGAGGAATTGTGTTCCATCAGGACAACGCCAGAGCAAACACATCGATAGTGACTCTCCAGAAGCTCCGGGAGCTTGGTTGGGAGGTTCTTATACATCCACCTTATAGACCGGATCTGGCACCAAGTGATTACCACCTGTTCCTGGCTTGTGAAAATCAACTGTCTCAGTTTTTTGCCAATAGGGATGAAGACTTCTATGAGAGATGCATAATGGCACTTTAAGATTTGTTGCTTCTTCGGTTAACATGCTCCTGGAGTTTTTTTTCGTGTGCCATGGCTTTTGGTTTGATTTCTTGGCGACCAGTAGGAAACCTCACTGTTCCTGATATACCATGGATCATTCACAATACTTCAAAGGGCTTTTTTCTGGAAGCGTTGAATAACTGCAAAATTGATTTGGCTGGCACATTCCCATAGTTGAGTGCCATAGTTCTACACTGGTTTTATCTGGTTATGTGGGAGTACGAGTATTTTATTACGTGTTGAGCCCTGACTTCCAGCATATATGTTCTTTCCACCGAAGCTTGACATCTAGAGGCATACCTAGATACTTTGCTGTATTAGCATGTTGTATTGGAGTAGCTTTATAGTATAGTACTCGTATGAGGCAGACTTATTTGCAAAGTCAATATGTGCAGATTTGTTCGAATTTAGTTTTATTCGCTATCTTTGTGTCCACCTGATTATTTGATTTGTAGTGTTGAGTCTGATGTTGACTGCAATCACTGTGTCATCGGCAAAGGTTGCAGTTTTAGTGTAGGGTGTTGTTGGTAGGTTGCCGGTATAGAGGTTGGCAATTAAATAACAATAATTTCTAGTCTACAGATTTGTAATTCGCAAGTCTTTAACATCAACATCAATACAGACAAGGAACGTTCAGAGCGGCACAGAAAACTCCTCCACCACGGACACGAATTCCGATTATAGTGAAACCCGTCACTATCAACATTCTCCTGAAAGCCGAAAAACTGTGAGGAAGTAGATAAGTTAAAGAATGGGAGATAGAAATCCCATGGGTGATCTAGGATTGCCGAATCAAAGAAATCATCTAAAATGTCATTCGATCATCAATAAATATATGGAGTACATTAAACTAGCCAAGGAATATCAAAAATATGCTACTAAAGGGCTGTGTCGCTTCAAAAAGAGCAGGCATTTTTAAAATAGTGGTAGCAGCTGAATTTAAATTAGTTTTAAATATGAAATTAAATATTTAGAAGTTTTCCGGTTTCCGTATACACTCCTTACAGTTGAGCTCCACTTGGAAACGGATAATTGCACCGTTCATGTTTTGAACTGCATCCACTACCTTTTGACCCGTTCCGAGTTTGGGTCCCTAAAGTGTATCCAGTTTATTTTTCTCTACTTTTCCCTTTCCTGCAAATGCATTTGATTCGAAATTCATGTATCTATAGCCTGAGAGCTACACCTCTGGCAGAATGTTCGAGTTGATTATTAATTTGAAGTATCTGTTGCATTGAATCTCAAGTATTCTCCGACTGAGTCTACAAAAGGACTTTCGATAATCTACTACCTGATACGTTTACCTAATGATTGCTGTCTTTTGTAACTCTTTATCGGATTCGTCTCGCAAGACTTCATACACATTGCTCGTAACAGAACTTGTTCTTCAAAAATATAAAAAAAAAAATCCAAAAATAGAAAATTACACGGAACTATAGGTAGAATCAAATGTCACCTTGAAGACGTGACATTTTCGTCGTTCCACTAACACAGATACCCGTTCTAAATACTATCCTACACTGACCATCCTAGGTCTCTTCTCTGTTAATCCCTTGAGTCAGTCCCCATTTGAATGGGGTAAGCACACAACCAGCGAACACAGCGAATCCTTTTCAAATTGACTTATCTTGAAGAATTCTTAAGTACACCATAAAATGACTGACTGGAATCGAATTATTATCCTGATGAGCAAGGGGGCTGTCTATTTGCCTTCCCAAAAGGCGCACAGCGCTGGGATTAATTGTACAGCATTAATTATTCCACAGTAAAATAAGGATGATAGACCTTAACGCACAAGGACATTTAATTTGCATCGCTAATCGTTACTTGAAATATCATCCTGATTGATGTTGGTAATCCCATGGGAGATTTTTTTTTCTAGCGGTTTTTCGAGTTGGATTTGCTGTCCGAATTTGTAATGACTTGAGAATTTCTTTTTAAATCAAAACCAAGTACAAATGCGGCAAAAGTCCTTTCTGCAGAAAATTAAATTTTAAAAGGACATCGACAGATTTTTTTTTCTTTCTCACGAAAGTTTGGTGACACTTTTGGGGCATATTTTCTACATTCCTTGGATTTTTCTCTTTTTTTTTTTTTACAGAAGGTAGGTAGGTACGAGTATATTCCCAGAATGCTTGCATACGTACCTATCTGTACCCACGATAGAGGAGTAGGAATGCAAATTTTCCTTTCGCTGTTTTTTTGTTCTCTCCGGTGGAATGAGGAGAAGGTACAACTCGTTTAGAGAGAGTAGCATTATGACATTGTCCTTTGATAAATGATCACAATTTCTCCATTTTGTATGTGTGTTCTTTTTTTCCACTTTCCCATTTCGCTTTGGTCCTTTTGGGGGGTTTTTTGTTTGCTCTCTTTGGCATATCTATTCCAATTTGAATCTCTGTCATGATAGTGTGTGTTCGTTATTCGTCTTTTGAAGATAATTCTTGTCCTGTCACTGTGATCTGCGCTAGGGTCTGCATTATCTCCTGGAAATGGTAGTTTTTTAAACAATTTTTCTGTTTTAGTCCTTTCTTTTTTGAACAAGAATAAAGGAAGAAACACAGGAGATTGGGTGAATAATTCATGTAAGGGGCTGTTTTTGCAGGTGCGTTCTGTCTTGGGTTACGAATTTTTTTTTGCATTTCTCTTTTGGCTAGGGTTTGGGATGTTTTCGTCCTTTAGAACAGTTTGTCAGACAGGATTATGGTAATTTTGCGTTTTCATCGTTTCATCCTTGAAGGTGAGTGCGTTTTGGAGATGAAATCATGGTGCCTAATGAAGAGGACCAAATGGAGGTATTACATAAATTACATTGCTTGTCGGTATTATCGTTTTCCTTTTCTTATTTTTTTCTGGAGGTGAAAAGGATTAATGGGGTTCAATTTGATGGGATAAGAAACTGAGAAATCGTTTTAAAGGAAGTCGACGAATAAATTGAGGCTTATACTGATGAGACCTTAATTAATAGGAAAATGGCAGGTGTGCTAATGATGTGGTAAGGAGCATGATGGAAGCGAATGTCTTTTTAAAAGAGAGTGGTAGAAAGTCTGAAAGCTAATGGAATCACAAGAGATGGAATATATTTGTATTTGGAAACCCATATCAGAATATTGGGTAGGTCGGACGTTGCCTTATCTAACTATCGAGTTGCCCAATTAATTGTAAAAATTTTTGTTGGAATAAGAAAGTAGAAGAGGCTTACGGATTACACTTAAGCTACTGGCGTCTGGTCACAAAAATCAGCAGATGTTCAGCTGTCTTTTGAATGACACTAATGTGTTGCTGTCAACCGAACCATACCACGGACTTACCAGCCTGGTACAAGCACACTCCTGAGACCAGATGATGTCCTTTATTTTATCTAGTCCTAATCAAGGACATAGGGGCCTTCTGTTTCTTAGCTTATCATGATATTGAGAAAAGAATGTGGATAGCTTTAACTGTATTTATCAGATGTCAACTAAGCTAGATGAGCAGATCATTCACAATGACTTGTATGGAATCTGCCGATACAGAGATAGATGGCTGAAGCTAGGCTATCACAGTGAATGAATGAGAGAGAATCATTCAAAGGTCTCAAGATCGATAGACTCTTTCTAAAAATTATGCGTTTAACCCCTTTTAAAGATACTTCTGCCAGACTTACTGCCGTATGACAAATATTACAGACAGGTTCAATGACAAAAAGACAAGCACCTCTGGCAATGACTGTGATCCACTGGTATGGCAGCTTATCTAGCTACACCAGTATGAAAATTTAAAAGAGCTTTGAGAGTAGGAATCTTTTCGAATAATTTTCCTTGCAGACATATCGCGAAAAATGCCACCATCAGCGAGAGGACTGCAGGATGGAGGCAGGAATTTTCTCCGACACTCTCAATATATCAAAATCATATCGGCTATCGGATTCATACTTTAAACTTACCGTTTATTGAAAAACATCAGTACACCCTTCAGAATCATAGCTATCTTCATTGATAGCCAGGCCGCTACCAAGGCAATTGTATCCGCTGCGTCTTCCTCCAAGTTGACGGAACAATAGAAAGAGGAACTCGCCTTGCTGGTTCATCGGTTCAGGATCAGTCTCTTCCAGTGCCGGGACACAGCAACATTGAGGTGAACGAGCAAGCTGATGAGCTACCGATGCGAGGATCTTCTCTTGACAGACTCTCAAGGTAGTATACTCTCGCATTTGCGAGAATTGCGTCATATTTAGGCAGATGTGGCCCAACCACAACTGGCGAATCTCACAAGATCTACAAAACAAAAACCGCTAGAATTGTAGCGATTGTTACAGGCCACTGGCCCACTGGGGTTCATGCGGACTAGGCAATACATCCGTTGCACATTGTCGCAGCTGCAAGTGAAATAGAAATTATCTACCATTTCCTCTGCAAGTATCCGGCTCTACGTAGGGCCAGACAGCGCGCACTAGGCAATCCCTTCTTTGACAACCTAAAGAAACTTACGGAGCAAATCATTGGGGAAGTTATCAGTTTTCTTAATGCCACAGGGTGGATTTAAAGAAGGTTTACACTAACCCCCTCATCTCTGCAGTTAATCAAGATTTTTTACATGTTTTAAAGTTGTAGTTGGAATGCTATTTTCGAGATGTCTTCTACCATAGTTGTTGATGCTTTTCGGTGTTTGGAGCATACCTTGAGTTTGTCTTCGGGTATTGAATTTTATGGTCTATAGGCTTCTGAAAATGGGTGTCATCATAATATTCCAGAGCTAGTGTCATCTTAAAATTTTTTTTTAACTCCTGGAACCTTGAAACAATTTTCTTCAGATGAATTAGATCCATTTCTGTTATTTATCTTCTTGACACTGGTGTTTTAAAGCTTATTCAAGTGGGTGTTGGGTGCGTTGCCCCAAGCAAGTACCCTGTACATTAGCTTGGATTCCACCAAGACATAGTACACTTGTTTTTCAACCTTTGTTGTCGAGTAGCTTCCAAGGTAGTACAGAGCGAACAGTTCCTTTTTCAGATCAGAGCGAAGTTTGTTGATGTGCCTATCCCAAATGAAGTTGCTATCGATGGTAACTCCCAGGTATTTGTAGCTTTCGACCACCTCAATAACCTGAACGGGAAGTGCAATTTGACACATACTGCTACGAAAACTAATCCTTTGACGAGTGGCTTTGTGACGAGGTTTACGAATGTGCATCATCTTGGTTTTTCAATGGTTCAACAGCTTTGCCGAACTCGCTTTGCATTATTTGCGTTGCAGTATCAATGAATGAAAAATTTGTACATACGAAGTAGCTCATTGGTAAACAAAATGAACAAAATTGGCCAGAGCTTCGAACCCTGTGGCAAGATAAAAAGAACTGCCATGTCATCGCTGCAGGTATCTTTAATACTTACTCGAAACGATGTGCAACTCAAGTTATTTTGGAGACAATCCGCAAGCATTCCACGGATACCCAGTTTGTTTAACGCTTCTAAAAGTTTTACTTGATTCAGTTTAGTTTTTTTTAGTTTTTAGTTTTAGTTTTAATTTCTTTATTTCACTAATAACTTAAAGTTATACAAAAGTTTAAAACAAATTCAAAGATAGATTTACAAGATAGTAGAGCATTTAAGTTATAAACTGAAATAGTTATGTACATTCTGTTGCCAGATTTTGACAAGAGGCGAATGTACAGTACATACTTAAAAAAAAAAAAAAGAATTAAGATTTATTTATCGATGGGGATGCGATAAAAAATAAGTATAAATTCAACTATAAAAAGAATAAAAAAAAAAAACATAAAAAATACAACAAAAAGAAAACAAACCAAAGGATTCAGTAAATTACCAATTACAGCATAGTTTAACGAGAAAAGCCAACATTTTACATTTTTAAGATATACGGATTTAACTCGCTCACATCTCAGACTTGAAGGTATTTTATTGAACAAACGCGGAGCAGTAACATTGTAGAAGGTGGAAATATGAGATTTATTGATTATAGGTACATTGACGAGATTACTAGTGTTGACGCGCAAATTACGGTTTTCATAAACCCTAGGCGAGTTGTACCCGGACTTTTCAAAAAATATTTTTAAAACTTTATAGAAGTACAAATGTCTCAATGGAAGAAATCCAAGACTATTGAACAATCCAAAACTAGGAGTACGACGGTTAACTTTACACATAATACGAACAGCGTGTTTTAGTTTTATTAGCAAAGGCTCTAATTTGTTATAATGTGTACCACCCCAACAAGCTATACCATACTGAAGTTTAGATTTGAGAAGACCATTATAGACTAACTTGTGGCAAATCACAGTATTGGCTGAGATTATAAATCTGTCTAACAACATTGTTTAGATATATTTTTAAGTACATAGTATGCTCCAACCAACTGAGCTTATAATCTAAAGTAATACCTAAGTACTTAAAGCCGTCGACGCGTTCGATTACAAAGCAGTCAGCGGTGCAATCAAAAGTGGGTGAATTATGATTGTGTATACAAGGATTAATAAAAGGGAATCTATTGCAATTTGGCGAATGGTATTGTTAAGGCATATCATTACAGATTTTATTCATAATGTTAAAAAGCATGAACTTCGTTTTGTCACTTATGACCAATTTATGAAGTTTAAACCATCTCCGCAGTATATCTGATAGATGATAGTTCACATCCATATATAAATTAAAATAACATTTACCATAATAAGACAAAGCAGTATCATCAGGAAAAGCTGTGAGTTTACCCCTAAGAGGTTGAAGAAAAAGCGAGTTTACAAAGATTAAAAAAAAAAATAGGACCCAAAACAGAGCCTTGTGGAACACCTATGTTAATGAGATTTTTCTCACTTAAACTATTTTGAATCTTAACTCTCTGATTTCGGTTATCAAGATAAGAAGTGAAACAGTCATGGATAAAACCTCTGAAACCCGCGTTATAAAATTTGTTATGGTCTACCATGTCAAATGCTTTAGTGATGTCAATGAATAAGGTAGCAGGGATATGAGAAACATTTAGACTACTATAAATTTCACCACACAACTTCAACAAGGCATCTTCAGTAGATTTGCCACTTCGAAAGCCAAATTGTGAAATACTAAAGAAATTAGTTTTGTCTAAGAAAGACAACATTCTAGATTTGACCCCTTTTTCAAAGACTTTGGAAAAAACAGATAACAGGGATATAGGACGGTAATTGTTTAATGACATGGTATCACCTTTTTTATGAAGAGGAATTACTACAACAGCTAATTTAAGTAATTCCGGAAAAATACCCTTTTGTATACTTGAATTGAAAATATGACATAAAACATCAGAAATAAGGAGCGATATACTTTTTAAAATATTACTTGAGATTTGATCACATAACATTGAATTTGACGCTTTTAGGGATTGTATAATTTTATGAACTTCCACTGGTGAAAAAAATTCAAAGAAAAAGCTTTGTATCAAACGTTTTACTGAAGTCTATAAAGAGTACTAGAACATGATGGTTTTTATTCAAATTTTCATTTACAGTATTTGAAAATTCAGGGAAAAGTTTTCTCGTACTTTTATTTTTTTGGAAATTCATAAGCTGTCTCGTTACCACCTCTTTAGATATGGGCCTGTAGTTGGACACTAAACTTTTGACGCTGCCTTTATAAATTGACCGAACCACAGCAGTCTTCACCACATGAGGAATGCCATCATGCTCTAATGCCATCAACTTGTTTTCACTTCTTCTTCTTCTTACGGCGAAGTTATGATCCGGAGTGTGATCTCTCCTTTGAACATGAGAATACCAACTGAGCCGGTCGTGCTCTATCTTGCTTGTGATGGGTTCTTTTACATGAAGGCTTCCTTGAATCTTTGAACTTCTTATTCTATCAAGCTTTGTTACACCTGCTGTAATGTGAAGCATCTTCATCTCAGCTGCCGTTAATTTGTCGTCATACTTTTTGTAAATTGTCCAGCATTGTGAACCGTATGTAAGCACCGGACGTACAACTGCGGTGTAGAGTCTTCCTTTAAGTTTAGGGGGGCATTTTTCGATCACAGAAGATAGCGGAGTTTTCCCGCCACTTTATCCACCCTACGCTTACGCGATGATTGATGTCATCATCACAAATTGCTTCGCTATTGATCATAGATCCCAGATATTTGAACTTATCACACTTGGGAAGCACTTTTCCATTCAAGTAAATGGCTGGAATAGGCCGGTGTGGATCAGAGAACGGGCAGCACAGATACTCTGACTTTTTCGAACTAATACGGTACCCATTTCCCTCCAAAACATCCACCCATACATCAAGTGCTCGTTGCAAGGCCATTTGATCTTCGCTTATGATAGCTCCATCGTCAGCAAAGAATAACTGATGCACTTTGGGGTCCGTCACTTTTCCTTCAAGCAGATAATCAAGGACTGCAATAAATATCAAGGGACTAAGGACGCTTCCCTGGTGTACACCGACTTTGATTGGGATTCACTAAGTAGCTTAATTACACCATGAATCTCTTCTGTGATCGTTTCTTCAATGAAGATGATTAGATGTACTCATGTTACATTTATGCACTTTATAAAGAATTTAATGCGAGAAGTTTCCGCATATTTACGAGTAATGTACAATCTTGATAAGCATTTTTCTGCTGGGAAGTTATAGAACAAATAATCGTCAGTATTCCTTAAATATTTTGCAGCTTTCTGGTGTACCCTCTAAGTTGCATTCTTAGATACAGTTGCCTTAAATGACTTTTAATCAGTGTCCCATCAGACACAGTGCATAAATAGGATGCGTAGTCGAATATCTCTTAATCTGTACTATACGTATGTACAAACAAAAAACCATTAAACTTTTTACTCACATTGACATCAATCCTTGTCCTATCAAATCCTATCAGCAAATTGCTTTTACGCTAATTGTATCTATATACAATTATTGTGGGGGAACAAAATTGTTCGAACACTTTTCATTCAATCCAGGCTCCTACATCTCTTACCATGGCCATAACTCTAACAACATCGATGCAGAACATAATACCTCTGTCATGGCCATTATACCGCCTCAACAGAGTTCCACTCCCACATGACCATCCGTCGCATATCATCCAACCGAGCTTCCAAATGGAACTGGCAAAAGCAGGCTAACTTCACCATTACAGTTTGTTTGTTTGTCAACTATTAAAAAAATAAATAATAAAAAATATTTTTTTAAAAAATAGAAAAACACTTCCGAAGGCAGAACAGAACACTGGTGTCTACCACCCAGCATCGATAAAGAGCATAAATAATGTCAGGCTCCATAATACACTATAGCGTACAGACTGCTTGTGGTATGTGTATAGGATCTATCTACCCGATGCTGGATAGAGCCCACAACAAACGGTCCGGAGCTCATGAACTCGAAGCATATATCTGCAGCTGACATTTCCTGCTGTTACAATGACGGCTGTTTTCACTGGCTTCACCTCTTCTTTTTCGTCCTTGCCACTTGCCACTTGCCATGCCACCCAAATGTAGTGGCCATTACCACATCATTGGGTCTCCTTCTATGCAGCATGGTCGCCTGTCAACTGGAACAACAACAGTGACAATGTTTTCGGTTAAGTCCAGGACCCTGATTTGACGTGAGTGCCAGTGACGGTGACGGTGACGCTTGGAAACGGAAACAGTTTATTTAGCATTTGATTCCTATCTATAATTGCAACAGGAAATCAAATGAAAACGGTCTTGCTCTCGACTAGGACGACTACAACGAGAACGAAGCGCTGCCGTTATCGGTGGATAGAATGACATGGACCACGGACCAGTTTAATATCGGAGGAGTGAATGTGGGAATGGCTGACTCCGACTATGATTGGTCGGTTGGGGGGGTTGGATGTCTCTGGTTCTGATGGTAGATGGGAGGTTAACCGTAATTTTGATTTAATACAGAGACGGGGGCTAGGAAGTATGGCACAGGATCTGGTCATGGCCTTTTAAAGTTCCACAGGATGGTTAATGAAATGTTATGTGAAATTTGAGGCACCAGCAGCAGTATAAGCAGAGTGAGGTGATTTATTTTTTGTAGTTTCTCTAACTTTGCTTTGTGTTGGGTTCTTAGTTATATTTCCTTCTGTTTTTTTTTTTTGTGGATGTGTTGCATTTGACTGACAGTTGCATTTAATGGGATACTTCTGTCGGATGGAAAGATAGCTCTTTTAGAAAGTTAGAAACACATGATGGACGGGCAGTATTATAGTTTTTTTTTTCATTAAATTCAGACTCAAAATCTTGGTTTCACTTAAGGCCACGATGAAGAACATTGTAACAGAAATCCTTTTACTTTTATGTACTGAAACTGGAGGAAAAAATAGCGTCCATAACTATTTTGTTCTTTTACATTTGCAAATAATTCAGTATAAGGGTTCTGTTCTTACTATTTGGTTTGCTTTGTAAGTGCCGGAATCCTGCCAAGGATTATCTACTATATTTCATTGATTTTTTTTCATTTTCGTCTCCAAAGTACAAGGTTTGAAGGGTTGACATAGAGTGTGAAACAAACTACACCACACTTAGATCAGTATAGATCCATTGTGATGCCCAAGGAGTGAAGCATCCCCACTCGTGAACTCGATGGGTTCTTAAACCAACCCGATGCATTCATAAATTTGGTAATCTTATTTACCGATACATTTGCAAGTTCTTCTAAGTCTTGGAAGAAATATTTCACTAGTATTTTGAATCTAAGGACTCTAGTCCTGGACAACACAGGAAGTGAGGTGTATCTTCGTGTACGTCCTCATTGCCACAGCCTCTTCTTCGCTAATTCCCAATTTCTTTGTGTGATAACGTAACAAGTTGTGTCCAGTTATCATCCCCACTAAACCAGATAAGATATATCTGTTGAAGTGTAAGATTTGCTCTGTATGATTTTTCTTGTAATTATACAGGATTCTAATGATCTACATATACTATTTGCTATGGCAATCATTTTATTTCTAACTTCTAGGTTCAGGTTGCAAGGTGGTGTCTTAATTGACGGATCAGCTCGTTCAGGATTTAGAGCTGAACCCTCCCTGAAACGCCATTATGTCCGGGTACCCAGCAGAGCTTTACATTATGTTGCGTACCAAGAACCCGCAGCTCTTCGCGACAGCAGCGCACAAGCTTCGATTTTATTTGTGTGGCGCTGCCTGGCTGTCAATGAAAAATGTAATATCATCTGGTAGTATAGCTTTCATTGCAGCGTCCCGGGCAGCAGTTGCCACCGCCAAGACCTCCGCTTGAAAAACACTGCTATAGTCTGGAAGCCGAATTGACTCGTTCAAATTGAGTTTTCCAGAAAAAATCCCTTCATCTACTCCCATGTCCATCTTGGATCCATCAGTGTAGATGGAGATGGAGTTGTCATTTAGCGGGATATTAGTTTCCCATTCCTCTCGACTCGAAAATGAACTGGAAAACGGCTTATGAAAGTCTAAATAGGGCACAATGTAGTCTGTGCTAAAATCTCCGCCCATGTATTTGCGTAAAATCTGTGCATGCCCCGTCAGGCTTGACCTCCAACCTTCAGATTGGTTTAATCTTAGAGCACTTCTAGCTGCAGATTCCTACACAAATAGATCTAAAGGTGTATGGTCTCTAATCCTGCAGTTGGTGAGGTTCTCATAGCTCCTGTGACACCACTTCTTTGTACTCTGGTTAGTATCTTGAGGTTTGTGCCCTTACTTGCGGCTGGCCACCATACTAGGCTACCGTATGTCAATATAGGTCTCACAACTGCTGTGTAGAGCCAGAAAATGACTTTTGGTTTGGGCCCCCAGTTGTATCTGCTACAAGTATAGAGAGCTATCATAGCTTTCCTTGCTCTCTCCCTTGTGTTTAGTCCCCAGTTTAGTTTCTGGTCTAGTATTAACCCTAGATATTTAGCTCTATCAGATATTTTAAGAGGAGTGCCTTCAATGGATGGAATTTTGAATTCCGGTATTTTCCTTTTGTTAGTAAATAGTGTCAGCTCCGTTTTTAGTGGATTTATTGCGAGTCCACTTCTTTTAGTCCAGTTGCTGACTATCTTAAGGGCGCCTTCCATTTGGTCGCTTAGGGTTGGAAGGAATTTACCCGTGGCCAGTAACGCCACATGGTCTGCGTACGCTACGGTCTTAACCCCACTGAATCTAAGTTTTATTAGTTCTTCATTTAGCACAATAACCCAGAGTAGAGGAGAGAGAACACCTCCTTGCGGAGTGCCTCTACCAACTGATACTCTTAGTCTCACATCACCTGAGTTTATGTACCTATTTCTTAGTATGGAAGCTATCTGTCTGATTAGAGTGTCCTCAATATTCAGGTTTTTTAAGGCATCTTCGACTGAACCTGCCGTGACATTATTAAAGGTCCCTTCAATGTCTATGTATGCAGCCAGGGTGTACTCTTTATCATTCAATGATTTCTCAATCGTACTGACAACACTATGAAGTGCAGTTTCAACGCTTTTACCTTTCGTATAAGCATGCTGTGCCGGAGATATCATACTGTTCATAGACATAAGTATATAAATTTTGTAAATAGAAGAAAAAATATTATTAACAAAGAAATACATAAAAGCAATAGAAGTATATACAGTGAACAATCATGACTGAACTCCTTCCAGCAAAGCTTCCTTTATGGAGTAGATTGACTTGTTAAAATCAAATAATTTGACATGAGCATTTAACCGTTCATTGAGGAAGAACGGTCGTAGTTACGAGTAGTAGGCGAGTGGGCTATGCTAAAGAATCTATTGTTTCATAAATTGAGAGAAGGAACGTTTATGTTGAGAAGGCTTAGGATTTCCGGGGAGTCAATCTCAGCAGTGAGTATCCTATGTAGAAAAAGAACCCTTGCAACGGTTCTCCTAACTAATAATCAATCCTAATAATCAAACCTAGATTGGTACGATTATTTGGATCGACCCAAGGAAGTCCTCCAAGGGTAAACCTAAGAAATTTTTTTTCGGATAGATTCAATTCAGGACATATGAACATTGTAGTATGGATACCAAACAATAGATGCGTATTCTAAAATAGACCTAACAAAAGATAGATATAAATGCCTCAGCATTCCCTATGACCTATTAGCTTTGTTAGCAACGTATTCAACATGATTGTTGAAGGATAGTTTACTATCCAGCAATATACCCAATTCCTTCTTATTAAAGAGACTCGAGAAATGACTTTACCATTAATAGGTATGCATGAAATGTGATTTACTACGTGAAAAGGTGATAACTGAGCATTTATTTACATTTAGAGAGAGGTAATTTTTTGAGCACCACAAATCAAATTTTTGAAAATACATGTTTAAGCGTTGGAAACAATGAATATCTTTTCCCTACAAATATAAAGCCATCACCAAATATTAGTATGCCATCCCCACGCTCATTTACAATGACATTCCAGCTGTCAGCTCCTTAGACAAAGCTAATCTGCTTGCTGCTCACTTTGCAGCGAGCTCCACGCTGCCAGATAATGCTTTGTCTCCACCTGTATTTGGGAGCGTCAAATTTTCCATGGGACAAGTCCACTTTCGCACTCGTATAGTTGCAGGAGTTTTTTTTTTTTTGTTTTATTTATAAAAGGAAATTTCCAAATCCCGGAGCACTCAGACTCCATTTTGCTGTGTCCATTGTACTACCAGGCAGAAACTCCTTTTTGGTGAAGTGGTTTTAGAAACTTAGATTTTATTCGTTTCTCTTATATGTTCGGGTGGCTGTGATTGCTGTTCCCCTTCCGGGCTCGAACCTGCAGTTGCAGGAGTACTCAAAGGTCTTAACATACACAAATCCGCTGGTCCCCCCCATAGTTCTGAAGAGGTGTTCTTCTATGCTGGCAAAACCTCTGCGTAAGCTTTTCTGTCTATCCTACTTTTCAGGGCTCTTTCCGAGTAGATAGAAAACAGCATTTGTCCAGCCCGTCCCTAAAAAAGGCGAATCTTACTCCCCGTCCAATTACCGACCCATTGCACTTACGCCCCTTCTTTCCAAGGTCATGGAAACGCTGATAAATATTCAGCTTATGAAATATTTCGATTCACGAAAACTCCTTAATGACCGGCAGTATAGTTTTCGTAGCAACAGGTCGTGGTGGACCCCACCACCAGTGGGGTGATTTGATGTCATATCTCACCGAGAAGTGGAACCAATCTCTCCATCACTTCGGCGAAACCAAGATGGTTGCGCTTGATATTTCAAAAGCATTCGACAGAGTTTGGTATCAGGCTCTTTTGTCGAAAATGTGTGCATATTATGGCATCGATGAGTCTCTTCTTCAATGGATTATAAATTACCTTTCGGGGCGTTCAATACAAGTTGTCTTGGACGGTTTCAAGTCTGTAATTCACCAAATAAATGCTGGTTTTCCCCAAGGCTCTGTTTAGTCTCCCACTCTTTCTTATTTTTATAAATGATCTCTTGTATGCAACTTCTAATCCAATCCATTCCTTCGCTGATGACAGTACAATCAGTTTCTCATATTCGTTCCCTAACTCACCTTCCTTGCTCTTCGGCCGTAGAAGAGGAACGGCAACGTATGTTACATTAAATTCCGACCTGGATAGCATAATCAAATAAGGTTCAACCAAAAGAGTGGAATTTAATGCTTCCAAAACATATTGCTGTCTTCTGTCGCTCAAGTGAAACCAAAACCCTCAACCATTATCCATGAATGGTACTTGCATCATAGAAACCGAAAGACTTGCCATTCTCGGTATGTGTATTAATAACTATCTTTGATGGAACAATCACATATTCGAGGTCGCTAAAAACGCTGCAAAATGTCTAGGATTCCTTAAACTGTGCAAGAAATATTTGACTCCGTCTTATCTGGCGTCAATTTATAAGGCATTCATCCCATAAGCTGGAATATAACGCCCATATCTTGTCTGATGCACCCAAGACCGTTCTGCACATTTTTGATAGGGTACAAAATCGCGCGTTAAAACTTATAGGTGATAGAGATATTGTGAATGCTATACATTCACTTGAACATCGGAGAAATGTCTCATGTCTCTCACTGTTTTATCGTTTTTTTTTTTTTTTTACAAAAAATGCTCCAGTGAAATAGACAGTTGCATTCATCCCCTTCAAAATTTCACCAGCAATACGCTTCGAATGCACATCAGTTCACCCTAAAGCCTAACTTCGGTCGTACAGTTAAATATAGGGATTCGTTTATAAGCCGAACGACACGTGTGGAATGATCTAGCAAGCTCTGTATTTCCCCATCACTACAACCTTCAAACATTTAAAGCCAACATGCACAGGCTTCTCCTCTGTTCCTCTTCCACTATTCCCTAAAAGCCCGTGCCTTGAAACAATTAAAGGGTATTAATACTCCCTTTGGCACGCGCAGATTATAAAAAAAAAAAATGTTACATTTGGTTAAAAATTTAACAACATTAACAAATAAGATGAATATAAGAGGGCCAATATGACTTCCTTGTGGGACACCCTAGGTCACACATATTTCACATATTGATATCTGTCATATAGAAATAATGAGAGCCAATGTAATAAGTAAGATTTTGTGGTCAACACGTTCAAAAGCTTTACTGAAATCCGTATAGATTGCATCCACTTGGTTTCCTTTACTAATGTCAGAAATGATGAAATTCGTAAAGAGTAGAAAATTAGTAACAGTCGATCGTTTCTTTACAAAATCACGCTGATTATTGCAAATTAGGGATTTGCAGAAATAATTTAATTTTTCAGTAACCAACATGTCAAACAATTTTGGAATAGATGACTGTTTGCATATGTATCTATAATTCTCAATTTTGTTTCTCCTACCAGATATATACGAGGGTGGGTCAATAAATCCCTGAAAATTAACACAAATTGTGTCGTCACCTTAAATTTAATTTTTTTTTGTCAAGAATCATCTTTCAAAAGAACGCACCCAAATTTTCAGACAGATCTGTCAAATAGTTTTGCTGTGGCTGCCATTTTATATAGACGCCTGCTAGCATTTTCGTTAAAATGGAAAAAAGTGAATTTCCAGTGCTCATTAAACACTGTTTTTTGCAGGAAGAAACTATCACGCAAACCAAACAAAAGCTTGACAAATATTATGGAGACTCTCACCATCGATTGGAACCATTCACCACTGGTTTACTCAATTTCAGTGCGGTCGTTCAAGCACAAGTGACGCCGCGAGCTTGAAGAGGCCACAGGCTTATCACATGGCTCAGTGATTTCGATTTTACATAAATATTTGGACATGAAAAAGCTTTCCGCAAGATGTGTGCCACGATGGCTCACAATCGGCAACAAACGCATTCGTTTGACAACTTCAAAGGTGTGTTTGGCGATGTTCCAGAAAAATTCGGTTGAGTTTTTGCAACGTTTCGTAACCGTGGATGAAACCTAGATTCATCACAACACACCAGAAACCAAGGAACAGTCAAAACAATGGACTTCTCCTGGTGAATCGAAGCCGAAGAATGTCAAGGCGGGTTTGTTTTTTGGAATGCGCGCAGTGTTATTCACATCAATTACCTTGAAAAGGGTAAAACGATCACCGGCGCATATTATGCAGAGCTGCTGGATCAATTCCAAGCCGATTTGAAGCAAAAACGACGGCATTTGGCGAAGGAAAAAGTTATTTTTCACCAGGACAACGCACCGGCGCACAAGTCCGCAGTCGCAATGGCAAAATTGTATGAGTTAGGCTACGAAGTTAGCCCCCTGCGACTATTTCTTGTTTCCAAACATGAACAAATGGCTCGGAGGTAAGAGATTTGGGTCGAATGAAGAGGTCATCGCTGAAACAAACGCTTATTTTGAGGGGCTCTAGAAATCGTGTTATTTGGAGGGCATCAACAAATTGGAGAAACGTTGGATGAAGTGTGTATAGAGCTAAAAGGAGACTATGTTGAAAAATAAAATGTTTTTATACCAAAAAGAGTGTTCCTTATTTCATTTTTCAGGGACTTATTGACCCACCCTCGTAACCAGACATACAGATATATTTCCAACAGACAGATATTACTTTTTAATGATAGGATAGATATATGGCATACAAATTTATGCAATTCAGGGGCACATTTTCTAAAGAAGCCGGAAGGTAGGCCGTCGGGGCCAGGATTGAAGCTAGAGTCCATTCCAGTCAAACTGTCCAATGAGTCATTTTCCAAAATTTCAATATTTTTAAAAATTTGAGTGGAAGAATCCCCAAGGTTCATCATTAACAGAGTCTTCTTTTGAATAGACAGACTGGTAAAAATACTCCAAAATTATTACAAATTGAAGAGGAAGAATAAGCTGACTGACCGTTAAAAGACAGTGGGACTGGATAACCATCTTTTTTGTTCTTAGAGTTGATGAATTGCCAAAATTTATTCGGTATATACGAGTATTTGATACTACTCTGTAATATCGTTTATATAAACCAGGTACGCGTGATAAAGGGAGGATTTCAATTAGGACTTTGGACTTTTATAGAGCATATAGCCTTCATTTGTCAAACTACAACGCCATCTCGTTGTAAGCTCTGTTCTTTAGAGTTTTCACGTTGCTAGTTATTTCATTATTCCAAGGATAAGAATCTATTTAAAAGTTAAGTTATTAATAACCCGATAAAACTTAGAGCAAAGGTCGTTAACTTCTAATGAGAGATAAGGCCCCCAGTCATAATTGTTTAGCTCAACACAGATTTCATTATACAGTAGACTCGCGTTAACAAAAACACCGCCTTACGTGAACACCGGCTAACGTGAACATCATTTTTTTACATTGACTACTCTGTAGCGTGAACACGGTGAGAAAGCCCTATAACGTGAACAAATTTAAAATGCATTTAACATAGAAAACGTTGTTTTCTTTTCTGCATTTGTCGGTTACTTGAATCGTTTTTATAAAACGGGGAATCCCCGTAAATGATTGCTCGTTAGTCCTGGCATTTTCGCTGTGGTTTGACATTTAGTTTAGTTCGCGGTGCTGATTTGGAATGATCTACATAATTTACAATTTTCGTGAAAAATGTCGTAAAAAGGACCAAAATTCCTGTCTCTAAAGGAAAAGATGGATGTGATTGAAAAATTAAAAGGAGGAACAAGCATAACTAGCTTAGTAAAGTAGTTCAATGTTGCAAAGTCAACAATTTGCGCTATAATCAAAAAAACTGAGAAAATTTTAAAATGTGTTAACAATACATTTTCTGGACCTGGAATGCGGAAGACTTTGAAGTGTTCTGAATTCCTTAAAATGGAAAAAGCGCTGTACCGTTGGTTCCTCAAACAGCGACAAAAAAATTATCCTGTCAACGGATTGATGGTTAAAGAAAAAGCTAAATTTTTTCATTTAAAAATTAAAGAAACTCAAAGCGATTTTAATGCGAGTGACGGATGGTTGCAACGATTTAAGAAGCGTTATGGTGAGCGTTTTATTAAAATTAGTGGAGAAAAGTTATCTTCTAGGCCTGAACTTGTGGACCCTTTCAAGAACAAGCTGCAAGCCAAGATTAAAGAGCTAGGTCTGTCTCACGATTAAATTTATAATGCAGACGAATGGGAATTATTTTGGAAGCTGCTACCTGACAAAACATACGTATCATCTCAAGAAAAAAAATGCTCCTGGAAGAAAAACGGAAAAACAGCGCGTCACTTTTCTAGCTTGTACAAACGCAACAGGTGTACACAAAGTTAAACTTTTAGTGATTGGAAAGGCAAAAAATCCTCGCTCTTTTAGAAATTTTGAATCTCCTGTTGACTACAGTTGCTCTAAATCGTCATGGATGACAGGTGCTATTTTTAAAAATTGGTTTCACCATTCGTTTGTACCACAGGTAAAAAATAATTTGCAGTTTTATTGATTTCAATCTTTAGCACGTGTATTCCTTATTATTGTAGATCAGACAATTTTTAAAAGAACTAGGATTGCCCAACAAAGCTCTACTGCTAATTGATAATGCTCAATCTCATCCTTCCGAAATTGAATTGAGATCAGACGACGAGTTACTAACTGCAATGTTTATGCCACCAAACGTCACGCCGCTCATACAGCCAATGGATCAAAATGCCATAAGACTTACAAAACTTTTCTACAGAAACAGTCTTTTGGCATCAATTGTAGCCACAGGGACTAATGTTATTGAAGCCCTAAAGAAATTGACGTTAAGGAAGCTGCTTGCTATTTAGATTCAGCTTGGAAACGTCTTGAAAAGGAAACAATAGCAAAATGCTGGTCGAACATTTTAAGCTCTATAGGAGATTAAGAAGACTGCGAAGAGGATATCCCATTAGTTATTTTGAGAGAAAGGATTTGTTTACCAATCAACTCCCAACAGGAAGGCACAATAGAACTTCTTCATGCCGTTAATCCAGAGGTTTGAACCTTTTTTTCCGTCCAGTAACTCATTTAATTCAAATTGTATGTTTGCAGGTTAGTTTTTCATTTGCTGATATGCATGAATGGACTCAAGATCTTCCGAACGCAACCGAAACGAACGAGGTTTTGACCAGTGATGAAAGTGAAAGCGAGGACAGTATTTTGGAAAGAGTTTATACCAGAATAGAGCCTAGTGAAGCAATCAACATTTTCAATAAAGCTTTGGAATCCGCGAAATGGCCGTGTTCAGCAATTTGCAAAAAAAGAAAATCGCGAGAAAGATAACCCATTTTTTTCATTAATTTCAACGTAAATTTTTTTTCTTAACAAAACATAATGGATTAGGTACTTACAAACCGAAACACAAAAAAAAAAAAAAAAAAATATATGAATTTGAGTAAAAACACATGTCTAATTTATTTGGAAAATTTAAAGAATTTCACCTTCATAAACATGAACAACTTCGCAAACGTGAACACGCTCGGTTTTTAATAGTTCACGTTACCGCGAGTCTACTGTAGTTAGCTTTTAAAATCGAATTTAAAGAATTACAACAGTAAAACTCATTTACATCAAGGATACAAAATAAGTATAAAGAAGGATGATACATACTCTCATCTTCTGGAACAAGAGGTGTGAAGCTCCTGGAGACAAAATTTACATCTTGGCAATTTTTTATATTCTTCATCTGAAGTAAATCCAGAGACTAGAATGTATCATCAAATTTAGCAGCTGTTATGGATAAAGTGTTGACAGGGTTCAGAAATGTACAGTTAGCATCTCCTGAAGCCCATTTAATTTTGGGTTGGTTGAAGTCGCCCAAGATGTATATTTTATTTGAAGCTGATAAGAGACCATCAACGAAGCGAATGGCGTCTATTATCTATTCACTACAGATAACTGGGACGAAGGAGGAATATATACAGAAACGATGTATAATACAGCTGAGGATGTTAGGTAAATTTCGATGTCCGAATAACCAAAGAGATCAACTTCCGTCGTCTTATAGTCATTTTTTATGCCAATAAGAATACCACTCAGGCGCTGGTAAACATTGTTATCCGGTGATCTACCACGACGATTAACAGAGAAGTTGGAAGGAAAAATGACGGTATTATTAAAGCTGTCATCTAATCCAGTCTCAGTGAGAACAATGATATTGGATGAACATCTATATATGCTCACTATAGTCATCTATCGGCGACAAAACTACTCCAGAGCCTGAGGCAGAAAATGCATAAAACTCGAATGAAAAAGCACGAATTTTGCTATGCGACAGCTGGTTTAGTTTCCCTTGATTATTTAGGAGACAATATTTAAACAATTTATTCAAAATGGTAGCCATTTGCATTTATGCAGGTCCTGAGTCACACTGGCCATTCATCATGCACGCACATCCACTGCACGGATAAGTGCACGCTGCAAGAACTTAATGTTTGGTTGTCGAGTAGAAAAAGCTGTCGCTTCTAAAATAGACCACAGTTTATAGTCCAAAGGATTGAGGTCTGGACTACCTGACGGCCAATTGCCTGCTGCTATGAAGAGCACATTGTTTTGGAGCCACCCTGGTTTTTGTCATCCACTGGTTGTTTGAAAACAACCTTCACAACGCCTAAGGTTGATTTTTGCCGATGATTTTACTCCTTTCTCGCAAAAATTAAGTAAGCTAACGCCATCGGGATGATGACTGATGACCAGGCATAGACTCTGTCATTTTGCTCATTGAACGATTCTTCAACAGTAAACATTTTCTTTTCATCGATGAGTAACATTTTTCTCTGACCATTTTGGGTGTACCGGCGATGTAGAACTTTTGATCTTAATTGGGCTGTGAGTATACGTAAGTGGCTGGGGTTTGTCGCGAAGGAAAGTCCTTTGGATCTACATGGCAATTATAAGACCCTTCCTCTCATATGCGTCAGTTATTTGGTGGAATAAGATCTCACGTAAATATGTTACTGCTGCTTTCGCCAAACTCCAAAGAACGGTCTGTCTCGGTTGCTTGGGAGCTTTCCCCAGTATGCCTGGCTCTGCTCTAGACGCTTGATGAACCTCCACCCCCCTTGATATTTATATCATGGGGTGTACACTCAGAGCCATCTTCCGTTTAAAAATAAATGGTTTCTGTCACGATTCGCACTGGAGTTTTGATGACGTTGCGCGACGATAATCCTACGACCTCTGTCTCATGGATATGCCGTCTGATGCAATGATACCTGAATTACGGTTGCGGTGAAGTCAACTTTCCCTATGTTCAGGATCGGCTTTGGCCGGAGTCTGAGGCAGGAAAGGAATGTAGTCGTATTTTCACGGACGGCTCCAAAACAGGACAGTGGTCTGGTGCTGGTGTTTTCATGGAATGAGACAACATTAGGCTTCACTTCTCATTGGAAAAACACACATCTGTCTTCCAGGCAGAAATATATGCTATCCTAATGGCAGTGGACTATATTGGAAAGCGGTGGAGTATCTGCGTCTGTAGTGATAGTCAGGCTGCGCTTAAGGCCTTGCTCAATCCTTAAACACTTCCCAAATAGTTCGAGAATGCAAAACATCCTTGAATTCGGTCGGAAGGCTAAACTCGCTGAATCTTGTTTGGGTCCCAGGACACAAAGGGATAACAGGAAATGAGATCTCTGACGAGCTTACTAGACAAGGCTCAGAAGAGAATTTCTTCGGACCTGAACCTATGTTGGGTTTGCCAGCGGCCTCGGTTAGGGCTTCCATTGACGAATGGGTTTTCATTGAACACAATCGAAGATGGCATGACTCTCCAGGATGCAAGCAGACTAAACAAATGGTCCCCGTCATCTGTAAGAAATCCGCGGCTTTCTTGCTATCTCTTAGTAGAAAATACTGCAGACGACTTACTGGCGTTCTTACGGGCCACTTCATCTTTGCCAAGCACCTCCATGTGCTAGGTTTGAGCGCTACCCCTATCCGCGACTCCTGTGGAGAGGGCGATGACACTGCGGAACACTTCCTATGTGACTGCCCTGCCTTTGCTCGGATCAGCTGGCAAATTTTCGGTGCTGATGTGGTGAGTGCTGATGATCTGAGCTCTTCATCACTGAAGCCTACACTCGTCTTTTAAGAAAAGACGAAAAAATCACATTAAAATGACAAGATCCTGCCTTCGCACGGTTTCCGATTAATCCTGGCTTTAACAACTTTCATCGCCTGTGGAGTTCTGACAGCGCGAGGGCGTCCGGATCTTTGACGGTCAGTTACTCCACCAGTGTCCTCAAACAATTTAACAATTTGATACACAAAATTCCGAGTGATTTCAAGCGGTCCTAAGGTCCAGAAAATATCAACTCTGTCCACTTTTGAATATAAATCTTTCTACGCGTTAACTTAGTATAAATGTCACTCATTGAATACCTGTCAATATAGAAGTTCAATACTTGTTTCACGATGAGTGCGATTAAACGTGTATCAGTATTTATGACATGACTAGGCATATTTGTTTTTTTAATTGCAAGTCACTCAGATTTCAAATTTAAACAAAATCGTTAAAAACTATTTTTTTTTTTTTTTTTTTAAAATCCGTTAAAATATAACTTTTTTTTTACGATTTCGTAAAACTTGACATAATTTTGAATATGTCAAATATGGTACAAGTATCGATTTTGAACAAAATTCTTCCAATCTTAGCCGAGAAATAGGCAATTTTCAGAAATTAGTTTAAAGTACAGTTATATGTATTTTTTGAAAAAAAAATCTTGTACGCCATCTGATACCATACAGTGCTGGAAGAAAGTATAAAAATTCATGTTTTTTGTTTTTCTAAGAAAAATGTAAACTCAAATAATACAAAACTTTTCACTATTTTGCGTATTGACTGTAATGTTATTTCATGGAAACGCGCTGGCTGATTCCAAGTAACGGTACTACAGATAATATCGCAAAAACATAAATGTGGCTGGTAAAAAATATAAAAATTTTCGCATTGAGTTGAGTTTAGTTGAGTGTGTAAGATGTGACGAAAGTCAGATTGAGATCATAATTGTGTAAGACTTTTCAGGGTTATCAAGACATAATAATAATAAATAATTCATTGAAAACAAATACAGGAACTGATAAAAACAACAGATCATTATGCCACGAGGACTCCATCGTAGTGAAATTGAACAGCAACGCATTTTGGACCTTAAAGATGCGGGATTCTTACAAAAAAATATCGGGAAGAAATTAGGAAGATCTCCGAGTGTTATTTGTACATTTTTGAAATCTGGAATCGAAAATTATGGGAGCAAAAAAAGATCCGGCCGGCCTAAAAAGATCAAAGATTGAACTAAAAGATTGGTTCTAAGAGAAATTTCTAACACTGGAATTTCTTCCGCAAAAGCAGTTGAGCGCTTCAACTTAAATTGCAGTTCCAGACTGGTTAGAAAGTGGTTAGAAAGTTCAGATCATTTGGAATATGAAAAAATTAAACTACAGCCACCCGTTAAAGCAGTACACAAAGTTGCTCGTCTCTCATTTGCAGAAAAATTCGTCCAAAAGCCAGAAATATGGAATCACATAATATTTAGTGATGATTAAAAATTCAATTTGGATGGCCCTGATGGGTTTAATTATTACTGGCATTATCTGCGGCGCGATAACAAAATTCTTTCAAGGAGAGCGAGGGTGGCGGATCTCTAATGATTTGGGCAGCATTTAAAGACAACATGAAGTCGGAAATCGCATTTCTAAGTGGAAGACTAAAGGCCGTTGACTACCAGAATATGCTCGAAAATTACCTTTTACCATTCATAACACTTTCTGAAGATCAAGGCACCATCTTCCAGCAAGATAATTCCCCGATCCATACTGCAGGATCTACTATCGATTGGTTTAGTGACTTTGGCATTCAATTACTGTACTTGCCTGCACTGAGCCCGGACTTAAACCCCATAGAGAACCTTTGGGCGATTCTTGCTGGAAAGGTCTATGATAAGGAAAAGTCAGAAATAAGAACTGTTGCTGAATTGAAGCAGAGAATCATAGCATGTTGGGATGATATAATAACCGAAACACTTAAGAGTCTTGTTGAGAGTATGCCTCGTCGTCTTAATGATGTAATAAAGTTAAATGGCGGAAAAATTAACTATTAAAATCAATTATTATTTTGGAAAAACAATTGCGGCTTTTTATTTAATTCTAAATAACTTTTATACCGGCAGGTTATGAAGAAATGCAAAATTTGTATACTTTTTTCCAATGCAATTTTTAATTTTTATGTATTATATTAAAAACAATAACTAAGTATCCAATTATTTTTTCTCTAAAAAATAGAACGTAAAATGTATTTACGAAAATAAATAGTTTTTAATTTGTTACACCTTTTGTTCTTTAATTATTTACAAAAATATGAAATTTTTATACTTTTTTCCAGCACTGTATATCCACCGTAACTCAAATATCAAATTTGATCAAAATCGTTAAAGCCGTTTTCGAGAAAATCGACTTTTTCTAATTTCGGGGTTAGAATGAAAATTCCGATTTCACCTCGAATTCTGACCCTACTGATCCTAGATATGAATTTTGAAGAAAATCCGTCTAACGATTTAGGCTGCAGTCGATAAACAGATATGAGTCGGACAGACAGACAGAATTGAGAGACCCGCTTTATTGAGTTGCTCTACCATAGTAATGTCAAGTTTGATCAAAATCTCGAGATCGACAATTTTCAGGAAACCAATACTTGTGCAAGTAAGCAAAAAAGGAATTAGGCGGATTATTACTCACGTATAAGGGCAAGTATTGGTTTCCTGAAAATGTTCGATCTCGAGACTTTGATCAAACTTGACACCAATTCTGTTTGTCCGTCTGTGTGTGCACTGTGGACTGTATTCTAAACGGCTGGATGGATTTTCCTCAAAATCTATATCTGAGTTCAGCAGGATCATAGTTCGCGGCGAAATTGGAATTTTCGTTCTAATCCCAAAATTAACAGTACTTTACTAATGGCCGACTTTTAAAAAGAAACGATTTTCTCGAAAACGCCTTCAACGATTTTGATCAATTTTGGTATTTGAGTTATCGTGGACGTATGCTATCAGATGGGTTTTCGCTAAAAATATAAATAACGGTACTTTACTTATCAACTGGTTCTAAAAATTTGTTCAAAATTAATATCTAAACATTATTTGATATATGAGTATGCAAGATCACATAACGGATTTAAAAAAAAAGAATTCAATTTTTCTAAAATATAAACTAAGATCGCATGTAAGTGCTTGTTCCAGATTCCAGTGTCATTTTGCCAGAAGATGATTCTTTGACCCCAAGCAGGAAACCAATGGTACTGACTTTGCAGTCTTTTTTTGAATTTCTTCAAGTATCGCCAAAAATATTCATATTCTGTTAAGTCGCTTTATATGCTGAACGGTACTCGAACCACCTATTACATGGTGTCATATGGCATCTGTCAAATCCATCTGTCATCCATAGTGACAGGTAGTTAGTTATTGCCTTGCAAGTTTGCAATATGGATCGTTTAGCCACCGCTTAATGCATTAAAATTGCTGCATGCTGACCAGAGAATGCGCAGAACATACGCCGATTGGGTGCATGGAAAATCAACAAGTTGTCATCGATTTTTCGAATAAAATCTTCTTCAGGGATGAGACGCATTTCTCGCTGGGCGGCTACGCAAATAAACAAAATTGCAGAATACTCTATGGACGGGTGAAATTCAGTAAAATTATACATTAATGAGGAATTAATTGCCTTCCTAAGTAGGTACCTATGCCTAAAAGCCTTTAATCTAACCAGGTCACATCATTTTTATTCCTTCTCTATGGGTATATCTTCCATGTACCCTTTCGTTTATCTCAATCGTTTAGCTTACATTTTCAGTATTCCATAATATTATCGCGAAAACCTATCGCTCTCGCCTCCGTTGAGTGTCCCCTACTTTCTATTTCCATAGTACGTAACTTGAGAGCTTGAAGAAAATCATGAATAGAATATTTTTTATTCTTATTAATTTGCGAGGTATTACATTTCTTTTTAAGGAATGAAGTGTGTATTTCATATCGCTTCCCCACGCATTCTGAAATAGTGACCGAAAAAATAAGAAAGCAAACTCTCACTGAAATCGGTTCAATAATTCAAACTTTATAAAAGAAAACGAATGGCAGAACACCCTGTTAACAGGCGAATGGAGTCGCGCTAAACGCCTTTTTTTATAATTTAATCTTTTGTCAGTTACTACTGCAGCAGCAATGCCCAATGCCTAGTCGTCCTTACAGCTTCATTCTGTGGCCATTGCATGGAAAGTTGTATTTACAAAAAAAAAAGGAAAAGAAAAACTATTATTTTATTGACTAAAAGAACATATTTCATCCCTTTTTAAATTAAATTGTTAATCGTTTACCACTGCGTAAGACCCACCCAGTGGTCGATAACGTGAAGACTTAAGTCCAATCAATCGAGTGTTCCCAAAGCGGTACGTGACCTGAGCAAGGTGTGTTTTGGGCCAATTATTTTAAAGAACTATAACAAATTTCTATGGAATACCCTTCATTTGATAATGTTGCCAGCTAAATAGTTCATCTCTAATCCAGCTATCGCCTCCTCTGCCCAAATCTATTTCTCTGTGAATTTTAATCCGAAACACGTACATAATTGAATTGAATTTAACTCTGCCTCAACTTAATCACCTTAAATCCATAAAGCCCAACATATACCTATGATAGATATTAAAGTATTGGAAAAAAAAAAATAGCCAAAGGACTATTTCGAGGATGGAAAAAAAAGAAAATACAGGACAAACATTGCATACTCGTCTCGGGCAATTTGCGTTAATGGAAAGCATTTTAGCATATTACAACCATAAAACATAAACCGAACCGATCCGCATAAAAATTTACTCCGAATAAATTAAAATTACATTCAGCCGAAGCAGAAGCAGTGATAAAATGTCGGGGTCAATAAAAAAGTACCAATATCCCTAAAAGGGGAATAAAAATGCAGCATAAAGAGCACGAACCAACCACATGAAAGGGTCTCCACCATACCTCTGGGTCAATGTGCAACTGGGAATCCCCTTTAGGACGTGTTGGACAGTAGGTACTGAAACGACGCAATTTAGATTATTACATTTGTTCTCCTTGTGGCGTTATCGTCATCGGCAAATTATGAGTGAGTCCTTTGAAAAAAAAGGTTAAAGGGTGTTCCCTACGCGCGAGGGAGTACCAGAGGGATTTTGACCAAAAATTTCCATTTGCCCTACGTGAAGGGCAAACAAGTCAACTACTGCTTTAATTAACCACAAAAGAGTTTTACACGTTTGTACATAAATAAACCAGGTGAACAAATTAAAAAAGTTTTTCAGGGTTCTTTCGGTCACGCACACACACATACGCGGATGTACCAGTGTTGCTGTGTATCAATTCTGATCGGAGTCACCACCCGCAATGCATGAGAATTTGTTTTTTTTTTTTTTTTTGTTATTGTCCCACGTTTTTTGTGTTGTTTTGCGGCAAATAGAAGAACCAAACGACGTGCAAATGAAAAATGATGTCCTTGTTTCATGCTTTGTTAGCGCGCTGCTGCTCGGTTTGTTTTGCGCCGTGCACAGAGGGATATTACCTACTTGCGTTCCACTTGCATACACATGAGAGAAGAGGGTGTACTGTAGAGCATATTTATGTTTTATGCTATTTATAAAATTTCAACATTCAGATTGAGTGCACTTATAGTGGGAGCTGGCAAGCAAGGATACAGTCGGTCCTATTATACTATTATTTGTTTTTTTTTTTATGTTGACACTAATTTTTAAGTATTCCATAGGTTAAGTACCATGCTTAGTTTTAATTCGAACATTCCCAGCCAGATCTCGGCTGGCCTTGCAGACTCCCGCCCTTCTGATAGCATTTTCCATTACTTTTTGGCATAAATCCTGAGGTAGTTCATGAAGAACACTTCGAATCTCATCTTTTAGCTCTGGAATCGTTTGGGGGTCATTGGCATATAACTTCTACTTCCCATAACTAACTTTTGAAACGAGAAATGAAACTGTGTGCAATACCTGCACTCTTTCTAGCGCTGTGTGGCAGATGTCACAATGTTCCACATCAATATCATCCAATTGGTACCAAAAATAATTTGTTATTGTCCTGATAACGTTCACCGTTCGTACGGCCTAACCAAACAGTGACTTTTTGTAGAAGAATTGTTTGTTCCTGAATGGCTCATGGATTTTCATGACCCATTCCGTTCGAAAAATCGCTACCAACTCGGTAGCTCCCTAAAACTCAACTAACAAAGTCCAACTGAGTCAGTTGGATCTTGTAGACATGCAGATGCAGATATTTGGAAAGGTTCAATTGTTGGGAGCAATGGCGACTGGATTTTGGCGGATTGTCATGAATACTGTCACTCACTGCGACGATATTTTCGAGTGAACGGCCACCACTTACTACGTAGTCTGGACTTGCGTATGAAAATATCGACGTCTTTTCGTGCCATCTCGGTAGCTAGTATTTTGACTTGAAACATACCGCTTTCGTTTGAAAGCTAAATCGACCGGGCAATGGTGAGGTTGTCCAAAACATTTCAGATTAAGCAAATGTGTATGTCAATCAGTGACTCAGTAAGTTCGAAAAATACTGACTCAATTACTGTGTGGTTTTTACCTGTAAACTGTTGTTTTTATGTATGATAGTTGCAATTGCTATATATGTATATACAGGGTGGTCCAAAATCTGAAGTAATTATAACTTTAACAGGCTTTATCTGGATTCTAATCAAATTTTTTTTTTCAAAATATTAAAATATAATCCGTGGAGATTTTGTTTGCTAGGTGTTAAAAATTATGTTATGTAAATAGTTACCATTCTAAGCCTCTCAAAGTTGGGCTCTTTTAGACTATGCATGCCTTTTTTTTTTTGGTTTGTTCAATGGTCCTGGTCTTATTAATGTACACTTTCTCTTTCAAATACCCGTATAGGAAGTCGGTGCGTTATACAATCATCGATTCAGAGGTGGATCTAGACCATTTGAATGTTGTCAATCAAGCACACTGAGTTCGAATTATAGAACGATAGTTTTGAAAATAAAATTCAATGATTCTCGTATGCAACTTCATGGCAACCCTGCAGTAAGATAGTTGGCCAAAGCATATAGCTCCCTGTGAAATTTAAATACAAAGATTAAGCAAAGACATATTAAAATAAGATCGTAGTAAAAGTGAAGTTAAGCAGACTAATTGTGCTTCTTGTAAGAGTTTAAAGGATTAAACCTCTTTTAAAGGTGTTTTTCATAATTGAGTGCGAGTCAAATCTGGACAAAGAACAAAGTAAGACAGTGGGTGAACTTCGGACCTGTCAACATTCAATCCGTTGAAAAGTGCAAAAATGTCGGGACCACCAACGCCAGCTAAAACAAGATTTGGGTCTAAAAACAGTAAGCCTCAACATCAATCGCCAGCAATAGCCAACAACAAAGAAGATAAATTCTCCAGTAAGTTTGAACTACGTCTTTCTAAACAATTAGAAGACGACAAAAAAGAACTGAAATCCCTCATAATGGACAACCACAACACCCTAATGGAGAAACTGGAAAAGATTGTTGCCGATTTTAGTAGCCGCCTCGATGACGTACATAGATCCATGTCTGCATTAACAGTGCGAATTGAGGTGCTCGAACAAACCTCCGAATCAATCCGATGCACACAACTCGATAATGAAATATCCAATCTACTTGACAAAGTGGATTCCATAGAGCGCGACAAACTTTCCGCTGATGCCATACACCATGGTGTTCCATCGACAGCTAAGGAAAATCTACGGGAAATGTTTGATTCACTCTGCACCTCCATCGACTGTGTTCCTCCTCTGGTTCCTAAAGACATCTTTCGTACGAAACCTAAAGGGTCTATGGAGAACTCAGCCATAGCAATAAAATTTAAATCAGCGGCGGATTGCAATCTGACAGACGAATTTACCTCAATGAAAGCCTAACTGCACGCAGTCTTGAGCTTTATCGAAGAGTCCAATTAAAAAAACAGCAGAAGCTTGTTTATGTGCGGCAGACACTGAATGCTAAAGCTGTTTTGATCGATTCCATTCACCACTTGGATGCTATTGCTGCTGCTACCGATACCAACCATGTATTGTAATGTACTCGTACAAATTCATTTTCTCTCGTTTATATGTTTGTACATTCAGCAATCCAATCTTTAATTGAAACTATTAAATTAGCAGTCGCCGGCCACGACACCCTGTATTAAAAAATTACGTTGTGTTATATGTGGAACTAAGCCTATTATATTTCTGTAGTTTAAAATCGCTAATATTATTAATGATCAGCTAAATAATTAAACGACCAACAAAATATTCTAGCAACAAAAATAATTAATCAGCAAAAAAATAAATCCATTTTCCAAACAGTACAAAGTAATTTTTTGATTTGCGGAAAATAAAAGAATGGAAAAAAAACAAAAGGAAGTAAATAATTTGCAAAAATTAAAAGATGAGCCAAAGACATGTTTTCTTAAAAAAAAATAAAAAAATAAAAAAAATATTTGATCAGCAGAAAGAAGAAATTGTTTCAAGATAAAGAAAGAAAGAGTTACTCGAGAAAAAAAGAACAGCAACTACGAATTTCAGAAAAGTGTTTTCTTGAAATACTACGTTTGTTCGAGAACTAACATTTCATATAAAAATATGTGGAAAGCATACGCGTGCAGAGGGAATTCAAGTTTGCATGAAATATTCCCTAATCAAGGAAATAATCACCATATATCCTATTAATTCCCATATACAGTGCTTTGCAAAAGTATAACCGCACCCTGTAAAAAGCCTTTTCCGGGAAACTCTAAACGGTTACAGGACCTTTATTATATTTTATTTTATTGCATCAATTAATAAGTAATTAGAGCAAAAAAAAAAAATCCCCGATATTTTCTTTTGGGATTTCCAGCAATAAAAAACTATTTCGTCTAGCTTGCAAAAGTATAGCCGTATTACATTTTCAATGATACTAAAAATTCTATTAAGCATACTCTCAATTAGTTTTCTTAGTATGGAATCCTCCAAGGAGTTCCATGCATCCATAATTGATGCTCGGAGCTCAGCAACGTTGCCGATTATGGGCATAAACTCGGCGTGTAATTATTCCCCAAAGATTTTCTATCGGATTACGTGCCGGCCAATTCATCAATCTGATGTTTTGGGCTTGAAACCATTCCAAATTTCGATGACTAACGTGCATCGCTGCATTATCTTGTTGAAAAACATGAGGAAATCGCCGATATCGATATAAATATGGTACCAAGTTTTTTTTTTTTTTTTTTTTTTTTATAATTTGCACATGTTAAAGGGGATATGAATACCCTTATACTAATTTTTAGAACACGTGTTTTTTTTTTTTTTTTGTGGAAAGAGGAAGAGACAGACAGAAAGACAGAGGGGTGTAGTTTGAAACTCAGGTGGTATTAAGTTTCTGTAAACTCCAAGGGTGGCTGTCCAGATAACTGGGGAGTATTTTGTTTGGTTTCGCTATTATTGTCGTTGCTTATGATTCACAGTATTTTTTTCCGTCCTCCTGATGTCATCATCACGATCAAGTTGCATTTTAGCCATATGACCACCATACTGCCAGTGTTATGCCTTCACAGTCGAGTCGTTCACAGACTTTGACAGAGTGTAGACGTGTTTCGGCTTTCAGTGAAATTGGTAGTAATTTGAACTAGACTATTGAACAGTGTACTTTCAAGTGGCGAGTTAGCCTAGAGGTAGTGGTGGTGTTCTACCAAACCAGTGACCCTGGTTCAATTCCGGACGGGCGAAAAATTGAATTCAGTGTTTTTTTTTTCATTTATGCAATATAAGTGAAATACAAAACACATAATAAACAAGTATCAGGCAATGGAGAGTGAGCGGTCCGCGCTTCCAATACCGGGACCAGCTGGTGGGGTGACTGCATCAGCCGATGCAGTACAGGCAGGCCACCCAGCAACAGTGGCAACTGAAAGCAAAGGGAAAAGGAGAAGGAAGTTGAAACCTTCTCCCAACCTTGTAAAGCGTCCCTCCACATCAGCTTCAGCTGAACAGCTGCCAGGTGGAGTGAGGGAAGGGGCGCCGAGTACAGCAACAGCAGCAGAAAAGAAGCGACAAAGGTCAGATGACTCTGTCGAATTCCCGTACATCTCCGATGGTGGGGAAGGCCGCTACATTGGCGATGACGACAATTGCTTCGCGGTTCTGGCATCCTCTGAATCAGATGACGAAGAGGAGCAAGTCCAAAGTCTGACCAGTAGCATCAGACAGCTTGAGCAAAGAGTGCTTGCAATCAAGGCCAAACAAATGGCAAGAAGAGAGAGGGAGCGGCAGCTAGAGCTCCAGCGCGCTTCGGAACAACAACAGATGCAGCCAGAAGGCCAGCTGCAACAACAACAAAAGCAGCCGCAAATGCAGCAGCAAGAACAACAGCAACAAAATAAGCAGCAACAACAACAGCAGCAGAAAACGATGCAACAACCGCAGCAGCAGCAGAAAATGCAGCAACAGCAGCAGAAAAAGCAGCAACAGCAGCAGAAACAGCAGCAGCAGCAGAAACAGCAGCAGAAACAACAGCAACAACAGCAACAACCGCAACAACCGCAACAGAAGACGACTACAAAGGCGAGGGTGCCGCCAATCAATACCTACAAGGTGGAGTTGAAGGACACAATTGAACTATGTAAGTCGGCCATAGGAAATAATTTTTCTATTAAAAGATTAAACGAAAATAGACATGCAATCCACTGTAATACAGTGGAAGAATATACAAAAATTAAAAAATTACTTAGGGAAACGACTACGGAGTTCTTCTCCTTTACCCCGAAGGGGGAAAAGCGGCAAACAATGCTGCTGAGGGGGATAGACCCGTCTACTGATCCGGAGACGCTCCTTGCGCTGCTTAAAGAGAAAGAGTGCAACGAGCTCGAATTCGTAGGGGTCAAGCCATTCACCACAGCTAAGGCAAAAAGGGAGAAGCGGAAACTGCCGTTCTTCCTGGTTCAGCTTTCACCCAATAGCAAGCTGGATGGTCTAAGGAGTATTAAAGTCCTAGACTACCAGGTTGTCGCATGGGAAAAATTAAGAAGGAGCGAAAACATTTTACAATGTGTTCGCTGCCAAAGGTTCGGGCACGCCGCGTCGAACTGCGAAATGCAGCCTCGATGTGTTAAGTGTGGAAAGAACCACAAAGCAGAGGAATGCACTCTGGGTAAGGATGGAGTGGCAGATAAGAGCCAGCTCTCGTGTGCTTTATGCAGGAACTCGGGACACACCGCAAACTATCGGGGTTGTCCTAAGTTCCAGTATATTAAGAAAATAAATCTGGTTCGTCAGGAGAAGGTTGTAGTGAAACGTCCACCTGCTCCAATTCAAACACCATCCGTGACTCCCCAAGTGACCTACGCCCAAATGGCGGCAGGTCGGGGAAACGCGGAACAGAAAAGACCGAAGGTTGCTTCTCAGGCCCCAGCGCCTAGAGCACCGGAGGCTCAAACTGACTTGCTTACCATCTTGCTCTCTATCCAAGGGCAGATGGAGCAGCTTCAACGTCAGGTACAGGAGCAGGCGAAGCGGGTGGACCAGATCTACGCACTTCTGCCGGGCTTAACGCACCTTCAGTCGTAATGGGTACGAACATGGAGGAGCAATCCTTGAAGATCCTTGCGGTGAATGTGAATTCACTGATTAGGATCGAGCGAAGAGCCGTATTGTTTAAGTTGCTTGAAGACCAAACCCCTGATGTGCTTATGGTTAGCGAAACAAAGCTATCCCAGAAGCACAAATTGGGGCACAATAAATACAATATTGTCAGAAGAGACCGACCCAACTCCACACAAGGAGGAGGTGTTGCGATCTTCATACGCAAACAACTGCAATTTAAAGTTATGTACAGCGGTGAAGTGCGAAGGTTCCAGGAGCTGGAAGCGTGTATCGTGTGCATCCCTCTCCGTAGTGGAAAGAGGATGTACTTGGTCGCACTCTATGCACCTGAAGCTACTCAATCTACTTTATTTATTTCAGAGCTCGAGACACTTTTTCGATTCCTAAGGCTGGAGTCGGAGGAGAATTATTTCATCATGGCCGGAGATCTCAATGCCAAACATAGAGATTGGGGAAATAACACACCAAATCCTAGAGGGAACCTACTATTCAATTGGTGGGGTCGGCATAGTATCGAGTATAAACTCGATTTGAAAGCTACAGATAGTCCGTCGTTTCCTAGAAGTGGCTCTTATCTGGATCTTATGCTGTTCGACGTACGGTTACAACTGACCGACATGGACCGACAAACTATAAACTGCCTGCACACATTTGTGTATGACAGTGACCATTGCGGACTCAGTGCCGTAATAACGATTCCCAACGAAATTGCGGAGTTGGAGGAGTTTGTCCAAACGTACTCCTACAATTATAGTAGGACGCGTTGGACTCGCTTCTCCAGAACTTTAACAAGAGCACTCTCCTCGAACTCGCTCTACCCACCGTCCAATAGGAATCTGTCAAACGAGGAGATTGACTGGTACCTAAAACAAATGGACGAGACAATTAAACGAACTATGGATAATACGATACCTAGGTATCAACATACTGACAACGCAGACATATTCCGCAATGCAACAATTGACGCACTACACCAACACAAAAGTAGACTGCTGTCGAGACTAAAAACCTTGTACAGACAGTTTACTGACAGACAGAACTCGGAGGTTAGGACACTGAAGTCGTTGATTAAAAACCTCCAGAAGTTAATTAGAGAAAATTACAGACTTTCGGCAAATTTGCATTGGAACAACAAAATTCGGGCTGTAAAATCCAACAACCCGAGTATGTTCCCGCAAATAAATAAAATATTTCGGAGGAATAATCAAAACGACCTTCCGTGTCTTAAGATCCCCCGAACGATGAACAATGGACGAATACTTATAACAGCAGGTATAGATCCAGATAACGCAGTAGAGGATGACAACTTCTTTGTGATCGAAGATCCGCAGGAGAAGGTAGAGGCTATAGGAGTGACTTTCCAGGAAGTGTACAAGGTGAATGATACCATTTCCCCGAACCACGACCTGGAAAATCGCGTCCTTGTGCACAACTTCTACCTTCGAAATGATATAGAGCACTGGCGATCCGAGAACATAGGTTTTACCGAGTTCAATGACGATAACATGGCAAATAATGTCATCGCCGATGAAAGGGTACATCCCCCGTACATATCGAAGGTGGAGCTCCAAGCGATCTTCGACTCATTGAGGAGGAAGAAATCTGTAGGAATCGATGGAGTGTCGAACATTGTGCTTCGACATCTCCCTCTAGAAGCGGTGGACATTTACACAACTCTGTTCAACAATGCACTGAATAATGCACATTATCCAGCGCATTGGAAAACAGCAGTGATACAACCCATCCCCAAACGGGGTAAGGACACTTCCAATCCGGCAAATCTCCGGTCGATAAGTCTCCTTCCGAACATCAGCAAGGTATTCGAGAAAGTGATCAATAGAGCCTTGCTTAAGTGGACTGAGAACAGTAATATAATTCCGTATAACCAATTCGGTTTTAAGGCGGGGCATGATACAATACATGCCGCTTCTAAACTGGTATCGGATATCCAATGGAACAAAAGCAAGAACCAATGCACGGGTGCCTGCCTGATTGACTTGGAGAAGGCCTTCGACACCGTATGGTTAGAGGGACTCTTCTACAAGCTGAGCAGGCTGGGCATAAGCAAACCACTGCTGTACATACTTTATAACATGCTCACCGGTAGGCAGTTCATCGTCAAAAATGGCAATGTGACTTCTACTGGAACATTTCTAATTAAAAATGGTCTGCAACAAGGTGCGGTTAATTCACCGATCCTTTTCAACATTTACACGAGCGATCTCATAGGATCACTACACCATGCCATAGCGTACGCAGACGACTTGATCGCGTACAGATCAGGACCAAAAATCGAGGTCATTGCAATTCTCTTGCAACGTGACTTCGATAAGATTCAGCGATATTGCGATGAGTTGAAGATCAACTTCCAGAAATCGGAAACCATTCTTTTTACGACGCCGTTGTCTGGGGCCTCTAGGGATACCAGAAAGAATTGGCGAAAGTTCTCAATCGTGGGACCGCACGGACAGCCACTTGCGAGTCGAAGTGTAGTCAGATACCTGGGGCTCTGGTTAGACCAATATCTATATTTTAACAAACATATAGATGCTGCTCTGGCCAGAGCCAAAGGTCATTTTGCCCTTACAAAGAGACTTTTTTATAGCAAGCAACTCGATGCAAGGGTAAAGGTAATCTGCTACATGGCCCTCATCCGGCCCATGCTCGTATATGGATGTCCCGTGTGGTTCAACGTGGGAGCAAGCTTGTTGGAAAAGATTCGGGTGTTTGAGAGGGCTTGCCTTCGGGCTTGCCTTCATTTATACAGAACACCGGAGTCCCAGTACATAAAATTCTATCCCAATGAGGTCCTATACAACAGGGCTAATCTAATAAGAGTGGATAATTTCGTTATCAAGCTGATTCGAAGGCACATTGCAAGAGCAATGAGCTCGACGAACAACCTGATCTTCGGGGCTTATTACCCCAATTCCGAGTATCATGAGAGAGTGCGCCTTAACGGCTTTGTTCCCCCAGAGGCGTTCCTCTATTTTGATAAGAAAGGTCTGATCCAGGACAGATTGGCAGTGCCGCTAATCTTCCACGTTGCTCGTACAGCTGTGGATAGGCGACTCAACTACGACAGAGACGTTGCACACGGCAGTGTGGAGCGTCTCCGGTTTAGTAGGGCGGTATCGGGTCGCGATGTTGATGACGTACAACGGCAGTACGGTCATTTCTGGTGGCTGGCCGAAAGAGAGGAAACTCCTTCGTCGTTTCCTCCTAATCCAGGGTAGCCTGTTTGATGTTGAAAGTTGGCTGTTCTTGCCCATGGCCGACTTACATAGTTTAGGTTTAGGTAGTTTTTTAGGTTTAGGTAGGTGTAAGTAGTGAATATTAAAAAAAAAAAAAAAAAAAAAAAAAAAATTATAAATATATCCACAGCACTTGGATGAAAAAAATACAAAAAAAAACACAAAAAACATAAAAAAAAATTATAAAAAAACTGCACTCGACAAAAAAAAAAAAATTTCAAAAAAAAAAAAACGTTTTGTCTAGCATGTAAGTTATAATGAATTACCCAATAAAAAAATGCATTAAAAATGAAAATGAAAAAATGTTATGCCTTCACAGTAGAGTTGACTTAGCTTTCGCAAGTGATCGACTTTTTTATTTATTTCATGCGAAATAAATAGATGGTTCTTGACATCAGGATTCGAACCGTGTATCGACAGCGTGACAAGCGATGATGTTGCCACTACACCACGGCCACCCTTTGCTGGTCTTTTACATTTTTTTCTGATTTTGTTTTTTTAATTTCTGCAGATGAAAAAGACTTATTAAATTACTAATCAAAAAAATTAATTTTGCTGGTAAAAAAACACAAAACGTGGTCGTAGTGTAAGATTTTTACTGTAACTAAGTTACCAAGCATTTTTTTTTATCATGAAATGACGATGTTTGGCAGGTGTCTTTCCAATGAAAGTTCATACTTGTTCCGCTATTGAAACGCGGTTAATCTTTATCGTGCTGAGTCGAAATGTAGACTGTGTAATAAGTTTTTTTTTTTCTCTCCCTTTTGTTATTAACATTACAGTCGAATATTGTGCTTTCGCGGGTGAAGTTTTTGGTTTCATCTTCGACTTCAGGAATATCGAGATCTCTGTGGATATAGTCGTTTCTTACTTAACACGGTGCATGCATAATTTCTCTTAGCACTTTATTTTCGAAAGCTTGTAAAATATTGGAATTATTTTTCTTGGTACAACTCCAGAGTTGTATACCAAGGTTCACACCAGCTTCAGCACTGCCTGAAGTGCAGATTATTCTCAATGTTAAGCTTGGAATATTTTCCAAGTAACCAGTACATTTCTTAGTATTTGCTTTCGAGTTCTTTAATTTTCTTTTTTACGTGCTACTTGCATTTCAACTTTGCGTCGAGTGTCATTCCGAGTATTTAACCTTTAGAATACAGACCGATTTTAAAGAAGGCATCTGTTCGTTTTCTTATAAGTGAAATTTACATGAACAAATTAGGTTTCATTGAGCGCGATCCATCAGGCCTTTGACGTAGTCGGCTATATAGCTAAGACGGTGCCTTCTTTTTGTGATATATCACGGGTATATAGAGAATACAGAAGCGGACCAAGAACGCTTCCTTTCGGTACGTCAGTTGAAATTTCTGTGAGTATTCGTATCCGTGTCCGATACGGAAGAGTCAATTGCCAATATATGTTGTCAGTATGTTATATAGGCGTACATGCAGATCCAGCCTTAATTTTAACTTCAAGCCTTAATGCCACAACTTATCAAAGGCTTGCGATACATCAAGAAATACGCTTGAGTAAATCTTTTTTTCTTCAAGAGCTTTCTCAAATACGATACTGATTATATGTAACTGGTCAGTGGTTGAATGCTTGATAAGAACTGTTTCCTCAATAACCGGCGTAAGCGTTTGAAGAATATCTTCTCAAAAACTTTGCATTTTTAAAATGCCTATTGCTGCTTCACTTGAACAGCTGGAGATGCTTCTGGAAAAATGTCTCTTGGGAGTGAACTGAGAGTCTTCCGGAGACGTGAAACTCCGATCAAACTTTTGTTATATGTTAGTTGATTTAGAGTTTATTTGAAGTTGACTGTGACGCCAAGCATATGGAAATTGAGGATTTGATTGTTCATTTGAGGCTGTGGTACTATAGGTGGTGGTGAATTGGGTTTTCTTCGCAATGAAGTCAGCTAAAATTGGTTGGTCTCTTCCACTCAAGGATTTTCTGCAGATTTTCGTTTAATGAGTGGATCTGGTCTTTCCTCTGAAGATGTGAGATATGGTACTCGTATATTGTTTGATCAAAGGGATATTAGGGTGCTGTTAGAGGCAAAACTAAAGATCTTGTTAGTCTTGAAATTTTCTTAGTTTCAGGTAAGTTCTGTAACGTCGCGACATTATGACTGCCATCTTGAACTTTTAACGGTTTCAGATTTTTCCCAAATTTATCTGCAAGAACATTGAGTCATCACGACTTCTAGTTTGTCTTAAACATTTCAACATAAATTAATACCTTTTCCGAAAGTTTAGAAGCAGGTGGCAAGTTCGTATCTCAACAACTTGTAGTTTGTCCCATATATTTCAATTACCTACTTTCCGTAAAAGTTTAGGCAGGCATATTGTGTCAGCCATTTCGAATTTATTCTGATTTTCTCTGTAACGTTCTAAACTTCCTTTATAAATTGAAGCAAATCACTTGGCGCTGCATCTTCGAGTTTGTCTTAAGCATTTAAATTCGTTTTTATATATTTTTTTCTTAAAAAGTTTACACCGCCATCTAGTGTTAGATATCTTTTATTTGTATGGTTTCAGGGCTCTTCCAGATAACCAATCCTTTGACGAGTGTGCTGTGGTGTAAAAAGGCTAAAACTTTTTTGGTCTCAAACATAGATTGCTCATTGTAAAGATTTAAAAGAAAAGGAGTGACAAGGACAAGGGGAAACATTTCAGCGATTGTATGAATGCATCATTTGCATATTTTTTCTCTGGTTTATTTCTCGGAACCTTTTCTTCTTAGGATACTGTAGAAGTATCCATGTATTTTTTCTGTTTATGCTTTCTGCATTATAGTTGGTCCTTTCTTCTAATTAACAGAGAGAATACTTTATGCAACTTTATATCTACAATGCAAAGGGGTAGGCAAAAAGAACTGCACGAAGTCCTTGCAATGTCGTTCTAATTGGCTGCGGTGTAGTTTCCCTAGTTATCCGATTTTTTTTTCTATTCCCGCTTTACCACAAAAGAGAACAAAAATCGAACAGAGAATCCTTTTTCGGGGGGAGCAGGTACCCACTCACAGCTAAAACTAATTTTCATCTAAATTTTAATTTATATTCTCAAAATCAAACGTGAATCCTTTATTTAAGGATTTTTTTTTGTTCTCATTCATTTTCGTTCGTCCCTTAGTTCGGAGACAATTGAAACGACAATTGCAGAAAGAAGACCAACCAAACTATTCCCAAAGTCCTTGATGCGGAAGCACTACTTTCGGGTTCCGTTTTTTGCACTAGTAGAGGTTTTACATTCTACTCGTATTGTCGGCTTACACAGCATACATAGTGATGGAATGAACTAAGATAGAGAGAAAGATACAAGCTCTTCTATTTAATTGTAATCCCTTCTAAGTCGTTTAAAACAGACGAGTCCTTGAATTAATTACCTCATCGTGATGGTAGTCCTACTCTTACACATATTGAAGGGGAGTGAGGGAGTGAGGCACAACGAGAAAATGAATTGAATTCGGGTGTGGAAACGAGTGCGGTACCTTGTCGGAAGTTTCAACCGAAATGAAAACGGAACGATAATCATGGATGACGACGAAACTTCCCTCCAATATCCTTTACACATGTATTTGCATATCCTCTTCCTTAATTTGATTTCGTTTTTGTCATGTCCCTTGTACACAGCGAGGATTGCTTTTTCTTTTCATCCTGTTCGTCACTGTGCTGGTATAGTTTTTGCATGCTGAATATGGTTTATTTTTGGGTGGGTTTAAATTGCTCCTGTAGTTGTCCGTCCTTGATTAAGGAATATATGGCTGTTAAGTTAGTAAAGTGTGTTTTTCTGAAAGTGAACGATTTGCAATGGGAGAGGAGATTATGCATCGAGAAGTTGTTGGCTGTAAGGAAATATTGGAAGCTATGCACCTAAGAAGGGTAAAAGGAGGTGTTTCTTAAAGAATCAAATTTAAGAGCACTTGCTCGCTGTATCTTTTTTTTTTTCCTTAATAAGAAAATAAAACAGAAGTAACTTTAGATGGCGATGCAGTTCCGGGGTAGACTTGGGTCTCAACAAATAAGCCTCTGCAGTTGATTCAGGTTCCCTTACAACAGAGTGCTCTAATTAAGGTGGAACTTCTTCATTCCGCTTTTTTAGGGCCCATGCTTTTGGGTCTTACATAAAGTCTTATGGTTATTTTTAAGAGGTGTTTGGACCCTCAGTTGCCTCTTGAAAAAAAGAAAAAAACCATAAAATGGAGATTGACGAAAGTAATTCTTCTAAATTTGATGCGTTATCCTGCACAGATGGTCGAGTTTGGCAGTGATGGTTTTGTATAACTGGCCTCCATTAACGCTGTCATAAGCGACTTTAAGGTCGATGGAAAGATAGTGGTACCGTAAAGTGAAGATTTGGTACATGGAATACTTTCCTGCTCTAAAAAATATTGATGAGTATCAATTAGATTGGTAACGAAAGGATTTAGGTTCTGCATAACACGGCAGATTAAATCCTATGGCCTATGTGGAGGAGATTGATGCCTCTATAGTTAACATAGTTCAGAGGATATCCCTTTTTATAGAGCGTGCATACAATGCTGAGGCCCTTTTAATAGGATACACTTTCATCCGATCATATTTTGCAAATAAGTTGGTGCAAGTCATCTCCTGTAGTTTCAAAGAATTCACCAGTTAGTTCGAGCCGACTCAGGCAACCTTGTTGAATATCGTTCGCCTCGACGGAGGACGGAAGAGTGTTTGCTGTCACCGGTCGTTCTGAATGTTGGTTGTCACTACAGTTAAATAGTCAGCAAAATTTTCCATTCAGTTCCGCAGCACTGACTGTAACTCTACTTCGAGGGGAACGTCATTATCCCTAAAGTTTCTGTTCAATATTTGTAGTCTACCAGCTGGCTGGCGACATTTTCAAACATCACCCATGAAGTAGGTGGAAGACAGTCTAAGTGCCAAAGCTCATAATCCTCTAACTTAAGAATCCACAAATAAAAAATGTCCAAACACAGAATTCCCAAATGCAAAATCCTTTACAGCACGAGAAAATCACCGATAATTCATCCAACACCTAAACAAGGACAAACAAAATTTTTAGATACATTTGAACTATTTGGGATTCTGTGTTTGGAAAATTTGTTTTGGGGATTTTGGTTTTGGGGATTTTGATTTTGGGATTTTGATTTTTTTTTCTGATTAGCCAGCCAACCCGCGGTAGGTAACACTTCTATATTTACTCGACAGCATGTTTCTTTTTTTTTCTTTTGAAAAATTCGTTGTTCCTCCCGTCATTTCTGCTGACAGAAGTCGTCTCGTCTTTCTTTGCAACGCTGCTTAGTATTTATGTCAATTTTTTCCCTGCATTTGCTTGTCTACATTCTTTTTCAAACCCTGGATTTCATTTGGGGTCATAGTAGTACTACTCGAGAGGTCAATGGACACGCAGTTGGCTACGATTTTTGCAGTATCCTTGCGATTGCAGCCATATGACTTTAAATCATTACACAATATTTTTTTTTGGGATTGTGGTAAGTTGAATATTCGCACCCAGACTTTGGATGCAATCAAGTAGTAGTTCCAGTCAATTCTGGCTGCTCGGAATGCTGATACCACAAGCTTCCTTTATGAATATCGAAGTATGGAAATTTCGTGGTGGTTATATTGGCATTCTGGCCGCCGGAAAGTCAATAAGCATGAGTTCGTTTTCGGAAGTAGTGTCATACAGGCTGCTTTTTCCGATAGTGCCACCAAAGATCACTCCATTTAATATTCGGCGTTAAAGTCTCCAAAATTGATTTCAACGTCATACTTCTCGCACTAATGTGGAGCCTGGTGGTAGATGCTAACTAATCTGCATAAACTCAAGGAGTTCTTAGAAGCAATCTTTGGCGGCGTCATGCTTTTTCGTTTATTGCTTCGTGAACACATTTTAATCATAAACGTTCGATGATATGACTAAAGCTCAAGACTACTTGCCTAAGTCTGCCTCTGACTACAAATCCTCATCAAAATAAACTGTGGTTTTGCTCCTTACCATCTGTTGTTGTTTTTCATCCTTCTATTCCCGTCCCATCCCTATTATAGTAGCTTAAGGCCTTCGCAAGTTGTTGGGCTGGATGTACACTCTGTTAAGAGTTCGCTAGCGTCGTCAACAACAAATTCTCTTTCGTATGAGATTGCGAACTCCATCAACGACAGGACAAAGGGTAATCACTTTCTGTCAGCATTTGTATCAGTGGTCTAGTTCTGAGACTTTAAGCGCTAAAATAGTGCTTCCACTATCATCTCTATTTCAAAATCCCCATCTAATTTCAGAGGTTGTTTACTCCAACATGTAGCTAAAGTAGGTGTTTTCGTTGTGGGATCCTTGCTTCAACCAACTAACCTTCTGAAGAAACCTCAAACCTCATCGTGTGAGCTGCCCCGCTACGAGAAGTCCTTCCACATATGCTCTATCCTTGTACTAGCATATAATATACGAGACTTCTCATGGTGGAGCATCTTACATGATGAGGTCTAGAGTTGTGCGGTCGCGGAAATTGTTTCTGCAGAAGGGTTGCCTAAGGTTGGTTGGTACATATTCTTTCGCCGCAGATGAATGTTGCCTCTGTTGCGTTAATCGATTTAGCTAAAGTCTACGTCACTACAATTTTAAGTTTAACTCGCACAGTTTTCAGAACATAAATAGAAAGGAGAAGCAAAAAAAAAGAAATGTCCTTCAATTTCCAACTGCGCCATTCAAGAGTCCATCGAAATTCAATTCCATTCGTATTGTTATCATATTAAATGCGGGGCGGAACTAAGGCACAGCATCCTCTCATTCTATTTCCGTCACTACGTCTTTAGTTCCTTCACTGTTTGCTATTAGAGAATTCACTTAGTGTTTGAGATTTGAGGATTCAGATTTTTTTTTAGAGTTGAAATTGGGTCCATTGTTAATGTTGTTTGGATACCCTTACGGGTGCTCTACTATGCACAGCGGTATTATTGAAATTTACGCCCGACGAATTCACAAAGGATACACCACTCTATGGGTGTGGGCTGTGTGTGTTTGATGGACACGATTCTCTTTAGAGATTTATTCAAATCTGATAAAAAGCTTTTTCCCACGACAACGAATGCGAATGACAGTGGTATGAGTGGGTAGAATCCACTTTCATTCGTTTTAACATGGATGGTGATGTCCTTCGACATTGAAATCGTGTGTAGTTTTGGGTCAAAACGTTCTATCCTTAAATTATACCATCGGTTGAGAGCGGTTTAAACCAATGTATTACCGAGTCAATTCCATTAATCAATTTTCTGTGAGCCACTTTGTGCATAGCGTACTGGTACTGCGCGGAGTGATTGTGCAGATTTTTAATGACTCTTTTGGGTGAGTGAATTGAATGGGGGAAAGTATGCAAGCTGGAGCGGTCCCTATTCACCCTTTTGGGGCATCAATTGAATTAGATGTGCGCCAAGTGCAGTAGAACGAACTCTTGGAATGGCCTAATTTGCATGAAACGCCCATAAAGGCGACTGTTAAAGTCATTTTTATCGCCATTAGGCGAACTCTCCTCCTGGCATCGCCAAGCATTGGCAATGGCTACAGATGCTGTAAGAGTTGGATGGAATTGGAATTGGTCTCCCTGTTCGGGTAGCATGATGTTTATAAATTTATTATTTTTAAAGGCGTAATGTTATCGGCGGCGAGTTTATGAAATTAGATTTGTAACGTATGGGGGTTCATAAATTAGTCATTAGATGGATGTGCGAAAGTTCGATACAGCGACTACAACATTTTTTATAACGAAAATTGTGGATTTCAGATGGGATGGGACCATTAAAGAAATAACATATGTAGGTACGACTTTGGCGTCATGAAAAGGTTTAGACAGCAATTGGGTCGTATGTAACTTTTCGCTTACAAGTAAATGCGAAACTTCCGATATTTAGAAGAGTCTTTTAGGCTGTGGTTAAGGAAATATATATACATATGTACTTTCGCGAGTGAGTTAGGTGGGGTCTAATTCTAAGAGGTTTACTACAAAATATATGTAGGTACAATAGATACCCAAATTTCATAACATATGAGCTGGAAAGCTGTCTAAAGGAGGTGTCGACGACTAGAATAATAAAGCTTTGTAAAATTGTGTAAAACCTGTCGAATGCTGATGTATAATTGTGTAAGACGGCTGAAAGGAACAAAAGGCCCAGCTGAGAAGATTTGGTAACAGCAGCTAACATCTATACAAAACAGCGGTTAGACTGGGCAGTGAACACCTTTCAGCCGTTTAAAGCACCTCCTCGGAGTAAATGGTATTTTCTCTGCCCTACGACAAAAAGGACATGATGTGATTATGCCGCACCTCGTCTGACTAATCAGAAGTAGTTTTGCTCTCGGCTACATACCAAGAGTATGGAGAAGGGCAAAGGTAATTTTCATTCCGAAAGTGGGGAAAAAAGACACCACTTCACCAAAATCCTTCAGAGCAATAATGCTGATATTATTCGTGATAAAAACAACGGAAAAGGTAATAGATTCTCATATAAGAACAACAGTGTTAGAAAGAATACCCTCTCCACCACTGTCAACACGCGCATAGAGCTGGGAAATCCACCGAAACCACGCTGTATCAATTGACAAACATAGTTCGGGACTAGCTGCAGAGAAACGACCATCTGCTCTTTTTTTTTTTTTTTTTTTAAAAAAAAGGAAATTTCCAAATCCCGGAGCACTCAGACTCAATTTTCTGTGTCCATTGTACTACCAGGCAGAAACTCCTTTTTGGTGTAGTGGTGGAGAAACTTAGATTTTATTCGTTTCTCTTTTATGTTCGGGTGGCTGTGATTGCTGTTCCCCGTCCGGGCTCGAACCTGCACAGTTCGGGTCACAAGCGAACACACTACCCACTACACCGTGGCCACCACACACCATCTGCTCTTTATTGGACATCGAAGGTTTTTTTTTTTTTTTTTTTGTCGGGGCGGGTCAACTCAAAAACTGGAGCACTCAAACTCAAAAACAGGTCCATTGTACAACCAGGCAGAGAACCCCATTTTAATGTGTTTTTTTCGTCTTTTGTAAAAAGACGATTAGAAGCTTCAGTGATGAAGAGCTTAGGTCATCAGCACTCACCACATCAACACCGAAAATCTGCCACCTGATCCGAGCAAGGGCAGGACAATCACATAGGAAGTGTTCCGCAGTGTCATCGCCCTCTCCACAGGAGTCACAGACAGGGGTAGCGCTCATACCTAGCACGTGGAAGGGCTTGGCAAAGGCGAAGTGGGCCGTAAGAACACCAGTAAGTTGTCTGCTAAGAGATAGCAAGAAAGCCGCGGATTTCTTACAGACGACGGGGACCATTCGTTTAGTCTGCCTGCATCCTGGAGAGTCATGCCACCTTCGATTGTGTTCACTGAAAACCCAGTCGTCAATGGAAGCCCTAACCGACGACGCTGGCAAACAAAACGTGGGTTCAGGTCCTGAGAAATTCTCTTCTGAGCCTTGTTTAGCAAGCTCGTCAGAGATCTCATTTCCTGTTATCCCTTTGTGTCCTGGAAGCCAAACAAGATTCAGTGAGTTCAGCCTTCCCACCGAATTCAAGGATGTTTTTCTTTCTCGAACTATTTTGGAAGTGGTTAAAGGATTGAGCAAGGCCTTAAGCGCAGCCTGACTGTCACTACAGACGCAGATACTTCGCCCCTTCCACCTGTTCTTACCAATATAGTCCGCTGCCATTAGGATAGCATATATTTCTGAAACATCGTAGGTGCTTTCGACAATACATCTCATCACGCAATCAAGAGAGTCCTCGCAAGGAAAGGAGAAAACCAAATGACATCTAACTGGATGTGGCAGATGCTAAGGACCAGGACAGCTGAAACTGTGGTGGGATAGGAAACCATCACAATAGACACAACAAGGAGTGGTTCTCTCACTAATAATGTGGAGCCTGGTGGTAGACGAGCTTACTACAAATGCTAACTAATATCGGCATAAACTGCCAAGGAAATGCCAATGACATAGTTATCATTGAGTAAATTTGAGGAAACACTCTGTGAGATAATATACGAAAGAGTCACATAGGAGCGGTGCTTAACGGTAGGTACAAACATAAACCCGATTAAAGCCAGAGTAGTACCTTTCACCAGGAAAATGCAGTTAAAACACATGCAACCAATAACACTGAATAAAATCAGAGTCGACCCATAGCAACAGGTCAAGTATCGAGGTATAATATTAGATAGCAAACTTCTCTGGAAAAAAATACGAAGAAGCTGTGGTAGCCAAAGTAACTCGAGCACTCATGGTGTGTAGAATCATCACAAGTAAAACCTGAGGATGGAACCCAACAGCACTAAGATGAATGTACACTATGATGGTCGTGGCTATTATAACATACGGAGCAGTAGCGTGGCCCAGAAGAACCAGACTGAGCACGACAAGGGAAACCCTTGGTAAAGTACAAAGTCTGCCGGCTCTAGAAGTAATATTGGGACTCACTCCTATTCACCTAGTGCTAGAAAGAATCGCCAAAGAAACCATACTAAGAATAACAAATGCAAATGCAACGCACAAATAGAGCGAAAAACTCATTCCAAATCAATCCCACTTTTGGACTCGCCCAGAGATGATATGGTAAAAAGATACTGCTTTGAGAGGAAATTTAACTCAAAGCTAAGTACTAAAAGAGAATGGAGCAGTGACTCAGAGAAATACCAAATCAAACAAAACCATAAAACGATACACGGATGAATCCAAAACATACACGGGAACTGAGGCAGGTGTAGACGGGCCCGGAACCAAGTACTCGGAAGCCATAGGAACTCCGCCCAGTATGTTTTAAGTAGAGGTACATGCTGTTGAAAGATGTACCCAATTTAATATCGACAGAAAGTACAGCGGACAAAATATCGCAATACTGCCGGACAGCCAGCCCGCCATAAAAGTACTGATATCGAATGAAATCAGGTCAAAAGTGGTATGGGAGTGTCTTGCCAATCTAAATAGACTTGGTCAGAAGAACAGAACACCAGGCCACGTGGAAGTAGGGGATAGTAAAGTAGCTGATGAACAAGCAAGAGAAGAATTTGAGACCGCCTTCGTCGGACCAGAACCATTTTGTGGACTGGGACCGCATAAAATACAGGAAGAACTAAGAAGAGAAGGAAACTACAAGAGAAGGGAGCCAAGACAGGAACTTCTAGGGAACAACAACCGGAAAAGAAGTCAAAGGGCACTGTAGGTTCAGGGAACATCTCAGGAAACTGTGCACATAGAGCGAAACGGAAACTACTGATTCTACGAGGACGTTGAGGAAACTCGAGTGCATCTCCTTAAAGAATGTGAAACCACCTGGAATCCTATCAACTATCAGAAGAAGATCTACCATCGTTGGATCCGCTTAAGATACTCTGGGTTCATTGATGCAATTGGACTGGAGGAGGTGTTCTATATCGAGTATATCATCGACTCGAGCTCCAAATCGAGGGAACACAATAGATCAACAAAGGTCGCCGTGCACGTACACCATTTTAACCAATTTACAATCTACAATCTGTGAAAGGCGGGGTCGAACGCTGATGTAATTGCTTTGGCTTTCAGCTAAAATGGGTTCGCAATGGTACTGTGACTTACTTCAAAGTGTATGATACGAATTCGCGTAGCGGATCTAAATATGAGTGTAGTTCCTTGCCTCTATTTCCGTAATTGGGAAGTAGTAATGCATTAGTTTTAGTAGTATACTTCGCGAGTATACACGATCTTGGTGTACATTTGTTCTGCACGTAGATAAGCTTGTAATTTTGAGTCCATGTATCAATAAGATACAACATAGTTATGTTCTTGGTTTAAGGTGATGTCTTCTTTACTTTTGGATGGACCAAGGAGATGCAGTTTCTAGTCTTGGAAGACAATTTTAATTAATCACAACATTAGGTCTATGATTTACAGATGCCTCTCTACGACGGTGATGTTAGCCTTTCCCGCGTCTGATGTCAGAAAGGTATCTTCAATAAGAGAACGACTTAGAGGTTTGCTTAACATATACTCGTATATATAACATAGCCCGGCGATAAGGAATCGTCCATCTGGAGGGTGGAAGTGGAAATGGTGTCTGGCCCTGACGACTGCGACTTCATATTAAAAACAAGTTCAGTGGGGACTGATTGATCTATCTTTGCCTAGGTTCGGTACCTCTTCGATGCCACTGCCACGATAGCAGGAACTAAGACAAGGCTAATTTCCAAGAGAGATGCTTTTGTCGATGACTTCCATCTTGGATGTTGACATATTCAACCCTTGAGCAATTTGCATGTCAATGAGTTACTCATCCTGTTCACTGGGTCCACTTGAGAAGAGCTTTTTGGACAATTTGTCTACCGGTATAGAAAAAGCTGTAAAAGAGAATGGCTAATGCGGCGTAGTCTATAAGGTAAGGCTCAATGCACACCGAAACGACGCGGCATATAATATTGTAGCATAATAATAACTACGCTCCCTAAAAGTATGATGCAACAAATTCCGAAGTGTCTTTTCATTCTGGCAGAATTTTTGGTTCGAAGTGTCCTTTCATTCGAGGTTCGTGTCTGCGGTTTCCACAGTTCATGTCTACGAAAGAGACGGATAATATCACGGATGAGAGGGAATTATAACTGCAAGAATGATTGTCATCTTGGAATTTCTCTTGTTCCAGTGGTCGAAGAATTTGCTAGAAGTTTCTGGCTATCAGAAACTTCTGCTATATAAGGACAGATGGCGATCAAATTGGAAAAGTGATAATCGGCGAAGTTGTAATTTTGTGATAAATTGAAAGTTGATATTTAACAAGAAGAAGTAATTAGTTTGGATTTGTGAATTAAGTAATTGAAAGGAGATAAAGTGATTTGAGAGGACAGAGACCTTGTAAGAAAAGAATGGCGAAGAATAGTATAGTGTGAACCTGAATTGTTCTATAGACTAGAAAATAAAGAAATAATTTCACAGAATATTGTTTTATCTACTCGAGCCGTAGCTCGCATATTACAATATAATAGTGGCATGGCAATGGCATGACACAGACACACAAGGTAAAAATTTGCCATGCCGTTTGATTTAGGTGTGCATTGAGCCTAAAATGGTGGAGCACTCGTACCGCGAGCTGGGAGCAGAGTGAGGGGTCCCCTGTAAGGAGTTCACGTTGGACTTACGATGAGGATTAATTTTTCGCTACATGGAATTTAGCACATATATGTTGCTTCCATCCAGGGCACCTACAGAGAGACAAAAAGGTGGAGTGATAAACAGATAGACAGAAAGTATTGGCAGATCCACTTTCGAGCCTGTCATTATTCTACATAGCCTTCTCATTGCAATACCATTAGAGCAAGTCGGCTTGCATTCAGGTCAGTATTGCGTCGACCAAGTGCTATTCCTAACTATAAACATCGAGAACGAGGACGAAAAGAAGCTCAAGATATTCTTAGTCTTCATAGATCTTTCTGCCGCATACGATACCGTATGGCAAATTGGAGTCATCTTTAAACTACTCAAAGTAAATCCCTGTAAAAGATAGCAAATCTGATAAACAACATTTTAAGTAATCGCTCATTCCAAGTATTTATAGATGATGTAGAAAGTAAACCAAAAAAGCTAAATAACGGCCTTCCACTAGGATCAGTACTGTCACCCCTATTGTTTAATCTCTATATGTATGATATGCCCGAAACAAGATGCAGAAATTACCAATACGCTAAAGACAAAACTTTAACAATGTAGACGAGAAATACGCGAGACGAAGTAGAAATTCTTCAAGACGATCTCAAGAAGTTAGGCAAAAATTAACCTAAACAAAACCGAGACAGCTTGTTTTCATCTTAACAACAACCTAGCTAGTATACCCCTCAGGTTAGGTTAAGTTGGGTGCCCTTGTTGATAGGGTTGTCAACAGCTCACTTAGACTTCTAAGAATCCATTGTGCCCAATATTAAGAACCCTGAGAACCTAACAATTTGAGTCTTCGATCGCTAGGTTAAACCCAGATAAATATATGAATCTCAGGAGTTTTCCTAGCTCATCCAGCTCTGAAAAGAAGTATCTGCCAAATGCACGACTTCTTTTGCTGGCCAGAGCTGGACAGTCACACAGGAGATGATGAACGGACTACAGTAGTCGTTATGAGGTAATCCTAGCCGTGCTGCGTGATTACCTATCACACAGTGTCCTGTCACGACGCCAACAGTTATGCGGATATCCCTTCGACTTAGTTCTATAAGATTCATAGATCTCTTTTTGTCGTAGACTGACCATAATGATTTGGCTGTAGGGCATGTATCTAATGGACACCAGCGTTAATTAGCTTCCTCATTAGACTCGATGTCTATTTCCCTGTATAGGGTGCTAAGTGGTACACTAGCTTCGAAAAGGGCCCGCGAAGGGCTCGTAAGTGAACCTTCTCTGGCTAGTTTCTCTGATTTTTCATTACCGTAGTTATCCATGTGGCCCGGTACCCAGCACAGGGTCACCGTGTTGGCCGCTGAAATAACATCCAGTCGTTTTTTTTACAAATTTTTACGAGCTTGAATCTTAGTGATGTTGACTCTAACGCCTTAAAGGCCGGTTGACTATCAACATAGATGCTGATTATTTGCCCTGAAATATCTTCCTTAATAACCATATCCACAACTTGTTACATTGCAGCAATTTCGGCTTGGAAGACGCTGCAACCATCATTAAGTCTAAACTAGCGATGTATGTTTCGAGACTCTCAGTAGACGCAGGCAACAGTACCGGCAGTCATTTTGGATCCGTCAGTAAAGATGGCCAGTTCGTTCTCGAAACAGACTCTTCCCTCATCCCACTCCTACCTGCTAGGTCTATGATAATAGAGAACTTTCGGTTACAGTTTCGAATGGGGATGATGTAGTCCGTTTCCGTCCGGAGTCTTAATGCATTCCATCGGTTTAAAATTGAGGCATGACCGTAAGGTTTAGCTTTCCATATACCGGCTTCCCTTAGTCTTAGTGCAGTTTTGTATACCCCTCAAAGTCATGTTTAATATTACCGCACTCACACACAACTGGTATCCTAAATACCTAGGAATTATACTGGATCGTACATTAACCTCCAAAAATTTGCGAGGATCATTGGCATTGTAATGTGTCTATAAAGTAAAGTTACTTTCCCTATGCTAGGCAGGGCGTAAACGCCATAATATTTACCAGAGTCTGCTAACGAGTAGCAGGCCTTCTGCTTCACATAACTCGCGCATTGTTTGATGCCAAAAATCATGTCCGGATAAGGTTTATCATTGACCGTCACCACAAGAATTTTCAAATAAATGCGACACAAGCACGCCGTCGGCCCAAAATTCGCACCAGACACTGATCTTTTGTGGTTGCGTTGCATGTTCGTGAATGGCTAATGAATTTTCATGACCCCAAATGCGACAATTTTATTTTATTACGCAGCCGTTCAGTTTGAAAAATCGCTCATCAGCTTGGTGGTTCTCTACTCGTACCACCCAATTAACGAAGTCACGACGATGTTCATGGCCCGCTGTCTTCAATTCCCGAGTCAATTGGATCTTGTAGGTACTCGTATGCAGATGCATTTGTTAAAATGCGCAGCGTGGAGCTGTAGGAAAGGTTCAATTGCTGGGAATGAAGGCGAATGGATTTTGATGGATTGTCACGAACAATGTCACTCACTCCGGTGATATTTTCGCGTGATCAGCCGCTAGGAGAACGAACTTTTTTTTATACATCCAGCACTGACTATCGGATTTTTCCATCAATTTCTTAACCGTATCGCGGAATGGACGTTCCTCAAGTTCAAACTGAATATCTTTCTTAGGTGTAGTGTCAAACTTACGGGTAAGTAGTTAAAATAAAAATATCTTTCTCACATTCGCTATTACTAAAAAGTTTTCAATGTAGTTAGAAAACTTTGCTTATTTGTACACACTTCAAGGGACTTTCAGGTTAAGCTTCTCTTTGTCATTTGTTTTTCAATTGTTTTGAGAGTGCACTACGTACAAATATCACTTCTCTGTTTCCTGTAGAAACTTTTCAGATAGTTGTGTTCTCTTACCCTATCGGTTTACTGAAAGGAAACCTGTCTGGAAACAATCAAAACGGATACCAAAAGTTTAACAGACTCACAAAAAGACTTTCAAAGTAAAAAAAAAAAAAACGTACCTTCGTCCTTCACTTGATATCGAAACTCTGCATTACCGCACTGTGCAACACCAAAGAACCATGGCTATGTCCGGCATGCATTGGACTTAAAAAAAAAGTTCCACCCCAAAGCAATGCGGCTAATTAATATGTGAAGACCAGAGTGTACGCTCGAAGGAAGGAAGCAGTTGTCGAAATAATTTAATTACCATCAACAACAGTCAGGACTAGACCGGTCTATGTGTGCTTAGGAGAATACATCAAAATTCTCATCACATGTTATCGTACGGATGCTGCAGTATGGTGCATGGAAGCTTTTTTTTTTAAATAAGAGTGGCAGAGAAGAACAAAATTCAACGTCAAAGTTCTTTCGCTTCAAGCCCTCTTTTTTTGTTCCTAATAGTTCAGGCTATTAGTCAAGCTGCAGAAGAGTGGACATTTTTTTTTTAATGAAAATAGAAAATAACACCGTTAGATGTAGAAAAGTTCAATAACAACAGAGCAATAATTTAAGAGCACCGCAGATGGGTTACTTTTTGTCACGCAACTGTCTTCAGGGTGACTGTCACCATGCAACTTTCAGAGGGGAATCGAATTTCTCCTCTAAGATCCTTCCCCCATCGTCTCTCACGCAGAAATGTGGACCACGGCGGTGACAATTTTGTCGACCCGGTGACAGGTTCGTCAACCAAAAGTCGTCATGTTTCGTGTGTACACCACTCTAGTCTGGGGCCGCTCTATGCTTGACATATTTCTGTCCCAAAGAATGCAATTTGTATGTACTCGTATCTATGGTATTTACAAACGTCTATTTCGGCACACAGCAGAGCTATAAACAAAAGACTAAAGAATGTCACATCTGGAAGGAGTAACAAACCCAACTCACTCATTCGATTATAAAACTATTTGATCAAATGGCGCACCCACACGGATGGAATAATAATTAATAATTTGACGGTTTAATTGGTTTGAAATAGCCCAAAGCACTTTAGGGCTGAATAGACTGAACAATGAGCAGACGGAGGGAATATACCATCCACTAGACGAGTATACCCTGACATTTTGCCCCAAAGTGCATTGAACGTTAAATATCTTCTCTGTTCGGTGTTCAGTTCATCCAACACAATTCCTTGCGATTACTTTTCCGGCACCAGCAAGTGCATTAATTGGCCATAATTAAGGGAATTGCTTATGGCGCAAATATCATTCGACGTGGCACTACGACAACAGTCTGTGGTAGGTGGGAGGTGAATTTCACTCAATATCGTGTTTATCCTTTGTTCGCCTTTATCGGTGATGATTTTGATCGAAGAAAGGGAATTTCCTTAAAAATCCTTCAGTCTTTTCTATTTGCTTCCTACGATTATGTGCGGGTCGAAAATGGTTGGATGGCATTCAACTCTTTATCTGATTCGTGTTCATGTGGATTTCTATTTCTTTTTCCCATTACTCGAGATGAAATTGCATAAAAGGCGGAAAAATATGCGCGCAGAGGAAGACTGAATTTTATGCAAACAAATAAATTGCATTAGTTGAGCATGATTAAATCCGTTGTTGGATTTTCCTTTTTTTTTTGAGTTTGGCAAATGCGATGGACTGATGGATGAGTGGGGAATTACATAGTTTTTTTTTGCAGTTAAATCGGTTCTTGCAAATAAAAGGCGTCAATGGAAAAGGAGGGTTTGATTTAAACAACGCCACCATTTCATGCAATTCTTCTTACAGTTAGGAATGCGTATTCTTTTTATCAAAGTAAAACCACAAGGAAAAGTAGTCTACCACTAAGCTTGGCCGCATTATGATTTCATTATCTGAATAGGCATGCCTGTTGTAAAAGGCGACTAAAATGCCAACCCGCCATCTTTCTTAAGATTACGGCAAAGAAAAATAATGCAATGAACAAAACAAACGGTATTAATACCCCAGGTGGCAGCCCAGTTCAACTGGAAAATCCATCCTCGCAAGAGGTATGGTCTACGGATTTTAGGAAAAGCGCAAGGCTACAAAGATCTCCGCCTCAAAAGACTTCTCCTAAAGCGCAAAATAAGAGTTTCGCGAACCCGGATGTGTTAATTCGGGAAACACAAACCTCGAAACAGAGTACTCTGGAAAAAGAAAACACCGAGCTCCGAAAGAGTTTCGACGAAATGGAGCTCTTGTGTCGGGAGCTCAAAAGCAAAGTAGAAAAACTTGAATCAGAGAATAAAGTATCTTTGCTTCAAAACGAGTCTTCACAAACGTAGACGGTTATTCATAGTGAGCCCTCTCCGCGTAGCCATCACTACAGTACGGACGAAGAAGAACTCGAGCGCGAAACGGATTGGATACTTAAACGAAGACCATCTAAAAAAAGTAAGGCCGTTTCATTGCCTGAGGTTGTTCTGCAACACGAACCTAATCGCAAAGCCCAGCGAAAAGCAGAAAAGCAAATTGAAAGCAAACGCGTCCCTCCTCCAATAAATATTACAGGCGTTGCAGACGCCTGCGAAAAATTTTAAAAACAACGATCGCTACTGAATTTAAAGTAACGTCCTTGCGAAACGATGCATGGAAAATCAGGGTTAATGACGCGGAAGGCTATAGGGCTGTATCTCAAAAGCTTAACAATGAAAAAATTCAATGGCATACTTATGAAGACAAGGCTGAGAGACCTTTGAGGGTCGTAGCTAGAGGAATTCATCCATCATGCGCTAAAGAAGACGTTATAGGTGTTTTATGCGATAGAGGTTATAACGTTCTTGACGCTGTGAACCTTTTAAAAAAAGAGAGAAAACGACCCGATCGTGGAGAAGAAGCTATAGTGTAACGTAAACTTCCGCTTTTTGTGCTATCCTTCGACAAAACGGAAAGCCAGGAAAAGATATACAGTATTCGTACAATCATTAGTATGGTCGTTAAAATCGAGCCGCTACGTGTTAACACGAAGACAATCCCTCAATGCAATCGCTGCCAAGAGTTTAATAATATGCAGGCGTACTGTCGGAAAGAAGCGCGCTGCGTTAAGTGCGCTGGAAAACACACTTCTGAAAATTGCAGTTTAAGCAAAAATTAAAAAGCAACTTGCGTTAACTGCAAAGGAAAGCGCCCAGCAAATTATCGCGGTTGCGAGGTCACAAAGGGACTACAGATGCGACGGAGCAAATCTACAACCCCGACTGTGCGGGAAACGAAATCAGTCGATCGGGCTCCTAAGTCGGTAGAGCGCGTTGCTAAGCAAACTGAGCGGGCTCGTAAACCAGTTGCACAGACTCCTAAGCCGGCTGAAAGGACGCTCGAATCAGCAGTGCAGACTCTTGAACCAGTGAATCAGTCCTCTAAGCTGATTAAAAATACGTCGAAATCGTCCACTAAAAAGAATGAACGAAAAATAACCTCGGATAAGCCAACCAATCCCAGTTTTCTGACGTATTCTCAGGCTGCAGTCAAAGCAACCAGACAAAAAGACGGGCCTTGAAAATCTCTCCACTGGAAGAGAATCAAATTATTCACTTTGGAAACCGCTAAAAGGCATCCGGAAACCGCAAGCGTCACCAATTCGGAAAAACGATAGAACTTGGGCCAAAAGCGACAAAGAAAAGTGCTTAGCACTTAGAAGAAATGTTTAAGCCATTCGACGGCCCTTTGATAACACCCGACTCCCCAGTCACGACATCTGACAACTTTAAAGTAAAAAAAGTTGAATTGATTGAACTGAGGGAAGTGATTAAAAATCTAAAGACTAAATAAGCACCGGGTTACGACTTGATAACGGCGCAGGTGACCAAGGATTAACCGAATAAAGCTCTTATCAAACTGCTATATTTGATTAAAGCTTCATTCAGATTGCTCTACGTTCCGAGACAATGGAAAGCCGCAGAGATTATAGTGATCCCGAAACCAGGCAAACCTATTGCCGGTTATCTCTAAAATATTCGAAAAACTACTTTCAAAACGACTACAGCCCGTAATCAACGAAAGACGTCTCATTCCTGACCATCAGTTTGGATTTAGAGTCAAACATTCTACAATCGACCAAGTCCACAAAATAACTGACGTGATTGAGAAAACTCTCGAAGAAAAAAACATTTGTTGTGGTGTATTTCTTGACGTCTCACAAGCTTTCGATAAGGTTTGGCACGAAGGCTTGGAGTATAAATTGCTACGACTACTGCCATGGCAACTCTTTCTAATTTTACGATCGTACCTCACCGAAAGACTTTTTCGTGTTAAGTACGGAAATGATTACTCTAAGTTCAAAGGGATTGCGGCCGGAGTTCCACAAGGAAGTGTCATTGGCCCGCTTCTATATGTACTCTCCATGCGTGATATCCCACAGGAAAGAAACTGCGTCGTCGCCACGTTTGCGGACGATACGGCGATATTGACAACGGGCGATACAATTGAAGCAGGAACTGAAAAGCTGCAACATGCTATTAATAAAGTCCACGCTTGGACGAATTCTTGGCGTATTGTGCTGAACGAAAGCAAATCTACTCACGTCAACTTTAATTACAAAAAAGTGGACAGATTACCCGTATATTTAAACTCGGCTCAAATACGAAGCAAAATATCTAGGAATGACTCTAGATGCTAAGCTTAAATGGAAATCGCACGTAGAAAAGAAACGCGACGAGCTCGTAAACAAATACAGACAAATGTACTGGCTACTCGGAAGACATTCGAAGTTGAGCCTACATAACAAACTGCTTATCTATAAGCAAGTGCTAAAGCCAGTGTGGACGTATGGTCTACAACTATGGGGTTGTACCAGGAAAAGGAATAGAAACATCCTACAAACTTTTGAAAATAAAGTTCTTGGAACGATCGTTAGCGCACTACGGTACGTACATAACGAAAATATTCATTGGGATCTGGAAATTCCCAGCTTCGTCGAAGGGATAACAAATTTTGCTCGTAAACACAAAGATCGTATTCACGGCCATTGTAACCGTACCGTCTTTCAATTACTTGACGCGAACAATTCAATTCGTCCTGCAAAGGACAAAACCTTTTGACCTCGCATCATAGTATATGCCGGTAGTGAAAACAGCAGGAACTTTCATTGGAATTTAACCTGTCTTTTCCAAAAATCATGAGTCTCGTAAGCGAAAATAAAACTGCTGGATAAACGTCGGCTTAGTCGTAGTATTAATCTTGAAGAGTGGTGTTTTTAGTGAGTAAAAATCTCACCCTACCATAAGCACGCGCGGTTGGGTCGTATTGTGTCTTTAGAAGATTTTCACCCTCTCGGTAAAAAAAAAAAAAAAAATTATCAGAATAATAATCATTGAAAGAATGAACCAAAGACACAGGGCTTTAAGGAAACCCATGAATGTTCCTGTGAATGTGAAGTGAAATACTTGATAAATCGAGAAAGATATAGGATATATTTATCTGACGATAATATTAATAATGCTTTATTAATGCATCTGCAATAGTGAGGGACTTTAACCCGATCTAAAAACCTCCCGGGGGGACTGACTTTCATCAGCCCGAATTGCACCTAGTCGTTCGACTAATCAGCAATTCATTTTTGAATAATTTGAAATATAGAAAAGAAAAATCCGCCATTTGTCGGATTTCAAGACTCTTACAGATCAAGAGGCTTTAACCCGTTTTAGTCTCCTGATTACATTGAAAGTATTTAATAGTTCTGTCATTTCTATGTTAACGTGGTTGAGAAGCCTACTTTTGTGCCTTTGAGCAGCTTTTTTTAACTTCATCTTCAACCATTTCAATATTGAGATCTCTATGTAGATCGGCGTTGCATATGTACCAAGGTGCATTAACTATGTTCCTTAGTACCTTATTTTGGAAGACTTGGATTTTTTGTAAATTTGTTTGGCATGTGCATGTCCACAACTGGAGTCCATATCGATTTCAGAACCTGCTTGTACAGCAATCGTTTTTTGTAGTTGGACAGGGATGAGTATCTCCCAATAATCCAATACATTTTACTGTATCGCATGTTCAACTCATCTCTCTTTGTTTTTACATGCGCTTTCCAACGCAGTTTAGCGTCGAGGATCATGCCTAGTTAATTGACAGTATTTGAGTAGTCCACTATATTGTTGTTTATGTATACTGGAATGTGTGGTACGTTTTTATATGTAAAATTAATATGAACTGACTTTAGGTCATTTAATTTAATCTGCAATTTTTTAGTCCATTCTGAAATACTATTTATTGCCATTTGAAGCTTTTTTGTTGTTATTTCGACAGTTTCTCCCACAGCAAGTAGAAATTGCAGAGCATTTCGCAAAAATCTGGTAAACATCGGACCGTCAAGACGTTTTGAGTACATGCTCTGTGTTAGTTAGTAAAAAAAAGCAAGAAAACATTTAAAAACAGAAAAACAGCACACAAAGGTGACACAATCGGAGTGTGGCTGAAATTCTGATAAAATGAATGATTGTGCTAAGTGTCACAATAGTATCACTGGCGTATCCGGGATACAATGCGCGGGAGTGTGCGGGAAAATTTACCACCTCACGTGTAGTGGTCTCGATCGAATCGGCAGTGGGATTACCGAAAGGAATGTAATGATCAGGTTCATATGCAACCCCTTCGGGTAGGGGAAAGAATATACCCGAGGTAGGCATGCCTGTCGTAAGAGTCGACTAAAATCCAATCTCCGTATACCGAGTGTATAGTGTATACAAAATATGCAATGAACAAAACGAAAAGATATATTACCCCAGGTGGCAGTCCAGCTTTACTGGAAAATCCACCCTCTTCGGAGGTCGGCTCTACGGATTCTGGGGAGAGCCGCTTATTGCAATCCAATGACCCTTTTTCTAAAAGTTCAAGGGTATCTCGATCTCCTCCACCAAGATCGAATAACTCCGTTAAAAGAAGTCCACCGGAAGCGCCAGCGCGCGAAATTCAGGACTCAGCGAAATGTAACAGCTTTGAGGAAGAAAATAAAATACTCCGAAGGAAGCTTAACGAAATGGATCTACTCTATCAAGAGCTCAAGAAAGAAATAGACTTATTAAAAGAAGAAATAAGGTCCTAAAGAGTTCACGTATAGAGGAAGAACGCGAATGTACTCCAGCACGCTTAGCTAGTCGCGAATATCACACCGACGAAGAAGAGCTAGCACGCGAAACGTGTCGTGTCACAAAGAAGAGACCTAGTAAGAAACGGAGAGCCGGCTCTTCGCCCGAAGTCGAGTCCCTAAAAGGAAAAGAGAAAGAAGAGCACAAAGAACAGCAAGAAAAGCAACCTCGAGCGCAATCTCGTCCACCCCCATCAATTAACATCGTCGGGTTAACGGAATTCAATAAGTTGCAAAGCCTTCTTAAAGGAACTTTAACATCGAAATATAAGGTCACGTCTTTGAGGGACAATGCGTGGAAAATTAACGTCGATGAATACGACGACTACCAAGCAGTGTCTAAAAAGTTAAATACCGAAAAAATTTAGTGGTATACTTTCGAAATCAAGTCAGAAAGGCCACATCGTGTTGTTGCAAGGGGACTCCACCCCTCATGCACCAAAGAAGATATTATGACTGACCTTCAAGACAAAGGCTTTAAAATTCTTGATGCCGTTAATATCATCAAAAAGGAGAAGCAACAAACGGAAATAGATAAAGACATCTTGGTAAGGCGTGGACTTCCGCTCTTTATGCTTACCTTCGATAAGTCCGACAATATCGACGATATCTACCGAATTAGGACCATACTAAATATCGTAGTCAAAATCGAGCCAATGCGAAGAAATATAAGAATGATTCCGCAGTGCAAACGTTGCCAAGCAAAAAAGAACCGCGATGTGTGAAATGCGCTGGAAATCACCTCTCCCAAGTTTGTGGAGTAAACAAACAAACCTCCGCAACCTGTGCTAATTGTAAGGGAAAGCACCCGGCAAATTATAGAGGCTGTGAAGTAGCTAAAGAGTTACAAAAACGAAGAGATGCGCTCCTTAAGCCCCTAAATGCAAAATCAAAACCGCAAACTAAGCCAAAGCATAAGGTCGCGGAGGAGAAAAAATGCAAATTCAAACTACCGGGTTCAGAGCGCAAAAAGGTAAGGGAAAGAATGACGAAAGAAAAGCCCTCGACCTCTGTTCCTAAAAGAAACGCTACAGAAAAGTTACAATTGGAAAAGCGACCGGGTAATGATCTTTGAACATCAGGAGTGCAGACTTACGCTCAGGCTGCTGCATCTGAAATACCAAAAAATATTGAAATTTCGAAAGACCCTGTTTCTCATGTTTTTTCAGTTATTCTAGAGAAACTTGAAGAACAAAGCAAAATAAATAAAATTATTCTCGATAGGCTGGTTAAGCTCGAAAGTAATTCAGGGAAAACGCGTACTCCAACTAGATTATGAATGAAAAACGAATGTTAAAAATATGTACTTGGAATGCAAACGGACGTTTGCAAAAACTTGACGAATTGGAATTATTCTTGCAAGAAAAAGATATCGATATTTGCTTGATTTCTGAAACCCACGTAAAAAACGAATCGCATTTAAAAATAAAAGGCTATAATGATTACCACGCTTGTCACCCTTCGGGAAAAGTGAGAGGCGGATCATCATTGTTTATTAAAGACTGCATCGAACAATCCGAAGACCTAAAGATCGAGCTTGAAACTTTGCAACTGTGCACGATTCGAGTAAAAAATAGTCAGCGTACTCTTAAAATCTCATCTATCTACTGCCCACCGCGCTCCGCGCTTGAAAAAATTGATTTTACTAACTTGTTTAAATTGCTGAAACCTAATTTCATTATTGGCGGCGATTTTAATGCGAAACATACATTCTGGGGCTCAAGACACAGTTCGCAAAAAGGCAGAATGCTCTATGAGGCAGGTATGGAGTACAGTTGTGATTTCCATTCGACGGGTAAACCGATCTACTGGCCAACTGATACTTCGAAAATACCTGACCTGATCGACTTTTTCGTCGTGAAAGGAATTTCTACCAACCACATTAAAGTTGAAGAGAGCTTTGATCTGTCGTCTGACCATTCCCCAGTTGTTTTGACATTGAGCGAAAAACTAGTATATACCCTAGAGCCAGCGAGATTAACCGGTAGAACAACTAACTGGGAAGGTTATAGGAACGAAATTGAAGATAATGTTGAACTGAGCGTTCCACTTTCGACACCCTATCAACTTGAGGTTGAAGTTGATCGTTTCGTTGAGATCGTACAGCTCGCCTCTTGGAATCATACTTCCAATCCAAGGAAAACTCCGGACAAATACGGTCTACGATATCCTTCGGAAATAAAAGAATTGGTCAAAGGAAAAAAGAAAAGCGAGTAAGAAATGGCAACATAGTCGTGCTCCGCAACATAAAGCTCACTTGAATCACCCGTGCAATTCGTTGAAGAAGACTATAAAGGATTTTAAGAATCGTGCGATAGGCTCTTATCTTGAAAGTTTAACAGCGAAAAAAGATTCCAATTATTCACTTTGGAAAGCTGTAAAAGGCACCAAAAGGCCCAAGGTCCCCGCGCCGCCTATTAAATTAAATCACAATGAATGGGCAAGGGAAGATAAAGAAAAAGCGTTTTTGCGGCCCACCTGAAAGACACCTTTAAACCGTACGATGGTCAAGTGTCGTACGACAATATCAATAGGCCGGATTTACCATCTGACGATTTACCACTTACAAGTGCAACGCTAAGGAAACCCAAACATGAGATCGGGAATCTAAAACCTAAGAAAGCTCCTGGTTATGACTTGATCATCGGAGAAATTCTCAAAGCTTTACCTAGAAAGGCATTGATTAAGCTTCTTCATATTGTAAATGCTGCGCTCAACCGGTTGTAGAAGGAAATAATCTTATCCCTGACCACCAGTTTGGGTTCAGAAGTAAGCATTCGACGATTGACCAGGTGCATAGAATTACTGACGTAATCGAGAAAGCACTTGAAGAGAAAAAGATTTGCTCAAGCGTATTTCTTGACGTCTCGCAAGCCTTTGATAAGGTGTGGCATGATGGCTTGAATTGTAAATTACGACAAGTTCTCCCTATATGCCTATACGACATTCTAGAATCATATCTCGGGAATAGACTCTTCCGTGTTAGACATGGAAATGAATACTCGGAGCTAAAAGAAATTTCGGCCGGTGTACCGCAAGGAAGCGTTCTTGGGCCACTTCTCTATCTGTTATATACTCGAGATATACCGAAAGAAGATGGCACTATCCTGGCTACGTTTGCCGATGACACCGCTATCCTAGCCGTAGGTAGAACAATCGAAGAAACGACTGCAAAACTGCAAAATGCACTGAATAAAGTAAATGAATGGACGAGGGACTGGCGGATCGCCCTCAACGAATCTAAATCTGTTCACGTGAATTTCACTTATAAGAAAACTAATGTCTTGCCAATTTTCCTAAACTTGGCCCGAATACCTTTTGCAAACGAGGCCAAACACCTTGGAATGACACTCGACGCAAAACTGAAATGGAATTCGCACGTGAAAATGAAATGTAAAGAACTCGAAATCAAATATAGAGAAATGAACTGGTTGCTCGGAAAACACTCCCAGCTCATTACTGAGAACAAACTGCTTTTATACAAGCAAGTGCTAAAGCCGGTGTGGACTTACTGTATACAACTTTGGGGCTGTACCAAGAAAACAAACGCCAATATTTTACAAACCTTTCAAAATAAAGTGTTAAGAGAAATTGTCCACGCACCGTGGTATACTAGAAACGATGATATCCACAGGGATCTCGGAATTCCGACAATCGAAGCTGAAATTAGAAGCTTCGCGAGAAAGCATAGAAACCGACTAATCGGACATGTCAACAATACAATCCTACAAATTCTGGATGAAAGCAATTTATTGCGCCGACTACAAAGGACGAAATCTTTCGACTTGGCGAGATAGGAATCAACCGCGCCTAGATTGCGGAACATGCAGGATCTTTCAGTGGAAGGTAACCTGCCAAACGTGTTATTTTTTCATGATAGAAAAATTGCTTGATAAGGTCGTTCTTAGTTGCAATATATAACAAATTAAATCGCAGGGTGATTTTTTTTAGTCAGTAAGAATCTGACACTACTATGAGCATGCGCTTACTATCCTCATAGTGTCTATGGAAGATTTTTTCACCAACCCTCGGGGAAAAAAAAGGTTCATATGCGAGGACTGTATTCTTTTCATTCATAATGTGGACTTGGTGCATCGAGGTAGCCATCGATATCGCCTCTGTTTGACATTGAGGGTGGCCGTGGTGTAGTGGTAACATCAACGCTTGTCACGCTCTTGGTTCACGGTTCAAATCCTGATCTCAACAATCATCTATTTATTTCGTTTGAAATAAATAAAAAAGTCGATCAATTGCGAAAGCTTAGTCAACTCTACTGCGAAGGCATAACACTGGCAGTAGAGTGGTCATATGGCTTAAATGCAACTTGATCGTGATGATGACATCAGGTGGAGGGAAAAAAATACTGTGAATCATGAGCAACGACAAAAAAGCAAAACAAACAAGCTCCCCAGTTATCTGGATGCCACCCTTGGAGTTTACTGAAACTTAATACCACCTAAGTTTCAAACCCACTACACCAATCTTCCTTTCTCTCTCTCTCAATTTCTGCAAACGCCCGTGCCCTGAAATAATTTAATGGTATTCATATCCCATTTGGCGAGCGCAAATTATAAAAAAAAAAAAAAAAAAAATTATGCAACCGGAAATAATTTCTCGCTGTGTGTGATGTGGACTAATCGAACCAATTCGGGCACCAAGAAGTTTAGTAACACATCACGATAGCGATTACCAGTAATTGTTACAGCTTTGCTTCTTGCATCCCAGTGGGACAATGATGCGCCGGTTAAAATAGCAAATGCCAACCAAAATATCCTCAGACGTAGGGTAGCACAGTTGAACCTGTCTTTCTACACACTCATAAATGCCTAACTAAACTGCAAGTTGGCAAAAAAACTAGCCCATCCCTTAAAACAAGGCCACTTTTTTACCTAATTTTGCTCCAAATGACCACTCGCCAGTAGAAAATATCTCTCTTTGTACGAGTACATACCTTTAATGTGCAATTTTCCATCCAATACCTACCGGCATATCCACAATTTCTTTGACGTTTAAACAACAAAAAAGGACAAAAACAAACTAAATTACATCATCAAAACAATCTCACATACATACCTACATAGAAGTAAACTTTACCAGTATATAGACATTTGGGTTGCCACAGGAGCAATTTCTTGAATATTCTTTCGATTCCACATAATTTCCAAATACCCCCATGTATGAATGACAGAAAGATGAAAAAAAACAAACAACAGCAAACAAATAAAAAGAAAATGTCCTCTTTCGTCAAAAACCTAAACAAACAAGACTACAATCTACCTGCCATGCGATCATCATCACCGTCGAATGTCCTCGTCAAAGATTCTTTAGGAAGCTCTCGAGTCCCCTCTTCAGACCAAATCGACCGACCAAATTGCAATTTATTTCATAAACTGACCCAAAGAAAAGGAAAATCGAAAGCGAAAACGAACCCAACCACATACACAAATACTCCTACATACATCAATTTTTTTTTTTTTGTCTGTGATGGATTCTGCATTCTAAAAGATATTCGCCTGCCCCGAACTCGGTTTTGCCATTCAGAATAAATAAAACAAAACATTTGCATACAATCAAGAGTATTTACTCAATGTCCTGTGCTCCATTAGAGGAAATGGACGTGTGTAGCTAGTACATACATTTCTAGTTTTCTTCTATAGTTTCTGTGTCCTTTTCTTGGTTGCCGGTTATTTCTATGTTTTGTTGATGGACAAGATTCGATGTGGGGATAGATGCAAATTTTAAAAGATAAATGCTTTTCAGGAAGCCTTTGTGTATTAAAAATCTACGAGTATAAAAGGATTCTTTATTTACTGGAAACAATTGTGCCAAAAGCATATCCTTGAAGGACTTGAAGCATTAGCAGAACGTGAATTGAAGACCATTGATATTGATAGGGGAATTATTTAGAATAGTTTAAGAACTTACCCTCCCGCTTTCTTAAAAAAACGCAAATATAAATAGTGATTAGTTAAATAATTCAAAAACCAGCAAATGAATCATTCAAAGTATTGCCCATCGCTAGCTACAACTTTTTCCCATCTTTCTGACAGAGCTCGAATACTGTTACGGTAAAAGTGTTCATCTTTTGGGGCTATCCACGAATCAAGACATTTTTTGATGTCTTCATATGAGCGGAACTGGTGATCAGCCAGACCATGTGCCATCGAACGGAACAAGTAATAATCGGAAGGCGCAATATCTGGGGAATATGGCGGGTGGGGTAGGACTTCCCATTTGAGCGTTTCCAGGTAGGTTTTAACGGGTTTAGCAACATGAGGCCGGGCGTTGTCATGCTGTAGAATCACTTTTTCGTGCCTCTGCTCGTATTGTGGCCGTTTTTCTTGAAGTCGATACCGTTCCCCAGTGATGGTTTCGTTCGGTTTAAACAGTTCATAATAAATGACACCGACCAGGTCCCACCAAATACACAGCATAATCTTCGCAGCGTGAATATTCGGCCGAACCGACGACGTAGAAGCATGACCGGGCAGTCCCCATGACTTCATTTTCTTTGGTTTGCTGTAATGAATCCATTTTTCTTCACCCGTCACGATGCGATGAAGAAAACCCTCGGTCAACGTCTCTTGGTTTCAAATCATAACGAACCCAAATTCCTCGTTTTCGAATCATTCCAAATGCATGCAATTGCTTGGAAATGGCTTGACGGGTAGCTCCTAATACTGAAGCAAGCGTTTAGCACGGATCCTCATAGAGCAATGCCTCCAATTCAGCGTCTTCGAAGGATTTTGGCCTTCCCTCACGCGGACGGTCGTCAACAACGAAATCACCGTCTTTGAAGCAACGGAACCAATCACGGCACGTTGTTTCACTTAGAGCAGCATCTCCGTAAACTTTTTGGAGCTCTCGATGCGCTTCAGCCGCCGTTTTCTTCGAATGAAAGAAGAAAATCAACACTTCCCGCAAAAGACATTTTCACACAACCAAAAGTATATGACGCCAAAACAAAATCACTAATGTGTCAAAACAGTTTGTTTACCATATGTCTAAGCTCGGTTCATGACGTTTTAGATATGTCAAAATCGACCAGCACTTACTGCTGGAGCCATCTATTGACAAACAGCGAGAACTTAGTTGCGCACTCATACACAATAAATTTGATCAGCAGAAAGATACAATGAGCCAGTTCAGTTGCTTAAAGGGCTTCAATATTTCTGAAGCGATTTCTTACCGAACACCAGTTTTTATTCATCGTTCATTTGCATCGATTCATGAATTTTGGAGCAAAGAAATAGTGTGCTTCATTGAAGCAGTAGCGGTAAGCATTTTCCATCAGCCATTTTAGCAGCCAGGTGTCCGTTTTAATCTTAAAGTAATATTGCGACATTTGCACTTTGTTTCTGTTTACAAATAATTAATGTTTATTCAAGAAAATTTAGAAAAAATCATCAGCGCGAAATGGATAATAAATTTATTCTTCGATTAGCAAGGAGGGTGGTCGTGGTGTAGTGGTAACATCATCGCTTGTCACGCTGTAGGTTCACGGTTCGAATCCTGATGTCAAGAATCATCTATTTATTTCGCATGAAATAAATAAAAAAGCCGATCACTTGCGAAAGCTAAGTCAACTCTACTGTGAGGGCATAACACTGGCAATGGCTAAAATGCAACTTGATCGTGACGATGATATCAGGAGGATGGAAAAAAATACTGAGAATCATAAGCAACGACAATAATAGCGAAAATAAACAAAATACTCCCCAGCTATCTGGACAGCCACCCTTAGAGTTCACTGACACTTAACTACCCCCCTGAGTTTCAAACCACCTACACCAATCTGTCTTTCTCTCTGTATGTTCCCTTTCCACAAAAAACGCCCGTGTTCTAAAAAATTAGTATAAGGGTATTCATATCCCCTTTAACACGTGAAAATTATAAAAAAAGCAAAAAAAAATTCTTTCATCTGCAGAAAAAAAAAAAACAGTTGATCATTCAGCGATACAATTCATCCTAGTGCTTAGGCCAACTCTACTGATATATTTTGCTGATAAAATAATTAATTTTTGCTAATAAAAAACAATTTTTAGAAAATAATTGTTTTTCTGTTTACGAAGGTGAAAATCTCGAAAGACGCTATGGGAGATACGAGGGTGTGTCAATAAGTCCCTGAAAAATGAAATAAGGAACACTTTTTTCGGTATAAAAACTTTTTATTTTTCAACATAGGAGACTTTTAGCTCTATACACACTTCATCCAACGTTTCTCCAATTTTTTGATGCAATCCAAATAATACGATTTCTCGAGCCCCTCCATTCGACCTAAATCTCTTACCTCCGAGCCATTTGTTCATGTTTGGAAACAAGAAATAGTCGCAGGGGGCTAAATCTGGGGAATATGCTGGATGAGGGAAGAGTTCGTAGCTTAAATCATGCAATTTGCCATTACGACTGCGGACTTGTGCGCGGGTGCGTTCTCGTTGTCCTGGTGAAAAATAACTTTTTTCTTTGCCAAATGCGGTCGTTTTTGCTTCAAATCGGCTTGGAATCGATCCAGTAGCTCTGCGTAATATGCGACGGTGATCGTTTTAGCCTTTTCAATGTAATCGATGTGAATAACACCGCGCGCATCCCAAAAAACTGTCGCCATGACCTTGTTTGCTAGCAAACCCGCCTTTTCCTTCTTCGGCTTCGATCCATCTGGAGAAGTCCATTGTATTGACTGTTCCTTGGTTTCTGGTGTGTTGTGGTGAATCCAAGTTTCATCCATGGTTACGAAACGGCGCAAAAACTCAGTCGAATTTTTCTGGAACATCGCCAAACGAGTTGTCAAATGAATGCGTTTGTTGTTGATTGTGAGCAAACGCGGCACCCTTCTTGCGAAAAGCTTTTTATGTCCAAATATTTATGTAAAATCGAAATCACTGAGCCATGCGATAAGCCTGTGGCCTCTTCAAGCTCGCGTACTTTCACTCGCCGATCGTCCATTATCAAACCATTGATTTTGTCGACCATTTTTGGTGTGGTGACCTCAATTGGGCGACCAGAACGTTCGGCGTAACTTGTGCATGAACGACCGCATCGAAATTGAGTAAACCAGTGGTGAATGGTTCCAATCGATGGTAAAGAGTCCTCATAATATTTGTCAAGCTTGTTTGGTTTGCGTGATAGTTTCTTCCTGCAAAAAACAGTGTTTAATGAGCACTCCAAATTCACCTTTTTCCCTTTTAACGAAAATGCTAGTAAGCGTCTATATAAAATGGCTGCCACAACAAAACTATTTGACAGATCTGTCTGAAAATTTGGGTTCGTTCTTTTGAAAGATGATTCTTGACAAAAAAAATTAAATTTAAGGTGACGACACAATTTGTGTTAATTTTCAGGGACTTATTGACCCATCCTCGTATGGGTTTTTTTTCTCAATCCATGGTAGTATGGGACTTTAATCACACTAAAAATATCTTCAACCATGATCAATCTAAGAAAGATCTTCAAATTATTTCTGTTTCGCTGTTTATCCGTCGCATTTAGAACGATTTTTATCTCAGGGTTTCTGTGTGTCTGCAACCTTTGATTATGTGGTACTGCAATCTTTTTAATTACTTCTGTCACCATGTCAATTTGTAAGTCACGGTGTAAGTCGTACCATGGGGCATTAACTATTCCGCGAAAGACTTTTGTTTGAAAAGTTTGAATTATTTTGAATTTGTTTTCTTTGTACAGCCACACAATTTGATGCTTTACCTTTGAGTATTTGCTCATATAACAAAATTTTGTTTTGAATTGACAACTTCGAGTTGTATCCTTGTAGTCTAGTTCTTCTCTTTTCTTTTTACCGTGTTACTTCCACTTTAGTTTAGCATCTAAGGTCATTTCTAATTATTTTCATTGAATTTTGAATTTAATGCACCATTGTTGCGTCCAGTCTCTTAGGTTAGGGGTTAGGTTAGGTTTGGGGGTTGTTGAAACAGTCATAGACGTCAGCTTGTAAAGGCCTACCAGGACCCATAGTGCTACCCTAAGTTAGAAACCGGAAATTAAAAAGAGAGAGAGGAAGAGAAAAGAGAAAAAAATTAGAATTATTGTTGTGGGAGTGTTGGAGTGCTGGCTACTTCACCGTTGGTATAGGTTAATCTGACCGGTTGCAGAATTTCAAGTATGTCTGATGCTTCATGTAATTCTCCGAAGAATGAGATGGTTTAAACGGATGCGATGATAATAATGCAGTGACTCTCTTCGATATTAATAAAAGCTTTGAATGGAGCATGGTAAAACTTGTTCGTATTTTCCTAACTTATCTTTGAATCATTGTACTAGAAAGACCTCTGACCTCAGTAGGTCTTAGGTTCTTTAATCAGTGCAATCCCTAGGTAAGAAGATACACACCTGGATTGTTCCCGATGGATGGTGTTATCTTTTTTTTGTAAAGTCTTCTAGCTATCGTCAATACCTATCGTCAGTATTTGGATTTTCCAGAGGTTGTTGGTGCCAAAGTTTTTTTTGTAAAATACGTTGGCGCCATCTGGCAGACATGCTCTTAACTCAAATAAGTCTGCACCCAAGCGTAGTCCACCAGTAATATCCTTGAATTAATATGGATGCCCTCTGATTGATGTATGCTCCTCAATCCGGCTCCGATGATCACTTCTCCACAATGACGTCCTTTAGTGACGTGAAATCTTTTTAACAATCAATGGCTATTCGTGGAAATTCGTTGATCTACTCTATGCTTGATCCAGCAGAATTGGAATTAGATTCAGTTACTTGTACTATGGAGGCATTGATAGCTCACTTTTTATTTTTCTTCCTCACCTTTGATGTATTACATTTAAATATACTTGCACTTCCGGAGTGAGGTAATGGTAGGGGAAAAGTAGATACCACCTTATACTAGCTACACTTATTTTCCCTTTCCGTTCGTTATTTAAGTCACCAGATTGCCTTAAAGTTTGTGTTGCAATCAGGCTCAAGTACGAGGTCAAGCAGCGGTTGAATGGGTGAATCCGACTTAAAAGATTAATTGTTCACCTTCTTGGTACCAGCCGATGTTGTTTTCGGGCTAAGTACTCGTACCTAGTGGAACTTTAATGGTTTTCATTAAGAACTTAATAACTTATATTGGGTCGAAGAATATGAAGTCTCTCTCTTCCATCTGCTACGTTCCCAGGCAACTTACTCTGCTCTTTATAAGTACCACACTTAAGGATGTAACCCGAGTTTCTTCGGTGTTCCTATATTTTCTGTCTTAGGTGTAGGAGTTCCTTGTAAAATTTAGCTCTTTTGATTCCTTCCTCTTTTCTTTGTTTTTATCACAGGATGTGTCCATCCATCCTGTAGAAGGGTTATTCGAATGAGATTGCTGTACAATCTTTCGCCAGCCTGTCGCTTCCTCATTACCATCCACTCCAAGGTGGCCTGGTGTCCATAGGCTTACTTTGTTACGAGTACTTGTGATTTCGTATGAGCTTGGTTGTATGACATGATTGCAATGTCTCTCGTCTAGGTTGAGTTAGACACACCTTCATGCTTCGTAGAAAGTGCCTGAAAGATGCTTTTCAATTTAGCCATTGGTTTTGATTTTTGGCTCCTGTCTCACTTTGCTAATCTCGATTTCTCTGTATATATATATGAGTGCTACTATTGATGATATACACCGCAGATCAGCTGGTTCATTCTTCCTTTGTGCTCAGTTTTGTGATGAAATTTGTTAGGCATTTGCAGGTCACGCAGTTTATACTAGTATTAATCCTAGTCACGGTCTTGGATATTCATAATGGAGTCCTTGATGAATTCGATCTACGATTGTATTGTAATAACATATCGGTGTCTTTGGTCTAGTTTTAGAGAGGATTCGTTCAAAAAATGTCAATCCTCTTGGCTCAAAATTTTCCAACGGGCAAGGTGTGGATTAGGGAAGGTAGTTCAAAGCTCGTCATTCTTCAACATCCTTGCTGACAATGGTGACGTTAATGTTGAGCTGGTTTTCGAATTAACATCAAGGAGAAGCAGGATCATTTATTTCATGTGTTCAAACAAATACGCTAAAAGCCCTCATTTCGCAGGGGGTTTGCAAAGTAGTTTGATGCGGAAACATCTGTTACTTAGTGATAAATTAATAGCTCGTCTTCCATTCGATTGTTAAATCTTTTCCTTTAGTCGACTTGCAGAGACTGAGTTAAACTTAATCCCAAACATTAGGACACGTACCGCTGGATACCGTGTTTCTACATCAATAATTCTCTAATCTCCGAGAATCGTATTTGCTTCGCGTCAAAATGCAATTTATGGACTCATTATCTCATACTCCCACAGACCAACTGAGTCCGATTCCAATGCCAGACTTTAATCGGTACACAAATATATGTGTGCAACATCCTCTAATCGGATTAATCGATCACCACATTCAATATTTTCCATCGATATAGGTACATAGATACACATTCCACTGGGGAGTTTGTTTGTATCGATAAGCTAAGCAGTTTCAATTGCTATGTGGTCTGTTTGCCGAGTTCACTGATTGGGTCAACAAGGACGCTGCGAATGATGGTGCAGCAGCTTACATGGGTGCTATAGAGAATCTATACTACCCATGCATGGAATTCTAGAATGCATCCACTCTCTTGTTTGCAATCCCTCGGGAATAGAAATCATCAATGGAATGTCCCGAAACGAAACCAATATAAAGGATACAGAATATGCTGTGAGGATTCCAATAGAGTCCACCACCAAACCAAATAAAAAAATAAAAAATAAATACAACAGAGCAACAGCACAACGACTTCAACAAATGGCAGCAGAACAATTTATTGTTGGGGTAATTGTTTGTTGGCAACGAGGAGCACCAATACACATAATTCTGATACAAAAACTCAGATACTTGTACGCACAAAGTACGAAGCTGTTGTTGTTCATATTTATCTTTGCCGCTGCAAGGCAAATGGGTATGATATTTTATTTCCTATGAGGGGGTGAGATTGATATGCGGATTCCAATTAATCGCATTCGATTGGAAATGGTTCACTTTCATAGAACAGGATTCAGCATGGAGTGTATGTAAGCGTTTGAGTTGTTATTCCTTGTAGCTACTTGTATGTGTAGAGTTCAGTGGTGGCCCGAATGCTGGATGCTTTATTGGAAAAGTTTAAACAAATATGATTGGATAGTTGAGGGCTAGGGAAGTTCGAGCGATTTACGTTGTTAGCGTGTTGGCATGGAATGCATTAGCATCGAGAATGTAATTCAGGATTCACAATGCCTCAAAGAGAAGTTATGAGGGCATTGTTATTTTTTATTTTCTTTTTTGGGATGGATTTAGAAGATTTTATTGAGCACTTACATTTTGTTTGGTAGCACTAAATAGTGCATAGAACAAGTTGGGTGGTAGCAACAGGCAATGTGAGGGTATACTCGTACGAGTATCCAGTTTATATTGAAAGCTGTTGTACGGATTCTAATATTTTGTATCTAAAACAAACGCAAATAGTGAATGTACTGCATGACTGGGTGAAAATTCCATCCGCAATTCAACAAGTTTGTGAATTTTTTTAGAAAATGAAGAAGATGAGGAAGAATTGGGACCTTTTCTGGTAGAAACTGAAAGTTTTTGCAATATTAATGGATTCAATGCGGAATTCTTTAACAGGAAGATTCCAAAGGTGGAGGGGATAGCAATATTTATAAAAAAATACGGTACCGTGACATAAGAATATATTTCGAAATATAGCCTTATGTTACATTGCCTGTTGCTGTCACCTACCTTAGCGAGCAACGAAGTTACGTGAGTGGCTAAACCTTGTGGAGGAAATGGGGAAATTTTTTTAACCCGCTTAGTGGGCCACCTCTGTTTGATTTGCTCCGAATTTTTAACTATTAAACTATGATTGATGTGCCCTGTTAAAAATCCCACCATCGTTCTAACCCGTGTCCTGCTTGAGTTGAAAGCTTTTTTAGCTGTGTTGTTACTCTTTTACTCGGTTCTGTTATCACTGATCTGGCCATTTTACACGTGTCTAGGTTCGTTCAGTAGTTATTGAACTCCTGTCTAGTCTTCTCATTGATTATCATCTAATAGTTGTCAGAGGGACCCCTATAATCTTAACAGGATTCAGTTGTGTGTCACTCGCTCCTTTTCTTGCTAGTTCATCTGCCTTTTCGTTACCCGGTACCCATATAAGGCGGACTCTATTACGCCTGGCAAGTAGGTTCAATTTAATTTTGCACTCCTTTATTAGTCGTGATTTTGACGCAGGGTTTGTGGTCGTGCTATTTGCTGCTTTACTATCCGAGCAGATGTCTATTTGCCTCTCTTCGCTGGTGTCTTCTGCGAGTATTTCTGTTGCTTTCATAATTGCAAGGACTTTTGCTTGGAATACGGTTACAAATGGTTCTAGGTGAATAGCAAGTACAATCGGTGGGTTAGCACAGATTCCTCTGATATTTTAGAGTAGTCTGTATATACCGATGACCCGTTCGAGTTTCTTGTCGGCCTTTCGTTCGTCCAAGATTCTCCTGTGGGAAAATTGTTTCGAAACTGTTGGTGAATGTCCTAGGACAATCGGTGAGTGGTGTCATTTCTCTTATCATTTTGGTGATTGTCCGATGGCCCGTGTAAGCGCCTTCGTGCGGCTGATAGACCAGCAATCTTCTTCGCTTCAAGGTGCACCACTTGTAGAATGATTAAAATCACTTCTACTGCGCTGTTGGTGTTGAGGATTGTGCTCCTGTAATGCCCAAGCAGGCCATACGCTGCACCTTTGTTAACGAGTCTCTTGCGTTCTCTTTTTTTTTTGTCACTGACAACCATACAACTACTACGTACAAGATGATAGGTTTTATTACGCATTCGTATATCCAGTGGACCTGTTTCGGTTTCAAGCACCATGTCTTTCCGATGGCCCTCCTGCATATTTGCAGCATCTCTCGCTAGATGTTGGTCAGCATACCAGCTCTGTCAGTAAGCCCTATTCCCACCTCCGCGTGGTGCCATCTGGGAATTTATTTCGAAGAAAATGAATGGTGAGCCTCTCGGGCCACAAAACAGAATAAGCGTTGGTTGATCTGTGGTGGCTAGCGAGCCGCAAATTTAAAAAAAAGCACAAAGAATCGGATATGGACGGATACTTTGTTGAGGTCCTTTGGCTATTATTCACGAGATGTCCAAATTCCACCAAAATACTACAATTCAATTCATTTCTTCAAAATGCCTCACAGCACATCTCAAATTCCGATTCGCATCTCGGTTCAACGATTCGTCCTACTGGATATGGTTGTTAGCATAGCAATCGATTTATTGGAAATAAAAGTGGATACTGACCATGCCTTGCACATATTACAAATTCCAAATTGTGTGGCTAACATTTCATGTGGATTCGTGGATCGTTCTCGAATTCATGCACATTTTCATCAATATGTTCTATTTACGTTCTAGGATCGATGGAAGAGTATCCCCAATATTTGCTCTCATCTTCCGCAAACAAAGCGAGAGCACAAACCACGAATCCATGGCTAGGACTGATGATGGTGGTGGAAATATCCTTTCTTGATGCTGATAGCATTTAATCGTAACGAAGGAGAAAGTCCAATACTGTGTGTGTCTTCTCCGACTTCGTTTAACTTTTCCTCTGGTTTTATGTAAGTCTTCATTGGAATCCTTTTACAATTTATAAATTAAATGAATCCAATGTATGTGTGTTTGCTAGCAGGACAACAGTAAGTAAATGCATACTCGTACATGATCGATGGAAGGAAATAATTTGCCACTTTCGTTTCGGTATCCATTTGGTTTCCTTGTTTTCCTCCTTCGATTTTTTTATTCTACTTTTTTTTTCTGAATTCTTGTCTGGAGAAGAGGTACGAGTATCCGTGGCATCTTCAAGCAGATATATACGCCGAGGAGTGAACGTTGAATGGTATTTATTTTCATCCTAGAAAACAAATATCCTGTATTGCCTTGAGCAGCTGTAGTCGTTGTTTGGATAGACAGCTGGCTGAGGATGGTATATGGGGATTGTCCAAGTCTGCAAGTAGATACAGTTGGACAGTTGGCAATTAACCATGTTGTCCGTATTGCGGGATTTTGCGAAACATTGCAGTTATCCTGTGATACGTGCACATTTGTACATTGCGGTTATGCAATTAGTCAGGTCTTTTCTAACAGATGTGAACAAAATTCGATAAAATTGTGAGGTATGTAGTAGTGCTACTTTCAAGTCCTTGAAAAGATGGATAGGAAAAAATGGAGGTGAAGTATTCGCATTTACATGGTACCATGGCCCCCCCAACTACGAGGTATATAGAGGTGTTGGTTCGCGAATCATTTCCATTTTGGTAAAATATTGGATTCTTCTCAAAATCTGATGAAGTAAATATAATTTTTAGATTCAGCAAGTTGTCCTGCCATAAGTTCTTTTGCAAGTGCAAAACGTTATACAAATTAAATAACAAAGCATTTTAGATTAGGACTTATAAAATTAATTTGGTTAAATAGTAAGCATTTTTAAAAATTGCTCTAACATAGGCCCTCAAATGGTGTGGTCACTGTACGCACGGTTTTCGATGGTATGAACAACGCTGCTGTGGTTAAATCGCCTTTGAGGCACTCACAATTTTTTTGGACATCTTCTCCAACACTGACTACAAACAATAATGTAAAGGATTCATATTTAGGCTTCGTGACGGAGAATCCTCGGATGCAATAAAAGCAGTAAGAGTCTTGTTGGAATACCCATTATGCTTCATTTAAAAGAGTATTCGTCAAACCTTTAAAGACGCTTTCTAGGACATCTTCTTGGTACACCTTTGTTTTGACTCCTTTTCACAAAAAACTGCTTGGGGTTAAACCATTACCAAAGCACTAGGAACTGTATTTTTTTGCTTTTTTATGTCCTTTCATAGATTTTAACGTTTTGTTTATTTGCAATTTCCTCGACAGCAAAAATCTTCGTGTATAAAAGGCCATCTTCGTGGCCGTTGTTCGCGTGCAAGAGCAAGACTTACTTCCATATTTCAAGGCTAATTTGCTTTAAATTATTCATCAATTGACCAACGAAAGGATCTCATGTTAAGATCATCCCAAATGAGCCTTGACATAGATCTGGTGGATATACCCAGCTCACGAGACATGTTTTTCTATTTTCGAACAGGATTTCTTCGAAAACCGCGGATACGGGTAACCACTTCTTGGTTTTTTGATTGAGACGATTCAATAAATCGATTAGCATAGTACACACACATTTTTGATATACCGAGCGGTTTTAGTAATTCAAAAATTTGGTTAGTATTTTTTCCGCACTGCAATGCGACTGTTTTTCACACCACATTCCGTGATAACCAATCAGTAGCTGAAACCAAACCAAATAAAAGGTAAAGTTTTAGGATGTCTGTCCATATTAACACATTTGAACAAGGCCTATGTATACCAAGGTGTAGGTTGCTATATCTGTAAGGGGCTGCATCCTCATGAGCCTGAGCCAAACATAAACGTACAGCAAATAGCAACAAAATTATTTTTGATACATGAAAAACTTTGGAGGCTGCGGAAACTATAGGAGATACATTGAAAAGTTGCATGGAAGGTATACATATGTGTATGTAGCTCCATAATACATATGCGATAAAGTTCTCTTCACAAACGTGTCCAGATTATCTAGTAAATTCTCTTCCAGTCATGATCACTCACTGCAGACTATTTTTGTTTTTTAAATGTTCTTCATCATGATGATGAAGTTATGATGCACGCTAATTTTAAATTATAAATTTCTGAAAATACTGAGAAAGGCAGGTTATTGTGCATTCATTCCGAGAGGCTAAAAAACGATCCCCAACGGTGCCCTGTGCACACGAAAACAGGCTCTAAAGTACATATATGTGAAGAATGGGGTACATGCCCAATAAGATTAAAGAGACGGACAGGCGGGACCCACCTACATATTTCGTTTCAATATTTGTCTTGAAAATACCTATACCTGTGTTCGACAAAGGGACTTGGTCATAGGCTGATCACCGATCTGTTTACAAACTTGCGACTGAAAATAGCCAAGTAAACTCAAGCTTATGACAGAAGCTCAAGCCCTAACATGCGGGTTATATTCAAGTTTCGGATGAAGATAAGTTTTTGTGATTAGAATCAAGATCCCGAGAGGAATAAGCTTTATAGATTGTGGGCAAGTCCCCAGGAGTGAAAAACTGTTTACACCTTTTGATGAATCCTGGGCATCTAGCATCACCTTTTGCAGCATCAGTAATCTGCTGGATACTCCGAAGGTTCCACATATCAGCCATGACAAGCCATTAGATTCCTCACCATGAACTCCATTCGGAGTTTCAAAAAGGAGACAGCTCTGGATTTTTGACGCGCTGAACTCATCCCAATTTTTCCCACCCCAATTGATGATTGCATCAATGTTAAGCTCGGTAAACATTCTCTGCCACTGAGACTCAACGATATGGGATACTTGCAGTGGTATCATTAGTGAATATTCGAAGTTAAGAGTGCAGTTATCCACGAAGGAATAAATCGGCTTACGAGTAACAGAAAGGAGGTCATTGATGTAAACCAGATAAAAAAATGGAGAGAGTACTGAGCAGTGGGGAATAGCTCCATTAGTCAGTAATAGTGTGGTGTAGAAGTACATCTATCTAATAGAACTTACAATGATAGCCCACTTAAAAAACCCGCGACTTCACGAATATATTACCTACACCAGTAGCTTCAAGCTTATTTAAGGGGGAGACTATTCCACAAACAGCTTTGAAGATGAAGCGCATGAACTCTGCGTTCACAATGATCATGAATGCTTTCAATTTGGATTCATCAGGTAAGATAACTCGGCTACACTATTCCAGTCTAGGTAATATCGAGCCAACTTTCTTTGATGAAATTGTCTACATTATCTACCTGCTAGAGTTGATTCTTTTTGTGGACTTACTAGTCTCCTGATTTGTTCAAACATCTCACTATACAGCAAAATAACTTACCCATGTATAAAGAAATGAGCCCGTCGTGATGATTACGATACAAGTCCACAATTAGCCATTCTGAGAGGAATAATACGAAATAAATAATATAAAAGTCCAATGTTTGATTCCTTAAATCTATTATGTGCCGGTCGATGTAGTTCTACAAAAAGGTCAACAGGAGCACAAACTCCCATTAATTAGTTTTGGCTAGTTTTGCTACAGAAATCACAACACATAGTAATTCCATAACCAGTAGCGAATTTTAGGACCTGTATACTACGAATCCACGCACCCCGCATTCGAATGATGTCTATTCTGAAACCTGAAAAGCGGGGTCACGCATTCGCGAAGGATCTTCGGCCCCCTCGTTCTTACTTAAAACCTTGGAACGCATTTTAGACATTCACATACGAAAAATTCTCGAGATATCCTCTTTATTCAAATCTCAACACGCAAGATCCACGGAGATGGCTCTGCATGGGGTAGTGCTAACGATAGAAAGAATCATTTATTATAAACCTAGACTTGTTAGACATTGAGGGTCCTTTTAGCAACCTCTATACTGAATCTACTCTAAAATCTCTTAGGCCCATTTGCTGATACTTATCATAAGATTGTGTCTTATCTAAGTAATACTTAGTGCTATGTTGAACTTAAATATATGATTTCCAGTTGCTGGAAAATATTTAAGTGCATCTTAGCAAAGACACACTTAAAAAAAATAAATATTCGGCGCAACAGCTCTTTAAGTGCCAGGGCCTAGCTGCTCGCAACCACTCGTGTTTTCATTATATTTCACACGAATGGAAGGGACCTATAGTTTAGTGCCATATCTGAACGAGAATTTGTTTTAAGAAGCTTTCTCGTGACAGCAATACTCTCGGATGTTTGTTAGACGTTCGCGAGAGGTGGGATCGTGAAAAAACTTTTTGGTGTTTTCTGGAATTCGAACTTGGAAACTTTTGCGTTGTGATCCGACGCACTAACCACTACGCCACGATGTTTTTGATATTTAAGATTTACTTTGTATTTCGTGCAACCAATTAGGTATTACTTAGGTGTATTAGTAATACTTAAATATTCAAGACTCGTATTAGCAAACGGGCTTCATTCAGTTAGGGGTAGAAGGACTCATCAGTAATTGGGTAATTTTCATGTTGAGAACTAGAATTATTCAGTCAGAACTTGGCAACAGTCAACCAATTCAGTCGATAGAGGAACACCTCAGGTAGGTGTTATCTCCCCTCTCCTATGGCTAATTGGAACTAACACAATCCTGTCAAGACAGAGATGGAGTTAAAGTGGTCTCGTATGTGGATGACGTGTAGGGGGTGTTTCCTTTCCCGATGAATGCTTTGGATAAGATAAGCACATGGACTGCTAGATGTAGACTTAGTGTTAATCCAAACAAATTTAAATTGATGTTATTTGCCACAACTTCAATCTTTATCCTCCAGCGCTAGATACCTAGGAGTCGACAGAAAGTTCAGCTGGAAGGTAAACATAGATCAACGAGTCAGGTGTTCAGTGGTTGGTTTAGTGACTCGCTTTGAGTAAATATTACAATGTAAAAAAAAACTAAGAAGGGTTTAAAGATCAGCAGAAATAGGCACAACGAGTGCCATGCGGACTTATCCAACTAAAGCTCTGAATATACTTCTGTACCTTATACCTCTATCCTTTATATCAAAAATATCGCATCGTGCAGCATAGTAAGACTCAGAGTGTCAGGGTATTAATCAGCAAACCCCTACGATGATAGTAATATTTTGGATTCGTTACTAGGGATCTGCCAACAACTGTGACTGAGTACACGGCTAATTTTCCATCAAGAGTGGACTGGGAAATAATAGCAATCTTCACTGACGATTCATAGATGGATTTCGGGAATATTCTCAGGAACACTGCAAATATCAAAGTCTTACCATCTCATGGCCTCATTCAGGCTTTTTGGACACTGAGACACAATTATACACCCTGCCAATACGTCGCCATCTTCATTGATAGTCTGGCCGCTATAAGTTACAGTTACACCATCTTCGATATTAGTGGAGCAGTGCAAAGAGGAACCCGCTTCGCTAGGCTGCCGGTTCAAGGTCACTCTTTTCTGGGTTTGATACCATAGGAGTGTAAAGGAAAACAAACGGGTTGATGAGCTGGCCAGGCCAGGGTTTGGCTCATCACAGATCTCATGCGAAGGAATTCCACGTTCGGCAAAAAAAAAAAAAAAATGTCACACTTTCTTTCAAAGGTCAACTATAGATAGCAAACCAGAACCAGAGTTGTGGCGATCAGCATAGGTCATTGGTCAGTGGAGGTACATGTGGCCAGGCTGGAAATCTCATTTAACGCACTTTTCCACTTCCGCTGCGCATGCCCGACACTAGGCAGAACCATGCATCGTATATAAGGTAAACCCCTATTTGATTACTTGAATGTGAATGAAATATCAGAGATAATAATCTTCTACCTATGTATGTACTTTTTTGCTTCTTTCACTTTGTTCTAAATTTTGACTTTCAATGTTAACTGCAAGAGTACACACCTTAAAAGTACCGAAACCCAGAAATGTAGTGGCTATAGTACGTCTTTTAGTCTTGCAAATATTCAGCTTATGTCCATCGTAAGTACTTATACAGGGTGGCCCAAAAATATTAAGTGGATTTCAAGTTTCAATAACTTTTTATTTTGTTCACATATTTTACCAAAACCAGAAGAATATTGAAGATTAATCTTTGCTATTTTTTGTGATGTGGAAAATAATATCCTTTAAGTGACTGCTATTTTGGTTTCTGCAAAACTCCGATCTTTAATGACATTTTTCATCAGTTTTTTCAAAGTTTGATTGTGTTAAGGCTAATACGAGGGCAAGGTGAAAAGTTCTCGGCCTGACAATGAAAGACTGCGATTTTCAGTTAAAAAATGATTTTATTTTTCTACAAGTATCTTCCCTTGACTTCAACACACTTGGTCCAGCGTTTCTACAACATCAGTAATCCTTCTCGGCAGTGAGCCCTCTCAACTTCTGCATTGTATGCGAAACGCTTCCCAGAAACAAATTTCTTCAAGTTTGGGAACAGTTGGGAGTCTGAGCGTGCCAAATCAGGTGAATGGGGGGGATGGCCGAGCAAACCGTACCCCAAATCCCGCAGTTTTCTCATCGCCAACGCACACTTGTGTACAGGTGCATTGTCCTGGTGGAAGATGATTTTTTTCTTCTTCAAGCCAGCTCTCTTCTCGCAAATTTTGGCATCCAGCTGGTCAAGAAGGTTGGAGCCTGTAATTGTCCTGCCTTTCTTAAGGTAATTAATTAACAGGATCCCTTTCGCATCCCAAAACACACTGGCCATGATCTTTCCGGCAGATCCGATCGACTTCGCTTTCTTTGGCGCTGAACCACCGGCTTCCAACAACTGTTTTGACTGCTGTTTCATTTCTGGGGAGTAGTGGTGGACCCATGTCTCATTCATGGTGACAAATCGTCGCACAAAATCGGTCGAATCCCTATTGAATCGGCCCAAAGATTGCCGCGAAAATCGTTTGCGCATTTGCTTTTGATCGGCATTCAGCAAATGCGGCACCCATCTTGCGCAGAGCTTTCGCATCCCTAAGTTTTTGTGCAAGATGTTTCCCACCTTCTCTTCCGATATACACACAGCCTCAGCTATCTCACTCACCTTCACTCGCCTATCGTCCAACACGATATCATGTACTTTTTCGATGGTTTCGGGTGTGGTTGCGGTTTTTGGCCGTCCTTCACGTAGGTTATTTTCGAGGGACATGCGACCACGTTTAAATTCAGCTGCCCACTTTTTAGCGGTTGACGTGGAAGGAGCAGAGTCCCCGTATACTTTTGTTAACTTTGAATGAATTTCCTTAGAGGTTAACCCATCCAAAACAAAGAATTTTATCACCGCACGATATTTAAGTTTATCCATTCCAACGAAAAATACGCAAGACGTCTACTGCAAAAATTCGTGTAAAGAAACGGCTCCAGGAAATAACCCCCCAAGAAATAAGCCCCCAAAATTAAAATGAAATAACCCCCCAAAATTGGGGACTTATTTCACTGCGAAATTAGTCCCGAAATGGAGAATGAAATAAGTCCCCAAAAAGGTATGAAATAAGACCCCAAAATAAAAATGAAACAACCCCCCAAAATTGGGGACTTATTTCACTGCGAAATTAGTGCCAAAAAATAGAAACTGGTAAGTCCCTAAAAAAAAATGAAATAAGACACCAAACAGGAATGAAAAAAGCAATTTTTTTGAGTTTTTTTATATCCCCCGAGCGGAACAACGAAGTTGCGTGAGCGGGACTTGCCGCATGTGAAAAGAGTGTTTAAATCCCTTAATCCCGCCACCCGGGTATTTATTTGCTAACCTTAAAAGAAAACCACGTAAATGTCAAAAAACCGGGTGGACCGCTTCGCGGGATTAAGGGATTTAAACACTCTTTTCACATGCGGCAGGTCCCGCTCACGCAACTTCGTTGCTCCGCTCGGGGTAGGTGCTTTTCGTCAGGCAGGCGCCTATGTCCACAGTTTTCTTAATTAACAGTACCCGGGTGGCGCGCTTCGCGGGATTAAGGAATTTAAACTCTCTTTTCGCATGCGGCAGGTCCCGCTCACGCAACTTCGTTGTTCCGCTCGGGGGATATTAAAAAAAAATTCAAAAAAATTGCTTTTTTCATTCCTGTTTGGTGTATTATTTCATTTTTTTTTAGGGACTTACCAGTTTCTATTTTTTGGGACTAATTTCGCAGTGAAATAAGTCCCCAATTTTGGGGGTTGTTTCATTTTCATTTTGGGGTCTTATTTCATTCCTTTTTGGGGACTTATTTCATTCTCCATTTCAGGACTAATTTCGCAGTGAAATAAGTCCCCAATTTTGGGGTGTTATTTCATTTTAATTTTGGGGGCTTATTTCTTGGGGGGTTATTTCCTGGAGCCGAGAGAACAAGTTGAAATTTGTCATACGAACTAATGAGAAGTGCACCCAGGCAGAAAACATAAATTTTTGTTGATTGGAATGCCAGGCCGAAAACATTTCACCTTGCCCTCGTTCCTTTTAGTGTTTAGTGGACTTAGTGTTCCTTTTAAGGTCTGCAAGACACTAGGGATTATTCTCATAAAGCTTTCCTTTCAAATAACCCCATAGGAAGAAGTCTGGAGCTGTGCATTCCAGATTCAGAGATTATTCGGTCTGAGAATATTTCTAGAATACTCATCGTATTTTTGGCTGTATGGGCTGTAGCACCATCCTGTAACTCCATAAGGAGAAGTCTGGAGCTGTTAAGTCCGAAGAATAAGACAGCCAACCAATTATTTATTCAGCCTGGGAACATTTCTCGAATAATAGTCATCGTATCTCTGGCTGCATGGGTAGTAGTGCAATCTTTTTGAATCCACATACGAGCACGGGATAGAAGACCCAGCTGGGGATGTAAAAAAAGATTTCCAGGATTGCTCTATATTCGTTCTCCTTTACCGTTACTGGATTCCTATTTGCGTCTTCAAAGAAATAGGACCCTATGACCATTCCAGCAGAGGTAGCATATCAAACTGTGACTCGAAGTGGATGCATCTGTCGGCCCTGAATTAGTCGAGGGTTTTCCAGACCCCAGAAATGCAAATTTTGTTTATTGCCGAAGCCATTGAGGTGGAAATGGGCTTCGATCTTGATTTTGTTTTCAAGCAGTGTGTGGGCCATATACTGACTAAATTGAATTTTATATGAAAATGCCTTCTTAAACTCTCTGCAAGGTCGTCCGTCGAATGTTTAGCTGGGACGAGCGTCGTCTGGTCGATGTCGAAGTGTGTTCATCAACAGTTGCCTATACTAGGCTTATGTTGTCTCTGGAACTTCCAGACACAGGTCTGCCAGTTTGTCTATGATTGAACACAGTTTCTTTTTGTCGAAAACGGGTAATAAAACGCACGACGGCATCTCTAGACGGGGCACTTCTTATATTGAAATGCCTGGGAAATTCTCTATATTTTCTTAAGAAGTTCTGCCTGAATGTAGGATTCGACAGCGAAAATCCATTGTGCGATCATCCAGTCCACCATTATTCAAAATTGGAATATTTAATCCAAAAGGGGGGAAAAAATTGTTGAAAAATATTGCTCTGTTCCAAAGCTATGAATTTGCAAACTTAATATTTTTGAGACACCCTGCATATTTCAGTTGAAGGAATCTGGCATTTTGGGAGCTTTTAGGATCCCAGAACATTTTTTTTAGGGTGTCCATACCAAATATGGTGCGGACGTGTTGAACTGTATAGAAGCCTCACTGAACAAACAAATATAGATACATCAGCTTTTTGTCTTTTAATTCGACATAAAGTGTTACGAGAAATGTATTGCAATTAATATATCCGCACCTATGTATATTTTGCTTGCTGTGGGATATTTTATAAAAAAAAAAGTTACGTATACGCCACCGAATCCCGCAAAATCAATAAAACTTTTACGCATTCATCCGCGGCATTCTACGATTTAAATTTAAACTCAAACTGGAATTCATCAAGCATCTAGCTTATTACAAAATCTTGAATTCGCATCCCTTTTCCACAATTCCCCATTGGATAAAAAAATAAAAAAAAAAAAAAAATAACCCAAAGAATGTAAACTTTTAAGCAGCCTCCTAATTTGATTCAAAGCAAACTTTGACAAGAAATACACAAAGAATTTTTCTCTTCGATACTTTATCCCACTAAAGAGCACGAAAATCCACAAATGCGCACCCGTATTCTTTTCGAAGAAGAAAACAACGCAATCCCTATAGCTACAGTGATTTTATTGCACTACTTCTAGATCTTCATTGAATCCCGTAAGCTGGTGGATGCGTGCATTTTTCAAAACTATATCCGCAGCTATAGCAACCATCATGTGCTGGATGTGCGCTACTCAAATATAATATTTATAGCATGTGCATGGCCAAATGTTCTATGCAAAATTCGAAATGTACACACAAGTAGCTGCAGTAAGGCGACATAAAAAAGGAAAATGAAATGCATTACGCTTAGCGTCGAACAACGAATACTAGAATCGATAAGGAACTCCACGTCTGGATGGGAATTCTTCGTTGTGAAAATTTGAGCAGGCATCCTTAAATTCCTTACACATGCACAAGCATAATCATCATCAGCATTTTGTGAAAATGTGTTCTTATACGAGTATTTGCTACTTCCATCCTTTGTTTGCATTTCAGATAGTTTACTTTTTTTTTTTTGGCGGCACAGAGGAAAGTGGGGATTTCTTTCTGCGGATAGCGGAGAGATTGAAAATAGTGTTCTTTTTGCAATTTGCACCATGTTTTCGAAGTTGAGGCAAAGGGGCTACCTTAGGGACGCTGAACGGTTTTTTTTTTTGTTTGGAGCCGAGTGCAGTACCCTATTTTGTTGCTTACTAGACTGAACAATGTTGTGAGCGCTATGAGACCTACTGGATGTACAAACTTGAATTTGAGAAGTTATACCGATAAAAAGTGAATGAAATCAGGTCTCTTCGAAAGCTTCATTTCGACGCCATGTAAGGGTATTTCGACGAAAAAATATATCGGCATCCTTTGTAACATACATAAAGCGTGTCCACATTAAGCTGTCCCAAAATATCATCGATGGATTTAGGAACTATTCTAAGACGAAAATATAGAGCAAAGAAATACTTTAAAGTGCAACAGTTGTTTCTACTAAACGCAGTACTCGTACAGGTTAGACTTGAATATTGTTCTCACGTTCAGAGATAGGCCCCAAAACACTTTGTTCATATGCCCGACAGCGTACAGAGATGAGCAGTCCGCTTAGTAGAAGAATCCGCACTAACTTCCAATCTCCAACCGTTAGCTTATCGAAGACTGGTAGCAGAACTTTGCCTATAATATAGATACTATAGGGTGACCAGATAAGAACGATAGGAAAATAAATTTAAATAAATCAACAACGGTTCAAGATATCAAATTGATCCTGGCTCAGTTTTAAAGCTACATTCATGCCATTATATACGGAATAGCACAATATTTAAATTGCCCCCTCGGCTTCGCTGGCAGTGCTTCAAGCGGTCGGTATAATTTTTGATGACTCGGTCCAATATGTGCGGCGTTATTCCGGCAATAGCGTCTCGAATGTTGGCCTCAAGATCATCCGAAGTGGTTAGCTTGTTAGCGTAGACTAAGGATTTGACGTAGCCTCAGAGCAAATAATCGAGGGGTGTCAAGTCGCATCATCGCGCCGGCCAATTGTTGAACACTCACCGTGATATAACCCAGTCGCCAAATTTCTCCTTCATCACTTCGAGCATTGCGTCGCTTGTATGGCATGTAGCGCCGTCTTGTTGGAACCGCAGGTCGGATATATCGATGTGGTCGAGGTCTGACTTCAGAAAGTCGGTTAACATCGCTCTATACCGAGGGCAATTGACGGTAACGGTGCCTCTTTCTTCATTTCGAAAGAAATAAGGTCCGATGATGCCGTTGTGCCATAAACCGCACCAAAGAGTCAATCTTTGTGGATGTATTGATGCTTGGTCGAACACTTGTGGATTGTAGTCGCTTCAATAATGGCAATTTTGCTTGTTGACATAGCCGCTGAGCCAAAAATGGTCCTCGTCCGAGAAAATGATTTTTTGGCCAAAATTGGGATCTCCGGTGTTGTCTATGGTCGTCCGGCTTCAATTCTTGCGTCAGCATAATCTTATACGGATGTAGGCCCAAATTCAACCGCAAAATAAGCCTGGTTGACTCTCTGGCGGTGCCCAATTCAGCTGATCGGCGCCGAATCGACATTTCTGCGTCTTCTTCGATACTGGCCGCTACGGCGGGTATGTTTTATTCACTTCGCACCGATTTCTGTCTGGTTGGTGGCTTAAGGTCCAAAAGAATGTACTCACGCTCAAACTGTTACACGGTGCGACGAATTGCCTGCTCACTAAGACCATGATAACGACCGACCTCACGACGAAATTCACGTTGCATATTTACAACTGAGCCAGAATTTCGATAATATTTTTTAATAATTTTCGGACGTTCAGGAAACGTCAAACGATGCATAATGAAATGCCAGATCTTACTAAATATTTTGGCAGCTAGCTGTCATTGGTAACTTTGACAGCAGCTGAGACATAATAATTAAAAAACTATCATTGCTATCTGGTCACCCTTTACATAGTATCGATACGCGAGTCTGATGTTAATATCCCTAGTTTTAACACAAGTCCGTCTTTGAGAGAGAGAGAAAGAGAAAGAAAGATTTAGTGTAGTGGTTTGAAACTTAGATGGTATTAAGCTTTTGTAAACTCCAAGGGTTGCGTCCAGATAACTGGGGAGCTTGTTTGTTTTGCTTTTGTCGTTGCATATGATTCACAGTATTTTTTCCGTCCTCCTGATGTCATCATCCATATGACCACTCTACTGCCAGTGTTATGCCTTCGCCGTAGAGTTGACTTAGCTTTCGTAATTGATCGATTTTTTTATTTATTTCATGCGAAATAAATAGATGATTCTTGACATCAGGATTTGAACCGTGAACCGACAGCGTGACAAGCGATGATGTTACCACTACACCACGGCCACCCTTAAATAGATTTTGTGCTTAGTACGAGTATTGTGGCACTTTCGCATTACAATTTTCTTTTCAATTTGGTGACTGGATAAAGACGAAGGCTCTTTGCGGGATAACAAACAAGATTTATGCTTCGAACCTCAGGAACCTGCCTATGCAAACCACGCTATAATGTCAGTGGATGGAAGCACTTCAATTAAGTGCATTTCCGGTAATATTTGTCCGGCTAGCAAGGAAAAGGTCGACCCAAATTGAACGGGTTTAAGCACTTGCTTGTACAAAAGCAGTTTGTTATATATGCTTAATTTGGAATGTCATCCAAGTAGCCAATACATTTGTCTGAATCTGTTTTCAAGCTCGTCGCGTTCCTTTTTAACGTGCGACTTCCATTTGAGTTTCGCGTCTAGTGTCATTCCTATATACTTTGCCTCGTTTGCATACGGTATTTGTATCGAGTTAATGAAAATGGGTAGGTTGTTAATTTGTTTGTAAGCAAAGTTAACATGAGTTGATTTGGTCTCCTTGAGAGTAATGCGCCAAATCTTTATCCACTCGCAAATTTTGTCCAAAGCTCGTTGGAGCTTTACAGTTGCCGACTCGACTGATTTATCTGTTGTGAATATAGCCGTATCCTCCACGAACGTAGCTACGACAGTGCCTCCTTCTTGTGGTATATCTCGAGTGTACAGTAAGAACAAGACCGGACCAAGAACACTTCCTTGCGGTACTCCGGCAATGACTTCCTTAAATTGCGAGTATTCCGATCCGTGTTTAATACAGAATAGTCTGTTCGTAAGGTAGAATTCTAAGATCTCATATAATTGTTCCGGAAGAACTTGTCTTAACTTAAACTTCAAGCCTTAATGCCATACCTTGTCGAAAGCTTGAGAGACGTCCGGAAAAGTACTAGAACATATCCTGTTCTCTCTATTTCATTTGATATTCTATAAACCTAATCAATTGTGGAACGCTTTGTTCTGAAGCTGAATTGATGCTCAGGAATCAAACGTCTTTCTTCAATGACCTGTTGATGGCGCTGTAACAAAAGCTTTTCAAATACCTTAGATACTATCTGCAGGAGCGATAACGGTCTGTATGATTTTTTGTCGTTTGGAGGCTTTCTCGGTTTCCGAACCAAACCTCCGCGACTTTCCATAGCCTTGGAACGTATGATAATCTTAGCGCGGCATTTATAATATGCAGAAGCTTAATCAGGGCTTTCTTTGGTAATTCCTTGAGGATCTGTCCGGTTATTAAATCATATCCAGGGGCCTTGTTATTTTTAAGATTTTTTATTGTCTGGCGAAGTTCGACCAACGACACGCTCTTTATTATAAAGTTGTCAGGTGTCATGATGGCTTATACGTTTCTTCCAGGTGCACAGCAAATAAATCCGCCTTCTCTCTGTTTCCTTTTGTCCATTCGCCATTGTTTTTGCTTATCGGGTAACCAAAGATTTCAAAAATCGAGAAACGGTCCTAGTGATTGAAAGTCTGAAGACGCAAGACCGGAATTATGTAGAGGAACATTTTTGTATTCCTAAGCCATCCAGTCGAGCTGCAAATACTCACATTGTATGCGGGGTCGTGATGTCATTTGCAGCACCATAGGTACTCTACAGCAGTGCTTAATACATTTGTAATCGAAGCTAATGACTGTGTTAATGCAGATGAAAATTGTGATGCATTTTAAACTACAACTTGCCCAAGTGTGTATCTCAATCCATCCATCTGCAAGTGGTTCCAATGGTGGAAAATCTTGCATCATTTGAATCTCTGCGTTGGAAACTGAAAGACAAACCAGAGCGTACCCTAAGGACTATGGGTGCATAAAAAAAGAGGATATCGAACCACTTAAAATTCATACAACTACTTTTCGACAATCTCTCCCTATCTCCCGCCTGCGCGTATTTTTTTTGTTTTACTCGATTCGAAATGTGGAATTTATGTGCGCACTCCAGATGTGTTCGCATAGGCTCTCACGTGTAAGAGTTTTCTTGGCTCTCTAGTTGGTGCAGCCAGTTTTGTGTGCTTTGACTGGGGCTACATGGAATTTTTTTTTTGTCTTTTTTTTAAAAATGAATTACAAAAAACGATTGTTTGAATTCGATTCAAAAGACGGAGGCGTCGTACGTGAGAAATGTTTCTCCTTTTCAGAGCAAATTTGTTTTACATACCTATTCTTGGAGATGTCTCATCCCAGTGGGGATGCTCAAATAATTTTAATCGTATTTTTTTCCTCTACACTGACTTAGCAGCAAGGACGTGAGCATATTTTTGAATAATTTTCAAGGATGTGCCCAACGAAATGTGGGAAAATATGAAAATTACGTTTTTGTTTAGAAACGATGTGTAAACAGACAGACTATGAATGTTTTGATTGCTTTCGAGATATGAAGGTCCTTGGTAAAACGTGGATTGTTATTTTTATTTTTTCTCTATCTAGTTGGTTGTACGGATATATATTCCTATGTTGGCACTTGGAAAAGATTGAATGATTTTAGACTTAAAAATTGAGATGTGCTAGAGGGTGTTGTGATATACCGCTTTCAATGGATACAGATGGATTTTTGGCACAAAGCCAAATCCACGCAGGAGTGGCTCAGAGTCAATATTCCTGGCTTTATAGCAGCAAAAGATTGGCCGTCGGGGAGTCCAGATCTGAATCTACTGGATTATGGTTTGTGATCAGAATTGGAGAACATGGCCTGCAAGACACTCAACAGAAATTTGGAAAGCCATAGAACAGCATTAGCCAGAGCAGCGTCCACGATCTCCATGGAAACCGTACGTGCCGCTATAGCCCAATGGCCACACCGTTTGGAAGCTTGTGTTAAAGCAAAAGGCAGTCGTTTCGAGTGAATCCAATTTTTTTTAATAATCAATATTGTGGTCTAATAAATGAAATAATTTTGAATACAATATGTTTACTGGTTTTTTTTTTATAGCGTTTTATATTTGGAATGTTAGGACCCTTAACAGGGCGCATGCTGCCAAATAACTAACGGAGACATTGGAGGCATGAAAAACTGCGATATCAACAACGGTGACGGCTACCGAGAGCAGAAGCAGCATCTATTTGGATGCGGATTTATCATTGGAAGTAGACTTAATACATATGAGCGAACGCCTAGTGACAATTAGCATCAATGCCTTATATGCCTTCTCATGCGGATGAGAAATATGACGCCACCAAAGAATGCTTCTACGACCTCCTGGAGAGGACCTAAGAGCTGTGCCCTATTTACGACATTAAAATTGTGCTTGGTGATTTATACGCTAAAATAGGGTAGAAGGACGTCTTTGATAATAAAGTCGGAATGCATAGCCTACACAACACCACATCCGGAAACGTACATACTAATCGACTTCACGACGTGACGTAACATTGTCGTAGGAAGTATGCGTTTCCCACATCTCGATGTTCACAAAGCCATATGGGGGTCCCCTGATCGAAACACGAAAAACCAGATTGATTACATTGCGATCGACGGAAGTCACGCATCCAGTATTATGAACGTCCGCACTTTCCGAGGAGTCAACATCGACTCGAACCTTTACCTTGTTGCAGCCATAGTACGTATGCAAATATCCCGAACAGTTCAACGCCAAGAATTACTGTAAGGAAGTTTAACGTCCAACAACTGTAATCACAGGAGACTGCCAAAACCCGTGCTACTAGCATCAAATGCAGAAGAAACCCATATTTTGATGAACAATGCTGGCGAGCGCTTTTATCCAAACAAGAGCTGAAAGAGGGATTGCTTGCGACACCTATGAGCAGAGGAGAAAGAGGAGTCCAGTCGATAGAGAGATGCTACTACAGGAATGGGGTTTCGAAAATGTTACCAAAAGCTAAAAAGGCTACAAAGTTCGAACCGAAGCCTGCAAAGATGAACAAGGGAACATAGTAGTAGAATCGCAGAAAATCTGGAAGAACAACTACTGCAGACTGTTAAACGCCGATGACGACCAATATTCCGCTATCAGGCAGAATGAGTGATTCAATATTCATGACGGAAAGACAAGAATCCCGTCAACCCGATCAGGATGAAGTGAAGATAGCCATATCTAGCCTACCAAAACTGCGGAAGCCGTCGGTCTAGCTACCGAACTTTCCAAAGCTGGAGGAGTATGCACTAACTCATCTGTAAAATCTTGTCAGATGAAAGCATCCCATTGAATGGAATCTCAGCATCGTTTGTCCGATCCTGAAGTAGGAAGACCCACTCCATACGCATAAGTCTCCTCAACATCGCATACAAAATTTTGTCTGCCGTATTATGTGAACGCTTAAAATCGACCGTTAACAACCTGATGGGTCAGTGCGGTTTTAGGCAAGCAAAGTCTATCACTTGGAAAAAAACCCAAGAATTTCAAATTAATTTCCACCACCTGTTCATCGATTTTAAAGTGGCCTATGATAGCGTGTATAGAGACGAGCGGTACTGAGACATGTTTAGTTTTGGCAGTCCTACCAAACTCCGACGCAGTCCGACTGCGCAGGATGACGATGGAAAACTCCCGCATCAAAGCCAGTAAGACCACCACTAATCGATTTGATGTGAGATAAGGTCTTAGACAGGGTGAAGCACTATCAACACCATACTTGAACAAAATTATGCGGAGTCTGCGCAACTACTCGAATACGGTTGGATGGCATTGAAATAATCGGAAAAACTTAGCGGGAAAACTCAGTGAGTATTGTGATGGAAACGGAAAAAGATGGTTTTAAAGGTGAATGAAAGCAGAACGAAATATATGCTGTCTACAAGAAGGGACACTCAACATCAGCGCCTTGGACAGAACACAACGAAGAACAGATATAATTTTGCGGTGGTAAAGAACTTTGTCTATCTAGGAATTACTTTTGCTAATCGTTGTTCCTACGATCTAAAGAGGCAATTGAGCAGCATAACCCTCTCACGAGTAATTAAAGAAACTTTGTACAGAAGTTCTGCTGTATGGCGCAAATATTCTAAAGGTTGCTTTGAGCGAAAAATTGTCCGTGTGATCTTCTGTCCTTTTTGTATCGACGGAGGGTGGAGGAGAAGGTTTAATGAAGAGCTGTATGAGCTCTACAATGATACAGACCTAGTGAAGAAAGTCCGAATTCATCGACTAAGATAGCTAGGACATATCAACTTATGGACACCAACGCACCAGTCCGGAGAATATTTGAATCCATTCCAGATGGACAACGCGGTAGATTAACATGGCGTACAAAACTAGAGGCAGCTAGCGAAAGATAGAGCTGGCTGGAGAAGCATATTGGTTAAGGCCCAGGAGCACCCCGGACTGCGAACCCCATATAATTTAAAGCAAGCTTTTCAGGGTTAAAGTAAAGATTTTTTAAATATTTTTTTACTATCGCTTTGCGTACTCCTTAGAAATCCAGAAGGTTAACCGATATTCAAATGTACATACTTACCGTTCAGTGAGATACAATCTATTAAACCACAATAAATCCCAAGGGTAAAAAACAAAAAAATTAATTCTGAGAATGGCACTACTACATGCTATTGGACGAACAATAGTTTTTGTTGTTGATTTCATCCTCCTGGGGTATTTTCATGTTCGCGATGCTCCTGTTGGTTGTTTTTTTTTTTCGAAACAACGGTTGACATAGATAGATTGCCAGCAGCATCCGGCAACAATATTTTGTTGCAATTTCCTACAGGGATTCATAATTTAAATAGAGACAGAGTTATTTTTCCAATGAATTCCACAATTATGTACATACTTAGGTACTTTCAGTATTTAAAGAATTATTTAAAAATTTTGTAATTCCTTTCAGTTTGGTAGACTCTGTTCGACAGAACTTTTGACGTACCAATACAGAGCGCAAGTATTGTTTCGATTGCAAGATTTTGATCAATCTTGGTATGTCTGTCTGTCCGTCTTTCCGCCTGTACAACTGTCGATCTATACCACTAAGTATAGTCTACATAGCTGGATGGATTTACTTCAATCTTCATATCTTAGGCCGGCGGGATTTTATTTCGAGACAAAATTTGGAATTTTCATTCCAACCTCAAAAATAACTGTTCTTTATGTTTATTCTATGATAAATCGCTCAACTTATATGAAAGGTAGATTCCAAACTAAAATTTAGTAAGAATAAACCTCTTGGTGTTGTTGTGTCACTCAATGTAAAATATTTATACAGAGTTCTGCTCGGGTGACTAGAAAAAGGATGCGAAATTTAGGAAGAAAAGCTAAATTTGAAAAAAAAATTTTAGAGTTAAAAAATCCTTAATTTCAAAAATTATCTTTATTAGCCGCCTAACATAAGAACTCCTGCTCAAAATTTAGCTCAAACACTTAAACATAACCAATGCCATAGTTTTTGAGGTTTTTTGATCAGAAAATTTATAAAAAAAAAAATAAAAATATTTTTTTATTTTTTTGGACTCCCTGTAAATTCAGCTTTATACTAAAGTATCAAAATATTTTTTTCCTTATGGATCATTGTGCCGACAAAAGTCCCCACATAAATATGTTTACAACTTGTTTCCCTCTCTAACTTAAATGGTTCAAAAATTAGAAGCGTGTGACAGAAAGACGAACAGATAGAGAGGGTGTTCCATTTATACCATTCTGCTACGGAACAGTAATACAAATTTTAAATTGAATCCTTAAATATCTCAGGAAATGTTATTATAATTTTCTTAATTTTTCTACTGATATATGGATATATATGTTTGAATGGAAAACGACTAACAATCATAATCGAACAATGCGTTGAGTACAGGTCTCCGCTTCATCTGTTGTTTATCGACTTCGAGAAGGCTTTCGACAGCTTGAATCGAGATGCTATTTGGCTGGTCTTGTGCAGGAGAGGCTTTCCGGAAAACTTATTGCTATTATCAAGGCTACATACGAGGGCGGTAAGTGTCACGTCTTACACAATGGTAAGGTGTCAGAGGAATTTGGTGTCCAAAGTGGAGTACGTCAAGGATGCATACTGTCACCACTATTGTTCTTGGTGGTTATCAGCGATGTACTCCGTGCAGCATTGACGGAAGGAAACAATGGAATTCGTTGGACTATGACATCTTACCTTAAACACCTAGACTACGCTGACGATGTTTGTCTACTTTTTTCACATAATCTAGAAACTGAGGCAAACAAAGTGGGCCTCAAAATAAACACGGCCAATACAAAAGCCCTCAGCACTTCCAACACTAACGCTCAACTTAAGATTGCCGGACAGGAAGTCGAAAAAGTTGACAACTTTCTATATTTAGGAAGTGTGGTCTCGGCTAACCGCGGTGGCACAAAACTGGACGTATGCAGTAGAACCGGGAAGTCTAAAGCTGCGTTCGGTATGCTATCCACAATCTGGAAAAGTAATGTTATCAGCTTAAGAACTAAACTGCGACTGTTCCGCTCTAATGTAGAATCGGTACTGCTGTATGGGTGCAGTACCTGAAAGGTGGACACCATTAACACACGCAGGCTGCAAGTGTGTTGAGGATTTTTTGACCGAACCGGATCTCCAAAGAACAGCTTTATATGAGAACGGGCCAAAAACCTATAAACATTACTATAGGAAGGAGAAAGTGGCAGTGGATTGGACACACCCTACGGCGCGAAGTCAACTCCATTGCGAAATACGCCATGCAGTGGAATCCGCTCACCCAAACAGGCAGAATAGCGGGACGCCCTAAGCAAACATGGCGCAGAACAGTTGAGGAGGAATCGAGCTTTATAGAAATGATTAGGAGGCAGCTCAAACGCGTTGCAGAAGTACGAACAAGATGGCGCGCAGGCGTGGTTGACGCCCTATGCCCCCCGAGGGGTTAAAGGACCTAAGTAAGTAAGTATATGTTGCTTCCTTATAAAAATATTTTTCACATATCCAAATTCATTAGAAGTTTAACTTTAATATAATATATCACATGTTGAGGTGAAAAAATATTGTTTTTTTTTGGGTACATTATTTCTATCCCAAAAAAATATTTTGTATAATCTTTCATTCTAATTATTTCCGGGAAACCACGTACTATTTTTTTTGCAGAACTTCAGCTCTCTAGGTCTAACGGTTTAAATAGTCACAAGCATGTAGCATACTGATGGACAGACAGACATTTCGTGTTGAATGCATTAGTGTTTCTTTTTATAATATTCTAAATAAAATTAAAGTTTATATCAGCGAGGCTCCATCACCTCATAACAAGCAGTTAATCCTCCAGATAGCATGCAACCCCGTTCCGCCTTCAAAAAGTGGGCGTGGCCAAAGGGATATGGATACCATTATATTATTTCAGGACACGGGTGTTTTTGGGGAAGAGATAGAGAGAAAGGAAGATTGGTGGAGTGGTTTTAAACTCAGGTGTTGACACGTTTCAGTAAACTCCAAGGATGGCATCCAGATAACTGGGGAGTATTTTAGTTTTGCTGTTAATGTGATTGCTTATGATTCACAGTATTTTTGTCTGTCCTCCTGATGTCATCATCGCAATCAAGTTGCATTTTCACCCTACTGACAGTGTTGTGCCTTCGCAGTGTTGAGATAAGCTTTCGCAATTGATAGACTTTTTTTATTTATTTCATGCAAAATAAATAAATGATTCTTGACATCAGGATTTGAACCGTGAACCTGCAGCATGACAATCGATGATGTTACCACTACACCATGGCCACCCACAATGTATTTCGACGGTGTTCTAGTGAATGCATTTAGTTCATAATGTCTCTTTCACCTACAAGTTTTGACGTGCGATTCTGTACCCTGCCTAGTTTTTAAAAATGCACGTGTTTGTGGACGAATTTTGGATTTCACAAAGTTTATACACAAAATTTAATTTTACTTTCACAAAATTGAAGACCCAAGAACAGCTGACATACAAACGGGCCGATAGGCGGACATGGCTAAATAGACGTAACTTTCGATATAGCTCACAAATACATACACTTCAACATCCTATGCGATAAGATACCTATCAAGCGTGAGTTAGGCCTCGAGCCCTTACGTCAATATGCTTAACGTTAGCTTAATTTTTTTTTAAATTCTGTTTTCTCGTTAGTTTCGGACACAAGCTATGGTCGTTTTTATGCATCTGGTTATTCTTGCACGCGTTCTTCAAGAACCACTGAACAGATTTTGATGAAATTTGTGTTGTACATAAAAATTGTCAAAAATTGTTGGCCGCCTATTTTAGGAGAGGTTACGTAGCTGTCTCCGGTCACATGCGGACCCACTTTTACTGAAAGTTGGTTCATTGTGTGTGTTGGTTCACAACAAAACACTCAACAATCAACACACAACACATTTTTAATTATTAATTAATTGCTTATGACACTCACTTCCACATTCGACATCGATGCTACGTGTTTTGGCACATTGAACTAATTGTCGAGATATGGTAATAAAATAGGTGGCAAGTGCAACCTCCATATCATCGACAACTAGTCACAATGGACAACGCAAACACAATTATTAAAATTAAAACACAGAATTTATTTCACTTAAAACCAAAAAGTAAATAAACTACACGACCGATTACCACGCTTTTAACTCGAAAACTAAGATGTCAAATCTGGAAGGCCAGCCTGGTTACATGCATGTTATCTCTTTCCATCTGATCGCTTGACTCGCAAGAAATAGGTATATATTCAAAACCAGGCTTTTAACAATCTTTAATGATGGCCGACTTGAAGAAAGGGATAACATGCATGATGGCTCCAAAAAATTAATAGTGGCATCTCTCTCTAACTACTTTTCATTAAATATGGGGCATTAATAATATTCATGTCAATGTAGTAACTAAATATTAACACAGTCAAACCAGTTGTAAATCATGTTAAAGTAAAGATTCACACAGTCAAACCAAATGTAAAATAGTAAAATTATGTACAAGGGTTCATCAACCCCACCTGTTATGTAAAGTTTAACAGCTGTTTGAACCGAGAATGGATTTCGGCACTCATCTACAGTCCAGCAAAAAGAAAGTACTCAAAATAAATTTATAACGTCTTAAGGAAAAAATTGATACGCGTTTCATTTCCTTTGTACCTTTTGTGAAGTACATATATTTTATTGTCCGTCTAAGTTCAACTTAACTTAGCGGACATCAATTTCATTCTAAGGCAACTCTACTTAAAACTGTGTGTGATACCACTTTCTCTTTCTTTCTCACTCGGCTATAACTCAAGAATCACTAAAATGACTTTGGACTTTGTGTTAAGTCAGATGCGATTACCGAAAAACCATTAAAATCGAGTGGAACCAGGGTAATATTTGGTGTGGTAACTTTTCATCCCATTACCTGTATTAAAAAAAAAAAAACTGTGTATGTCAAATTCACCTCCAGGTCCACCAGTATAAAAACCTAGAATTTGTTCGTGAATCACTCTCATCACCGCTTTTAACCATTTTTCATTTGTCTTCAATTCTACACAGCCATCAGAACAGCCAGCATACCCTGTTTCATTGATCATTGTAATCCATTTTCGTGCCTAATTCTTACTCATACCCCATCAGGTAGATCACACTTCAACGCAAATCCCAAAAGTAAACCATTACAATTCTGAAATTTGGCTCGTCCACCAATTTAGTTCAATAAACAATTCGCTGTATCCATTCATTGATCCTTTTTCTTTACCAAGACTCCATCTAGTCTTGATGCGTCACGTACATTTAAAAGCTAGCTCGTCAATATAAGGAAAAAACGATTCTGTCCATTATTTGACTACCATTCGTGATCGAGGAACAAACATAATGAAAACGTAAAGCAATCACGTGTTATGAGAAGGCTTAGCTAAACCATCGTCCTAGCTCCATCAACAGAAGAAACAAAAAAAGAAACAGCAAAATCATCACCGAATCGTCACAAAAAATGATAAAGACTTCAGCCACAAACGCGTAAACGCAAAGGACATGGCCTCCATCTGAAGAGGTTTCACTCTCTCTCTCTCTCTCTCTCTCTATAAGAAGACCAGGGTGAGAAAAAAGCAAAAAAAAAGGAAAAAAATCCACAAAAATGCTTTCCAAATCCGAAATCCGTTTTTCTCCTAAGTCAAGAAACTTTTACTTAATAGGACGAAACGCATTAAGAATTTATCCTCCACTCCATGCTACATCGTCTCCAGGAATGACCTGAATGTGTACTACGTACATAGCGCGAGGGAGGACAAATCGCTTCCTCTGCTATCCAGTCAAGCATGTGGCACACGAAATGAAGTGGCCGAAAACGAAGAGCAAACACAAGGATATCCTTAGATAAACTCATTACATCACTCCGAGCACGTATCTGCATAAAGTAACACTTTGCAGATACACATACTCGATACGTAGATATGTTTAGATACACTCTCGCTATCTGTTGGCATCCAGAAATCATCCAAAGGCAGAGTTAAAAGCCCTACGTTTGAGTTTTTTTTTTTTTTCTTCTCCCTAATGCTTGTGGTAAATAAATGCTCTGTTCACTCATGGAAGTCAAATTCACACTTTGGTAATAATATTGGAATTTTTTGGGAACGAGGGTGGCGAACAGTTTTTTAGATCACATTTAACCTCGTAATGCGAGAAAGACCCTTGGTAGGAGGACATTTTTTTTGTTGAAGGTAAATAAGTCGACGTGGTGCATGGGTAAACTTATTTAATGAATCTAGTGAAATTATGGGCTTACATTTTGCGGATAAAACATGAGGTGCCTTGTAAAAGAAAGTGGGGGTTTTTTTAGAAGCATTTTTTTTATCTCATCCAGATGATGTTTACTGTGGTTATGGCGAATTATGCTTCCTAAGTTCTCACTGGTGACATTTTAATATATTGTCCAGAGCCCCCCGCAGTAAATAAAACAATTTATTTTCTTAAAGATAGAGGCCCTTATTCATAGTTATATCTTAAACCCGAGTGTAACTGATCTGGAGTCTAAAGATAACACACAGATTAGACACAGCTGGTATTCATAGAGAATCTGGCAGCTCTGTTTAATTAGATACGAGTCTAATGTCTAATCTACTACAGCTCTGCTACAAATTTTATTTAATCTATTACGAAAACACATTCTGAGAGCGAAATTTCAAAAATACGTCAATTTTTGTTTTTACGGTTTTGCTGTTGTAAACAAAAATAAGATACAAATTGTAATTATACAAATGTTTTGAAATAAAAAAAAAAATTATAAAATTACAGATGAATGGCAAGGAATATAAAAGAGTAAGGGAGCAGAACTGGTCGGAGGCAGAAAAAGAAATGCTGCGCGAATTGGTCCGAAGGCATCTTAGAGTCGTGGACGACAAAAGAAACGATGTTAAGATGATTGCATAAAAAAAGGCAGCATGGAAAGACATAGAACTAAATATGCAAATAGCTGGATACATTAGGGGAATTCCGAAGCTAAGAGAGCAGTGGCATCGGATGAAGAACGCAGCATGGAAAAGTATTAGCGACATGAAAGCGGCGCAAAGACCAACTGGCAATAAGGTAGTTATCAAGGAGCCTACGATTTTATCGTAAAAGATATGACGGCGGACGACTTTATTGAAGACGAAATATTGATAGACAGTAATACATTTTGATCGTCATTATTTCGAACTAAATGAATTGAATTGAGGTTCATACTTGCACGTTTAAAGAATAATATCCTTTGCGATCCCGCCACCACTTCACCAAAAATTTTTGCAGTGCACTTAATGCGCACATGCGTGCAGTCAATCGTCCCGACAACTCCAGGAAATCCAGCGATTTGAACAAATTCTGACTTTACTTTTTGTACTTCGCGACTTGTGGAAGGAAATGATATAAAGTTGGGAAGCTGTAGTTAGTTTTTTGGATATTTTCGCAATAACTCGGCTGACAGTGGGTTGGAAAATGCCATGCAGGTCGCCTATATAGGAGGTACCAATAGTTAAACAATTGCTTAGCTTATTAAAGATATAATAAACTTCACGTTACTTATATTACTTTGATGAACATTCCGACCAAAAAATCTCAATGCTGTTAGAACTTGAAGGCTTCCAGATACTGGCAAGCCTCTCTTAGTTGGTTGGTCTTGAATATTTAATAATTCGGTAATAAATGTTACCGTGTCTTTGTCGAATCGATATCTTTCATAAAATTCCTCGTTAGTCAATTCAAAGGGGTCGAGTCGGGTCCTGTAGCTCTCCCGTCTTCTAGTTGGTGGTACCATTCCAATATCCACCAAGATATGAAAATCTTGATCAATGTTGTAATCCACCGACATTTTTCCATTTTATTTAATTCGTTACCTACGTGGTACACAATTTTTATTATTGCAAAACTAAAATCAAATCCCAAAGCACTCGCGCATCGCAAAATTCCTAATATAATTTTCTTTGTTCACAAATTTTTGACGTTTAACAGAGTTAAATACAACTTAAACATGCGTTCTGTCGTGATTAATATTAGACTCGAGTTTGTAGTATAGACATGGGTTTAAATTGTCTATGAATTACATAAACACTGGATTAGTTTTACAACAACATAATAAAAACTTATCAAACATCTATGAATATGCGCCAGAGTGTTTTAGTTTTAAGAAAAAAATGGTATGGGGAATCATACCCGTACATGACTTCCAAAATTGTTACAGAATCTACCTAAATATCGCTACTAGATAGTATAGTTACCTCAGGGGTTCCAATAAGGTGCACTATTTTTTCTCGTAGAAAGTAATTTAATCTCTGTCGACCCCATAACGAGTATTTCACCTCACATCAGCGATGCAGCATGCGAACAGAGCCGCAACAGAATCCGAGCCAATCATTTTGTTCTGAACACTCCCATCGATTATTGCCGCCATTCTTTTTCCGGCTTTGGGAGCTCTCTCCTTTGCTGACATATACGTCGACAAGACGTCTTTTCATTGTGATCCGCTATAATTTAAATAAAACTAAAAATAGTTCTTGTATTTAGTTAATCTATTGTCTCTTTTCACTTCTTCGGAGTTTTTACTTTTAAAATAACAAACACATGCGTTATAAATCTTTATATTGCAATTGATAGTAAATATAAGTACCGCGGTTAAGTATGAAATAAGGGGTGTCCCAAAATTCACGCTAGATTTTAATTTTGCGCCATTTGTGCGGTAAAGTGTTGCCAACGAAAACAAAAAGGACTGCGTGACAGGTGATAGTTCAGGGTTATTTAAACTGGAGTGGTACACAGGGAATAGGGTTTGTTGAATGGATTATGGAACAACAACAAGTGGATGCTGATTTTTCAAACAAAATCAACTTTAGCGATGGGACCCATTTTCCGTGATGGCTTTGTTAATCGTCAAAATTGTCGAATTTTGGGTTCAGAAAATCCACCTATGATTGTCGACAAATAAATGCATCCAGACCGTGTCACAGTTTGGTGCGGATTTTGGGCTGGAGGCATCATCGGACCTTTCTTCTTTGAAAATGCAGCTGGTCAGGCAATAACAGTTAATAATGCTCGCTATCGCGACATTATAACCCAGTTGATATAGATGTGGACGACATGTGATTTCAACAAGACGGTCAATTACTGCATGAGTCATTTCCTGGTCGTGTAATTTTCCGTTTTTGGTGATCAGAATTGGTCACCCAGATCATGCAATTTAACGTCATTGGACTTTTTTCTTTGGGTTTTGTTGAAGTCTAAAGATTAAGCCAACAAGTCCACAACCACCCACGCCTTGAAGGAGCAAATTGAGCGCTGTATCAATGAAATTCAGCCACATTTATGCAAAATGGTCATGGAAAATTTCGACAAAAGAGTGTGTATGTATCAGTAAAGCCGTGGAGGCCATTTACCCGATATGCTATAACTTTGGTGGGAGAACGCCTCCATTTATTCGGCGTAATACAAACTAAAAACTAATTTAAAATCTAACATCGATTGAAAAGATCAAGTTTTAGGCGGGCAGTGCTGCAGTTGGAATCGAAAACTGTGAGGTTTGAGTTAACCTTCTGCAGCATATGGCAGATTGGTTTATTGGAGCCATAACAGGTGCGGTGGGTCGATATATAGAAGAGACGAGGACATCGTAAATTACGAGGGTTAATATTGAAGAAAATAGAGTTGCATAAAAACTGAATGAAGAAAATGTCTGCTACGTTTCAAGTTAATGAGAAAATTCGAATATTCTCGATTTTGGATACATGAACTCCCTGAAAGGGGGACCACACTTGACTAGCGTAGTCGAGGTGGTGACGAACAAAGGTAATAATCTGGTAATATAAGGGTTGGAGAATGGACAATCTCTGAGAAAATAAAATAATAAGGAATACAAACCCCTTTGGAACAATATGCCAAGGTCGCGAAGGCATTTGGCGATGATACAATTTTGAGGCACCCAATCGAAAAATTATTGAGGTCTTGTTTAAGGAGACTATAGTCTTGGGATAAAGAAATGGCTTTGAAAAATTTGGTTTGGAAGAAGTAGTGTTTAATAACCCTCTCAAGATAGGTTTGTAGTTAGAATGAAGAAAAGGTGACCTATATGGCTGCCTTCCGGAACACCGGAGGTGGCCAAGAAAGAAGCTGAAAGGACGGACCTAAAGCGAACACTAAGAAATGGTTTCCAGGCAGGAAGATATCAGTTTGAAAAAAACTAGTTGATGAGATATCTTATCAAAAGGTTTACAGAAATTGATTGCAATAATATCGACTTGCCATTCTCCAAGGCAGAGATGATCATATAATGAAACTGTTAGTGGTATAAATAAATTAAAAAACAATAAATCCCCAGATACAGACAAATTATCTGCCGAGTTGTCTAAAAATGAAGGACCCTGTTTATGGAATGTGATCTATATATCTGGGTTCCAGATTATGTCCTTTTGACGAAAAGTAGTGAAACTGTAATTAACATGCTGCAACTACAGAGACATCATATTACTCAATGAATCTTAAAACATTTTCGACAACACACTGTATTCTCGTCTCCTATCTTTTTTTTTATGAAAAAAGGAGAATTTTAAATCCCGGAGAACTTAGTCTCGATTTTTGGTTCATTGCACTACCAAAGAGATACACCTTTTTGGTGTAATCGTTGGAGAAACGTAGATTTTATTCGTTTTTCTTATATAATCGGATGGCTCTTGTTTGCTAGTTGCTGTTTCCCGTTCGGGCTCCAACCTGCACAGCTCGGGTCACAAGCAAACACACTATTTATTTATTTATTTATCTTAATTCAACCAGAACTTAATAACTACACCAAAACTAGACTATTACTAAACACAACTTAAGACTAAGGCTAAGTACTTAAAAACTAAACTTAAAACTAAAACTAAAGTTATTAGGGCAGAGGAGTGGAAGTGGAATTCTGGAGGGCGTTTCTAAGTGCAAATCTGCTGCAGTGAAAATCAAAAGAGCTTTGCGCGTCGTTGGCCAAACGTAGCATTCTAGACATTGGCTTGTTACAACCATAATTGGTGCGATGAAAATTGAGACGGAAGATGGGTACAGACCTCAGGAGGCGTGGGTTAGTGTTAAGGGAGATCATTTGGAGCAGATTAGGGCAGTCGATGTTTCCTGCTAACAGCTGATGTACAAAGTGTATGTCAGCAATTTCTCGACGTATTTCAAGTGGCTGTACGTTAATTAATTTCAAACGATTCTCATAGGGGGGTAAGTTATGTCTGTCAGACCAAGGAAGGGGTTCGAGAATTCTTTAGACCAGCGTTTCACGAAACCGAGCGCAGAGTTGGCTCTGCTAATAATGTTGTCAATATGGCAGCGGAAATTTAGTTCTCTGTCGCAGATAACACCCAAATCGCGTAACGTTGAGCTCAAGAAAATTTTTTTGACACCAGGTTGAAAAGTTGTTCAAGTCAGCTTGAAGTGGGCAAGAGTCGGCGGGGTTTAATATGTGCCTGAAGATTTTTATGTCATCAGCGTAGATGGATAAATAAGAATTTTTGATGATGAAGTCAACGTCGTTAATTGACAAAATTAAAATCAGGGGACCAAGATGGCTACCTTGAGGGACCCCGGAAGTGGCTTTAATGGGGTCGGATACAGCCGATCTAAATAGTATTTTGTATTGACGTTCCTCAAGGTAGGATTTGGATCCACCCAATGAAACTCAGTTGGAAGCCAAGGGATTTGAGTTTAAAAAGAATGATTCTGTGCGAAATTTTATCGAAGGTCTTACTAAAATCTGTGGCAATTACATCAACTTCTTTGCCATCCTCTAATGCACACAGAGTGGTTGATACGAATTCCGTTAAGTTAGTAGCTGTTGACCTTCCCTTAAGAAATCCGTGCTGGTTAGGGGAAAAGATAGACTTACAATGGAAGAACATTGTATCGTAAATAATGCTTTCAAAGAGCTTAGGAACGCAGGAGAGTTTAGCAATGGGCCGGTAGTTGGAGATTTCATTTTTGGGACCCTTTTTGTGAATGGGAATTATGTAAGAGCTCTTCCAAAGCTTGGGGAAGACTCCTTGTGCGATAGATATCTGGAAGAGAGCCGTGAGGGGTTGGGCCAGATGGTTCAGGCAATTTTTCAGCACTATTGAAGGGATACCATCAGGACCAGGAGAGTATTCGTTCTTGAGTTTTTTTGTCTTTTTTTTCACGTGTTCCACGGCTATGCCGACGGAGACTAACGAGGTTTGGGCACAGCTTTTCATGTAGGAGAAGTATTCAAGATCAACTTCAAGCCCATGGTTGCAAAATGATTGGCTGAAAAAGTGGGCAAATAAAATTTCGATTATCTTAGGATCACCGGAGGAAGTACACACTTTATAAATCCGTCTCGTGGTCACACATGGTTCCGAAACCTGTGGGCATAAACGTTAACTAGCCACCTTTTAACGTAAGATACTGCGAAGATACCGAATTCTTCAATCTAAAAATTGCATCCAAGCGAGAGTTAGCTGCATCAGTTAGCATCAGATATTTGTACAAAAATTCAGACCTCTGGGAGATATTCTGACGTTAGATGATATAGTGGCTGGACTATCAGCTCCTATAATTTATAATCGATAGCGATAATAAAATAAACAAATCAGTAGTTGCACTGTATTCTAAATACCTTATACTTGTAAACAAATTCCAGATTTGTTTCGCAACTTAAACCGTCTAAGCAGAGAGCTTAACAGAAAAATGGCATCAGATGGGCTTTTAACTCGAAACGCAATTTCAGTGTACGAGTACTTTTATTTTTTATTTGCCTCCATGAAATAGATACACACCTCTCCTGCATTGCCAACACTCATTCTACCATATAACAATGGTATTTTTTACATCCTCACTGATTACACCCGAATTTATGTCATATCACCCATAATAGCAGTCTCATCCAAAATTATTTGTGTCCTTTTAACGATTCTGGTTGAAGCTAGTTTATGTGTGCCGCGGAATTGGTCTTCGACGTAATCGGAATCAATAAAAATGGAATCGTTAAATCACCCATTTGGCTATAAAAAAAAAGAAAGTATATCCTTCCATCTCACCCCACCAAATGGTTCAATTCCTTTCATGTGCGATGCAATTTTAATGTCAGCATAAAAGGATTAAAATTAATTTCCCACCTTCTTTGCAGCTATCGGCAAACTCCTCGCCCCCAGAGAAATTTAAGAAAGCTAAGCATCATCGTCTTCGCGTAGTGGTCCTCTTTCATCTTCGTGGTCGTTGTTATCCTTTTTCATACTCAGATTCACTTTGAACGTTATCTGTTGCCCGGCTGCCGTAACTCTTTCTTGACTCTTCACTGCTCGTGTATAGTAAAGTTTCAAATTGCTATCCGCTTTCAGCAGTAGTAGCAAAGTTTCGCTTCTGGACACACCACCACTAAAAATTACACCCTGAAGGACAATTTAACTGGAGTATTTATATCCAAAGAAAATTTCGCTTCTTCCGCTGCCTGTTCCTTTTCTATTTACTTCCGTTTTGCTCAGACTGAAGTGGAGATTCGTCTTCTTTTGCCGTTTTGCGGGTGAAGGGAATGTCCTTTTTGCAGCACGGATACAAGTTGGCCCGCTATGATACGAAAACGACGACGACGGCAATGAAAATGGACTGGCGGCAAAGCAATAGCGGGACAGTAGCAATCGCTTATATTATGCAGAAGTCAGCAGTAAATTTTATTGTCAGTCCGTGTCGTGTTAAATTATGTAGCGCGCCAGAATGCAGGATGCTCTCTCTAAGCCTTTGGTTCGTCGTTGTACTTGCGTCCATGTCTGTCGCTTTTCCCATCCGTCTTCGTGTAACGAAATAATTAACAACACTCGAGTAAATTGTCACACACCAAAAGTGAGTGACCCTGTTCGCCGTCCTACTGCTGCTGGCGCTTCTGCTTTTACGACTTTCGCGAAAGAGATAACCTTTTTATAACCTTTTACGCTTCACTCCTCAGTGTGTTGAGTTAAGATATACTATAGAGAGTCCTCAGCTGGTGCTGCTAGGTACTTTGAATTGCTTTTTCGATTCTGATTTTTAGACAGTAAAACGACGAATGCGCTTTTAAATTGCTAGATATTTCGGTGTAGGTACAGTATGTGTAACAGGAAATATATTTCTTACTATTTGACTAAAATGTGTTGCTAAAATACAGTGAAGACCTCAAGCTGTCTTTAAGAGGCACAGAGTAACACTAAGCCAGCTATGCAGTTCTACTTCAAAATGTTCGTGGTTTTCATCGACCCAAACAAAACTTATTCAGGCTATACTCCTGATACTCGTAATTAATAGGAGATGATTCGGGTAAGGCAATGTGGAATAGGAAAAGATTGGTCATTTAGAAATTCAAATATTCGGAGAGACCAAACCGACTCTCGACTACTTGGTATGGTCTCATACAGCTTATTCTATCGCGAATCAGGGATCTGCATTTGTTTAGAGGTGGTCAGAAGTCTTCAGTCCTTCGTTATAGAGTTAAACCATTTTCTAGGCTTAGCATATTTGTCCAGCGAATATTGATATCAATCCGAGCCTTTACACTGCCTTAGGTATAAAGACTATATTTATGTCTGTTCACGGGAATTTATAGTGTAATAAGTAGTGGGTTAACCAGACGGGACTATAAATTCTGAATGAAATAAAAATTCCTCTTGGCAACTACAAGACTGTGTGGAATCAAGATCTGGGTCTGTGCTTCGACATTCCTTTCTTTCCCTTTTTAATCGCTTTATCCCTGCTTAAATCCCAGTACTGAGAATTAAATCTAGGCCACTCCCAATTAAGGTCCCATTATATTGGCTTTAGAAGCTTACAATTTAAATATGGCACTACTATCGTTCTGCATACCTACAAGATTCAGTTGACTTTGGAACTGAAGCCAGCAGACCACGAACGGGGTTTCGAAGATTTCCCCATTGTTCGGCCTGAATGGTCGTACTATTCGATGCCAAGCCGCATGTCTCGAAGACAACATAAGATAGAAAAAGGGCTGGTAGATCAAGAACAGGCCGTTCGGCTGAGAATATTGATGCTGTGCGCGAGGATATGGAAGAGTGTCCAGATATATCAACGAAACGACGGGCCACGAAACTGGGCATTTCCAGACGGTCTCAGCATTGGTGAACGACTTGAAGAAGTATAAGACAATCAATCCATCTGAAATATAGCCAGCGTATCAAAGCTTTCCTTCAAAACTAATTATGAGTAACAAAGCAGATTTCCATTTCTCAGGACATGCCAACAAGCAGAATACTCACTTTTAGGGCACTGAAAACCTGCGAATTATTCAAGAATTTCCTTTACATCTGCTGAAAGTTACTGCGTGGTGCAATATCTGTGGTGAAAGGGCGATTGGACCCAAATTTTTCGAAGACTCTGCTGGCAACGCGATAACTGTCACTAGCGAGCTCTACAGAACCATGTTACGTGACTCTTTGATACCCGATTTGGATGAATTAAGCACATGTGTTTTCAACAAGACATTACCACCGCACAAAGAGTGGGAGAAATGGACTTAGGGGAAGGAATTTTGTCCAGATTGTGTTATCTCACGTTTTGGCGATTTGCGTTGGCCCGAAAGATCACCCGTTCTCACCATTTCAAACTTCTTTCTTCGGAGGAAGTTATTTGATATCATTGGTCTATATGAACAAGCCACAGACTCTCGTAGCCCTGAAATACAACATTGGACAAGAAATAGAGAACATACCGGCGGAAGTAATGGGACAAGTTGTAGAAAATGTCATAAAACGGGCTGAAATTAGCAAAATCGCTGAAAGCCTGGAGGCCAATATTTGAACGTGCTGCTATTTTATTCCGTTTTCGAATCAATTGAGAGAAGCGTGTCATGGAGAATCAAAGAGCAATTCATCAGTGACTTGTCCGAAAGGATTATTGGCCCATATTTCTTTGAAAATTAAGCTGTTGCTGAAGTTACTATAAGTGCTGCTCAATATCGGACGATTTTGGGAACTTGTTGAGGCCAGTTATGCAAAAACATCCTCAACTATGGTTCCAACAGGATGGCTCCATAGCGCATACTGCAAGGAATACAATTGCCCTTCAGAAGTGACTTCAATTTACCGCTGCTTTCATCAGATTTAATAGCCCTCGACTGTTTCCTTTGGGCCATCTCCCAACTGAAACCAATATTCGCAATGAAATTCGTGTCTAACGCCTGAAGTTTTGCGAAAGCTGATGGGAAATGTTTTGGAAAGGGCACGAATATATGAAGCAAAAAATGGCCTCCACTAGGGAGACATAATCTTTCACGTTTAGGGCAATGAAATTCGAGCGCATCGCTTTGCCTGGGTTTTTGAGGTTTTTCTTGCTCAACAGACTTTATCAAGATAAATAATAAATTACTTTCAGATATTCGAATTCCTTAGAACTCTAGCTTTCATCTGATATATCGCAAGATGGGGTAGAACATTTGTTGTGTGTGGGTATATTGATCCCTCAATAATTTGCTTAAAGGAAAATTTTGTACAATTTTCGTTTCTGACTATTTTCGGTTCACAACATAGAGATTTGGAAATTACAAGCGTGTTGCGTACATACGGACAAATATACGGATAAACGCCTTATTGAATCAAGTAGTGGTACATTTTATACCATTCTGATGTAGAACACTAAAAATGTTGCTGGGCAGATCTCATCTTACTTTCCAATAACCAACAATTTTCCGAACTCTGTGGATTTCGTTATAACGAATATCTGGACCAAATGGAATCCAATATAATCTCAGACCCTAACAGGTTTTGCAGTTGCAAATCGGAAAGCAGACCCTAAAATAGTCGCAAAGTTTTCTGCTCATTTCTTCAGCCAGTCATTTACCAAACACGTTCTGAAACTTGATCAAGACTATGTACTTTAGTTATTTTTACGGGTGTGGTCAAACGTCCTTAGTGTCAATAAATATATCATCGACTCTGGTTGTAGAGAAGATTAATAAACGGAGGAATGATTACTGCCACGGCCCGGATGGTCTATCCGAAATAGTTCAAATAAAAAAAATGTTTGAAATACCTAGTCCAACCCATTATTACCTTATTTCAACTTTATATTTTGCAGGAAATTCTTCCGCAACTTTGGAAAGACTCTTATACTCCGTAAGAATAAAGTAACCAAGTATCGTCCCATTGCTAAACTCTCTTGCATTCCCATGCTTTTCGAAAGCATTGTTGTCTATTCACTGCAAATCCACAATTTCTCCAAACCAACACGGATATAATAAGGACAGACTAACTACTACCAACTCAGTTCGTGACTAGAACTCTACGTATAAGTGCTTTAGAAGACGGCAAAGAAGTAGATGTAATTGCTACCGATTTCAGCAAGCCCATCGACAAAATACCATATGGAATTATCCTTTTGAAACCAAAAGCTCTTGGTTTTCAGCCGGGGTTCATTTCGTGGATCCAATCCTACTTGAAACATCGCCAGTCGTCTTTACGTCGTCCATATCTGACCCCATTATGCTATCTCAAGCGCCCCTCAAGGTAGCCACTTTGGATCTATGATCTTCATCTTGACCATAAATGATGTTGAGTGCACTATCAAACATTTTAATCCGTCTCTATATGCTAATTTCATGAACATTTTCAGGGACATATCTTTCTTTGCTGATTCTTGTCCACTGCAGGATGAGCTTAACAGATTTTCAATCTAAAATTTTTGCTACGCAAGCATCTCACTTTACTCTGTTTGTGGCCAGCCTGCCCCATCAGTCTATTTATTGCGCAACTTGTGTGTCATTTGTGATAGGGAAGTCAATTTTCGTGCCCACACTGACAACATTATCAGCAGAGCAGACTCCGTGCTCGGTTTTGTCTAACGATGGTATAAGGAATTTTCAGACAAATACGTCACAAAATCCATCTTTCATCACCTTCGTCAGGTCCCTCCTTGAATATGCTAGCCAAGTATGATTAACTTACTACGAAACCCATACCTTACAGATAGAAGCTGTGCAGCGGACGTTCATCCACTTTTCCCCGCACGTACGCGTCTTTTCTAAAACGTATTGTATTTCACTGAAATTTAAGGTATTATCCTTGCTAACACTAACTACCTATTTGTAGCCAAATTTCCTACAAATGCGACAAAAGTGCTAGCAGAAAAGGGTATAAAACAAGAAAACAAACAGTTTTGTCTACTTTTTTTTTATTAAAAGTAATTAAGGAAACATTGAATAATACTAATTAGTCATAATTACGGGGAATCCAGTTTTTCCTTAGTACTTTGTAGCATCGCCTTTATGACCGCTTTGGACCTTTCGTGGCATAGAGTCATAAAGTTTTTGGATTTTTTCTGTTATTATATCTTTAGTCTACACTTCCTCTATGACTGTTTTGAGCTCTTCAATTGTTTTAGGTGCCTTGTTGCGTACTTTCTGATCCAGAATTAATCACAAGTTCTTCTTAAAATGAAATTTCTAATTATCGTCCCATAGCTAAGCTCTCTTGCATACCTAAGCTATTCGAAAGTATTGTTTACGATGCAATGTTTTTCCATTGTAAGTCTATATTTTCCCCTCACCAACACGGTTTCTTAAAGGGAAGGTCAACAACCACAAACCTAACCGCAGCACCCTGTGCGCATTGGAGGAAGGCAAGAAAGTCGATGTTGTTGCTACCGATTTCAGCAAAGCCTTCGATAAAATTTCGCACGCAAATGTTTTTTTTGAAACTCAAAGCTCTCGGTTTTCAGTCTGGGTTTATTGCATGGATCAAATCCTACCTTTATATCTGATCCTTTTATGGCCCCCCTTTGGTGTCCCTCAAGGTAGCCATCTTGGTCCCCTGATTTTCATTTTGTCAATTAATGATGTTGATGGCATTATTAAATATTCCCGTCTGTCAGTTTATGCGGACGACATGAAAATGTTTGCACACATCTGCACTCCCACTGACTCCCGAGCACTTCAATCTGACTTGAACAGGTTTTCTACTTGGTGTAATAAAAACTTTCTTGAATTGAATGTCAATAAATGCCAAGCTACTACTTATTCCCGGAAGCGTCTTCCGACAGCTCCTAGAACGTAGGTGATTTGCGATGGGCCTGTTCCCACTGTCACCTTTCTGCGTGATTTGGGTGTCATTTGCGACAGTGAGCTTAATTTTCGTAGTCATATTGACAATATTATTAGCAGAGGAAATTCTGCGCTAGGTTATGTGAAACGCTGGTCCAAGAAATTCTCAAATCCTTACGTTACGAAATCTCTGTACTTCACATTTGTAAGACCAATTCTAGAATATGCCTGCCAAGTTTGGTCTCCCTATCTCGATACACATTCGAATAGAGTGTGTCCAACGGAGGTTCATACGTTTTGCTCTACGTGGACTCCCGTGACCTGACAGATTCAACCTACCTCCTTACGAGCATCGCTTGAACTTGCTGAATATGCAATCGCTTGAAAAGCGTAGAAAAGTTGCCGATATACTATTTGTACATCAGTTATTAGCAGGCAACATTGATTGTCCTATGCTGCTCCAAACCATCTCACTCAGCACCAATCCGCGTATTCTGAGGTCAGTACCTCTCTTCCATCTCAAGTTTCACCATACGAATTACGGATGTAATGTCTATGTCTCGAATGCTACGCATGGCTAATGACTGCCATAACCTTTTTGATTTTCAGTGCAGCAAAAACTCTCTTAGGAACTCCCTTTATTCCCCTTCCTCACTCAGGTCATGATTTAAATTTATGTATACTGGCTATTAAGTAATCATTGTAAATAATAATTTATAAGTCTCTTTACCGCTTGTATTAAGCTAATTGAAATATAAATATAAATATAAATATAAATATATCAAGGTCAGTGCTACGAGTATTTCCTGCAATTCCAAAATTGTCGCGGTTAAAGAAATTATTTCCAATAATCAACATGGCTTTGTTCGACGTAGGTCATGTACTACTAATTTAACGTTATTAACTATTTATATATTTGATAGTTTTGAAGGACATTTACAAGTTGATGTAGGGGAGGATGGTGCACAGAGGACCACTGGGGCGCAGAGGATTTTCTGTTTAAAACGCAAAGTAAGTGACATATCCAAAAAGTGAAAAGGAATAATAAAAGCGCCCATCTAGCTATTCAGTTGGTGTTCGTCTTTCGTGTGTACGAGTTCTCTCTAGTAGAATTAATTAACGTAAATTGATTTTTAAGGTAATTTTATAAAAAAAATGTATATATTGTGCGTGTTTACAATGTTAATGTAAAAGCAAAGTGCAAGCCTCCAAATCGTCAGTGATCCATTATCGCCAAGTGTAGACATTCAACAATTCAAGCTGCCATAAGAAATCTTAATAGTGTCTGGGAACAACCGGTTCCACCTAAAATCCTAGTTCTGACCACAGTTGAGCAAAATACAAACCTCCAAATAATCAGTGATCCATTATCGCCTAGTGTAGACAACAGACCTTCAACAAGTCAAGCCGCCATTAAAAATCTTCAAGGTATCTTAGAAATAATTTCCCCGAAACCAAAATCAAAGAGATCCCAAGTAGCATTAAAACGGAAATCTCGAACTAAAGAAAGCCCAAGAGCAAGACAAACAACGGAAGACATCACTAGCAGCTACAAAAAGGGCACGTAAAATTGAAAAAAATAAAAAAAACTGTCACTAAGTGCAATCCCAGGCACAGAAGCTCGAGCTCATCTCAGGAAGACAATAATGACGCCAATCCTTGCTGCATTTATTGCACTGAAACTTTTTTTTAAATCAAAAGAAAATGAAGGCTGGATCCAGTGTGGTGGTTGTAAAAAGTAGGCACATGATGCTTGCGCTGGAGCAGAGGATGATGACAACTATATAACATGCTTACATTGCATTTAAAAGCAGTTTAAAAAATATTTAATATTTATTTTAAAAATTAAGGTTACAGAAGTTTTAAGTTGTTTGTTGATTAAAAAGAATAAAATAGCTACATACGTTAGAGTTTATCCATACTTATTACTTTTCAGCAGAAGATGATTTATAGGGGGTAGAGAGGACCACCTATGTCCTATGTGCCCCAACGATGGGGCACGGAGGACCAAAACCACTTTTTATACACTCTTAATTTTAAGAACAAAACTGATAAAGTTGCGATAGCAATTATTTACGCAGTTGATGTTAACACCTTAAGGTAAGCGGTGAGGAAATTTGAGACCTTTTTCTTTGATGAGTATATTTTAATAAATCGGCAAACGTTAAAAGGTCCTCTGTTCTCCGTCCTCCCCTATTATACACAGATTTTACAAAAGCTTTTGATACATCACAATTTACTTTTAGCTAAGCTTACTAGTAAATCATTGAGTTTTCACTCTTCAATGTTAAGGTTGTTTTCCAATTATTTAAGAGATAGAAGGCAATTGGTAAAAGTTGATAGTTTTACATCTCGGCTAATAAAAGTAACTTCTGGCGTCCCACAAGGTAGTCATCTCGACACGTTGCTATTTATTTTGTTTTTAAATGATGTTCACGAAATATTCAATTTCTGTGAGGTTTTAACTTTCGCGGACGATTTAAAATAAATAATAGAGCTGACTGCATTCGATTTCAGTCGGATATCAACAGGTTGTCGGTGCACCGAATTATAACGCCTCTTTTTCATGGTTATTTTATTATATACATCTTGGCCTTGATAAAGTAAAAGATCTCGGGGTCGTATTTGACACAAAATTGAATTTCTCATTGCATTATGATTACACCATTTCTAAGTCTAACTCTATGTTAGGATTTCTTAAACGAAATAGCAAAGATTTCCGAGATGTCTACGAGTATCTACTGCTCGTTGGTCAGACCTTATTTAGAATATTCCTCCATCGTTTGGGATTCCCCGTATGGTGTTCAAGAACTTAGGTTCGAAAGAGTTTAAAAGAATTTCACGAGATACGCTATCCGTAAATTAAACATGTTTGATGAAATTCCTAATTATGACGAAAGATGCAAATTTATTGGCCTGCGAACCTTAAGTTTCAGGCGTAAGGCAACTGCTGTCATTTTTATTCGCGATTCAATTAATTATTATGTTAATTCACCGCAATTAGTATTTCTTATAAATATATATGCTCCCCATAGATCTCTGCGGGTGAGAAATTTGCTTTTTGATAGAATGCATAGAACCTAATTATGGTAGCAATGAACCAATAACTAGGTGCATACGCACGTTTAATGATCTTTGCAGCGAAATTGATTTTAGCTTATCTCGAGTTGAAGATTAACACAAATTGTGTCGTCACCTTAAATTTAATTTTTTTTTTGTCAAGAATCATCTTTCAAAAGAACGCACCCAAATTTTCAGACAGATCTGTCAAATAGTTTTGTTGTGGCAGCCATTTTATATAGATGCCTGCCTACTATTTTTTGCGAGAAAAAACTATCACGCAAACCAAACAAAAGCTTGACAAATATTATGGGGACTCTTTACCATCGATTGGAATCATTCACCACTGGTTTACTTAAGCACAAGTGACGCCGAACGTTCTGGTCGCCCAATTGAGGTCACCACACCAGAAATGGTCGACAAAATTCATGGTTTGATAATGGACGATCGACGAGTGAAAGTGCGCGAGCTAGAAGAGGCTACAGGCTTATCACATGGCTCAGTGATTTCAATTTTACATAAATATTTGGACATGAAAAAACTTTCCGCAAGATGGGTGTCGCGTTTGCTCACAATCGACAACAAACGCATTCGTTTGACAACTCCAAAGGTGTGTTTGGCGATGTTCCAGAAAAATTCGGCTGAGTTTTCGCGCCGTTTGGTAACCGTGAATGAAACCTGGATTCACCACAACACACCAGAAACCAAGGAACAGTCAAAACAATGGACTTCTCCTGGTGAATCGAAGCCGAAGAAGGCCAAGGCGGGTTTGTCAGCAAACAAGGTCATGGCGACAGTTTTTTGGGATGCGCGCGGTGTTATTCACATCGATTACCTTGAAAAGGGTAAAACGATCACCGGCGCATATTACGCAGAGCTGCTGGATCAATTCCAAGCCGATTTGAAGCAAAAACGGCCGCATTTGGCGAAGAAAAAAGTTATTTTTCACCAGGACAACGCACCGGTGCACAAGTCCGCAGTCGCAATGGCAAAATTGCATGAGTTAGGCGACGAACTCCTCCTCATCCAGCATATTCCCCAGATTTAGCCCCCTGTGACTGCTTAACAGTGGGAAGCAAACAATCGTCTAAATATCGCTCCTTAGCTCTCCTTCACACTGTCTGCTTTCTGTTAGGTTCAATCAAATTAAATTTCATCAGAAAATATGACACTTTTCCAATCATTGGCGGTCCATTCCCGGTTCTGTTTGGCCCACATCAATCTTTTTTTCCTCCTTACTGCAGGGAGAAGCAGCTATCTACGGGTTTGAAGACCAGCCAGCTTTGAATACTCCGCGTGCTGATGTTAATAGAGCATCTCTCGTTCAAGTCTTTCCTCAATTCCATACCAGTTGCGAACTAGTTTTCCAAAGACATGAGCTCCAAAATCTGATCTTGCAGTGTTGTAGTTTTTTTTTTTTTTTTTTTGGATCATCTGCTCCCAGGTTGACTCTCCGAACTGCCTGTCGAACTTAATCTCACAGTGCTTTCGTCTATTTGAAAAATGTTCGCCATGAAGAGCGAGAATGCGTTTTTTTATCTGCTTCGCACAAAACCATCGTAAAATTCTTTAACTGTCCACAAAACACTTTGTCGCAGAGAGCGCTAATGCGTTATCGACTTGAGTTTTTTTTCTTTTATACTTCAAAAAAGAATGAGCATATCATAGAAAAACTGCAATCGTTTTAAAAATCTGAAAGGAACGCACCCGGAAGTCATAAAATCATACAATTTTCATTCATAGTGCGGCGTTTTTTTTTTGGCACGGGGTATGTATCTTACCTCCCTATGTGGATCGTCTGAAACTGATCAGCCTACATTCTCTTAAAAAACACCGTGAAGTCGTTTCTGCATAATATTTATTCATATTGGAAATACAAACCATAGCCCTAGGTTTCAATTCTCCCCACACCAACTACGGTTATAACGAACCAGTGCCCAGAATGATATTGAAAACTTCTTTGATTTTCATTACAGTAGAGTGACACTCCGTATCGCAATCCACTCTTCCTAGCCTTGCATCCACGCCCGCCTCACATCTCCATTTTTAGGCTTAGCTTCAAGTTCATAATGCTTGTATTAAGCTTAACTGAATAAATAAATCAAAGTCAGACAAGCCTGTGCATAATACCTTCATCCATCAACTTCAATTGTGAAAAATCCATCTGCATTATTTCTTGCATCGCCTAGGACATATTTTTCATAAAACAAGGACCTATCCTATTTGTTGATTTTGTCTACTAAACATCTCCTTCCAGACTGTAAGTTAAATCTTTTAAATCATCAATGCGTTGCCTATCGATCGAAAATATTCCAGATTCATCTATGAATATACGAGTAGAAAACGTTGTAATAAAACGATGGGGCAATTTAACATTTGGCGGCTTAGGGAAATATTGCTATCTCCTCCGCATAAAAAAAAAAATCTGCTCCTTAACGATGTTCAGTATTTTTTCTTGTAAGGCTGCCATTTATGGGCAAATCATGTCCTTGCGAGAGAGAGTAAGAATGTTCTCATAACTCTGCTGGTTAAAACCACTTTGAGGAGATTTTTCATGAGTGCTACACTATGTAGTGGTTGGTTTGTTCGGTGAAAGGTCCTGAAAGTGGTATATTTTTCGTTGCCTGAGGTTTTATTTTCATTCCCTCGCAGTCTTTTATCTGGACTCTCTATGGGTACTCGTCCAAGTGCAATTGCATAGAGAAGTCCTGGCACGTAATTTTTAATGGCTGTCTCATAGCGCGCATACAGTAAGATTGCACTTGGTCGCATGAATTATGTGCACAATATGCTCCCTGTCATCCTGGTGAAATAATTTTTATTGCAACACCAGCAGAAGAAGATGTGTATAGGTATACTCTTGTATAGTGGAGTATTTTGATGGTCATATCTATGTATAAGTAGATATGGGTATGCTGTAGATGTTGTTGTTTTAATTGAAAAAAACAAAATTCTTTTAAAGTGTCGCATTAATCCTACTAACAATTCGTAAAATGCCCTTGTTTCAGGTTCTTAAATGAGGACTGTAGGAGTACATGAGCACGTGAAACCTAAATCTGTTTTAAAATTACGAAAAATCCTTCTACTAAATGTCTGAAATGATGAGAATGGCACGTGCTCTTGTCAGCTTAAGGTTAACATGGAACATAGCTAATTTTGCCTTTACATAGAAAGAAGCTGCGCACAAAAAATGTGTGCCTAAAGCTAAATTCCCAAATTGTTTTATGGCTTTGATAAAAAGTTTTGTGAGTTGACTTTAAAAATATGTAGATTCGGATTGCATTTAATGGAAAACGGTGCGTCTTACGAGGAATAGTACTGTCGAAAAGTTTTGGAACTCTGTACCTAAACAAGATGGATGCATTTTTCATGATTTTGCAAAATATCCAACCGTTTTTGAGTGACAAAATTTTGACAACCGATACTTTACGTTTTGAAATTTTCTAGAAAGTGGCGATTTATTGTGATCTTTGAGATGGAGAAAAGAAACGAATTAAATTAAAAATCCATTTGTCGGATCCGATCGATTGAAAATATATCTCTCACTTAAAAAAAATAAAATAAAATAAAAATATTGGTATGAACAGCAAACGAAGTGCTGTTTTGAAACTTTTTAAGGTCAGATACCGTTACAGATTGGAATAAAGGCGATCTTCACCTTTTTCTCTATGAACAATATGAGGCTCAAAACATTATACCAGCTAATAAGAACACGCCGAGGGTAATTGGCAATCGTTCCTTTTCTCTCATGAAAAGCTTTTAACCGTCTGCATAACGTTCAAGACCATCATTGATAGGAGTTAAATATGGTTCGAACGATCACTTGTTCTACCAAAAAACTGCGCGAAAAAACTGCGATTTTTGCGGATCCTGGTGTCAAAATCGACTAGACATACCAACGAAACAACATCTCAGACTCTACAGTTTTTTCTATGATCAAAAGTCATTTTGAAGATAGAGATTGGTGGTTTCAAAGCGACTCTGCGCCTGCCCATAAGACCAGATTAACCATGGCTTGATAGAGGAGAAAACGTTCCACTTAATTTCGGTTGAGGAATGGCCTCCATACCCAATGGATGATTCTGTATAATTCATTCTTGATGCCAGGGCTTCTGCTAAATGACACACAAGTTTGAAGGCTATCCTTGAAACAGGAGCGAAATCAAATACCCGCCGAAGAGCTGCGTGCCACTACTTACAGTTTCATTAAGCGACCCTTACACGGTCAATCGATTGACATCAAGCATGGTGTATGTGAGATAGTTCAATCGATTGACGTCAAATTTTTAGTTTTTGTGAGTTTTCGTGGTGTACGGATGTGCGATGAGTGAAACGGATGATTGTATTGCATATTGCAATACTTGCACTTTGCATAAAGTGACATCCACTTTTTGTGTGTCAGGATACTTTTTTTTTATATTTTGTAGTAAAATTTCATACTGTTGCAATTTTTTATTTCGGTCGCTGTCATCTTTCCTTTGCACATCCCATAAACTCGGTAATGACCGATAAGTTTCAATTAAAACCCATACAAATGCTCGGTGTTCATCGTCCCTCAATTTTCCGCTAGCGACAGACATGTTTTTTCTTCCGCAACGTAACACATAATGAAGAAATTATGTCAATCCAACCCTTACATACATCAATCAGCATGATGATGGTCAAGCAAAATCAAAAATGTTTTGATTTCGGGCAGTCAGACTTCACCTAATGTGTGTGACGCATACAGATACATTTTCACACACACATGTAAGTGATTGATGTCAATCGATTGATCGTGTAAGGGCCGCTTTAGGAAAATCACTTGATCACTTGCACTAACGCCAGAGGAGACCACTTTCGATTTTCTTTTAAATTTAACTAATACGAGTAGAAGATCCAAGGATTTTTATACACATATGTATGTAGGTTTTTTTTTATAATTTGCACGTGTGAAAGGAGTTATGACCACCCTTATACTAATTTTAGGACACGGGCGATTTTGAGGAAAGGGGAAGAGATAGAGAGAAAGACAGATTGATGTAGTTGGTTTGAAACTCAGCTGGTGTTAAGTTTCAGTGAACTCCAAGGATGGCTGTCCAGATAACTGGGGAGCTTGTTTGTTTTTGCTCATCATTTTCGTTGCTCATGATTCACAGTATTATTTTCCCTCCACCTGATGTCATCACCACGATCAAGTTGCATTTTAGCCATATGACCGCCCTACTGCCAGTGTTATGCCTTCGCAGTAGAGTTGACTTAAGCTTTCGCAATTGATCGACTTTTTTTATTTATTTCATGCGAGATAAGTAGATGATTATTGACATCAGGATTCGAACCGTGAACCTGTAGCGTGACAAGCGATGATGTTACCACTACACCACGGCCACCCTTAACATATATGTAGGTACCCGTATATATAGGTACATATGTATATTCATGATATGGAAATACATTTTGAATTAAATGATCATTTACAATTGTCCAGGATTCTTTGGCGCATACTGTAATCGACCTGACTGAAACTGTGGCCGCCGTTGATTCCATCCATAGAATTCTGCCGCTGCTACCTCACAGGCACACGTGGTTCACCACGTGGAGGTTGTGTTACATATATTGTTTATGTCAATCATATGAACGTTTGTCCAGTCAATCTATCTTGGAATGGGTAAGTGTATACTCCACGAATGATAACCTCCTGGAGATTCTCCGAGAACTGACGCAACAAACTGCTTTTCTTCGCTGGATGCTCTTCAGATCAGTGATGTCGTCAGTTCTCTTATCACGTTCGCTGCCGTTTTGTGTAATAGAAAACTGACCTGCGAGGATACCTTATTAGCTTCCTTGACAATTAGGTACGATCAGGACACAACTATATAGTTCCTCCGAACATTTATGGTGGAAATAGCGGTACAGAAGGTACTAACCATTAACAACATGCTGTTAGTGTTCGAGGGAAGGGATTTGGTCTATAGACTGACCACCGATAAATCTACAAGCTTGTCACTGAACACGGTTAAGTAAACTGAGCTTCCGCCCAAACATGCGAACATGGACGAACATAAGCTTTAAAGATTGTGACCAAGTCCGTAGGAGTAAAAAACTGTTTATCGTTTTTAAGGAATCTCAGTCATCTAGCACCACTTTTTGCATCAGTAAACTGCTGGTTCCATTGAAGGTCGGGGCTAACATAGATGTCAAGCCATTAGACTAACTCCATCCATTCTGAGCTTGACACCTATGTATCCTGCTATAGACAGGAAAACACTGTGTTTTTGACACACTAAACTCAACTGAATTGCATCAGATCAATGTCAGAGTTGGAGTTCGGTAGACGTTCTCTGCCGCTGGGACTATACGATCAATTTGAGACCCCTTGCGATTTGCCCCCTTGTCATTAAAGAATAGGCAAAGTTAAGAGTGCTGTCGACCGCGAAGGAATAAATCGGATTACAATTAACAGAAAGGAGGTCACTGATGCAAATTAAAAGAAATGCATGGTGAAGTACTGAGCCCTGAGGAACCCCGCCATTAGTCAAGAATGGTCTAGAAGTACATCCATCTAATACAACTTGTAATGATTGACTACTTAAAAACTTGTGATCCACTTCACGAAAATGTCACCGACACTATGAGCTTCAAGCCTATTGTAGAGAGCACTATGAAAAACTCTATCGAAAGCTTTGGATGTATCAAGGACAAGAACTCTGCATTTATCATTCACATGTACGCTTTGGTTTCACTTTTCAAACAGGTAGGTCATCAAGACATCTGTGGAACGCTGTTGCCGGAAACCATACAAGCTGTCATTAAAGAGATGGTTTCTTTTAAGATCATGACCTTGGACAGTTCTGACGTAAAAGATATTGGTCGGTAGTTGGACGGGGAGGTTTCAATGCCCTTTTTTCGGAATTGGCTGTATGTGTCCAAGTTTCACAATCAATCTGGAAAAATGACTATAGAAGAGCTTACGTAGTGATTTGGCCAGGGTAGAAGAACACCTCTTTGAGACAATGGGAGGAATCCCATCTGGCCCTCAAGACTTGTTACTATTGTGAACTTTTTGGACTCGAGCTACTGAACGGGTTCGAAAAAATATTGGTCCCAAAGAATGTTGAACATAATCTGATAAGGTGGAATTTGTTGCGAATATTGCAGCTAACAGATAAGCTTTCTCTTTGTACTCGTAGTCCGTGATATTTTTATCATTACCTTTTCTCTCCGGTAAATAAGACATTGCTCCGATCGGAGTCTCCGGTACTCGGTAGATTCCAGTCAGATGGCTACGATTGGAGTCAATGTTTACCATATGTTTGCTGCTGTCGAAAGAACTCATACAAAAGGAACATTTGTTCGTCGAATATTTAGTCCTTTTGTGTGAAGAGGGTGAATTGATTGAAAAATACAGACGTGTGTGACGTGTGGATATAGATAGATTTAGTCCAAACATTTGGATTATGATGGCTCGTATGCATCGATCCACAGGAAAGGAGCTCGCCAAGTAGGTTCAACATAAATTACTAGGACAAGACGACACAAAAGATGCCAAATCAAAACTAAAGTCCGACAACCTGAGGTACCAATGTAGCCTGGAAATGTCTGTCTATGAATCTGCTTTCTCTCAACGTTGCATCATCATTTTTAGTTCGGTTCTTTTCATAATCCACGTATGAAAGAAAGATTGGAACATTAACAGTAGCCAACCCACGCCACGAAGCAGAAAAATAAACTCACTTAAACGGATACAAAATTATTCGCAATACTAAGAGTGTATTTAATTTCACACAAAAGCTTAACAAACACCTTCACTACTTGATCCTTCTTAGTGACACAGCACTAGCATTTGACACGGATCCTGTGTATAACATGGTGGTTACCTGCATCCATATACATACAATGTTCTAAAAGGATTTGCCTCCTGGATAGTGTCATTATGTCACAACTGTCTTCCTGTCTGATGGTTGTAATTTTGGCAAACCACAAAGCCGTTAACTGCAAGCTTATCTGATTTGACATCATCCTCTCACCCTGGAATGCCGTATATATACGGAAACAAGCGTAGCAGGATTTACTCCTTTTTTTGCATTATCCCGTCGCTAGTGCTTTGGAGGCATTACTTAACGCAAGGTGTTTGCTTATAGAGTAGGTTGACGTGGCGGCAGGTAGGTATCTCTTTATGACTCTGTTTTTTCTTTGTTGGTTTTTCATTTATTTGCTTTGAGTTCACGAGGAAACAAAATCTCCTTTGACAATGATTGTGGACTTAAATTTAAAACTTCAAGTTTTAAGTATATCAAACGAGTCAAACGGTTAAAGGCCGACAAACTTTAACCAAGCGTGAGAAACTTTCACGCAATGCTGCCATATCTTTGCAACTACGAGTATATGTACTTCCACTCGACTGTAAATTAGATTGCGAAGGATATTTGGTTTCGCGGCTTTTACTTTTACAATGAATCCTAAAGTTAGCCGTTCCTTTTGGCATGAGTGGGAGGCTAACCTCGGTTGTTTTTACTTTTTGTTGAAACTTTTAACCTCTCATGGGAACCAACAAACTAATGGGGTGCAGAGTTCCACACAACATGCAAGAAGGACGATATATGGAGGTCATTAAGTTATTTAGGACGAGATATGGGATCCTGTCCTATGCATGTAGTCAAGTGCAAAAGCGTCCTCTTAGGAGAATGCACCCGCAATAAGAATACATGAATACATTCGTTTTTTTTGGGTAGTGAAACCCATTCACCCCACGCTAAATTGTTTTATGGCGTGAAATGGTTCAACAAATTCTTGTTTAGATGTGCAGATACAAGTACTAATCCAAATAATGGTGATAATCTGGTCAACTTAGTTTTAGAAGTCTCACACCTAGCTAACGGTTGTAGAACTGAATTATACGAAAAGACGAAGGAGAAAAATATGTATAACCATCCAAACAAAGATATCCCAATGAGAAGTGAGCGTGTGTGTCCAGCGCTGTCCAACACGAACCCGGAGCATAGATGACATTCGAGGAAATTGGGCTACCCGATGGAATTTATTTATTCAACCCCGTAGCCAATTCAAATATTATCCAAGAGCATCCGGCTTGACGGTGGATGCAGCTCGGATGTCGGTCGATGTCGGCGTGTGGTGAAAGGTACGTGGTATATCCTTCCCTCAACCGTGTGTGTAGTTAAGGATAACTTTGTGTCCGTCTCCAGTTCTGGTCGACGTTTAATTATGTAAAATGTGAGATGGTGGATGCAGAACCAGAAATGCCAGATAGTTTCATGAAAACGAACATTAAAACGTGCCTGCGAGCCCGTAGGGCGTCAATGAATTGCAGTGCTGATGGCGACACAGCAGCAAATCTCTGAAAGGATAACGCGAGAATGGTCTGCCATTGCGAGGTTTATTATACGTTAGGGGTCATGTAATCATCGAATTGGGAATGACCGTTGGTTAAATATTTGCAATGGTCATTGAGATTTTTAATATTTTTTTTTTGTTTTCTGATTTTCCTTTCATTCTGTTCATCGTTGTTTTTTTTTTTTTTTTGATTATGTTCACGTTTCCATTGTGGACTTCTCTGGCTGGTGAAAAGTTTTTGTGAGTTCAAGGATTCGATTACGATTCATCCATGATGATGTAATTAAATTTTAATTTAGGTTAAAAGGGCTGCTGTAATTCAATCGATAAATTTGTTGAGAATTGTCAATTGCAGTGACCGTACCGGCTGTCGAAGGCGGTATTGGTGGTTGCTGGATCTGGAGAGTAGTAAGGATGGCTGACAATTTGCAGTGAATAAACATTAATTGAGGCAAATGGAAATTGATGATTTAAGCGAATTCAAATTGTCTTTGAGTTTTTCAATGTGCATACATATTTCAATTAAACTTTTTGAATTACGAAAATGCACTGAGACGGTCAGATACGAGTAGAGAAGGCGGCAGGATTTGCTGGATACATTATGACGTGGACATCATCTGATTGCATCAGCTTTAAGTAGCTTCGCAATCTTTGAAATATACAGAAAAGGAATCTTTATCCCAGTATCAGAAACGTTATAGAAAAAGGGTGCTCCAAGAGTTGAGATTTGATTATATTTCCTGTATTGTGTAACCTGATGCCGGAATAACTTAATCACGTTTAAAAGAATATATCTCGGATATATGTAGTATGGTCACAGAAGCCGTAAAAAGTTACTGGAATAAACTACAGAAATTGGCATGTATAGGGATAATACTTGTAGGTACAGTATGCAATATTTCCAAATTCCGCGTTACCGAAACTTTGAAACCGACACAATGCCTCGGATAAGGACTGATAACACGTTGACGACCTTTGGCTATTGTACCCGGACTAAGATTGGTTTCTGGAATGTGAAGACGCTCCTTGACTCTCAGAGTGAAGGACCTCAGAAGGCCAGATTCTTTCAATTGGAGCAAGAATTCATGCGATATAGGCTGGACATATTTGGAGTAAGCGAGATAAGATGGTTAGATGTGGGTGAGTACCAATCCCCAACGCGTAAGACTGTGTTACTCTACACCGGAAAACCATCCGGAAGCCCCCGTGGATATGGAGTTGGGCTGCTGCTGACGCCAACAGCACGCAGAGGCCTAATTTCCTGGCAGCCGCACGGTGATAGGATTTTAGCGGCCAGATTCCTGGCGAGAGTACGTCGCGTCACCATTATACAGTGTTACGTCTGAGGAAGAAAAGGAGACCTTCTACAACCAGTTGGGAGCTGTTCATAATGCAACACCCAACGGCGACATTGTCATTGTGATGAGGGACCTGAATGTCAAGGTGGGCTGCGACAACGAAGGGCTCAAACATGTTATGGGACGAAACGGACTAGGCAATCGCAATGACAACGGCGAAAGATTTGTTGACTTTTGTAACACGCAAATCGTTTTGTCATAGGTGGCATCATGTTTGAGCACAAAGCCTGCCATAAAATCAGTTGGGTGTCAACTAACAGGCAAGCAACCTCCAACCAAATTGACCATTTTGCATCAGTCGCCGTTTTAGAAGTAGTCTCCTAGACGTCCGAAACAGACGAGGTGCCGACATGGGATTGGTACGAGATCGCCATCTTATGATAGCTACTCTCCGATTACGCACTGCTGCCGTTCGCAGATCTAACGACACAAGAATATCTAGGTTCAACGTAGACGCTGGCTACAGAAGCAGAAGAAGCAGAAGCGAGGTGCGACAGCAGAACCGTTTATAGAATCACTAAAGAGCTTATAGGTGGCCGAAGCTCTACTCAACACCCAGTGAAAAGCTTAGACGGTTCGTTGCTAATATCAACTGAAGAGATGGAAGGAGCATTTTGCTTCGGTTCTAAACCGAGTATTCGCTAGCAATATGCACCCAAGTCAGACTGAAATGTCCGTAGAAAGAAATTCCCAAATTCGCACCACAACCCCCCAGTAAGGAGGAGATTATTACCGCAATCAAAGCACTGAAAACTAATAAGGCGGTAGGACTCGACGGCATACCCGCGGAGCTTTTTCAAACTGCGCCAACAGCATCGACAGAGCTACTATTCCCACTTGTCGGGAGAACACGGGAAGCCGAGAGTTTTCCGGATGAGTGGAAAGAGGGAATGATTGTCAAGCTCCCTAAAAAAGGCAACCTAATGCAGTGCGAAAACTGGAGAGGTATCTGCGTGCTGCCTGCTGTGGCCAAGATAATAGCTAGAATCATTCTAGACCGAATCAAAGAATACCTTGAAGACACAGTCGACGCCGAACAAGCAGGTTTCTGCTCTGGAGCCTCCTGTGTCGACGGCATCAACACCCTGTGGATCATCATCGAGCAATGTGTTGAATATCGATCACCACTTTACCTGTTGTTCATCGATTTTGAAAAGGCGTTTGATAGTGTCAATCGGGAATTTATTTGCGTGCCTTGCGCAGGCATTCCTGATAAATTAATAGCAATTATCAAGGCTACATATGATGGGTCCACATGTCACGTTTTGCACAGAGGAAGGCTGTCTGAAGAATTCGAAGTCCAAAGTGGGGTTCGGCAAGGCTGCATACTTTCACCAATACTGTTTTTATTAATGATTAGCGATGTGCTGAATGCGGCCTTATCAACAGGAAATGAAGGAATTCGATGGACTCTTACATCTGAACTCAAACACCTCGACTACGCCGACGATGTATGCCTACTGTCTCACAGAATAATGGACCTTCACCAAATGACAGCAAACGTGGAGAGGGAAGCAGACGTCGTTGGGCTGAAAATTAACTCGGCAAAAACAAAAATGATCAGCCTAGGACCAAACTCATCAACTCATATATGCATTGCTGGACAAACGGTTGAGAGAGTGGAGAGTTTCCAATACCTTGGAAGTATTGTCTCAACTGATGGCGGAACCGAACTGGATATAGCCAGCCGAATATGTAAAGCAAAATCTGCGTTTGGGATGCTATCCATGGTTTGGCGGAGTAATGCAATTAGCTTAAACCCAAAGCTACGACTGTTCCGTTCCAACGTTGAATCCGTGCTGCTATATGGATGTGGTACCTGGAGAGTGACCGTCACTATCACGAGGAAGCTGCAAACGTTCGTCAATAGGTGTTTACGCTACATCTTATGGATATTCTGGCCAAACCGTATCTCTAACGAACAGCTTTATCAGAGAACGGCCACGAAAGTGGCAGTGGATCGGTCACACTCTCCTAAAGGGTGACAGGTCCATAGCTAACCAACCGATGCAATGGAACCCGCTTACCCAGGATGGCAGGATACGCGGCGGTCCTAGGAGTACGTGGCGCAGAACAGTTGAGAAGGAAGCACGACAACTGGGAAAGAGTTGGGGAGAGCTGAGACACATTTCCAGAAATCGTACACGATGACGCGTAGGCGTTGTAGAGGCCCTAGGACCTACAAGGGGATACCAGACATAAGAAAGTAAGTATGAAAATGATTAGTGAAATTCTGCGGCTGTACGTATTTATTCACAAAGAACACAGCAGCATCCACTACAGATCATTTGCACTGGGAAGAAATGTTAGATATCACTGGCTTAGTCCCATTTTTGGGCGTAGCAAGGTAGTCGAACTGGTGAAAAATTAAATAAAGGAGGCTGAATTACAAGGGAAAATAAATATCTGCAACGATGGATGGCCTAGCCGGAGCAGATATTTTCTCAGAGGAACTCAATCTAGCGTGCAATCTTCGTCAGGGGATAAAACATTAGTGTATCAATTCGAGATTGTGGCTCTACTACATGCGCTGTGCCACTTTCGAGAGTGGTCTCACTACCTAGTGGGGAAAAATATCCAAATACCAATGGACAATCAAGCAGTGATTAGGAGCATGAAATAAACGGGAATAAGCACATCACTTTCGATGGAATATGTGCAAAGACTCTACAAATCTGCAAATCAACAGTGAAAGGAAATGACGTGATCGAAGAGAATGAAAAACGAGTGGCACTATCAAGGCAGTAACCTCAGCAAAGAGGAATGGTGGTGGTGGTCAAGAAATGGTTCACTAATGATCACCGGAAGCAATATTCAAACGTAGAGAAGTACAGTCGGTAGGTTGTACCAAGAAAGATGTTCTAAGAATGTAGAGAGTAACTTTCAAATGGATAGTAGCAATGTTCAAAGGAGACGATATCTGCAGGTTATGCCTGGAGGATGAGGAAACGGCAGAATGTACGGTGTCAATGTTCGGCTGTAGCAGTAACAAGCTACTGTATGTTATAACTAGGTTTCATACCACTTACTTACTTTGCTTAGGTCCTCTGACCCCTCTTGGGGCCATGATCCCAGGTCGGTGTACTCGACTGCCAGATTGGGTAAGTGAATTCCATTGCATGGGGTAGTTCGAAACGAAATTTTGAGCCCTACTTTGATCGCCTCTGCTTCAAAGTTATGGACCATCTGATGCAGCTCCATTATCCAGTGTGAGAGTAGGTAAATATCATCAGCGTAGTTAGGATGTTTGAGATATGTTGTCATAGTCCATTTGAGCCCCATGTTTCCTCCAGATAGAGCTTCCCATCATCACTGATTACTATAAAAAATAGCAGTGGCGAAAGAATGCAACCTTGTCGTATTCCGCTGTGGACCTCAAATCTCTCTGATACCCTACCGTTGTTTAAGACATGTCATTTATTGCCATCATAGGGAGCCTTCATAATAACGACGAGTTCTTCTGGTATAGCTCTCGCCGTAGCATCTCGATTCAACCTGTCGAAGGTCTTCTAGAAACCAATAAACAGTAAATATAGCGGAGATCTGTACTCGATCTGAACAATGGTTCAATGATGATCCGCAAGGTGTTAATGTGGTCGATGCAGGAGAATCCAACTCGACGAAAGTCTGCCTGTACGAAAGTCTGGAAGTTCTTGCTGTACGAGAGGCGTGCCGTCTCCTCAAACATACACATCGATACAACTTAACACCATAGCCATTTTCATTGATAGCCAGGCCGCTATCAAAGCCATCGTATCTGCGGCTTCCTCCTCCAAACTTGTGGAACAATGCAAGGAAAAGCTTGCCGCACTCGATCATCGGTGTCTAGGATCAGCCTCATCTGGGTGCCTGATCATAGTAACATTGACGGAAACGAAAGGGCTGATGAATTGGCGAGGCAGGGATCTGCCCTTGACTGCTCCCGTGCGGAGGATGTCAACATTCGGTTAGGAGCCCTTAAGGGTAGAATCTTTGCTAATTTCCTTACAGATGCTGGTAATAGATGGCGAGGGTTGCAGAACTGTGTCATATCCAGGCAGATGTGGCCCAAGTATAACTGGCGCAGAACACAAGAGCTATTAAACAGAAGCCGGGCAGATATTGCTAGAGTTCTGGCAATTAGCACTGGCCATTGGCCCATAGGGGTCCACGCAGCCAGACTTTTAATGCACACTGTCCTAGCTGCAATGTGGCTAACGAGCCTGAAACAATCCTTCACTTCCTTTGTAAGTGTCCGGCCCTTTGTAGGGTCAGACACCGTATCATCACCTTTTTGATAATATTAGTGAGTTAGCGGAGACAAGCATCGGGGACATCATCAGTTTCCTCAATGCCACGGGGTGGCTTTAAATAATCTTTTCTCTCCTTTCCCACAAGTCCAACGTCAGTTTCTACAACAATTTAGGTCACTTGAGTTGTGGTATTAAAACGGCGCCTCTGCGCTAATTATGTTTCAGCATAGCATGCTGTCACAACCACACCTACCTACCTACCTACATACCTGCCTGTTCATTATCAAGCGTTGAATCGAGATGTTCTCTCACCCGATCCAGAATTATTCTAGCTATTAATTTGGCCACAGTCGGAAGAACGCATATTCCTCTCCAGTTACCGCATTGCTTCAGGTTTCCCTTCTTGGGCAGCTTAACAATCATTGCCCTTTCGATTACCTATCATTTCTAATTAGTGGCTGTAGGATTTCCGCCGAAATGTTGGACGCGGCTTTGAAGAGCTCCGCTGGGATGCCGACTATCCTATCTGCCTGTTTCTCTTCAGGGCCTTTATCCGACGTTATTTCAGCATTACTGGGGGGGAGGTATGGATACGGGTATTTGTTTTTGCAAAAGGCTACCACTAGTGAATGTGATTTTCATATCTAAGACGGGTAAATAAGGTCACACTGCAGCAAAAGACTTTAGGCCTATCAGTTTCGATTCTATTAATTGAAAGACTTCAGAAGTAAGTGTAACATTATGCAAATCCCAGCACACAAATTTAAAAGAAAAATCGGTTGAAAAATAGAGGCAAGGAGCCTTTAACAAACGCGCTCTAGAAAGCATTTACATTGAAAGCAGCATAAACTTTCTATGTAAGATGCTTGTCACAAGGAATATCAATTTCACACTCGGTTATAGTTCATTAAGGAGCTCCTTAACCAGTGGCACCTTTCAGGTAGGAGTCATATCCCCAATATTATGGATGTTGGTTATCGATAGCATCCCCAAGGAACAGTGTTCTCTCGAAATAAACGTCACAGCTTACGCAGACGCAGTGTTCATACTCGTAGTGCAGCCAACATTTTTTAGACACATTTAGAAAGTACAAGATACCACACTTCGACCTGATCAAGTTTGATGGGGTGGAGCTGTCCCTCATGGACAATGCGAGTTATTTTGGCCTAATTCTGGACATAGATCCGATTTTGAATCTTAATACACAAAAAACAGATTAGAAAAGCCTATAATGACCCTTTCGTATGCAAGAGAGCAGTGAGGAAAAAATATGGGCTAAAGCCAGCAATGATGTACTTGCCGTAGATAATGATAGTTCGACCCATGATCACGTATTAAGCAATTGTCTGGTGTAAAACAACGAACACGAAAACCATATTGAGGTCATTTGCAGTGGTACAAAGAACAGGCGGCATTGCCAATATATGATAAGATTAAATCGTTATCCTACAGGCTATCTACATTCACAGTCAAGCTGCGCTCGAGACGTTAGAATCTTGCGTCAGCAGATCTGATGTAGCTTGTAATTGCCGCACAATGCTAAGGCATTTTATATGCAGAACTGGGCACTACTCGTACAATTCACCCTCGGGCGTAGCAAAGGTACATTTTTAAATTAAATCACCAAACCGGCTATACTAAGACATAACATAGGAGGGTATAGGGTATCTATTGCAAAAAAACTGTGAAATTTCATAAACTTGAGTTAAGAACAGCCTTGGAATCTTCTTGAGTCACTGCTTTCTGAGGAAGCACGCCATGAGAGTAGGATTTTCACGCAGATATTGTAATGACTTGTATGTCGTAAGGAGGACGCTTATACTACGAGTATGTAAATGTCAGATACGTTCTAGGCAGATACTTTTGCAGGAGGAGGTAGGTTGTATTAAATACCATAAAATACCTAAATTTTGCAGAAAAATTAAAAAAAAATGGAGGAAAGCGTTTAGGTTTCTGTGCCTTTTGTAAAGATTCACCAGGAATCGCGATAATGTCTACAGAATTATGATAGCCTAGCATCATAACCCAGCTTAACCTTACCTAATCGACTGTATTTTGGAAACCGAGAATACTAGCAAGATATCCTTCAGGCAAATGGTAGCTTTGACACGAAGATTTGAGGTCAGAAAAGAATACTGAAGAAATTCACTGGGGTAGAGATAATTCGTGCAAGGGAGACGAAAAGGAAGCCAACAAGGTGGTCTGGATCGATATCTTTATGAATGCAAGTATCTACTCTGATGGTTTCTGACGAGTATCGGCTAATATAATAAGGAAATGAAAGTAAGACTCGTTTTTGATTCCTACTAAAGTCCGGTCAATCAGTTTTCCATTAGATCAATTCAAAAATGCCTGTACTGCTATCACTGTCTTAACGTATCTTAATATTAAGTTTGGTAAAACTTTTGACCTACAGCGACTCATTTTTCTATCACCGCTTCATAGACCTACTGCCACATTGAGAACTAACTTCAAATAAAATTCAAGCCATTATTCACATACGAATACGTCCCTTTTAATCACTTAATTTTGGCTTTAATCCATAAACTCAAACGTAAATAGATTCTTTTTTTATGTTGACTCTTTCCCTGTCAAATATAAACTGCAAACAAAATTTTACCGGGCACTTTCGCTTCACATGTGTGACAGATTAATTACTCGGATATCATTTAACACCATCGAAAGTTGCATCCTTTGGTTAGGCTTGTTGGCTGGCTGGCGGTTACCTGGAGGAAATGCTCTAAATTTTACTCAATTTGTGTGCGGCTTGCAATGTGCCGCGCAGGATAATAGAACACCGAGGCATATATCTGAATCCGACATCTACTGCTATGGTACTCCAACCAAAAGACTAGGAATGTGTTTACTTCCGTAAATGCAGAGAAGCTTGTTATTGAGTGAATCATTGCTCGTGGAATATCCTGGTTGCAGGCAAACTTTGTTGGCAACTAAAATTATTGCGTCTAATTGGAATGTGAAGTCGTCGTCACTCTTGGCAAAAATGAGGCAACGGTGTTGGTATTCAGTCCAGCCGAATGAATCCGAATATTTTGGGGGGTGTGTGTTTAATTGTTAATATGACTAATCCTGTAGCTTGTCCTTTCAACGACGAGTAGATGTGAGTATTTTGAATGTTATTTTTGAACAACAGTTACAAATTCGAGAAAGTACAGAAAAATTTAATTGGATTTAATAAGTGTTTTTCTAATTAAAAGTTTAAATTGATGTTGTGCTGTAGTTTTGTGGTGGCGCTCTGGGTGATGTTGTTGTTAAGAGAACTTTGGATGCAAAATGACGTAAGAATGCAAATATTTCAAAAACCGTGTAAGGTAATGTATAGCATGGGATTACAGTAATTAGTAATTTAACTTTAATACCTACATATTCTCGATTTCTGTTGAGTTCTGAAAACTAAATTATGAATAGAAGCACCCACCCTTGGGGTCAGGGGAATTTTTCCCATTTAGCCTAGTAACGTATGGGTGATGGATGGAACGGATTCTGTAATACCTTATCCTTTATCTTCTAATCCAACCCCAGTAAATTGGGAATGCAGTGTTAAGCTTTAAGGCAAATGCAATGATATCTTTCTTTTAACTCAGATTTTTTTTTTAGATTTTATCAGGAAAATTGTTGTTAGGCTTCTTTTCTTAGAACAAAGTGGGCGTGGCTGCCACCATTTGAAGTTCATGGATTGCGGTTATATATTTACTATAAGACATAATCATTACCGTGCATAGCTTAGAGACAGTAAAATAAGATGTTTTCAAGAAACGCCTCCAAAAAGTGGGCGTGGTTCTGTACAATGTGTGGTGAACCTCTATATATTATGTTAAGGCCATATTTTCCAGTTTCTAGTGAGAAATATTGAAAATTATTTTTTATTTTAAATGGGCGTGTCTGTGGGCGGATTTGAACATTTTGTAACATATGCTTCGGATTTTGAAAAGCCTACATAGAGTGACCAGATAGCAATGATAGTTTTCCAATTGTTATGTTTCAGCAGCTGTCAAAGTTACCGATAACATCTAGCTGTCAAAATATTCAGTAAGGTTTGCCATTTCATTGTGCATCGTTTGACGTTTCCTGAACGTCCGAAAATTATTAAAACTTCACTTCACTTAGGTCCTTTAACCCCTCGGGGGGCATAGGTCGTCAACCACGCCTGCGCGCCATCTTGTTCGTACTTCTGCAACGCGTTTGAGCTGCCTCCAACTCATTCCTAGAGAGCTTGATTCCTTCTCAACTATTCTGCTCCATGTTTGCCTAGGGCGACTCGCTATTCTGCCTGCTTGGGTGAACGGATTCCACTGCATGGCGTATTTCGCAATGGAGTTGTCTTCGCGCCTTAGTATGGTAATGTTTATAGGTTCTTGGCCCGTTCTCTTGTTGGAGATCTGGTTCGGCCAAAAAATCCTCAAGATGATTCTTAAACATTTATTTACAAAGACTTGCAGCCTGCGTGTGTTAGTGGTGTCCACCTTCCAGGTACTGCACCCATACAGCAGTACCGATTCTACGTTAGAGCGGAACAGTCGCAGCTTGGTTCTTAAGCTGATAACATTACTTTTCCAGATTATGGATAGCATACCGAACGCAGCTTCAGCCTTCCCGGTTCTACTGCATATGTCCAGTTGGGTGCCACCGCGGTTAGCTGAGACCACACTTCCTAAATATAGAAAGTTGTCAACTTTTTCGACTTCCTGTCCGGCAATGTTAAGTTGAGCGTTAGTGTTGGAAGTGCTGAGGGCTTTTGTTTTGGCCGTGTTTATTTTGAGCCCCACTTTGTTTGCCTCAGTTTCTAGATTATGGGCCCTTAACTGAAGGTCCATTATCCGATGTGAAAGTAGACAAACATCGTCAGCGTAATCTAGGTGTTTAAGGTAAGATGTCATAGTCCAACGAATTCCATTGTTTCCTTCCGTCAATGCTGCCCGGTGTACATCGCTGATAACTACCAAGAACAATAGTGGTGACAGTATGCATCCTTGACGTACTCCACTTTAGACACCAAATTCCTCTGACACCTTACCGTTGTGTAAGACGTGACATTTACCGCCCTCGTTGAAAATTATTAAAAAATGTTATCGAAATTCCGGCTCAGTTGTAAATACGCAACGTGAATTTCGTCGTGAGGTCGGCCGTCATCATGGCTTCAGTGCGCAGGCAATTCGTCGCACCGTGGAAAAGTTTGAGCGTGGGTACACTCTTTTGGACCTTAAGCCACCAACCAGACAGGGATCGGTACCAAGTGAAGAAAACATAGCCGCCAGTATCGAAGAAGACCCAGAAATGTCGATTCGGTGCCGATTAGCTGAATTGGGCATCGCCAGAGTGTCAACCAGGCTTATTTTGCGGTTGGATTTGGGCCTACATCCATATAAGCCTACATCTGACGCTAGAATTGAAGCCAAACGACCATAGAGAAAGTAAAATTGCCATTACTGGAGCAACCACAATCCACAAGATTTCGACCAACCAAGCATCAATGCATTCACAAAGATTGACTGTTTGGTGCGGTTTATGGCACGGCGGCATCATCGGACCTTATTTCTTTCGAAATGAGGAAGAAAACACCGTTACCGTTAATGGTCCTCGGTATAGAGCGATGTTAACCGACTTTCTGTGGTCAGAGCTCGACAGCATCGAAATATCCGAGTTGTGATTTTAACAAGATGGCGCTACATGCCATACAATCTCCAAATGGTGATGGAGAAATTTGGCGACTGGGTCATCTCACGGCGAGCGTTCATCAATTGGCCGCCGCGATCATGCGACTGGACACCCCTCGATTATTTTCCCTGGGGCTACGTCAAGTCCTTAGTCTACGCTAACAAGCCAACCACTTTGGACGAGCTCAAGGCCAACATTCGAGATGCTATTGCCGGAATAACGCCGCACATATTGGATCGAGTCATAAAAAATTGGACCGACCGCCTGAAGCAGTGCCAGCGAAGCCGAGGCGGCCATTTAATTGATGTCCCACTCCGTGTATAATGGCATGAATGTGGCCTCAAAATAAAGTCAGAATCAATTTGATATCTAACACTGTTGCTATTTTATTAAAATTTCTTTTCCTATCGTTCTTATCTGGTCACCCTACAGAATCGGGGAATGGTTTGAGCTTAAGTCTTGACTATCATCTACTTACCTACCAGTCTGAAGGAAACTGTAAAACGTAGAAAAATCCATTATTTTTGGTTAAGCAAAATAACAATTGGGTGTATTTGGTTAAAAATTAAGCGGTTGATTCCGAGCGTGGAACCGAGGATAACCGAAAACTTGGTGAAGTCGAAATAAAATAGCTACGACCACGTATGCATGCCGCACGATATTAGAGGATGCTTCACGGTAACAGATGAGGTCGCACAGTATTAGACGCTATTGCACCGCGATGGATGATCAAACGATTTTGCATGACGCCTAATGATTTTGCTCGATAATAGACAATTTCGCATTATATTGGATGATGTCGCAAGGAAGCGGACGAAATCGCACTACTCCGCACGATTTCGCGGTCTTTGGAGTACGGTTTCAAAACTTGGCTCACGGCAATAGCAATACACACACGTACTTAAAACGAGCTTTAAGCATAATAAAGCAGAGTAAATTTCGAAAGGTCATTTTTTAACCACTTGACAAGGATGTGCATCGATGTTGTTGCATTACTGATCCAATTCCGTTTTGGATAGTCAATAATAACCCGACCAATCGTTATCCAAGTCTCGGTACACTTTTCTGATATAAAACTCTACAAACAATGTTCAGATCACTGTGCTTAACAAGTTGTCAAATGGTTATAACATTACTTGAAGATAATATACGTATCAGATGAGAAGAGCTGAAAATGATGATGGAACAAACAAACGAGCTTCGAAACCAAAAATGCAGTGGAAAGTAAAAATAGAAAAAAAAAAAAAAAAAAAAACCAATGAAGGCAATAACCAACAGAATTCCTTGGTTATAAAATGTTAGAACTTTGCGAGCATTGTTTACTTTGGAATATCTCATTAACCATGAAAGGGAATGGCAATCCTTGGTGATGATGACATCCCATAAACGTTTGCTTTTCATAGTTTCACTCCATTCTCTGTTTTTGTGTGGTAAAGTCTGTACCCCTTAAAGTTGGACATTTTATAACTGCGTGCTTCCTTCTTTGTAGGGTTTGTCGGGCATGTCATACATAGATGCTCAAGGGGGACCCCTCTCTCCTCCCACGTAAACATTCCTCAATTTACTGTGGAATTTTTCCACTCCCCTGTGAGATGTTAAAATGACTACGTACATCAAATTGCATTGTCTCTAGAAGAAACTTCAACTTTGTCTCTTAACATCATGCTCGGGTGGGTTATTATTTTCAATCTTAGTGTTATTACTTTCGTCTGAGGAAAATTTGCAACTGTACGAGTATTGCATGATCATGGCACGAATTTTGCGACAGGACGAGAAGCTGTCTCTGGTTCAACATTGTGATGAATGTGCTTAGATCAAATTGTCTGCTCATTAGATGCCATCAAAGAATTGTTGAGATAGAGAATGATAGATGGAATTAGGTGAAGCACTGATGCAAATAGCTGGTGGGTTTTTAGTATAGATTTCACTTTCGGGATAAATTCAGGTGACGACGAAGGTTGATACCAGCATTTTAGAATACTCTCACAACTATGCAGTGAACTTCGGGTACCAAGTACCTCGAACTAAGATTTGGTCTCAAACCCTTTGGAAGGTAGTTAGTGGCGATGATGAGAGATACCTTATATGGATTACTTCTATATATTGCAAGCAAAGGTCTGTAGCATTGGTAGCTATCTACTACTACTTCCGGGTTGCTGACAACGTCAACCGATAGAAATTTCCAGTCGAAACTCGCCATCTATTCATCAATACGATAGCATTCATATCTTGAACATTACAGGGACGTGATCCCGAAATTACTAATACACCGAATTAAAATACATTTAAGTTTGTATGTTGCCCCATTTCATCGCGAAGGCGTTCCAACCTTAAGTATTCAGCTAGTCTGTGTTTCTCCGTTGGTTCTTGAGACGCTGGTTTTCCATAACCACTTCCCACTTTTCTTTCGTAGTCAGCATATGCTAAAGAATATTATCTGGGTATATGGCTCCTCATATGGTCTCTTCAAGTTCATGCCTAACCATCACGTTTCGCGGAGATTGGAAAACTGTATGCTCGACGTCTTCGATCGTGTCAGTACAGATTGGACAGCAAAGAGCAATATCATGTCCGAACCTATGTATAGGTAGTTACATCCTAAAATAACCATTGCCCATATTTCCATCTGTCTTTTATGGAGTGGTTCCATCGCTCATGCGTGCCCTCTGTTCCATTTCTTCGGACGTGGATCATGGTTTGCACCTCCTCTGCAAGTATGTCTATCGCCATCATGTCAGCAACAATGCTCACTGCATCATAAGTGGTTGTCAGAAAGGCGCTGCTTACTCTTAGCGCATTTAATCGGTTTTAATTTGTCTCTTATAGGCATTTACGAGTATCCTCATGGTTTTAGCCCAAATTTGAGACTCATAGCGAATTATTGATTTTGTGTTTCCGGCTAAAAGGAGTCCAGCAGGAGACCTCGGGCCACTATTATTCGGTATGATCCTGGGGAGCACTTTCAACTTTCAGTTGGCTTACTAGCTGCATATTCAAGGTGTTGTTTAAAAATCAGCTTTGCATCTATTATTATGCCCAATGCCCGCTGATGATTTCCATTTTTTTTCTGCTACTAATTAGCACCGCTTCAGTTTCTTGCTCTGCTAGTTTGAGTCCCTTGGATGTTAGCCACCGTTGTACAATTCTGATTGTATCGTTGCGGTGTTGCTCGACCTCCTCCGGTACCACCTCTGCAAAGTCAATTATTTTTGCATTCTCTCAAATTGTGAACCTAGAACTGAGCCTTGTGGAACCCCTTCCAATATCTTTTATTGCTTTTCTTCGCCATCAGCAGCGTATACAAGTATTCAGGCACCCTCTTGAGCTTAATTGCTGCAATTATATGCTCCCAATTCGCCGTGTTGAAGGTGAATGTTTAGAGTTATTATACCACAGTACAGCTTGCATCTGCCCCTTCATCGTTTCCCTTCCATGGCTCTGTCTGCGTGCTTACTACTTTTCTGATTGCATCCATCGTTTCTTTCGAAATCCGTGTTGACATTCTGCTAGTCCTCTCGGATTTTCTATGGTCTTTTCAAGCCAATCGCAGATTATGCATTCCAAGACTTTGTCAGCAGGGTCCAGCATGCGAAGGGTCTTTATGATAAGGATTCATCTGGAGGGGTTGTTCCTTTAGGGCGTAGTATAAGTCTTCATATTTTCCATGGACTGGGTAACCGGCCTTCACTAAGAAAATGTATTATATATGTACATCGTTGGACTGTCGCTTTGAGTGTTATGTTGGAGATCCCATCTACTCCAGCTGCATCTGTCTGTCTATCTGTATGTCTGCCAACTGCAGACTGAACGGATATTCTTCAAACTTTATGTCTGGGATCTGTAGACTCTAACCCTAAAATTAATTCCACTTTAATAATGTTCGATTTTTAAAAATCTTACTTGACAAGGCCTGGTCAAACAAATACTTTTTGCTGCATGTCTGTCCATATATTTGTCCTCAAACGGCTTTCTCGAGAAGCACTAAACACATTTCGATGAAATTTAATTTGTGTGTACGTGTATGCAATGGTATGTACTCGCATGTAGGTCATTTCGTTTACAAATTTGGATCAAGTGCGGGTGTGATGTGGGGGGAAGGGTTTCAAAATATTTAAGTCATCTTTGTTAACTACGTGACTGAAGAACTTCTGAACAGATTTCGATGAAATTTGGCATTTAAGCTTAGACTGGCACATTAGTAATAAAGAAACAAAAGTGGCTGAGAAAATCTATTGGTACAAGCTGGAAAAAAAGGAAAATTCGAAGCTTGATAAATTACCTCTTTACCATCATCGGTGATGAGGAGTGCAGAGCACAAGATATGTGGGATTCCCTATAGCGATCTTGGTTGGCGAGAGTCAAATCACTGCTTGGAACGTCGAAAGGCCCCTGCCAACACGCCAACGAAACATGGTGGTGGACAGATGAAGCTAAAGTAATGATACGAGAAAAGAAAACGGCTTTCAAGGCTTGGTCAAAGTGTTCTTCTACTAATAGGGATGAAAAGCTTGCGTTGAAGTGATATATAGATGTTGCAAAGGTCTCGCGAAGAAGAAGTGCACCCAATTTCAAGCGAAAAGTATGGAAAGCCTATCGGGAGTTGGAGGAAATATCGTCTTCGGTATCTGATAGGAACCAGGCTATCCAGGAGCTTCGACAAAACAACTTGAACAAGGGAACAACTATCTTCAAAATAGCCGCCAAGAGAAGAAGAAATGCTCAGGAGATTCGTTACCCAAAGTTCGTTAACAATGCTCAAGGCCAGCTTCTTGTGGAAGACGACATATTTCTCCACAGATGGCGACAGTATTGTGAAAGACTTCTGAATGAAAAGTTTCCCCGGGTATACTTTCCAAGAGCCGCTCCGCTAGCCATGACGACATTACTGTCGAAGAAATTAGGATATGATCTAATACTCCAAAAAAAGAAAAGCAGTTGGGCCAGACGAGATACCCTCTTAGTTTTGGAAAAAGATGGGAGACATCGGGTCCAGTTGGCTCATGATTCTTATCTCCAAACTTATGAGCGGTGATCTAATGCAGTGGAGGGAAAGTTATCTTCTTCCTTTGCACAAAGGAAAAGGCGATACGCCAAACTGCGATAACTTCCGTTCTTTCAAACTGTATTCTTAGAATAAGAATAAGAAGTTCCACGATTTGAGGAAGCCTTCATGTAAAAGAACCCATCACAAGCAAGATAGAGCACGACCGGCACAGTTGATATTGTCATGTTCAAAGGAAAGATCCTTCGAACCCCGTCAAAAAGGCAATATCAATCAACATTCCTACACAATCGCGCAAAAAAGGCAGACCAAAAAACAACTGGATCACACAAATGTGAAAATACCAGCATTTGATTGGCCTCAGTGACGAAGTGATCCGAAACCGGCCTTTACTTTCTGAGGTCAAACCAGCAAACCCCATAGGCGGACTAGTAGGGATGCAGTAAAGTGGGAGGGTTGAGATCCTTCAACTTCGGATCATAACTACGCCGTAAGAAAAAGAAGAAGAAAACTGACAAATAATCGAAATCGAATGGATTAGGGGTAAGTTATGGGGAAGGGTCCAAAACATATTCCAATCATTTCTCTCACAGACCTAACTCAAGGACCATTTAAAGGACATCATGAAATTTGGGTCTTGTGTTGCTCTTTTTCTAACTTTAGTCTTTTTTTGCATAAATAGTTTCCGGGATTGAGGATGCATCGCCTATGCTATGGCTTTTGATTTTTTTTTTATATATTTGAACTGTTTTGAAACTATTCTTTGGCATCATTAGGCAGTTAACCAAATAGGTCGTGTAACGTACTGGCTTAATAATATTCAGTTTAACAGATGAAAGCATCATCACAAATGATTTCGAGTTGTCTAATGTTATTCTGCCGATACACACAACAGTATCGACGTATCTCTCCTTAACGTAGAAGCGTGTATTTAATTTTTTTTTTTTACATCGAAGATATCTGGAGTTGTTACCGTTCCCCATGCTGTCCGTCTATCCATCAATCCATCTGCTTGTCTATGATTCGAAGAAGTAAATTCTGCCCACAAAACTGAAAAATATTTATTTAACAAAATATGCGAAATATGCATTGCAATTCTCTATAATTTGTCTTTACACTGTAAAGGCACACGCCCACATTTTGGGGGCGTTTTCTTCTTTTTTGCTTTCCCAACGCTATTTACGAAGATGGTTAAGTCTTATCGTAAACATTTGCCCCGAAATCCATGCACTTTGGTAACAAATGGCGACAGGCACGCCCACTTTTTTTCTAAAAAAAAAAGTCTTACCAACAAATTATCAGGTAAAATCGCTTTAAAATCGAGACAATACTCTCTGAGTTCAAAGACTTTTTTTTTTCCCCGAGAGTTGGTGGAAAGTCTTCCATAGACACTATGAGGATAGCAAGCCCGTGCTCATAGTAGTGTCAGATTCTTACTGACTAAAAAAAACACCACCCTACGATTTAATTTGTTATATATTGCAACTAAGAAGGAACTTATCAAGCAATTTTTCTATCATGAAAAAATAACACGTTTGGCAGGTTACCTTCCACTGAAAGATCCTGCATGTTCCGCAATCTAGGCGCGGTTGATTCCTATCTCGCCAAGTCGAAAGGTTTCGTCCTTTGTAGTCGGAGTAATAAATTGCTTTCATTCTGAATTTGAAGGATTATATTGTTGACATGTCCGATTAGTCGGTTTCTATGCTTTCTCGCGAAGCTTCTAATTACAGCTTCGATTGTCTGAATTCCGAGATCTCTGTGGATATCATCGTCCAAGGTGCGTGGACAATTTCTCTTTGAAAAGTTTATTTTGAAAAGTTTGTAAAATATTGGCGTTTGTTTTCTTGGTACAGCCCCAAAGTTGTATACAGTAAGTCCACACCGGCTTTAGCACTTGCTTGTATAAAAGCAGTTTGTTCTCAGTACTGAGCTGGGAGTGTTTTCCGAGCAACCAGTTCATTTCTCTATATTTGATTTCGAGTTCTTTACATTTCATTTTCACGTGAGAATTCCATTTCAGTTTTGCGTCGAGTGTCATTCCAAGGTATTTGGCTTCGTTTGCAAAAGGTATTCGGGCCAAGTTTAGGAAAATTGGCAAGACATTAGTTTTCTTATAAGTGAAATTCACGTGAACAGATTTAGATTCGTTGAGGGCGATCCGCCAGTCTCTCGTCCATTCATTCACTTTATTCAATGCGTTTTGCAGTTTTGCAGTCGTTTCTTCGATTGTTTTAACTACGGCTAGGATAGCGGTGTCATCGGCAAACGTAGCCAGGATAGTGTCATCTTCTTTCGGTATATCTCGAATATATAACAGATAGAGAAGTGGCCCAAGAACGCTTCCTTGCGGTACACCGGCCGAAATTTCTTTGAGCTCCGAGTATTCATTTCCATGTCTAACACGGAAGAGTCTATTCTCGAGATATGATTCTAGAATGTCGTATAGGCGCATACAGGGAGAACTTATCGTAATTTGCAATTCAAGCCATCATGCCACACCTTATCGAAGGCTTGCGAGATGTCAAGAAATACGCTTGAGTATACGCTTCAAGTGCTTTCTCGATTACGTCAGTAATTATATGCACCTGGTCAATCGTCGAATGCTTACTTCTGAACCCAAACTGGGGGTCAGGGATAAGATTATTTCCTTCTGGAGACGCCTTAGTAATATCCTCTCGAAAATTTTGGATATAACTGGAAGTAGCGAAGTTGGTCTATAAGAATTTACCTCATTTTAGTTCAAAGATGTCAATGCATTTGAATCAACAACTTCAAAACGCCACGTCCACTTTATTGGGAATGGGTTAGAAGATTAGGGTTAGGGTATTATACGTTCCGTTTCAGACGGATTGTAACTTTCTGCTATGTTTTTTTTTTGTTTCCTTATTTAATATTAAATTCTATTTCTTTATTTTCAAGGGTTGTTGAGGTCAAACTGTACACCAAGGTAAAAGTGAGTACATATAATACTTTACACACAGTATAAAACCAAAGTATCTGTATCTAGCGTCCGAGTATCGATAGATTATTTCGAAACCCTTTTTTACTGTATAATTTGGAAACGACTCCACCTATTGAAATAGAAGAAGGCCTCATATTTAAAAAGTACATCCAGCTGCTGGCTGGCATGTTAGAAGTACATCCAACATGCCCTCATAGAGTCTTTCACAGCAATTGGAGTCCAGGGCAAATGACCTGGTCTTGATGTTAATGAGGTTGAGGGCAAAACCCAATCCAACCACAAAGTTAAAATAAAGTCGACGATGACTGAACCTCAGAAATTGGCAAAATAACTGGGTTGAAAACTTCTAACTCGGACACTAAATTGATGATTTAAAAATCGATGATACTTTCTCTTGCATACTTACCCACATTTTTTGGTAAGGAAGGGAACATCGTTCTGATGTTGATTGATTTCATGTGCTTCATGCAGTTTTGCTATCCAAACCATCATCATTTAAGTAAGGCAGATACATACATATATGTGTGTGTGTTTCCTGAACAGCACGGCATTCTTCGTCCTTTTCCATTTATAAATCTTTCATAGACCAACAACCTTCTAATCAATTCCCTTAGAAGTCAGACAATCACATATGGAATCCAATTTACCACACAAAAGACAGGAACAGCAGTCTCATCATTTCCCACCAAGACAATGTCCGTGGGCTGTGGTTATTAGTTTATTATCTCTGCCAAAGTCGATTGTTGCCCTTAGGGATAGCGTTATTAAAACTGATTGTATATTAATTAAGTCACTAATTAGTTACCGAGCGGATGAAAACATGATACGAATACGACGACTCCACCACGAAACAAGAAGATGACTATGTTGGGGTGTCGACGTTCCTAACAGAAGAAGAACTCATTCTTGTATCAAATCTGGGGACACGAGGACCTAGCTAACATCAACTCTCCCACAGAGCCGACCAAAGGAATGTCGAACGGATTAGGTCGAAAACATTGAACGTCGCCACGACTCCATCATCGTCATTGTCATCATCATCGTCATGTGATGTAATGCTTCCATCTATGACTGCTGTAATTATTCCCCTCGAGGATAAAGTGAGGATGATGGTGGATCTCGAGGACCAAGAGGATGTAGGCACTATTCAGATACAGCCTTTTTGTGTCGCACAATCACAGAGGCTCAATGTTGACTTTCAAGTTGAGAAACGAGTATGTACCTACAGTAAGTGCAAACAGAGCCACCACCCTCACCATTCCACCTCGGATTGTGTGCAAGGACAACTCGACACAAGAACAGCCTCTTGCCGCCTTGTAATGAATACACACACGGAACACGGAATGTGTCGAGGAATGCTTCTCTTGTATACTCGTATGCTGTGTTCCTCTCGATTGTGTTTACTTCAGAACCGGAGATAATAACTTAAATCACTTTTGGCACGGAACGAGGGGAGCGGTACGCTGCTGCTGCTTCCAAAGGCGCACATATTCCCACCCCCATTTCATTGAATGTGTGTGTTGGTTATGCAGGGGTTCGGTCGGTCGTCGGTCTGCGTTTTCTATTCAAAGGAAGAAAATTGAATTTTAATTCACAAAGGAGTTTGCCTAACGTTATCATTGTTTACCAACTGCGCTTTTCTTTTCGAGGATATTACTGAGGCGGGAGATGGTTTTTCCTTTGCCTAGCTAACTGCCAACATGTTCCTTTTTGGTTTTTATGCAACGAGCGGTCCTCATTGTACATGGCAGGTCCCAAGTAGCATGCTCGGTTTTATTGTTTGTAATTTTGTTACAATGTAAAGAAATGGTACAAAGATTCACAGATGCAACATGGGAGCGATTTCTTTTTATTAAAAAGGACGAAAAAAAAATGGCAAGTCTCCATGGTGGTATAGCGATGAGATATGTTAGAGAGCCTGTGCTAGGGTGGGCTTCGAAAGTAATGAACACTCCTGAAGTAATTTATAATCCACTTTGTACTGCCGCTAACTAGGCGCGGATGAGATGATTACATTATTGGAATCTTTATGGAACAGAAACCGGGATTTTATTATGACATTAACAGAGTCTTCTGGTTAGATGGCTAATGAAAAAAATAATAATAATAGGTAAGTAGATTACCAGAAGGAACTCTACTCATGTTGAGTTGCATTTTGTGAGGTTTTGTTATGACACACGCAGATTCGATTACACTGATTTTTATTATGAGTCTTCGTTTAAAGCTCTTTGATCCAGTTGAAGTTGGCTTTGTCTTTTTTCCAGTACTCGTTAGTAAAATTAATGTCTGCTTCAGTAGGATGAAAAATTATTTTAGTGGCAACCACCTACAATTGAAAGGTTGCGTTACAGTGACGTTGGATGTGACAAGACATACTATCTTGAACAAAAAGTTTTAGGTATGACTGCCGTGTGGCGCTTTCACTCATCTGATTCGTGTATTTTTTTAGGTTGACACATCTGTCATTCATATTCCCTCTAAATTTTAGCATCGTAGCTTGACATTTGTAAAAGCTACGCTGTCGAGAGTACATCTGTCTGGGATCGACTTTGCAACAACGGGTTTGCATCAAATTTTGTGTTAGAAACGGATTCAACGACTGAATTCGACCCAACATTCATCAAACGCGTAATTACTGGGGACGAGACGTGGGCTTATGACTACGAAACACAATTCAGGCATCAGGCTAGTGAAAGGCGTACACCGAATGAGCCAAGACTGAAAAAACCACGTCGTTTTCAGTAGAAAAAGAAGGTGATCAGCACGGTTTTCGTGGATTACAACGGTGTTGCCCATCATAAGTAAACAACTCGTGGGTTTTGCACCACAATAACGTACACAATGCCATCCTTAATCGTAAGTTTTTGACCAAGAACAGTATCCAACAGCCACCGAATTCGCCTCAAGAAACCGCTCCGGGGAATGCGTTTTAGCAGCTGAGAGGAGATAATAGAAAAATCGAAGATGGCTCTGGTGGCTATACCAAAATCCGATTGTAAAAAATGTTACGAGGATTAGATCAAGTGCTGGCATAAATGCGTTTCAGTCAATGGAGAGTACTCTGAAGGAGACAATATCGATTATCAAGAACAAACTTGTATTTTCAATTTAAAAATAGAAAAATTTCTTCTTGGTGGAAGAGAAAGGACAGCAGACACCTGAAGAAGGATTAAACCTAGCAAAAAAAAAAGGTAAAAATCTCAAAAGACAATACGGTGGTATTCGATTACTACAGTAGTGTGAGACAAAATACCTTCCTTATCAGGACCTATCTATCAAGAATCGACAAATGATTTTCTTTTTTGCGTTAGTATTCACAGTGGGGACATTTTTAAGTTCGATATAAATTCCCATAGCTTTTAGTCCATCAGCTTATGAGGCTTGGTTCTTTTTAATCTCGGTTTTTTTTTTTTGTGCATACATTTAAGATGGCCTCTACCTCGGAGTGTGTGTGTTCACATTCGTTGGATTTGAAAGTCACAATATAAAGAACTATTAATTTCGAGGTTGGCATCCCTGACATATGGCATCTGTCAAATCCATCTGTCATCCATAGTGACAGGTAGTTAGTTCTTACCTTGGCATTTTACAATATGGAACGCTTAACCACCGCTCAATGCATTCAAATTGTTGCATCTTACTACAAAAATAACAGTTCTGTCATATCTGTGTTTCGCCATTTAGGGACAGATTATGGTCGTAATAAGTGCCCAACTGAGCAAGCAATTCGCAACATAATCACTAAATTAGAACAAATCGTTAGTGTTTGTGATGTCCTAAGGAGTGTTCATCATCGTAATGCTCGATCATCTGAAAATATAGCCACCGTGAATGACTCAGTGGCCGGAAACCTGGAATTGTCAATTCCACTCTGTGCCAGCTTATACAACAACTAAAGCTTGCTGACCAATGCGAAGAATATACGCCTATTGGGTACTAAAAAATCAACAAGTTGACGGCGATTTTTCGAATAAAATCTTCTTCAGCGATGAGGCCCATTTCTCGTTTGACGGCTACGTAAATAAACAAAATTATAGAAATTGGGGTTCTGAGAATCTAAATGTGATCGTTGAAAGGCCATTGCATCTACCACGGGTAACAGTTTGGTGTGCGCTGAGGAACGGGTGGCGGGATCGGGCCGTATATATTTTTAAAAACGACGGAGGTGCCACTGTTACGGTGCATTCTCTGCCCTATAGTCAAATGATAGCCAATTTCTTTTGGCCTGAGATTGAAGACATTGATGTTAGTGATTCCAACAGGACGGGGCTACGTACCACACAAGACAGGTAAATTTGGCTCCCCGGCCGTTTAATTTCGAGATTTCGTGTGATCGAACCCCGTTAGATTATGTTTGAACAGCCTCTAAATAGGATGCCTAAGTCCAAATAGGCTTAATTATTTGCTTGTATAGCACATGTTTGTTCTCTGTCGACAACTCTGGATTTGGTCCCGGTAACTATATTTCTATAATTTATGCTTAACTCTTTTTGTTCTTTCAACTTTAACTTAGCATCTAAGGTCATTCCAAGGTACTAGGTGCGCAACTAAGTTCTCTTGATGAAACGTGAGGCCGAGCGTTGTCATGCTGTAGAATCACTTTTTCGTGCCTCTGCTCGTATTGTGGCCGTTTTTCGCGCAGTGCTAGGCTCAATCGCATCAATTGAAGTCGACAACGTTCCCCAGTGATAGTTTCGTTGGGTTTCAACAGTTCATAAGAAATGACACCGACCTGGTCCCACCAAATACACAGCATAATCTTCGCAGCGTGAATATTCGGCCGAGCCGACAACATAGAAGCATGACCGGGCAGTCCCCATGACTTTCTTTTGCTGTAATGAATCCATTTTTCTTCACCTGTCGCGAGGTGATGAAGAAAACCCTTCCATTTTTGCCGCAGTTTGCAGCAGTTCTTCACAGGCGAAAAAACGACGCTCAACGTCCCTTGGCTTCGAATCATAAGGAACTCAAGTTCCTTGTTTTTCAATCATTCTAAACGCATGCAAACGTTTGGCACGGATCCTCATTTTGGCCTTCCTTCGAAGCGACGGAACTAATCACGGCACGTTGTTTCACCTAGAGCAGCATCTCCGTAAACTTTCTGGAGCTCTCGTTGCGCTTCAGCCGCCGTTTTCTTCGAATGAAAGAAGAAAATCAACACTTCCCACAAATGATGATTATTTGGCACAAAATCAGACATTTTCACGCAACCAAAAGTATATGACGCCAAAACAAAATCACTAAAGTGTCAAAACAGTTTGTTTACCATATGTCTAAGCTCGGTTCATGACGTTTTGGATATGTCAAAATCGACCAGCACTTACTGCTGGAGCCATCTATTGACAAACAGCGAGAACTTAGTTGCGCACCTAATACATTTGTTCAGATGTATAAATAAATAACTCCTTTGTCCTTAAGATTGAAGTATGCTAGACTAATAGGTCTGAAATATTGTGGTGGCCTTTGTATCATCTTTCGGATGCTAATTACTTATGACCTTCTCCAAAGACTCGGTGTGTATCCAACAGTTAAGCTGCTACTAGTTATTCTGAGCAAGTTCAGCATGATTTCTTGTTTTCCTTGCTAGAAAGATGCCTTTACCACCAGGCTTTCCATTTGAACTGCGCAATAAAAGTATTTTTTTTTTTAGCCAAATCTAGCTGCTGTTTTGTGCAAATAGTTTCGGTCATTCTTTAGTTTTCCCTGTGTTTGGCATGGCGACCTCTCTGTCTTTAGGAAGTGTTTTTTCAGTAGTAATGCATGTTTTTTTCGGCAAAAATCAAGTTTAACTCTATACGCTTAGCCCAGAGATGCCCTAACTATTTTAAGCCGTCCGAGTAATAAGATTTGTCGAACTCTGCAAAACAGGCCTCTATTGTGGCGATAACCTCTTCATTTGATGCGACTCTATTACCTTCAAGCCATTCATTCTTCATATCTGGAAACAGAAAATAGATACAAGGGGCTAAATCTGGGGAATATGATGGATGGGGAAGCAATTCGTATCGCAATTCGTTTAATTTCACTATTGCGATGCCGGAGGTATGAGCCGGAGGATTGTCGTGGTGAAACAGCACTTTTTTCTTTGCCAAACGAGGACAATTTTTCATCAATTTCTCGTTGAATCTGTTCAATAACTCTGCATAGTACGCGCTACTAATTGTTTTTCCCTTTTTCAAATACTCGATGTGTATTATTCTGCGAATCCCTAAAAAATGGTAGCCAGGACCTTTCCGGCCTGTGGAACTGTCTTTGCTTTCTTTGGTGTAAGTTTGCCAGCAGAAATCCATTGTTTTGACTATTCTTTCATTTCTGGCGTGTAGTAATGGATCCAAGTTTCATCAATAGTTACGAAACGAAGAAGAAACTCGTTCGAATTGCGCTTGAATATGTCCAAACGCTGCTTCGAAGTGGTCATCTGGGTCAGTTTTTGTTCCAGATTGAGCAAACGCAGCCTCAGCAATCCTACGTACTTTAATTCTCCGATGTTCCATCAACATACCATGAATTTTATCCACACCATTTCTGGTAAGGTTACCTCAATTGGACGTCCAGGATGCTCGGCGTCCTCTGTGTTTATATCAAATATTATTTATGTCATGGTTTGAAGAATATTGCTACATGAAACAAACGTCAATTTGCGGATGGCTTCGCCTCCTTTCGAGTTTGTACGGCATTATCGAACGCTCGAGTTCTTTCATTTAGCTGCCATTCGTTTTGTTACGTGATGTTCAACTTCCATCTTCGCTTTGGTAATAGCTTTGCCTATCCTCTCTTCCATTGACGTTCCATTGAAGTGACGTTCTCACGACTTCCTAATTTCAAGGTTGCGCGTAGTGAGATCTACTATACTTTGTAATTCTCTGGTAAGTTGCATCTAAATGCTGACAACATTCAGACTAGGAGCTCGACAATCTTCGGTCACGTCGTCGTTGTCCTCTGTAGTAACATGGGCACATATTAGGATCATTTTCTTAAATTTAGTCTTAACACGAATTGTCATAAGGCATTTGGTCACAAGCCTGAAGGTCAAAACTTCTTACCTAAGTCTGCCTCTGACGACAAGTCCACATACAAATCACGCTGCTTCTGCTCTCTGTAGCAGTCACGCCGCCGCCGTGATAGATGTCATAGTTTTCATTCGTTTCTTAACCGACCCATACCAACGCAGTTTTTGGATGGCGGTGGTGTCTGCAATCTGGAGCCTTCGCTATTCATTCAGTAGCACGTATCCTGTAAAAGGATCTGAGCACTCCGAAAGTCAACGTATTTATTTCATTGGCTGGGTTCGTAACAGTGTACTTATCCATATCTGAGGCTTCTAGTAACCGGAGTTTATGTAAATCGTACAATCTGGAGTGACAGACTCTGGAATAAGGGACCGAGATTAGTATAAATTAAATCCACCTTTTAAGCCATTCCTTGGCTATCATTTCCAAAAATTTTAGCACACAGTTAGTGTACTTATATCTCTATCGATGGACCTTCTGATCAATTCGGAAACAGCAGTTAATTTTAGAAGAAAACTATATAATCTCTTAGAAATTACACAGAGATTACCGGAAAGTCAAGAAGTAGCATTTTAGCAAATGTATCGTCTGCGGTTCATAAGCCAGCTACGTCAATATAGGCATTTAGAAATCTTAGTTTGGAACACCTATTGTCATCTCGCAGCAAAATTTATCCAAGGAAGAGACTGTCCACATTCTTAGATTTATCTTGGAACTGATTCCCACAATCATTCCCCTTAAACATATTTCTTGTCCAGTTTAATCCTTGAACGTCCACACCATTTTATTTTTCCTGCAAAACTTTGCCAACATTAACCCAAATTATTTCCTCTTCTCCTCGCTAACACAATCAAGTAACCCAAATACTTAGACTAAACTAAACAACAATGAAACACTGTTAAAAAAGGACTTAAACTCTCCAACAAGCCTGCATTCTTAATCAAATTATTTTCAACCTCCGGCAAGTTTCTCAACAAAGGCAACTGCTTCAACTGAGTTCGTGGCAAACACTATCATCCAGCTTTGGTGCTCGTAAATCGCTGTTTGTTTATTGACAAAATACCCACAAAGTTCCGCTCCTGTCTAAGGATATTCTCCCTTAAACGATATTCACCTTAAAACAAAGTATACGAGTACCTATCTATGTACACCGAGCCATGTACCTTTATATCCGGCCAAGTTGCTGCATAAGTTTTGCCTCGCTCCATGGATGATAAAGCCGCATAGTTGTTCCTTGCAAATTACATGATCAACCGTTGCTCCAACAGCATACTAGCACTCCATGGCATACTAGCAGTTAAACCCCACAAGACAAAGATAACAAGATGCCATGGTACCTACGAAGCTCGTATCTGCTCCGAGGAGACCACAGTTGACTAAACATGTGATATCCTTTTACTTGACCTTAACATTTTCAATATACGAAGTTCAGTGAGCTGTGGCAAGGTATAGTATAACTACCACCTCCAGTATTACCACGGAAAAGATGATGTTGAACGCCATATTGCAGTTCGAAAAGGAATGGACGAGGTAGGTGGTAATGGTGGCAAGGCAACGTTAGTCCTCGGTGAGGCGTACTAAATAAATCAAGAAAATTACCATCCATCCTGAGCAGGTTATGTCCTGTGTGCATAATTCCTTGGAATTGACTTTCGTTTGTGTAAAACTATGCAAAGTCCTCATGGTCCTGGTGCACGTCCTCTCTCAGGCTCAGGCTCTGTCCTCAAAACAGCATTGTTAATTGTGTGTAACGAAATTATGAGATGGTAGAGCTTTTTGTGTGTACTGCAATTCACAAAAGCGAGAAGGCGAAAAGACGATGCCGGCAGGCGACAGGATGTGCGGAGTACGGAGTGGTGTTGGTGTATAAAGACTATTTAGTTTGGTTGCAAGGATGCTGCTCTTTTCATGGCTGAAGGAATTCCTGTTTGGCGCGATATGCAATATCTCCTGTTTCGAAGTAACTTGATAGCAACAAAGATGTATAGATATATACCCGAGTTATAGTCAAAGACGTTAGGACTGGGACGGTATACAGGACACAAGAGAAAAGACATAGAAAAAAAGGAAGACAAATTAAGAAAACATGAATAATGTTAATTGGCTGAGAAGTTGTAAGGATTTTAAGTGCCTTATGGTCAATTTGAGCCAGTGCCCGAACATGAAAGGGACGAGTTGTTATCTAAGAGGAGTTTTTCATATTCGTCTTGAATTATGCATAGATGCAATTAAGTTTTGCATTTTTGTTAAAATATTGACATTTGACTTTAAGGACTTTGGCAATCCATACGCGAGGAGTGTACTTAATCTAAGATTAAGAGTTTCAATTTCGTTATAGAGTCGAGGGTCTGATAAATTTGTGCATGGCCAATTGTAGATAGCATTTAAGATCTTCACAGTTCCTGAACTCTTTTAGTAAAGGATTACTCGTCGAATATGTCTTCGTGAATAGAGATATACGAGTCGATTTGGAGTCATGTTGTAGCATTTTCTTTTACAAAAAAAAAGGAAGACATTAAAAGTCATTGATTACCTTGGCCGCTGTATCTCATAAATATTTTTCATAAAAGTTCTACGCATAAGTGATACTTTGGGAAATGATTTTTAGGGCATCCAAATGCTTATCTATCAGGTATAGTTAAACCTACAGGATGCCACGGTAAGTGTTCTTGGAATTTCTGAACAAAATTAGGCCACTTGGTATTGGTATGGGTATCATCTTCATAGTTTAGACATTTTTAGTTCTATACGGGTTCCTCTCGGTGCTTCTGTAAATTTGTTGAGTGCGAAATCTGACAGCTGTCAGTGTCAAAATAACATGTAATTTAAAAAGAAGCCAGCAGATGGCCCACCACAGGTCCAGCTGTCAGATTTCGCACTCAACAAATTGACAGAAGCACGGTCATATATGCGCGGTTGCCGAAACAGTGCGAATTTCGAAAAGAAATTTCGGTGGAATTAATGGACCAATCGTGCCTGCTATACCAGGCAGGAAGGTTCGTGAGATTGGGATGCTAATTGATAAGAAAAATTATCCTCGTGTTCGTTCTGTGCGCTCTGTCGAGAATATTGCTGTTGTTGCCTAAAGTGTGCAAGATTAGCCGCACTAGCCTGAGGAGAATTATGCATTAAGACCTCGAATTATTCTCTTATAAGGTCCAACTGACTTAGGAATCGAAGCAAAATGATCACCTGTTTCGTTATAGCCCCTCTGTTTGGGTTTTAGAGTCTCGAAATTGACATCGAGTGCACTAAGTTGCTCGACCTTTGACGCCGTTACACTTTTTTTCGGTGCGGTGCCCTTAAATACAATCCAGAAACGATGTAGGCACTTAAGCATTATATTAATTGAGCTATTCGTGAAATAGAGCCCCGATCTATCGACAATATACTGCAAAATTGGGTTCACAGGATGGGCCTGCCAAGCCAGCCTCGGCAGCCATTTAAATAAAATTATTTTCCATCAATAATCGGAAAGTGTACTCTTTCAATGAAGAAAAAAATGTTGAAAAATATTAAACGGTTTTTTTTATATTTTTTCACCTTGACAGTCCATCAATTAAGGGCACGACTTGGTCGCACATACTTGCTCCATTTGTCCTATTCGTTTGTAAATTGTTCAGATCTGAAATGTGGACAAAATCTATAAGGAATTTGTTTTTCGTAAAATACGTTAAAGAGCTATAATACTAATCTGATCAATTCCCAACAATTTGAATGCCAGCCATATTTGAGAAATTATAAATTTTCAAAAGTCCGCAAATAAGAGTACAGTACCGTTGTTCTAATTTGTAGTGAACAACTGAGCTACAAACGCCCGTATTACTTCAGATATGAATTTTTTCGAAATCATTGGAGCTGTTTTTGAGCCACATACAAAGCCTGGCCTAACTTCTCGAAGTCACTCGTGCTGTGCGCTGAACGAATAGTAGGGAACCACAGTTTTATGCCGTTCCTTGATGGAAATTTTTTCGAATGAGAGAAGCTTTTCATGACAGTTTTACTCTCGGATGTTTGTCAGACGTTCGCGAGAGATGGGACAGCGAGAATTTGTTTTGGTTTTCTTGTTCATAATAAGCCTCACTCATTAAGAGGACGGTTTTCCTTCAAAATTAATCATGAGTACATTTCCATCTCTCTGGATATCAACAAATAGAATACTCGCTCCTGGGGCACTGAAAACCCGCGTATTAATACTGAATCGCCTTTATATCCACTGAAAGTTACTGTGTGGTGCGGCGTCTATGCTGAAAGGGTGATTGTGCCACCATTTTTCGAAGTCGCTGCTTCGTCTATATTTCGTCACAGACTCTGACAGCCCTGAAAGACAACATTAGACAAGAAACGGAGATCATACCGGCGGAACTATTGAGAAAAGTGTTAGAACATGCCATGAAAAGGGCTCAAATTTGCATAAACGCCCGAGGCTAACATTTGAACGATATCCTCTTTAGTAATCAAACAAAATTCAAGCTCCAATAAGAAAAAATAAAATCATCGTTTTTTAATTTAATAAAATTGGTTTATTACTTTCCCACACCTTGTACCTATATATACAGGGTATTTCAAAAGAAGTGTAACAAACTTCAGACTGATGTATCTTTGGAACGCCAAACTGAAATGTCAAAAAACCTTCAGAGTTCAGTTGTCATTTAATTATCTGTTAAACGCAGATAACTTTTTGAGAAATAAACAACACCAAGCGATAGCGTCGGGTGCAAACGAAACGAGATCGCACTTTATTTTGGAATTGGACTTCAGCGATAGTTCATCAGTTGCGGCATCTAAACGTATATCATATCTTCATCTACCTGAGCATAAAACGATATCAGGACACTGTCACAGTAAACAAAAAATACGGTGGAGGCCATCGACCGACTGCAACATCAGCTGTGAACGTGAAGAAAGTGACAAGCAATTTTGGCGCGAAATCAACGTAGCAGCGGAAACGCCATGTTCGCGTGTCTGCCGCAAGCATGCATCGCATTTTACGGAATAAGCTAATAGTCAAGCCTATCAAAATATAAAAGGTTCAAGAAGACCTTAATGCTGCCCAGAAAGCAATGCGGCTCTGATGATCGAAGGCATGTTCACTGATGAGAAGGTGTTCATTGTAAATGAGCAAAACGATAGACTTTGGTTGAGTGAACGGTCTGCTATGAATTTGGATTAATTGCGGGCATTCTATTGTCAAAAAACAGCGTCCGTTATGGTTTGGATTGGAGTAGTTGAGAGTGGGTGCACTCAGTTCGTTTAATTAACACCGGAGTTTATCACGAAGTTGTGTTGGAAGGTTGTATAAAACCATAGGCAGTCAAACTTAAAAAAAGCCGCTGGATTTACCCGGTGAGAAGGCGAAGACAACTTAGGCTTGGTTTGGAGAAAACGTTCCTGACTTTATTTCAACCGCAAATCGGCTTTCGTCCTCGTTCGACATCAATTCGATGAACTTCTCCATACGGGACAATTTGAAGAGCAAAATCATCAACAAAAAATATGAAAGCGTTGAAACCTTGAAGCGTTCACTAGTCCGCGCTTCTGAATGAATGAATGAACGATTTTCACTAATTATGTACTATATCCGAACAAAAATCAAGCTCTGGTCAAGGACCAGGTCTAAATAAAGGTAAGTGTGATGAAGCAAGACCTCCCTTAACCCTTTCAGTGTCCTATAAGACATTTGTGTGGGTAATTTTGCCTCATTTTCGCATTCATGTTTCGCTTTGTTCTACTTCGTTAAGCAAGTTTTCTAGTTCCAAGTACATCATTCGTGTTGTTTTCTTGTGTTTTGTATATCCCGTTCAATGGCGTTTGTCATATTTGTGCAAACAGTGAAGTGATAAAGACGTGATGTCAGGATTGCCGAGAAGAAGCCAACGTAAGTATAGATCTTTTATAATATCTGTAAAAATTGAAAGTCCGTTTTTTGATATTTTATAAATGAATATTGATTAAACATATTTCCGAAAAAATTAAAACCATTTCGAATTGTGCAAGGAAAATATATGCATGTCTAGCACTCTGTCTTTTCTGTCTCACAGGAAAAGTTTACCATTTCGACAACGACCAAGATTTGGAAGAAGTCTTGAACCTTCTAGCTGAAGAGTCTGACGTAGAAGACTTTTCTGAGTCTGACGACAATGAAGATGAGGTTGAGGCTTTTAATCCTCAAACTAACCAAGAAACTCTTGAAGAGTCAGAAACAGATGAGGAAGTTGAAGCCGAAGTAGAAGATGAGACTCTACTAGGACAAAAGTCAGAAGTAGAAACTCGAAGACGTATGATGTGGAAAGTTTCTGAATTTGAGCCTGCGCAAAGGGAAAATTCTGCTCCTATTATGGCTACACATCCTCCTCTCCTTCCAATCCGTTACCTCGAGCGGTATTTCAACTAAGAACACTTCGAAAAAACAGCTGAATTCACCGAAATGTATAGCTTGCTTGGAAAGACGATAAACACTGATGCTTCCGAAATTAAAAGACTTGACGGCATTCATACGTACTTCGGCTGCATTCCATTGCCCCGTTTATATATGTACTGGAATCGTGATTTACAGCATACGCAGGTGACATCTCAAATGTCTAGAAGAAGATTTTTTCAGCTGAGAAAATGTCTCCATTATGTTGACACAAACGTTCAACCACCGGATGCAGCAACTAATGTATTGTGGAAAATGCAGCCAGTTATTGACGCAGTTAGAAGTATTCCAAGATGCTCCCAAAACTACTCAATTGACGAGCAAATGATTCCATTTTTGGAAACCGACTAAGACAATACGTTCGAAATAAGCCGCGTCCTGTCGGACTCAAAAACGTTGTTCTTTCATCGTCAACATGAAATTTTTTTAAGAAAATGCAAATATTTAAAGTAAATAATTTGTTTCCATCAGGTATCGTTTTCGACTTCGAAATTTATCAAGGCGCTCTGACCCTTCTTGGAGATCGATCATTAGGATTAGGTCAAAGTGTAATCTTGCGGTTAACGAAGACTTTGCCAGAGAACTCGTTCGTTTTTTTTTTTTGACCCCTTTTTCACTACAATAAATTTACCCGACCGATTAAAAGACCTTAAGATCTATGGAACGGGAACAATTATGTCAAATCGCCTCAAGAATGTGGAATGGAAAACTGACAAATTAATGAGTCGAGGCGAAGCTGATCAAAGAGTTCGAGCTGATGGAAGGGTTGTGGTTGTTAAATGGAAGGACAACAAAAGCGTAACAATGGCATCTACAGCTTTTGGAAAAGACCCCATGGAATCCGTCTGAAGGTGGAGCAAGGAAGAAAGAGCTCGGATCAATCTGCCATGTCCTTCTATTGTAAAAGAATACAACCGCAACATGGGGGGGGGGGGGGTGGACGTATGTGACCAGCTAATGGAATGCTACCGAACCTGGATCAAAAGAAAAAAGTGGACCCTCAAAGTAGCATTCCATTTTATTGACTTAGCTGTTGTGAATAGCTTGTTTGAATACAGAATGGACTGCAAGCTGAAGAACGTTTCCAGTAAAAAGGTATTGGATTTACTTCCTTGCGGAGGCTCTTATCTCGAAACGCAAAAGGGAAGATTCTGAGGATGAAGAAGAAACGGAAGCCCAAACGATCTCTACAAAGACATGTGCGCCGTTGCCAGGACCCAGCAAAAGGTTTGACGAGTCGGCTTGAAAGCGTATACCAGCTTTCGCCGAGGTGCGAAAAATGCAATATTTATTTGTGCGTGGCCCGGGGGAAAAATTGTTTTAAGCTTTTCCACACAACAGAATAGTGTGATAAAAGTCTGATATGTTAATGAATTATTTATTTATTTCTATCGTTTTTTTAAAAAAGCCTGAAGTGTTCCTTATTTATATTATTTAAAACAATATATTGTAGCATAATAATAACTACGCTCCTATGTCAATGCAGCAAATTCCGAAGTGACTTTCCATTCTGGCAGAATTTTGGTTCGAACTGTCCTTTCATTCGAGGTTCGTGTCTGCGATGAAGTCTCCACAGCTCATGTCAACGAAAGAGACGGATAATATCACGGATAAGAGGGAATTATAACTGCAAGAATTATTACATCAGAATTTCTCTTGTCGAAGAATTTGCTAGAAGTTTCTGGCTATCAGAAACTTCTGCTATATAAGGACAGATGGCGATTGAGAAGGGGCAGTAGTTGGTTTAGAACCGTGGCGAAGAGATTGGAAAAGTGATAATGGGCGAAGTTGTAATTTTGTGATAAAATGTAAGTTGAGAGTTAACAAGAAGAAGTAATTAGTTTGGATTTGTGAATTAAGTAATTGAAAGGAGATAAAGTGATTTGAGAGGAAAGAGACCTTGTAAGGAAAGAATTTGCGAAGAACAGTATAGTGTGAACTTGAATTGTTCTATAGACTAGAAAATAAAGAAATAAATTTCACAGAATATCGTTTTATCTACTCGAGCCGTAGCCCGCAGATTACATTGGTGTCAGAAGTGGGATGTGTTTCAAAGGCTTCGAAGTGCCCACCTGAAGCTCAACCCCAAGAAGTGCGCCCTGTTTAGAGCGGAAGTCAAGTACCTGGGACACATAATTTCAGCGAAAGGAGTGAGAACCGATCCAGAGAAGGTCGAAGCGGTGAAAAACTGGCCAGTCCCCAAAGACAAACACCAACTAAGGAGCTTCCTGGGCCTAGCCACCTACTACAGACGGTTCGTGAAGGATTTTGCCGGGATCGCAAAGAGCCTGCACCAGTTGACGGAAAAGGGAAAACAATTCAAATGGTCAATTGAGTGCGAGAAGAGCTCCAAGGCACTTAAACAACGGCTATGCGATGCCCCGATACTAGCCTACCCCACTCCTGGGGAAAGGTTCATTGTGGATGCAGATGCTAGTAACGTCGGGGTAGGAGCCGTACTCTCCCAGGTGCATGATGGCCAAGAGAAGGTGGTTGCGTACTTCAGCAAGGTGCTCTCTAAGCCAGAAAGGAACTACTGCGTGACAAGGCGGGAACTTCTAGCTTTGATCTTGGCTACGAAGCATTTTCACAAATACCTCTATGGGAGGAAGTTCGTTCTTCGCACAGACCATGCAACCTTAAAATGGCTATTACAGTTCAAGAGTCCTGAGGGTCAGGTCGCAAGATGGATCGAAAGGCTGCAAATCTACGACTACGAAATACAGCATCGTAAAGGAAGGCTCCACTCTAATGCGGATGCACTGTCCCGGAGACCATGCAGAACGGATTGTAAACATTGTGCGCGTCAGGAAGAACGGGAGCTGGTTTCCATCCAAAGAATGAGAGCCGAACCTATCGCCGGCTGGAGCGTAGATGAGATCCGGAACGCTCAGAAGGAAGACCCGGATATCGAGCCGATTCTGGCCTGGAAGGAAAACATGGAGAAACCGGATCATCAGGACATCTCTCACAGAAGCCCGACCTTAAAGGCATATTTTGCGCAGTGGGACTCCCTCCATGTCCAAGAAGGTGTTCGGAGAAGAAAATGGGAATCCTCCGACGGAAAGTCGTTTGTAATGCACCTTGTCGTACCGCAGACGAGGGTCAAGGAGGTGTTACAGGAAATGCATGGCGGGGCGACCGGAGGCCACTTGGGAGTGAATAAGACGCTAGAAAAGGTACGAGAACGTTTTTATTGGTTAAAAGCGAAGGAAGATATCGAAGACTGGTGCAGAAAATGCGACGTGTGTGCAGCTAGCAAGGGTCCGAGAATCAAAACTCGAGGTAAGATGCACCAATACAACGTGGGAGCACCTTTCGAACAAATCGCCATTGACATCGCAGAGCCCTTTCCGGAAACCGACAATGGTAATCGGTATATACTCGTAGTGATGGACTACTTCAGTAAGTGGCCGGAAGCGTTTCCGATCCCTAACCAGGAAGCCAGAACCGTGGCGGAGCAGATCGTCTACCATTGGGTTAGCAGATTCGGTGTGCCCTTGGAATTGCATTCTGACCAAGGGCGGAACTTCGAGTCAAGAATCTTCCAAGAGATGTGTCAACTACTCGGAATCAAAAAGACAAGGACAACCCCGCTTCATCCACAGTCGGACGGTATGGTGGAGCGTTTCAATAGGACTTTGGACAAACATCTCTCGAAGGTCGTAGGTGACTACCAACGGGATTGGGACCGGCAGATTCCCTTGTTTTTGATGGCCTATAGAAGTGCCGTGCATAGCACTACTCGACATACGCCGTTCGAAATCTTATTTGGTGGAATAGCTCGTTTACCCAGTGAGGTGAAATTTGGATCTCCTACCAATGAGCCCAGAAATGAAGAAGAGTACGTGGCGGACCTTAGGGAAAGGCTTAGGGACATACACCAAAGGACCAGAAGCCAGATTAAGATGACGAGCGACCGCATGAAGACCAGGTATGATGCCAAGGCAACAACGTCAGGATTCCAGGAAGGAGATCTGGTGTGGCTGTATAATCCCCATCCCCAAAAGGGGAAATCACCTAAATTACAGCGGAACTGGGAAGGTCCCTACAGAATAGTAACCCGCATCAACGATGTTGTCTACCGCATCCAGCGAGGACCGAGGGCCAAAATGAAAGTGGTTCATGTGGACCGACTGAGTCGATACAATGGCCGAAATGAGGATGTACTTGTTCGGGACGAACACGTCTAAGAGGGGGGCAGTGTAGCATAATAATAACTACGCTCCTACGACTATGCAGCAAATTCCGAAGTGACTTTTCATTCTGGCAGAATTTTGGTTCGAACTGTCCTTTCATTCGATGTTCGTGTCTGGGACGAAGTCTCCACAGCTCATGTCAACGAAAGAGACGAATAATATCAGGGATAAAAGGGAATTATAACTGCAAGAATTATTTCTCTTGTTCCAGTGGTCGGAGAATTTGCTAGAAGTTTCTGGCTATCAGAAACTTCTGCTATATAAGGACAGATGGCGATCAAAAAAGACACAGTTGGTTTAGAACCGTGGCGAAGAGATTGGAAAAGTGATAATGGGCGAAGTTGTAATTTTGTGATAAAATGTAAGTTGAGAGTTAACAAGAAGAAGTAATTAGTTTGGATTTGTGAATTAAGTAATTGAAAGGAGATAAAGTGATTTGAGAGGAAAGAGACCTTGTAAGGAAAGAATTTGCGAAGAACAGTATAGTGTGAACTTGAATTGTTCTATAGACTAGAAAATAAAGAAATAAATTTCACAGAATAATTGTTTTATCTACTCGAGCCGTAGCCCGCAGATTACAATATATTATAAAACAATATGAAATAAATACATAACTGAAATTCAAAGATTAACGCGTTTTCTGTCATAGATGCATACCAACCCACACATTTGTGTGGGTCCTTTTTTTGGGGATACTGTGGGCTCCACTTCCAAAACTGTTCAATAATATTCACTAAATGACTAATATTCCAAATTTGACACAAATCCATACAGTTTTCAACTCATTGGGTCTGAAAGGGTTAAAAGAGCACAGGCGGCCGTGAAAAGTGAGAATATTTACAGATACAGAATATTCTCTAATTGCCGCAATTCACCTTTTTTGAGTACGGGGAGTTATGTATTTATAACCATTAAGTCTGCAATCATTGCCCGTATATATTGCATTATCATCTTTTTAATCTTTCAACGTATTTGGATAGTAAATAGTAATTTATTTATGTGGACTTTTGTATAAGGATAACTATAGTTTTGATAGTGATTGAATCTAATTTGTATCCGGACGTTCAATTTTCTACCGAAACGATCCATTCGAACATCTTAACGATATTATTATTAAATGTACATAAACCCAATGAGTTCCAAATACCCATCTGCCGCCCATCATCAACCACATATTCGCTGGAAGTAGCATCATCGCCCAGAAGAAGTAAAGAAAAACAAGAGGAAGCAGTAGCTACCAAAGAACTTCTATTAGGAAAACAGACACGAACTTTCGATGATGGCATGAATATTCATGAAAATGTGAATTTCAATAACAATCGAAAACGGAAATTATTCCTTTCTGTTTCCTTTCATTTCCGGAAGTTTCTTACCATCACCACCAACTGTGCTGGATCCATTCCTTCCTCCTTCTCAACAGTCTAACTTTGAATGAATAATTATTCCTTGGAAGGATGAGCGAATCATTGAGAGAGAAAGAACGCTGGATAATAACCAGGAAGGATCTCATCATCAGTATTAGAAGCACCTATCTACAATAGACCTGGTCTCGACACTCCCCCCTCCGGCTCCTCATGCAATAAGAATCCCAAACTAAGGGAAGAACAGTAGACAGAGAATCTACAAAAAAAAAAGAGGGAAGATGTAGGAAGATGTAAATTTTATTCTAATATCCCCGAGACCTACGTTACTTTCTAAGAAAATGCAGAAAAAAAAAAAATCGAATTAATATACTCGTACTTACGTAGGCTATGAGGTAGAGGTTGGGAAGCATCATCAGTGCACCCCGAGTACAGCTATTAAAAAAAAGGCGACCTACCCGCCTTCCATTCCAGTCGACTGCAGTTTTGAAGTTGCTCAAGTCGGGTCCCGGTGCTTAATGGTTTTATTTGTATGGAAATTAATTATTTAAATTTGAAGGTGCATGAACCCATTCTCCAATGCATTTCTGTCCATAAACTACTCTGTGGATGAGTGAAAAGGATCTCTCATTCGAAATTAATATTTTCTTTTCTCTTTCCTTTTCCATTCCTTTTATCCCGATTCTTAATTAGTTTTCTACGCAGGATAGAATACAAGGCTGATGAGGGGGTCGCGATGGCGAATAAAGATTTTTGCCTATTCTTTGAAAGAGGAAGGTGTCAATTCACGTAATGAGGCATTTGAGGGCTGGAAGTAGAAGAGTACGCGAAAGGACTAACACCAGTGCTAGCTAATACTACCACTAGAGGAAGGATGCAGGCAATAAAACTGCTAATTATTTAATTGCTTTTGCATTTATTAAGAACTGTGGAATCCGCTTTGTACTTATTTTACTCTGCGAAATCCATGTCCGAGTTAAGCCTTTTGCAACAATTGGTACGTTGAACTTCTAAGTACTTTGGATGAGATTTAAGGATTTAATTAAGTAACAGGCTAACAGACAGGCGAATCTTATTAGAAGAAGATTTAAAGTACAAGTGGGATAAAACAGTAGCCTTGAATTGAAGAGGCTACTTAAGAACGGATTAAGAGTTTCCTTCATTGTCTAGTTACTTCATTTGACATTTTGAACTTAAATTATCACTTTGAGCGAAATTGTGGACATGGAGGTTTCTGAGGCTATTCAAGTAACTAACACTGAACTGTTATGAATATGGAATGCTCATACTAAGACGATGTGAATTTTAACATATTACTTCAGAATTTTAGTAGTTAGGTCTGCAGGTAATACCATCTCAGTTTAAGGTCTCCCACAAATAAAGGTATGCTCAAATATTGACTGTAGTAGGTACACGATGCTATGCTTGAAGTATGAAATAGGAAAATGCAGTCATCTCTGAAAACACTTTTTGTTCCATTCGCGGACTAGTGCACGATTTAAGGTTTCAACGGTTTCTTAATTTTTGTTGCTGACCTTGTTCTCCAAAATGCCCGATATGGCGAAGTCGGTAGGATTGAGGTCGGGCGAGGACGAAATGATGTCAGAAACGTTTTCTCAAAGCCAAACCTGAGTTATCTTGGCTTCATGACTGGGTACAGAGAAAATACGGGTGCTTTTTTTGTAAATAGTGCAGACCCTCCCCATGTAAAACACTTATGCCGTACTAACGAAATTACTTTGGAAACATTTTTCTTGAGTCGGTGTCGATTCCCGGTACTCTGGTGTGGACCTTACGTTGCCCATGCTTCTTTCTTCTGAGCATACGTGTTTCTTCATCTCTCGTATCTCCTCATAGAGCTGATGAGCAGTTTTTATCCTTTTCTGCAGCATAGCTCAGTAGGTTTTATTTTTGTCAGCGTCTGCCTGTCTGCCATTCAGCATCAAACTTCATGCAGGTGTTGAAGTGAAACCCATTACTACACATCAGCTGCGGCATTTCTAATGGATTGCTGGTAGTGCTGCCACTGGTCTTCCGCATTTGCTGTAGCTACTTGAGGATTCGTTAAGAGATGAAAGGATACCCGATCGGCAAAGGCTCTAGCTGTTGTTCGCGATTGTGAATTGAAATATTTGAAATTCCCCAAGGTTGCACTGTGTTTGAATATTTGCATCTTTAGTTTCGCTGCAAACCAGATAATGGCACCTCGGAACGTAAGTCCAATAAGCTTGAAGAGTGTCTCCCGCTGATCGCAATGTAATCAATCCAGTTGACGGTGACTTCCATGTTACCTTGTGGATATCGAGATGTGGGAACTTCGTGCATACATTTCCACAATGTCGATGAGCCTGATCAGTAAAAATGAAATGAATGAATGTCGATGAGTCTGGATCCATTTCTGGAGCTGGTGTAGTTACTCCCAATAGGCCACGAAAGATCTCCTCTCTTCCGATTTGTGCGTCGAAATCTCCAGGTATGGTTTTGACTTTAAGCATTGCGGGTAAGTTTTCTTGAGGAGCTCGACAAGCAGTCTTAGGTAGCATCGCCTTTCTCCTTCGTGGTGGCATGCGTACAAGTGAGATTAGTCTGCTTCTGCCAGCAAAGTAACTATCGATTATTCTACCTGCAGGAAGTATACTCATAATATTTGACTGCCCATTGCCTTACACAACCTTCCAACACAATTTTTTGATAAACTCCAGCGTTAATTTTCATTCCTGCCGGCACAGAAACGAGCGGAGTGCGTCCACTCTCAGTTACTCGAGCCCAACCGTCACGAAAGCTAGTTTTTGACGACAAAATGACCGCAATTGATCCAAGTTCATATCAAAGCTTCCAGTCAACCAAACTCTATCGTTTTGTTTGTTTACGAATTGCTGCACAGTGAACAACTTCTCATCACTGAACACGCAATTTTTCAAGTCGCTGCTTCAACGCCTTCGATCTTAGGAGCCACATTGCTTTCTAAGCAACTATAAGGTCTTAAACCTTTTGTATTAGCTTATTCCGTAAAATGCTTTGCATGCTTGCGGCGGACACACCAACCTCTTTTGCCATGGCATTTCCTCTGCGACGTGCCAAATTTACTTCTCACTTTCTTCACGTTCACAGCTGGTGTTGCAGTCTGTCAACAGCCAAGAACGTATTTTTTGTTTACTATGCCGGTTTCCCGATATCATTTTATGATCCGGTAGATGAAGATACGATTCACGTTTAGATGCCGCAACTCACGAACTATCGAAGTCCCAAATAAGTGCTATCACTGAACCACTTTTCGTTTGCAACCGACGCTATCGGTTGGTGTTGTTTATTTCTCAAAAGTTTATCTGCGTTTGACAGACAATTAAATGACAAATAAACGCTGGAGATTATTTGACATTTTGATTTGACGTACCAAAGATAAATCAGTCTGAAGTTGGTTACACTTCGATTGAAATACGCTGTAGAATATCCTATTGAAAATTATCAAATTGGTTTAAGATTCCATGAAAGCTTTCTTAACATATTTAAGAGCTTGTACCAATTCTTAAGATTAAAAGATTCGTGTACATATATTAGGTCTTCTAAAACGGTACCCAACTCGATTCATTTACATCTTGTTTCCTCTGCAAGAATCTCCGTCTATTTCTGAACCCGCATACATTCATTATTTTTCTCGAAATCGCAGTCGTTATTTACTTGCATCTATAGGGTAAGTTTGTGAAAGTTGTCAGTCTCGATATTTTGATTAATTCTTTTGTTACAGTATAGAGGAACTCGAAAAATAGGTCTGTCTACCTGTCCTAAACGGCGACGGATTTACTTCAAACTTCACATCTGGGGTCTGTGAGATCATTTGATTTGAATAAAATCAATTTACTCTATAGCTGATCAAACGATTTTATTTAAGTTTTTTGTTTTTGTTGGATTGAATATACATACATGACATATGTCACTAGATGGCATACCAAGTTTTTGGTGTAACGGTATAAGTCGTATAGTTATTAAGACTTTTTTTTCAAATTGCTTAATTGTTGGAAATTTTAACAATTTAAATTTCAAATCTGAGTGAATTAGAACTGAACAGCACATAGGTGGAAGTATGTGCAACCAAGCACTCTCAACAGCTGTAACGTCTACGATCAGTCAGATGATGTTGCCGTACTTTCTGTCGGATTATGCCTAGAGACTATCTAAATGGCCCTAGATGTGATCGATGAATGCTACACTAGGAATTCGGTTAATCCTTTCAAAACTAATCCTTTCCTCTCTTTACGAGAAGGAGGAAGTTGATCGATTTGAATCAGCCAGTGGTTAAAGGTGTTACTATCCGAATCTCAAATAATGCTAATGTTATGCCTGGTGAGGGTATTCGTATTCACACCTGTGGACAACCAAATAAAGAATAACCCTGGCGCTTTGAGTTTTTTGATCAAACTGACTTTATTAACCTAAACCTACTCATAGCCAAAAGTGATGAATATGACATTCCACTCTCAAGAGATAACAGCAAAAGACAATCCTTCGCTTTGGCGTGATAAAACGATTACGATGCAGTTGCAATCGCTGTATACAAGTCAACATATCCGGTATTGTATTCTCATATGTGGATGCACAAACCTGACTGTTGATTTTGCAAATTCTTAGCATTAATGTGGGGTGGTCTCATAAGACTAAGTAATATGGGAGTAATCCTGAATAGTATACGTCTTTGAGTGCTCTAAATTGTCTGGCAGTGTAAGGGTCCTTTCGGCAAGACATGGGCTTATCACCAAAAAAAAGTCCTATGAATCTACACGGCAATGATAAGACATTTCTTAGCATATGTGTTGGTTGTTTAGTGAAAAAATGTTTGCGAAAATATGTCACTGCTTCTCTCACTTGAACTTCAAAAACAATTTGTCTCCGCTGCACGGAAGCCTTCAATAGCACGCATGGCTCTACTTTAGATGCATTGTTCAACGTCCCCCCTCTTGATATTTATATCATAGGCAGCACAATAAAAACTATTTTCCGTCTTAAACGTGGTGGCCTTAAGCGACACTTATCTTTGACACTTGTCTTATGAATATGCCGTTTGACGCAATGACACCAGAACTCCAACTGGTTCGTAAAATTAAAGTCAACTTTAGTCACGTTCAAAACTGGATTTTTCTGAAATCTGAACCAGGAAGCAATTGTAGTAGAATTTTCACGGATGGCTCCAAAACCAAAACAAGGATCTGGTGCTGGAGTTCTCGTGAACGACGACAAAATTAGGCTTCACTTCTCATGTGATCTATCTATGAACTATATTTTAAGGAATGGGTGGAGGAGTCGGGGTATCTGTGACTGTAGCGACAGCCAGGCTGCATTTAGTCACTTTCAAAACAGTTCGAGAATGCAAGACTTTTCTGAATTCGGTCGCAAGGCTGCACTCACTGAGTCTTGTTTGGGTCCCAGGTCACAATGGGATTAATGGAAATGAGATCTCCGATTGACTTCCTAGACAAGGTTTCCCAGTAGTAAAATCTAATTTCTAACTATTTAGCATCCAATCTGAGAATAACGTGTCCAAAGTCACATTTGGCTGGGAAGGACCCCAACCAGTCGTTTGTTGTATTTGCTTTTACTTTCTAAGCTAAATTTGACTTCACTGGCTAACCATATTCCAATACAACGTGCCTAATCAAAGCAAATGCATCGTGGAAGAGTGTCTTAAAAATATTTAGAATATTTACGCAGTAGTTTTTGAAACGCGACACATGCTAATGTGTTCTAATCGACGAGCCGTCACTGGTAACAAAGCATTCTGTTTCAAAAAGCATTCTGTGTTTCATCCACAGTAAAGCCAATTTAATGTTTTATTACAGAAGGCCAAAGTTATTCAAAAACTGCCAATAGTATACCGAAAACAACTTCCTTCATTGTTAATACCTATTTCCACTACCCTTTCTCTACTGCTAGCAATTTATTTCGTTGCTGGTACCTCATTCCAGGGTTCTAAGCCCAATAAATATTAAAATCTCCACTTTCCTAGTTGCATTTATATTACATGCAATCCAACTCAATTCTCATCTGTATTTCCGCACCCAGGGCTGACAAAAAAAAATTCAAATTCCCTCGTTCGTAGTCAAAGGACAATAAATCCACGTTGACATAAACAATTATCTCGCCTCTTGAACTTTTCACCGAAATGCACAGTTACACAGATGCATATATCCTGAATGTGTCCACAATACCGCCACCATCAGCGGGGCACCAAAATAAATTCACCAACAGAAATCCACATGCAGGATCCTAAAAGAACGCCAAAAAAACTCTTCTCACTTGTTTCCGACGAAAAAAAAAGCAACAACATTCTGAGAAATAAATCGAAGAGCAACTAAAGTTATTCCCCTAAGTCCTTTGGCATTTTGGCAGCACCCGGTACACAGGTAAAAGTTATTGCAGAAAAAATGCATTACATCCTTAGAAGTCTGTTTGTGTGGTGTAAACTTACCATTCCATCGAACCAAAGTCATGCATAAGTCGGCGGTCCAGTAGCAGTTATTCAGACCGAAAAAAAAAGAAATGAGTCCGAAATTCTGATCACAGGATGTGAATGTAGAACGGGCAAGCGTCTGCATCTCTACTGGCCGAGCGCTTATAAACATTTCATATGTTGACTTGGAACCGAACTTTAAATTAATTTTGGCCAAGTTCCAGGCTGAATTATGCATCACAGTGCACATGTAACTCGATGCGCCTATCGTCCTTTCAGCCCCACTGTGTGCATCAGTGTTTCATCTCATTCATTTGTAGTACACCACTCCTCGCAGTGGTAAAAGTTAAATCACGGTTCAAACACAGAAAAAAAAAAAAATCGGATTTCTCTCATTCAATATCCCGGACTCCTCTGCCCGTCCTGGTTTCCAGTATTTGCCATCACCCGACAAGGCCGCCAATTGATGCAATGCCTGTGCGAGTATGCATCCTGTTTGGCAAGGCATTTGAATGCTTTTCGGTCCTTTTTTCTCTTCTCTACTCCATTTTGCTGTGTGTTTGGTGGAATTCATTGCAGGATCCGAAGTTACAATATCCAGATATCCTATATTTTGTTCCGCCGTATTTGCAACACACAAATACAGAAGAATGGGTGGGCATGGCGACAAGAAAAAAAATAAGAAAGAACGAATCACGGGTAATGAAAAACATGTCAAGCAATATTTGAATTGGAATTGTATTGCCATCAGATGCCTGCGGTGGGGTGGTCTTCGATTAAACGAAGAGTTACAGTTACTGACATTGGCACTGGCGTAAGATTTGGCAAGGGATTCGGTTGTTAAGCGAAATGCGATATCGAATTTGCTACCGAATCGATATGAGGTCGTTATCGGATTGTTTTAGAAAGTAGGACGGTATCAGGGTTGAAAGGAACTTACGGGACATGATGGGTGAAATTGTTTTGATTGAATGAGCAGCAGAGTTTAAATGAATAAAAGTGAAATGAATGACTGGCAGTCAAGCTTAGTGACATCAACTTTCCCCCTCGCAAACTTATCGCTTCCAATGGAAGCTGTAGTCATTGGAGGAGATAAGTTCGCGAGGAGGAAGAGTTGAAGTAGACATTCCTCCATACCAGGAACATCACCCACTAAATCTATCCATGAATGCCGTTTATTATTTATTAGACCACCAGAGTTCATTTCGTAAGGATAATCACCATATACTCCGCCAGCGCAGGACATTCACTGGGCCATCGCAGTGAATCAAGGTACCGTAGGTCAAGTTCTATTGTAAAATGCCCTGGCTTGCATACTGGCAGTACTGTGAGTCTATAGCAACGATAAGTGGCTTAGCGCTGATTTCTCCGCAACATCAGAACCTGACTTTATAGATGGTTATCAGTGTGTACAAACAGTCTAAGGCATACTATATTTGGCGCAAAGTGATCAACAGATACCTAATCCAAAATTATGCTAGAGAGAGCGCTAGCCTCAGCTAAGTCAATTGAGGCCCTCCTCTAAGGCATGTTGTATATTTTAGGACATCAGCTTTTTTTTGTCCAACCCTTCCAACAGAAAAGCAGCTAATATCCTAAAACATAGCAGAAATGACATAAGAAGGCTTGTGAGCTTCCTTACTGGTCACTGCCAATTACTCTACCACCTAAATAAAATAAGAATTTCAGAGGATATTACCTGCTGCCTCTGCCTAGAAGAAAACGAGACTGCAGAACACATACTATGTGAGTGTGTAGCTCTGTGTAGAAGTAGGAGAAGCTTCTTTCTCAAGGAGATAATATCTCCATTAGACCTAAGGAACTCCTCCGCAGCCGTAATTATAGCTTTCATAAGGAAAGTTGAAGTATTGCTGCCCTAAATAGTGATCTCTGGCACAATATATCTCTCTGGTCGCAGTGCCTACACGCCATTTGGGCGTGGCCACGTTCCTTAAAAAAAAAGTCATATTGTAGCTGAATAGAATAAGATTATGACACAATGTCCGGAAACGGACTTAGGCTAGTTGACTTTGCAGCGGGACGAAACGTCACTATAGCAAGCACGCGGTTTCCTCAACTCAACATTCACAAGGGGACATGGCGGTCGCCTGATCATGAAATGGTCAACATACCCATCGACGCAAGGCAAGCCTCCCCAGCACTATACATAGATGTCCGAATTTCCGAGTACCCAACATTGACTCGGATCACTACCTTTTTGCAGCCAAGGTATGAATGCGGATATCTCAAGCATAAGAACAAAGAAGAATTGCTGTGAGAATATCCAACGTCGGAAGGATGTAATCGCCGAGAGCGTATCCCGAAATCTCTCTATGGCTCTTATGCCGCCAGCATTAAGTGCAGAAGAACAGTGGCAACAATATGCAATCAGAAACGTCGCAACTAATGTGCTGATTCTACTCCAGGAACAATGTACGGAAGTTTTACCAAAAGATGAAAAGAACGCGTCAAGGGAACAAAGCCCGTACAGATGATCAAAATGAAATGAGGATAGAAATATCAAAGCTAAAATCCCACAGTTGCAAATGTACTGGTCAAATGACTTTCAGGTGTCGAAAATAGCTGAGTGCATGAGCAGAAATCGCTTTTGTGAGCTTCGAAGGTTTCTACGATTTGCCGAAAGCAAAGGCGGAAATCAACCAGAATCAGATCGATTGTGGAAGATCCTACCATTTATTGATCCTGTGCTCAAAAAGTGTTTGACCTTGCGGATTCCATACCACACCGCAGTAGATGAGCAAATGATTCCTTTTTCTAGACGATGAGGCTTTCGTCAGTATATGCCCGCAAAGCAAAATCCACTTGGCTTGAAAAATTTCATTCTTGCAGCTAGCGATGGTTTAGTCTTGAATTTCCTATCTACACTGGAAAAGGTTCTGTTGAAGTAGCGGATATGAAAGAGTTCGGATTGGGAGCCTCTATAGTAAAGCTTTTGACCAATGTTATAACAGAAGGAGGTTGTGTATACGCCAGTGGCGTGGGGTGAAATTTCAAGAGAGGGAAGCCGAAAAAATTTTAAGTAAAATGTTTTATTCAAGACTTACCATTTTGGTGGTTATTCGAAACACAGACTTAAGATATGCAATCTAAGCCACCTTTGTTATACTTTAAGTCATTGGAATTTACGTAGACAATGAGTTCATCGCATAAAAAAAGAGGCTTCGAAAGAAGCCGTTCTGGGCAGAATAATCTATATAAGTTATTGATAACTCGGAGCGTTGTTAAATATAAAAAATTTAGCAATTACAATTATGTACTACCTATTTTTACTCTAAAGCTATCCTCCTCGTGCGATTCTTTTTTACGAATTCTGCTAAAACTCTTTCATAAAAATTTGAGTTATTTTGAATTTTTAAAAGAAGGTGCTTTTCGATAGATAAAAGTGCCAAGTCTGAGAGTCTTTCTTCTTTTGAAAATTTCTTAAGTAAGTGTGGACTCTTTTTAAAGTCGAAAAAGATCTTTCGACAGAGGCCACAGTCAAAGGCAGAGTTAAAAAGATTTCACACAATGTTAGAGTTTGAGAAAAAGTATCTCTAAGCGTTTCCGTATTGAAATGCGTATAAAGTTGGAAAACATCAAACTTTTTAACTGAAGGGGTAGTGTATAAAACTTTGAGTTAATTTTTTAAAGTAGTAAAATCAAAAATGCCACTAAATAGGGTAATTAAAGAAGATATTTTGTAATCCGGCATTGAATTAGAAAAATTTTCATATTTTGATTTGTTTAATAAATCAAAGAAAATATATGAACTAAATGAACTATACCTATTCTTAATCTGATTTGTAACATTATCTATAATTGCTACAAAAACTCGGCTATAATTTATATTTGAATCAATATTAAGTAGTCGGCGTTTGCGTGGAGGTTCTGAGCAGTTACTTACGCTCTCATAGATTGAGTCAAATGAGTTTAAAAATTCAGAATGAATCCATGACTCAAAACCCTCATCTCTTGCTTCGCAAGCTCTATGTCTTCTCTGCAATTGAATAAGACGTTCACTATACGCGAATGATATTGCCATCGAGTCTCTGATACCCCGGAATGCCAGCTCTTGTTTTCCTAGAAGAACTACAGTGTCTATGAAACGCTTCATGAAATCGCGATTGCGATCAACTTTTCTATTATGAGCCTCGTAAGAATTCCCTAAAGAAGTCTCTATGCGATATTCTCCAAATTTATGCAAATGCAAGTAGGGGCACTTCTTGAGTAGATTTATAATTACTTACTTGGTATACAGCAGGGTGGCCGTGGTGTAGTGGTAATATCATCGCTTGTCACGCTACAGGTTCACGGTTCGAATCCTAATGTCAATAATCATCCATTTATTTCGCAAAAAAGTCGACCAGTTGCGAAATCTTATGTCAACTCTACTGCGAAGGCATAACACTGGCAGTAGGGCGGTCATATGGCTAAAATGCAACTTGATCGTGATGATGACATCAGGAGGACGGAAAAAAATACTGTGAATCATGAGCAACGACAAAAGCAAAAACAAACAAGCTCCCCAGTTATCTGGACAGCCACCCTTGGAGTTCACTGAAACTTAATACCAGCTGAGTTTCAAACCAACTACACCAATCTGTCTTTCTCTCTGTCTCTTCTCATTTCCTCAAAACGCCCGTGTCCTAAAAAAATTAGTATAAGGGTATTCATAACCCCTTTCACACGTGCAAATTATAAAAAAAAAAAAAAATATAGCTAATAACTATTCACTTAGCTCACTCACTATTTTATAATAATTTAATAATTTAAAACACTAACTTAACTACCAATATGTAATTGCTAAATTTTTAAAATTTTCTAATAATTAGCAGTCACAAAAATCACAAAAATTTGCATCCAAATTTTCAATAACCTCAAACCTCAAACGCCGTTCGAACCACTAAATCACTCAATAACTCGATTTTCGTCGGCTTATTTTGTTGCCTACAATAAAAAAAAAAACTCCTTCGAACTAAAACCTTTCTCCTCCACCAAAGTTCATCCACAAAAGCCGAGAAATCGCGGGTTATTTTCCTCATAAGCGAACGTATGTTAGACAAAGAAATCGCAAATAAACTTCTACTATATGGCAGAAAGGAATAGATTCGTCTGTGGTTAAGAAATGAATGCATAAGCCGGAAAATGAATGGCTTTCAAAAAAATTCATTGCACGCTCTCTCGCTAGAGGAGTTCATACTTGTCTCGCCTATGTGTGCGAGTTTGTGTATGAGTAAAAATTAATAAACAACCGAAGTGATCGCAGCATTTCATCTTCGAGCGTGTATAAAGTTATGATTTATGAATGAAAAATGGTTTGATGAACAAATAATTGAATGTGATTGTTGGCAAGTGGCAAAATAAAAATGTTTGATATTTGCAAAGGGAAACCGGGAGGAATCGGCTTGTATGGACGCCACGCCACTGGTATACGCAGATCGTTTTTTTACAAGTGTCGAGTGTTGATATCTGCGAACGCTACATCTCACTATATCGCTGCTATGTCCGAACTAACAAATAGACCATTAGAGCATTTAACCCTTTTGTAGACCTAGTTATTGTAAACTATTGGATAATGCGCAAAAGACAGCAAAATATAGATGCGGAAAAGAAAATGACACTTTTGGAGTTTAAAGTCTATATTGGAAAAGCTTTGATAGGATTTTCCAGCAAAGCCAAAGAAGTGGTCGTAAGGAATCGGTCTAACATACCATTTAGCTCGCAGTCCGAATCAAGCAAATCACCCGAAACATCTGGATCTGAAAAAAGAAGAAAAGTGAACCTAACACTTGCAGTAGAAGAGCGTTATGATTGTCTTGAGCATTTTCCACAATTCTTAGAAGCCAAAAATGCTTCAAAGTGTCGGGTTCCTGGTTGCTCTTCTCGCACACGTACTACAGGGTGGCTGATGAAAGTCGCTACCAAAAAAAAATTTAATAACTTTTTTTCTATTTAATGAATCTGGTTAATTTTTTTTTTTATTTTGCAGATTGATTTTTATATTCAACAAAAATGGATAACTGGGACACTGAAACAAGAATTTGGATTGTCCGCCGCTATCACGCACTGGAGTCCGTAGTTTCGGTTCAAAGAGAGTAGAGGCGCACGTTTGGCGGCAATCCTCCGAGCAGATGGACCATAATGAGACTTGTTAACAATTTTGCCGAGCATGGGACAGTCGAAAGAAGACCTTACAATCGAAATCCTTCAGTTCGGACGGAGGAAACAATCGCTGCTGTAGTTGCTGCCATACAAAACAATCCAAGAGTTTCGACAAGAAGCTTATCTGCTCAAATGGGTATAAGCAGACAGTCATTGCAGTCAATTATGCACAATGATTTGGACTTATTCCCATATAAAATTCAAATGGCCAACAAACTGAACGCAGCAGACTTGCCGATTCGCTTGGAATTTCGCCAGAAGATGCTTCAAGTGGTGAAAGAGGACCGAAACATATTAAACTGTCTTTTTATATCTGACGAGACCTATTTCAATTTAAACGGCAACATAAACAAACAAAATTGTCGAATATGGAGTGCTTCCAACCCACAGATACTCCATGAGACGCAATTGCATCCACTTCGTGTCACAGTGTGGTGTGCAGTTACATCATGCTGCATTGTCGGGCCCTACTTCTTCGAAGAAAACGGTTACACCGTTACGGTTACTGAAGACCGTTACTTGAGCATGTTGAGAGAGTTTTTCTATCCAGAATTAGGCCGAATGAGAATTTCTTTCAACTCTGTATGGTTTCAGCAAGATGGTGCAACTCCTCACATAGCCCGGCCTGTTATGACAGAATGGCGACGAAAATTTCCCAATAAGCTGATATCCAGAAACTCTACATTCCGTTGGCCGCCCAGGTCGCCTGACCTTACTGCACCTGACTTTTTCTTGTGGGGTTATTGCAAAAAGGAAGTCTACAAAGCAAAACCAACAAATTTGAATGAACTAAAGCAATCCATTCGAGAAACAATTACGGCTATTCCTGTCTCAACTATCCAAGCAGTAATTCAATTCAATTCAATTCAATTCAATTCAATTCATTTATTAAATGGTTTGTACATTAAGATATGATCTTTTTTAGTACTTAGCAATTTACACATGAGTTATACTAATTCAAAATACTTAAATCTAATAACAATATTTATCTTAATCTAAGTTTAAAATAGGATAGAGAGATAGAGTAAATAAAGAAAGGGAGTGGATAATGGGAAAGAATTTAAATGGATAAGTTGGAGAAATGTTGAAAGATTGCACTTTTAAAATTGATTGGATTTGAAATATTCTTCAATCGAGAGGGCAAAGAGTTCCAAAGCCTTACAGTATGGATAAAAAATAAGCGTGATGAGTTTAGGTTATTGTAACGATAGGGAATGAGGTTGATGGTTCTTGAGGAGCGAGTAAAATTGAGTCTGTTATACAAGTAAGACGGACTTTGAGTTTTAATAATTTTGTGCAAGAACATACAATTCCTGGCGTTGATATATTGTTCCAAAGTACAACCAAGCAAACCCCTAGCAAACACAGAAATATGGTCATATCTACGTATGCCATTGATGTAACGCACTGCATCGTTAAAAGCAACTTGCAGTTTTCGCTGGGATGAAGAGTCAAGACTACTATAGACCACCTCAGCATATGTTATGAGGGGTAGGACTAGAGACAGTACCAGCTTTCGTCTTGTTTCCTGAGGGGTAAAGTAAGCACCGATCCACAATTTGCGCAGACATCCATAGATACGACCCACGACCACGTTTGTGTGATTATAACCAGACAAATTTCGGTTGATAATATAGCCTAGACTAGTGACTGAGTCAACAGCTTTAATTTTGTTATTATTAAGGTAAACATCGGGAAGGAGGCAAAGGTCGAAATTATTTTTTGAAATGGGTATTATTTGAGATTTAGATGGATTGAGAAGCAGCCCATTAGCTACAGACCAGGTAGTAATATGTTTTAAGTCTTCATTGATGAGAAGAACAAGTTCGTTTAGGTTACCAGAAGGCATCGCTAAATGTAGTTGGACATCGTCAGCATAAAGGTGTACTGATGTATGTTTACAGACTGTTGGAAGGTCGTTAATAAACATGCAGAAGAGTATAGGACCTAGTATTGAGCCTTGAGGAACTCCCTGCTTTATTTCTTTCAACAGTGAAAAACGTTCACCAGAATTGACCCTTTGCGATCTGCCAGAGAGAAAACTACTGATCAATTTAACTGCTCTTTCGCTGAAACCAAAGTGATTCTTGAGCTTCCAACACAGAACTCTATGGTTAACTTTATCAAAAGCCTTAGAAAAGTCTAGCAAACACACATGAATAACTTTTTGGTAAGATGCCGCACATGCATCAACGAGCAGGGGGGGCATTTAAATTCCATTATTTTTAAAACTAATTAAGCTATATTTAATAAAATTGAATGAGCTTTAACATGAATAAAAGAAAAATGAATTCCATACACTGAAAAAAAAGTTATTTGAGTTTCTTAATTCATCAGCCACCCTGTATTTGCATAAAATGCAAGTTGTACATTTGCACAAATGGCAATAATTGTTTTTTAACATACCATAAGAAGCAATAATTTATTTCTTAATTGTTTTTCTAGTTCCTTCATTACTCTTATGTATTTTTAAATGTACCTTTCAATTTGAGACTTAGAAGTTTTCTTAAATTTGGAAGACTTTATTTTGTTTACATTACTACTTTTTGAATTAGAATTATTATTTTATATTTTTCGTTATTATTCGTTAAAGACTGAGCATGAAATGTATTTATAGTTTAGTTTATTTTTTTTTAACTTAAGTAAGTATTTATTTCTAAGATTCTGTGGTAACCGTAGTCCACATATGTGTACCATCTAAAACTAATAGTTACAAATAAAAAATGTATTTTTTTTTAATCAAAATCAACTAATTAGCCGATATTTAGGAGAAACAAAAAAAAAACTGAATTATTTCGATACAGTTTGTGGACGGGATGTAAGAGGTTAAATAAGACTCTACACAACGTACAACACCGCTGTGTATCAGTTATTAAATTATTAAATATGTTGTATTGTTAAATTTGTAGCAAAACTCGTAATTCTCACTTTTCCAAATCAAAACTATTTGAGAACTGTCAAACATGCGATCGCATTCACAATAGATTTATTTTTTGTTTAATGTTCACAATAGATCATACTTTTTTCAGTTGTTCTTCACAATACCATTATCAATTTTAATTGACAAATTTGTCAGTAGTCAATCGGTTGATAATTGATCTTCAAAATAGTGGTGCATATAAGAATTTGTTTTGTATTGAATTAAAATTAAAATTAATTTTTCTTTTTTTTTTATAATAAATCTTAAGTAATGAGTGCCATTGTGAATTTGTTATCCCTAATTAGTCGTAAGCTCACATTAGAATTACAAAGAAAATCAGCCCTTTTGGCTTCGCAGAAAATCCAATGAAAATCTTAAATGTGAAAACTATTTTTTGTGAAACACACTTCGCAATCACATATTCTCATTCCTGGCCAACAACTTAATGCCAATGTTGTCCTCTTTTTAACACACTTTTCGACTGACCTCATTGTAGGCCACAAAACTTCATATTAAGTTTCATTCTTCTGTCTTCATTTCTCTTTTCATTTTGCTCGAAATACACATTTGTATTGTGCCAAAAATCCTGCGAAAGTTGGTAGTTTTCCAAATGAAACCATATCAGGTCGATGTATTACTTCTGTTTTCAACGTGTTTGCCTCTTGAATCCTTTCCTCTCTCTCTCTCTTACTAAATCTGTAACAATTTTCACAAAAATAAAGTAAAAGTCTCTGTAAAATCGCATAAAATGACAAAAAAAAAAAAAAAAAAAAAACTCTTTCGATTGAACGTCCTTAATGCTCAACCATATGTGAGATGGAAACGAAGGACGAAGCGAGATTATTTCGCACCAACTTGGTCGATTCTCGGTTCAATCCACCGTGTGAAAGTATTCTAGTGCACACCATAAATGTCCCATTGTACTCGAAGGAATGTTGCTTCCATTTACTTCGACAAACTTATCCCATCAAGCCGGCGGGCAATTTCATGCAGGTACCGCAATATAAACTTCAGACGAATAACGCCGAATCCCAGAATCCGCATACTCGTATAAGCCAAACACTCTTGATGTAATCATTTTAGTGGCATGAGAGAGGTTTCTGGGCGAAAGTGGTTAAAAGGTGGAAATGAGCATGCAATGGAGTGCTTACCTTTTTACGTGCAATATAATTTTTTTTTTTTATTCTCAAAAAAAAAAAAACAACACCCCAAGGGGTTGAGAGAGTTAAGAATGTGTGGTACGTGGATGGCGCATTTTAAACCCGTCAAGTGTAAAGTTGATTTGTTATTGTTATTCTTTGATAGGAGTCTTTGACAACAGATCTTTCAGTTTTTTTTATTAAAAAATGTTATGGCTGGAGAATTGAATAAAGGGGGTGGAATTGCTTTTCCTTGACTTTATGATACACATTCTGAGGGTTTAAAACCGTTGTTGAGTAAATCACTAACAAATGGGTTAGCAGAGTAGTGTTGAGTTACTTTAAACTTGAATTCTGATAAGGAATCCTTTGCTGAATAATGAAATTCTTCAATCTGGCTTGCTTAAAGAGTGACTTAGTCAGAAATTTTAATTGAACCACCTTTAGCAAAAATAAAATCTTTGCAAGAATTGGATCAGTCGAATGATCCACCACAGCTTTAAGCTTTTGTAAGATCACCATGAAATTATTGTAAAAGCTTCATTACAGCGCTATATGATGCTAGCCTCTGACACGCAATTTTCAGTTTGAATAAATTATTCAGTTGCATGATACCCCGTGACATTCAACTAAACTGTCTCTTTTCCTACCTCATTCACTAATATTCTGGCAATCGCTTCTAGATTTTAGTAAGTCAGCAAAAATTTACTAGGATAACAAAAAAGGGCACTACTGTTCCGGACGTTTTTCTATTTTGTCGATGTTGTTTGGCCGCCATTTTGGTTTGCTTGGCAGTTGTCAGTTTGCATTTGACAGTCGTGAAGAGCAGTCGATAACAATATATTATGAAGCATGCAACGCCTCAAGAACGTGTTGAAGTTATTAAAATATTTTATCTAAATAATCGTTCAGTTGTGAAAACATGAAGAGATTTACGTAATTTTGTTGTTTTAAATCATGTGCCTAGCAAGGCAACCATTCAGCGTATAATGAATAACTTTGAAACTCAATGTACACTGACAGGTAAAGTGAAATCCGGCTGAGTTCGTAGCGTCCATAAGGCACAAAATATTTCTGCAGTGAGAGGCAATATTGATAATAGTCTGGGCACCTACGTTAGATGCTGTGCATAAGAATTTGGAATGTCTCCAGCAAGTTTGTTTAAAATAATCAAAAAAGATTTCCATTTGTACCCGCATAAAATTCAGTTGCCTAAACAACTAATGGGAACTGATGGTGTCAGTCACGACCCTAATTTTTGAGAAAAAACCATAATCGTTAATATAACATCCGCTATAAGAACACTGAAAACCCTCAATTGATACACCAACGACTTTTACACTTTCGTAGAGTTACTGTATGATGCATCATTACTCGTATTGGGCCACATTTTTTTGAAGAAACAAGAGACAATACTGTAACAATTACAAAACTTCTTGGTACCCGAATTGGATCGATTGGTCCTACAATATATGTGGTTCAGGAAGGTGCTACATAATATACAGCTAACGATACGATGGATACCTTGCAGACAAATGCTTTCCTGCAGCATAATGTCAAACAGAGGTGTTATCGATTGACCCCCTGATTTGATCGACAGATCCTCCAGTTCTTGAAAAAGTCTGTTTCCCATATAGCGGAAGGGACGAGTTTGAAAATTGGAACACTCACACAGCAAGTGTTTAATATTTTCGATTTCTTCTATATCGTGACAGCTTCTGCAGTAATCAGGTGATCGGGCAATGTCCGGTTAGTATACCCACCACGATGATGGTTTCTTTTTTGTTCATTGACAAAAGGCTTTTGGTAATTTTTGGGGTAAAAGTTGGCCATAAGCTGCGAGATATGACAGAGTCTCCTCTGGCTGCCCAGGAGGTGTTGATATTTTCTCTTGCTTTAAGGTCTGTTTTCATTTCCAGCACACCAATAGGGACAACTGTCGATGCCTAGGTAAATTCCTCATTAAATGCTTACCCTTTCCATGCTAGTTCATCTGCTGCTTCATTCTCTTCTATATTACTATGTCCGGGAAACCAGCAGAGAGTGATTCCATGGGTATTGTATCATATAGCTATTCTGTTTACAATACCCATTGTATGACGGCATGCAGAGACCGTTTTCAATCTGATTATCATGCTGTCTAGTGCCTTGAGTACGGCTTGATTGTCCACAAAGATTGTGACCCTATTTCGGTCAGTGACGAAGACTTCGGCTTGGAAGATACTACATAAAGTCACCTGGAAACTTGCCTGAATCGTCGATGTTGAGTGATTTACAGACAACTCTAGCGCCGGTACCTAAGTTCATGTTAGACCCGTCAGTGTAGAGCTGAAAATCCTGTGCACTGTTCACTGCGTTGGATTCCCACTCTTGTCTACTGGGAAGAAGAATGGAGTATTTCTTGTAAAAGTCTATATAAGGTACCACATAGTCTGTTCTGTTGTTCTATCGAGATCAGTTGATCTATATATTTGAAATATGTCTCCGTGTCCATAGGAGCTTTGCTTACATTTACTTGATTGTCTTAGAGGAATCGCGATTTTGGTAGCCAGGCTTCGCATGAACTCATCCAGTGGGGGAAGATTGGGAATCATTTTCAACCCTGCCTGAGGTGTTGATCTCTGTTATGCTATCACATGCTAATCTTTGTACCTTCATAAGATTATTGAGGTAGCTAAATTTGTCTATAGCATTCCACCATACAATTGTTCGGTAGGTTAGTATGGGTCTTATGATCGTAGTATACATCCAATGCATTATGGGCTGTCGCAAGCCCCTACGTTTATCGAAATCCCGATGGTAAAGGACAACATTATTCAAGAAATTGGTGAAATAACACTCGAATTGTGCTAAAAAGTTATGCAAAATACTGTTGAAAGAGCACTCATCTGTACCACGTCAAGGGGAGGATATTTGTCCGATATAAACTGACAAATGCCAACCAAACCAAAATTGCAGCCAAACAACATGGACCTGGAATATAAAAACCACCCTGATTTAGACGAAAGTAAAACCGTTTGAGGCAAAAATTAGTTTATTTTTATAGAACTTTGTTTCATGTAAAAAATAGATTTTCTCGAAAACGGCTCTTGTGATTTTGTTCAAATTTAATATTTGAGTTACAGTAGATATATGTCAACAGATGGCGTACTAGGTTTTTTGGTAAAAGATGTTGTTTCTCGGTTATAACTAAATTATTTTGTTCGAAATCAATATTTGAACAATATTTGACATACTCGTGTACAAGGTTATGGCATACTAAGTTTTGAAAAATCGAATTTTTTAGAAAATAATTTTTTATTTTGATTTTTTTAAACTTTCGAATCTGAGTGATTTCCAGATAAACAACATTTGGATGCGACCCATTCATGCACTTTATTTATTGTGAGGTCCAGTTTCACGGAGCCCTTAGTGATTACCTTGCATGTGCTACTTCGGCACATTATTAGAAGGCCAGATCTGTAAAGATTTTCAAGTCTGGGTAAGAGTTTTGAATACAAGCGGAAACTACAGCAATCCGTGAAGCCGCAGCATGGCTTTCAATTAACGCGGTTGAGAGTAGTGCTGTTGTACTATATATAGATAGTCAGGCAGCGATAAAAGCCTTGGAACAATACGATTCAAGTTGGTAAAGCAATGCCGAAGGTCTGTTAACGAGATCGCTGACTGAGATTGATCACTGCAGAGCCGATGAGCTTGCAAAAGAGGGTGCAAGTCGGAACTTCACTGAAAATAGAGAGGAACCATCCGCTCCCTTAGAATTGATGAAGTTCCGCCTACTGAAGCCATCAAAATGGCAAACGGCAGATGGAATAGTATCACTACTTGTTTTTCGTCGAAACAGATATGGCGTAATCTGGATCAAAAGCGAACGTCAAGACTTCTGTTCATAAATAGGAAACGTATTAGTATAATAATAGGAGCTCCCAGGAAGATACTACTTGGTAGGTAAACATGCTATTAGGATGGGTCTTCCCTTATATTTTTGTGGGAGTTACAGAGACGAGGAGGAGAAGGAAACTTTTACTCACCTTTTTTACACCTGTCAATGTTGAGTAGAAAAACGCAAGGGGAATACTTCTATGAAAATCTTAATGACTTGACCAGGCTTGGTATTTACAAAATAGATAGTTTTGTCTTAGGATCCAGATGGTTCTGCACATAAATGCGGAGTAGAAAAGGGTTAACACCGCATCGGTTACTCATTTTTATTTTCCTTTATGAGGAAACTACTCATGTAGGGTTCCAGGTGCCGGTAATCCGGTTTTTTCTAGCTCTAAGTCTTGACCTTACCTAAGAGTTTTGAATGGTATGGTGGCGGGTGAACTCTTAATGAGCTAAGTAGGCTACTGGCATCTGTTTACCCAGACTCTTGTTGTAGTAGCATTAACGAAGGAACTTGCTCTCAAGGCTTTGAGTTGTACCAACGCGGTAACTTCTATACTACGTCAAGAGATACAACTAATAGAGAGGCGGTAGCCTCTGATAATAATGGTACCCTTCACTCGATAACATACCCGAAACTTCCACTTACTACGATTTGAGAGGATGCACTTACATATAATGAACACACCTTGTACTACAAGCGTTAAATAAAATGTGCACGCATTCAGTGGAGCCAACGTCGACAAGAAGAGTCTGTGAAGAGTTTTTTACGTTTAATATTGTAGCATGCCTGGAATAGCCAGAGGTTACAGAGAGGAACAAACCAATACGCCACCACTACCCAAGAACGGTACGGATGCCAACGACCAGTGAATCCAGTGTCTTACAATCACCAAAGAGGTAGCTTAAAATATAATATGTTCCAACCGGGGCCAATAAATAACTCAGACAATCGAAAAAGATTGACGGAAGAAGGGAGTAGAAGGGAAAACAAGGAAATCGAAGAGTTACAATCAAAACAACATCCAGAGATAGTTAGATATGGTTCTAGTTTCATTGAATTGTGCCAGAATTTATATGGAAGACAGCAGTCGACGCAACAGTCAACGAATAAGTCTCGTTCTCATATTGCTATCACCTTGGCCTTTGCAACAAGCTAAAAAATGTGCTGCAGGACTTAAGAAATCGCGAGACTTCTACTTACCTCGAGAGCTTGACCTCTGTTAAGTCTTCAAACTACTCTTTATGGAAAGCCTTGAAGTCCATAAGGAAACCCCTAATGCACTCGCCACCAATAAGGAAAGCTAACGGCGAATGGGCAAAAGGAGACAAAGAGAAAGCGGAATTATTTGCCGAACATTTAGAGGAAACGTTCAAGCCATTCGATGGACAAACATTGATCAAAGATCCGAATGTAAATACGGCACCCGACAACTTTAAATTAAAAACTGTATCCCTGTCCGAACTTCGAATGACAATAAGAAAACTGAAAAATAACAAGGCTCCAGGATATGATTTAATCACTGGCGAAGTTTTGAAGGAGCTACCGAAAAAAGCGTTAGTTAAGTTACTCTACATTATAAATGCTTCATTGAGACTTCTCTATGTTCCAAGGCAATGGAAAGTCGCCGAAGTAATAATGGTTCCGAAACCGGGGAAATGTGCAAACGACAAGAAATCATATAGACCCATTTCGCTTCTGCCGATAATATCTAAGGTCTTTGAGAAACTTCTGCTAAAAAGATTGCACCCAGTAATTGAAGAAAGGCGATTAATTCCGGATCATCAATTCGGGTTTCGGGTTAAACATTCCACAATCGATCGGTGTATCGAATAACAAATGAAATTGAAAAAGCTCTAGAAGGGAAAAAGATATGCTCTACCGCTTTTCTCGACGTATCGCAAGCGTTCGACAAGGTATGGCACGAAGGCCTGAGATATAAGCTAAGGGTAATCTTACCAGATAAATTCTACAGAATATTGGAATCTTACCTTAATAACAGACTCTTCCGTGTTAAACATGAGACAGAATATTCGGAATTCAAAGAAATCCATGCCGATGTTCCGCAAGGAAGCGGTCTCGGCCCAATCCTGTTACTGCTCTACACAAGAGATACACCACAAGATGAAGGGACTGTCATAGCAACGTTCGCAGATGACACGGCTATCCTCGCAACAGATGAGTCAGTCGAATCATCAACTGGAAAACTCCAACGAGCTTTAAACAAAGTATGCGAGTGGACAAAGACCTGGAGAATCATCCTTAACGAGACCAAGTCAACGAATGTCAATTTTACATACAAAATTATAAACAACTTACCTATTTCCATTAACTCGGTACAAACACCGTACGCAAACGAGGCAAAATATCCAGGAATGGCACTAGACGCAAAACTTAAGTGGAAGCCACATGTTAAAAAGAAGCGCGACGAGCTCGAAATCAGACTTAGAGAAATGTACTGGCTACTCGGGAGATACTCGAAGTTAAGCGTATACAACAAACTGCTTCTGTACAAGCAAGTGCTAAAACCATCTTGGACATACGGTATACAACTTTGGGGAGCAATTGTGAATGCTCCATGGTATATAAGGAATAGTGATATTCACAGAGATCTAGGAATTGCTACCGTGAGGGATGAAGTAACAAACTTTGCTCACAAACTTCGTACTCGCCTTCATGATCATTGCAATAATAAAATAATCCCTACTCTGGACGTGACAAACCTCGAGCGCCGACTACAAAGAACAAGACCGTACGATCTGGCTTCAGTAAGGGAAAACCGTATGTAATGACGGTATTAGTAGGTGCTTTCGCTGGCAAGCTACCTACCTAACGCGATTAACACTACAGAAGCGTAAACTACTTGTTAAGGTAACTTAGTCGTAGTCACCACAAAACGAAAAAATGAGAGGAACGAATTTCCTACTACTATGAGCACGAGCGGCCGGTTCTCATAGTGCCTCTCTGGGGGGGTGAGGTTTAGACCGTAGGCATATACTGGCCAACACTTATGAATCATCAGGTCAGATATATGAATCGGGCATAACCAATGGTACGGGCCATTGCTATCTTTTGAAGATTCCTGCACCTCCAGGCGCAGCCAAAAAAAATAAAAAAATAAACCTTGGCTGGATCGCGTACCAACCAACTTTAACATCTTGAAATCAATCTAAAATTCACGTCATAAACTTGTAATTGACATAATCTACAACCTCAGCATTGCTCAAATGCAATCCCAAGGCTTTAACCAACACAACAAAGGAAATAAAACATAGTAACACCTAATCATTATGCAGACCTCTGCATTTTTTTTTTATTATTATTATTTGGATCGTAAAATTGAACGAACCGTAACGCATATACTTAAAATTTAAATTAAACTCTAATTTATATTCAATGTCTGGAACACGTGTTAAAAAGCAAAGAAAAAAAAAAAAGAAAAGATTAAACGCTCCCACCTCCACTTGGGCTAGGTGGATACGTACCCATCCCCGACCCCAATGATTCAGCTTCCTCTTCTTCTTGTTCTTTATGCAACCCGAATCATGCATTATACATTTTCCCATTTTCGCCTCGGCTCTCACGTGGAAAATTGCCCTTTTCGCAAATTGGAAAAAGAAAACCAACCAACCTCCCCGAAACCTCCATTCCATTTCAATCCAAGACAGGAGGACAAAATAGACAAAATTGAGAATTCTGCCTATCGTATCCGATTTGGGAATACTTATCGCACCTTCCGGTGTCGCATAATAACACCGGCACGCACACATATTCTACTCATGCTCGTATCTACCAGGATTTCCCTAGCTTACAATTTTCATGCGAGAAAATCAATACGCGGCAGAGAGCACATCCTGTGCCAACATTTGCTGTTAATTAATAAATAACACTTTAACACTCCATTTCGAGCCGGGATTCCTCCAGAGATCCCTCAGCATACCCACCGCTTCGCATCTACTGCATTAATAAGATGCAAGGATTCATTCGGGTGAAAGAAACGGATGTGCAGGGATGTTGTCTCAACATAATTTATGTTAATCTTAGCGACAATATGGACGCAGATTTGCGATAAACTTTTACCCCTTTAGGCGAGGGGATGGGCGGGCGCAATAGAGGCAGTTGCAATTTCGAGAAAAGAAAACATAGAAACTTCGAAAGGAGTTTATTAAGTTTATTCTTTTTTTTCGCCTCATATACTATGTATCCTTGCAGCAAAGACAATAGGAGACATAAGATATAGCTAAACCTCTTTATCATCTGGCAGCATTACCTGAGATTTTCGTTCGGCACAATTTTTTTTTCATTTAATTTCTTTGCCACAGAGGGTGGGTGTTGAGAGGGAAAGTTTGAAACATTTCACCCAACTGAAAGAGAACTTAAGGCGCCAGCTTGAGTTATAGGACTTTGGAAAGAGTTGATTTTTTTTTTTTTTTTTAGACTTTTTTGTGGGTGCAAGAAGCAGACAGTTTTGTACTTTTGTACTCCTTGTCGAGTGCGCTAAGAGGAAGAGTTATGTTGTGCACTGTGGGTAGCAGACGAGAGAATCAAGTTTGTTGATGGTCGAGGGGTTTATGGAAATCCCCTCAAAAGAACCGAAACTTAAAGAAATCCAAAAGGAAACAATTTAATATTTTTGATATTCTATACATTTTCGAACCGTTTTTAGGAGCATACGACATATATTTTGAATAAAATGTGACCTCTGCTTGCGTGGCAAATCTAAAAATCTGTCGCTGATTACTCTTTTCGCAAATTGTTGCGATATTTTATTTATTTACTCTGTAAGTAAATATATCTTTGAAACATTTCCAAATACCAGGGGCATCACTCCAGGGTGATCTGCAAATCCTTCCGACAAGTGCATAAGCGAGTTGCCTAACCATGGAGGCTATGCGTTTCACCTGTCTGTCACTTAGTATGTCTGTGCTTATGTAAGAGATTATGTTTACATGCTACCTACAGCCTAAAATGCTGAATCGATGACTATGTCCGAGGCATCAAACGATTCGTCTGACGCTCGCGAGTGTCACTGACTACTGATTTTCAAGCAAGCACTCCACAGTAGAACAAGTACAGAGAATAACGACGAAGGAGTATGGCGGAATGAGGCAGTACAAACAGGTGGTGTCCCCCAAGGCTCCGCACTAGGTCCACTACTGTGGAATCTAATGTACGATGACATTCTCAGACTTCGAATCCTGAGGTGAATAATAGGCTTCGCCGACGACATATCGATCGTTGTAGTGACCAAATCTCTTGAGGAGTTGGAGCACGACTGTAATGAAGCTATCGGGATGATTCATGATTGGCTAGTGAGCATGAACCTAAAACTAGCAGAGGAAAAGACCGAAGTAGTGCTCATCAGCAGCAGACGAGTTATGGAGACTATAAGAGTAACCGTGGGCGATCACGTTGTAGTTTCCAAACCAGAGCTGAAGTACCTTGGCGTTACTATAGATGCAAGGTTGACTTTTAAGCAATATCTGCAACATGCAGCTGAGAAGGCAGCAAGAACAATGGTTGCAGAACAGAAGAAGAGACTGCTCTTAGCAAGAGTTGCAACGTTGATGATGCTTTACGGCTCCCAAATATGGGCAAGTGCCATGAAGACGAAATCATACAGAAGGAAGACGGAGGCGGTCTACAGAACCAATGCCTTGAGAGTATGAATATCGTGCCAACAGGATAATGGTGTCAACAGTGACTAGTCGAAGTGACACCGAAGTACCGCCAAGAACAAGCCTTGAAGATTGGCAAGAGAGATGGAACTCTTCTGACAAAGGCAGACGAACGCAGAGATTGATCCCCAATATAGACCCTTGGATCAATAGGAAGCATGGAGAGCTGAACTTCTATCTGACGCAATTGCTTACTGGCCATGGATGTTTCAAAGCCTACCTCCACAGATTTGGACACGAAGACAACCCTTATTGCCCAACGTGCACGGAAGCAGTCGAGGATGTAGAACACGTCATGATCCACTGTGCAAGATATTATGAAGAACGTAACTTGCTGGCGAACAGACGACTGGTTGTGGACTTAACACCAGAGAACACAACCAGACAGATGATGAGCACGCAAGAAGCTTGGGAAGCAGTAAGCGAAACTGTCGCTACCATCATGAAAGAACAACGAAAACAGGAGCGACAGTGAAACGTCGCGCAGACGGTTGCCAACACAAACGGGCCGAGTATGTAAGGCTGAAGCCCCCCTGGCGATCAAATGCTTGAGGCAGTGCCGCGAAGATCAGGAGAAGGAGGGGAGGTGGGTTTAGTGGGTGAAAATTCCCCACTGTTACTGGGCACAGGCTTAGTTTCGTTTTTGAAAGATTTCCATCTTCCAACGCACAAAAAAAAAATAATAAAAGTCGAAAGAGCATTAGAAAAAAAAAATGTGTTCCGCAATTTTCTTAGACGTAGCACAGACTTTCGACAGAGTATAGCTTGAAGATCTCCTCAATAAATTCGAAGTGTACTTGTCTGAACAGTACTTCTACCTAATGGAGTCTTAACTAGTATCGCGGTACTTTCGTATAAAACAAGAAAACTGTTACTCTAAGCTAGTGCAGAGCAAAGCCGGAGTTCCTCAAGGAAGTATCTTCGGGCCTCTGTTATACCTTCTTTATACCAAAGATTTACCAACAATACCCTACACCAAGACTGCAACCTTTGTTCTTACGTAATGGTGATAACCGAACAGTAGAGGACCTCTTTCAGTCACTCGACAGCGAACGCCTAGCAAAATGGAGAAAAATGAGAGAAAACATGGATTTCACTCGGTCTAGCAGAAAAGCATAGAGCATGATGCGGAAACTTGAAGGGACAAATTGCATCTTATCTCACAAGCCCACGATCAACCCGGGGCAAGTAGCAAACTGCAATGTTAATACAAACTGCAAAGCTTAATCTGACAAAGAACCATTATCACTTACAGAACTAAAAGCGATTGTTCACCATATCGAAGGTAAAAGGTGCCATGGCCAACTGCAAATCTACCGAAACTGCAGGCCAATGGCTCTCTTAGCCGTTTGCTATAAAATCTTATAGCACCTTGTTTACAACAGGATTAAAGGGGCCATAAACGATATCATTCCTGCTGAACAAACCGATTTTCGAAAAGGAAGTAGCTGATCAGGTTTTAGCCCTAACAACCCTTTTCGTAGAAGATTTTGAAGATAGACTCATAACAGGCATTTTATCCGTAGATTTAACTACTGCTACGATACTGTCTGGCGAACTGGCATGATCCACAAACTCCTCAAAGTTGTGCGTTGCAACCAAAATAGCAGATCTCGTTAACAACATGCTCAGTAACCGCACCTTTACAGTATTTTTCAATGGCAGCGAACAAACCCAGACAGCTCAGTAACGGGTTACCACAAGAATCAGTACTAGCACCACTCTTATTTAATCTATTGCATATACCCATGACATGCTAAACACACAATTCGGCAAGTTTGCTTATGCAGATTTGGAAGTCCTTGGTATATATTTCAAAAACTGAAGGCTTACACTTAGTGTGACCAAAACGGAATCAGTTTGTTTCCATCTAAGCTACCAGTTGGCCCATATCCCACTCGAAGTTGAGTTCAACAGCTCCGTTCTTCAGCACATTAAGCTACTCCTTGGGATAACAATGGATAGGACTCTGTTATTTAATCAGCATTGCCAAAACACCGCTGCGAAGCTCAAAACTAGAAATAAATTGATCCAAAAGCTGGCATCTAACTTCTGCGGGGTCTCACCTGTTACATTGTGCGTTACACTCCTTGGACTGGTGTATTCAACCGCTGAATGCGTAGTTGCCATCTGACTAAATAGTGCACATGCTCAAGAAGTAGACACCAGCTTAATAGTGCAATGCTCATAATTACCAGGTCCATCCCAACACAATAGCTACCAGTTTTTAAGATATGACTATAGTACGAGGCAACTAAAATCCATCCAGAGGAGGTAAGCTTAAAAACTGGCAACCACAAAGTGCTGGTAACTAAGGTGCCACTCCTCACATAGCGTTAATGCTTCCTCTCCCAAATTTTTTTAACCAACTCTCTAATCAAAGCTCAAAACAATTTGCAGCTGCTTAATTATAAAGCTAATAGTTTCAAAGTAACAAATTCTCAATGTTCACTTGCACTTCCATCCTAAACTGGAATTTCTATTTAAAAACCACTTCAATGGCATCTAACGATGGTCCCTAATCTGTACCCTCAATATTCTAACCACAGAACAATGCAACACAGATCATTGACCATCTCTGCCACACATGGTTACCCCCATTTCAACCAGGTATCGAACTGAAGAACCTAAGCCCTTTGTTCTTCGTCCAGAGTCCTTTGCCAGCAACAATCATATGCAGCACCATTCCGTTTGATCAGATATTTACCACATTTAACCTATACACTAAAACACAACAGGTAGATACATCTATGATACCATTGCGCGACTACTTATATGTAGTCTACTACAACACAGCTCTTATCTTCTGCTCCTCTGCCTAATTAATTAATCCAAAGTGAATTAATCGATTTGGCACAGCAGCGCATACACTCAGCCACCATAACCACTACACCATCGTTGACACTACATGTGCCCATACATGCATATGGAAGGATACCAATTGTCCTGGGTATGGGGGAGCACCTCTCATAGGTTTTCATTTAGTCAATTTCCTCGAGATATCCTCTTTGATCCTTCAGCATCATTCGAACCCAATAAACGGCATAGCCAAGTGGTCAGAGTGTACAGGCAAATGCCAGAGATTAAATCTCATTTGGTAGAATGGATTGCAGAAGAATAAGTAGGGCGCATAAGGAATCGAAGGAGATTATTACTTAGTAGATGGAGGGGGTATGGTTGGAAGGCTGTCGGTGAAGACTAAGGATATGAGTTCAGAGGAGAAGTACGAGTACCCAACTGCACTCATTAGAATGCTCTTCCGACTGTAATATAGCAAAGCAGGATAGTGGAGGTTTCTTTGGTGAACCTTTCATTCCAGTGAATGGCTTTCATTTTGTTGGATTTATATGAAGTTCAAAGGATCTGGAATTACAAAATGGGAACAGAAATCTGAGGGTATTTGCGATGTTCGTGGTAAGCGTTGTTTGCGCTTAGTTCTACGAGTAAGTTGAGTATCTATCGAAAGTTCCCAAACTGAAGTGATCAAAGATGATATGATTGGCTCGGAGCGAACGCAATTTATGCATTGATGTTCGGAAGTATCTTTTGAATGCCAAAATCACACATCCAAGTGAAATTACTTTTTTCCATTTACTTCCACTCTAATTCCAAATTTCATTGCAATTCCCCCCACCCAATTGTGTGTCAGTTAGTTTCCCTTGTCACGGACTAATCTATCCTTCACACTCTCCCTCTGGATATCCTTAAAATCTCCGACTGATAACATCACGTATATGTCTCAATGTTAACACCATGTGCGAATTGGCCAATAAAAACTTTCATTACCGTCATCCTTAAGGACTTTCATCTTTTCTACCGTATTCCCCGTTCTTCTACTTTTTCGCAGATACTTCTTTCTTTTTTTTTTTTTTTTTGGGAAAAAGGATCTATTTTGTCTCCAAAAGTTCTTCTTTTTTTTTTCCTTTAAGGACATTTATCTCTTATTTTTGCGTCGTCTGTCAGTTCTTTTAGTGATTCTTTGTACGAGTAGAGCATGGGCACTGTGTGCATTTAATTCGCTTTAGTTGGAGGCTAAAACTTTCACAGTCGGTTTGGTTTGGGGTCGGTAAAAGAAAGTAGTTAGGCCAGAGGGTGTTCGGGTAAAAAAGTTTTACGTTTTGTCCCATAATCGATGTTTGGGGAAATTTCTTGACTATCGATTTGATAAGTTACTTCTCGATGGGAGAACATGCGGTTTGGATGAAAATAAAAACTGCTGCTGCAGGGTGGATGCACAATATCCGGAACTTTTGTTCTCGTACAAAGGGATGGTAACATTTGTTGGTCTTTTGGGGGCTGGCAACGAAGGCGTGTGCGACCGGGGACATTTAAAGGATGGATAAATGTTCGAAACGAAGAAAACACCTGTGGTGATCCTTGATGCGGAAAGTTTTACGCTAAATGACGTTCAGTTGTTTTATTTGTTTTGGGAGGAAAAAAAAAAGAAGTTATTTAAAGGAGACTGGGTAGAGATGATTTTGTTGCACTACCCCTGTGTCCTTAATGCAACTTTATGTTGAAGTAAAAGTTTAGCAAATCACGAATTGCACATTAATCAGAGTTTATGAGGAGTTAAGACAGGCATGTGCCTGTGCACACTGAAATAAAGTTTTGGATTATTAGCAAAAATTCTAGAAATTGCAGGTGTTAGAGTATTGAAATGTGTCCTGTCCATTTCCGAAAAGAGCTTTTCTAAGTTACGTGGGTTAGTGTTAAGAGAGATTATTTACAGCAGCCTAAGGCGATAGATGTTTCCTGCTAATAGCTGGTGTTTGTGAGATATCATCGAAATTTGTTATTCATTTGAAAGGCATATCGATGCCATTATGTACGGAATACAACATCGTTCAAATGTCCGCCACGGCTTCTTTGGGTGGCACGCATTCGAAATGTCCAATTTTCCATGACTCTGGCGCATAAAACTGGCTGAATTTGACCGATGGCATGAGTTATGTTAGCTTTGAGGACCGCTGTGATTTGTGGCTTATTCGCATAGACCTGCGACTTCAGAAAACGGGGTCTAACGGGGTCAAATCGCACGATCTCGGTGGCCAATTCACATCACCTCCACGTGAGATGACCATGCCCTCGAATCGCTCGTGTGGCACGTAGCGCCGTCCAGTTGAAACCACATGTCGTTGGGGTCCATATGATCCAATTCAGGCCAAAAGAAGTTGGTAATCATCGACCTACAGCGCTCGCCGTTGACGGTGATAGCCTGGCCAAAGTCGTTCTCAAAGAAATATGGACCGGTGACGCCGCCAGCCCAAAATCCACACCAAACAGTGACTTTTTCGCGATGCATTGGACGCTCTTGGATCTCATGTGGATTGGTGTTGTCCCTAATTCGACAATTTTGTTTGTTGACGTACCCATTCATTCAGAAATGGGACTCACCGCTGAAGATGATTTTTTGATGAAAATTAGGATCAGTTTCCAACTGCTCCAGAGCCCATTCAGCGAACACACGTCGTTGTTTATGGTCGTTTACCTTGGGCCTGCACCCGTACAAAATTCAACTGACCCAGGAGCTGAGGGTCAGTTGAATTTTGTACGGGTGCAGGCCAAAGTCACGACGCAAAATTCGTCAAGTTATGGTCTGCGAAAGGCCAAGTTCTTGTGAGTGACGCGAAATCGACTGCCTCGGATTCTCCTGCACACTCTCACGGACAGCGGCGATGTTTTCGGCAGATCTTGCATTTCGTCGACGTGGTTGATCGTTTACTAAACCAGTAGACTCAAATTTATCCACCACACTGCTAATAGTCCTCTCGGAAGGACGATTATGGCGACCGTAAAATGGGCGAAGCGCGTGGAACATTGCCCGAACAGAACACCCATTTTGATAAAATAATTTTATTATTTGCACGTACTGTTGAACGCTAATCATGGTGATTTGGCAAAACAGACTGAATAAATGACAGCCAATTTGACAGATGTAGCTTCAACAATATGGCCGCTGTCAATTGTCAAAGTTCGGAAGTCCCTATTGGAAGTCCTTATACAAAGAGTGCTCGGCAATGTTAGATATATTGAGCTAAGGAAGACCGCGTAAAGCAAAACAGATGAACATACGTTGGACCATCTCAATTCGAAGGGAATGCATTTCGTAACAGAGTGCGTAAAGATTCGCTTAACAAAGGTAAAATGAAAGAATTTCGTGACATAAGGGTTCGACAATTTCTTGGACCAACGTTTTACGAAGCTGTTACGAGGGCCTGTACCTCGTCCAATAACAATAACAAAAAAAAAAAAAAAAGGAAACAAATTCCAACATACCTGTTGTCCGTGGTACCTACAGCCAACATCCCTCCCACAGCCAGGTTCCTTTTGGGTTTTGGGGTTATTTTGCTTCCTTGTGCACCTTTTGTGCACAGGAAGCGATCCACACACACCCACCCCAGTCCAAGGGTGGGTTTTCTTTTAATTTAGTGGAGAAATTACAAAAAAAAAGTAATTACAAAGAAAACACAGCGATTTGCCTCGCAAAAAAAAATTAGAAAATAAACGAAATGTCAACAATCAGCTGACATGAGAGAGGGAGATACACCCGTCTCTCTTTCGCAAAAATACTAATGGTGATCGGGAAATTATCCGTGGTTCAGGGCTAAGAAAAATAACATAGAATTCGTTCAGTCAATATCTTCATATTATATGATTATATGGGTTTTGTTTGTCAGAAATTTTGTTTTGGGTTAATTAGGGTAGATTAGTTATATTAATGTAAGGTATGTTATGTTATTTTATTGTTCGAAGTTAGGTAAATGTATTAATTTAGTAAAGTGTTATATCTAAGTATTATCATCTTGACGAAGGATATTGGCAAAGGGAATTTCCCTTTTACAATGTTCCGAAAGCAGTAGAGATGCTGACAAGGACGACCGACATGACACAGAGGGAGACAGAGAAGACATAGATGAACGAAGAGAAACGTAGCCAACGACCATGATAAAGAGAAAAAAAAAAAATCAAGAAAGATAAGAAACTAGAGCAAAAGAGCACCGACCGTTGATCACTTTTCTGATTAAATTCAATCGAGAACGGTCGATGCCCCGACAATACAGATAGTGGAAGAAGCAACAGACAGTGACACACAAAACAAAGGGAAGGAACTTCAATTTTTTTTTGATTTTTGCGGGTAAGTGAAAATCGAATAAAGGGGTATTGGAAAAAAAAAAAAAAAAAAAGAAAAAAAATAATAATATTGTTTTATAGAAGACAAAAAAATGTGCGGAGGGGCCATCTATACTTTTGGTGGTAATAGCATAGTATTCTTCGAGAAGAGGACCCGGGGCGAATAGCAGAGGTAGGTGTAGACATAAATCTATTTTAACGAGCCAAATAACCTGACCTGTGTAACTTTTGGCGAATTTCCAGGACTTGGGTCGAGCTGCCATACCCAAGCCTCTGCAGTGTTTTTTTGATAGGCCCCGTTTTTTTTTGGTAACAACGGCTAGTGGGAACCGTAAGGGAATCCGCAAATGCAAGCCAACCTACCGGTAATCCACAAGGGCATACTAAGGTACAGCAAGGAGCAAAGGCCACACAGGGAACTGAAGCGGGGTGCTCCGCCCTAAGGTTCCGTACCATTGCCGCTGCAGCAGTATCAGAGATACAGTGATACTAAAGCCGCAGTAGAAGCAGAATTCCGCGAAGGAGCAACATTTTTTTTGTGTGATAAAAAAAAAAAAAAAAAAAAAGGAAAAAAAAAAAAACCAAATATGAGAGAAGTGCTCTACCGATGAAGTGTAGCTTAGAGTTTTTTTTTTATATTTTAAATATTGTAAAGTTAAGGTTAGGAGTGAAGTGATTCTGCATTTAGTATTGGTTTTGTGCCCGCGATATTTCAGCTGGAACTTCAGCAACTGGGATCTCTTCTTGTGCTGCCGGCAGGACAACGGGGGACAACAAAAACGTGAGTAATTAATCTTTTCTATGATTCCTTCTTTTAAATGGAGTAATGCTAAGGGCAGAATTAGCTTTGATCAGGATAGGTTAGCTTTAATTGATTTTTTTTATAGAATTTTTAATTTTCCACCTGAATAAACTCAAATGTACAGATTTAATTTAAGTATTTATTTGCAAATGATGGACAGATAACTTCCCTTGTGCGGTGATGGTGTGTGGGGGAATGGGAAGGCCGTCCTTCCGTTGATCAGGCGCGACGATGACTTGACTGAACAACTACACCGACTTGACAAAGACCGTACGCGACGACCATACGCACTTTAAGTACAGGACATTCGACAGTAGTGGCTGGATTGTGGTATTAGGGGCCATCTCCAGTGAATATTGGCCAAGGAGATGGCGAAGGTTGTGTCATCCAGACACAAGGGTGGGTTGGCCATGCTGGTGCCAACAACATCTGGCACGTCTCCGGGACGAGACTAGGGGATATAGATGCCGTAGTATAGGGCTAGAATAGGATAGTTATAAGTTAGTTTAGGTATAGGTTAGGGCGTATCGTAAGTTTTAGTATAGATTAGGTTTAGATTAGAATAGTTAGGTTAGATCTAGCATACCCTTCTTTCTCCGGGATATGGGCATAAGCCCTTGAGCTTCTTCTTCTTCTTCTCCTGTCTTCTTTTCTATCTTTGCTTAAGTCCGTCCGTGGTCTAATTAGGTTAGCTTTTCTCTTCTCTATTAGGTTCTTTTTTTATACATATGGCACGATTCCTTTTTGTGTTTGAGTAGGTGGTGTGAGAGTGATGGGAGACAAGAACCAGCCCCGTCCGACGAGTTAAGCCGTGCAACCGCGTGCGTGCCGCCGTCCCCTTCACCCACACCGAAGACGCCTCCGTGGCCTGCCCCTAGCTCATAACAAAGCCAAGCGCAGAGCTGGCTCTGTTAATAATGTTGTCAATATGGCAAAGAAAATTGAGCTCTCCGACGCAGATAACACCCAAATCACATAATAAAGTGACGGACGGGTCAGGCTCTTCACAGATGAAAATAATCTAGGGGCTAGTGGAAGACGCTTTCATGAATAAGTGACAGCTTGACATTTGTTGACTTTTTTTCGTCCATAGACATTGAATCACAGGCGCGTGCTCATTGTAGTGTGAGAATCTTACTCACCCAAAACACCTCCCTTCGACATAAATTTGTTAGTTACTGCAACTAAGTTAAGAGTTGCAATTTTTCTATCACGAAATAATGACGTTTGGCAGGTGTCTTTCCAATAAAAGTTCATCCAGAATTTGTACAACTGTATTAACATGTCCCTTTTGGATTTCCCCGCAAAGTTTTTGGTTTCATCTTTGACTGTAGGAATTCCAAGATCTCTGTGGATATAGTCGTTTCTTATATATCACGGTACATGGGCAATCACTTTATTTTCGAAAGTTTGTAAAATATTGATTCGTTTTCTTGATACAACCCCCGAGTTGTATACTATAGGTCCACACCGGCTTTAGCACATGCTTGTATGCGAGCACCTTAATCTCAATGTTAAGCTTGAAATATTTTTCAAGTAAACAGGACATTTCTCTGTATTTGCTTTTGAGTTCTTTGCGTTTCCTTTTTCATGAGCAACTTCCATTTCTGCTTTGCGTCAAGTATCAATCCGTGGTATTTATCCTCGTTTGGTAATGGAATGCGGGCAGAGTTTATAAGGATAGGCAAGCTGTTCGCTTTCTTATAAGTGAAAGATCGTTGAGGGCGATCCGCTAGCCCTTTGTCCATTCATTTACATTATTCAGAGCACTTTGCAGTTTTGCAGTTTGACAGTGCCTTCTTCTTGCTGTACGAGAATATTACGGGTCTATAGAATACATAGAAGCGGACCAAGAACGCTTCCCTGCGGTACGCCAGATGAAATTTATTTAAATTACGAGTATTAATTTTCGTATCTGATACGGAATGTCTATACGCTAGATATGTTGTCAGTATGTTATATAAGCGTATAGGAAGAACATGTCGTAATTTGAACTTCAAGCCTTCATGCCACACCTTATCAAAGGCTCGCGAGATATCAACAAATACGCTTTAGCAATTGTTTTTTGTTCAACAGCTTTTCTTAGGTAGTAGTGGTGTGATTGCTTGTGACCCGAGCTGTGAAGGTTCGAGTCTGAACGGGGAATAGTAACCAAAAGCCACCAGAGTATATACGAGAAAGGAATAAAATCTAAGTTTCTCCAAACACTACACCTGTCTGAGTGTTCCGGGATTTTCGTTTATATGTAAAATAAAAAAAAAAAATGTCGTAACACGGAGTTTACTTAAGTTTCAATATGTTTATATATTTTTTGGGTTCCGTTAGCTTTGCACTAGTTATTGTGTATCAGGTACTATTTTCGAGTCATTAATTTATGACTAAGGGCTTGACCATCGAACGGTTTAAAAGTCTCTTCTAGATGGGTGGCAAAAAACATCCGCTTTCTCTTTATATCCCTTCGACCGTCTGCCATGCTTTTTTTATTAGCGGCGCAGAGAGTTTAGGTCTTTTAGATGTTATGTATAACTTAGTTATCGTGTTAGCCAGTTCTATGTATGGGTTTCTATAAGCATATACTTATGTATACATATATTAAAATAAAGCCAGTCCATTCTTCTCCACCCAACCAACCGGTCGTATGATTCATAACATGGTGTCAGAATCGTGAACTCACTAAGGCGGTCCTAATAACTAAAATTATAATTAAAGGAAAACTAAGGATTTAAGAATAGTTAAATTGGAACTTTTATCTAAAAAAAAAAAAAAAATAACAAGGTGAATTGTAAAAATAAATACGATGCCGGACCCCGCTTATACCCCTACCATAATGCAAAATAGTGTGTCTTCATTTATTAAGCCCCCAAAGGCACTAGTTATAACAAATAATAATATGACGTTAGCATGGAAAAATTGGATTCAACAATACACATGGTTTTCGGTAGCGGCGGATATATGTAAAAAATCCGCAGAAATTCAAGTGGCAACTTTTATGTCATCAATTGGAACTGATGCTGCGAATATTTATAATTCTTTCACATTAACGGATGAAGAAAGTAAGAAGCTGTCTGTAGTGCAGAAAAAATTCGAAGAGTATTTTGCTCCAAAAGTAAACGTTACATTTGAGCGATATACTTTCAATATGATGATGCAAAAGCCAGGTGAATCGTTTGATGAATTTCTTACTAAAATAATAAATCAAGGTAAGAAATGTGACTTTAGAACATTAGAAGATTCTCTCATAAGAGACAAAATAGTTGTTGGTGTGCTCAGTGATGCAATGCGCGAAAAATTGTTGGCAGAAGAAGAGCTCTTGCTAACTAAAGCCGTTAAAATATGTAGAGCTAGTGAGGCAGCAACACTACAGTTAAAGGAATTACATAAAGCTGAAGAAGTAAACGCACTAACCAAATATAGGCAGCAAAGCACACACTCAAATGAAACCTACACCAACAAGCAATCAAACTTTAACCCAGATAAGCGTTATCACAAAAATACACCAAAACCACAAATTAAAACAATAAACTGCAACCGCTGTGGAGAGAGACATGCAAAAAATCATTGTCCAGCATATCGTCATAAATGTTCACGCTGTCATAGGAAAGGTCATTACTCAGAGATGTGTTATAGAAAAAAGCAAGTGCATGCTCTAAGTCGTGATAATGATCATTATCACGATGATTGTTGGTGCTCGCGGTAGAGACAAACAAAGACACAGAGAACAATTGGTATGAAGAAATTCAAATAAGCGGCAAACCAGTAAAATTAAAGTTAGACACCGGAGCTCAGTGTAATGTACTACCGAAATCAATAGTCGACAATTTAAGTAATTATATAGAAAATCCCGGTACAAAAAAGTTGATCGCATTTGGTGATAACCAAATAGATGTTTGTGGTGAAATTAACGCAAAATGTGTAGTTCGTAAGCAAAAAGCTTACATAAATTTTAAAGTTGTCGACTATCCAGTTGCACCAATTCTTGGCAGAACAGCATGTGAACAATTAAAGTTGATAGTTCGTGTTGAAGAACTAAAAATTGACGAACAAATATTTAATGGTGTTGGAGAACGACAAGCAACTTACCTTCCACATTACCAAACCACAACGACCACACCCTATGTTATAATATAATCTTGAATTTTGTTAGTACACATACACTCATACATATTGTGCAGTAAATTTAGTTCTTTGCCTTGTTATCTAAACTGTTTCTCTCTTGCGCTCATGATCAGATCATATTTTAATTTTTTACTAGCACAAGAGGCGATCGATGCCGTTGGCTGGGGCATTGGTACGTGAGTCGTCAACGAGATCGGTTGACTCGTCTTCAAATTTAACCGCAGAGACAATAAATTTTCTTGTACATAATTTGCATTCAAACACTAAGTCTTTTTTTTTTGATTAACATCACATTTACACAAATACACAAAATACACTACACAGCTATTCGAGTATACACACCACAAGGAAAGGAGTCGGAACAAAGGAAGTATTCCAACAGGTGGTATAATCATATACACATATTAGCCATAACACATAATTACACATTACACATAAACATATAAAACACTTCAAACACATACCTCACACTTTCACCATACAAATGGACTAGGTTGTGTTAAAGATTACGAGTACGATATCGATTTAGTTGAAAATCCGCGTTTTGAGATCTATGCTGCGCGTAAAATACCTCATGCTATTCGTGATAAAGTTAAGTCAGAAATTGACAAAATGTTAAAAATGGGTGTACTAGAAAAAACTTCGGGAATTTCACAGGCAGTATCTCCAATGGTTGTGGTGAATAAAAACAATAAAATAAGAATTTGCATCGATCCTTCAGATGTCAATAAAAATATTATTCGGCGATACCATCCACTGAAAACAATTGAAGAGATTGTAGCAAACATAAAAGGATCAAAATATTTCACTTTACTGGACTGTAAAAAAGGTTTTTGGCAGATTAGGGTAACGCCTCGCACGTCGAAAATTTTGACCATGGCTACTCCCTGGGGACGAGTATCATATAAACGTTTACCATTTGGTGTAGCGTCAGCGCCGGAAGTTTGCCAAAGTTATATGTCAAACCTATTGGATGGAATCAAAAATACAGAGGTATCTATAGACGATATTCTAATACATGGTAGATCCATAGGCGAGTTGGAAAAAATCACACAGCAAGTATTAAACAGAATCCAAAAAGCAGGATTGAAATTAAATAAAGAAAAAAGCATTTTTAATACAACGACTGTCAAATTTCTTGGTCATATACTTACAGATAAAAGCGTACAAGCAGATCCAGACAAAGTGAGCGCCATAAAATCTTTAAATCACGGGAGAACAAGGTTGAACTGCAGAGGTTGCTTGGAAGGGCCACTTACCTGAGTAAGTTTATACACAATTTCTCTGATTTGACACATTCGTTGAGATCTTTGCTTAAGAAAAATGTGGCCTGGAACTGGACAGTAGACCACAACATTGCTTTTAAGCGATTGAAAAGCATTTTTTCACATACACCGGTATTAAAATTTTATGACCCAAATGATGATGTTGGAGCTGTTCTGCTTCAAGGTGATCAACCGGTTGCATATGCTTCGAAAGCATTATCATCATCTCAAATGTTGTATCCACAGATTGAAAGGGAAGCAATAGCGATAAAATTCGGCTGTGAAAAGTTTCGTGAATACATAGTTGGAAAACGATTGACTGTAGAAACAGATCACAAGCCACTCGAAATAATCTTTAAGAAACCAATACAATCTGCCCCCAATCGGCTACAAAGAATTATGTTTCAACTAACTCAGGTTATATATCGAAAAGGCAAAAAAATTGCCTTAGCCGACATACTCAGCAGAGATTGCATAAATCCACCTAGTAACGATGAAAACAACGATCGTACGGAAGTTTATTCTCTTCACGAAGTTTCAAATCGATCCATGGAATGCTTCGCAGAGAAAACGGCAACTGATAAAGAACTTCAGCATCTCAGACAAATTTGTGAACATGGATGGCCGCACTCTCTACGGAAGGTTCCTGCTGAACTCCGAAAGTACTGGACATTTCTCGAAAAAATATCTTTTGAAAACAGGGTTTTGTTTAAGGGCACTAAGATAATCGTACCTGAAGCATTACGAGGTGAAATGTTAAGGAAAATTCATGACGGACATTTTGGAATCCAAAGATGCTTAAATCGAGCACGAAGCTTACTCTTTTGGGTTGGGATGACGGATGATATAACAGATTTTGTAAAGTCTTGTGGTATTTGTCAAAGTTATCAGGTATCAAAATCTAAGGAACCAATCATTTTGAAAAATATCCCAACACTTCCTTGGGAAATTGTAGCTGTAGATTTATTTTATTTTAACAATAATGAATATCTTCTTATCTATCCTCCGGACAGCTATTCCGGATTTTTCGACTTCGTAGTCCTCTTAAACTTATCTTCGAAGGAAGTTATTAACAATTTAAAGAAATGGTTTGCAACACATAGTATTCCAGTCATCCTCGAAAGCGACAATGGTCCACAATTTTCTTCATTAGAATTCCGAAAATTTGTTAACAGTTGGAACATAAAACACCAAATATCAAGTCCAAGGTACGCCCAATCTAACGGTCTGGCCGAGCGCTATGTTCAAATAGCCAAAGGAATGCTGAAAAAGTGTGCCAAGGACGAATCGAATATTTACATAGCACTATTGAATTATCGCAATACTGCTAGAAACAGCGAATTGAAGTCTCCAAATCAGCGTTTAATGAGTCGTTCAACAAGGACACTATTGCCAACACACAGAAATCATATAAAACCAAAGCTTATTAATAACGTTCACCAGAATTTAGAAAAGGCCAGAGAGGAGGGTAAGATGTCTGCTGACAGGGGTTCGAAACCATCACCACAAATGTCATCAGGTGATAAAGTGAGGTTGCAGATTAAGAAGCGAGAATGGGTTTCAGGTAAGGTTGATAAAATCGCAGAATCTCCACGTTCATATTTTGTGCGAACTGACGACGGGAAGATATTTCAACGAAATTCAATCCACGTGCATCCAACAACAGCTACGATTCCCATAATGAAAGAAGTCATCACTATTCCACCATCAAAAGTAAACGTCGAATACAGCCTTGAGCAGAGTTATTCAACATCACCTTCAATTACACCACCCAGCCCAGTCAGGACTCGTTATGGCAGAGTTGTTAAGCCCGTTGACCGCTACAAACCCAATTAAAAAAAAAAAAAAAAATTTATATATATAAGTAATAGAAATACATAATGAAACATTTTTGAAATCTATTTTATGAAATGTGTAACAATAATAATAATAATAATATCTTTGCGTTTCTTAAGTTGTAATTAAAAACTTTATAAAAAAAAAGGGAGACGTTATGTATAACTTAGTTATCGTGTTAGCCAGTTCTATGTATGGGTTTCTATAAGCATATACTTATGTATACATATATTAAAATAAAGCCAGTCCATTCTTCTCCACGCAACCAACCGGTCGTATGATTCATAACACCCTTTACAGATTTTTAAAGTGAATAATTGGATTCTTTTTTGCGGTCTCGAGTTTTCGAGGTAACCAATTACATGATTTTTAAAATTCCTAATAGTCAGTTTCAGCAGGTTACACAAGTGATTCAAGTGTTGCTCTATGCCATGGAGTACGACTTTGTTGCCATTCGTTTAATTCTGCTTCTGGTTTTGTTCTTTGATAATACGAGTAAGTATTATTCTCCACGGCGTACTGCCCGATTTCAACTTTAAGTTCATAGGGCATCTTAAGTGGTACGCTCAGTTCAATATGCTCTTCAAATTCTTTCTTGAATCCTTCCCAATCAGTATTCCTGCTAGTTAGTCTTGTTGGTTCTTGTTTTTTAATTCGGGTTTCGCTTATTATCAGAACGACTGGAGAATGCTAAGAGGAAATATCAAAACTTTCTTCAACTTTTATGAAATTGGTAGATATACCTTTTACAGGTATTTTCGTGGTATCAGCCGGCCAAAATGTCGGTTTACCCGTCGAATGGAAGTCACAACTGTACTCCATACCGGCTTCATAGAGCATTCTACCTTTTTGTGAGGTGCATCTTGAACTCCAGAAGGTGTGTTTCGCCTTCAAATCGCCGCCAATTATTATTATTTTATTTTTTTCCCGAGGGTTGGTGAAAAAATCTTCCATAGACACTATGAGGATAGCAAGCGCCTGCGATTTAATTTATTATATATTGCAACTAAGAAGGACCTTATCAAGCAATTTTTCTATCATGAAAAAATAACACGATTGGCAGGTTACCTTCCACTGAAAGATCCTGCATGTTCCGCAATCTAGGCGCGGTTGATTCCTATCTCGCCAAGTCGAAAGGTTTCGTCCTTTGTAGTCGGAGCAATAAATTGCTTTCATCCACAATTTGAAGGATTGTATTGTTGACATGACCGATTAGTCGGTTTTTATGCTTTCTCGATTGTCGGAATTCCGAGATCCCTTTGGGTATCATCGTCCAAGGTGCGTGGACAATTTCTCTTAGCACTTTATTTTGAAAAGTTTGTAAAATATTGGAGTTTGTTTTCTTGGTACAGCCCCAAACTTGTATATCGTAAGTCCACACCGGCTTTAGCACTTGCTTGCATAAAAGCAGTTTGTTCTCAGTAATGAGCTGGGAGTGTTTTCCGAGCAACCAGTTCATTTCTCTATATTTGATTTCGAGTTCTCTACGTTTCATTTTCACGTGCGAATTCCATTTCAGTTTTGCGTCGAGTGTCATTCCAAGGTGTTTGGCCTCGTTTGCAAAAGGTATTCGGGCCAAGTTTAGGAAAATTGGCAAGACATTAGTTTTCTTATAAGTGAAATTCACGTGAACAGATTTAGATTCGTTGAGGGCGATCCGCCAGTCTCTCGTCAATTCATTCACTTTATTCAATGCGTTTTGCAGTTTTGCAGTCGTTTCTTCGATTGTTTTACCTACGGCTAGGATAGCGGTGTCATCGGCAAACGTAGCCAGGATAGTGCCATCTTCTTTCGAGTATATAACAGATAGAGAAGTGGCCCAAGAACGCTTCCTTGCGGTACACCGGCCGAAATTTCTTTTAGCTCCGAGTATTCATTTCCATGTCTAACACGGAAGAGTCTATTCCCGAGATATGATTCTAGAATGTCGTATAGGCATACAGGGAGAACTTGTCGTAATTTGCAATTCAAGCCAGACGTCAAGAAATACGCTTGAGCATATCTTTTTCTCTTCAAGTGCTTTCTCGATTACGTCAGTAATTCTATGCACCTGGTCAATCGTCGAATGCTTACCTCTGAACCCAAACTGGGGGTCAGGGATAAGATTATTTCCTTCTATAATCGGTTGAGCGCAGCATTTACAATATGAAGAAGCTTAATCAATGCCTTTCTAGGTAAAGCTTTGAGAATTTCTCCGATGATCAAGTCATAACCAGGAGCTTTCTTAGGTTTTAGATTCCCGATCTCATGTTTGGGTTTCCTTAGCGTTGCACTTGTAAGTGGTAAATCGTCAGATGGTAAATCCGGCCTATTGATATTGTCGTACGACACTTGACCATCGTACGGTTTAAAGGTGTCTTTCAGGTGGGCCGCAAAAACGCTTTTTCTTTATCTTCCCTTGCCCATTCATTGTGATTTAATTTAATAGGCGGCGCGGGGACCTTGGGCCTTTTGGTGCCTTTTACAGCTTTCCAAAGTGAATAATTGGAATCTTTTTTCGCTGTTAAACTTTCAAGATAAGAGCCTATCGCACGATTCTTAAAATCCTTTATAGTCTTCTTCAACGAATTGCACGGGTGATTCAAGTGAGCTTTATGTTGCGGAGCAAGACTGTGTTGCCATTTCTTACTCGCTTTTCTTTTTTCCTTTGACCAATTCTTTTATTTCCGTAGGATATCGTAGACCGTATTTGTCCGGAGTTTTCCTTGGATTGGGAGTACGATCTCGACGAAGCGATCAACTTCAACCTCAAGTTCATAGGGTGTCGTAAGTGGAACGCTCAGTTCAACATTATCTTCAATTTCGTTCCTAAAACCTTCCCAGTTAGTTGTTCTACCGGTTAATCTCGCTGGCTCTAGGGTATAGACTAGTTTTTCGCTCAATGTCAAAACAACTGGGGAATGGTCAGACGACAGATCAAAGCTCTCTTCAACTTTAATGTGGTTGGTAGAAATTCCTTTCACGACGAAAGAGTCGATCAGGTCAGGTATTTTCGAAGTATCAGTTGGCCAGTAGGTCGGTTTACCCATCGAATGGAAATCACAACTGTACTCCATACCTGCCTCATAGAGCATTCTGCCTTTTTGCGAGCTGTGTCTTGAGCCCCAGAATGTATGTTTCGTATTAAAATCGCTGCCAATAATGAAATAAGGTTTCAGCAATTTAAACAAGTTAGTAAAATCACTTTTTTTCAAGCACGGAACGCGGTGGGCAGTAGATAGATGAGATTTTAAGAGCACGCTGACTATTTTTTTACTCGAATCGTGTACAGTTGCAAAGTTTCAAGCTCGATCTTTAGGTCTTCGGATTGTTCGATGCAGTCTTTAATAAACAATGATGATCCGCCGCCAATTATGACATTTGGTCTAAACGAATTGAATATATTGTAATATGCGAGCTACGGCTCGAGTAGATAAAACAGTATTCTGTGAAATTTATTTCTTTATTTTCTAGTCTATAGAACAATTCAAGTTCACACTACACTATTCTTCGCAAATTCTTTTCTTACAAGGTCTCTTTCCTCTCAAATCACTTTATCTCCTTTCAATTACTTAATTCACAAATCCAAACTAATTACTTTTTCTTGTTCACTCTCAACTTTCAATTTATCACAAAATTACAACTTCGCCCATTATCACTTTTCCAATATCTTCGCCACGGTTCTAAACCAACTGTGTCTTTTTTTGATCGCCATCTGTCCTTATATAGCAGAAGTTTCTGATAGCCAGAAAATTCTAGCAAATTCTTCGACCACTGGAACAAGAGAAATAATTCTTGCAGTTATAATTCCCTTTTATCCCTGATATTATTCGTCTCTTTCGTTGACATGAGCTGTGGAGACTTCGTCCCAGACACGAACCTCGAATGAAAGGACAGTTCGAACCAAAATTCTGCCAGAATGAAAAGTCACTTCGGAATTTGCTGCATAGTCATAGGAGCGTAGTTATTATTATGCTCCAGTATATATAAATATTTTCTGTTTCCCTGCATATCGTCCAGCACTCAGTACCATAGAGCAGGACTGGCAGGGTCAAAGTTTTGTAGAGCACGCATTTCGTCTTCTGAGTTAGGAGTTTTAAACCTAGTTGTTTCGCCAAACGGAAGTAGCAGTGGTTTCCTTGGGAAACCTTCGAAACGCCACTAAGTTGTCGTTCGTGGAGTTGATGTTTACTCCGGATGTAGGTAAACTTCTTAACCACTTCGAAGTTACTATTATCAACAGTGACGTTTTGTCCTAAGCGGTGGACAACATATACTTGGTTTTGTCCTCATTTACTTCAAGGCAAGCTCGTATCCCAACAGCTAGACGGATTTGTTGAAGATAGTGCATTCCGTGTTGATGCCTGCCCTGCGCACTACATGATAGCTAATCTCCTTGCCGAAATCCGGCACACGTTTGGAATAGTTCAGAAGTACTGTTTCCAAACTGCACATTGCTCGACTAGTTTGGGCGGGATCCCGAATTCAGCCATCGCCATGCCGAGCTCATGACGATGGATGCTATCATATGCGGCTTCAAAATCGATTAAAAGATGGCGAGTCTCGACTTAAAATTCGCTGGTTTTTTTCAGGATTTGTTTTAATGTGAAGATCTATCGTCGATCTGCGGGCCAGAAGCCACACCGGTACGTGCCAATGAGTGTGTTGCAGAAAGATCACATACTACGTTGAAATCTTATACGCGACATTTAGCAGGGTTATGCCTCTGTTGTTCTTGTAGTACACAGGATTTTTATTTTTTTTTATAATTTGCACGTGTTAAAGGGGATATGAATACTCTTATACTAATTTTTTTTAGAACACGTGCGTTTTGTGGAAAGGGGAAGAGACAGAGTAGTGTAGTTTGAAACTCAGGTGGTATTAAGTTTCTGTAAACTTCAAGGGTGGCTGTCCAGATAACTGGGAAGTATTTTGTTTGTTTTCGCTATTTTTGTAATTGCTTATGATTCACAGTATTTTTTTTCCGTCCTCCTGATGTCATCTTCACGATCAAGTTGTATTTTAGCCATATGATCACCCTACTGCCAGTGTTATGCCTTCACAGTAGAGTTGACTTAGCTTTCGCAAGTGATCGACTATTTTATTTATTTTATGCGAAATGAATAGATGATTCTTGACATCAGGATTCGAACCGTGAATCAACAGCGTGACAAGCGATGATGTTACCACTAAACCACGGCCACCTTCTAGGATCGCCCTTTTTGTAGATGGGTCATATGGATCTGATTGTCCAGTTATCGGGCATACTTTCATCCTCCCGTACTTTATTGATGAGTTGGTGCATGCACCCTACCAAAACATCACCACCGTATTTGAAAAGCTCTGCAGGCAGTTCAACAGAGCCGGCGGCATAGTTATTTTTCAGCTTTTTGATAGCTGTGCCTACCTCTTCTACACTTGAAGAGGGGGACTGTATTGCTCAAGAAAGGGCCTTAGAGAAATATGGAAAATAAATTAAAGTATTTAAGAAATTTTCGGGACGAAAGTAGCAAGCTGTTAATATCACCTGTTAATTTTCATTTGTAGTCGTAAGTCCATCTTCAATTTGAGTAACATCTAATAATTACTAAGTGCCAGGTTAGGACTGTAAGGTGAATAAGCGAACTCCTAGAAGCCACATCACTTAGAGGACTAAGATTTTCCCGAGAGTGTTAAAGAGAAAGACGTCAAGAAACGGCCTGAAGTCCCGTCCGAGGTAACCTTTCAAAATACACGACGAGATTCAAAGATGCAACGTGGCAATTCGAATGGTTTAAAACTGATCACAGCGCACTTCAGACTCTCGTAACTGATAATGTCAGAAGTATTCTGCGAATATGCATTATATTCCCTGGCAGGGCGTTCCGGCAGGGATAGGAATTCAACCGCAGAGGTAAGTAGCAATGAACAGATTTAGTGCTTCCCCTTCGCATTCTACTCAGAAGTAGTGTGGATTCCTTAGTATTTTATAGAGAAATGACTTTGTGGAGTCTGAGGGATTGCCCGGTGCTATTAGTACTCTCACCAGGACCTACGCTGTACTTTCCAGACCTTCGTCATAAAGAATATCAGACTGACTGAAGTTTTCTCTGATTTTGCAGCAAAGTTATTTCAATTCTGCTCTCTACCTTTTTCCCATCTAGTGATAGGTAGTTAGGAGTGGCGGTTCTGTAAGAAGAACCTAATTAGCACTAGGTGACGTTTTGATACCACAACCTGGCTATTAAGGTGTGTTGATGAGAAGTCTCTAAATCCAACCTGTGGAATTTAAGAAAGTTATTAGTTCTTTAATATTTTTCCCTGAGATTTCCTCGAGGGAATTGAAAAATGGTTTTCCTAATGCTCGTTGTCTGGCCCTAGCTAGAGCCGGACAGGCGCATATATAGTGGGTGAGGGTTTCTTTTTCGGTTGCCGCCTTGCAACTGCGGCAGTGTGTATTATGTGGGATACTTAGTCTGGCTGCGTGGTCTTCTATCGACCAGTGTCCCGTGGTGATCGCTGTTATTCTGGCGATGTCTTTACGCATTCTGTTTAGGAAGTCGACTGTCTCTGCCCTGTTGTAGTTTGGCCACATCTTTCTAGATATGACACTGTTTGTTAGCCTAGCCCATCTCAGGTTGGTTTTTCTAAGGAAGATTGAGGGGATTTTTGCCTTGACTGCTCCCAGCGGAACGTGAACTGGTTCTGCGAGTGAACAGTGAAGGGCTGAGCCTTGCCTAGCCCGTCCGTCGGCTTGTTCGTTCTTATAAACGTTACTATGCCCTGGGACCAAAATTAGGGTTATCCTGAATGGACCATCTAGCGAGGCTAGCTCCCTTCGGCACCATCTGATGATGGTACAGGATTTCATGACGGCTATATTGAGGGCAGAATTGAGAATGTTGTTAAGCTTATGTGCCTTCAATAGAGTAGGTACTTGGAACAGTGGAAGCTCAATAGGTTAGACTAGCGAAAGGAAGGCTGTTGTGTTTCACACAGTTTAGTCTTTGTGACTTTTTGGATTAGATTCTATATACTCGTAGCAGTGGCCCATTTATTCATATGAGTAGTTGTTCACTGCTTAGTTTAAATTTTTTGGTATTTCTATTGAGATATGGCGCATGGACTCAAGAGCCTAGCTATGTATAGGTAAACGGTTAAGCGATGTAAATCAATGTAAAACGAGTGAAGTAGTGAACTTGAGCTTGGAGATATTGCTATATAAAGGCGACTAATTAATTTCGCAAAACTAATGGTTCTTTTCACCTTTGCTGATCAACAAATCATCAAATTTGATATATCCTCGACCCTTAGTATATCACCTGTTACACTTTGCCATTAATTAACCTCGTGCAACACTAATAAATGGCATTCTTCAAGTTTACCTGCAACTTGAGTAATAAAATACTCGACAAGCTTGTCATAAACAACTTCTACCAATCAAAAGAAAATATTAAGTCCTTAATTACTCTCAATCATCGCTCTATCAACCAAGCAAACAGTTTGATTAAAAATACCAGCAAAGGTTGCCGTACCTATTCTCCTCCCTCGGCACTTTCAATTGCTACAATAAATTAACAATTCAAGTAATTATCCGGTCGTCCACTCCACTTTGCTCACAGATGCGAACACACTCACCCACGCCTCCTGAAAATGGATATCACTAGTCCATAAATTCACCTCTCACAAGGTTTATCATTGTCCCTTGGCCGATTTGCAGAGCAACCCTAAGAATTGTCTGCCCTTGTTCACACATATTCCGATTAAGTCGTGTGATTATACCGAACCTCTTTTGGAGAGTAGATATATTATAATTGACCACTCCTAAGAACGGTATCGTAGCACTAATTAAATAACAAAATGCATACTCGTATGTCCTTAACCTATAGTCGCAGTACTGTGTGTAATCCTTACCAGGCGGGGAGGGGCTTCGCACAATTAAAATTTATCCCGAAGAGAGATACACACCCGAAATTTTCACTTCGAAATGACCTAATTTATAGACAGCCAGAACGCACCAGCTTGTTAATACTTTAACTTGAGTTTCCTGGGTTATAGACACGAGCGGACATCCACCCACGCGCAGAGAGTAAATTAAATGCACGTGATATTCACTTACATTTCCTTAACAACGGTCCGGGGATAAAGCGTCCCGTCATCTTCCAACGAATTGCACTCGAAAAGATATATGGTACGAGTACATGGGTTGACCTCTATTTCCGGGATACTTTCCATGGCACCAGTATCCAGTTTGTCTTTCAATATTTCAATGAGCATTAAAAGTCCTGTTCCTGTTCCTGTTCCATGTACAAACAGTACTCTCTCCCTCTCATAATGAAAATTTGGTGGCAATTCTGTTTCGGATGGTCTGGTGATGTGAAATTTGTGGGAATCGCCGCTAATTGGAAATTATGTGAAACGTTTGCGATTGATTGCCGAATTTTCTACGATTTATGGATGTACACGATGCGATAAACGAAATTGCCATTGCAGTGGTTTGACCAGACCTAACACGGAGCCGTGTGCACAAAGAAAGCAGCCGATGGTGATTGCACAACTTAATTGATACCCGGCCGCAGTTAAAAGTGGTGAACGTTGGAACGCTCGAGTGGTAATTAAAATTTGCATTTATTTACATAAATTTTGATGTTGGTGGTCTTCTATTTGTGTTTTATGTGGACAGGCGCTAGAGAAACTCTGAAGCGTTCATTAAACAATTTTATGGGTATGCAACTTATTTAACCGAGACTTGTGAAATATGTGTAGAGTATGGCATTTTTCGATCCTGTAATTTAGAGGCCTACACAAACATTGTCAGCAAGCATCGGGGAGGTACAAATAACTTTGTGATGAGTTTTTTTTAAAAAAGTTTTCCTCGTATTATTCGGAAACAGTTAACGAATGAAGGAGAACGTTTTTTGGTGATCTTTAATGACTTGGAGTGTCTTTGATTTCAAGGATATTAACAAAACTTGAATTTTTTAAATAAAATTGGGTACTTTTGGGATAGTCAATCGAAGGTACAGGGTGGCGCAAAATAACCTTTATTTTTTTTTTTATATAATTTGCCCGCGCCAAAGAGGATATGAATACTCTTATACTATTACAGGACACCGGCGTTGTGAAGAAGAGAGAGAGAGAGTGAACGAAAGATTTAGTGTAGTGGTTTGAAACTCAGATGGTATTAAGTTTCTGTAAACTCCAAGGGTAGCGTCCAGATAACTGGAGAGTTTGTTTGTTTTGCTTTTGTCGTTGCTCATGATTCACAGTATTTTTTTCCGTCCTCCTGATGTCATCATTACGATAAAGTTGCATTTTCGGCCATATGAACTGCCAGTGTTGTGCCTTCGCAGTAAAGTTGAGATAAGCTTTCGCAATTGATCGACTTTTTTATTTATTTCATGCGAAATAAATAGATGATTCTTGACATCAGGGTTTGAACCGTGAACCAACAACGTGGCAAGCGATGATGTTATCACTACACCACGACCTTGAATTGGTTATAACTTTTTTTTACAAATGGGAAATTTTATTGTCCTGTCACGTTCGTACATTCGTGCTTTTTCCGATACATTTTCCATTACTTTTCGGAAAATTTCAAGTATTATGACACGGATTTCATTGTGAATATTGGTTTCAGTTGGAGGATGAGCGCTGGCTTATTGACGTATAGTCATTCTTTCAAGACCCAAAGAAAATAGTCAACAGAAGTTAAATATGGTGAAAAATGCGGCCAATTGAATTTGCCACTTCGGTCGTTGAGGATGTCACGTGAAAGAGCCATTCTTGCAATGTGAATTGTGACTAAATTCTTATGGAACCATGGATAGTTTTGCATAGCTGGCCTGCACAAATGTTCCTCCATCGTCCGATATTGAGCAGCATTGATGGTAACTGCGTTAGCGGCTTAATTTTCAAAGAAATGTGAGCCAATGATCCTTTCTTACAATCTGCACCAAATAGCACATTTAAGTGAGCGTAACTGTCGCTGAAGATGAAATCGGGATTATGCTCTGCTTCTTGCCGTAGAAAAATGACATAATTAATCCAATGCCTGTCGCCTTCAATTCTTGCACAAGTTGGACTTTACTTGGGAACATATGCAATGTGGCCAAAGTACTCTGAACAGATCTCTACTATAGCCCGACTTAAGCCGAACGTCTCCTTGCTGATGTTTCTGCAGTATCCTGAACAATCTTCAGTGTTGGAGCCTGATCGCTGCTTTTTGTGTTTCTGATTACTTTGAATCAAACACATTCACGTGTCTAGCTTAGTTCAAGGCCCAAATTTCATGAGAGGGTGCTTTTGAAACAAATTATTGGTATCGAAATTTAAGTCTTGAAATTCTGTACAAGATCGATGCTGAATTTTTAAAATTTTTCGAAAACTGTATGTAGGTACGTACATGATCCTTCGACTATACCCGACAATAAAAAAAAATTGTATTGAGTGGTGGTAACATATGGATCAAATCGTTGTGATTATCAACAAACATCCGATCAATTTTGATTTATCTCTCTGGCCTAATGTGTAGATGGTCCCATCTGAGAAGCATCAAAATCGAATGCAGCCGGTACTTTGTATATCCGGCATCAGGTATGTGTGAAACGTGTCTATAAGCGTTCACACTATCCGGACGTCAGTAGAAAGACAACTGGTTTACCTTATTATTTGTGATCTTCTACGTCTGTCTTATAGAACCATTTTAATGTGTTTTTTTCGTCTTTTGTAAGAAGACGACTAGACGCTTCAGTGATGAAGAGCTTAGGTCATCAGCACTCACCACATCAACACCGAAAATCTGCCACCTGATCCGAGCAAAGGCAGGACAATCACATAGGAAGTGTTCCACAGTGTCATCGTCATCTCCACAGGAGTTGCAGACAGGGGTAGCGCTCAAACCTATCACATGGAGGTGCTTGGCAAAGGCGAAGTGGCCCGTAAGAGCGCCAGTAAGTTGTCTGCAGTCTTTTCTGCTAAGGGATAGCAAGAAATCCGCGGATTTCTTACAGACGACAGGGACCATTCGTTTAGTCTGCCTGCATCCTGGAGAGTCATGCCACCTTCGATTGTGTTCACTGAAAACCCAGTCGTCAATGGAATCCCTAACCGAGGACGCTGGCAAACCCAACGTGGGTTCGGGTCCTGAGAAATTCTCTTCTGAGCCTTGTCTAGCAAGCTCGTCAGAGATCTCATTTCCTGTTATCCCTTTGTGTCCTGGGACCCAAACAAGATTCAGTGAGTTAGTTCAGCCTTCCGACCGAATTCAAGGATGTTTTGAATTCTCGAACTATTTTGGAAGTGGTTAAAGGATTGAGCAAGGCCTTAAGCGCAGCCTGACTGTCACTACAGACGCAGATACGTCGCCCCTTCCACCTGTTCTTACCAATATAGTCCGCTGCCATTAGGATAGCATATACTTCTGCCTGGAAGACAGATGTGTGTTTTCCCAATGAGAAGTGAAGCCTAATGTAGGTTAACAATACTCCAACATACAGGGTGTTTTTTGGGACTGAGGCCGATTTGAAATTGGAATCATTTAAAAAGCAAACACATTAATCTTTTGGTTTTGTTTATATATTCAATGCCATTAATGATAAAAATAATATAGGCCAAATGGTCACCTCTAGAACCGGCACAAACAGTCAGATTTTTCATCACATTCTGCAGCATGACATCCAGAATTGCATTTGTGTTGCGTAAATTGTCTCTTAATTGTTGCAATGTTATTGGTTTGGTAGCGTACACCCGGTTCTTCAAGTAACCCTAGAGAAAGAATTCTGATGAACACGGTTTCCAATTGATATGGAAATGTCTGTTTCACAATTTCCTTTGTTAATCTGGCTGTACGGCATGCGTCACCATCTTGTTGAAACCACATGTTACGGAGCTGAACATCAGGTAAAAAACATTTTTGTAATATCGCACGATATCGATGCCCAGTAACAGTAACAGTTTCGTTACCGTCACTTTCGAACAAAAATAGTCCGCCATCCCAAATAGCTCACCAAACAGTAACTCTTACGAGGATGAATATATCGTTCATGAATTGCTCTTGGATATTCCACTCCACACTCAAGTCAAAATGAGCCTCGTCACTCATAATCAATTTTTGTAAAAATTCAAGGTCATCTCTATACAATTGGTAAATTTTTGCACTCCAGTCCCGTCGTCCCTGGTGATAATTTCCTTGGAGTTCTTGAATCACTTGAATTTTGTATGAAGGTTCACATAGACGTTGGAGAAATCCCAATTTGCTGAACACTACGACGAATTGAAGTTTTCGGACTTTCACTCACGTTGTCGCTCACTCCAGCAACGTTTTGTTATGTACGCACTGTACGATGTGGTACAGGCTTCGGTAAATTCCTTACTGTGTAAAAGTTCTCGAAATTGTGGAAAATTTTTTGAATAGTGCTTTTTACAAGCAATCCAAGTCGACTAAAAAAAACACTGAAACACATTGTTGTTGCATCAAACTCTCCATGATGAAGGAATTAACAGCTGAACACTACTGCCAACATTCACATAATAAAACCATTTCTGTGAGAAATGGCACCAATTTCAAATCGGTTGCTATCCCAAAAAACACTCTGTATGTATACATAATCTGTCTACATATAAAGGGTGATTCAATTGAAGGCTACAATTTAAATTTGAAATGAAACGCATTGGTTTTTGATAAACTCATTATAATGTTGAGACATTGACATTGAACATGAAAAATGATATCGGCTAAATGGGCTGACCACAGCTGACCTTGCAGACTTTTGTCCTTGGACCAAAAAAAGTTGATTATCATTTGACCATAGCGCAGAGAACTCACCGTAACAGTGGAGCTTTAGTCGTTTTCAAGAAGATGTGGCATAATCACGCCGCCGGTCTACAGCGTGCACCAAATTGTCACCCGTGGTGAAGGCAACTCTCAGTGATCACATTTGGATTCTCAGAAACCCAAATTCTGCAATTTTGTTTGCTTATGTTGTCACCGAGCGATAAATAGGCCTCAAGGCTGAAGAAGTTATTGTTCGAAAAAACGGCGTTAATTTGTTGATTTTCCAGCACCCAATAGGCATAAGTTCTGCGCATTCTATGGTCAGCAAGCTTCTTTTCTTTTTTTTTTTTTACAAAAAGGAAATTTTCAAATCCCGGAGTCCGGCACTCGGACTCAATTTTCTGTGTCCATTGTACTACCAGGCACAAGCTTTAGATGTTATTTAAGCTGGACGTTATATGGATGAAGATGCAATTCTAAGCGCAAAATACGCACTGACAGCGCCTATGTTCTCAGTTGATCGAGCATTAAGATGATGCACAGGCCTTGCGACATCGCAACAAATTACCGAATTTTTGTATTTGGTAATTATTTTTCTAATTGTTTGCTCAGTTGTTGTATTGCGATACACAAATATTACAGAACTGTTATTTTTGTAGTAAGGTGCACAATTTTGAATGCTTTGAACGGTGGTTAAACGATCCATAGTGACTACCTGTCACTTTCGATGACAGAAGGGTTTGACAGATGGCATATACGAGTAGCAGGGATATGAAATCCCAACCTCGAAATGAATAACCCTTTGTTTTATTTCATATTTAAATTGTAACAAATGCAATTGAATCACCCTTTACAAACACTTCAGAAAGAACTACTGAATTACGCGGATACATGAAGTCTTACCAGTCGATTTCGAAATTAATAACCCTAAGGAGATACTATAGATAATATTCTATTCTCCTTGTTTCCACTTTCAAATCTATCAATAATTACAACCAGGGAACAGACTCCTTTCTGTGATTATTTGACCTCTCATAAAAGAGAAAATTAAATCATTTTGTGACCAATTTCTCCCTAATTGGCTGTCAAAATGGTCGCCCAAAAGCTCAAAACTAATTAAACATAATTGCCGATCATTAGGGGCTAATTTGTAATAATTGCGCCAGCATTGTTTCTTGGTGGCGCACAAATTTTAATGTCAAACCAGCCAAGTAATACGTTTATTTATGATTTAAAAGAATAAAGTAAAAAATTATCCATCCAATTAATGGCATTAAAACAAATACCAGCATTTGAGTAATGGCATCGCCCGATGTCATGCCAAGACTTGGACAGATTTACGTACGCAACATTCCACTGTAATTGCTGTTGGGCAAAGTATCTAAAATTGGTTTGTTTATGTTGCCCTCTTCATTGACAACCAGCTGGTACTGAGTTGCCACTAGCGACAATTGTAGCCATAATTATTGTCATTTATCGCATCAATGAGAGTAGCTCCGGACTTTTGTCGTTCCTAATGGAAATACTGAATAAAGCCAGGAGGCGAATGTTCACCTGGAAAGGGGGTGAACGGTTGCAGCTAAGCAACTCTGTGTGTAACTATGTAAAATGCTCATTAAGTTAACCTAATTATATGAAGTATTGCGGATTCTTAGTAAGGAAATTATTTAAGCAACGGATTAGCAATCAAAATTCTTCTACCACTGATTGTAAATTATTAATACCAGTCAGATATTCTCAAGTAGACTAGGTGGTTAACCCAGTAAGATACAGGCAAAGGCAAGTGCAAAATACGTATTAAGTGACCACAAATGGTGCAGTTTACATATGATTACTCGTAAGAGCTTATTTATAGAACAATATGTTGCTTAAGTGTGTTTAATCGAAATCAAGTTCGATTATATGTTAAGGAGATGTGTTCGATTATCCCTTACCTGCTGTGTATCTATTGCTCATGCTACTGGATAAATACTTGTGAGGTAATATTTGTTTATGAGGATTTAATGTATGCAAATTGTTTTGAGATATCTGTAAACATCAATTCAAACTGAGATTATGTGAAGATTCTTATTTATTTATGTGAATCTTGTAAGCCAACTTAAATGCCAATCGGCAATCGATACATCAACGAGTTGGTCAACAATCATAACTAAGTCCAGTTAATATAGAAAATCAAAATATTTATGTATCTGTCTATAGGGCATGATTATGAATACCTAAATGTTCGCAGGCATAACTGCATTTGTATTCAGTGCAGATAACTCCTTAGCAAAGGATGGCTGATTTTTGAAAATAATCCACCGACTGAATGACATTACCATGTTCTATTATTCGGCGTAAAACACATTCTACTTCAAAACTGGTCCATTGTACTACTCGTACCAGACAACAAGTCGCTGTTAATGAAATATTTCACCCAAAAACCTCATACCTACATCAAACAGAGGATGTGTTCAATAGTATCGCCACATCACAGAAAGTGAGTTTGCTTAATGGTCAACATTTTTTTTTCAATGTACAAAACTATTTCACATAGACAGGAGGTTGTTTATAAAATTTATTTTATTTTTTAGACTTTAAAAGAGTATTTTAATATTTCGTATAGAAACGTTTCTAACAATAAGGTGGCGCAAAAGTCCTCACTCGATTTTCTAAGGCAGTAACTTTGTTTGTGAATAAAAAGGATTGGTTCTATTTATTGATTATGTTTCTTAAGAAATTTAAATTATTTCTCCATTAAGACGCGAAGATAATATCGGCCAAGTGGACACCGCTGTTTTTTTTTTTATTTTTATAATTTGCACGTGTTAAAGGGGATATGAATACCCTTATACTAATTTTTAGAACACGTGCGTTTTGTAGAAAGGGGAAGAGACAGAGAGAAAGACAGAGTGGTGTAGTTTGAAACTCGGGTGGTATTAAGTTTCTGTAAACCCTAAGGGTGGCTGTCCAGATAACTGGGGAGTATTTTGTTTGTTTTCGCTATTATTGTCGTTGCTTATGATTCACAGTATTTTTTCCGTCCTCCTGATGTCATCATCACGATCAAGTTGCTTTTTAGCCATATGACCACCCTACTGCCTGTGTTATGCCTTCACAGTAGAGTTGACTTAGCTTTCGCAAGTGATCGGCCTTTTTATTTATTTCATGCGAAATAAATAGATGATTCTTGACATCAGGATTCGAACCGTGAATCAACAGCGTGACAAGCGATGATGTTACCACTACACCACGGCTCGTTCCACAGATTTTCCGATCCGAAATCGATGCGTAGATCACATTTTCTGGTAATTGTCTCCATTTCTGCGCAAAGACCAGTTTCCTCCTTATTGCATACATGCCCAGAATGCTCTTGTGAAGCTTTAAAGTGTACATGTATGTAGAGGGTAAGCCATGTAATTAGGTGTATTCTCTGGCGGTTAAAATACTTTTTTGATGCAAAATCTTTAAAGTTTTTCGACTTCTTCATACTCCTGATAGCCCCACACTTGAGCACCGTAGCACATAATCGACCGTAGCACTGCTTCATATACTTTGTATTTTGCTGAGCTGGCAACTTCCTTCTTCCGCAGCAATAGATGCCATGCTCCAGCCAATTTTGTTGAACATGTTGCTTTATATTAAAATTTGGGGTTAAGGTAACTCCAAGATACTTATATTCTTTCACTTGTTCTACTCTCTCTCCTCCAAAGTTCCAAATCTCATTTTGCGCACGTCTCCCTCTTCTAGAGCCTACAACCCATCCCACCCATACAGCTGGACGCGTTCCCTGATACATTGCCTTTATCACAGATAGCATCTTCGTTGACAAGCCCGGTTGGCTTAGTTTGCGCGTTTCTGTCAACAGAATCGAATGCTGCTTTAAAGTCCACGAAGAAGCTTACGTTTTCTACGAATGAAGTCCTGGGTAATTACAGTTAAATTAAAAATATAGTCTGTAGTAGAATATCCGGATAGGAAACCAGATTAAAATTCGTTTGGAATATGTCTATCATTGACGCATTCAGTTATACGGTTGAGTAGAGCTGCTGAATGTCCACTGTCGCTCGTGCTCTGTGTGGAATGGCACCATCCTGCAGGAACTACATATTCCCTGAACCCAATTAGTCAATTTGCGGCAGCAAAAAGTCGTTGATCGTGGTTCTGTAGCGCTCACCAGTCACAGTAACAGTGTTGTCGACACTGTCCTCGAAAAAATATGGGCCAATCACTTTTCCTCTGTAAACGTCGTACCAAACAGTAACTTTAAGAGGATGTAATGGCTCTTCGTGTATTACACGCGGGTTTGCAGTGCCAGTATATCCGCATAATTGGAAATACGCCTCGTCACTCATGATGATTTTCAATGGAAACTCATCGCGGTCGAGGTTTAGGAGGACTTGGCTGCAGGTAATAGCTGATGCACTGTTTGCACTCTGTACGGGTACATCTACAAGTCTTTCACCAAAATTCGCTGTAAAGACCGTCTATTGATTGGATGGCCCGTCATCTGGCCGGTCATTTGGTTCATGTCTTCAAGGCCTTGCAAAGATATGGTTTGCCGACCACAGTTTCCTGATCTCCAAATGATTTCTTGTTGGATGAGCTCTTGTAGGGTTAGTTAAACATAAACTTAAGAACACTTTACTTTCCAGAACACTCTACTTTACTTTACTTTAGATGGCGCTACAGTCCGGGGTGGACCTTGGTGTTAACCAAAAAGTGTCTCTCGCCAGCTTAATCTTTTACTAGCTGCGTCCAGTTTTGAACACGAATTTGGTTGAGGTCCCTCTCCACTGGTGTGCATCATTTAAGTGAGGTCTTCCTTTAACGCGTCGTCCCACCGGGATGGGTCTTCTATAAAGTCACCTTAGCTGTTTGTGAGAGGGCTTTGCTACTCAATTGCCTTCTTAGCTAGTGTAATTTTTTGAATTTTCAGCAGAGCTTAGGTAGACAAAGTCCTTCACTCCCTCAAAACTGTTGCGACTTTCTGCCCAAGTCGCCTATGTTGGATATTATCCTTTTTTGATGACAGAATATAATCTATTTTGCACCCACCTAAAAGATCGTACCCCTGATGTTAGCTTGAGCATTTTGTACAATCCGTTCAACTATGATGTTAAAGAAATCAGATAACAGCGCATCACCTTGTCATAGTCCTTCTCTGACATCAAAAGCATCGGTGTTGTTGTCACCGACCTTCATGGAGCAGCGTGCCTTCTCCATCGTCATTCTGTACAAATGGATGAGTTGGCAGGGTACCAAAACTTGACAGGGCTCTGTATAGCTCGTTTCTGTAGGCGCTATAATAGGCGATTTTAAAATCCAGAAAAGGTGGTGAGTATTGATTTGGAGTTCCTTAGTTTTCTCCAAGATTTGCCGCAATTTGAATATTTGATCTATGGTCGACTTTCCTGGCCTAAAACCATACTGATATAGGCTTATCAGATTTTTCACATAATATGACAGATATGATCTTATAAGCGATGTTGATGAGACTAATACCTCTGTAGTTGGCTCTGACGATCGGCCAACGATGCTGAGGTTCCATTCGTTGGGCTCATATCTCACAGATGAGCTGATGTATGCTCCGTAACAAATCATCCTCAGTTGCTTTAAACAGATTCACAGTTAGATCGTCGGATTTAAGCTTGTTGATCTTGATCGTCCGGGTTGAATGGGGCTTTGTGCCTGATAGTGGAGTTTTGATCGGTAGCGCCATTTAACAGTCTACAGAAGTGATCTTTCCAAATTCTCAGCACCGACTGTGACACTACTACTAGATTTTCTTTTTCATCCCTACAGGCTTCTGTTCCGGCGTTAGAGCCTTGGAATGCTCTTTTTCCTGCTATGACACCTCTCCATTGACTCGATCTCCCGTTCTTCATATTCTTTCTTCTTCTTTCTAAGAAGCTGGTGTTCATCGTTTCTCTTATGCTTGTAGATATCGTAAGCTCCTCTAGTCACTCTATACAGCGTCACTTTATGAGCCTCTTGCTTTGTTACGTGTGCTTGGCGGCACTCTTCATCAAACCAGGGGTTTCTTTGTAATGTATGTGAGAAACCCAATAGTTTAGCAAACCTTAATGGCTTGCTAACAATGATGCCATTGCTCATCTGCGGAACTGAAAAACACTGTAGCAGTGCCTTGCATTACGCACTTCTTGATCAAATTGGTTGATATTTAGTTGATCTGTAGATCGCCAGCTGGCCTTATGAATATTGAGGAGCGGGAATCGTGTGCTAGCTACAGTGATGTTTCGCACCGCCGCAAAGTCGATTAGCCTGAGTCCGTTTCTGGAGGCGTTGTCGTGCAGGCAGGTGTTTTCAAAGATGATCTCCTTTTCAATTTTTGCGTTAAAATGCCATGCACGATATTAACGTCTTAAAGTGGACATTGGTCGTAAGTCATGTCGAGGTGCACATAAAAGCAATCTTTGGTCACGTCGTCCTTATATTCTGTGGGGGCATGAGCGAGGATTGGTGAGGATTGTCATCTGGCGTCCGCTCCATGCCTGAAACTCAAGACTTTTTGCATAAGTCTGCCTCTGATGACAAATCCGCATCCAAATACTACTTCTGCTCCCTGTAGCAGTCACCGTAGTAAATGTTACAGTTTTTTGTCCCCTTTTTGCCCGGCCCTTCCCACCGCACTTTTTGGACGATGATATCTGTTAGTCTAGGGTTTCTGCTAATTACTCTGCTGCACATGGCTTCTTAAGGGTCCGAACATTTCACGTGCAGATCCCAAGGTCGTTATCCTTATTTCGTTTGCGAGGTTCGCTAGCAGTAAAATTATTCTTATTCGAGACTTGTTGCTGCTTCGTAACTAGAAGACTTTTCCATGATAGGGCAGATACCATGACGCACAACCTCCAACCTGGAGGGTCAAATCCGTCGTTAAAACCCCCAGATATTCTGATGCCAGTAACCTACTACGAGAATATAAGCACTGCCGATGTCCCCTTAATGATCCGCCATCAACTCTTTTTCAATACTCTGACGTCTTATTGAACTGAGTTCCGAATATGTGGAAGTAGCTAAGGTTATCTCTAAGCTGACTGTTGACGCCACCGTTCATTCCATCGAGTTAATTCTTCCACCGTACGTCTTCCTTCTGAGGAACTCTTGTTAGGCTTCTGAGACGCATACTTCAGTCAATCAGGTCAACAAGAGGTCCGGTTTAAAAAGCGCGTCGAACAAAATTTATGTTGACGCGTCACGATTAAATCTGCCAAAAACCCAGATGTTGTCGACTTCTTTATAACCAGGAATATGTGCCTAAGTAGAAGAAGGACCTGATCTTGACTCAGATCACTCATCTGTGCTTCTTTCACTTGGTAGTAAAGTTATATTGAAGGAAAATAACCCACGTCTAATGAATAAGCTAACTGACTGGAGTTCCTTTAGGCAATTGCTGGAAGAGTGCATCGAACTATCCATAACAACCGACACAATAGAAGAATTAGGAAGAGATGTAGAGAATTTCATCTTAGATATACAAAAGGCTGCTTGGCTGCAGCACCTGAATCAAACAGTAAAGTAAAAAGAAATACCCACGAGTACATATCCCAAACAAATATGTGACTTAATATCTGAAAAGAGAAAAGCTCGTAAACGCTGGCAACTATCAAGTCCGCCAAGTGACAAAACAAGACTTAATAGCTTAACTAATAAGCTAAGAAAAGAGATAAGAGAATTGAAAAATGCGTAGGTCGAAAGATATCTTACAAATTTGAAAAACGATGCTAGTACAAAATATTCACTCTGGAAGGCTACCAAGAAAGTGAAAAGATTGACATTCTGTCAATTAAAAATAGCAGTGGAAACTGGACATCTCGAAAACATCTTTCAGCCATAAGAAGATAACGATTGCCTAAAAGAAACAGAAGAAATGAATGAAGAGGATAGATTAATTCCACCAGTAACGTCTAACGTCAAAGAAATAAAAGAAAAGATTAACCCGAAAAAAGCTCCGGGATTTTATCTTATTACAGGAGAAATTCTGAAAAAATACCTGGAATAGATGAAAAAACTAGCACAAATAATAAATGCAGCATTCAAACTAAGGTATGTTCCACGAATGTGAAAAGTCGCAGAAGTAATTCTGATACCAAAACCTGGCAAACTATCTACCGAAGTTACCTCATATCGTTCGATTTCCTTGCTGCCAATACTGTCAAAGCTATTCGAAAAAATTCTTCTAAAACGACTCCATCCGATCATAGAGGAAAAGGCATTGGTACCAAGTCATCAATTTGGCTTTAGAAATATTTATTCAACTATAGATCAAGTTCACCGAATAACTGATAAAATAAAATAAAAGCAAAAAACAATATGCTCTAATATCTTCTTTGATATAAAACAAGCTTTTGTTAAGGTGTTGCATAAAGGACTAGCAAAAATATCTACCAAAACAATACTAAATCATATATAATGCAGAGATTACTCGTATTTAGAATAAAGCAAGAATATGAGTACTCAACATTGAAACATATAAAATCTGGTGTACCACAAGGTAGTGTATTGGGACCTGTCTTGTTCCTATTATATACCAATGACCTACCACAAAATGAGGAAACTTCTGTCGCTACATTTGCAGATGATATTGCTGTACTTGCTGTCGGTAATACCATACAGGATGTTACTGGAAAACTGCAAAGAGCAGTAAATGATATCTATGGATGGACCAAAAAATGGCAAATAAAATTAAATGAACTAAAGTCAGTTCATGTAAACTTTACAAATAAAAATGTACAACACATACCTATACAATGCAGTTCTTTTTTTGAACTTAACTAAGTACTTAAGCATGACTCTTGACGCAAAATTGCACTGGAAAGCTCATGTAATGAAAAATCATGACGAATTAAACTTACGGTAAAAAAAAATGTATTAGCTCTTAGGGAGGTATTCCTGTCTCTCGATATAAAGGGTGACTAAATAAGAACGGTAGGATTCTGGCTTTATGTTAAAGCTACATTCATGCCATTAGGTATGAAATAGCACATCATTTAAATGTTCGCCTCGGCTTGCTGACAGTGCTTCAAGCGGTCGGTTCAATTTTTGATGACTCGGTCCAATATGTGCGGCGTTATTCCGGCAATAGTGTCTCGAATGTTGGCCTCGAGCTCGTCCAAAGTGGTTGGCTTGTCAGCGTAGATTAAGGACTTGATGCAGCATCAGAGAAAATAATCGAGGGGTGTCAAGTCGCATGATCTCGGCGGTCAATTGATGAACGCTCTCCGTGAGATGACCCAGTCGTCAAATTTCTCCTTTACCACTTCGAGTTCAGATATATCGATGTCGTCGAGCTCTAGCCACAGAAAGACGGTTAGCATCGCTCTATACCGAGGACCATTGATGGTAACGGTGTCTCCTTCCTCATTTCGAAAGAAATAATTTCCGATGATGCCTATTATGGCACAAACCGCACCAAACAGTCAATCTTTGTGGATGCATTGAGCCAAAAATGGTCCTCGTCCGAGAAGATGATTTTTTGGCCAAAATCCGGATCTCCGGCCAACATTTCCAGCACCCAAATAGCGAACTCGCGGCGTTGTATATGGTCGTCCGGCTTCAATTCTTTCGTTAGCACAATCTTATATGGAAGTAGGCCCAAATCCAATCGCAAAATAAACCTGGTTTACTCTCTGGCGATGTCCAATTCAGCTGATCGACGTCGAATCGACATTTCTGGGTTTTCTTCGATACTGGCCGCTACGGCGGGTATGTTTTCTTCACTTCGCACCGATCTCTGTATGGTTGGTGGTTTAAGGTCCAAAAGAGTGTTCCCACGCTCAAACTTTTCCACGGTGCGACGAACTGCCTGCACACTGAAGCCATAACTACGACCGACCTCACGACGAAATTCACGTTGCGTATTTACAACTGAGCCAGAATTTGGATAATATTTTTTAATAATCTCCACACGTTCGGGAAGTGTTAAGCGATGCATGATGAAATGACAAACCTTACTGAATATTTTGACAGCTGGATGTCATTGGTAACTTTGACAGCTGCTGAAATATAACAATTAGGAAAACTATCATTGCCATCTGCTCACCCTTTACCTACATACTCGTATGTAGGTTCTCCAAAATAAAAAGTAACTGACGAAATACAATTACTGAACATACAAACTTTCAAGTATTAAAATCAAATTGCTAATTAGTTTGACGACTAGGGGTGATAATTGGGAGGATGACATTAAATCATGCCGGGTGCTTTTAGTGTTCCACACTATCGCAATGCTCGCATGCGATATTTTTTGATGATTTTCACCCAGCTACACGCAAAAAAAAAATCTGCCAACCTCTCTGTTCTAAACCATCCTTATAGTTTAGAACTAACCTGCCTAGTATATGCATATGTAAACGATTATTTTAAACTCCATCTTTCTTTTGTATTTTCCAAATTAAATCACTTCCATTAGGTGACTACCGAAGCTTGTACACATGCCTATAAAATAAACATCATGAAATCAAATAAAAAATAAAAACACCAGCACATTGACCCAATCGTCCTTAAAATTGCAGCTCAATTCATTCTGACGAAACCCATTAAACAGTTCCGAAACATTTCTGCATTAAAACGCCCATTACACTGACAAATTGAGAACGTAATTTAACGGACGTAACAGAACGTAAAAACGAACTCAATCCGTACCGAGAAGCAAAGGACATTGTCCAAAATTCAAATGACGTTCGCTGCCATTTGTGTGTGCGGTAATAAAAATCGGGGCCAGGAACCAGATTGCCAAATTATTTTTCCCCCATGCCACACACTCAAACACACACACTGTTCCATGAGGAGCGCTTCTTCTTTCCGAGTTGTTCTTCTTCTTTATCATCAACGTCTTTGCGTTGTCGTCCGACATTCTTGTTTGTTATATTTTGTTATGCGAATTTTTCTTCCTACCAACTTACCAGGAGTCCTTCGAAATTAGGTGGGAAGAAATAAACTCTGAAAACCCATTAACCCACCATAACTGCTGTTGTTGTTGTTGTTATTATTAGGAGTAGACGCCGGCCGCCACCACCACCACGCCGTCGCCATTGCCGCTGACGAAGGACGAAGGATGAAAAACTAAGAAAACCCAAAATTGCAGAAAACTTCTGTTCCATCTTCATCGCATTGGAAATAAATGAGCGGCCATAAATTTCACTAACGACAAAGTCAGGAAGTCAAAAACCTATTTTATTGGACATTTTATAGCACAGTAGGCTCTCCGACTGTGGCTTGTTGGTCTTCCTGTATCGTCCTTAGACAGGGTACATGTATAGAGTATAACTCGATGTCAGGATGCTAGATGGATACGAGTATAACAAAATTATTTCTCGTTAAACTTTATTATAAATCACTAGTTCTCCATCTGCATCTTTAGATAGTTCCTTCCCTCATATGGATACTGAAACTGAGTATCCTTATGCCTGAGTTATTGCATCCAGCTGCAAAATGTCAAAGGGGAAATTTCCAGAGCAGAATGAGGTCGCAGGAATAGTTTCGGTTGAACTTGTGAAAAAAAAAAACAAACATTTTAATGCACTTCAGGGTCATGGTATGTAATTAGAACTTTTCAAGGATAATAGATAATTGTTATCCATGCCTCCTTCGCCTCTGTCTGTTCTCGGCTTGTGGTCCGAATATCCAATTATGGAAACAAGTTCCTGTGGAAATGAATCAAATTTCGCTCTGATGTTTTTGAAGAAAGGTACGAAAAGTTTTACTACGAGTTTCCTGTGAAAAGGGTTGTGCATGGTGATTGGGTGGAAGTGGGCTGACTTAAGGATAACACAGTCGTAGATGGTAGATTTAGACTGGCACTTTTGATCCATTGAAGGATGTCCCTAGTTGAATGGAATTTCTACACAATAATTTCTGCATTCATCTCTGGTCGGGTATTGTGTAGCTTAGGTGATGAAGATTATTGGACCGTAGGCTGCGTAGAAAAGTTACTCATGTGGAATGGCAGGTGGTTTTCCATTTGGAAGGGAGTGTGGGCTCAGGGATGAAGTTTTAAGGGACTCTTTGATTGATGATTGCGTTTAATTGGAAGGATAACAAATGGATATTTTGTGGATATTTTGTGAGTGGAAGACTGACTCTGTGAATGAGTGATTTGTTATTAAAATGGAAGAAGTTTTATTTGATATTGATTGACAGAGGATAACTAATTCTGTATAGTTGTGGTTTTCAAAGCACTTATTGCATAGCAACTGAGGGAAAAAGGGATACCGGAGATCGAAATCAGTGCGTGTGAAAGATAAAAGTTTGTGAAAGACGCTAATGAATGGAAATGATGGAAGACTGTGAAGACTGGGTGGGACCATATTTAGGAGGCCATAAGCGAAGTGCTAAATTTCAATGGTAGCTTGAAAGCAGAGGGAAAGTCAAGGGACAAACGAAGTGTTAAACTTTGGTCCTTTTGCTCTCTGTCAGCGTATGTTTTGGTCTGTACGGCACATCTGTTTTTACTGTTTACTAAGAGCTTACGAGTATGATTGTGTGCAAACGCTGTTACCTGCGTCATTTTTACTCACTCTTATTATTTGAAAATATTTATGGACAGCGTAGGCAACTGCACCAGATTTGTGGTTAGTTTCCGGATAGTAGTTTGCCATTCTTGTTTAGATCAAAAATACCTTCAGCTGATCTGGATACGCCTCTTTCAGGACCTTCCAACTGGACCTTAGTTTGACTTTAAGATGTTGATTTGTACAAGCTACGGATTGAAAGGCAGGTCATAGTGACATTAGCGGAAGGGCGAATAGTCTCAGACTATTGCATCATTAGCGAACACAAGAGCCCAGACAAATGTATCCTAGGACTGAAGTGTTCTGCAGCAGAAGAAATTTTGATGGAATGGTATTCGCGCGGTTGCTAGGAATATATAGAAGTGATTGTTCTTAGCAGCTGGCCTAGTAGAATGTAGGTACATATGTCACACTTCTAGGAATCATTCTATTGAGGTCTTCGGAACATCTGACATGGTAGTATCTAGAGAATAGGCATATGAAGATCTGGTATAACAAGTCGATGAGCTAACCGTTAGACAATGGATTCGGGGGAGCCGTGGTAGAGTGGTAACCTCATCGCTTGTCATGCTGAAGTTTTAGGGATCGCGAATGTGTGACAAATATCTGATATCAATGGGTAAATCCCATAGAACTTGTCTGCAAAATTTTGTTTTCATATATTTTTAGAATAGAGGAAGATTTAATGAACAAAGGTTATTATCAGCCCAAAGTTGTGAGTGATGTGGTTTTTGGAGAAATGAATGAAGTGTGATGACAAATTTTAGGTGACGCAAAAGTCCTCACTCGATTTCCTAAGGCAGTAACTTTGTAACGAAAAGGAATTGGTTGTGTTTGTTGATTATGTTTCTTTAGATGATCAAATTTTTGTCCATTAAGTCGCAAGGATAATATCAGTTAACTGACCATCGCCAGAGTTGATGAACATTCGGGGTCATTCCACAGTATTTTCCATGAAATTTATTAAAACTTCTGGCAATAAATTCTCCACTTCTTGTCAGATGTTCTCCATCAAGATCTTTGGCCACACAAAGGAAGATGTCTGAAACGGTCATCTTTCGGGCGATCTTTCAGGCTGGTGCAAATCTTGGAACGAGAGATTAAGCGGTCAGGAATCGCTTGCTGGAGAATATCCACTGTGGCTCGTACTGTGTGTGGTTGCACTATCTTGCTGGAACCACATATACTCCAAATCCAGTTCGTCAATTTGCGGCAGCAAGAGTCGTTAATCATGGTTCTGTAGCGCTCAGCAGTCACAGTAATAGTGTTGCTGACGACGTCCTCAAAAATTATGGGCCAATCACCATTCATCCGTAAACGCTGCACCAAACAGTGACAGAGGATGTGATGGCTCTTCATGCACTACACGCAGATTTTTAGTCCCCCGGAAGCGATAATTTTGCTTATTCAAGTATCCGCATAGATGGAAATGCGCCTCAATGGAATATCACCCAGATCGCGGTCGAGGATTAGAACGGCTTGGCTGTAATGTATACAGGCAATAGCTGATACACTGTTTGTACTGTTCAGAGATACATCTTCAAGTCTTTCACCAAAATTCGCTGCAAAGACCGTTCTGATTGTTGTTTGATGGTCCTCTTGGACATTTGCAGCCACAGCAGCCAATATTCTCTACCGAACGGTTACTCAGGGGGCCAGCCACGTTTAACACTGTCCCGATTTGTGTCAGTCCCCTTGAGGCGAGCAGCTAAACTTCACAGGGTTTGCCCAATTGTCGAAAACATTGACACAATTATTCCGCGTTCTTGAAGAGTATAGCAATCTATGGTTTGTCTATGTATATTCTCCTTCTATTTACATGTTAAAGTCGCGAGACATAAGCGCCATTTCCAAAAGTGAGACTACTTTTGCGCCTTACCGACCTATCTTAGCTTAGGGAGTTCTTCCCAAAGTTTGATTCTTTTACAGAATGGTTCCAGTCTTTGAGCCTTTTGTTGCCAGTTCGTCGGCTGATTAATTATTCTCTACTCCCACGTGGGCTGGTAGAGGGTGACCCTTTAATTCTAACTGAGTTGGTTTATCTTGGCAAGGCACTGTCACACCAGTATGATTTCATGAGAGCTTAACGCCTTGATGATGGCCTAACTATCCGATAGTATCGCGATGTCTTGTCCGCTATACTTCCTATAGAGGTTAAATAGAGCGCATCTTTCGATCGCGTAGACCTGGAAGATACTGGGGTATGTTCCCATAACTTCCGAGTACTTTGTTCTGCTCCAGTTCCTGTGGGTATTTTGGATCCATCCGTGTATCATTTTATGGTATTTTGTTTGAGTAGGTACATCCTAACTTCAATGTTTCAATCTCTTTTGCTGCTCAGCTTTCAGTTGAATTTCCTCTTGAAGCAGTATTTCTTGACCATATCATCTCGAGGCCAGTCCCAAAGGGGGACTGATTTGGAAAGTGTTGTACGCTGTTTGTGTGTAATGAATTTTCTTTTCCGGTCGCCCTCTTTGATTATTCTTAGTATGGTTTCTTTGGCAATCCTCTCTAGCGTTAAGTATAGAAGGGTGAGTCCTAATATCACTTATAGTGCTGCTATGGGACAGGTTCTCATAGCCCCTATTCTGCAAACGCAAGCTATCCTTTGTACTTTTCCCATAGTAATTTTGATTGCTTAAACCATCGTTTAAAGAAGCGAAGATAAAAAAAAAGAAAAACTCTAGTACGAATACTCTCCTGGTCTAGATGGTCTGCCCGTCATAGTTCAAAAAGAAAAAAAAAAAAGTGAACTAGTTGGCTCAAAACCTTACGGCTCTTCTAACTTTCTATCTCTCAGGGAATCTTACCCATACTTTGGAAGAGCTTTTTCATGTTTCCCTTTTACTATCGCTAAACTTTCCTGCATTCGTAGGCTCTTCGAAAGCCTTTGTTTATGACAAATGCGAGTTTACCTTTTCTCTGAACTAGAACGTATTCTTTAGCTCCTCTAGCAGCCAGTAACTTGACGGCATTCATATGGAGAATGGCAAAGCAGTTGAGGTAATCGCAAACAAATTTCGCACGAAATTATTCTTCTCAAACTTAAAAGTCTTGGTTTTCCATCAGGGTTTATTGAAGGTATAACAAATCCTACCTTGAATAACGGCAACATAAAATCCTATTTACGAGTAGATCTCCTGTATCTGATCCCATTAAAGCCATCTCCAGAGTCCCTCAAGGTAGCCATCTCGGTCCTCTGATATTCACCTTCACAATTAATAATGTTAACGGCATCATTGTAGATTGTTATCTTTCTGTCTATGCCGAGATGGTATGAAGAGCTTCATGTATATATCAACTCCAGCTGACTCTAGCCAACTCCAAGATGACTTGAATAGGTTTTCAATCCTAGAATGTTCAAAATATTTATGGACTTAAAATGCAAACGAATTTTGACGAGTTAGTTTACGAGAAAACCCATATGAAGATGGTATCGCGTGCAAAGATAAGAGACTGTAGTAATTATCACTCTTGTCATCCATCGGAAAAGGTGAGAGTCGGATCATCTTTGTACATAAAAGATTCTGATTCTGATCATTTTGAAGATCTAAAAATAGAGCTTGAAACTAAGCACAGTATGCGTACAAAATAGATGTAATTTCTTTACCATGTCATCTATCTATTGCCAATTGATTTTTTCACCAACATAAAATATTGTAGCATAATAATAACTACGCGCCTATGTCTATGCAGCAAATTCCGAAGTGACTTTCCATTCTGGCAGAATTTTGGTTCAAACTGTCCTTCATTCGAGGTTCGTGTCGGGGACGAAGTCTCCACAGCTCATGTCAACGAAAGAGACGAATAATATTAGGGATAAAAGGGAATTATAACTGCAAGAATTATTTCTCTTGTTCCAGTGGTCGAAGAATTTGCTAGAAGTTTCTGGCTATCAGAAACTTCTGCTATATAAGGACAGGTGGCGATCAAAAAAAGACACAGTTGGTTTAGAACCGTGGCGAAGATATTGGAAAAGTGATAATGGGCGAAGTTGTAATTTTGTGATAAATTGAAAGTTGAGAGTGAACAAGAAAAAGTAATTAGTTTGGATTTGTGAATTAAGTAATTGAAAGGAGATAAAGTGATTTGAGAGGAAAGAGACCTTGTAAGAAAAGAATTTGCGAAGAATAGTGTAGTGTGAACTTGAATTGTTCTATAGACTAGAAAATAAAGAAATAAATTTCACAGAATACTGTTTTATCTACTCGAGCCGTAGCTTGCATATTACAATACTTTCGAGAGAAAAATTCATAGTCGAATATTCGGTCCCATATGCGAAGAGGGTGAATGGAGAAGACGATAAAACCGCAAACTCTTTAAGCTGTATCAAGATGTGGATGTAGTCCGAAAAGCCAAAACACTCCGAGTAATAATGCTCCAGCTAAGAGGATCTTTGAATCCCAACCACCAGGTTCGAGAAGACAGGGAAGACCGATTGCAGATGTCAGAGCGCTTGGTTTGAAAAACTGGGCGAAGCGTTCCCAGTATCGAAGAGGAAGAAAGGCTGTCGTGTCTCAGGCCCGTTAAGTAAGAAAGTTTTTTGAGCGATGTTGTAATGCTTTGATTTTTTTGTTCAATTTATTTGCTAGTAATGCTTATATTGTTTTATTGAGTCTTTTGATTTTTTTCATTTCTGGTAGAGTTCGTCCCTTTTTTTAAACATCCCACTCGTTTCTGGATACCTTTTGTTTGTTCACATTACTTATTGAGGCCTTTTACACATATTCCCTCCATTTTTTCTGAACAATTCATGAAAAACATCTCAATATCGAGCTGACTGTTACTAGTGCTGATCCGGCAGATCAGTGGTTCCCAAGCGGTGAAGCTTGGGAACCACTGATCTAAGTAGAAATGTTCGGCAGAGCTGCACATATTGTCAAAAGACGCATTGTCAGTCAGCATTTGTCAGCACTCCTAATGTCGATGAAGATTCCCATAGCGTACTCTTTTCTGTCAAGAGCGCATGCATTCCTTGGTGATACACATGTGGCATCTCAGTCAGGGGATGCTATTGCAGAACAACTTTGGGTGCACCTGAAGCTCAACCGAAATTCTGGTGCTTCTCAACAAGGATTAACCAAAACTTATTGGTTTGAAAGTCTTATCCAGTGAATAGTCATTTCTACCAAACTGTGGTATGAAAATCACTTTGACTGTTCACCAGTAGGCACAATTCTCCTTTGAGTTGATATCAACTGGCTTACATCGAGCTACATGACCTGGTGTATTCCATGGCATAACAGCGTATTGATAATATCGCTACAACAAATTTATTGGCTCAGCTCGTTTAAAATTGTAGTTGTAATCTGGTAATCTAGGTTTGGTTATTTTATATTGATGCCCTCTGACTTGCTTATCACTGCTCACTTAGACCAGCAGATGGATCCATTGTGCCCATATGAGTTGTTTTTACCCTGGAAACCTAAAAAGAAAGAAAGAAAAAAAGGCCACCAATTTAGAACCACCCAGATAAGGATATCAAGTCCTCCAATTCCATTCAAAATTGACTGAAATTCTACTGTTGGCAAGGGCAGGATATTTAGATAACAGATAACGAAGAGACTAATTGTTATGTGTAACCCCGAAGCGCTCCGCATGAATACCAATGGCACAGTGCCCCGAAATGATGCCGGAGACGACTCGTGTGTTATTACGATTTAGCTTAATTAAAGAGGGAGAGAGATCTTTTCTTGACATATACCGGCCACAGGGTTCTATCCGTCAAGTGGACCCAGCGCCTGTTGGCTAAACCAGTGGCTTCGTCGCCTATGAGCTTGATTATAGAGCTAATGCGAGTTTTTATAAAGAGGAGAGCCTGCGAAATTTGCAGCGCTGATACTTATCCATATGCCCTGGTACCCATCACAGGATCGCAGTATTGGCTCTCGATACCTCATTAAGATGTCTTCTGTAGGCATTTACTAGTATTGTCTTCTAGGATAACTTTTGCAGCCTAAGTAATGGCTGTTATCTCGGCTTGGGAAACACTACAGTCGTTGTTAATTCTAAAGGAGAAGTTCACTCCTAGGATTTCACAGAACACCCCAGCCATCTGTGTAGAAGTCCGGGTCTTCTTTGGCTGATATTGAATCTCCCGTCAAAAGCAAGTGCCGGAATCAAATAGTCAGTTTCTATTTGCCTGGTAGTAGGTTCCCATCGGGATAGGATGGAAGCATCGTATTGTGCTGATGACCAAAATTCAGCTTCCTTAAGTCTTAATGCAGTTTTAGCAACGACCTTATTGCATTATATATCCAACGGGACGAGATTTAGCATGGTCTCCATTGCCGCTGAGGTTATATTTCTAATAGATCCTGTACTCCCTATGGCGAAAGATGGTATTTCTTCTCAAGTGTCGAGCCGTACGTTAGAATGGGTCTCACTACCGCTGTATAAAACCAGCATACCACAGCTGTTTTGGTAGCCTAAGGAATTATTCTCTAGCAAAAGGCTACAGAGTTTCGCTTTTGTCTCAGTGAAGGTACCATCAGACTTTCAATATCATTCCGGTTTGGATAGTTTGCCCATTTTGAGAAAGTTAACCAACCGACTGGCTTCACCTAAAGTTTCAATCGTTAGGAAAAAATCCCTACAAGTAGCACCATTCGACACCCGAAAAATGAATCCGTTATATTCATTTTCATTTGATCGGTATAGATTCAAGCCTCTCTCGAATTTAGTCTTTAGTCGTGTTTTTAGAAGTTTTCTGGTTTCTTTCCGTGGTCTTGCAGTTTTGAGCTTCACCAAGGAACTGACTACTTGCAGGGGTTTTCTTTTACTGGACACGTTACAGCGATATATCTGGTAAGGGCGCCATTCTCTAGCATTTGTCTCGCTATCAGTTTGGGCTGAGTTTAAACAGATTTACTTAGTCTACTCGTAATCCAGTTTCCTCACCACATGCAAAGATATGGCCTCATATTCAATTCGGATTTCGATGTATCTATGACCTGAGAGGGACCCCTCTTACATTTAAAACAAAATGCCTAGTTCGAAGAAACTTTTCAAAACATATTTGGTCAGACCTCGGGCAACATGTACATTTATCATCCCACAGCATCGTCCTTAATGCATGATGACATTTCATTTGTGAATTTTCTGTGCACGTTTAAAATTTATTCAACCGAAACCCAGGGATACGCCCTTGGAGATTAAAACACGCGAAATGCGTGCAGACCGCGTGCACCGCATTAACCAATCGATGGTGAAAATATTTGAAAATGTGGAGACACATGCAATTAAAAGGCAATAATTTCCCTCTGATATTTCCATGCTGCTATTGCGTTGTGACACCCAAAAGAGCTTCAAAAAAAAAATAATTGGACCCCAAACACTCCACTATTATCGGGCCTCCATCTCTGACTTCATTACAAAATGGTCACGTTTAATTTCGTGGTCGATTGGCATGTGAAAAAGATTACGGACTACAGTTGAGTTGTCATCCCATATTGGCCCGTTGTGGCATTATAGTTCATTATTACACTGTCAGTGGCAATTATCACTCGTTTTATTGTGAATGTACCTATGTACGTATACATACGAGTAACATAAAGTTTGGCGTATTTAAATTTCATTTGAAATGTCATCGTGATTATCGGTGATGAAATTAAGGGAAACCGGTCGCGTGTACTTTTGAAATTAACTTCTGTCAGCCATACAGAATGGTCCATTTGGGTGCGTTCATTACGTTCGGTATCCAATCTACTGTCAATATTTAAATTGAACATCAGTTAGTTTTTCAGATAAATACCGCGACCTATTCGTAAATTAATTTCGAGCAATAATTTGCAACGCAACGCTGCAAATAAAGGCATTCGCTAGATAATATTATTGGATTTTGCTTCTGATTCTCAAATTAGGGTGAACATTAAATGCGATAATTTAAAAATAATAGGATGTCACTTTTTATAACAAAAGCATAAGGGAAATGGTACAATCCGTCTGTAATGGATTATGGAATGCTCTCTAACTTGCAAATATTTAGCAAGGAAAACGTCGACTCTGACCAATTTAGAGATCGACAATTCAGCTCAATGAATTCAAGACGATGCAATTTAAGAGCTGAACAGAAAGTGCATCTCAATCTGATTCATGCAGCGCTGTCAAAACTTTGCCGCGTGACTTGCGGCTAAAGCAACGACAATGAAAGGGACTGGAATTTGAATCTTGTGTTTTCTCTTTCTTCGAAATAGTACTTATGTTTAACGAGTTTGTTATTTCTAGAGATAGACGAACAAGAAAAAATCGCTTTCGAAACGCAGATTCGCATATAGAAAGAGGACTTCTTGAAACAACTTCCAAATACCTCGAAGAGCTTGTCGAGAACCTTTTTTTAAAGCAACCAAGGAATCTCATTTGCTCGAACAACAGCAGCTTGAGTGTACAATTTATAAACGTTAAATTTGCAGCGCTGCCTGAAGTTGAACAGAATTCAACTTCACGATGCATGACTCAGATTCGGACGCACATTGTGTTGCGGCTTACGGCTTTCCACTCCTTTTTTAGTTTGACAGCTTGCGAATCAGCGGCAGCGGTAGACGTAGATGCACATTCCATTCGGCTCTTTAAGAGTGCCTAGTTAGATAGTAGGCATGTTTTTTTAAAACCAGGCTGACTGACAGAACTGTCAAATGTTACATGTAAAACAAATTCAACAACCGGCTCTTGTTTTTCTCCGCAGCAAAAACCAACTGGCTAGAAATTGTTACACTCCTCATAAGTACATAGATGGCCTGATTTTATTCAGAGGTTGGCACGCCTGACAATTTTTCGGTTGTGTAGGAACTCGTTCGTATGGTGAATTTATAGATCTCGTGCGCTGGCTTTGATTGGAAGAAAAATGTTGTTAATCATCTTATTAATATTGCGCGTAATGACTTTTATTTCTGGCAAATAATTTCACTGTTAACACCTAATGTCATTATGACAGCCAAAAGAAGTACCTATCTTCAAATATCAGAAATACTAAAAATCAGACTGGCAAGATACTTGTATCTATCTACCAAAGTGAAAGACTAAGGCAAAACCCAACAGAGCCCTTAAGATGGCACTCAAGGCGCGTACAGATCGCCTTGAGTGCCATCTTCTATTATAAAATCTATCATATTTGTCGATGTGTACAATTCATGCTTGAAAGAAGGAGACTTTCCGGACCAATGGTGGTGACATCGACTGGTGCTACTCGTATTCTCCAAGGGAAACAACAAACGACCAAATGAGCCGTCGTCGTACCGCCCATTCTGCATACTTGATACGGCAGGTAAAGTCCTAGAACGTGTTATTGGCAACAGATAGGAAGTACCGATACGGGAAGCGGGAGGACTATCCGAGCAACAATACGGCTTTAGGAAGGCACGCTCTACCACAGACGCAATTAAAGTCGAAGTTGAAACAGCGTAAAAGGCAATACAGAGAAGAAGATGGAAGGAAGCACCAAGAAATATTGTGCTGTGATAACCCTCGACATTAAAAATGGATTCAATAGTTCTAATTGGAACTACAACTTACAAGCTCTCAGGACCACCCCACCTAATACAAATTGTGACAGACTACTTTAGGCACTGAATACTCCTATATAACACCGACCGTGGTCTGAAGGAATACAGCGTAATTGGTAGTGTACCACACGGATCCGCGCTGGGCCCCCTACTGTGGAACATTATGTTTAACGGCGTGCTGAAGTTCTCAATACCCAAGGAGTAGAAAATGGTTGGTTTTGCTGATGACATCGCAATTGTGGTTACACCCAAACTGTTAGAAGAGGTTGAACAGATTGGCAATGCAACCATAAGGATCGTCCGACAATGGCTTGCTATCAGCGGCACACAAGACGGAGGCGGTCCTTATAACCAGCAGGAAAGCAATGGAGACAGTGGCGTTCATAGTCGGCGGTCACACCATTACTTCGAAACCGAACATCAAATATATTGGAGTCATGCTAGATGCAAGACTAACATTCAAAGAACAAATGCCGAATGTTAGTAATAAAGCAGCACTAGAGGCAAGAGTAGTAACGCCCATTATTCTGTTTGCCTCACCAGTATGGGCGAGAGCTACAAGGATTAAGTCGTACAACAGTAAAATTGCATAAGCATGCCGAATGGAATGGATTCCAGTCGATATATTAAATGACGATCAGCAATGGCTATACTATCTAAGCTACATGGAAAACCAAAGCAGTACTGGCACTAGAAGAGAAAACCAACGTAAAATTGAAAGGGCTCGAATCATAACAAAGTTTCAAGAGAAAGGCAGATGGACATACCACGTATCCAGGTATGGATTGAACGACGACATGGGGAGTGCGACTACTCATAACCCAGTTTTTGACGGGACATATGTAGAAGTTTCCGCACATACTTGCACAAAGTCAAACACGACAATAATACAAATAAATCTTGGTGGCCAAATCTCGAAATTAAACGGCCGGGAACTTTTCGTGCAACAGAGCCAAATTTATCTTCAAGATATCTTCAATCTCAGGACAAAAACAGTTGGTTACCATTTGACCATATCGCAAAGAATTCACAGTAAGAGCGGCGCCTTCGTCGTTTTTAAATAAAATACCGCCCGATCACAGCTTACACCAAACTGTCACCCATGGCGGGTGCAATGCCCTCTCAATGATCACATTTGGATTCTCAAAACCCCAAATTCCCGCCGAGTGAGAAAAGATTTTATTTCGAAACATCAGCGTCAACTTGTTGTACACAGATATCACAGAACTGTTACCTTTGTAGTAAGTGTATTGTAAAATGCCAAGGCAAGAACGAACTACCTGTCACTATGGATGACAGATGGATTTGACAGATGTCATAGGGCAAGGATGTGAAATCCCAATATCGTTTGAAGTTGCCATGCCACTGGGTATACTGAAGGAATACATAACAGTTTAACTAGTTTACAGTCAACAAATCACAGTTGAACCATAAACAAATCTAAGAAAATGTACTTGAAACAGCAGATAGAAGACAAAAATTGTTATCTGGTCAAAGCTACAAGCCCGCGCTCTACAATTATTCAATTAAATTCCTAAAATTTTTATTAAAGCTATAAATTTCACATAAAATCTTTACTTCCATAGTAAAGTTGTTATTAGTTTTTTTTTTAAATAATTGGATATTATCTCATTAAAAATTAATTAAAATGTTCAGGAAATATGCGATCCAAACAATTAGATTATGGATTGAGGCAAGGAGAACAAAAAAAAGTACCTAATTGAATATTGCGGGGAATTGTCGTTGTCGAATGTTTATTACTACTTTTTTTTTAATAGGTGCATTTTATGTAATAAAGTCACACGAATTTATACATGTAGAGTGTGCAGCTATTTTTCAGATTTAAAACCTTTTGCATTAAATTAAATAAAATAAATTAAATTTTATTTAAAAAAAATGGCGCTCTGTTGATTGCCATAGATAGTCGAGATCAAATGAGTTTTCGGCTCTACTATTTCATTGCTTGCTGATTAACCAGCCCATCGTATAAACTTCTGTGAATTATTTGCATATGGGTGTGTATATAAATATAAGGTGTTATTCAATTCGAGGTTGGGATTTCGCATTACTGTCATATGGCATCTGTCAAATCCATCTGTCATCCACAGTGACAGGTAGTTAGTGCTTGCGATTTTACAATATGGATCGTTTAACCACCACGTACATTGGATGCTGAAAAATCAAAAATTTGACGCTAGGTTAGATTAGGTTAAGTTTAAGTGGCTGCCTGCACCCTAAGCACAAACCTAGAACAGAGTAGGTCCATTGTTTCATATTTCATATTTATTTAATATTTTTTTAATTAATTTCAACATCATTTACAGTAGACTAATATAATCTTTAGGTTATAAATGAAAATTTCATTTGGAATTATTATAATAACAATTCAGAAATTTTCCGAAATTAAGAAAACGATTGGAAATGATGTTCAATTTATTTTATATTTAAGCTAATCTCACTATTTTAAGTAAATTCATTCACTTAGTTAATTAACCGCTATATGCCTGAAGAGAGTGTGATTAAAAGAATTCACATAACAAGATCTTCATACGAGTATGTTGAGAGGAAGTGCATTCCAAATGCGAACGACATAAACGAAAAATTGATCCTCAATGCAAAGATAATAATACCGCGGGAGAACTAAAGTCAAAGACCGATTAGACTGCGCAAAACTTAGTTTATTAAACAAATATGAAGGCTGTTTGAAGATTATAATTCTGTGAAGGCATTTAATAGTGCAAAATTTGAGATACTGGTCCAATGGGCATCCAAGAATATTTTTGACGTAAGCAGAAACGTGATCATAGCGTTTGAAGGCATAGACATATCGAATAATATAGTTGAACGCAACATTCAGTCTTCTCTTATTATTTGCATTTACGCAGCAGCAGATTTCACAACCATAAGCTATGATTGGCACGAGAAGATATTTTGCTAGCATTAGTCTAGTTCTACGTTGTGTGCATCAATAACCATAAAGTTTACCAATTCTCGTATTAACATGATCACCCCAACTTAGCTTAGAATTGAACCAGATTTCGAGGTTTTTAGCCTTGCCACAATAATCAATTGGATTACCTCCAAGGCATATAGCAGGGAAATGGTTTACATCTGATTCAATTCTGCTAATGAGCATGCATTTTGATTTAATGAGATTCAGTTTCAGAAAGTTTTCTTGAGACCAATTTAAAATCCTGCGAAGATCGTCGTTTAGCTTGTTTATAGTTTCTGTAGTAAGCCCACACTTACAGCTGAGGTACAGTTGAACATCATCTGCATACATGTGTGCTACTGAATATTTAATTACTGTAGGAAGGTCATTAACAAAAAGCATGAAAAGAAGAGGACCAAGAACTGAACCTTATGAAACGCCTGTTAATATTTCAATGAATTCGGAAAACTGCTTGCTTTCTTCCCTGGAGGTACACAACATCTTCAGTATTATTCAACCGCCGCCGTATTCAGTCGCCTTTTTCTTTTTGCTCCGCAAATTAATTCATTGTTAATTTGTCATTTCTCGCCGCATAAGCAATTTCCCGCTTATTTTTTTGACCCACTTCGCGTTTGTCCTACTTTTTCGTAAACCTTACGCAACCACTTATTTTCTGAAATGTCTTGTGGAATGTCTAATTGCCTAATCGATGATAGAATGCCGATTGGATCGCTTGTAATGCCATCTGTGGCAAATCTTTCCATGCCATTTGTGTCGGGCTTAACAAAAGAAACACGGTTTCCATTAAAGAAATATCAGCCAACCTCCTTTTCTTCTGTGATGAGTGTAAGAACATATCGCTGTCGCACGTGCTCCTTGCGATAAAATGCTTTAGTGACTCTAATGAAAACCATCATAAAAGTCTCATTAAAAAGATAACAGAAAAATTGTCCAGCCTTGAAAATAATGTAAGAGGCGTTGCGGTACAGTCTTCAAACGACGTAATTAAATCCAAACTCGTTAACATCGAAAAACAAATTGCTGGTCTTTGTGAGTTGTGTTTCGCAAGGTCCGGTAACGATGAAACTACCTTGTGTCACCTTAATACTATGATAAGTGTTCTTAAAACAAAATCGGATGCACAGATTATCGCACACCAAAATACGTGCGAGGTTATTAACACAATGCGTGAAGACTTAGATTTTCATTTCCAAGCCCCCTCAATCAATCAACCATCTCCCAAGCAACCTGATCCCATGCTCGAAGTGATTTTCGATAAAATTAATGTTGTCGGCGACGAATTAACTGTGCTACGGTCGACTTTTTGTGATATTGAGGGTAGCATTGGAACAATATGCAGCAAAATTAATCACGTATCAAACCATAGTCAGCATCACCCAATTGTTCAGTACAACACGTCAATCTTGGCTGAACTATTGGATACCGAAGTGAATCCCCCCTCATCTCCACCCACCTGTCTCCAACGGATGCTGCAAACGGATAATTCCAACGCAGGCGTTACAACTCACGAATCTGAAGTCACGGTAACGTCGTCTCCTCCCGCTGTCGCCCCACGTAAACTCATCAAACAGTTTTGCACTACTTGGACACCTTCTGAGTGGCAGGGCAGATTGGACAAGCTAAAGTTGGAGAACCAGATGTTCACCACCTTCCTCATCAAAGGCGCCCCTCACTACGCTAATGTTCCATGGATTACACAATTTTTTAAAAAGAGATTTGGTATTACCATCAACCAATGCATAATGCTCCTGCCATCCAGCCACAAGAGTAATCGAAATTTCAAATTCGATTTACCGTCTCGACACGAATGGATATTTCAAAGCTCTGGTACTGACTTCAAGCTTGGTAAGGTGCACATCAGCAAATCGACCGACAAACTCTGCGTTAAATCTAAGACTAATAATGATAAGACTGTAAATAAATCTAAGATCAGTAATAAGCATGCAAAACCTGTTTCCAACTCCCGACCCAAATCTGACACTAACTGGTTCCTAAAAACTAAATTATTCCCCAAATTTACATATACGTGACGCCATCATTATGTATACCAGCAGCAGCAAGTGAATCCAAGCTTTGAATGCAGTCTATTATGGAAGCTTTTCCAGTTGGTGTTTGATACCACAGGATCAGGGGATTTCTCCCATCCTACCTTAGAACCGATTGGAGCTTCTAATGAAACAATGGGGGTTCCTAACATTTGAGTTAGACAGTTCACAAAAGCTGTCGTAGAAGTAAGCTCCAAGTGAAGCCTTCTTCTGACAGAGAGAGCGGAACAAATGCAGAGGAGATGGAGAGTTGTCTCCACCCTCCCAGCTGAGGCCAAATCTGTCGTGACATGACACTTAATGACAGTCTCCCACCTGAAGTTGGTCTTCTTGATAGCATTTAGGTTGAGCAATTGCTTACATGTAGGGAGAGGCATGCCGAAATTCTCCTTTTCCTGTAGAATTTGACGCAAATTTTCCAACAAAATCTTCTTATTTTTATAATTTGCGCGCGCTAAAGGGGATATGAACACCCTTATATTGTTTCAGGGCTCGGGCGTTTGGGAAACGGCGGGAGAGGGACTGAGGAGGAGCTTGTGCACTTGTTTGAAGGTTATAGTGATGCAGAAATACAGAGTCTGGTAGATCATTCCACGTTCGTGTCGTTCGGCTTATAAACGAATCCCTACGAGTACATTTGACAGTACGACCGAAGTTGGGGGCTTAAGGGTGAACTGATGTGTATTTGAAGCATGACGCGTATTGCGGGTGAAATTTTGAAGTGGAAGAATGGAACTGACGACGATGCCCATTTCTAGTTCGGCGGCTACGTAAACTAACCAAATCACGGAATTTTGTTGAGAGGCCATTGCATCCACCATGGGTGACAGTTTGGTGTTCTCTGTGGATCGACTGCCTGATCGCGCTGTATTTTTTTGAAAACAATGTTACGGCGAATTCTCTGCTCTATGGTCAAATGATATTGAACTTTTTTTGCCTTTAGATTGAACATATTAATGTAAACGACGTGTGGTTCTAACAGGATGGGGCTACACGCTACAAAACATAGGCAAGTTGCATAGACTCTATTGCAAAAAAAGTCCCCCGACAGGCCGTTTATTTTAAAGATTTGGCGACAACAATTGGCCAACAAGATCGAGTGAACTAACCCCGCTGAATTTATTTTTGTGAAGTTATGCTGAAGATCATCTCTGAATTTTGCAGAACTTAAAAACCAACATCCATGAAGTTATGATCGCAATACAGAATGGTGGCGGCCATTTAACAGATGTTGTATTCCATATATAATGGCATAATCCAAAATTTGAAATAGTAAACAAATTTTATTTAAATCTTTAATACTTTTTATTTTACTTTAACCTAAAATCCCAAAGCACAACGTGAATAACGCTGTATAAATGTAAGTTCATCGCTTTCCAAATTGGCCTAGCTAAAGTCCTTTTTATGTGGCTTGAAATAACAGTTTCAAACTATTTCCATGCCAGCTCTTTACTTGCATTTGAGCATCAGTTTAAATGGGCACAATGCAGCCGGACGTAAATACTGACAAACAGCTTTTTGTTACTTCTATTGTTAGTCGGTTACATATCCTCAAGACGGACAATGTTCATAAAATCAAAACTCCTGGTTTAAAAAAAGGTCCGCAATATGTTTCTTTTCTTTTAATTATCTTCATCACTTAAGTGCGTCTTTTAAAGTTACAGTGATGGATAGTCAGGAAGGGGTACAGAGTAGCATTAAAAATTAAAGAGAAAAGGATAGATTTTGCCAGATAAAAATGCTAGCCCTACAGTGCGGCGTATTATGAATTAGTACTGCGACTCAGCTCACCCATTGTGTTGGCATCGAGGAGGGTTTTCCACAATATACCAGCAAAATCTACTCTTAAACCCTACTAGATTTTTGTACTGACCTCGAGAAGGATTTCAGTGGTTTATTCATTTGTTTTCATTTGGAAACCCTTCTATATGTCAGCACAAAACGAAGCGGCCCTAAATACAGCAAAAATCGTGTAGTGTTGCGTTATTCCGATTATCTATGGGCTTTAGCGGTTTGTAAGAATATTATTTTTATAACAAACTAGCTGACCCGGCGAACTTCGTTCCGCCTAAAATTGATTAAACTATAAATGTCCCTTTCGAAAGTCGAGCCTCTATATTGAAAGAATGAAACTCATTTGGAATTAAATTGAATTCAATGCATTTTATTTAAACGGAAAATAGATGTCACACATTTCAGGTCACTGCAACGTTTTGTGATAAGCATCGTTGTTTGTTTTGTTGTCCGGTGCGTAAACAAACAATGCAGACGACTTTCCGACACGCGAACACGCCACGTACAATTGTCCGTGCGAAAAGCAAGGAATTATCGAGATTAAGGCCACACACTTGCAACGATTGGCCTTGCGATTTGTTGATTGTCTTAGCGAATGCGAGTCGAACGGGAAACTGAATGCGCTTAAACCTTAAACTCGAACGGCAAGACGGTCGGTATAATCGGAATTCTTGGAATAGTGGCTTGGTGGACGTTGTTCATGAGTTTCTTCACCGTCAATCTAATTCCATTGCACCGTTTCGGTTGGTTCAGATTCCGAATTTGAGTTTCAAATTGTGCTGTAGTAGACCGGGCACATCCAACGAATTCAAAAATTCAATTCGATAGCTTGTTGCTTCGTCTTCGTTTGTTACGCGATCAACCGATTTGAACGAATGCAGTGTGACTGCGATTTGATTTTGAATACTGAAATTCAAATCATCGACGTCATTATTCTTCGCGCGATGTCGATGTTCCACCAGGCGTATCGAGGAAGAATATGTCGCCTTTTCCGTCGTCAATGTGACGTACACGTTCTTTTGCTGTGGATTCAGAAGTGGGACATTTGTGTGAACTCTCTCGTGCTGCAATTCTCGATTAAATGCATCGTGCATCGAGGGATTGAGGGCTGGCATACCCAATTTACTCAACAGACTGCCGCACATGAGCAGACACATGTCTTTGATCAATATTAGGGCCTCGTTGTGGATCTCATCGTTAATTTGAAGTTCGGGATTCGATGTCTCGTATTTTTATTTCGAGCTCCAATGTTTGATCGTCTTATAGGCTGCATTATTACACTAACACAGAAAAGTCCTGATTAAAAAATGTCGCAACCGTCAATCAATTACATTAAACACGAAAATTCAACACCAATCCATTGAATTTCACTTGGTCACTGAGTAAATATCTTTATTCACTTCGTTGATCACAGAACAAAATACTTTCGTCGATCGAAAAGAGAAAAAACTACTCAGCTGTCAAACGTGAGTCTGAGAGCGTAGCGCCATCTGTTGGTGATCCTTGTGGGGGACAAAATTAGCCGATTGTCAATTCCGTAGTGTTTGTCATTCCTTAGACTCAATATTTTCTCCTTCCCATACAAAATGGAATTTTCAGATATCGCCACCATCCACCCCTAAAAGAATGCGATTTTGGGTTTTCACGATTGTCCGACTTTTTCGGCCGAAATTTCCAATTTCCGGCTCCATAGTGTGTTGTTCTAACCGACACCAATTCATTTTTATATACTCGTATGTAGATTGAGAATAATAATCTTAATCAAATATATGTATAGTTGTTGGCTTTCTCTATACTTCATTCAGTCATTTTATAGGGCGACGCCCACTTTTTTTGGGACGATTTCTTTGCTGTCTACAATCTGAACAATTTTTGAAAAAGCTGTCAAGAGTATAATACTACGATTTCCTAAGAGAACACATTTTTCAAGCCCTATACAATATGACTTTAGAGAAGGACTTTCTACCCAAGACGCACTCCTAGTGTTCTGCTCATCAGTAAACACCGGACTTAATGAGAAAATAGTGTGCCGGTCTGTCCGTGGGCATAACCAAGGCTTTTGACATGATTAATCACGACATTCTCCTGAGCAAATTGCATCGGGCTGGTTTTCGGAGTTTTATGCATAGTTTGAGTCATATCTCTTAAAAAAAAACTCAAAAGAAAAAATTTGGGGACTGCTATAGCAATGTTAGAAATATAAATCTAGGGGTACCCCAAGGTTCTGCCTTAGGATCTATTTTGTTCCTAGTCTGTATAAACTCTATGTTTAAATATATTTTGACCCTCCGAACCTTATATAGATTACGATGCTCACCTGCTGAGAATCTGGTTTGCCTAAAACAAACTAAAGGTAAGCAACGAAACAAAACTAATATCTTTTTAGTTTGAGAAAGCAGGAGTCTTCTCGAGTCGCTACAAAGTGTCAGATTGTTTATGTGATGCTGTACCTTCTTCGTTGGTGTTTGATGTATGTAGGTACAACGTGTGATGGAAATTGTTTCAAAGTTTAAATTGTTCTCATTGACCAAAATGTGTGCTGCGTTCCTCTATCCGTAATTTGCATCATCTGCGTAAATGTTGTGTAAATCTGTAAGAATCGTCTATTTTGGAATATTTCATTCTAAACTATAGGGTGACCAGATAAGAATGATAGGAAAAGAAATTTAAATCAAACAACAACGGTGTGAGATATCAAATTGATTCTGACTTTATTTTGAAACTACTTTCATGCCATTATTTACGAAATAGCACATCATTTTAATGGCCACTTCGGTTTCGCTGGCAGTTCTTCAAGCTGTCGGTCCAAAATGTTATTCTGGCAATAGCGTCTCGAATGTGACGTAGCCTCAGAGAAAATAGTCGAAGGGTGTCAAGTCTCTCCTTGTAAAATGTCTCCTTCACCACTTCAAACATTGTGTCGATGGCATGTATTGCCGTCTTGTTGGAACCACAACTCGGATATATCGATGTTGTTAAGCCCTGGCCACAGAAAGTCAGTCAACATCGCTCTATACCGAGGACAATTGACGGTAACGGTGTCTCCTTCCTCATTTCGAAGGAAATAAGGTCCGATGATGCCGCCGTGCCATAAACCGCACCAAACAGTCAATCTTTGTGGATGCATTGACGCTTGGTCGAACACTTGTGGATTGTGGTCGTTCCAATAGCGGCAATTTTGCTTGTTGACATAGCCGCTGAGCCAAAAATGGGCCTCGTCCGAAAATGGGCTTCGTGCCAAAATCCGGATCTCCGGCCAATATTTCCAGGGCCCAATTAGCGAACTCACGGCGTTGTTTATGCTCGTCCGGCATCAATTCTGCGTCAGCACAATCTTATACGGATGTAGGCCCAAATCCAACTGCAAAATAAGCCTGGTTGACTCTCTGGCGATGCCCAATTCAGCTGATCGGCTCCGAATCGACATTTCTGGGTCTTCTTCGATACTGGCCGCTACGGCGGCTATTTTTTCTTCACTTCGCACCGATCTCTATCTAATCTAAACTTTTCCACGGTGCAATGAATTGCCTGCGCACTGAAGCTATGATGACGACCGACCTCACGACGAAATTCACGTTGCGTATTTACAACTGGGCCGGAATTTCGATAATATTTTTCAATAATTTCCACACGTTCAGGAAGTGTCAAATGATGCATGATGAAATGGCATACCTCACTGAATATTTCGACAGCTGGATGTCATTGGTAACTTTGACAGCTGTTGAAACATAATAATTGGAAAAAATATCATTGCAATCTGGTCACCCTTTAGTATACTTCACAAACAAACGGGGCACAAAATCCTCCTCACAAATTAGCTATTCTCTTCGAACTGATTCTTTCAATAAAAATTCCCATAGAGGCACTTGAAAAAAAAAAACAAAAAAACCATCACCCTAACGTGAAATTAAGACTTTCAAAACCACCACAAATGAAGACATTTCGCAGACGTGAACCATAAAAAATATATTTTATCCTCTTCCATTGCATGTTCCAAGTGACAGACTTTCAATCGCGTCATTCTCATCTCTCGCGATTTTTACCTCACCTGCTGCATCATCTTCAGACCCATCGGCAGCACCATCTCCGGGCACTTCAAGACCGTACTCATGCAGTTGTATAATCTTTAAGAATATCTCAATGCTGCTATCGATCCCGTCAATGACATCTACTTTATCTCTTTCAACCTCCCACACTCGGTATCGAACAAACCCCAAAGTGACTGCCAAAGCTACTCAACTATCTTTGGCATTGTGTAGGGTGCCCCGGGGGTGTACAATTTTAAAATGCATACCCAAGCAAGCAAGGGAATTCCGGATGCCAACTCTTGTCCGCCTCCACAGTCAGCCGCGCGTCGCCGCCCCAAAACCCAGTCAATCGATGTCATTATTGTCATGACCTCAGGTGCAGTATCACGAACTATCATACACTAAACCACCCTCAAACTCAGTAGACACACAGTGGAGCAGAGGAAAGAAATAAAAACCACACACACACATATTCGTACAACCCTCGGGGGTGTGAGAAGACAAATTTCCTATCGAACTGTGTGTGACTTATCTTATCAGGAGGGCACCAAACATCCCCCCTCTCATCTTTCACTCACGGTGACAGATGCCGCTGAGAATGTCATTAGGGGTGGAAATGCAAGAAATGTAAATTTTTCTCAGTTTCTACGGTGAAATGCCATCGTCGTCGTTTGGAATTCTACAAGAGCTGACGGCAAACGAAAGACGAACAGAAGGTGCATAAATAGATTAAGGGATGAATAAAAATTCCAGTATCAGTTCCTGGTCATAGATAATAATACTCTCCACCGGTTGGTTGGAGTAGATAGTTGATTGTCCGGATGACGGTGATTAATTTGAAAATAAATTTTTAACGTCATTCGCTGGTCATGATGCTAAATTCAAAAAAAAAAAAAAAATGTTCAGTCCGCCTCCTAGAACTATGCAATGAAAGTAATGCACTTTAACAGTATAAGCGACAGCATTGCCGACAGCAAATAACAAATTGTGCAAATTTTTTCTTAAAAAAAAAAAGAAGAAAGTCAATCCCTTTAAGTGCATCTATAGAAATTTGTAATTGTTATTCTGTATGATTCCTCTTTGAAAGCTTTGATTGGCACACATAGAGTGATTTGATTTTGGATACTGGAATGATAAGATGATAATAAGAGCGTGTTCGAAACCAATATCTACATAGTGTAGACGTGAGTAAACATTGTACCCCTCGACGACGGGATGGACGTTGATTGATTCTAACGCTACTGAGTGGAATGTAAATCAGATTATATACGCAGATACTTGATTGACAACAGGAAGCAGGATTGTTTCCCATTCGCAAGCATCCACTCTAATTACAGAGCAAAGCGCTTTGATTGAAATCTGTGCAGAGGAATTGAGTATAGGAGTCTGAGTGGCATTCTAATTCTGTGGCTTTTAAGCAGAAGGTTTTAGAAAATGAGTGAGGGGATGAGACCCACATAGGTGTTACATTTTGCAGGCAGCTATGGAAAGGTAGGTTTATATGTTGAATACTCAAACGGAAAATGTATAGCAAAACTCTTAGTAGATGGTCAAGAGCTGCAATGTTGTAGCTCTATCTCTATAGCACAAAGAAGCTATAGTACAGTCAAATTAAGTTTTCACCTAGACATTTGAATTAACAAAATATGATCTTTTGGAATTGATTCTGCGGTAAATTATAACGGGTGATTCATCGTGAGGTTTGATTTTCAATAGACTTTTTTTGACAGATCACGCGTAACTTCTATCAAACTGCTTTGTCATTTTTGTTCACTATCGTTTGGCAAGTCATAATGGAAAGACTCACACCACAACAGCGTCTCCAAATTGTTCAGCTGTATTGCGAAAATCAGCGTTCTGTGAGAAATGTTTTTCGTGCGATTCGAAGAAGTTACGGTGCGCATAATCGACCTACTGAAACCACTATTGCCAATACCATTCGCAAATTTGAGTCCCAGTTTACATTAGTGGATGATACTCGACCGGTTAGACTACATCCAGCACGTAGTGAAGAGACTATAGCAGCTGTAGCTGTAGATTCATCGTCGTTCTCAGCAGCTTGGCTTGTCGTATTCAACAACTTGGCGTATTTTACGTGAGGATCTCGGCCTAAAAACGTACAAAATTCAACTTGCGCAAGAGTTGAAGCCAGGCGACTTGAATTTGCGTCATATTTTCAGTGAATGGGCTCTGGAAAAACTCAATGAAAATCCGGTGTTTTATCGTGAAATTTTGTTCAGTGATGAAGCCCATTTGAGGCAAATCAGAATGTTATCGTCAATGGTAACCGTTATCGCGCCATGTTAACGGACTATGTGGTTCCTGAAATTCAAGCATATGGTCTCGGTGAGTTCCGGTTTCAACAAGACGGCGCTACGAACCGTACAGCACGTGAAACAATGGACTTGTCGAGAAATCATTTTGGTGAGCACTTAATTTCACGTTTTGCTACGGTAAATTGGCCGCCTAGATCGTGCGATATCACACCTTTGGACTATTTTCTCTGGGGATATGTAAAGTCTCAGGTCTTCAGGAATAAGCCAGCTACGATTGACGCTTTGGAAGCCAACATTACTCGTGTTATTCGCGAGATACCAGTCGTTATGCTCGAACCAGTCGCCCAAAATTGGACCAACATTTACATGATACCATTTTCAAAAAGTAAATGCCATGAATTGTTCTTTTAACCGATAATTTTAAGTTCACTTTCAAATTTATGTGTTTTATTTTACATTATAAATCAAACCTCATAATGAATCACCCTTTACTACAAGGTGGCGCGAAAGTCCTCACTCGATGCCTTTTCGTTTGTTCATTATGTTTATTTGGACGTTTCAATTTGTTTTCATTAAGTCGCGAAGATAATATCGGTCAAGTGGCCGCCGCCAGTGTAGATGCATATTTCGGCGCATCCCACAGCATTTTCATGTCTTTTCTCAAAACTTATGCCGATAAATTCTAGTCGGATATGCTCTTTTAGGGCCGCCAAGGTCTGTGGCTTGTTCGTATAGATCCGTGACTTTAAAAAATCCCATAGAAAGAAATGTGGAAGGTCAAAGGGGGCGATCTTTTGTGCCAGTGCAAGTCGTCAAAATAAGAAATTGAAAGGCCAGGAAACGCTCGTTGCAGAATGTCCACTGTCGCTCGTGTTGTGTGTGGGGTTGCACCATCCTGCTGGAACCACATAGTTTATCATAGTTCTGTAGCACTCACTCACCTTTCCTCCCTAAACGCCGCATCAAACAGTGACTTTGGGAAGATGTAATGGCTCTTCGTTCATTAAGTCTCCACATGAGAGGAAATGCGCTTCGTCGCTCATGATTGTTTTCAATGGAAAATCATGCTCATCGCGGTCGAGGTTTAGGAGGACTTGGCTGTAATTTGCACGCGATTGACGATCAGCAGGCAATAGCTGATGCACTGTTTGCACTTTGTACGGGTACATCTTTAACCGAATTCGCTGTAAAGAGCGTCCACAGATGCCTAATTGCTTGGCCCGTCGTCTGGTAGATGTTTGAGGGTCGTCTTGGACATCTGCAGTCACAGCAACGATATTATCGACTGAACGGCTGCTCCGAGACCGGCTACCTCTGATATTGTCCCCTGCTGAGCCGGATTACTCGAGGCGTGGTGCCTTTGGATTGACCAAAATTCTTTAACCAATATCATAGAAACGATTTTGTAAAAGTATGTATATGCATCAGAGAATCTTTGAATCCAGCCTGAAGGGACGACGCAATGAAGGTAGACCATATGTGACGCACGGAACATGAAAGAATTCTTTAAAAAATGTGTGTGCAAAATTGGAGGCGGTAAGCTAAGGATGGCAGGAGAAACTTGTTGGTTGAGATTCAGGTCCGCATGAAGAGTAACGCAATCAAAAGGAAGTAAAAAAGAGCCGACAGTCGTGTGGTGACGTTTATATCAGGAAAACTGAAGAGAAATGGTGGGTATGTATACTTCTGTCAATTATTTTAAGTTAATCAAATTAGGGATTGGATTACAACCTAATTTGGACATAAATAATATGAATTTTAAAGCGAGCTCTGACCAGAGCTGTGGTCAATTTCCCAATTAATTAGGTGCGTATTATGATTGATGAGTGGCCAAAACGACTAAAGACTTGCATTACGGTCAAGAGAAGTCCTTTTAAATAAAGTTTAGATTTTTATATTCAGTAACAGTACTATTGTCCATACTAGGTACAGGGTGGGCCATTTAAATCTTCAGCATCTAGCAACCCTATAACCTTGATGTCTGTGTTCAGATCGGCTTATGACAGCCCGCGTTCGAAGCGTCAGTCCAAGCGAATTTGTGCCGTGGAACAATACACGCCACCACAACGCGCTGTTATCGTGCAGTTTTACATTTAAAACATGTTCTCAATTGCGAAAACGCAACGTGTGCATCGAAAAATAAACAAAATTGTCGGTTCTAAGCCAATAAAAACCCTCAATTAATTCGCGAAGAAACTCTCAACAACCAACGCGAGACAGTTTGGGTTGGAATTCGAAGACGATACTGGAGCAAAACTAACCGCCAATGGAGAGCTTTATCAGGCCCCGATAACGGACTTTTTTATGTCAATTCTGACTGATAATCTCATGGACAACTTTAGGTTCCAATAAGACGGCGCTACAGCTCATGCAGCCCGAGTCCCGATCGCTTTATTGCATCCTTTGCCTATTTTCCATTTCGACTGGCCTCCGCGATCACCCGACTTAACGCCTCCAGGCTTCTACCTGTAGGGTTATTTGAAGTCGACATTAAATGGCCGCTATTCAGCCCGAAATACTTCAAAAGTGATGGGAAATGACGAAAACGAGTACATTGCGTCATAATCATGCTTATTCTGCGTCTCGATTCGGATCGACTTTTGTTGGAATCGATCAATATAACACATATTTTTTTTTTTATTACTAAAAACATCCCGAAGGTTTGAATCGCCCACCCTGTATTAACATATTTTACTATTTTCTACTTTGTTATCAAACAGCTAGATTCCGCCATCAAATATTATATTCTGCTGATCAAATTATTTATTTTTGCTAATAAAAGGTCTGTTGGTTTCTTTTTGCTAAAAAAAATCAGTTTATTAGTTTTTAAAGTTTTTTTGCTTCATTAAGTACACTTTCCCATTATTTATGGAAAATAATTTCATTTAAACGTCTGCCGCGGCTGGCTTGCCAGTAGCCCATCCTGTCAACCCAATTTTGCAGTTTATTTTCGATGGTTCGGGGCTCAATTTCACCAATAGCTCCATCAATATTGTACTTAAGTACCTGAATCGTTTCTGGATTGTCAGCATAATATCGATCTATGACTACACTAAAAAAAAGTTCAACGATGTCAAATCGCAGGTCCGCGGAGGCCAGACAACATCACCAAAATGTTTGGTTACATGATTATTGAACTTAGTGCGCAAAAGATCGATTATTGGACGGCTTGTATGACATGTAGCGCCGTCTTGCTGGAGAGATCATGCAAGTTAATTTACTCAGTTTCTGGTCAAAAAAAGGGCTCTCCGTTGATCGTAACGTTGTCGCGATCTTCATCTTCGAAGAAAAATGGTAAAATAATGCCGCCATTCCGTAACCTACATTAAACAGCCACACCCTGAGGATGCATTCGCTTCTCTACGACTACGTGTAGGTTTTCCGAGCCCAAATACGGCAGTTTTGCTTGTGAAAATGCGTCCCGAAATTTTTTTTTTCTTAGCAAAATCATCGTCAATTTGGAGTTACTTTAAAGCCCAAACAGAGAAGCGATAACGAAGCGGGTGGTCATTTTGCTTCAATTCCTGAGTCAGTTGGACCTTGTAAGGGGATAATCCGAGGTTGTTCGGCTAATGTTCAGTTGCTGAGATCTGTGGCAAGTTGAGGTTCTCAAATTTAGGCTCATACTTTCGGCAACAGCAGCAATATTCTCAGCTGAGCGTACAGAATAAACACGAAGATAACTTGTGTTATCAATTAGCATGCCAATCCTACGAACTTTCTTCACAAACTTGCGTACAGCAGGCACGGTTGGTGCATTATTTTGACCGAAATTTCTTTTAAAAATTCGAACTGTTTTCAGTATTTTCCAACGTTGTTCAGGCATAAATAAATTCACTGTTTCTGCAATATTTTGAGCGCGAAAGAGCTGTCAGTGTCAAAATAATTTGTAATTTAAAATGAAACCAGCAGATGGCCCAACCGTTACTTTTTATGCTTGTTTTCTTTTTTTTATCTTTTGCAGTTTTTTCCGATGATCAAAAATCTATTAAGTTGTTCAAATATTTTAATTTTGATTTTTAAAGAACCCTTCACGGCTGATCGATTAAATGGTATCTGTTATTGAGTTCAAGTATCTCCTTAAAGTTTTTGTTATTTTGCACACAATCCTCCACAGAGTCAAAGCAGTTTGTAGTTGAATTAGCTTACCCGTAACATTCATCTGCAACGAACCTGAAGGATGGTGACAGAAGAAGCCAAATGTTGTAAATAGTATTCACTAGGTGTCACTCATAGTGAATATATATATATATAGGGTGACCAGGGGCCCTACTCTCTATTTCGTTCCGAAAGTCAATCCTATTCGAAATTGCTTTTCGTTTCGCTTTTGAATTGGTACTCTGTAACACTTTCGAAATGTAAAAAATAGTACTAGACGCTTTTTCCACTTAAGGATTTTTCTTTGTCAAGTCTCGATTTATTTCTTTCGAGATCTGTCAAATAAACAAACCAAAACAAATACAAATATAGGTAGGTGAAAGTCGGAATAGAATTTAATATTTTTTTTTTTTTTTTTTTTTTTTTTTCCGAGGGTAGGTAAAAAATCTTCATGAAGACACTATGAGGATCGGTAGCGCGTGCTCATAGTAGTGTGAGATTTTTACTCACTAAAAAAACCTCCCTTCGTGATAAATTTCTTTGATTACATACTACAACTAAGTTTTGACTTATCCAGCAGTTTTTCTTTCACGTATTGAGATCGTTTGGCAGGTCCCTTTCCATTGAAAGTTCCTGCTTGTTCCGCAAATTAGGCGCGGTTTCTTGCTATCGCGTTAAATCGAAAGGTTTAGTCCTTTGTAGACGACGCAGTAGATTCCTCTCATCTAGAATTCGAAGGACTTCATTGTTAACGTGTCCTTGTAATCTGTCTTTATGCTTACGCGCGAAGTTTTTGATTTCATATTCGACTGTCGCAATTCCTAAATCTCTATGGATATCGCTATTTCTAATAAACCACGGTGCATTAACTATTGATCTTAGCACTTTATTTTCAAAAGTTTGTAAAATATTGACATTACTTATTTTGGTACAACCCCAAAGTTGTATTCCATATGTCCATATCGGCTTTAGCACTTGCTTGTATAAAAGCAGTTTGTTCTCTACATTAAGCTTGGAATGTTTTCCAAGTAACCAGTACATTTCTCTGTATTTGGTTTCGAGTTCTTTACGTTTTTTCTTCACGTGCGATTTCCACTTCAGCTTAGCATCAAGTGTCATTCCAAGATACTTAGCCTCGTTTGCAAACGGAATTTGAACCGAGTTTGAAAAGATGGGCAAATTATTTATTTTCTTATAAGTAAAATTGACATGAACAGATTTGTTTTCGTTTAAAGCTAGTCGCCAAATCTTTGTCCATTCATTTACTTTATTCAATGCTTCTTGCAATTTTTCAGTCGATTCTTCGATCGTTTTACCCGTTGCCAGGATGGCAGTGTCGTCGGCAAATGTAGCTAAGACGGTGCCTTCTTCTTGCGGTATATCGCGAGTATATAATAGGTACAAAAGCGGTCCAAGGACGCTTCCCTGCGGTACCCCAGCCCTTATTTCTTTAAATTCCGAATATTCGTTTCCGTGCTTGACTCGGAAAAGTCGATTCGTCAAGTATTTTTCTAGAATATTATATAAGTGTTCCGGCAGAACTTGTCGTAATTTATATTTCAAGCCTTCATGCCAGACCTTGTCAAAAGCTTGAGAAACATCAAGGAATATGCTCGAGCAAATCTTTTTTTCTTCGTAAGCTTTTTCAATTAAATCAGTTATTCTATGCACTTGGTCTATTGTTGAGTGCTTGGTTCTAAACCCAAACTGGTGATTGGGAATAAGAGATCCTTCTTCTATAACCGGCTGTAATCGCTTAAGTACTATTCTTTCGAAAACTTTAGACATAATCGGCAGCAGCGAAATAGGTCTATACGATTTTTTATCATTCGGTGGTTTTCCTGGCTTCAGAATCATTATTACTTCCGCGACTTTCCATTGACTCGGAACATATTCTAATCTTATCGCTGCGTTTATAATGTAAAGAAACTTAACTAACGCTTTTCTAGGTAACGATTTAAGAAGCTCTCCTGTGATTAGGTCGTATCCAGGAGCTTTATTCGGTTTCAGTTTCTTTATTTCTTGTTGAAGTTCGGTCAGCCTTGCATTTCTTACTGTGTAATTGTGAAATGCTATATCCGACGCATTATCATTTTCAACAAGCGCTTGCCCATCAAATGGTTTAAATGTTTCTTCTAAATGGGCGGCAAAGACTTCTGCTTTGTCTTTATCATTCTTGGCCCATTCGTTGTCATTTTTCTTGATTGGGGCCGCTTGTATTTTCGGTTTTTTAATGCCTTTTATAGCTTTCCAGAGCGAATAATTGGAATCTTTGTCCGCTGTTAAGCTTTCAATGCTGGTTTGTATTGTCCGGTTTTTAAAATCAATAATGGCCTTTTTTAGCAAGTTACACAAGCGATTCAAATGCGATTTATGTTGCGGAGCACGAGTTTGTTGCCATTTTTTACGCGCTTTTCTCTTCTCCCTTACCATTTCTTTTATTTCCGGTGGATATTTTTGGGCATGATTGATTGGCGTTTTCCTTTGATAGGGAGTATTTTTCCACGCGGCGCGCTGCAGAACTTCAACAAAACGATCAATTTCGATTTCGAGTTCAGAAAACGTCCTAAGTGATACTCTCAGTTCGGTATGTTCTTCAACGTCTTTTTTAAAGCCTTCCCAATCAGTTTTTCTGCTAGTTAGTCTAGCAGGTACATCTTTTTTAATTAGGCGTTCGCTCATCGTTAGAATGATAGGGGAATGATCGGAAGAGAGATCAAAACTTTCATCAATTTTAATACATTTGTCTGGTATTCCTTTTACAACAAAGAAATCGATCAGATCGGGTATTTTGTTGTTATCAGTCGGCCAATATGTTGGTTTACCAGTCGAGTGAAAGTCGCATCTGTGTTGCATGCAGGCGTTGTAAAGTGCTCTGCCTTTTTGTGAGACACATCTTGAACCCCAGAAGGTGTGTTTTGCATTAAAATCACCGCCAATAATAAAATTCGGTCCAAGAGAGTTGAAAATATTTGTAAAATCATTTTTTTCAAGCCTGCAACGCAGTGGACAATAAATAGACGAGACATTGAAAGAGTAATGTCCATTTTTCACGCGTACAGTGCTCACTTGCATTGTTTCAAGCTCTATCATAATCTTTTCAGAGTGTTCGATGCAATCTTTTATGATTAAAGACGATCCGCCTCTGGCTCTTTCCGACGGGTGATAAGCGTGATAGGTACTGTATCCAGTAATGTTTACACGCGATAGTTTCGTCAGGTGAGTTTCACAGATCAAACATATGTCAATGTCATTTTCCCGTAGAAATATTTCTAGCTCTTCTAGTCTTTGTATGAGACCGTTGGCGTTCCATGCAACAATTTTAAGAAGTTTCGTCATGTTCGTTTTGAAATGCCCCTATTGTTAAGCTTATATTCAAGCTTCTCTTAATATTGCAAAAGAAAATGGATTCTGTTGCACTTTGGATGGACGATGAAACCAGTGAAAAACGTATTGAGCGGAAAATTGTACGGGAAAAATCAAATATTATGGAAATAAGTGAAATTTCAAAATGAGCGAAATAAAACATTTAAATTGGACGCAATCCTTTTCCACAAATTATGTGATGTTTGCTTCGTACAAACGGTTTTTATTTGTCCTTTGCCCAAATCTGGATGTGCACACATGAACTCCACCAAAATCTCGAATTATTTTTGTTTCGTAAACTTTTGTTTGAAGATGCCCTGTAAATTAAAATTTGTTTGCTTAAATTATTATCACTAAGATTTTCTTAAAAAAACTTTCATTTTAAGATACTTTCAAATCGTTCCCTTATCGCATTTGTTTTAGAAAAAAATTTTTCCGTATTTCAATGCTTTTGACATTAGGAAACGAGTTGCTAGGTACCAAAATTCCACTTTCGGAATTGTAAATCCGAAAGTAGTAGATTTCATCCGCTTTCGAAATAGACAGTACAAAATATTCGTTTTCGGAAAATTTTACCTTCGAAATGAAATACAGAGTAGGGCCCCAGATAAGAACGATAGGAAAAGGACGGTGTGAGGTATCAAATTGATTCTGGCTTTATTTTGAGGCTACATTTATGCCATTACGTATGGAATAGCACATCATTTAAATGACCTCCTCGGCTTCGCTGGCAGTGCTTCAAGCGGTCGGTCCAATTTTTGATGTCTCGGTCCAATATGTGCGGCGTTATTCCGGCAATAGCGTCTCGAATGTTGGCCTCGAGGTCGTCCAAAGTGGTTGGCTTGTTAGCGTAGACTAAGCACTTGACGTAGCCCCAGAGAAAATAATCGAGGCGTGTCAAGTCGCTTGATCGCGGGGGCCAATTGATGAACGCTCGACGTGAGATGACTCAGTCGCCAAATTTCTCCATCACCACTTCGAGCGTGGCATCCCTTGTATGGCATGTAACGCCATTTTGTTGGAACCACAGCTCAGATATATTGATGTTGTTGAGCTGTGGCCACAGAAAGTCTGTTAACATCGCTCTATACCGAGGACCATTAACTGTAACGATGTCTCTATCCTCATTTCACACAAACCACACCAAACAGTCAAACTTTGTGGATACATTGATGCTTGGTCGAACACTTGTGGATTGTGGTCGCTCCAATATCGGCAATTTTCCTTGTTGACCGCTGAGCCAAAAATGAGCCTCGTCCGAGAAGATGATTTTTTGGCAAAATTCTCTATGGTCGTCCGGCATCAATTCTTGCGTCAGATATAGACTTATACGGATGTAGGCCCAAATCCAACCGCAAAATAACTTGACTCTCTGGCGATGACCAATTCAGCTGATCGGCGCCGAATCGACATTTCTGGGTCTTCTTCGATTCTGGCCGCTACGGCGGCAATGATTTCTTCACTTCGCACAGATCTCTGTTTGCTTGGTGGCTTAAGGACCAAAAGAGTGTACTTACGCTCAAAATTGTCCACGGTGCCACGAATTACCTGCGCACTGAAGCCATGACGACGACCGACCTCACGATGAAATTCATGTTGCGTATTTACAACTGAGCCGGAATTTCGAACATTTTTTTAAATAATTTCTACACGTTTAAGAGGCGTCAAAAGATGCATGATGAAATGGCAAACCTTACTGAATATTTTGACAGTTGGATGCCATTGGTAACTTTAACAGCTGCTGAAACATAACAAAAACTATCATTGCTATCTGGTCACCTTTTAAATTTAGGACCGCGGAATCCCAACCTCGGGCGAAATAAAAACATCATTTCTATTTTACTTTTTTTTTTTTTAAATAAAAAATGTATGTATTTTTTATTAATTAATAATTCTTACATAAGAATAATATATAATATATATATTTACTCACAAAAAGCAGCAACAAACAAGCCAATAATATAGCGACAAAATAAAACTATTTACTTTAATAATAATAATAATAATAAGAAAAAAAAAAAAATATTCATAGGCTAATTTAATATTTGTTTCTCTTCTGAATTCTTTTTTTTTTTTTTATTTTTTATGATAAAATAATAAGAATAAATGTTCGCGACGCATTTTCTTCTTGTAAAACATTTATTTTATTGATTTAATCGAGCTTTTCCATTTGTTGTCAATAAAATTGATTCAAACTTTATTTTACTATCTCGCGTTTGATAATTCAATTAAAAGAATTTGTGTTTAATGTTTAACACAATTTTAAACAGATTCTAGCACTTACATATTCCAGTTTTTAAAAAAAAAACCAACACTTTCTTCGAATTAAAATTTTTTTTTTTTTCTTTTTAAATGTACGAAAAACAACATTTTTCCACATCATAATAATAAAATTTTTCTTTTATACTTAAATCAAAAAACATTTACTTAGTTCAAAAAACGAAATATAATTACAATTAATTTTTTAAAAAGATTTTCTTTTTTTTTTTTTAAATCTAAACAATTTCTGGGAATCAAATACAAGAGTAATTAATAAATTAACAATTCAAGGAATAATATTTTTTTTGCGTTTTATTTGTTTTTTTTTTTTAAGATTTTTATTTGCAATTTATTTTTAAAATTCCACTTTTACCATTTAAACATTGAAGAGACTTACTAATTTTTTTTAATAGTTATTATTAGGTTTTTTTTTTTTTTTCTTTGCATGCATCAAATCCATGATTTTTTTTTTTTTTTCTTTAAATTTTTATTTTCTCTAATAAACATACAAAAAGAAATATATTTTCTGTATATATTTTGGGTTTTTTTTTTTCTTGTTTTCATTTTACGTTGAAGGGTTTTCATGCTTTGCATTTATCATTTTTAATTCCTTTTATGGGGTTTCCTTCGTAAGTGTGTTTTTTTTTTTTCTTTATAATAATATTAAAGAACGTTTTTACAAATATGGTTTTTTTTTTTTATACAATTTTATTTACTTACAATCATGGTTTACTTAAGTTTAATTTTATTATACTACATGTGCAAAATGTTTCACTTACATACTTATTTGACTACGTTTTATATATATAATTTTTTTATATTTATATATATATTTTTTAAAATTTTTAAAATAAAGGAAAAATGTTAAATTTTGTTTGTAAAAATTGTATATATTGTATGTGATGTGAATTTATATAAAAATAACATTTTTCTTGTCGCGTGTGTATTTTTTTTTCTCTCTATCCAATTGGAAAAGTTTCCATTTTCTTTTTAAAGTTTATTATAAAAAGTTTTTTTTTAAATTTATTTTTCTTTTTTAATTTCGGTAAAATTTTAGGGATTCTGTCTTTTGCAGAAAAATTCGATCTATTTATCAGTTTTTTACGTCATATCGGTTTCGATTAGTTTGCTTCAACGGGTGACAAATAATAGGGTAAAGTTTTGGGTGGAAGTATTGAGTCGAGGTACACAGGTCTAAGATGGTTATCTTGAAGTGGTATGTTTTGGATGAGATAACAACTGTGGGCAAGGAGATCAAAGCATTTGAATCCGTGTAAATGAAATATTACAGTGGAGTAAAGACTATAACTATAGTATTATATACAAAGACGGCGCAAAAATGGTGACTTTATATGAAATACCTATGATTTTTGCAAATGGCGTCTCCTGTCATCGTGACATTGAAAGTTGTGTAGTAAACAGATGCGAAAACACGACGATGGAACGTTATACTCCTCAAGAACGTGAAATAATTGTGTCGAATATTTTGCGGAATATTTCATCAGTGAAAGAACACAACGTCAATTTCGTCGAAGATTCCCCCACAGTTCGACAGAAAGCTACACGCCTCGAAGAGACAGGCTCAGCATGAGATAGGGCGAAAGCTGACAAACCAAAAATAGGCCGTTCGGCTGAGAATATTGATGCTGTCTGCGAGTATGTGGAAAAGTGTCCAAAAACATTAGAGAGACGATGGGCCACGCAATTTGACATCTCCAGGCGGTTTCTGCAGCTTATTTTGGCGAAAGACTTGAAGATGTTTACGTATAAAACTCAGATGGTGCATCCAGAATACAGCCAGTACATCATAAGCCTGAACCATGAAAAGGACGATTTACCTTCAAAAATTCATATTCCATCTCTCCGGACATGTCAAACAAGCAGAATACTCGCCTTTTGGTCACTGAAAAGCTACATCCACTGAAAGTTACTGTTTGGTGCGGTGTCTGTGCTGAAAGGGTGTTTGGACCCTACTTTTTCGAAGACGCTGCTGGCAATACGATACTGTCACTGGTGAGGGCTACTGAACCATGTCACGTGACTTTTTGGTACCCGAATTGGATGAATTCTGGTTGGAGTGCATGCGGTTTCAACAAGACGATGCACACGCAGCGGACGACACAATGGACTTAGTGAAGGATGTTTTTGCGTTTTGCATTGGCCCGCAAGATCACCCGATCTGACCATTCCAGACTTCTTTCTTTTGGGTTATTTGAAGTCACTGGGCTTTGTGAACAAGCCACATACTCTCGCAGCCCTGAAAGGCAACGTTAGACAAATCATACAGAATATATCGACGGAAGTATTGAGAAAATTTATGGAAAATGCTATAATGCCTCAAATTTGCACAAACGCTGGAAGCTAACATTTGAACGATGTCATCTTCAGTGAATGGAACAAAATTCAAGATCCAAATAAAAAAGAAGGAACAAATTTATAGCTAATTCAAATTGGGTTATTAATTCTGCGCCACCCTGTATAAAGGCGTAAAAAGCTTATAAAGGGCTCAGAACATACTTTCATGCAGACATTCGACACACGAACGGAAGTCACCTTTCCAAAGAGCATAATTGAGAAGCTTTCCATGGCAAATTTTACGTTTGGTATATCTGGGACTCGAACGTGAGCCACCCATTCAGTGGCTTTTCTTATATTTAGTAAAAGAAGTATCCAGATTCCGGATCAGTCAGACAGATCTTATGATCCATTGTAATACCAGATAGAAAGGTTGGAGAAACTCAGATTTTATTATTTTCACTTCTATCCTATATATAACAGAGAGCCTTGTCTTGAAAAAAAAGATCAATGACACACTGCAGTGGATGCCAGGCACCTTGGTGTAAGGTGAAAAGAAGAAGCCAGCACATTTGAAAAGGAAGGGTTACTACGGACACCACAGAGCTAGAAAACTCTCGCTAAAATTATTAGGGATCAGCTAGGTAATTAAAATACCAGTAAAATATACCAGCAAAACAAATTTACAAACAGAAAAATAATTCACCAGCAAAAAATTCGTTTTCGATCAGCACAAAGTATTTTTTTGATCAGTCGAGAATAATTTGTGCGATCTGCAGAAAATACAAAGAAAAAACAATCAACAGAAAAATTAAATGCCTTACCAAGGAAGAATTATTTGATCAGCAAAAATAAACAATGCATCGAGGGAAGGATACGAAAAGAAAGAAATAGTTATTCAAGAAATTCTGTTTCTCTATTTCTTTCGTTTTCTTTTTGTATATACATA